>JAVMKO010000002.1:133426565-134815565 GCA_032164245.1 Sternotherus odoratus | reverse complement strand
TGAAAGGTTCGTAGCAACATAAGACTTGGACTTGAACATAAGACTTGGAATGTTGTACAGAATAAAAGGTGAAAGTATCTCCTGATTCATAAAAGCAGAGTAAACAAAGTAACAAACTTATTTAATTGTTTATGGTGATACAATCTCTGCCATAGCCTCTCAGGCTATGCTTAATGTTGTGTCCCAGTTGACTAACATCCTGGAACTGATACAGGGAGGGTCTTCTCCTGTGAGCTGCCAGGACTTCTCAGCTTACATGAACTTCAATTGCAATAAAGGATTCTGAGGAACATTTCTTTTCTTCCTTTGACAGCATAACTAGCCACCAGAGCACTGGCGATATGAATGTATGAAAATATCAGATTTCTTTATTTGTAATTAATTTTATTTTGCAATAATACAGGATTGAAAGTGCTGGTATTACCAATTCTCTCTCACTCCATTATTTTGCTCTTTCTTGATTACCTCGCTAATTGTGCTACCTAACCCTGTAAAGTATCTTGCGGTATGTAGAGAAGTTGTGGCTCACTAAGGATCAAGCCAGGAGAATGGGAAGGGAGAAAAGCAGCATCAAGAATGGCAAAAATATTGGTATTGACTTTACATTGCTCAAAGTCCAGCTAGGAAGATCTATTCTCGGAAGTATGCATCACATATACCTGGGCAGAGTATTTTCAGAAATCCACCTAGCTACTTTAACTAGCATTACATCCCACTTCTAGGTCTGCAACCCTTATCTCAAGTGGAGTTGAGTTTTGTGCAGCCACGGGGTGAGGGGAGAAACCTGCCGTCAAAGGGAGCTGGAACCTAGAGAAATGTGGCTGACCATAGCACAGACAATTCTGCTCCTTGAGGGTGTTTCAAAAACCACAGGATTTTTCAAATACCGGTTGCTTTAGAGAATGGAATCTCTTTGGGTTCTATTGGGAAATCCTCTCTAAGTCCTAGTCTACATTAGGTGTGGGGAGAATCAACCAAACATATGCAACTTCAGCCATGCAAATAGCGTAGCTGAAGTCAACGTATTCAGGTCGACTTACCTCAGCATCTTCACAGTGCTGAATCGATTGCTGCTGCTCCCTCATCAACCACTGCCTGCACCCCTTGCTGTGGTGGAGTTCTGGAGTCGACGGTAGAGTACTTGGTAGAGTACAATTTACCACATCTAGATGAGGCACAATAAATCTATCCCCAAAAGATCTATCTCTACCCTCTGATCCAACTGGTAGTGTAAACCTGGCTTTAGTGATGCAGTGTGCGGGAAACTCTGTTGCTTTGATTCTCCACTGCTCTGCAGCTTCATTGAACAAATCCATTGCAAAGTGTGCTTAACTCTACCAATCTGGTTTGGTAGCATTGTCATCATCTTTGAACTCATTCTGCACAGGTGTAAATGACTAAACAAGACACTAGACTGTGAAAAATCACCCCTCAGAACAGAATCAGAGTTCCTTAGTAGCTACATAGGTTTAGAGAAGGATACGTGTGAAATACACCATTTGTATGAAAGATGCTACTCAAATCTGAATTCTACTTTTTCTTTAAGAAGAGTGCAACCCTTCTTTGCAGAATGGGCCACACTTCCTCCATTCATTAAAAAGTGTTGATCCACACTCCTGCATTTCCTCTCACTTTACAAAGCCTCTGTACCTCTTCTTCACTATTGATGACTGGTGTCCTTCAGAGGTTTAGCCTTTCTAGAAGTACTGTGCATGGTTTCTCATGTGGTTCTCCTAAATGATTCTCTAAGTTGTTCATTTTCAGTCGAGCAGGCAGGCAGACAAATAGATAGAGTACACATATATAATTTCAATGGAAGTTAGGTGTCTAACCTGTTTAAACACTTTCAAAAATCCCATTAAGTGCCTAGCTATATTTTGTGGTACCTAAAACCTTTCCAAATCTGTCCCTTAATGAAGTAGATTACAGAATTCCAGAGTAGACAGGATCTATAATTATAAACTCTAGAGTAAGGATCTAAAATAATAATAGTAGTTGCCACATTTTACTTAATCCAATGTTAAAGTTAGTTCATATTTTGATCTTCTATGATTTAGATGAGATGTCAGACTTATTCTTTTCAGATTTACAAAGTTTTCTCCTTTGTTAACCATATATAAATTTCATTAATTTTGAACAGAAACAAAGAATTTATGTAATAGGAAAAAATGGGTAACTACCGAGACACCAGACATGTTTGACTGCTTACAGAACTAACAATGTACCCAAATTTACCCAAGTAAATTGACTGCACAGGAGCCAGCATTTTTAATGACTAAAAAGAAAGCCATCCCCAAACATACTTTATTGCTTTAGTGAAATGATCATTCCAGAAACTAATATCCCTTAGGAAGATGGTACTGAATCTGTACAAATGGAAGAGAGATACTCTACTTTATTCAGTGATCGATTGATTATCTGTGACCCTGCACATGGCTTTTCCAATCCTTCTCCCTATACAGTGCCCAGATTAGTGGTGTGAAATGTGGCAGAAAGGAATACTTCACGTGAGCCCCTTCCCCCCAGATTATGTTTGCACTGATGAGCTAGTATGAGGAATGGGCTCCCTCTACACTCTACCACTCCAGCACACCTAAATTACAGTTTACCCTTAGCTCATAGCTCATTCCACCCAGATAATTTCCCTCTGTTCCATTCATAAAAAGATGGATTTGTGCAGTTGTGAATCTCTCACTGATGTATCTAATACAATCCTGGATATTGTCAAAGACAAGATAGCAGACTGGATGAACATTTAATCTGTTCTGGTTTGGCAATTCCTATGTGCTTATGATCAAGTGCTGCCCAATTTATCCAATGCTCTTTTTTAACATTTCTGGAATAATCTGAAAATGCGGATGATTATATAGGATTGTACCCTCTCCTTCTCTGCTCCATAGAATTTCCATCCTTTTTGAATACTCCAGCAAAATAAATGTTCAGGTTCCACTGAAACTTAATGTCTTTCATTCACAAAGCCTTTTAAAGAGGATATTTTACTTTCCCCCTCCCCTCACTTTTCTTTTGTGTAACATTGTGCATTCCTGATATTTTCCTCCATTTTCCCTCCATCTTCTATTTTTATGGCCATATCCTGCCATTGTTGTACACACAGAACACCTATTAAAGACAATATGGGCCAGATCACCAAATGGTGTAAATAGGCATAGCTTCATCACTGACTTAAATGGCACTATGCCGATTTACATCAGAGGTGATATGGCCCTCGAAGTTTAGTGTAACTGTCATCTGTAATTATAGTCTCTCTATATTTTAGAAGCCCTCTTTTCCTCTGAGTGTGGTCCTTTATACCCCCATACTGATCCCTTTCCAGGACTGATGGCAGATGGCAACTATTCATCTGCTTTGCCTTTTGCTATCTTTACAATTAACGCTTCACATAATGGAATCCCCAACTACAGAGTTTTGAATAAATTGGTTTACTTTATTCCTTTGCTCTGGGTCTACGTAATTCAGGGTTTATGACAATTCGCATGACTACTAGGTATGCATGGAGCAGTTTCTGAATGCCCAAAGTTATATGGATTTTAGGATGAGTGATTAGTCATCTGAAAGTTTATAATGAAAGTGCATTATTCTCTCCTGAATATTCACTATTTATCTTTTGTCATTTCTTCTCTTTTAAAAGTTCCAGTCACTGAGTCATAAAGTAGAACAATACCATGCAACCATACACACATCAATGATAAATGAATTCCAAATACTCAAAAGATCTAATCCAGAGCCCACTGAAGTCAATAGGACTCTTTCCATTGATTTCAATGGGCTTTGGATCAAACCCAAAATGATTTATTCAGAACAATCCATATACTGAATATTGTTTGGCCAAAATATTTGCTGAATATTTACAAATAAGTAAACTGGAATAAAACAGGACTCATATTTGGAATGAATATTATTGGCAGCAAGTAATTTGATCAACGCTCCTACACCTTTCCCCAGATCCTGTTCCTACCGGAATTTAGCTGTGAAAATTATTATGCCTCATGGTTGCTTGGATAGCTGAAACCTAAGAAACAGCAGTTTTATTTTGTAGCATTTGAACCAACACAAAAAACAGCAGCAATCTCCATGACTAACTTCTCAGCTTGGCATTTTTATTTTAAAGCCATCAATGGGCCTAAAGGATATAATAAAAATTATGTCCTTTTGTACCTTTGTATTATGTAGTCTCTTGTCTTATCTATTTTTTGTTGTTATCAGAACATCTATAACTCTCATTTTTTAACAAGACTTCTACTGGCTTCCATGTTTTATAAGAACAAGAATGATGTTCTCATTCTGCAATACAAGTTGTGCTTAAGTGAGATATATCCATTGGTGGGTCTCTACAGACACCCAAATTGCTTGTTGTGAATAATTTATGGTACAATGCAAAGAAATGTAAGTGCCACAATAATATCTAGTACTTACTGTGTACAGAACTTCATATTTTCAAAGCATTGTATACTAATGTTAACTAATTAATGCTAATTAATACAGCAAGAAAACAGCACAAACATTTTACATTAAAAATTAAAATTAAGTTACAATGTTCTCAGCCTTCCTCATCCCTAATGGTAATAACATAAAATAGATATAGACTTTTAGAGTCAAAGATCTTCATAATCTGGAATTCTGTAACATTTGCATTTTGTCCCCTAATGTATTTTGAGCATACTTTAGTCCCCTTGGACTTTTGTTGTTGATAATGAAGTAAATTTGAAATCTTTTGTGTGAATAATTTGCCTTTTCAGTTCAGCAATTACACAGCTAAAAATACTGCATAATTGGAGATCTTAATGAGCTGCCTCTTTCAATAAAAAGTGTTTAACACAGAAACTTAAACAAGAGAAAAAACTATTACATATGCCAGTTTTCAGTTCTTCCACCTCCTTCCCAAGATACCTGATTTTGCTCCATACTATTGCTTGCTTATAATCTTTCTGAGCTAGTATTGCATGGTCTAATGGTAGGAATGCAGAAAGGGTGACACTGGCTATGGGGAAAAAATATGTTCTTCCCATTTAGACACAATAGGAAATATTATTGTATATTACAAAATGGTAACATTTTTATTTCACCCTTTCTTTTCACTCTTTTTTTTTAAAAGAACGCAATGCCAATTAACTATTATCTGAAAGGAAGTGCAAATAAAATGAGCATTTCAAATAAATAAAGCTACATTTTCTATTTATTATTTGTTGGTATTATGGTAGCACCTAGTGGCCTTAACAGATACTAGGGCCCCATATCGCTAGGCACTCTAGATACATATAGTGAGAAAAAGGTTCTGCCCTGGTGAGCTTATAGTCTAAATAGAAATGACAAAGGGCGGGAGAGGAAACAGAGGCACAAAGTACTGAAGTGACTTGCACCAGGTCATACAGCTGCCGACAGGAAGGATGGTCAAGTAGGTAGAGCACTAGCCCAGGATATGGGAAACCCTGGTCCAGTTCCCTGTTTTGCTGAGAACTTCCTGTGTGACCTGGGGCAAAGTCACTTAACATCTCTGTGTCTCAGTTCTCTATCTGTAAAAAAGGGAAAACATTATGCTTCTTTATCTTAGAGGGCTGTTGAGAGGCTATGTTAATTCAAAAGATTGTCAAGTGCTTTGAGAACTTGTGATAAGTGGGGGGGGGGGGAAAGAGCAAGCTCCCTTTTATGGACATCCAGCCAGCCAGTTAGCTATAAAATCCCTCTTGGTAGCTGTTCGCTACTTGCTTTACCTGTAAAGGGCTAAAAAAGCCCATAGGTAAAAGGAAGGGAGTGGGCACCTGACCAAAAGAGCCAATCGGAGGGCTAGAAGTTTTTAAAAGTGTGGGGAAACTTTCCTTTTGTCTGTATGTGGTTGTTCTCTGGAGAAAGGAGACGTGGAGCAGCAATGCTGTAAGAAGCTTTAAGCCAGGTATGAAAAATCATACCTAGAAATTACTTATTTGAAACTCCAGATATGTAAATAGACCAGGAAATATCTGGAAAGACATAATTAGGTTTATTTCTTTTATTTCTTTATGGCTTGCGGACTGCTCCGTGCTAACCCCAGGTGTTTTGTTTTGCTTCTAACCTTTAAGCTGGACCTCAAGAGAGCTATTTTGATGCTTAATTTTTGTAATTGTTTTTAATCTAGCAAAAAGCCTAAATTCAAGATGTATTTCCTTTCTTTATGTTTTTAATAAAACCAGACCTCTTTTAAGACAGGATTCGATTTTTGTGTCCTAAAAGATTTGTGCATATGTTGTTTAATTAGCTGATGGCAACAACTGATTGTCTTTGTTTCTCTTTCTCAGCTCTTCCCCGGAGGGGTGTGTGAAAGGGCTTGAGGGTGTCCCACAGGAAGGAATTCACAAGTGCACCTTTCTGGGTTCTCTAAAAAGGGGCTAGAGTTGTGATAGCATCTACCTATCCAAGGTCAGAGAAAAGCTGTAACTTGGTAGTTTAATACAAGCCTGGAATGGGCAGTATTATTTTTTTTAATCCTTCTGGGCCTCCAACCTTCTGCACTCAAAATGCCAGAGTGGGGAATCATCCTTGACAGACCTATTGATCAAAAGAGCTATATATGAAATATTCGTTGTTGTTATTATTAATGAAAAAGCTTGGAATAGAATCCAAGTCTTCTAACTCCTCGCCCAATTCAATCTCCTATCTTCTAGACCACATTGCCTCTCTAAGGGTTATAGTTATGTTTCATGCTTACACTGCTCAGCATATTGATCCTGAATTTTTAAGTGAAATAATCTAACAAAGCAAAACATAGATAAGACTCCTAGCATTTTAAACGTTATTTAAATGAAAGCCTTCATTTTTCTGACACATAAATTAAGATTTCTTTCCTGTCACCACCACTGAGCTCCACAGGGAGGACTCCAGGATCCAGTCATATGTTGGGTGCACCAAGATTGGATGACTCAACCATCATAGATGCCATAAAAAGGCAGGTTTAAGAAGCAAGACTCTCCATGGATCTGCAAAGTGCATATGCCAGCAGCACAGGTGACTTCTACCTGCCACATTAATAACGGAACACAAAAAATACTACATAGAATTCTGTGGCTTACACTGGAAGGGTAAAGATGCAGATCTCTTCTCAATATACACTGAATGCATTTTATGTTTCTGGAGACACTTTGAAAGCACTGTCCATCCCTAGACTTTGATAATATGATACCAAGACATCAATGTTTCTTTAGAATTTATGTCATTCCAGACTTTGGTGTAAACAAATGCATTCTGGACTGGTATTTTTTTCATACACCCCTTTATCTATACTTAAAAGAGATGGTTATTAATACCTACAATTATCACCTTTCTCCATGTACTTAAAATCTACTTAAAATACTATAATTCTCAGATCTGAGAACTTGATTCAACTCAGGTCTCCCAGCTTCTTTGAATCAACCTGTAAGTATTTTAAGAAAATGGAATTTAAAAGCATGCTCTGAATTTATTTTCTAGCTTTGTTGACAACATAGATCAGCATCCATCAATTTACCAGTTTAATAAATGGATCCCAAGAACATACTCAAAGATGAGAGGTACGGATGCCCAATGAGGGGGTATACAACGCTGGTCACACCAACATCTTTTCTGATATGTGGCTCTAGTGGAGGGCTTCCTGCTCCCAAATAGGACCTCCCTTCCCTGTTCTGAGCACTGAAGCTTTCTTATTTTTAGTTTGAAAGGACATAGCCTCATTTTTAGTTTGTTGCATAATACAGTCCTACTGAGCTTCATGTGAGCTAAGATCCTCATATATGTTTCTGTTCTCACATAGAAAAATAAGAACAATCTCTGCATAAATGAACCTCAGTCAACTTGTGCTCTAAATGATATATTAGATCTATAGAATGTGTGGAAATCAAAACTGATTTATTTTCGTCCGAAATCCAAAAATTTTAATTTGGTAATGCCATCAACAGTGTTTCATGGGAGTTGTCATTTGGATGCCTTATGCCCCTATGACATTTTTTGGCTTTCAGATGTTTGGACTTTTGACAAAAAGCTGCAACATTTCTCAGAAAGCAAATGCTTTCCATAAAAGTTTCAGTTGAAAAACCATTTTTCTGTAAACCAAACCAAAAACAAAAACAAACAAACAAAAAAGATTTAAATGGATTTTTTTTACCTACACTCTTAGTTGGAACTGATATATGAGTTACTGTAAAAACAACATTTTACTAATTGATTTTACCATTAAACTTCAGTTTTTCCTTTGCACTTACTGTGAACAGAAGTCCACAGTGTGATAAGGTTAAAGTTACAGTGGTTACTGTTTCTTTTTTTTTAAGATCACTCAAAGTCGGTATATCTAAAGCAAGTGCTTAACTGTCCATCCCCTTCAAACTGCAGCTATTTGATCTAAAGGAGAGTTACTTCAGGAAAGGAGGGATACCCACACATTGCTATTTCACATATTCCAATCAAAAATCAAGTAAAGGTGTTACATAGTTCATGAATACAAGATGTTTCACATTCCTTCTGTAATAAATAATATCTGAAAGCCTGCTCAGATAACTAATTTGCTTTGGTGTGTCTAATTTTACATACCCTTGAGCTTACTCAGAGATATAAATGTAACATTGCGCAATCAACTCACGTGTATCTGTGATATTCTCTAGAGTATTTAAACAATGAATTGTCAACTGCAATACTCAAATTATGTAACACAGAAATATGGCCCAGCACAAGAAGATCTAATCCTACAGTATTCTCAGACTGTAGGCTAAGTGAAATATTCATCCCAGGCCTGAACAGTCTATCCGGTGGCACTGAAGGAAGAGAGAGGAAGAGGAGGGGCGGGACTGAGCCACCTACTGCTCAAATCAGATCTTAACATTTCTTTTAGTATGTTAAAAGAAGATAATTTACTTAAGTATCAGTAAGGAGTGATCAGTCACTAGAATACACCCTGCTCAATTTATATCTTTGTACTGGAGAGCACTGGCTTTTCTTTTAACATAGATAGTGAGCGAAAACATTTTACAGAAACTCAAATAAAAATAAACAACCAACTCAAACTTTATAAAGACAGATCCATGTTAAGAAACTGATCCATATATAACTGTGCAACATCTGGATTAGTAAATTAAATCAGTCATTCAAGATGGGTATCACAAAACTGATTCCTATGTGTTTTAAAAATAAATGAATCACCTCCTTATTAGTTCATTCTCCTTTTCTAAGTTATAGTGGAACTCCATTTGTATTTGAAATTGATTACACAACAAATAAAAGGCTGTACCACAGCCAATGCATAAGAAGTTGAAAATGATTGTCATTGCTAGACCTGGCCAGCCGCTTGAGAAACAGTGTCTGTAAGAATTCATACTTGAATTTCAAAGGGCTGTTCAATTCAGCAATGCTGATGTCTCCAGCTATAACTCATTTCCCCCAAAGATAGGTATAAGATTTGCTGAGAATCTCTAGCCTCTATACTGTGAATGAGATTACACCTCGTTGTCTCCTAAAAAGGTAGGTTAGTGCTACAAAGAAATCATTACTATTTCCTTATCAGAATTTAGTATTTTGGATCTGGAAAGGGAGAGACAATTCAGCTACAATGTTACCATTATTTATTCATATACTATTTGTTAAGCAATGACAATATGTTTGTCTGTATGGGGGGATGTATTCATTTTCTTTTTGTGATAGATATAGGGAAACAGAAGTAGAAATGGAATTAAAGGTTTGCTCCTCCTCCCAGTGCCTTCAATGTCTTCAATAGCATGGTGCTACCTAAGCAACTTTTTCAAGGTCACAGAGGAAGACAGCAGCAGAGCTCAGAATCCAACCAAAATCTCCCATAATTGTATTAACCTTTAACCCCCTTCACCGGACAAACTAGATTTTATAGACTTCTAATAGCAATCACCATTACACTGATTTTTTTTTTTGTAATTGGTTGATAAGGAGGTAACCACTGATAATATGTAAGTGCTAAAGATTTACTGTAGAAGAGAAGAGGCGGCTATGTTTTTGACAACAGAGGAGGTCAATATTAAAAATGACAGTGGTGCTGTATCTTAATTGACAGGACTATTAATGTGCTGTAACTAGTTCGTTAATCCAGCCAAGCGGTAATTATTACAGAGACTGTAGCTCTAATAATGTGTTCAGCATTTATTATCAGAGTACTGCATAATTGCATTGTTTTATTACCACAAGTATGATGTAAACTATCTGAGAAAATTCATACTATTTTACTTTCCATTGACACTGCATCTTCTTTCAAATTTAACACATAAGAGGCAGCATGGTTTAACAGACTGGAAACTGGAAACCTATCTGCCAGTTCTGGCTCCGCTCTGATTGGCTGGGAAAATGTGTCATGTCACTGCTCCGTACCTCAGTTTCCCCTCCCCCACTTTGTCTATTTAGATTGTAACATGGTTTGGGGCAGGGACTGTCTCTTCCTGTATATTTGTACCATACCAAATACAATGGGGCCCTAATCTCAGCTGAGGTGTCCAGCGTTACAATGATAAAAGCAATACATATAAAATTAAGCATTTTGTATTTGCTAAAATAAGTGACCGAGGAACACTCAGCTTTCCTCTACATGAGTTTTTTGCACCTGCTCAGAGACACACGCTTTAAACAGTTAATGCTTTGAGGTGAGGGCTCTGCTGAAAGTAATTTACTTGAGAGGCTTAATCAATTCTCATTTTGAATGTGTCCACCCTTGCAGCCACAAAGCAGTTCAATGATTTAAAAGGTTATTTTCAATAATAACATTTTCATCTGACAGCATTACGCTTATTTTCAATGGGATGTGTGTTACTAGCTAGAGATATGTTAGCTATAGAGAGGAGAAACCTCTGCTGTATCATTCTTATGAAACCAATATGTTTGTACAGCTGATCAATGCCTCTGTCTACTGTAAACCTTGTGTATGATGGAAACCACTTCAAAAAATAGGGTTTTGCTCCACCCCCAGCACCCCTAGTTCTGGCACCAATGGATGCTGAGTACCTCAGCTCCTGTTTTCAGTGAGAGTGGAGGGTGCTCAGCATAGTAGAAGATTGGTCTTAAATGGACTTTGGCTCAGGCCCTTGAAGCCAATAGAAAGACATCCATTGGCTTCAAGAGGCTTCAGATTGGGCCCAAATTATGGAACCAAAAAAATTAGTCCTTCTTTTCATTAAACTCTCAGCATAGCCAATTCTAATCCTGATCCTGCCAAGTGCTGAGGACCCTAGGCATGCACTGAGCTCAGTAGGAAATGTGAATGCTCAGCAGGAGGCCCAAAGAAGCATACAGAAAAGTTGGGTATTGAACTTGATTTTGCACCATCCCTCCCCCACCCCCACCCCCAAAGTTTATGTGGGCTGGAAATCTCTCTCCCATATACACACGTGTGTGCACATGCACACGCGCGCGCACACACACACACACACACACACACACACACACACACACACACTTTCTTGCAGTATTTTTACCATACATTTCCACCCCTGACTAGAGACAATAAGTGTATTAATTGTCAGAGATGTAGCCAAAACTCTCTTTGATTTCAGTGGGGCAAGGATTTATATCAGCAGACACAGAGGGAAATCCCCTTTCAAACCTTTTCTTTTCATAAGTGAAGACTCTGTATCAGTCTTCTTCTTAAAGTTCTATCTCATTGCAAAGTCAGAAACGGAGAGAATCCAAACTTTCCCAAAACTCAAGATAGTTTCCAGATCTAGGGTTGTAGTTCAGGCCCATCTCTAGCTTTAACATTAAAATACATCTGACTTACATAGGCACAAAGCAATAAAAATAAATAGTAATTATCTATGTTAATTTGTGGGTCATTCATTTAGTGGCATAATCAAAGGTTTTTCAAATCCTCAGAGTACAAAATGTCAATGGAATACTTGTTGAATGCAGATTTTCTCATGCTCACAAGAAAGTCAATTAGTCTACACATGCACATAAGAAAGTAGAATGGTCAAAGAGACTAGAGGTGGGAAGGTAGTGGGGCAGCTGCTCTGAAGGGGAAGAGGGCAATTGAAGTTGAAGAGGTGAAGTGGCAAAGGGATCTATTCTATGAATGGTTTAAGATTAGCAGCCATGTTAGTCTGTATCCGTAAATAAGATGAGGAAGACTTTGTAACACCTTAGAGACTAACCAGTTTATTTCAGCATAAGTTTTTGTGGGATAAACAGAAAAACTTCCAAAAAAGACTCCAACAAGAAACTGAGGAACTGGAATTAATTTTCAAATTGGACACAATAAACCAAGGGCTAAACAAAACTTGCAAATGATTCTCTCATTACACTAACTGATTGCATTTCCCTAGTTAATTTACCTTCAATAGGTGTTATCTTCTGCCAGACACAGAAATCCATTTCAAAAGGTATTTTTTCTCCTGCTGATAATGGCCCATCCATATTAAACAGCCTTTTAGAATTGGTATGTTAATGTACAACATTTATTTCCTCTTGCTTTCTGTGTATATAAATGCATCTTACTTCTCTTCCATTCTATGCATCCGATGAAGTGGGCTATAGCCCACGAAAGCTTATGCTGAAATAAACTGGTTAGTCTCTAAGGTGCTACAAAGTCTTCCTCGTCTTATTCTATGAATGGTAGCAGTGGGAGTAATTGAGGGCAACAATTAAAACTATCATATTATAAGATATGAAGCATTAATGCAACCACCTATGATTCAAATGCTTTGGTGATATTTCTGTTAATCCAGGCTATTAGTCATGACTATGCTCTGCAGCAATCTTTCTTTCTTGTTCCTAAGCATCTTTTAAAAGACATTAGGAAATATTTTACATCCACTTCCATCATTAAAGGCTAGGTGTGATAAAACCAAAGGAAGCTCAATTCCAATAGGACCCACATCCTGCACAATTCACTTTCTCCAGGAGATAGGTTTATGCCAACATAGATTTTTTTCCCCATTCATCCTGTTCACCCCAGATCTTTTTCTTTGAACTTTTATGTCAAAAACTTGGTCAAAATCTAATATGTTCTATTAAAAAATAAACAGAAAAGAAATTTTGTGCTGTTGCCTCTACCCTTGGCTGAATGCTCATGCATCATAAACTGAATATCTATGTTTTCAATAATCTGTCAGGAGAACTGTGCTTCATGAATCCTATTACAATGGCTATTAGTCTTATAACAGTTCCACAATACAGGGTATGTGGCTTTTCTATTTAAATGTTCAAAGTTGTTTTTTCCGTCTTCTCTTAATGCTACATAGTATCAGTTGCTGTGTTTTGTTGTCAATAATGGGCTTGAGCCAAAGTTCATTGAAGACAATGGGCATCCTTCTATTGACCTCAATGAGCTTTGGTTCAGGCCCATTAGAAATAGTTATACATCATTTACCACAAGTATGTAATACTGGGAGAAGGCCACAAGCCAGTAATTTTTTTTCTTAAGTGGGAAAGGAGATTGTAAGTTTTTATGACACTATGAGTGATATCTGTATGAGATCCTGAATGCTTGGGATACATTAACTCAGTCTATTGAAGAAGTGATGGGAAGAAGACTACTATGGGAAAGGTGAAGAGCTTGATAAAGATCTTCACGCTCAACAGTTGCTATTTAAGTGCCTAAATAAAGTCACCAAAAGTACTTAGCATCCAGCACTGTCCAGTGTTATAAATAGTAACTGCTGGGTGCTTAATATTTTTTGAAAATCTAGCCCTTTCCTAGGCAACAACAGGTACGCGTACACAGGGATAAAAAACCTGTGGTTGACTCAGGCTTGTGGGGCTTGGACCCTGAGCCGAAAAACTGCCTGAATGTCTACACAACCATTTTCAGCCCGGAGATGGAGCCCTGTGAGCCTGAATCAGCTGAACAAGCCCACTGTGGAGTTTTTATGCCTATATAAATATATCCAAAATGGGAGGTGATCGTTATTGAAAATCTGACCCCGGTTGTAGGCATTGAGAACTTTTGAAATAAATATTTTTCCTAGGTCCTTTCTATTTGATTTAATTTTTTCCTGCTACATGTAACACCCACCCAAGTATATCACACTGGTGCAGCTACATTTTTCTTGCACTCTCAAAGGTGCATATTTTCATCATCTTCATGCTCACTCATATACAAAAAGTATGACTCATCTCACAGACTCACCTCTATTCTGTAGCTAATAAGGAAGAAGAATGTATCACTCAGTAGTGGTTAGTGGCTCCATAGTCATGGAGAATGTCAAAGATGAACAAATGAAGAAAATCACAGCTTCAGAAAATGAGACAAGCAATAAGGACAAAACAAGGAGATCCACAGAAGCACACAATAACTGACTTTTAGAAGACAAACTATTAGGTACCCTAGTTTTCAGAACACATTGCTATTATCTTCTGTGTTGTGAGGGCCTCAGGTTTCTGGGCTATAAATTAGGAGTTTAAAGCAAACATTAATTGGTCTCATTAGTAATTTGTAGCAACAATAAAGACCTTAAAAGCCATATGCTTCAAAGTTATAATACCTAGTAACTGTTTCTCACTCTAAATACCCACTTTCTGTATTTAACTCTATCTTGTAATTACTTCACAAACATTCACATAGTAACAAATGCCTAGCCTTATACAATGGCCTTCTGAAAAACAAAATGTTCAAACTAAAACATGCATCAGATATTATTATATTAGCATTGCTCTTTTACAAATTAGGTTGTAGCTCTGTGTATCTGGCTGTCGAAATAGTGCAGATCCAAGCTTCAGGCATATGACCAGTGCTCAGAGAAGCATTACCATCATATCTGAGGCTAGATTTAAGTGGGGGCAGGGAGGGGTTGTGTTGCTGTTGTTTGTGTGTTCGTTTGTTTCTGGCTATTCAAAAAGGGAGAGTCATTCCTAATAACTTCATTGACTTCAGTGGAATTACATCAAATAGAATTTGGCCCAAAGTGCCTTCAACTAGCCTCAAAACACACAATAGGCTCTTTACTAATCTTCTTAGAGGAAGTACACTGATCACCTTCCTACTGAGAAAAGCATTTTCTGACACATATTTATGTTTGTGATAGAAGAGTAGAGTATCCGAATCCATAAAATTATTCCATGGCAGATTATCCCTGACAGTATTAGGAACAAAGGTTATGCAGCACAAATATGAGGCATGAATCTGTAACAGGAAAGCTATCGAAGGCAGCATAATATTGAAGGTATAACAATATTGTATACCTGTACAGTAAGCTTTCGGTTTTCTGATGAAATCCTGAAAAATTCTGATGGAAATGGAATTTGTTTTGATTTTATCTAAATCATTTTGTGATCCGACCATATTCCCACATGGTAACCTTTTGTTTCAGGGATGCACTCATACTAAACCATTTTCAAGACAACAGCCTTAGTTACCTCACTAATTCAGATTTTAATCTCAAAATGGTGACATACATCATGAGCAAACAAAATAGCAGTGGGTTTCCAGTGTGCATCTAAAATTATAATCTAGTATTTTGTTTTCATGATCTTCCTGCCAATAATCAGTGTCTGCTGCCTGTGTATTTATGATTTCAATTTTCTCTTTGAACCACAATCCTAGAAGCACCAAGGACACATTTCAGCTATTCTATCATCTTTAAACAGCTCCTGTATGTCTCCATTTGTTTTCAGATTGGATTCCTATTCATTCCAGCGAAGGATTAGATCCCTGCTATGCGACTGTGCTTAACCAGGAGCTATATCATCTGTATTGACTCCCTGAATATCCATTCCAAAATGGGAAAAAAGGAAACCAACCTCACACTAAGATTCTGGTTCAGTGGAGATCAGGATGGTGTAACAGTGACGCTGACGTTGTGCTTTTTTGATAATAATTTCCTATTACTGCCAGAATTACTGACACATACAAAAAAGTAAAAGTTCCAATGAAATGATACCTCTGACTCAGCTGATAGTTTAGCAAGCTTGTAGCTTTAAATGACTATTTTGTAGCCTTCACAGAATAGCAAATACCCAGGAAATTCATTTGCTGTTGTCATTGCTATTTATTCTAGAAATTGCCAAGAAAGAAAAAAGAGAGATAAGTTTTAGCAGAGTTTTAAATGAGACTATTCTTTTTCCCCCTTTTCATGTGCATTTTAATTCTTTTTTGCACAATGTGCCACATGATATTCAATTACTCATTACAGGGGATGGTCCTATAGTTATAACACAAAGGGCCAGATTCTGATCCCTTTATTTATATTGTGAACCATTTTAATCCAGTGTCCCCATTGATTTTTACAGGGTTTCTCATTGAGGAGGGTATTGATGAATGTGGAAGAATCTGGCTGACTAATAGGAATTCTGTTTCCATCTCTTCCTGTCTCACCTCACACAAATTCTTTCAGCTTCATTCTGCCACCATTCCTCGTGCTGTGTGACATCCAATTATGCACATTTCACTGGGGCTCCTTGTGTGGTAAGGTACTACTCAGTGTGAGTAAAGGGGTGAGAATAAAGCCCTTAGGGTTTGTCTACACAACATTTCTGAGCAAGTGGGAGTAACCCTCCTCGCCCAGATCGACCATCTCAGGTTAGTAGGTGTTGCACTAGCACTCCAAAAACAGCTGTACAGATAGCGCTATAAAGTTGTGGCTTGTGCTGGAACCTGCTCCCCTCCCTAAGCTTCAGAGTGTCTCCATACTTCATTTTTTGCTAGATGTAAAAGGAAGAAAATGATATTTGACAGGGAGACGTGTAGCAAGACTAAAATTCAGGGGTCTTTGTGAAGGACTTTGGGGACTTCACTTTGAAGACATTGTGTATAGCCCCATGTGCAGGGAGTAAACAAGAAGCTTTCCCCTTCTGAACTCCAGGGACATGGGAATCAGTTCCTCCGGCTTCCCACCAGAGAGCACGACTCCAAATGAGGGTTGGGAGAGGGCATGGCCATGTCCCTGTTGCTTCCTCCATACCAGGCCTTGAGGCAGAGCCAGTACACCATGGGAATCAGTCTTCTTCATCATACTGAATGAGACATATTGCTCAGACTCTTTCCTTGTATGCATGCAAGGAACAGCATAGGAGAGATGGTGTCTCAGTCAGACACTCCCAGCAGTGCTTCTCCTGCAACAACACAGCTCCACAAGGTACTGTGGATCAAAAGACACAGCCTAGTGCATTATAAAGGGAAAAGTATTATCATAGATGACATTGATTAGGATGGTGATTTCACCTTGTTGTCTATTATGCTTGACTGAAGCTGTTGCTACCCCCCCCCCCAATCCCTTCCCACTCACCTATCCCCATCCACACTGGGATACTTTGCAGCTACTAAGTCTCACCCTTGCATTTAGTTGGTGTGGTATGATACTGGTTTAGGAGGAGCTTGCCAGATCCTTGGGACCATCTATTTGGCACCCAGCACAGCTCAGGGAAGGGAAGGTGTCTAGTTCTAATGGGATTTCTCAAGGAGGAAGGGTATCAGGCTGTCCCCCTGAGTATCTTGCACAAGGTCACACAGAGCTGTGATATAGCTAGGAATAATAAGCCTTCCTAATAAAGACTGTCTGTAATAGGTTTCTCAAGTACTAAAGCCTAAGTCTCTTCTCATTTCCAATAAATTTAAAAGAAGACGTTTATGCCCTATTGTTTATTATTTTGTTTTTCTCCCTTTTTTACCACATCATTATATGCTGCCTCTAACAAGAATAGCAAACCCAAAAGGCTGTTTCTGATTTCATGAATACCAAGAGGAATGTTTTCCTAAGCAATTAGTAATCATACAAAGACACAGTTCCCTTCACTTGTTATATGAAGTCAGGATAAGAAAATACTTGAAATGCAAAGCACACCTACTACTAAATTATCTAAAAGACATAATAGCAGGATAGTAAATGTGTGGTATGTATATTTAGTATTTATTACAGAAATTTACTGCATATAAATTATGAGAAAGTGCCAGATGTAGCTAATAAATACGAATGAGGAAAATTTCATGCCCCCAGAGCTATGTATGATGCTGTCTTATAGCTTTGGGGTTGAAAACATTATATGAAAATCACTTCACCTTGTTTAATTGGAATTGGGTCCTTTACATCCTCTATGCCTGTGTTAATCAGCTATTCCTAAACAACTTTTATTTGCAGCTAAATTCCCTATGGCAGAGTCCAAAAAAGCTAATATCTTGAAGAATTAGGGCAGGGAAAGAGAAAAATTGCAGCACCAACAAACCTGGCAGAAAATACATCTAGTATAAAAAGCAGCAAAACCTTGTGAATATTTTGTAGTTTTGCCACTGTCCCACTCCCACATAGTTTCTATGAAAGGTAAAATTGACTCCACACGATGTGGGGGATGGGGGGTGAGGGGGGCAGGGAAGACAACTTTAACTGAATGGTGGCATGTCTTTGAGAAAATGTGACTTTTCATTTGAAACAAATTATCAACCTAGTTGTTCCATGACAAAATGTCACCATTTTTCACTAAAACAAATTGATAAATGATGAGGGGAACTGTTGTCCTTGAAAATTCTCCAACATTCCTCACTTTTTCTTGAAATGTGAAATTTCAGAAAGCAAAACCTGAGTGTCACCAAGTAGCTGTAATATTTGAAGTTGTGTGATAAACATTGCATACAAAATAATGTGCTAGGAAAACAAAATCATATTTTGCTTTTGATCGTTTTGGTCTTTAATAAGAAGCAGGTCTCCCAAGCAAACATAACAAACAAACAAACAATCCTTAAGAAAAAGCTCTGTAGACAATGAAATATACTAAGGTGTTCATTTAAATTATAGGCTCCTATAGAACTTAATTATATCCCCACTATATGTAGAACATTTTAAAAAACCTACAGAAAGCAGAACATTTTTGTATTAAATTCTAGAGTGTTCTAGAGTAATTCCTATTCCTGTCATCCTGTCACTGGAGTCAAGGCTATGATGGGCTTCTTTAGGGAGAACAAACTCGTATTGGCCCACCTGAGTAATTAACTGTCTAGGTATCTGCTTAGCAGCTAATTGACTAATGAGCACCTGGGTCTCTTATGACACTAGGAAAACTCAACAGCTGGAGACGGGACTCCAGATGAGGAAGGCTCTGAGTTACTACAGAGAATTCTTACCATGGTTTCAGGCTGGTGGGTCTTGCTCACATGCTCACCATGAAACTGATCATCATATTTGGGGTCCGGAAGGAATTTCCCTCCAGGTCAGATTGGCAGAGACTCTGGATCTGTTTGTGGGTGGGGGTTTTTTGGGGGGAGGGGGTCTTACTCTGCAGAGTGGAACACGGGTCTCTTGCTGGTTTGAACTAGAGTAAATGGTGAATTCTCTGTAACTTGAAGTATTTAAATCAATATTAAGGACTTCAGTGATTCAACCAGAGGTTGTGGGCCTATCACAGGAGTGAGTGGGTGAGGTTCTGTGGTCTGTGATGTACAGGAGGTCAGACTACATTATTGTGATGGTCTCTTCTGGCCTTAAAATCTAGGAATCTAATTCAGACATGGACTGTGCTTCTTGAGTGAGGAGACTCATAATCCAAGGGTCTCCCAGAGACGCAGGCCAGGAGAGGGGCTGCTACCTTCTGAGCTTTCTCAGTGAAGGGCTGAATTTTTAGCCAAGGCCTGGATTAGAATACACACACACATATATTATATATATATATACACACACACCAGGAGGAAGGCTATGGGACTCATGATCCTAGAAGAATCCTGTCCAGCTCATAGTACACAGATCCCAGAATGAGGGCTGTGACACTTCTGAATTTAGGAGAGGAGGCCTGTTGGAAGTAGCATAAGAAGGGTAGTCTTGAGGGGTGAAAACAGTAAACAAATAAAGCCCACAGAGGGGCAACTTGATTTAAGTACTCTGGGAGTTAATCATTGCAAGATAACCAGAGAAAATCCGAGGGGGCACGGGCCTGCAGCTGCTACACTGTGCCACAAAGGGGCATGCTCGAAAGTGGCACTCTGCCACACATGCCTCCCACAATTCTGTAGGGACAACAAATCTAATCTCATCTTCAAAGAACCTCCATGTGACAGTGGAATAAGGACACTAAGGGCCAGGTTATTTTAAAGGTGTTAATGCACCTAAGGTGATTTTCAGAAACATCTCAGCACACAACACCCATTGATTTCAATGGGTATTAGATGCCTTAGGGCTTTTGAAAAAATCTCAGTAGGCATCTGAATACCTTTCAAAATCTGGTTCTAAGAGCCATACCTTGCCTTCCATCCCAGAAGACAATTCCCATAGATTTGTAATGAAACCATCGTGGTCTAGACACCAGGAAGCATGTGGCTTTAAAATATGCGACTCTTGGCTACATTTTTGTGGATGAAATCTTATGCATATGCAATAAGCTTTTAGATTCACAACAAGCACACCTGTGAGATAGCTCACATGGATAACTGGGGAGAAAATTCATTTCCATGGCAGATGTAAACAAAAACTCCCACTTGCCCACTTTCCTGACAGCTTCTAAGGCCTTCACTCACCTCTGGAAATAAAAGTCCTTGCTCCCATCTCAGGTTCAATATTTTGATACTTTTGAAAACTGCCTTTGTCAAAAGCCACTTCAGACTTGCAAAGTATGGTGAGCCCTGCATGGAGTGGAGGCCTCTCTGCACACTATAGAGTCTCCGTGGCTGTCTGCTACTGAAATGTTGTGAGCTATTCAGCCCATCTAGCACATTCAAGAGTGCTCCATACCTCTCAGCAATACTTCTCCAAAGATATATTGATGCTAGAGTCATATCGGGTCTCTGCAGTGAACACTTCATGTCTGATCATTCTTTTCCATGTTTAGCATCTACAACATCCAGCCACACTGAATCAATACACTGGCTGCATATTTCTGCTAAAATTATCTATAGTGAAATAGTTTAAAATGTTAACATCTATAGTGTAGTATAATATTTAGTCTTAGAGTTCAGAATCAGAGAGGTAGCCGTGTTAGTCTGGAATAGCAGAGGTAACAAAGTCCTGTGGCACCTTAAAGACTAACTATAAAGTTTTGAAGCATAAGCTTTCGTGGGCTAATACCCACTTCGTCGGATGCAAGCAGTCTTAGAGTTGACATTTCTTTGAGCTCAATGGGGAAGTTCACACTTCTCCAAAACCTACTGTTGGCTTCAGCTTTCTTTTGCAGTATAAAATGGAACAATCTGTTTAAAGTGATACAGCAGAACCATTTTGCTTTGTTGCGAAAGGTAGTTACCTATGGGGAAGTTTGAATTCACAGTGGTAAATCATAGTTATTACACTCAGAATTCCAAAGACAAAGTCACCTCTAAAGGTCATCTATGTTACCGTATGGTACTCCCAGACCTCCCTGTTTCAGCTGCATCAAAACTAATGGAATTCAAATGTTGTCACAGCTTGTGTAGTGGACTGAATCTCCATGCTTCTGTGGAGACATTTATTTATGTGAACTTTCAGTAAAGCAGAGAAAAGTGGCACATTCAGTAGCTGTCTCTTGCTTCCAAAGTCAGGGTGACATCTTTATGTTACTTTCACAACCAAAGCAAGGCCAGTTGCACTAGCCAATTTATGTTGGAATTTCATACCTTTGATCACTGCTTTGATTGGAATGCCATTTGTCAGCTAACTTGAGCATGTGTGACATTCACAACTTTATGACCAAAAATTATGTATAGGAGAAGCAACTACATACACATGTACACCCCTCTCCTCCTTTAAAAAGGTCAGTCCAGATCATACCTGAGACAGCTTGTTAGAAATGTAAAGTTCCTTGAAACTGACTCTTATTTTTTTTGTTTCAGATGGAGAGATTATTTGAAATCAGAAAAGCTCAGCCATAGAGATGTCTTGATTAAAGATGTGTGAAATGTTTGTGTTCTATTCCGTTCTATGTAGGTTCTTATATCATGCTCATTACTGTGAAATATTTTGGTCTATATAAATCTGCATTTTCCAGGGGAGACTTTGTCCAAAAATGTTTACACAACTACAGAAACTATCAAGATGGCAGGGTTGGGTCCTTTCAAATACGTTCCAAACTCTGGGCAATATTGGGAAACTTGTCTGGGAACTCGCTGCCAACAGCGTCACACCCTGTTTGCACATGCACCATGATGGTGCCTCTGCCAGATAATACATGGACGTCCTTTATGACTGAGGAGTGGGAGGACTCCTGGAGTCTGATGTTAGGCATAATATGCTTAGAGAATAGCAGAAAGGTATCTTACATTCAATTTACTTTAGATTTAATCTCTTTTCCTTTGCACCCATTGTGCATTCAAAAGCTGAATGTAAAGCATCTGCACCGCCATTTTTCCAAAGGACCTCAAACATGACTTGGAAAGACCACCTCTAGAAATAAAAGATTGAGTCTCTATCTCCCTCCCAAGTTCAGAGAATCTTTGGCACCTCTGCCTAAAGCCATCAATAAACTACCAATTCCGATGGTGGCTGTTATGAAGTAAAAACCTATCCAGTAGGACATTTACAGAGATGGATTATTTTCAGTCAGGACTGACCTATTAAAGAAACTGACCTAGAGATTACTGGATGAATACTATTATCAATCCCCGAGACAATTTGCCTCTAAATGGTTATTTTAAATATGTCAGCTGCTGCATAAATCCAACTTCAACTGAGCAAGAACACAAATAAATTTCTGATGTATAATTCTGCAAAAAGAGACCTACCTAAGTAAGTGGTAAATGAAGCAACCACAGCAAATCACAGCAAAATGTAGAAGACCTCCCTAAAAAGTCAAAGATGACTGTGAAGCCAGAATTTATAATCTAGAAGCTAGGGAAAGTGCTCTAAGGTTCTCAACATAGCAGGATTAAATGTACAGTAGATGCAGTTTTTGAATTTTCTTTAGAGCCACAGACCTTAAAAATATGATTGATGTATGAGCTAGAAAACATACAGTTCCATAATGTATTTTTCCTCAATTAGTATGGTTTATGCCAGCATTCTCACCAAGTAGTATCAAAAACATTTACTCTACAGTGTGGTGAGAAATTTTGCCTCAGTTGCCTGAAACACCTTATTACAGTTAAAATTGATGGTCTGCAGAGAAATCTCAGGAAGGGATTTAAATTCATGAAAATTGTAACTTCCTTAATTATACATAAAAGGAGTGGTGAAATAGTTTATCCATATCAATATTTAGATTGTTATTATTTGGTTTCACAAATTAATTCTAATTGAAACTTAAGACTTCTCAGAGCTATTTTTCTATCCAGGGCATCTACAAACTCAGGAAGACAACACGGAAATGGCTTGCATTCTGTTCATATTTAGAGGTTTACCTTTGCAACCACAAAGCATAGATTTTTGCTGTTTTTTGAAAGCTGAGATTCCGCTCTATAATTCTGCACCATGGAGGGAACCCTGCAGCAAGTTCACTGACTGCAGAATATATGGAAGAGTTGGACAGCCAGTTCAAAATGTAATGAAATTATAGTGAGCCAAAATGGTATCTGCATCATGGTACTGAGAAAATATTTGATTGTATTTTGACACTGCAACTGTTGTGGTGGAAACACTTGAAATAGAGGTCCTCATTTTTAGCTGTGCTGTGCCTACCTTTTGCTAGTTCTCTTATTCTGGCATCTGGTTCTCTTATTCTAGTTATCTTATTCTGGCACCTGGTTCTGGGTAGAACTCAGCTTGTGTGGGGAGCTTGGGACAGCAGCATTCCTTTTTATTTTCAATTAATTTCCTGCTTTGTGAGAAATACATAAGCTGAAACCTGTTCTTTTGAATTATGTCAAACTATTACAAATAATTAATATAATTCAGCACCAAAGAGTGGATAATTCACAAAGGGCAGAAAAAAATCTAAATTCATTATATATACTATTTCCAAGAAATAATTCAGCCTTCTGTACCCAGTGACTAGAAGATAGATAATGTAACTCCAATATTTAAAAAGGGCTCTGGTGGTCCCGGCAGTTACAGCCCAGAGTCTAATGTCAGTACTGGTAAAATAAGTTGAAACAATAGTAAAGAATAAAATTGTCAGGCACATGAAAAAAACATAAATTGTTGAGCAAAAGTCAATATGGTTTCTGTAAAGGGAAATCTTGTTTTACTAATCTATTGGCGTTCTCTGAAGGGGTCAACAAATATGTGTAAAAGGGGGATCCAATGGACATAGTGTTCTTAGATTTCCAGAAAGCCTTTGACAAGGTCCCTCACCAAAGGCTCTTATCATGGGATAAGAGGGAAAATGCTTTCATGGATTTAGAACTGGTTAAAAGGCAGGGAATAAAGGGTAGGAATAAATCGTAAATTTTCAGAATGGAGAGGGGTAACTAGTGGTGTTCCCCAAGGGTCAGTCCGAGGACCAATCCTATTCAACTTATTCATAAATGATTTGGAGAAAGGGGTAAACAGTGAGGTGGCAAAGTTTTCAGATGATACTAAACTGCTCAAGATATATACCCCTCAAGTATACATACAATACAATGAGGGCTAATTTAGCCACAACTAATCAGGAAAAAGCTCTTGGAGTCACTGTGGATAATTCTCTAAAGACATCCATGCAGTGTACATTGGCAGTCAAAAAAGCAAACAGGATGTTAGGAATCATTAAAAAAAAGGATACAGAATAAGATGGAGAGTATCTTATTGCCCGTATATAAATCCATGGTGTGCACACATCTTGAATACTGCGTACAAATGTGGTCTCCTCATCTCAAAAAAGATATACTGACATTAGAAAATGTTCAGAGAAGGGCAACTAAAATTATTAGGGGTTTGGAACAGGTCCCATGTGAGGAGAAATTAAAGAGGCTAGGACTTTTCAGCTTGGAAAAGAGAAGACTAAGGGGGGATATAAAAGAGGTATATAGAATCATGAGTGGTGTGGAGAAAGTGAATAAGGAAAAGTTATTTACTTGTTCCCTGTAAGAGATCGCCTTCTTGCCCCACTCCACAAACGGGCAGGAGACTCTTCTGTGACTCACCAGTGCTCTTTTATTCAGTCAGTGCAAACCCCACCACCTACTATGTACAGCTCTACAGTTCAGCTCAGTACTTCCCAGCTCAGGGACAACAGGCTACAGCTCAGGAAGACAACTCCCTTCTTCCTGGCTCACAGGGATCCAGAGTCTGTTTTACTCCTCCCTCCTGCTTCCCTAGCTTCCTTCTCTCTCTCTATCTCACTCCTCCACACCACCACCCTGGGCTTCCTGCCAGGCAGACTTTTATCCCCCCAGGAGGCTGCCAGGTGCAACTCATAACTCTGAGCCCCCTGCAGCCCAGGTGGCTAATTAGCCCTCTCTGCAAGGGAGGTTTGCAGAGGCTTCTGCTCCCTCTTAAAGGGCCAGCAGGGCTGGCTCAGGCACTCCTGGCCAGCACCCTGCCACATCCCATAATATAAGAACTAGGGGGCACCAAATGAAATTAATGGGCAGCAGCTTTAAAATAAATAAAAGGAAGTTCTTCTTCACACAGCACACAGTCAACCTGTGGAACTCCTTGTCCGAGGAGGTTGTGAAGGGACTAGAACAGGGTTTAAAATAGAACTGGATAAATGAATGGAGGTTAAGTCTTTTAATGGCTATCAGCCCAGATGGGTAAGGAGTGGTGTCCCTTGCCTCTGTTTGTCAGAGGGGAGTGATGGATGGCAGGAGTGCGATCACTTGATCATTACCTGTTACGTTCACTCACTCCGGGGCACCTGCCATTGACCACTGTTGGTAGAGAGGATACTGGTCTGGAGGGACCTTTGGTCTGACCCAGTATGGTCATTCTTATGTTCTTATGTTCTCTAGTTATCAAACACCAGAGGTTATAGACTTATTCCATCTTTTTCACATATACTTTCCGGCATAGTATTTTAATTCAGAGAATGAATTATACTTTTGCATCAACTTAGGCAGATGGAAAAACAAAGGCCACCTGTATGGTACAGTACATAATTTATTATGAAGGTAAATGCTCTTCACAGTAAATCTGAAATATTATTAGTTTTTTTTTAAGTTGGGTATCCTCCACTGCCAAGATTTTCAAAAGTAGGATCCTAAAGTTAGTCCTCTAAGACAAATAAGTGGCTTGATTAAAAAAAAAAAAAGTGGCCGTCGTTGAGGACCCAAAAGGTCTCACTGAAATCAAAATGAATTAGAAACCTAGACATTTGTAAATCCCACTAGGTGCCATCCTGCATCTTTAGGTATCTATATCCCTTTGAAAATTTGGCCCTTTAAAATGTTTTCCTTGTGTGACTTAGGAACTCAAGTACCACTGACTTTCAAAGGAACAATGGCTGGTGCTCCAAAGTCACTTAGGTGCTTTTGAAAATCCCCCAATATTTCATTTTGTTGGAAATTACTTAGTAATGTTAACTATTGATACATTTTCTATTTGCCTACCTTGGTTAACTAAGAATTATTGAACATAGTTATGGACAGCATTCACAGTAAGATTCAGACAAATGTCACACATAAAGAGAGGGACATTGCGTGGTGGCTCAGAGAGGGATATATCTTGGATCCCTTCTTTTCTGTGGTTGGGAAAAGGAAAGTGAAGAAATTCGATAGAGCAAAAGTTTGCAGACAAAGTCTGAATGAGAACCCAAATTTCCTGGGACTGATTAATATATTTAAGCAACTCTAGATCATAAGAAAAATGTTCTGAAAATATCACAAGCTCTACTTAAGCTAAATGTAAAATAGAATTTGCATGTGATCCTATTATTTCCCCCCTAAGTATTAAGAAATCCTTTTGACCTACAGTATTAGACATTAAATGAAAGCCAAAATAATCAATGGACTAAAGAACATGGATATTTTAAAACAGATGTGAAGATACTGCTAACATTTACATAAAATATTGCCCCTTCTTTTCCTTTGAACCATGAAGAAACTTCCATTAAAAATTCAGCTCTCCTGCCTTTTTCTGTGATTGTGATAACTTCAGGATTTTAAAAGATGTTTATGACTACAGTAGAAGTGTTTCTAATCTGGTATTTCACTGCTTAACATTTTAGATCCTCTGAATGTCCTCCACATCCTGACCTCTGCATTACTACATTAGAGTATCATCTCTCAATGGGAAACAGTCTAACTCACATATCTGTTAGCCTGTCAGTGCAATGCCCATCCCTGAATTCTCTGTATTATGTTTTATGAAGCATTTCAAAAATCTGTTTTTTAACTTCTTAGAGTGATGATTTTCAATATGTTTACTGTCAGTAATGACAGATATACTAGGTGGTCAAGAAAAGAGATAGAAATGTGTGTAATTATTATGCAAATATGTAATTGGCACCTAATTTTCAAAGATGTACGCTTAATAGTGTACGCACATACTCCATTATGTAAAATCAGAGTTTGTATTCACATATCAGTACCCTAGTGCAAATCAAAGACATGGAAGTGTGTGAAGACTTTTATATCTGGACACTTTACACCGGACACTTTGCGCCAGACTGTGAACCTGCTATATTACAAGTAGACCTACTGATGTCAATTGGACTAATGATTATTTGTGTGTGTAGCTGCTCCCTAATGACAGCAAGAAATTCACAATCTGGGCACTTTGGAAATCAAGCCCTCGACTTACAGGTAGTCCTGCACTCAGATGCTCCAGTTTGAATAAGGCAGGCAGAATTCATTCACCACAGTAAAAGCTGGGCAGGAAGCTCAAATTTTCCCATTCTGCACCAAGATGAACCCAAGACCTTTCAATATTTTTCAGTGTGGTTCAGCAAACTTGTCCCAGAATAGCCTGGTGACTCAGGGACCCACATGTGATGTGGGGGTCCCAAGTACAAATCCCTGTTCTGACACAGACAGAGCAGCGACTTGCACTTGAGTTTTCCCTATCCCATGTATTCTAGCCATCTGGTTATTTGGAGAGGGTGGCCCTCTCTTCCCCTCCCATACTCTAAGCTTGACCTGAAAAATCTTTCCAGATGAAAATGTCATCAAAACTGGTACATACCCAATACAAGTTTTTGTTTTGAGGTATCAGCATTTTCCAATAGACAAACATTTTGTTTCAAAGTTCATGACCAGTTCTAACACAGTGTGTCAGTTTGTCATTGACATATAAGCAATCCCAGTATCAATGGACTAAATTTATCACTGGAGTAAGTGTTGTCATGCTAAGAGAAAGGTTTGCTCCAGCGTACACTGGCAAATGTTATATTCAGCATGTCTACACTTGAAGAATGTTCGCTTCCATCTTGAGGTGATTGCTCATGTGCATTCCAATTGGTGTGTGTGCGTGGCAGGTCAGCAGGGGTATATATTCACTACCATAAATGAGCCACTTCAGGGGTCGCCACTGCCAACCCAATGGGTACCGCGAGGGAAACGCTTCTGACAATTGTGTACGCAGCATGCGCGCACACCTATTGGAATGGACATGAGCAACACATCTTGAAGAACAACAGTTACAAGAGATGAGTAACTGTTCTTTTTCCATCTTGAAGAGACATACCCATGCTAACTCTGATTGAATGAGCACGCTAAAAATAGCTCTGATCTTAGACATGAGGCACATTGCAGAGTGGCTAGACGCTCCCTACTTGTGTCACCGCAGCAACACTCCCTATTTAGCATGCTATCAAACTTTTACACTACTTTCACTCACTTAAAAAGAGAGAACATTAAAACATGAGATAAAGGGTTACTTTCAAAATGAAAAATTTCAATCATGCCGAAAAATGCCAGGGTTTTTTCCTGAATACTTTTTTTTGTTTGTTTCAAAGCTCTTTTAAAAATAAAAAAGGGTCACTTTCAACTGAATCCCTTTTTCTGGATTTCAAAAAAAAAATAATTGTAAAAAGGATGACCAGCTCAACTATGGATTTCCACAAAATCTGCTTCATATCTTTTTAAATGCACAATGAAACTTATTTTTCAACTGCTATAAAGTTCAAATTCAATTAAAAAACAAGGTAGATAATATAATAAACAAAGCAGAGTTATGGGATGCAATCATTGCTATCCAAATTATATAGCATTTATAAAGCAAATTTGAGGCCATATTGTTCAGGATATTTAGCGCAGCCTCTGTGAGTGGTAAAACACCTAGATCACTTATGGGCACCATAATTTCTGTTATTTTAAAGCCTAGTAAAGATGCAGGGAAATGTGGTAGCTATAGGCCCATATTTTTAATTAATCCAGATTGTAAAATCCTAACAAAACCACTAGCTAGGATATTAGAATCTATTCTTCCTGAATTAATTCATCCAAACCAAGTAGGCTTCATTAGCCACTCAAACAATAACATCAGTTTTTTTATAGACTTAATAAACATTAACCAACATTAAAATGAGCATGCAGTAGCTATTTCACTCAATGCAGAAAAAGCACTTGGGTATCTTGGATAGGGGTGACCTATTTGATGTGGGAATGGAACTTGGATTTGGGAATAAACTCTGTTAAATGCCATAATCAAAGCATCTGGTCCAATTAATGGTGTAATAGCAAGATTTTTATACTCTATATGAGGATTGATAAGTGTGCCTGCTCTTCTTTGCTATTTGATTTTTCCTCACTCACTACTTATAAGCCTTTATAAGAACTACACTACTTATAAGCCTTTAAAATTAGTCATTGCATTTCATATGAGTAGTAAAATGATTTGTCCACACAGCAAATAATTTGTGTGAACACTGAGTACTTCATTCTAATTTCTGGCAATTAGTGTAGAATTCAATATCTTTATGCCTCTTTTATTTCTCATAAAATCATAGAACTGTAGAACTGAAAGGGACTTCAGTAGGTGATCTAGTCCAGTTCCCTGCACTCAAGGCAGGACTACACAATAACTAGACCATTACTGATTGGTGTTTGTCTAACCAGTATGGAGGTTTTTCCTAACCTCCAACCTAGCCCTCTTTTGCTGACATTTAAGTCCATTGCTTTTTGTCCTATCTTCAGAGGTTAATGAAAACATTTTTTCACCCTCTCATGAAGGAGACAGGCCATACATTACATTTAAACATATATGCATGGCTCGCCAATCCCACTAAGGTGGCTCACTTCTGTTTCCCCATTGCTAGGCAGCACAATAATTTGTTCTTGCAAGCTGAATGGATGCTGATGGAGAGGGTGAGATCTATCTGAAGGCAGACTTCTTGAATCATCTAAAATATATGAGTTACTTAAAACCTCAGGTGTTATCTGGTCAGCATTGACGTTCGGAATCCTGTTCAAGGAAACTCAGAACACAGCCAGAAGATTACACATGCAATCACATCACATACCTCAAAAGGATATCCATTATATTAGCCCTAGCTGTATACACCGCAAGACTTTAAACAAATAACCAGTCATAAGTCTGATGGGACTTGAATCTGTGGACCCAGTGAAAGTCCTTATTCCAACTCACAAGTATAGACTACAAAGCTATCCTAATGCTTGATACACAGACTGTTTTAGATTAGGCCCCCTCTCTGGCAAGAGATCAGTCCTGCAAAATGCTAAGCATCTCCAGGAGAGGTTGAACCTCAAGTTGAGTCATGCTCCCCCACCTCGCAGTAACCCAATCCCATCTGAAAGGTGCACCCTACCACCTCTGGGAAAGCAGCAGTACCTCTGTGAAGCTCCCATCTGTTCTTTTGCTTCTCCTGGCAGAGTTAAAGCAGAGGCACCTCTGAGCAGCTCCCCACTGTTCCTCCACTCCTTTGCAGAGAGGGGACCTTGCTGCACCACATGACTGAGAAATTGGCGGGGGGGGAATGTCACGTCGCTAGCACTCCCACATGTCACCTCTAGTTCTCAGGGATGTGCAGCTGAATAGGCACCTGCAAATGGGAAGCCTGTGAGTAGGGTTCAGGAAGCATCTGAGTGAGGACTAAGGTACAGGGACGTTCTCTTCTCTCAAGGTCCAGGCGATTCCCACCGCCATGTCTGGGACGGCTTATTTCACAACGTTCTTCAGCATTCATACTGGGCAGGCTGTGAGAGCATGGCTATGCTCACCACAGTAGAAGCACAGATAGCAGTGCTTTTCTTCAGGTCTGAGTTACTGACGAGACAATTGGCTTGCACAGGTTTGTTGGGTGATATAGAAGCTAGGGCCATGGTATGTGGTAAGGGATGTTGCAGGCAACCTCCTTTCTCCGCCCTTGGTTCTCTCAGCCAATGATCTATGTGGAGAGTGAGGTCCACAGAGGACACGAACTAGCTTAGATATTCTACATGGGTCAGTTCATCTTTGATTTCTTTCTGTAAACCCCATTGAAACTGATACAGCTGTGCTTTATTCCCTTCTGTATTCTCAGTGAGGTGGGAGAAGTGCGCTGCATAAGAAGACACTATACCTCACCCTGTCAACCCATTGGGGAAAGGGGTAGAGTGACCAGATTTCCAATTTTTATAGGGACAGTCCCATTTTGGGGAACTTTTTCTTATATGGGTGCCTATTACCCCCTATATTCTGTCTTGTTTTTCACAGTTATTATGTGGTCACCCTAGGCAAGGGCCTCTGTTCAGGGCAAGGTATTGCACATTGCATTTGCAGCACACTACTCTCAGTGCTGAGTTGCCTCACTTGGTCCAGCAGCCAATGGTTGTCTGAGGTCAGCTCTGCAATTTGGGCCTATGGTGCTTGATTGTCCACCTGAAGTGGGAGCCCCATTTGGGCAAGTCCAATGTTTTTAGTGTCTGCAGTGGTGCTGCTGGGTTCATCCTTATCACATGAGGTTCAGCCCCCTTAGGGTAATTTTGGTCTGAACAAGCTGTCATGGCTGGGCAAAGCCAGAGTCCTCACTCACAAAGCAGGAGTCAGCTGGATCAGGATACCAGAAGGTCAGAAGCAGGAGACAAGCTGGAGATCAGAACTACGAGTCCAGAACCAGAGTCATGTCGGGCCAGGATACCAGGGGATTAGACAAACTGGAAGTCAGAACCATGAATCAGATTTCAAGAGTCATGCGGGGTTAGGATGCCAGGAAATCAACCTGGGGGACAGAGGCAGGAAGCACATGGCATACAGTCAAGAACAGGGTGGAAACCAATTGCTCAGACAGCTTCCTGCTCCTGCTGTGTTAAGTAGGCCCAGCAGGCCAGTCAGCTGCTCTGAGACTCCACCAATAGGACTTCAGGGGTGGAGCCTCAAACTGGGGTTTCTCTTCATGGGGCCCAGGTAAGGAAGCATCAGCAGACTGCCGGATGGAGGGCTGAAATATGACTACTTCTATATACCCTGCAGATGCAAGTTTGAGACCTGGAGGTCATGACATGTAGCCATTTGCAGCAGCAGGGAATTTGGTCCTCCATCTATATTTTGGGACTGATCATCAGCACAGTTCCATTGACTACAATGGGCTTCCTTTTTGAGCATTATGCTATTCACCTTCCTTGCCTTCCCTCCCGTTTCTGAAACAAGAAAATATTAAATGGAAAGAATGTGTTTGAAGGTACACAGCTGCATTTGGGGATGGCTATAAAACAGGTACAAACGGTCATCAGCTCGCTTGCACTCCCATTTTCACCTGTACATGTAGTCTTGGTTGGTGCCTTGTCAGCAATGACTTTGCTGCAGTGCAGGGAACTGCTAGAGAAAGATGTGGTGGTAAAAATGTCATGAGAACACAGAATGCCACAAAGCAACTCCTGTGCACTTTCATATTACCAAGAGGTACTTAAGGGGTTAGTATTCAGATGGGTGATATTGTCTTCATAACCTATAATATCATTTCAAAACAAAGCACTGTAAAGTAAATGTATGTAAAAATGACTGCTCCTGTGTGAAAAGAAGCCCTCACAAATGAAGAGCAAACAGAATGTAAAGAGACCATTTTCTATGTACCAAGAGCATGCATTTAATAGCTTTCTGCTATACTAGTACTTGCAGCTGATACTCATTTATGACAGCATTAGATCTGCAACAGATTTAGCACATTTGCAATGTAAATTTATTACCGTTCAAGTATTCCTACCACCTGTGCCTTAACATTAATACATGTCCTCTAAATTTGCCGGTGACCCAAAATACAAGTTTCCCCATTATTCACAGACTAATGAACCCATATGTGAAATTGAAATGCAAATCTAAATCCACCCTTTCCAAATTTTTGCCTATATATTATGTTCATATGAATGCCTTCTATCTAGAGGAAAATGGCCTTGGTAACTTAACTTGCAGTCTAATGTATAGCTCAAACTTGCTTTTCCTTGTGAGGGTTATGCCCACATAAATTAGTGTAAAGTGTGATCTTAAACTCACAGAATCCTTCAGGGGGCAAAGTTTGCACTGTAACATGAACAAGTCTCGAGTTTCCACATCCTGAGACTGCAAGTCCCTGAGACTCTTGTGGATCTTGGGGATCCAGTGGAGGCAAGGGGTATCTGCACAGAGGTAGCATGCTTCTACATTAACTTATGCTGCTCTGTCTAATTGAGGTTTGTAACAAGATTCCATTGGATACCCTGCCAGTGGCCCTGAATCAACTAAGGTGTCTGAGACCAGGTTATCGTTTTCTGGTTATGATTATGCTATCTGTATGCATCTGTCAGTTTTGTAGTTGAAGTTATGAATATTGGCTCTATACTGTCTGTAACTGAAACTTATGCTATGCTTCTGGGTGACATCCCATATAAGTTGGTGTCAGCTCTGCCTAGCCTTCTTGATGGCCCATTAAGGACCATCAGCTATACAACTGACCCATTGAGAGAAGGCAGACACACCTTGAGACTCAGCAAGGTATGCAGGGACTTGCCCATGTGACTCCAAACTCCATTTTGCTGTAATTTTCCACAGTGAGAATAAAGAGGTGTTCTTACATTTGGAAAAGACTATAAAAGGCTCCCTCATCTCCATCTTGTCTTCAATCCCGCTTCATACCTCTGGAGGGACTTTGCTACAAACTGAAGCTCTCTACAAAGGGCTGAATGACCCATCCCAGCTGTGGATGTTCTCCAGAGACTTGGTTTGAACCTGCAGTTTATTCTATCATGGCTACAAGCCTGAACCAAGAAATTTGCCATTACTGTATGTAATTTATTCCATTTAACCAATTCTAGCTCTCCTCTATATCTTTTCCCTTTCATGAAGAAACCTTTAGATTTTAGATTCTAAAGGATTGGCAACAGTGTGATTTGTGGGTAAGATCTGATTTGTATTTTGACCTGAGTCTGGGGCTTGGTCCTTTGGGATTGGGAGAACCTTTTTCCTTTTACTGATGCATTGGTTTTCATAATCATTCATCCTCATGAGTGGCACTGGTGGTGATACTGGGAAACTGGAGTGTCTATGGGAATTGCTTGTTGACTTGTGGTTAGGCAGTGGGGTAAAAGCAAATTCCTCCCCTGTCTGGCTGGTTTGGTTTGCCTTAGAGGTGGAAAAATCCCGACTTGGGCTGTAACTGCCCTGTTTAAAAAAATCTGTCCTGAATTGGCACTCTCAGTTGGGTCCTGACAGAATCAGCACCGTTACAAGCATTCTGGTTTTTGAGTACATAATACATAGCCTCTCCACTTTGTCACCATTGGGAATTTCACCCCAGCAATGTGTTTGATGGAAACTTCTATTTTCATTATCTTTGGGGAACATGACTTCACATGTTTTTCACTTGCTGTGGCCCATGCAGTACAAGGAAGTCCCTCAGGCTACTGCTCAAGTGGGTCCACAGTCCGGTATCATGTAAACTTAAGGAACTAAACTCAGCAGCAGCTGTTTCTTGTGCCTCCCCCACACTCTTCTCTGATCTATGCTTTTCTTCAGGAATGTGCATGGTTACATCCATTTGAGATGGAGATATGGATGCTGCAGTAGCTGCCAGGTCACCTGCACTCTGACTAACTGGAAGATCAGGCATCTCCTCACCACTCACATCCTCACTGGGGCTGGAAGGCTCACCGTGAACATTTGTGTCTAGGTATCTCAGGAGAGCTCCTTCCTGCTTAGATAGAAAAAGCTTCCTTTGCTTTCTTCATTTTTCTGAAAGCTGCCCCAGTGGGGCATTTTATTCTTTCACTCATTACTGCTGTTCTGTGCCAGCTATGGTGGCTCTCAACACTTAATTGAAGGGGACAAATAAGCAGGCAGATAGCAGGGAAGATATCAGCCTCTTATAGGCCTAACTGGCTCCTACTAATTTAGTTGACTACCTATTCTCCTCAAGTGGAGTCAGGGAAGCAGTAGGAAACAGGAAGCTCTCTGAGAAGCTGGTGTTAATTAGTCCAGGCTCCTGGGGGTGCTAAAGAGGTACATAAGAGACTCCTCCTCCTCTCTCTCCCTGCAGGTCCTGCTGCTTTCTGTTATTCCCTCTCACCTTTTCTCCTGCCTGCCAGTTATGTCCCTTGTGCCCTCTTACCTCCAGCACAGCACTCCACCATCTCCGTGCATCTAGAGCAGAAAGAATACATATGCACCAGCAGAAGACATAATTTTTTACACTCTGGGTCCCTGTGGCAGCCCCCCCACAGTCTGGTACCCGAGGCAGCCTCCTGGTAAGGCCAGCCCTGACCCCCAGAGCTACACGTACCTCTGGTTGAAACCACTGCATTAACTGAATACTGATTCAGTGCTACAATGTGACTCTGGATTAGCTCATCGTGCTCTGTGATCTTATGGCTTTCATAGATTTATAAATATTGTGTTTCAAAACAGTATCATAAACAAAAACAAAGGATGAAAGAAAGAAAAAAGTTTCCTCTTTCAAACTGAAGTGGTTTTAGATTTACCTTTGTCTGACTTTGCTTGATGTACTAGCTCTTATTGTTTAAATGTCTTTGTGTGTAGTAATTGATAGCTTTGCTCTTAAAAGAATCCATAAAAATGTAAGGGCAATTACACCTTCAGGTATTGTTCCCACACCACTGACAACAATATGACATGATACTTACAACAGCAGGTTCTAATTGCCTTACCACAGCTAACCAAAAATCACCATAAAAAGGGGTTTTCATCAAAAGTTATAAATGTAGCTCATGGATGCATTGAATGATTTCCAGAGAATAAATTTTAGTTCTAATTAGTTTAGTTTTGCATAAATAGATAGCACTTTTAACAAGGCAATACTGAAAGTATCACACACAGAGCAGACTGTTTTTATCACCACACTAGGAGTGAACTTCTGTAACAGATCTGAGCATGTGTATCTGTGCAGTGATTTAAATAAGTCCTGTTGTGGAAAAAAAAAAGGTAATGATTCTGTTGCAAACTGTGTTCATCTACATATCTGTATGTGTTCTACATTTCAAATGTGGGGACTTTTTTTAGCCTTATCTATTCCACCAAAGAAAGTCAGATTCTTCAATCTGATCACTGGTATTTGTGTAAACGAAAGCCAGTATATATGAACAAATTATTCCTGCCTTGTAGGAAAATCTCTGACATGCAGCACCCTATATCAGATATGGGGCTACTAAGGAAATGTCAAGAATACATCTGGTGTTCCGTCTCTCTCTCTCTCTCACACACACACCATTATATTGAGAAATAGAGTAAATAAAACTAGTAGAGTTAATAGGATAAATCTCTTGCAACAGAAATATTTCTCCTCTGTCTACATGTCAGTCACTGTACACTGTGTTGGGAGAAGTAGAGGGTTATATTTTAATCTATATGAAATATTTAGTACTTTTTTCAATACATTTTCTAACATTATAGTAGTGCCTATAAACTATTATACTGGACAGATTATGAATATACAGATAGAATCATAATGGAAACAATCACAGGAGCTTTTATGGCAGCAATTGTCCAGGATACTGGTTTAACTTGTCATCTAAATGACTACATTTCTAATGGTACAGTGCCCCTAATAGCATGTGGGATTCAATAGGAAAGACATGTAACAATAAATAGCTTCCTAGTAGGAGAGCTATAGTTTGATTACCTCTAGGACCCAGTAGAGTGATGTGACAGTTATAGTAAGGCATGCAACAACTCACCTGCATGCCTTATGCTGGCCAACATGGTGTCCTCCATGCAGCATGTCTTGCACATGCGATAAGTGCGAGGTCATGCTGTGTGGAGGACACCATTTTGAGTCCTATATGGGGGCCAGATGGATTCATCTCATTGGCCAGATCCGGCCCATGGGCTGCCAACTGGATAACACACAGCCTGTCGGTCATGCAGGGCATGCAATGCGTATATAGATGGCATGCCACTACTAGGAAATTAGAGAATGTCACTTAGGAAGTCCTTGATGAGAGAAGACAGTGTATGCAGAAGAAGGAAATAAAGTCTAAATGTCACACTGTCTTGGGTCTTTTTCTTTATGCTCACACAAAGTATAGGTGGCACCTTCTGAATCAATATCTCTAACTTGCGAAACCTATGTTTTCTTTGGAGATCTCCCCTGCAAACACTAACAAATCCAACCCAGCTTAGTTTCTGAGAGCTGATAAAATGAAATGGCCAGATGCCAGAGGCCAACACACATAAAATACATCCTTCTTCCCTCAGGTTTTTTTTTTCCGTTTCTACTTAGGTTCTTATATCTCGCCATGCTTATATTAGATGTTCTGAATTCTCCCAATCTAACAAACCTCTGGAGTATGCAGCAGTATCCTCCTGCCAAAAGTCCATATTTCCTTGTGGTGCTTTCCAAAACTGCTCCTAAATGGCCAGCAGAGATCACTCCCAGTGCAATGAACGACTCATCTCTCCTACCCAGGTTCAACAAACTCTCTCTGATAGTCCTAGCTTTTGTTAGAAGATTAACAAGATACTTCACTGTGAGTGTGACAAGCTTAGAGTAATAGCATTGGTAGGCCGCCAAAATGGACTTCAGCATAATTTTATTTTATTATTTTTCAAATTATAATTGGCTAACTGTTCTGTGTTCACTATGTGTGCCATTCTGGGATACTGCCACTTCTTGGGTGAGCAAAAGCACTTCGCCTTCAGCCTTATGTCACCACAGCATGGTGATATCCCAGAATGACATGTCTTGTGATATCTCACTGCTTAATTAACCAAGCTGTGAGGATAATGACCCCAGTTAATATGGAATATATAAATAATGCTATAAATGTTTATGTATATTCATGAATATATATAGGTCTCAAATCTCTGTCTTCAGCCTCTCTAGCCGCAGCCTGAGTGAGTAATAACATGTCAAACAGCAGACTTCATGAATTTTCTTGAGCACCAGTACAAGGCTTCAGGCTAACAAAGCTTACTCATGAGATAAACTGACCTCAGACTGTAAACTTTTATACTGATAGTGCTGGATAATGCCCCACTCACCTTAAAACTCTGGTAAACAATATAGTTATTTCTTCCATCAACAGCTGGTGTGCAGAAATAGTCACAGCTTCTGTGCTCAGGTGAATGTGACAGCTATTGTATACCCCAGAGTATGTATGTAACGATTTATCATAGGATATAATTTTGCATAGAATCAAGCAGGGACTGAGAATTATTAGACACTGAGATTTATCTACAGGGAATCATTAATACCATCAAAAAATTGCCCTTTGGGAAACGCTAAATCTCAGATGGCATTCCAGCATAATTCTTTAAATCTTTGCAGTATATTTTATGTCATGTTTTAATGGATATATGTAGTGATATTTTTGCTAGATAGTTGCTCTCTAGAGATACACATATTTCTTTAATCACTGTGATCATCAACGAAGGCAAAATGGGATCCTACTTGTAAATATATCAACAGCAGACATATACCTATGCTACTGCAATTGACTTGTGCAGAACACTTACTTAAAACATTTCAGGGCTGCTTTATAATACTAGAGAAATGGCCTTATTTTATTTTAAAACTGAAAGTATCTTCTTAATCCAATCAATGTGTTATGATTAAGTCTATTTGCTCTGGATGCAGTATTTTTGTATTAATTTTAGTTTTCACTCTTTCATACTTTACATCCCGATCCTGTAGGCCTTATGGACATGTAAGTCTTATTGAAGCCAAAAACTGCAAGACCAAGTCTCTCCTGATTATTCTCAATCTGCTACTGTTCAATTACTGATGAGTCAGGATGAAAGCTAAATTTTCTGCTGCTGTAAATTATTAAAATGCCACTGAAGCCCTGGAACTCTGTTAACTTACAAAGAAGTTGGCCATTAATGTTTGTAAAACCTACATAAAATATGGTGGATTTATATAAAGGTAACTAGGAATATGAATTTAAGATTAAATTGGATAAAAAATAATCCCTGAGACAGCATACCATGAAACGGTCTAAGTATTAATTTAATAAAATGGGCTAGTAGATTAAAAAAATCTAATAAGTATTTAATATATTGTGGTGTCTGGAGTGAAATCTTGGCTTCACTGAGATCAGTGAGAGTTTTATCATTGATTTCAATAAGGCCAGCATTTCATCCCTAAACTCCAATCTGGTCTGCCAAAGCCTGGATTTGGTAATTTTCCAGGCACACTGCACAGGTCATTTCTTTTCTCAGGCACTTGGGGAACGGAGCTAGCAGGATTTTAATGATTATGCCTGCTATGAAGAAGGTCTTATTTTTATTGTATCCACTGGTGCATTTTTGTATATAACTGGCGTGGGATGGATAGGCCATTCTGACATTTTACTGTGAAAGTTAAATTATGTACAGATACTCAGAGCCTAAAATGGGTGATCCTTTTGCTTTCAAAATCAAAATTAATGAATGCATTAAATCTTACTTTTATGTAGAACATGAGATCCGGAATTGTTACAGTAAGGTGCTGCTGTAATAGAATCACCCCGTAGAATAAAGATTAAGTACATACTCTTTCTGTTGCTCTAGATGACATAGCTATTCTTGGTGATTACTAATAATATGAATGATGGGTCTCACTAACTTATACATGTCAGATAGATGAGATGTGGTGCATCTAGACAAACTCACTCTGATGTCTCATAACAGGGAAAGAGCAGGTTCTGTGAGGAGAGGTTGCACTATACTAATTATTGTGTTAATCCAGGGAGCAAGCACAATATCAACCAGATTTTTCCTGAAATGTGAGTAGATTCAGTCAGGGCTGAGTGTTTGTGCTATTTAGAAATACTTACATATATTTCCATCCAAATGATTTTTTGACAGAAAATGCAGTTTCCACAAAAGTCAAACTTTTCACAGTTGTGTGTTTGTTTTTTGTTTTTCCAGGAAAACCAAAACAAGATATTTTGTTTGGGGTTGGCTTGAAACAAATTGAGATATTTTGACTTGTTGAACTGGCCTGAAGTATTAATTTCAAGTCAGTTCAACATTAAACTATAGTTCCTTACTGTAGCACATTGCCTCATATGGATTATAGTTCAGCCCCTCTCTTCCATTTGACTCCTATGATACATCAAACGGCCTGGTCAGTAGGGAGTCCACTTTGCATTATGGAATGTACAGTCTAGCCAGGGACCTTAGTCCATAGGAGAAAATGGGGTCATCTGGTTCCTGACTACAATTCCTATAAGTCAATGCACCATAATAAAGAAATGCAGTTTAATGCTGACATGAATCAAAAGGAAGTGTTCAGGGTCAGTTCACAAATCAAAACAAAATATTTTGATTCGGGAATTTCAAAATGTTTCATTATGATCCAAAATATCAAAAACAAAAAAAGTTTCACCATTCCCAAATCAAATTTATTTTGGGGGGAATATTTTGTTCTGGGATACTTTTGCTATTTCCATTTTTCATCCCTATTTATGAAGAAAGCAAATGTTGATATACAGTAAAACCCGATTTAACGGACCCCGATTTAACGGACTTCGGATGCAACGGACAAAATTTATGAGCAAGTCCGATGCATCCCAAATCCATTTTTCGGGGGCTGGCTGCCGGCTCCCCACTGCCAGCCTGCCCGGGTCCCGGCTGCTGGGACCCGGGCGGGAGCCGTCAGCCAGCCTGCCCGGGTCCCGGCTGCTGGCTGCCGCCCAGGTCCCAGCAGCCGGGACCCAGGCGGGCTGACTCACGGCTCCCGGCTGCCATGATAGTTTAACATGATACAGTAAAACCTGGATATAACGGACTAATTCGGGTGGGCTGCTGCTCTGCCAGCTCGTTTTTTTTTTTATTATTAAATAACGGACTTTCAGCTTTAACGGACCCCCCCTCGCCCGAATTAGTCCGTTATATCGAGGTTTTACTGTATTGGAATTTTCTGCAGGATGGGAAAAACAACTTTACTCTGCTTTAGTGCTGTTAATAAAAAGGTCATCACTTCTTTCCACCTGGGAGTGTCATCTCTGACAGAGTTCTAAAACAAAGTTCCAAATACGTATTACTTAGTTTCCTGTAATTCCTCCCATGCACATCCTATAGGAAAACTATTTTAAAAAAATCTTGAATGTTTAATGACCCTGAAGTTACTCCATGAAGTCAGTGAATGTATTTTTATTGATTTCAATGGGCTTTAATCAGGCTCTGGCCCTGTCATTTGTGTTTTGTATAACACCTTTCTGCTTATACTTCCACACACCCTTGTCACTTTGAAATTATCTACTATACTGAGGGCTTGCCTGTCCAAGAAAAATAGATCAATCAACTACATTTCTCAGGGGTGAGAAAAATACACACTCCAGAGTGATGTAGTTAAGACAGTGATGGGTTGGATCACAGAATGCCCCTGCTTTCTTGCCCTGGCAGCTTGGGACTTCAGAGCCCTGCCTGGTTTGAGCCAGACCCGCTAGCCTGCTGCAAATCCAGACCCAGGTCTGAATCACATCCCCTAACAGCTGTAGGCTCAATTGAAAGCAAGTTAAGAAGTTTTCCTGTCTTTAATACTCGGATGATCAATCCCCAACGGGGTCCCAAATAAATCAATTTTACCCTGTATATAGAGGGTAAATTCAGAAATGGTTCACCCTCTATAACACTGATTGAAAGATATGCACAGCTGTTTGCCTTCCTCCCCACCCCCAGGTACTAATACGTACTCCAGGTTAATTAATAACTTAAGAGTGATTATATTAAGTACAGAAAATAGGATTTAAGTGGTTCCAAGTAGTAACAGACAGAACAAAGTGAATTACCAACTAAAATAAAATAAAACATTCACGTCTATATCTTAGGGTATGTCTTCACTATAGGTCTAGGTCGATTTCCCTTAATTCGATTTTCTAAACTCGAGTTTAGAAAATCGAATCAGTGTGTCCCCACCAGGACAGCAGGTCGACAGTGGTCGACACTGTCTGTCCTTGAACTTTTGCAGGGGGTCGACATAGCCCGCATTGCACTGTGGGTAGGTAGCCCACAGTGCAATGCGTGCTGGACCCCCCCCCCTGCCCAAGCAGCCCCACGGACCCCCCCGCCCGAACAGCCCCCCCCTCGCCGTACCCACCCCCCCGAGGTGAAATTGACCAGACAGCTGAGCCGATCCCTCAAGCAGCCCCGCGCGGGCTTCCCCCCCCCTCAGCAGCCCCGCGGACCCCCCCCCCGCCCGAACATCCCCCCCCCCCGGGCTGCTCGGAGGTCGGAGGCTTAACTTCTGATGCCTCTTCACTAGCCCACAGTCGAGCTTGTAATGTCGAATTTAGCCTTACTTCTCTCGTTAGGCAGGAGTTCTGAAATCGATCTTGAGGGCCCTTTAAATCGACTTTAAGGGCATGTATGTGAAGACAGGTACACCTTTAATTCGACCTAACGTCGTTAAGGTCGAATTAAAGTGGTAGTGAAGACATGCCCTAATACAGTAATAAAACTGAATACACATAAAATCTCATCCTCAGAGATGTTTCAATAAGTTTCTTTCACAGACGGGAAGCCTTCCTAGTCTGGGTACAATTCTTTCCCCTAGTACTGTCATTGTTCCGGCTCAGGTGGTAGTTAGGGGATTTCTCATGATTGCTGCCTCCTTTCTTCTGTTCCATTCCCTTATATGGCTTTGGCACAAGGTGGGGATCTTTTGTCTCTCTGGGTCTCCACCCTCCCTTCTAAGTGGAAAAGCACGAAGTTTAAGATGGATTTCAGTACCAGACGATATGATCACATTTCCTTTGAGACCCCAAGCCTCATTCCTGCCTGACTCACAGGAAGGCCTGCCTGCAACAGAGCCATCCACAGACAACTGTCCTGGTTCATGGAAGCCATCAAGATTCCAAACCACCATTAATGGCCCACACTTCACATAATTACAATAGGCTCTCAGAGTTATATTTCATATTTCTAGTTTCAGATAGAAGAGTGATACATTTATACAACTAGGAGTATCACACTAGATTATAAGCTTTGTAATGATACCTGATGCAAGCTTTGTAATGATATCTGATGCAAGACTTATTGCATGAAGCATATTTTAGTTACACTATATTCACATTCATCAGCATATTTTCATAAAATCATATAGGGTGCAACATCACAAAGACAACCTAAGAATTCTTCCATCAACCAAGTGATTGCCTATTGGGTGGTGGATTACCTGTGCCAATGGGAGAACCCCTTCCATCAGTTACAGCTGTGTCACTGTGGTATTTCAAGTGTAGATAAGATCTGAGAGATTCTAAGTTGATGAAGTTCAGCCTCCTCAGCATCTGAACTAATTTAACAAGTGTTTTGTTACTCATGGCTCTGGCAGATGTTTCTGGTATAGGGACATGAGGAATTTTACGGGCCTTTTCTTAAGTCCCTCGGACAGGAATGGGATTTCTAGTGGAAACTTGAAATTAACTTAATAGTTCAGTAAATTGCTACATATTTTTTACAGTCCATACCACACCACTTAGGGAAAATACTGATCTCAATTTAGGTCCTATAACAACCAAACAAAAATTATAATATAATTTAAAGCTGGCCGCCTAGTTACCTGACTCAGTTGCCTCTGGAAACAGTTTTTAATCCCACATGTTTGTGTCAATTGTTACTTAGTATATATATCCAGGTATTGCTGTTTGTAGTGCAAAAGGTACTTTGGCCATTAGCAGAGCTATTCAAATGCAAGTTTTGCAAAAAAATAATAATAAAAAGGATTGATTAATAACATCTGCATATTTATTTTAGAGCTAGTCACAACCCCTTGTATTACTCAACTGTAAGAATGTGGGCAGGGTAAATTTTGTTGGAATAATGTTCCTTGAGAAGTGAAATTGTCACAAACATATTTAAAAATGTAGAAGTAACAGGCAAGCTGGATCACTCTCAGTCTGATAATCTAATAACTATTTCTCCTTAAAACACTGCCTACCTTCTTTCTCTCCACCTCTCCACCACCAGTGACTTGTTCAGGCATTCCTCCTGTTTATAAAATGTACATCATCCAGTCAGGCATTAGAAGCAATACTATGTGACTTACAAGATGATACACAGCACAAACATTCAATATTCAAGTAAACAGTTACAGCAAACAGTTTGTGAGCAATCCATTGGCAGAAATTTGATTGCATAATACCAAATAAATGAAATAATAATACCAAATCAATTAATACCAAATAACTCTTTTAAAAAATTGTTTTGCAAACAATTTTCCAGTTTTTCCAACTTTAGTTATAAGTAATACAAAAGATGATTGGGACTTCCAGAGTCTTTTAATACGAGGTCTTAGTCTCACTTTCACTCTCAGTATTTTCACAGGAAGAGAAAACTATTACTCCTCCCTTCCCTCTTTTTTTTCTCTCCCATCCGTCTAACTGTCCCTTGAAGCATATCCTACTATTCATTTTTGTTAGGCCTAGTAGTATACAGTGATTACCATTAAAAAGTAAACACTTGTAAATACTTATACACAGCCAACAGAACAATTATTTCTTGTTTTGCAATAGCCAAATGTGGAGTATGTCTCATATCACCCTGTGATAACTGTACATATACTTTTTTTAATGGCACCCACTCTAATGCTGGGCAAAAAGTCACTTTCATTGTACCAATTCTACCTAGGATCTGAAAGTTCACAAATGCAAATTTGAGGACTGGCTGTGAAGGATGTTATGAAGCTAGTCCCCAATAAGTGCATGAGTACTGAAAATTTACTCACAAGTTTTCCAGAGATCAATGTCTGTTTCATTACTTGTTCACACAGATTACTTCTGGGCTGCTGACAGCATGTAATTATTCCTATTGCAAGGAGCTACCATTACATAAGGTGTTTCAATTGATCTGCTATTATCTAGCATCGTATAGTTTTAAACCCACTGTGTGCAGATGTCTGACAATATGTAGTTTGCCTTGGAAAGCAACTTGCAAAGACAGCAACTAATAGCCAACCAAATGTCAGTCACTATGCCCAGTTCATTTTGAGATTCTGCTGCTCAGATGTGTGAATGATTTCCATCTGTTCTATTGCACGATAAAGGTTTATAACTACTGGCACTGGTGAATAGTCTCTAAAAAGGCCAACTTATGTCAGTGTGGGTTGGTTGTTCATGTATCTTTGTAACAAGCACTGCACAAATTGTCAGTCTCTTGACAAACAAACCAAACAGACTTCATTCCTTATGGATGTTACTTTTCCAGCTACAATCAAAACAGCCTCTTTTTCTTGGGTAGACAGTGTAATAGAACCAGATGCGGTTGTGTCTGCCAGCTGGTGACCAGACAATAGAGTAGACTTCACTGATTATTGGCTATGACCTATGGCTGGAGTTGCTGCATACACACTCTGAATATTACTGTATCTAAGACTCAAACACACTTGCATCACTTGCACCTATGCAGTAACACTGGCTGGGTTAAATTTACAAGCAGACATGCCAAACCCATGAAAAAATGCAGAAATTGTTTTTTGCTTAATTGGCTTGTGAGTCACTCATTGGCTAGTTTTTGGTGTGTAGCTTGTTTGGCTTGTAGCTTGTTCCTTGTTGCTTTTTTTTTTTTTTTTTATCGGCTCCTGGCAAGCAGGGTCAAGGGGTAGCAAGCAAGGTAAAGGGGGGGGGGGAGAAGAGCACTAGGGGTGCACAGTGAGGCCACCACAGTCCCAGACTGCACACCTGGGAGATCTAGTCACATAGAGTGTTGATGTTCTTAGGGATTGGTTTGTTTTGGTCTTGTTTTAAAATGGGATTAGCTTGATTTTTGGCTTATTGTGAAAGTCGAGATGCTTATTTAGTGTGTGAAAGTTGGCAGCTGTGTTTACAAGACTATATGGATGTCCCCAGTAAAAGAAAGACAAATTTCCTTGAGAGTGGCAACAGAAAGGAGAAACAACAAAGAGTCCCCGTGGCACCTTAGAGACTAACAAATTTATTTGGGCATAAGCTTTTTGGGGCTAAAACCCACTTCATCAGATGCATGGAATGGAAAATATAGTAGAGAGATATAAATACACAGCATATGAAAAGATGGGAGTTGTCTTACCAAGTCAGGGATCAGTGCTAATGAGCCAGTTCAATTAGGGTGACCAGATAGCAAGTGAGAAAAATCAGGAAGGGGGTAGGAGATAATAGGAGCCTATTTAAGAAAAAGTCCCAAATATGAGGACTGTTCCTATAAAATCAGGACATCTGGTCACCCTAAGTTCCATTAAGGTGAAAGTGGGCTATTCTCAACAGTTGACAAGAAGGGAGGAAAAATCACTTTTGTAGTGCTAATGAGTTCAATGTAATCAAGGTGGCACATTTCAAACAGTTGACAAGAAGGTGTGAGTATCGGGGGGGGGGGGGGGGGAATTGTTTTTGTAGTGACCCATCCACTCCCAGTCTTTATTCAGGCCTAATGTGATGGTGTCCAGTTTGCACATTAGTTCCAGTTCTGCAATTTCTCATTGGAGTCTGTTTTTGAAGGGTTTTTTTTGTTGAAGAATTGCCACTGTAAAGTCTGTTATTGAGCATCCACAGAGATTGAAGTGTTCTCCTACTGGTTTTTAAATGTTATATTTTTGAATTGTTATAATTCAGAAAGGAGGTTAATCAGATCTCTGATTTGTGGTACGTATCTTCAAAACATTCTGTTCATTAGCTCATTTAGATGAACCAATCTTTGCCAGCATCTTCAGTATTAAATACCTACTTACTAAAAGGAGTTTCACAGGGAAGTTCAAGAGTAACTGCCTTCACACATCTTGCCTCTGGCATGTAGAAAGGGCAGGACTTTGTCTTTAAAAACAACCAGGAGTGCAGAGTGTGAGGAACAGGCAGGGTGCACAGAGGATAGGAGTGGGCAGTAATTTTGCAGTAAAAGGATGGTGAAAAACATTTCTCTCTAAGAGAAAGAGAAGACAGAGAGCCTGAATTCCTTCTCAGGACTCCTCTTTGGGTAGTGCAGTGCAGGACTGAGCCAAAAGGTTTTGTGTAGCCCTAAGGGGAATGACTTTCACTCTGGCACCTCATTCTCTGTGGTCATGTCATGTTAATTTCCTCATTGTCCAATCAGCATGAACTCCATAGATCTTATTGTATATATCCTACTGTGTATGTTGAGACTAAACAATTCATTGTTAATAACACACACACCTTAATTCAACTAATCAAGCCAAGGAGTGTGATCTGTAGCTCTAGGTACAATAGATTTCATATACTCTTGAGCCACAGTACCAACTTTATTAATTATGCAGGTGAACATTAAAATTGCAGTATGCATGGGAAAAGTAGTAAAATAGCATTTCTATGAAGCCATCATATTAATGCTGTTGCTTAGTGACATTGATTGGGAAAGAATACAAATTGGTTCTAATGTCTACAGTTTAGGCAGCTAAATTATTTGCAACACAGATCTGGACAAGGATGAGGTCTCCTTAACTAATGACAATTTTTTTTGTACTTCCTCTTAGCTTTTCAAGGGATGTGTCTGGATTTCAAGTATGTGTCTAATTATCAACTCAAGAGACAAAGGTGATGGATGAGTAGAGGATTGCAGGACAGGCCTGAGGTGTGTGAGAACAGCTACTGAGGGAAGCATGCAAAGATATCTGTCTTAAAGCAAGAATCAGAGAGGTAGCCGTGTTATTCTGGAATAGCAGAGGTAACAAAGAGTCCTGTGGCACCTTAAAGACTAACTAAAGTATTGGAGCATAAGCTTTCGTGGGCTAATACCCACTTCATCAGATGCAAGCAGTGGAAGTGTCCAAGGGCAGGTATAGATAAATAGTCAAGAATCAGGTAGGAGGTAATAAGGTTAGTCCAATCACGCTGAACCAGCTTGTTATCTCAAATCAGAGAGGTGAGGTATTCTTCTAGCAGCTGAATTGAAGGTGTGAACTCGGAGGGAGGAGAAGCTATTTTTGTAATTAGCAAGCCACTCAAGGTCTTTGTTCAGTCCCAGATTGATTGTGTTAAATTTGGAAATGAATTGCAGCTCTGCAGTTTCTCTTTGCAGTCTGGACTTGAAGTTTTTTTGCTGCAGTATGGTGACTTTTAAATCTATAATTGTGTATCCAGGCAGGTTGAAGTGTTCTCCTACAGGTTTTTGTATATTGTCATTCCTAATATCTGATTTGTGTGCATTTATCCTTTTATCGTAGGGACTGTCCAGTTTGGCCGATTAACATAGCAGAGGGACATTGGTGGCATATAATGGCATATATGACATTGGTAGATGTGCAGGTGAATGAACCAATGATGGTATGGTTGATCTGGTTAGGTCCTGTGATGGTGTTGCTGGTGTAGATATGTGGGCAGAGTTGGCATCGAGGTTTGTTGCATGGATTGGTTCCAGAGTTGGAGTTATTGTGGTGCAGTGTGTTGTTGCTGGTGAGAATCTGCTTAAGGTTGGCAGGTTGTCTGTGTGCCAGGACTGGCCTTCCTCCCAAGGCCTGTGAAAGTGAGGGATTATTGTTCTAATTAAATACTGTTCATGGTATTTAGCTAACTGAGTATTACAGTACTGTTATCATTGAGCTTAAATGCAGAGCTAATTGATAAGTTCTCATAAGGAGTTCCCAAGACAGGAGAAGTGAAGCAATGGCAGAATACTGTAGTAAGAACATAAGAACATAAGAACATAAGAACGGCCATACTGGGTCAGACCAAAGGTCCATCTAGCCCAGCATCCTGTCTACCGACAGTGGCCAATGCCAGGTGCCCCGGAGTGAGTGAACCTAACAGGTATGATCGAGCAATCTCTCTCCTGCCATCCATCACCCCCCTCTGACAGGCAGAGGCTAGGGACACCATTCATTACCCATCCCGGCTAATAGCCATTTATGGACTTAGCCTCCATGAATTTATCCAGCTCTCTTTTAAACCCTGTTATAGTCCTAGCTTTCACAGCCTCCTCAGGTAAGGAGTTCCACAGGTTGACTGTGCGCTGTGTGAAGAAGAACTTCCTTTTATTTGTTTTAAACCTGCTGCACGCCAATTTCATTGAATGGCCCCTAGTTCTTCTATTTTGGGAACAAGTAAATAACTTTTCCTTATTCACTTCCTCCACTCCACTCATAATTTTATATACCTCTATCATATCCCCCCTTAGTCTCCTCTTTTCCAAGCTAAAAAGTCCTAGCCTCCTTAATCTCTCTTCATATGGGACCCGTTCCAAACCCCTAATCATTTTAGTTGCCCTTCTCTGAACCTTTTCTAGTGCCAGTATATCCTTTTTGAGATGAGGAGACCACATTTGTACGCAGTATTCAAGATGTGGGCGCACCATGGATTTGTATAAGGGCAATAAGATATTCTCCGACTTATTCTCTATCCCCTTTTTAATGATTCCTAACATCCTGTTTGCTTTTTTGACTGCCGCTGCACACTGCGTGGATGCCTTCAGAGAACTATCCACAATGACTCCCAGGTCTTTTTCCTGATTGGTTGTAGCTAAATTAGCCCCCATCATATTGTATGTATAGTTGGGGTTATTTTTTCCAATGTGCATTACTTTACATTTATCCACATTAAATTTCATTTGCCATTTTGTTGCCCAATCACTTAGTTTAGTGAGATCTTTTTGAAGTTCTTCACAGTCTGCTTTGGTCCTTACTACTTTGAGCAGTTTAGTATCATCTGCAAACTTTGCCACATCACTGTTTACCCCTTCCTCCAAATCATTTATAAATAAGTTGAATAGGATCGGCCCCAGGACTGACCCTTGGGGAACACCACTAGTTACCCCTCTCCATTCTGAAAAAGTTCCATTTATCCCTACCCTTTGTTCCCTGTCTTTTAACCAGTTTTCAATCCATGAGAGGATCTTCCCTCTTATCCCATGGCAGCTTAATTTATGTAAGAGCCTTTGGTGAGGGACCTTGTCAAAGGCTTTCTGGAAATCTAAGTACACTATGTCCACCGGATCCCCCTTGTCCACATGTTTGCTGACCCCTTCAAAGAACTCTAATAGATTAGTAAGACACGATTTCCCTTTGCAGAAACCATGTTGACTTTTGCCCAACAATTTATGCTCTTCTATGTGTCTGACAATTTTATTCTTTACTATTGTTTCAACTAATTTTCCCGGTACAGACGTTAGACTGACTGGTCTGTAATTGCCAGGATCACCTCTAGAGCCCTTTTTAAATATTGGCGTTACATTAGCTATCTTCCAGTCACTGGGCACAGTAGCCGATTTAAAGGATAGGTTACAAACCCTCGTTAATAGTGGCGCAATTTCACATTTGAGTTCTTTCAGAACTCTTGGGTGAATGCCATCTGGTCCCGGTGACTTGTTACAGTTAAGTTTATCAATGAGTTCCAGAACCTCCTCTACTGATACTTCAATTTGTGACAATACCTCAGATTCGTCACCTACAAAAGACAGCTCAGGTTTAGGAATCTCCCTAACGTCCTCAGCCGTGAAGACTGAAGCAAAGAATTCATTTAGTTTCTCTGCAATGACTCTGTCATCTTTAAGTTCTCCTTTTGTATCTCTGTCATCCAGGGGCCCCACTGGTTGTTTAGCAGGCTTCCTGCTTCTGACATATTTAAAAAACATTTTATTATTACCTTTTGAGTTTTTGGCTAGCTGCTCTTCAAACTCCATTTTAGCTTTTCTTATTACATTCTTACACTTTACTTGGCAGTGCTTATGCTCCTTTCTAGTCTTGTTGTGCAAAATAAGGTATGGCTTCCTTATGAGAGGGCAGGATGCCCATTTCCATCACATGATAAGCTGTTAGCATCCTCCTCAATAAATCTTCTCCTGATATGGACACTCTTCTAATTACCATCCTATTTCTAGTCATCCCTAGATGATTGAGAAGGCTGCAGCAGATCAGCTACAGTGCCAAATGGAGTCCTTAGTTTTCCTTGACCCTTTTCAATGTGGCTTCCAGCCTGGGGGTGGCAAAGAGGCAGAATTGATTTAATTGATCAATGATCTTCACTTGGAGAAAGACAGAGGTCAAGTTCGCAAGCTGGCTCTTACTTCTGTCAGCAGGCTTTAATTCTGCTGACTGAACTATTTCATAGGCTCAGTGGGGATATGGTAGGGGTGGATGGAATCAAATTTCATTGTTCTATTATTTCCTCTAAGAGAAGTCCCAGAGGCTAGTGTTGGCTAATTGTTCATCTGTCCTCATATAAGCTATTCCATCTTGACAGGTCCTTAGCTCATACATGAGGCTGCTCTGCCAGAAGATACTAGGAGAGTTAAAAATGTAGGTCCTTTTGCACCCAAAGGTAATGCTGTGTCTTCTGTCACTTGTGGGTGATTAATAACAAAGCATTTGCTTCTGCTTGCAAGTACGCCTGACTTTCTGTGCTTCTCTCCTGCCTTCACGACAGATGATATAGTCTCAGAACAAGCTCCAGAGATAGAAGGAAACAAAGAAAGAATGAAAGTAAGTCAGGCTATTCCATAGAGAGGGGCGGTATAGTGCCCCCACCCCATAGATACAGGAGCAGCTTGCATAACAGGCCATACTACCAGGCATACCAGTCAGCAACGGGAGAGTAAAGAGCCTGAGAATTTCATCTTGGCTACTTCGTGACCACATCTCCAAGAGATTTTGTCTGTTTTATCCATATGTAAAATAAAATAGTAACCAATCAACTCCTTAACTTTAATTAGCTTCAGACAACAGGGATTTCAGACAACGGTGTTCTTCGAAGTCTGCCTAAACAGGGTCCAATTTTGTTATTCCTCCAGTCTTCTGCTGAAAGTCACTGTCGTGGCTGCAGCTGCATACAGCCTGAAGGCCTGAGAAATCCCACAAATGTCTGTGGCTCAGGTCAAAAGTCTGAGGTTAGACAGGTTTGCTGCCAGGGTTCCCTTGAAAAAGTAGGGAGCTGCTAAAGGTCCAGAGAATGGCTATGCAGGCATGAAAAGCAACAGCCTGATGAGGTGGAAAAGAGACAAGCAGACAGGGAAGAGAAAAATAAATTCTCTTAAAAATAAAACTTGGCTGCAGGCCCAAAACACAGCAGCTAAATTAAGATGGCCCATATCCCCTAGAAACAGAAGACCCTAAGCCATCTCCACTGGAACAGTGAGAAGAAACAAGCTGCCACCTTACAGACACAGAAGTAGCAGGAGGAAAACATTAGAGAAAGGAGTTTGTTAAGAAACAAGTTATTCTGAAGCAAAATGGAGGTAATATTTCTTATAATCCTGTTGTATACTGTAAACGTTTGATAGGTGGGGCCAAAATGGTTCATCTGGAACAGTTTTATGCTGCACATAGTTCAGTGATAGTATTTATCACTTTCATTAACAAAGTAAATTTCCTCCTCAGCTATGTCATAGGATCATTTTCTAATGATATCAGTCTTAATTTGTGATTTTCAGTGTTTGTCTTTGAGCTTCACCTCCCAGATTCATGTGATTACATGAGAATATTCTTTTATTTTATTTTTTTATTAAAAGAATAAGTTTCTAGTACAATTGCTGGGTTGACCTAATTTTCTCATTTAAACCAGCCTTGACATTCACAATAGTGCTGCAGACAGTTGATTTTTTTTACAAATATGTTTCAAAGAACCACCAATGAATTGTATCAAGTCATGATCCAATACACAGCGAAGACAATAGAAGTGTTCCCATTGACTTAAGGTTGCATTGTATGGGACTGATATGCTATATTCCAGTTTTCCAAGCACCCGTAACAAGTCTTCTGAATTTGAGGAATCTTACAGCTATACTTCTGAAAATGACAGTATTTCTGAAAATGCAGTTCAAGATATAGATTAGTAACCTGAGGAAATAAGGGCAAGTTGCTATAAGACTTAGTAACCATGAAGAAGGGTATGTATGCCTGTTTTCATTTATACTATTGATCAGGGAAAGTATGTATGCTCAGTGCTGGAACAAGAATCCCTAATTTGAGTAAGTTCAGAGTCAAGATTAGACAGATTACAAATTATCCACCACTGTGGATAAACTGTATAATCTCTGTTTTAAGGGAAGAGTAATGATTAGCACTGAAATGAAGACACTTATATATCACTAGCGAAAAAACCCGGCGTTGCTCGGGTCAGTCGGAGGTGGGGAGGGGGCAAAGAGCTGAGCGAGTACGGGGTCCGTTGGAGGGGGCAGAGAGCAAACCTGACACTCCCACCTCACCCCCCCAACCAAACCCAACACCCCCACCTCACTTACCTCTCGACCAACCCCGACTCACATTTACACCCCCCCACCCAAACCCAACACCCTCATGTCACCCCCTACCAACCCCAACACCCCCTGACCAACCACAACACCCACACCTCACCCCTCACCCACCCAGACACCTTCCCACCCCCCCCAGACCAAACCCAACACCCCCGGCTCACTTACCCCCGACCAAACCTGACACCCCCACTTCACCCCCCTGACCAAACCCGACACCCCCACCTCACCCCCCCGACCAAACCCGACACCCCCACCTCACTTACCCTCTAACCAAACCCAACTCGGGTCCGTCAGAGGTGGGGAGGGGGCAGAGAGCTGAGGAATTCCGGGGTCCGTCGGAGGTGGGGAGGGGGCAGAGAGCTGAGGGATTCCGGGGTCCATTGGAGGGGGGAGGGGGCAGAGAGCTGAGCGAGTGCAGTGTCTGTTGGAGGGGGTATTATGACATCATAACTATGTCACAGAGAACAGCAGCTGCCCAGCTGATGTGATTGGCCTTTAAAGAATTTCACCCCTGGGGGGCGTCAGAGGTGAGATTTGAAAAATTTTCGACTCTTACGGTCATTAGGACCCTAAGACCTCTAACTGTACCAAATTTCAAGTCTCTAGCTCAAACGGTGTGGAAGGAGTAAGCATACATACACGCATACATACATACACGCATGCACGCACGCATACACCATTTGACTTTTATATATATATAGATAGATTTCCTAGAGACAGAAACAATAAAGAACTATGAAGAATTCCCATTTTGTAATCCAAAAAACCCCCAGGTATGAGCTTTTCTTTCAGTTTTCCTCGTGAAGTAAATGGCAAAATGTCTCATGTTTAAAATATCTAAAAAAATATTTTCAGAATGATTTTCTTTTCTTTCTGGTTCTGTTTTTTTTCAACACAAGTCAGTGTTGACATGAATTCTCATCAAAGGCAGATTACACATAGCATGACCTCAGTTTTTACCTGACATAAGTATAGTATAATCCTGAGATTTATTTAAACCCAGACATTCTGCTATTAACTTCATATTTAAAAAGAAAAAGAGAGGAAGCAAATCTTGGCTGAGGAGCAGAGCAGAACAGATGCACATTGGAGGGCTCTCTGGATTTCTTTTTGTATCATTTCTTTAATCTTTCTTTTTTATTCAAAAGCCCCCGTAAAAGTAAATGTTGGATGAAATACCAGCGCCAGTGCTCCTGAAACACCAAACTGTAAAGATAAAGGCTCTCAGCTTGAGTCTTTTATATTCTATTCTCCAATTAACAGACTAGGGAGGGCCTTGTTCTTATTAATGCAAGGCATTTATCTCAGTGCCTGTATACAGCTGTACTGAATGTAAAGAATGTTCTTGCTTCTCAAAGAAATGAATGTTAAATGTGATTATGGAGAAAATGCTTTAAACAATCTCGATAACAAGTTTGATCAAAGGCCACAGTAGACTTTAACAAAAATAATAAAACCAGAGATTCAGCTATTGTTTGAATAATTAAGTATTATATCTCTTTTCCACTTTTAGTTCCCCCCCCAGTAAAAAATCCATTCCATAAAAATACATGTACCCTGACAATACAGTGTCTGATTTTCCTCTAATTTACCCTGGTTTTACAGTGGTATACAATCGGGTGCCTTCAATGGAACTACACCTGATTTACAGCTATATGATTAAGAGAAGAAACAGGCCTATGGCATCAATCTGTTTGCAATTTGTGTGTGCGGGGGGGGGGGGGTTATTTTGTAGTGAAAATGCAGATTACCGGGGTCACAACCATCCCACCGTGCCTCCATATGCAAAAACAAACTTCATGACACCACAAACCAAAGACTAGTGAATACCAAACCACATTAAGAGAATAAAATCACGTAAATTTACTTGTCTGAATAACTTTTCTCACATGAGCAGCAGGACTGATGTACAGTGGGAGTGCTTGCCTAAGTAAAGTTCCTCAAATGTAACAGTGTTAACAGGGTCAGACCTGAGCTGATTTTAGGAGGATAAGAGATTGCAGAGAGTCATTATACATGTAATAAGTAGCTGCCAAAATCTCTCTGCATGGGGGTGGTGCGTATAATTATATAAATATAAAAAGTTACTGGGAGGCTACCTGATCTAAGAAATTTATCATCTTGTAGGGCTGTGATCATCTCCTGGATTTTAATCTCAGTCATTTCATTTTCTAAACACTCTTTTAATTCTTCCATATCAATGAAGGTATGACAAATAGATCAAGGAAAAGTATATCTTTCAGTTTTAGGAAGATATTTTGTGGAATTGGTAAGTAAGGCTGGATGACTATGTTTTTATAATATTCCAAACATGTTCTGTTTATGTATCTGTTTTATATGCAAGTCTGTTGTTTTCTGGCTACTTCCCAATTCTAGTTCAGGAATAAATCTTGCAAATCTTCCAGTCTAATTATGCAAACCAAAAGTGTTCCGGGGTTCTTGTTTTCACCCCATTCAGATCATCTTTGTTTTAAACATACAGACTATTTGTTTTCAATAATCAGTTGTTTATTCAAGATAAGTTATTTTTATTATTAGCAATTTTGTATTTTGATTGTCTCTCTCTCTCTCTCTCTCTCTTTCTCTTTCTTTCATTCTCTCTTTCAGTTCCTGGAATTCCTCTTTTGTTCCTTCTGCTCTTTCTATAAGGAATAATACTGCCTCCTTATGGTAGCCTGAAAAGTTTCTCATCTGTAGTCAGGGGTGGCCTGTGTGCTATTATTTTTCAAGTATTCTTCTCTTGGTGTTGGCATTGTTATTTAACAATGGGATACTGCATTTCCAAGAATGGCTCTTCAGAGGGTACAGAAATTCTATGGCTAACAGCAATGGGGAGTGATCTCTACACACTTGGGGACCATGCAGAAGCCTCTATTTTGTTAAATCTCTCTACTGGGACGAGGAAGGAAATATCCCATACAGAAGACACAATTATGTACATGTAAACAGGAAGAAAATTGTCTATCATAGGTTTTCTATATTGCCAGGGTCCTAACTCTTCTAATCCTGTATAGTTTAAAAAGGACAGTCTTCTTTTTAATAACCGGCAGAGTAGTCTCTATGTGGCACCATATTCAGAGGATGGTTTAGACAAGTGTATATGACTTAAATAGGTAGCCTGGAAGAATAAGGTAAGTGGGGTCCTGGCAAACCTGCCAGCCTAAAGCATCCATTCATGACTGACCAATGTTCCACTAACACCAACAAAAGCCATATTCCCCACCTTTTCTATCCTGTCTCTCCTCCGCCTTGTCTCTGTCTGTTCAAAACAGACTTCTTTCTTGCACTTTCATCAATAAACTTCCAACTTTAGAATGAATAATTTTGGGTGTTTGCCAAGAAACCAAGTAATCCAAAACTTCTGTAATACTGTTTCAGTGTCAGATAGTGAAATAGTTGACAACACTCTCAGCCCTTGATACCAATACACAGCCCTTCGCCCTACTTCTGTGCTCTACGTCTGAGCCCTACCTTATAAGCCCCTTCCTTCTCTGTCCTGCATTCCCCATCTGTTGCTGTCATCCCCTACCAGCTGCCTCTTCCTTTGTAGGTCTCCAAATCAGATGGGCACAGTGAAGGGGAGTATAAAGGAGAGAAGCAGACAGGATACCTTGGTGCATGAAACCAAGCCTGACACAGCCTCTGGAGTTATTAGAACAAAACTGCAACTTATACCCGCAGCTTTGCGGGAAAGGCAGGAATGCATGACAGGGCTGCTAAAAAAGTGAGTGGCAGGTAAGAAATGTGACACTTTACTGCCCTCTATTTAGTAATGGTTCCACTTTTTTGCCATTTCCATATTTTACTCATATTTTAGCTTGCCTGCTCCAATTAGCCACCATTTCTATTATTTGCATTACAAATAACACCACCTGTTGAATCCAGCACATATTTTGCTGGATTCAACAATCCCTGTGCTGACAAGTTTATACTATAATAGTCAAGACTGATGCACTGTGGAAAAAAGGAGATATTTTAGATGGGAAACTGAGGCACAGATATATTTTTAGGTCATTTGCCTCATTTCACACAGGAAGTCATCTTTTTGGCCAGAAACTGAATCCAGATCTCCTGATTCCCAATACACTGCCATAACCCCAAGAACATCCTTTCCCCCCCCCCCCCAAGGTTATTTCTTTCACCATTGCTTAATTCCCCACACTCTTCTATAGTATTTCTTCATTAGGGTAATTTTCATAAGGAAGAAAGGTGGGCATTCTTAATTTATAGTTTTTTCTTGTCTCAGCAGGTCAAGGGGAACCTTAAGTTCCCCCCAGTCTTTAGTTTGACCTCATGCGTGTCAAAACTACCAATTGCCTTGTCTTCAGTAGACTGTCACCTGGTGGTTGTTAACGAAAGTTAGCTATGCTGATTTAAAAATAGACACCTTTTTTTTCCTACTGAAGGTAAGGCAACCATGACATACTTTCTTTTATCATCACTATTAGACTAATTAGAATGTCACACAAAACGTGCAGTGATGAGAATGTTAATAATGTCAAAATAGAGTATGCAGGTATTTTATTATTTTTGCAGAGGCTTTTCTTTGGTCCTCATCACTAATTTTTTTAATTTGCCAGTACTCAAACGTTTATACTGTTAACTGCCCCAATCTTTATTTTTTGTCTTAGACTCTCTTAGATAACTTTGGTCAGCTGAGAGTATTTGTTGTTCTTCTAGCAGACTCTGTTACACAGCTCTGCTTGTTACGTGTGTTGCATCTGTCATATTTCTCTCTTTCCTTCTACTAACATTGGGCTATTCCTTTTAGTTTTAAAATTACCCTTCTCTGTTCTCTACTAGACTTATTTGAGTGTTATGATGTCTTTCTCCTTATTACATTAACAAGACTCTGGAACTAATTAGCAGAACTAATGAAAGACTGGAACTACTGATACTTAAGATGAGCATTTATTAAAATGAAAATACCACAGGTCTTGCAGTCAAAATGGGTGAGGAAAGACACGTAACAGTGAGTGACCAAACAATTATCTGAGCTTAAATCAGAGAAAAAGATAAAATACCAGTTCTCCCATGACACAACTTTCATGGTGCCTGTATGATAAGTTCCATCACATCCATCCAATAAACACAAATAGCATGAATTCCAAAAAGAAAATAAAAAAAATCTTGAGACATATCTTTTGTATATTTTCTGGGATTTACAAAGACATTGTTTGGATCACCATTAGCCAAATACAAGTCTTGAATGACCAGGCTAATCTCAACATACTGATTAATATTCCTGCTAGATCAAGCACATCTCATCTCAACTGAATGAGCAGCTCCTGCTTGGTGGGAGGAGAAACATGTTATGTGAGGCTCTTCCATAGTGATCCCACTATATGTGGTGAGGGAGCCCTTCTGGTAGGAGAGGGGTTCTATGACAAGCAGTGAGGTTATAGAACCATAGAGCTAAGGCCCGAAAGTACCACCAGCTCATCCAGTCTGAACCCCTGTATATTACAGCCCACTACCAACACCTAATACCCAAAATTAGACCAAAATACCCCAACCCAAGGGAAACAAGACTATTCTCAGCCACAGAAAGAGAACAGGTAAATAGGAGGGACGGAGATGCATCAGTGCCTGAGATTCCCACAGTGGCAGGGAAAAGATTAAGTGATATATACCCAGATAACATAGGCAAGTGACTTGCACCCACACAATTCAGAGGAAGGAATCTGAGGAATTGGCTCTAACTTGTCCTACTCTGTTCATCCCTGCAGCTTCTAGTGTAGCACTTCTAGCGTAGACTAGATCTTATGATGCCTTTCACTCAGACACTTTTAGATCTACTTACACCTACTTACTAATGCGTGCAGGAATCTGAATTGGTGCAACATCTCCTCTCCCTTCATCTGGTTCCTTAGAGTGTGTTACATCAAATTACAGCCCCTAATACTCAAGACTTTAGAAATGGTGTGTATGGGAGGGTGCAAGTTGCATACTGACAAATGGGTAAGTGTAAGTAGTAAGTTTAAGGGAATCTGTAGAGAGATTCTAAGTAAGCATAATTTACATGTTGGAAAGAAGGAAGAATCTTTGAATCGTATCAATTTAGAATCCCCCTGGTTTCTTAAAGTGCATCAATCCCCTCTAAATTTTGCCCATAGTCTCCACAGATCATTAATGACTCAGAACATTTCCAGAGGTTCCTATGTCCACAAAGGAATACAATGTATGCCACAAATCAACTGAAAAGGAAAACACCAAAAGGAATGTAATCTAAGTTAACACTGCCATCTAAGTCCCAGGAATTTGATATTTGTTTTCATCACAGTGCCGTTGACTTTAAAGTACTGCTTGTAATTCAAGAGAAATTGCATACAGTGTGCCATGTTTATTGGAACAAATTTCGGTCTTGAATTTGAATTTCACATTGTGCTTCTGCTCAGCTGCTGAAATTACACCTCATAATAGCTCTAAACTTAAGTGTCTTTACAGTGCATGAAAACATGAAGCTTTTTCTTTACATTAAATAAACTTCTGCTTGACAGTTGTAGACATTATGGGCTAGATTTTCAGCTAGTATAAATAGGAATAGCTGTACTGGAATCAATATTTCTAGAATAAATGTGTCTGGTCAATTCCATCTGTAGCTTATGGATTCTCAAGGATTCTTGGATGCCGCTAAGCTTTCATATAGCAAGATCCACAACCAATGCCTTCTGCCACCTCCAGTTGACTAGGAGACTATCTTATCCTGGCAGACAATGACATGTACTCAGTTGTACAGGCTTTCATTACCTCCCATTGCAATATACCTGGACATGAAACCATCAGCCCTTAGGTATTACCAACTCATACAAAATGCTTCAGTAGGTCTCCTCCCCTACATGGGCAAATAAGTCCCATCTTCTGCTTTCTATGCTGGATTCCCATAAAACAGAAAGAAATTCAAGATCTTACTCACTATCTTCAAGGTGCTCATTAGCATAAGTGCAGCATATCTAAAAAATCATCTGAAGTTCTGGGGTGAACTCCATGCTGAATGAGGGAGGCAACCTCAGTGACAGAGGATGTGGAGAAAGCTAATGTACTCAAGGCTTTTTTTGCCTCTGTCTTCACTGACAAGGTCAGCTCAAAGACTAATGCACTGGGCAGCACGGTATGGGGAGGTGGTGACCAGCCCTCTGTGGCGAAAGAACTGGTTCAGGATTATTTAGAAAAGCTGGATGAACACAAGTCCATGGGGCCAGATGTGCTGCATCCAAGGGTGCTAAAGGAGTTGGCGGATGTGACTGAAGAGCCATTGGCCATTATCTTTGAAAACTCATGGCGATCAGGGGAGGTTCTGGATGACTGTAGTGCCCATCTTTAAAAAAGGGAAGAAGGAAGATCCAGGGAACTACAGGCCAGTGAGCCTCACCTCAGTCCCTGGAAAAATCATGGAACAGGTCCTCAAGGAATCAATTCTGAAGCACTTAAAGAAGAGAAAAGTGATCAGGAACAGTCAGCATGGATTCGCCAAGGACAAGTCATGGCTGACTAACCTAACTGCCTTCTATGATGAGATAACTGTCTCTGTAGATCAGGGGAAAGCAGTGGACGTGTTTTTCCTTTACTTTAGCAAAGGTTTTGATACAGTCTCCCACAGTATTCTTTCCAGCAAGTTAAAGAAGTATGGGCTGGATGAATGGACTATAAGGTGGATAGAAATCTGGCTAGATTATTGGGCTCAATGGATAGTGATCAATGGCTTGATGTCTAGTTGGCAGCTGGTATCAAGTGGAGTGCCCCAAGGATTGGTCCTGGGGCTGGTTTTGTTCAATATCTTCATTAGTGATCTGGATGATGGTGTGGAGTGCACCCTCAGAAAGTTTGCAGATGACACTAAACTGGGAGAATTGGTAGATATGCTGGAGGGTAGGGATAGGATACAGAGGGACCTAGACAAATTAGAGAATTGGGCCAAAAGAAATCTGATGAGATTCAACAAGGACAAGTGCAGAGTCCTGCACTTAAGACAGAAGAATCCCATGCACTGCTACAGATTAAGGACAGAATGGCTGGGCAGTGGTTCTGGACAAAGGGACCTAGGGGTTACAGTGGAATAGAAGCTGGATATGAGAACAGTGTGCCCTTGTTGCCAAGAAGGCTAATGGCATTTTGGGTTGTATAAATAGGGGCATTTCCAACAGATGGAGGGACATGATTGTTCCCCTCTATTCGACATTGGTGAGGCCTCATCTGGAGTACTGTGTCCAGTTTTGGGCCCCACACTACAAGAATGATGTGGATGAGTTGGAAAGAGTCCAGCAGAGGGCAACAAAAATGATTAGGGGGCTGGAGCACATGACTTATGAGGAGCGGCTGAGGGAACTGGGATTTTTTAGTCTGCAGAAGAGAAGAATGAGTGTGGGATTTGATAGCTCCCTTCAACTACCTGAAAGGGGGTTCAAAAGAGGATGCATCTAGACTGTTCTCAGTGGTAGAAGATGACAGCCTCAAGTTGGACAGGGGAAGGTTTAGGTTGGATATTAGGAAAAACATTTTCTCTCTAGGAGGGTGGTGAAGCACTGGAATAGGTTACCTAGGGACTTGGTGGAATCTCCTTCCTTAGAGATTTTTAAGGTCAAGCTTGACAAATCCCTGACTGGGATGATTTAGTTGGGGATTGGTCCTGCTTTGAGCAGGGGCTTGGACTAGATGACCTCCTAAGGTCCCTTCCAACCCTGATAGTCTATGATTCTTTGACAGCAATTACACTCCTCAGGCATAATGGAATTTTCTATTGTAAGGATAAACGCAGCTCTGCAGAAGACAGAACTGTCAAAGGGGCTGTCCCAAAACAGAAACAAACTCTCACAGGCCCAAAGGGTAGAATTGCCAATCTTCCAGTATTGGCCTGGAGTCTCCAGGAGTTAAAGATTAACCTTTAATTAAAGATTATGGCATGTGATGAAATCTCCGGGAATACATCCAACCAAAATCAGCAACCCTGACAAAGGGCCATGACAAATCTCATCATCTTTCACTCCAAGTGCAAGGCAGACTTCTTTGATCTTCCTTCTCTAATAAAAACACAGACCAGTGTGTACAGTTAACAAAACTTCCAAATCAAAACACTACATTGAACACACAATTCTTCTCACTGGGGTGAGCATGAGAGAAAAAAAGAAAACCACACATAACAAAATGCTTGTCATGTGACAGATTGGACCCCCGCTCCCCTCTTTCTGGGATGCCACCTAATGTACTGGTGTTTCACTGAGTCCTTCCTGATCCACCATCCTGGACTTCCTCTCCCAGTTTTGCTTCCTCTCCCTTGCCTCACACAAACACACACACACACACACACACACACACACACACACACACACACGTAGGGACGCATCACCTGTAGAATCACACAGAGGCTGCAAACAGTTCTCTATAGGAAGGCTCAGCTAGGAAATTGCCCAGGACTCAAATGCACCTTTCCTCAGGAGACTACACCCAAGATAATATTGTCTCGCGCTCTAGATAAATCTGTACAGCATAAATTCATAAATTCACCCCCTCACTCAATGTGAAGGAAGATGTGCCCAGTTTTTTCTTGCCCTGCCCCCATTTATAAATCACATTAAAAAGGGTTTATAATAAACAAAAACAAATTATTAACTACAAAAGGAAGATTTTATGTGATTATAAGGGATTGCAAAACAGATTACTAAGCAAATCAACAAAACATGGATACTAAGTTTAAGATCTTAAAGAAACTGGATTCAAGATGCATTTTCTCACCCTAAATGTTGGGGTACAGGTTGCAGTATATTTTTTTTTAAGTTTAGCTACCCTGCTTGCAGTTTAAATCTTCAGACACCACATTCATACACCAGATCCCTTTTCCAGCCTGGACTCAACTCTTCCCTCTCTGTGTCTTTGTTTCTCAGATCTTTCCAGCAGTCATCCTGGGTGGGGATTCGGTGAAGAGTGAACCAAGATCAACTTACTCCCCAGGTTGAACAGAATTTATATTAGGTGGGAACCTTTTGTTTCCTGGTCTTGACCTCCCCCCTCCTTTTAATGGAAAATCATTAGAAGTCCAAGGTGGTGTTTAGTACCAGGTGACATGATCACATGATCTTATAGGGGCAAAGGAACTTCCCAGGCCCCTTCTCATGAAGGAGAGAGATTATTATATTCAAATTCTTATTGTCTCTTTCTGATAGCCCATCAAACAGCCCATGCTGTTTGGTGGGGGTTTCCCAAGTACACACACAGTTATAATAGTTACATGGTCAATAGTCCTACTTTTAGATATAGAAATGATACATGCATACAAAATGGATAATCACATTCATTAAATCATAACCTTTCCAATGCTATCTTACACGACCCATTTTGCATAAAATATATCTTAGTTATACCACATTCATTTCATAAGCATATTTCTATAAAGAATATAGTGTAATGCCACAGTCACATCACTTAATGAAATACAGGAAGGCACTCAGATGCTATGGTGATGACAGCGATTTACGAATCTGTTTAGAATAACATAGAGTAGCAGAATTTATGCAAGATATTGGGCTCAAGTTTCCCATAATTCTGGAGTACCTACAGCACGGGAGTATGAGCAGTTTCTTCACAGGATTGTTCCTAACATGACTTAGAGCATCCTAGAACTGCTCTCACTTACACTAATGGTGAATTATCCCCAAGGAAACTAACGGCAGTGGAGGATGAACAGAGCAGAGCTCCATCATGGTGGTGCCGGTTAGGCAGCTGGCATAAGAGCTTGCTCTTCCAATTTTACACTCATGGGCTGCTCCCCTTTCCAGTGAAACCCTCTGCTGATGAGTTTTGTCCACAATCTGGCCCCCTATACGTTGCATTTTTTTAAAAAAACTGACTGTGTCCTTCAATAACATTGACTCTGTCTGTAAGTACCAGAAGTACTGCATTTAATAAACTAATAACATCATCATGAGCCCAGGCCTGTGAAGTGCTAAGTGAGCTCCATTCATTAACTTCAATAGGAGCTTCGAGTTCAGGGATCATTTTGCTGTTAACTTCGAAGGGTACAAAACGAAGGTCCTGGGTGCTCTGTACTACTTGGTATTCTGCAACCCTCAGAAGAGTTGCCTAATGTAAGTGTCCCCAACCTAATGTTGAGTTAAGGGATACAAACATGAACATTAATAATTAGCTGTGTTATAGGGGGGGGGGTTCATGATAAATGTGTCTGTAGAGTATTTTACAAACTGAGTGTTCAAGGCCTCTGACCAGCCTTCAGAGATTGGGGTACCATTCATCTAATATTAGAAGAAGGTTAAGAAGTAAGCCAGGCTTCAACCTTCAGGTATCAGTTGACAAGTGGCAAAGAGAAGCGATGCAGGCCCATCTTCCTCTGGGTTTCTTGTCTCCAGTGCAGATTGGCTCTAATATTCTTTATGCTTTTCATTCACTGTGTGACCCTAAAGAAGTAACAACAACCAAAAAAATCACATTCCTGGCTCTGTCATTTTCCATCTCTACCTTGACAGAGAATAAAAAGATCAGCTAGCAGCATTTTAATTTGTGGAAAAAAGAAAATTTGAAAAGCCTCTGACTTGATAAATCTGCATTTTCACTAGTTCAGAAAGCTTTGCTGAGGTGTAAGAACCATTCTTTCAATCTGAAAATTAATTCAATATGTAAAGCCAAGAGACCCGGAGCCATATCTTCAGCTGATAGAAGTAGATACAGCCCTATTGATACACGGATTTATGCCAACTGAGAGCCTGGTCCCTAGTCTTCAAACAGAGGAATGCTACAATAAAGCCTTCAAATCTCAGATGACTATAGCTTTAAATGCATCTGGCACTGTAGCTGAAATGTCTATTTCTTGTAATATCCTTTTTGCATAATACCTGTACTGTATTTGTGAAAGATTTCCTGAAATGTTAATGTTTGAGGATTAGTTTTGTGTAGGTAACTAGGCAATCTATTTCCATTTGTTTTTAAAATCACTTCTATACAAATCCCTTTTGTGCCTCCAAATTTGCATGCATTTTTTAGTAAAATGATTCTTTCAGACTCCTACACACACAGCTTGAGCAATTGTATGTACAGAGGCTCTGCAGAGAATAAAAATCCTCCAATACGTCTATTAAAAATGTTTTCTTCCTAAAGTAGAAACCTTGTTAATCATTCAGAAATACATTGCCTGGATTGTTGGCAGTAACTGAGGTACCTTCCTGGTCTTTTGAAAATCTTAGCCATTTGAAAACCTACTCTTATGAAAATCACATCTGAGCTTCCTAAGCCCAAGTTACCTGGATGCTCTATGTCCATGAGTTTAGATTGGAGACTGGGTAATTATAATAGAAGTTGTCAGAAGAAGCTGGGCAGATCTGGCACTAGCTCATTCTGTAGAATCTGCTCCAGGCTTCCAGAATCCATAGAGTGTCTTGATTCTTTGTGAACCTGGAGCAATCTTTGCTCTTAATAAAATCTCCCCAACCTTTCACAAATTCATTCTTGCACTAAGACGTAGCCACATGGATTCAATGCCACCCCATTTGTAAATGACGCAGGTGCTTCATCCAGAGGGAAACATACTCAATTACATAATCTAAATCGGTGAAATCTGCTTCAAACATCACACAGTTTAGTCATTAATCTCTGAAAAGTATCCACTACTCACCCCAAAAGGCATAACTGTGAACTCATAATGATGTGGTCCAATCAAAAAGGCTCCTTTACCCCCCCCCCCCCCATTTCTTTAACAGTAACTGACAATATCTACAAGACACTGAACAACTTCAATTGCTCCAAAATATAATTTGTTTGTTGAAATTGCACCTTTATTTGTAACATTAGACATCTTAATCTCAAGCGCTATGTTTTACCTTTAAAAAATAAACAGAAGGGTTGAAGCTGCCCATGGATTTAGGGATGGATGAATTGCACCCTTTATAAGGGAACCTACACCCGAATGTCAATCTGACCCAGGACTTTGTTGGGATGTCTCTTTGATAGGCTTTGCATCAGTGCAGTGTTCTGTCATATGAGTCACTTCCAGCTTTTCAGTAGGTCCTGTCACAAGGATATATTTGCAACTGAAGCCTCAGCATTGTATCTGTCAGAGCAGATGGAACTGATTACATTGATGTCAGTGTCCAATTTGGCATGACGTTTATCCCCTCTCGCTAACTGATTTCCCCCATCTATCACCATCAGATTCCAGACTATAAAATAGGTTCTCAACACAGAGTCAGGCATTAGATCAATGGAGGTGTGTTGCCTCATTCATTTGCCAACATAAATAGTAAAGTCAGCCATTCCGTTAACAATTCTTGGCTCCCATTTTCTTGAGAACAAATCTAATGAGAAGAAATCAGAAGAATATCTGCAAATTTCCCGGTCATTAGTACAACAGTAGCTCCAGTGTCCACCAACAAAAACACGTCTTCTGTGGCAACAATAGCCAGCACACAACAGCATTTATGATAATACTACCTATATAAATGGCTTCATTAGGTTGTTCCCTGGCCACCAACACCAGAACCCCTCTAATTTTCAAGCATTATTTCCAACCCTGCATTCACATGGCAAATGTTCTATTTATCCACACATGTAACAGGCCATTACTCGACTAGCTAGATGGACCTACAGACAGCTGCCACAAGTGCTGAGGAACCATGCTTGACAAATGCAATAAACAGCACCATTTTAAGCATAGGAAGTTAATCCACAGGTGAGAATTTTGTAGCGAGGTTTATAATGTTGGGACTGCTAGCTAGAGCAACGGGGAAATGCATAAAACAGGGCAGAAAGCAATCTATGTCATTGACAATGATAACATTATTTTATTATCGTTCATGCCCTGAATGGACAGTGGAGCAGATAAATTTTGCCATTTTATAGAAAGTTGATTGGTTTATGTTTGTGCTAGAATGTCAAGATTTTTATGGACAGCAAGCAAGAGATTTCTAGAGTTGCTGCTCACCCACTCGTAGTTATCTACTAATGAGCTGTCCATTTACGATCTCCAAGTAATAACGATTAATGTGATATTCACAATACCCACTGTACTATGTGATATCATCTATTGTGAAACTGGTAATAAGGTAGAGATTCTAATGGAAATCACTGCAGGTGTAGGTATCTTAGCTACTGTCCAAAATATGTTTAACCAGCAATGACGCTAAATCTGATTTGTTTCTCTTCTATTTTATTTCTTCATCATAATATCCTGCAGCTGTACCCATGAAAGAATTATAGTTTATCCATCCAGCTGCTTGTTACAGAAACATAATAGATTTATAAAACATACTGCACATTCCCAGTTTAGATGACAGCATCCAAGCAAAAAAAAAAAAAAAAAAAAAAAAAAAAGGAACAGCTGGTATATCCTCAAACACCTACGTCACCATGCTACATTGAAATATATGAATGAGCTAACATGCCAGAATATGACTCAAACTGCAAAGGCAGCAGGTGCAAGGTCATTGAAAAGCAAAGCAATCAATGGAAAAATGCCAAGTTTCATAAAATAAAGATGATTACTGATTCTTCAATTATTGCCCAAAGAATGTATTGTGACATCACATTTGAAAAACAACTTGGACAGTGAAGCACTCGAAGTTGGAAATAATTGTTTCACGCTCAGGATGTAAAAAAAAAAATCTTTTAACTAGGGTAGCATAAAAATATACCTATTAAACAGAGATTGGCCAAAATAAGAACCATTAATCCAAATTACCTTGAATTGTTGTGGTTTTGGACATAATGGCCTTAGTTTGTCAATAAGAAAAGTGGGGGAAACTTTTTTTCCTGAACTCCCTTGTCCTGAACTTTCATTGTTTGATGATAATTCATTTGCTGGTTGGTTTACATCTTTTGTTTGTTTGTTTTGAACAAAGAACAAAATGGAAACTTCTGAGATAATTGAGTTTACAAATTTCATTAACTTCTCCAATGCAGCTGGAAACTTTCTTGATCTTGAGATATTCAGCTGCACTCTTACATCTCTTAGACTCATCCCTCTTTAACTGAATTACCCTTTACTGAGCTCCTTAACTTCTCTGTAGTCACTTTAACTAAATATGTTTAATTTGCAGAATTTACAAATGTGTTGATAACTGGGGTTTTCTTAACAAAATCATCCTTAAGTATGCGCTCACTAGCAATCTTGTCCTTAAATGTACTTTTAAAAGAATAGACAACATTGTAACTTGTTTACAGTAAGTTATCAAAGTTACTAGATCATAACTACTCCTAAGGGAAATCTGCACCACTGTGCAAGAGCATAATTCATGTCCCCTGCAGATTTCTCCCTCCCCTCCCAACTGCCAAAATAATTTTGCGAGGAAGAAGCTGCAATTATACCCATCACCCACCAGGGGCTGCTGTACTGCCAGAACAGAGGGAAGCTGGCTCACCATTAAAGCAGACATCCACAGAGAGGGAGTAGTCAGAGACTGCCTTCCTCACAGCATTCTGCCTGTGAGGCCCGGAAAGGACGTATGGGATATGAAGGGGACAGATAGAGCCGGTCACACAAGGCTGCTAGGGGTGGCTCACATAGATTGAGGTTCAGAAGGGCTGAGGGGACAGATTGGGGCAGGGCACGGGAGCTAGTGGGGTGGTAACACTGAGCCAAGGGCTGAATGGGAGTGAGGGTGCAGGGCCACATGGGGACAGGAGGAGGGGTGTCTGAGTGGTGGTGCAGGCAACATGGGGACAGGGAGGGGGGGTGAAGGGACACATGGTGAAGTACATGAGGACTGGGGCAGATGTGCCTGGCTGATTGGGAGAGGCTAGGGGTCAACCGCAGTCTGCATGGGGGTGACTCCCCAGTTCCCTAGGAATCCCTTCTCTGCCCTCCCCCCAAAAGGTTCCATGCTTCTTCCATCCACACCCAACAACCCTAGAGGTTCGCTCTGAGGCTTCTTTCCAGCAATTACTTTCGTCTTCCTGAGCTCCTCTGTTACCACTGACTTCCCCCAAGCCTTTGCACTGCTTCTGAGGGGTGCAGCAAATACATTGTTGTGCTGTAGTTTAATTATTGTTCAGAGTTCTGTATTAATATGCTTAATAAGCAATCTGTTTGTCAAAACGCATTTCCTGAATCATCTTTTTTGTTGTCCGTATTGTTACAGAGACACTTGCTGACAGAGATGTTGAAATAAATTACCAAAATAATTGAAACAGGTGTGACTATATTGTGTTATTTTAACAAATAAAGTATGCAGAATTTAAAAATATTATGTGCCAAATTTTAAAAAATTTTGTGTAGAATTATCCCAGGACTATCATAATGTATAAATAATTGTAGATGCAGAACATTGTGTGCATACTTCAATATTATTGTAGAATATTTAAAGTGAGTAATTCTTACTCAGCAAGAAGTCTAAATGAAGTCAATGGGATTGCTCATATGAGTAAGATTACTTCACTATATAGTGCTCTGAAAGGTTAAGCCTATAAAGACTGCCACAGTTTTAAGTTTACCGTTGGAAATATTTCAAGCAGACGTTATCTTCCTATCACAATTTGCTCCCATAAATGATTCCAGTTTGCCAACTGTATTGTGACGAGAGATAGTCAGAAAATATTTTCCCCCAGGGAACAAAACAAAAATGGTGGAAAAACTGCTTTCATTGAAATATTCCATGAAAATGTTTGGCATCTATGTTTTGAGAAATCAAACATTTTCAGCTATACATTTCCAGCTGAAAACTCTAAATTTTGATTTGAAAGTGTTGTTATGGTACTTCCTGGGAATTGTAGTTTTGGTCCTCTATTGGCCAGGCTACATCTCCATAAGAGATGAGTGCATCGTAGGAAATGTAGTCCATCTCGGAAACGCAGCTAAGAGAGAATGGTGACTTGAAGTACCTGAACCACAACTTTCATTACACATTACAGTGGCATTTTGAATAAAAGAAGTTAGGGTTTTGGTCAGAATTTCACAATTTCAGTCTAAAAACCCTTTTTTGTTTGTTTGTTTTTCGGGTATTTAGTTTTTTCAACAAAAGTCAAATTTTTAGCAAAAACAAACACCTTTTTTGAGAAAAATTGCATTCAGTCAAAAATCCAATTTGCCATAAAAAAGACATTTTTTTTCAACCAGGCCTAATGATGAGTTTCTTGAAAGGAACAGAACAGCCTGATATTTTTTGTGCACAACAACTTGCATTCATTTGAAATGTGTGAAAATAAAGCAAACAAGGGAAAAAGTCAAACCCAGCCCCTAATTATTTTTATTTTATTTTCCTTTCATGTCTAGAACTCTGTTAATATTTCTTCTATCACCAAATAATTGTGTACTCACGATGCTTGACATCATTTAAAAAAAAAATACTGCACTGATTTTCTTCAAACTTGGCCTAAATTAGGCAGAGCCTAAATGAGAAAATAAGCTTTATATGAAGTTTTTCATTTCAACTGTTTTAAAATCATCTGAACACAAAATATCTGCTTGGGACAAATTGAAAAATAGTATTTCACTCATGTACACATAACTCATAAAACAGTTCAAGCAACTGTGCCCAACTTTTACAAACGTTATCACCCTCAGTGCTGAAGCTAATGGGACTACACGCGGGAGTAAAGCTTCACAGGGTCAGGCCCAGGTGTGACTAAATATTAAGTCTTGGGTTTGCAAAAATGGAGGATCACACAAAAGTGCTAGAAAAATGGCATTCACACGTATCCCTGGCATAACAGAGTACAGAGCTATGATTTCCTGGAAGAACATCAGGAAGATTGTGCCTCAGGCAAGCCAGGTTTACAAAAGTGTGAGCCCCTGCCCCATCAGTTTATTATCCATAGCATCATCCTTTTCTTCTCCTACCTTAACATTGCCTATTTTGATTGTAGGCAGGGACGTTCTCTATATATTTATACAGGGTCTAGCACAATGGGGGTCCCAATCCCATTTAGTGCTCTAAGCAATACTTCAATACAAATAATTAAAACAATAAATCAAACATAACCAGTGGAACACAAGTTTGGATATTGAATCGTCACAATAATCATGAACAACTCACAGACAATGGTGGATTAACCTATAAGCAATAAAAGCACGTACTTAGGGCCCCAAGAGAAAAGGGGCCCCAAGCAACAACAAAAAATGGTTACAAAATTACAAGTTTGCATGGCCTTAAATTAAAAAAAGTCTCAATTAACGTCTTGGGCCCCCAAAAATCCCCAAATGTTGCGTCGATTACACTTTGCGGGTAAAAGCTGGGTTGTGAATGGGGGTGAGAGTTGAAAGGGGGGCCCATTGCTTGGCTGTGCTTAGGGCCCCAGGAGCAATTAATCCACCCCTGCTCACAGAGTAATTATTTAGCAAGTAATTTGGGGCAGGAGGGAAAGCTGTAATTTTGTGAAAGTCATAGACTACATAGGGTATGTCTACACTGCAAGTAAACATCCATGGCTGGCTTACGTCAGCTGACAGAGGCTCATGGGGCTTTGGCTATAGGGCTGTAAAACAACAATGTAGGTGGGAGGGGGAGGGGGAGGACTCTCTGGGACAGGGTGAGGAGGTCAAATCTCTGAGCCAGAACATCTACACTGCAATTTTACAGCCCCATAGCACAAGCCCTGTGAGCTTGAGTCAATTGAGAGAGGCCAACTGCGGGGGATTAACTGCTGTGTAAACATACCAATGAAGTCTAGGTGAACTAATCATAATCAACTTGTTATTAAACGTTGCCCTTTTTTTTTTTTTTTGGTGCTGTTTCTTCCTATTATCCTGCCTTTAGTTAACTAGTAAAATTCCACTGGCTTCAGTGAGTATAACCGAGAAAAGACTTTGACCCTTTGTTTCTAAGCCAGCGTATTACATATGGTTATCCAAATCGGGTCTCATAGCTGCCAGTCTGGTATGTGACTATCATCCCATTAGCAGTTCAGCAGGCATTTGCTTTTTAAACTATTCAATGCTGTTCGGGAAGATAGCAAGAAAGAAGCTATTTGCTTTATTGAAGATAGTGTATCTCCTTTGACAGTTTTTACCTAACAAAGTATTTTGCTTCTCTATTAGAAACATGGATGCTAGAGGCAGATCAAAAATAAGTTTATGATTGTGACTATGTACATTTTCAGTCACAAAAATATCTGTGAAAGTTCCACACTCCAAAAATAAGTTTTGCTAAAGGTCTTGAGGCATAAACAATGGGATGTGCCCCAAACTTGACATAACCAATCCATATACTAAATGATAAGAGGAAGAATCACCGAGTATCTAGGTCAGAGTGTACCAAACTATCAGTGGATGCAATCACATATCTTTGTGTTTAAATTCTGGCAGGTTGAAATATATCTCCAGGAAATCAACTCTCTGATAATAAGTGAGTCAAAAGATTTACCAGGGAGAATCCCTGTGGGACTACACTTAAACATTTGTTTAAGTCCCAGTGAAGTTTGGCTAAATCAGAAACTGGACATGCAATTACATTTTCTGTAGTTGTGTGCAAGCCCAAGGAACAGTTGAAACTCTTTTGGAGGTGCTCTTACAACATCTGCCACAGAGGATGGGCATATACATTCCGAATTTACAGAAGTCCAAGATGCTGAGTAGAGTTTCATGAAAAAGCACTTAGTCATGCACTGCTCATCTGAATGATTTAAGACAATCTCTGGATTTTGATATGCCATCCCCATTTTTCCAGTGACTATTAAACCAACTACAGCACAAAGCAGTGTCAATGAACCATTGGAATATATTCTGCCTTTGGCATGTGGACCTGTTTTGCTTGGAATGCATGTATATAAATAAATTAAGAATAAATAGAAGAAAAAATGGAAACAGAACAAATTATCTGAAAAACAAAATTTAAATTATAAATTCTGGCCTTTCATACATTTGTGACCTCAGTCTTTTCCTGCCTGAAATCTATGGTACATTACCTTCAACGTTTTGGGTCTATCCCCTGTGCCAAATTTCCTAGCATTCCTTCGTGTTATATGTCCACCTCTTGGTCAAATGCAATGAGACTTACACCAACACCCATGCTCCTGAGTGGAACTGCTTTAGTTTGTGGAACCCTGTCATTCTGATACTGAACCACATTGTGCTGGAAATATTAGTTGTTTTAATTAAATATTTTAAATTGTTGTGATAGAATGTGTGAATGATTATCTCAGTGGACCATAAGAATTACAATTTAACAGTCTTTAAAAGAAATGTGTAGAGCATTACATGTCCATTGAAGCTGAGAGAAAAATTAATTTTAAATAAAAGGTCATCTTTTTTTTTAAAAGCAGACATCTCTAATGTCTGTGAGATTTGTTTAAATGCTGCAGTTATCACTTCTGTGATGCATATTCATGTACATTCCCTGAAGAGTGAATCTAATAGTTGGTATTTTCACTCCCCATTGCCTATTATATAGGTATTTTCATTCCCCATTGCCTATTATATAATGCAGGGATCCGCAACCTTTGGCACAAAGCCGGTCTTGGAAATCCACTGACAGGCCGGGACGCTTTGTTTACCTGCAACATGCACAGGTTTGGCAGATTGCAGCTCCCACTGGCTATAATTCACCATTCCAGAATCCAGGCCAATGGGAGCTGCGGGAAGCAGAGACCAGCATATCCCTCATCCTGTGCCACTTCCTGCAGCCCTCATTGGCCCGGAACAGTGAACCATGGCCAGTGGGAGCTGCGATCAGCCGAACCTGTGAATACTGTAGGATTTCCCTGATGGGCTGCATGCCAAAGGTTGCCAATCCCTGATAGAAAGGAAGTAGTGGACTGCTAAAACACCACTGCATCCTTTGACCTGAAACGGGAGATCCTAAAGGTGGTGCCACTGTTACATTATATCTCCTTGTGCCCATACACAAGGACTCAGTTCCCTTGCTGTATGGACTGAAAATTGGGGGCCTGATCGAAGGCCCACCGGAGTCAACAGGAGTCTTTCCACTTACTTCAAGAGGCTGTGGATTAAGCCCTGAAAGGACAGTCCTGCCCTGGCTGCTATTCTTCTTCTCTACTTAGTAGCAGTTAGAACATGATTCTCAGAAAGTGTGGTGTAGAGCCTGCAAAGATAAAGGAGCCTTGCCTTTGGTCTGGAGTAAGAGAAAAGTCCCTGCTGTGAGGAAAGGAAAAGTTGGTGTGGGTGGCAGAAATCTGTTAAGGGGAACTCTTTCTGGAGGTGGAGGCAGAAGATGATGCTGTTATATAGACTTCACTCACTAGCAGATTGGAAAACAACAAGCTTAACAAAGTAACAACATATGCAATGAAACTGGATATAGAATGGATCCTGAAAAGCCAAAACACTACCCTTCCTTGAGAAAACATCAAGAAAATTCAGCTATTTTCATGGGCAGTGCTGGCGATATCCAAGAACTATGCTAGTCGTACTCAGATATTAATGGGAAGTCACTGAATAACTTCTCGAAGACCTGACAGCCTAGAAAATTCTTTACAATTTGGCATCACAGATCTCAAATCTCTAGATATTGACAACATCAAAATAGTTATGGCTGAGTGACAGGAGGATGCTACCTGGAAAACCAAGTATGTTTCTAGGCTGGTTACTAGCTGAAAGTTATTAAATATGGCAGGATTGAACAAAACAATCAATCCACTCCCCAAAATGAAATTTTGCATGTGTGGAGCACATTGCTTGATTATTACGTTTCTAAAAATAAACTAGTCATGGCTTTCTTGGTGACCTTCAGGTTAATGCATTAGTGCAAACAAGTTTTTCAAGAATGAACTTCATCACATCTGACACCAAGAATCAGCTAGTAATATGAGTACACCATGTGTGGCTCTGAAAACCATCCAACCTTATAATTAAAAAAAAAACCAAAAACTGTCATCCAAAATTCAAGAGCAGACATCTAGCTGTCTATTGGTCAGCTGTCTCTCCACATCTCTGCAAATCATGTGACAATGAGTACATCTTTTGTAATCACTTGGCATAGTAAAGGTTAATGGTCAATGGAAGAGAGCATGTCAGTGCAAGACCTCAAAGAATCATGTCCACTAAAAAACAGGCGATGATGAGGCTATAGCCATTCAGTAATGTTTTATAGAAATAAAGACCTATTGAAGTATTTATGGTGACACAGTCTCAGAATGTTTCATTATTATTTGCTGTAGGCTCGTAACAGGGCCCACTTCGAAAAAGTTTTGTCCCTTCCCTCATCCCTCCCACAGAATAAAAGTTCTGCTGATCTGAAGAGGAGCTCTGTGTAAGCTCAAAAGCTTGTCTCTCTCACCAATGAAAGTTTGTCCAATAAAGATATGACTTCATCCACTGTCTTTGTAGTACACAGAGGCATTTCCAGATACTAGACATTGGCTATTGTATTGTCACCACATAAATGAAAGTATCCAACTGGTTTTCACACTGCTACTCCTGGTGAAGGCCTTTTCTAATAATCTACTCTCTGTGTAACATCTAAAGAGTCCTGTTTCTCTGCTTTTATTCTGTCCTCCTGCAAGCATGTGAAAGAAATGGTTTGAAAAAGTGTAGCAATAGCCTTTTCCTTTACTTTCAAGATGACCTGCATATATCCTGAAGTACCCAATCAATTGTCAAACAGAGTCATTTTTTCAGGCTCATTTTTTATATACACGGATTTAACTTCAGGAAACAGATCTCATTTTGGCTCACTGGTTTATCCTGACCCCTTAACTACATCTCATGGAAACTCTGCCCTGTGAGTTTCATAGGTCACTGCCTCCTCTAGTTTTCTAATCAAAGGCACTGTTTGACCTGTGAAACTTTTTAGTTCAGCATCTGAGATTTTGAGTGGTACTTTTAAGAATCTTTCCTTATAATAGCTTATTTCAGAAGGCAAAAATATTGACCGATATATTTGTGCCCAATTCCATAGTGATGGAATTATCTTGATTTCAAATTCAATCATGGTTTCTGATATTCTTTTGACTTGACACCAATATATGGTGTGAATAGGCAATTTACTATCCAATGTATAATCTTTTCCCCTCAGAAGACTTAATTTCTTTTTCACCTGTAGTCAGTCATGTTTGAACCTGTTTCTCTTTGGTTTTCTCAAATCTTTTTTTCTTTCTGCCTCCCATTAGTATTTTGTTAGAATCACTAAGGTATACACGACCAATGCATTTTTTGGATCCCAATCCTGCAACGAGCTCTGCATAAATGCAGGATACTGGCTATGTAAAGTTAATTATTCACTCATTTGTTGTGAATTTGACAGCCCTGCACCTTCAGGTGGAGCAGGGTGGGGTTTGGCTGGCTGGCCGAATGAAGGGAACAGTGTTTTATGGCTGGGAGGGGGTAGGGGAGAGAGAGATGAAAACTGTTGCAAAAGAGTTTACAAGGGCCTGAAGCTCTTATACATGAGCAGGCTGAGGAGGGACTCACCATTCCTTCACTTTATGTGGTAAAATACCAGGTTTGGTCAAGACTGCTTGGGGCATTACGCTAGTGGCCCCTTTTTAGAGGGTCTGGGAAGGAATTTTTCCAGTACCACCATATTGGCTTGGGTGCAGCTGGGTTTGGTTTTTTTTCTGTCCCCATAGTGGTTTTAGGAAGGGCTCTGTTCATGCATGACACAAAGGGCGATAGGCTATATGTCACAACTCATTGTTTGAGTGTATGGTGGATGTCCAGTGCAGGTACCCCATAGGAAAGTGACTGGAAAGATGGCTTCGAAAAGGACTTTAAAATGTGTTCATTAAAGGAACAAATGGGAGTTGTTGGGGAGTCCTCTGATTGGTACAGCAGGAAGCCCCCCCTTCTTATAGCCCAGTTTAACCCTCCTATGTGGTGGGGGGAGGATTGTAAGGTCCTGGCAATAAATTTGCTGGAGGGACCTGGATGGAAAAAGAGGGGGATCTGGTAAAATCACCCCAGGTAACTACAGAATAAACATGTGATTACCTGCACTGTACACTTTTATCTGCTGGGTGGTCCATCCAATCAAACTAACATATTATCACAGTTGCATAACATCTATATGTCATCCTTAGTGGACTACAGTACCCATTGCCAAGGACTGGTAAGAATAAAGTATTGCTTTTATAATATTTGTTTAAATAACACTGTATTAAGAGAAGATACTTTCCATTATTTAACATGAATTAATTTTGAAGACTGAAGAAAAATTATGCAAGTAATATTTTTGGACAGCATCATTTGTATAACAGCCAGTGATGCACTAATTCATGATGCTGTTTGCATTTTTCTTCTGGAACACTTTCTTTGCTATAACATAGTGTTTAAATTTTAAGAAATTTGATCATATATTACAATATACTTAATTCCGTTTTGTGGCCTTCAAATCAATTATTAAATCCTTTATCCAATAGGTTTTGATTTGTACTGTTTAGTTAGAACCTGCTTTATGGAATTTTCTATTGATCCATGAATGTGTGCATTGGCTATTCAAAGGCAGGTATTAATTTTAAATAATTACAGTCATTCCAAATGTGTCTCTTCTGTTTGCCCATGTTTATCCCTTAAGCTTCATTAAAACTTATCCTCCTTAAGGTTTCATTGTATGTAACTGCCACATTTTGTAAACAAAAAAGTTATGTTATTTCTGGGATAGCTCAAGCAGTGACTATATGTTATTGTGGAATTAGAGAAGAAAGAATCAGATTCGGTATGGTGTTTCAGCAAATATTTGAAGATTTCCAGGTAATGCTTTTCAGATCACAAGGATTGTTGCCAAATAAAGCAGTCTCTTTGGGAGCATTTGGGAGCTTCTGGCAATCAGACCAGATTTAACTCTTTTGGCTTATGTGTCCTAGTGTAAAACATATTCTTGTTTTCTTTGTTTGCTTTTCAAAGACGCTTGACACTCCATCACTTTATACAAGATTTACTCCAGTGTAACTCCACTGATTTCAAAGACATTAAGTTCCGTTTACATGACTATGAGAAGAGTAAAAGGCTCACAGAGCATTTACTAATATATTCTATAGGAAAGAGTCTGTTATTCTATTCTGGGTGAGCTACATTTGGGACATGCCGGGATATGAAATGTAATTCAGATGGAAGGTTAAAAACAAGCTAGGATGTAGAATTATTGGGCCAGATCCCCAGGAGATGTAAAAGTCTATCTCCAGTGCCTTTAATGGGAGGTACAGTGAATTATACCAATTGAGGCTCTGGGACCAGCTGAGGAGTTATCCAATGATGATGAGTGCTCCATACAAAGGACACAATTGCAGTACCCTAGCTTTAAAAATAAAGATTGGGTAGGATAACTGGAATACTGGTAAATAAACTATTAATTTGGGGAAGAATTCCCTTGTGACTAACACCGATTTTCCATTAAGGGCCATTATAAAAAGTGTCCTTAACTCTTCAAATCATGTAATAATTTTGTTAAAAAACAGGACTGCTCAAACAGCATGTCTTTGTCCTAATGCTAAGAGCACCTACAAAGTAAAGTATTTATCTGCACATATTGGATAGTGGTAGCTGTAGAATTCCAAGCGCTATAATAACTATTACAGACTTCTCCAAGTTATTATGTAGTCATCAATATTCTCCAAATTCTGTGAGTGAGGATGTTGAAGAAATATTAACACATCATTAGTATATAGAAAAGCATTGCTGGAAACATTGCCACTCTGAATTCAAGGGAGGAGTAGGGTGTTTCATAGCAAAACTGCTAAGGCTTCTATGGCCTGTTTTAACTCATTTATTTTTATGGAAACTATATCAGGCCTTGTAACCAGATAAGCCCTTATAAACATAAAAGAAGAGGGGAAAGCATATGCTTCTATAGAAGTTAAGTTTGGGGGAAGGTTGCAATTTTGATTATGCTTTGTCAGTTACTAAATACCATATTTATCATTTTAATGATATTGCGTCCAAAGCCAGTTATATCCGCATACTCCATACAAATGCTAAAGCTACTCCCTCAATCCCCCTTGTCTGATGTCATCTCTCCCAATTTGTCATAACCTAGGCCCCGATCCTGCAGTGGGGCTCCACATAGGCAGATAAATCCATGTGTGCAGAGTCCATTGTGTGATCAGGATCCTAGACTGCAAGCTCCTCAAGGACAGGGACTGTCTTTGTTCTTTCTCTACAGTGTTATGCACTCCTACAGCAAAATACTAATAATAAATAATAAAGTGAATATATTCAAACCGAACTTCTGGAAGTACATATGATAGACACATAAGGGCTACATTAATTCATTGAAGTTGGTGCTATTACAGTGAACACTAAATGTGTTTCTAATGTTGGGACATTAACCATAAAGTGGGCAACATTTTACAATTTGAAGTTCAGTGCTACAGCATCAGTCATATTCAACAACTAATGCAGATTATATATAGTTTGGGGATTATAGTTGCAGGTTCACCCCTCACTCCTATCCACCTTTCATCCTATTCCACATTTCTGCTAAAGACCAGGGGTGGGTCAGGGAAAGATGTGGTATCAGTTTACCTAGCTTTGTAAAGCTTAGCTTTCTTTCACTGCTATTTGATGGTGATAAAAAAAAAAGGACTAAATTCAGCAACTCCAAAATGAATGGTTCCTCTTGCAGACTGCAATCTGAGCAATAGAATATGGGAAATCATTGGAAGTTTATTACTTGTTTGTCTGTGACTGTTACTGAAATATGGGTTGACTGTGAAAAAAAAATCAATGGTTTCCCTAAAAGAAAGCACACTTGGGATAGAAGAATGCAGGGCCCAAGTAATGTATTGACTTCTGTGTTTGTCTGATTGAAGCATTGCTGAAGCTGACGGTAACTATCGGATTCCTGAACCAAACAGGCTCTCAGTCACACAATGGAAAGATGAGACAGAGGGTGAGCATTATATTGCTTTGTGTTCTACGTGTATTTTATTCTCTCACACTTCTATTTTTCCCTCCATGTCCCCCCCCCCCATGCTATTTAGCTAGAAAAAAAGAAGAAACTTTGGGTTTTTTCATTATACTTTGGAGAGGTTGGAAGCCTCCCTCCCCCCCACCCCCCGAAAAAAAAAGAAACAAAATCAATCTTTTATGTTAATTTGATAGGATCAAGAGGTAAAACCCTGATCTAAAGCAGCATTTGAAACTGTCCCGAGTTTCAGGTTGTCAGATTCAGTAGTTTGGTTTAGCCCAGGTTAAAGATATTAACCATTCAGACGTGGATTCAGATTCTAAAACCTCCCAGAGTCCAGGGACGTTCAGATCTGGTAGTTGTGTTTAGGTCCTCTCAACAATGTTAATAATTTCAAAGTCTTCACAAGTGGCTCAATCCTGCAAGGTGCAAAGCACCCTAGCTCAGATCCAGCAAAACACTTAGGCACATGCTTAATTCTAAGCATGTGAATAGTTCTACTGAAGGCAATGGGATTATTCATATACTTAGAGTTAAGCATGTGCTTACGTGCTCTGCTGGATCTCTCCTAGGGTGCTCCGCTTCTTGAAGGATCAAGCCAAATGAATGTAAACACTTAGAATGACCTATATTCCCCAGTAAAACCACTGGCTTCAGATGGTAGTATAATCATCATAACTTCAATTTTTGAGTCAAACCATGCCATTTTCAATCACCTATAAGCTCAAGCATGCTGAGTAGGTGCCTGGGTGTGGCACTTTTTGGAAGATGCCAACAGCCTGGTGAAGCAGCAGACCGTATTCCAGCTACTGTAATGTGTATCTGTGTATATGAGTTCAGAATTATTCAGTTCTAAAACTAACCACCATCTCCCCGTTGAAAGGACTCATAAAGATTCACTTCTCCCATGACACTTAAGAAGTTAGTCAGCCAAGTCATCTGAGTGAACTGCTCAATTACAAGGAGGAAATTTTTTGAACTTTGAGAGAGAGTGGGCATAAGGGCTCTTGACAGGGAATGAATGTGGGAGAAAGGATGAGAGCACAGAATTATGAAGGAAGAGTGAAGGAAGGGAATTAAATATGCTATTTAAAAATGTGCATTAAGTTAAGGTCGGTAATATACCATAGGGCAGATGCTCAGATTCTGTAAATGACTATAGCGCAATTGAAGTCAATGAACATCGAAACTAGGACAATTTACACCATCTGAGGATCTGCTGCCATGCGACTCTCATGAGCCTGATCACTTTGTACTGTGTATTGCATCCCTTTCTCCCACACCTCATTGGTCTTTTAGACTGTAGCTTCTTCAGGCTTCATGTATATTTGAAAAGCAGCTTGGGCACTGTGAGTGCCTCTGCAATCTAAATACTAATAATTTTAAGGGGATCATTATGTGTAATTAGAGCAGAGCAGAAAGGCACCAACTACAGTCACGGCCCCTTTGTAAAAGGCACTATGCAAACACATGGTGAAAGACATTGCCAGTGCTAGCCCACTGGGAGACCTAAACAGGATTATATTGGGCCCCCCGCCAAACACAACACATGTTAATAATTAATAGGGGGCTCCCTTAATCTGCTTGGGGCCCTAAAAATTGTTTAGTCTGCTTATGCCCAGAACTGGTCCTGAGAAGAGACTGACTCCCTTCTCTAAAGAGTTCTGCACAAGGCAGGAAAAGGATTGGAAGTGGGGGAAAAAAGGACAGACATTTGAAATTACTTTCCCAAAGTCACACAGCAAGTCTGTGGCAGACCCGGGCTCAGAACCCAGGACTTGTACCTCCCAGACTGGGCACCCAACCAAAAAGCAACAAAGCAAATAACAACAACATGGATCAGCATGTACTTCCTCACACCGCTCATGACTAGAAGACCTTGGTTTCTTCCTGAACAAGGAACTTCGATTCTATTCTTATGGGGCTGGTGCTGACCAGGAGTGAAAAGCAATTAGGATTTGGCCATTTGGCCGTAATAGAATGTGCTATTAAGGAGTGCTTCCTTTTAGTATTGTACAGCAGCAACAAGGGATTCAAACTTCATTACCCTTCTCAAGTCCTAGGAGAAATAGCAAAGCTCTAGGGTTGAAACAATAATTGGCATTAAAAAAATACAGGGCTCAATTTCCAAAACAGTTCTGCACACAGCAACATCTATTTAGGCATCTAAATTAAGAAGTGAAATTTTCAAAATTCCTCCCTTATTAAATACAGAGGGTGCCACAGTAAAACTGTCTTCTTGCAAAGGCAAAATTGTAAATATTTTTTGTCTCAGGTCATCAAGATAGTTAAGTATGGGCTTAACTGCAGTGAGATTATTAACTTTAAGCACATTCTTAAATGCTTTACTTAATCAGGTCCTTAGATAATAAGCCAACACTAAAGTTCTGATTCTATAATACTGAAGTCAAAGGGACTTTGCCATTGAATTCCTGGGAGCAGTTTCAGACTAGAGACAGACTAGTGTACAAGAGGGACTAGAGGTCTGAACTGGTACCGAACTTCCTATGTTCCTATATCTTGTTTAATAGTCATAGAAATGTAGGGCTGGAGGGGACCTTGAGAGGTCAACTAGTCCAGCCCCCAGCACCGTGGCAGGCCCAAATATATACCATCCCTTACAGGTTTTTTGTCTAAAACCCTGTTCTTAAAAACCTTCAGTGATGGAGGTTCCATTACCTTCCTTGGTTACCTCTTCCAGTACTTAACTAACCTTATAATTAGATAATAGGAAAACACTTTCTCACCTAAATCTGCCTTGCTGAAGATAGAGCGGATTACCTCTTGTTCTACCTTCAGTTGATATGGAGAACAACTGATCACTGTTCTCTTTATACTAGTCTTTAATGGATTTGAAGATTTATCAGATCTTCTTTTCTCAAGATTAAATATGCCCAGTTACTTTTACCTTTCTTCATAGGTCAGGTTTTCTAAACATTTTATCACTCTTGTCACTCTTCCATAGACTCTCTCCAATTCATCCACATTTTTCCTAAAGTGTGGCCCCTAGTACTGGACTTCACTAATGCTGAGAAGAGTGGGACAATTACCTCCTACAACACATATACAAAACTCCTGGTAATACAGAATCCAGTAGATTAGCCTTGTTAAAACTGCACACAGCATCGACTCGTATTCAATTTATGATCCACTCTAACCACCAGATCCTTTTTCAGCAGTATTAGCACCTAACCAGTTATTCCCCATTTTGTAGTTGTGCATTTGATTTTTCCATCTTAAGTGTAGCACTTTGCATTTGCTGTTATTGAAGTAAATCATGTTGATTTCAGATCAATTCTCCAGTATATCATGGCCATTTTGAATTCTAATCCTGTCCTCCAAAGTGTTTTTACCCCCACCCATCTTGGTGGTGTCATCTGCAAATTTTATGAGAAAACTCTCCCTTATCCACGTAATGAATGCAAATATTGAATAATACTGGACCAAAGACAGAGCCCTGCTGGGCCCCACTAGATATGTCATTCCAGCTGGACAATGAACCACTGATAACTATTATTCTGTATGTTTTTCAGGACAGGGACCTTGTCTTGATTTCTACAGTGAGATTTCTAACACACTCTTTGGTATTTGACATGATTAATAAATACAAATAATAACAGAAGCAACTACGATGCTTGTCTAAGAGCAAAAAGTGGACTCTGATCAAGAACCATCCTTAGTCAGAAAAGCACCTGCTTAAGCCATTGGAAGTCAATGAAACCTAAGCACACTCTTACAAGCTTCAAATTCGGAAAAGCTGTGAAGTGTAAAGACAGCTCTGCATTGCCATCTTTTAAATGGAACACTTCAAGGGGTAGGACTTTCATTACTTCTGGTTTTCAGTGGGGCTAAGGATGGGCTGCCACCTATTTACATTTAAAATTGTGGTGGGGCGGAGGAGAGGGGATGAGAGACATACGATTTTACAAATGCTCTCACTCTATAGTTTTTTTCCTGTTAAAATTAGAGGGGAAATTACCTATCATGCTTGTAGCAAAACAGAAAAGAAATGTGATATTTTATTTTATATTAAATATTTGATCATTATCATTTATTCATCCAATTTCCTAACATATGCAAAAAGAAGATATTAGTTCCCATTGAAAGATCATTATTCTATAACATTATGATGCTAGCTTATTTTGTGATAAATATCTAAATACAGGGTAAACATCCTAACAGTAGCATTTCCTTAGTCGAAACACTGTAGTGATTATATTTATCTGAGTTCTGCAAATGTTCTGTGTATTGAAATTGATAATCTATTAACATGTTTCTAGGTCACCAATTTGAATGATGGTGCTGCACAAGAACACACTTGATCTTTTCCACCCATGAGTTTTAGAAGTTAAACATTTTGATGTTCTGTTGTAAGGAAACAGACATATGACTGATGGCATATGTGAGTAATCAACAGATCTCAACACTAACTCAGCTGCAGTTGCCTTCTTTTTGTAAAGTATAAGGAATATTCCAGTAACATTACTTACTTGCAAGGATTTTAGGTCTTATTTTAGCAACATATTGAAGTATAAGCCTATCTCTAAGCACATGATGACCAACATAAAACATGTGTTTTAAATATTAAGGTCTTAGCGTCAGTATTACTGGAACTGAGGGGTGAGGTGAGTTATCCCCCCACATTTTAACAAAATAAAAATAATCACAGAATTCATGTCCCCCAGATTTATCCCCCTGCAGAATAATAGATTCTTCTATGCAGGCACTGCAATTACATATTTCACCTACCAGGGGCTGCTGTAGCACCAGAAAAAAGGGTAACTGGTTCACTGCCAGAGCAGCCAGCATGCGAAGAGAGGAGGCACTTTGGGTTTGCCCCCCACACCCTCACTTCTACAAAGGTTTCAGTGTCCTTTATCAGTATTCTATACAATACAAAATTATTCTGTATGCCATCTAATAATATTATAGTCATATTTTCTATATGCAAATTAAGGAGCTCCCCAATTTCATAGAATCATAGAATATTTGGGTTGGAAGGGACCTCAGGAGGTCATCTAGTCCAACCTCCTGCTCAAAGCAGGACCAATCCCCAACTAAGTCATTCCAGCCAGGGCTTTGTCAAACCTGACCTTAAAACCTCTAAGGAAGGAGATTACACCACCTCCCTAGGTAACCCATACCAGTGCTTCACCATCCTCATAGAGAAAAAGGTTTTCCTAATATCCAACCTAGACCTCCCACACTGCAACTTGAGACCATTACTCCTTGCTCTGTCATCTGCCACCACTGAGAACAGTCTAAATCCATCCTCTTTGGAACTCCCTTCAGGTACTTTAAATCAGCCATCAAATCCCCCTTCATTCTTCTTTTCTGTAGACTATACAATCCCAGTTCCCTGAGCCTCTCCTCATAAATCATATGCTTCAGCTCACTCTGCTGGATTCTTTCCAAGTTTTCCACATCCTTCTTGCAGAGTGGGGCACAAAACTGGACACAGTACTCCATATGAGGCCTCACCAATGCAGAATAGAAGGAAATGGTCACATCTCTCGATCATCTGGCAATTCTCCTATGTATACAGCCCAAAGTTGAACTGTTTCAAAGCTTTTGGAATTGATCCTCCTTCTAGTGTATTCAGCAAACATTTTTCTGCTTCTGGAGCCCTGATTCAGATCCCATTTACTTCAGTTTTATCCTGGGTTGACTCCATTATTTCAAACTGAATTTCTCCCAATTCAGACTAATGTAAATGAGATCCGAATCAGGTCCTTCAAATTTTGCAAGATTAGTTTCCCATATTTTAAGAGAAAAATATACACTAATAATGTAAAATATTGTGTTTGCAAAACCATAGCTTATTATTAAATATTTTTACTAATATTGTCCTTTCCAACTGGACCCTGTCAATCCCCAGAGGAGATCTGAGTTATGAGGCCACCATGCTATCATGGTCCTAGCCATGCAATAGGAGGAGTCACTTTTTTCCAAAACTCAACAAGAATCTTTTCAGTGTAATAAAAAGAATACTCTGAAGAGACATGCTTTATTTCACTGTGGAGCTTCTGTCTAAATCCTTTTCTAGCCTTCCTCTTGCCTGGCTTCCTGCTACAGATTTAAAGAAACAGCTTCAACTCAAATCATAATTTACCCATCATCTGGTTGTAGAAACTTTGTACAGATAATTCAGTTGGATTATCAAATTGCTTAATTTCTTTTCAGGAGGTTGAAGTGACTCTTCTCAGTAGGAGTAGATCCCTTCACTAGAGGGTGCTGTGATTACCAGTGCTAGTAAGTTTATAAAGCAACTCAGCTGGGTTTGGAAGCAGCTGAAGATGATACCTGTTTTTCTATACTTTATTCAATTAAGTACCTTAATTGATTTCAAGGATGTAGGATCACTACTGTAGCTCTGTCCAATGACAACAGCAGGATCAGTCCACTATTTTATTCATTCAGTGTTATTAGGGCTCTTTCTCCTGGTTTAAGTTTGGGTAGCTTTGGCCTTGACACAGTGAAACTGAGGCCTTGTCTACACTACCGGCTGGATTGACACATAAAGATAGATCTATTGGGGATTGTAAGCTTGCAGTGACTCACCCCTGCTGGCACCTCCTGCTGGTCGTCTGGGGAATCATCTCACCAGCCTCCGGAGCGCCCTCTGCAGGCCGATGTCCCGCTCAATGCTGGCCCCGTGTCCCTCCTGGACCCCAGTGCCCCCTTCCACTGGGGTGCTGCACCCCTTCAGTACCCCACAAATCTCAGGGTTTCCCCTCCAGGGGGAACCCCCACCCCGTGTCCCCACCTTGCCTCAGTCTAGGCAACTGCCAGTCACCACTTGCCCCCATTCACTAGGGCAGACTGCAGTCTAATTGCCACTCATCACAGGCAAGGGGGTTTGGACCTGCTGCTTCTGCCTACCCTTGGGGCTGCCCTCTGCGCCCCAGTACCTATTTGGCCGTAGACTAGGCCAGGCAGCCTGGGGGGTTTCCAGGTCAGAGCTCCACAGCCCTTTTATCCTTCCCCCAGCCCTGCCCTACTCCTGGTACCATGCTTAGCCCTAGCAGTCAGGTCCTCCCTCTCCAAAGGCTAGAGAAGGACTGCTTGCCTCTAACCCACTGCCCTCTTATAAGGGCCAGCTGGGCCCTAATTACATTGGCCACAGCTGTGGTCAGCTACCCACTCAGCTGACCCAGCTGTCCTTAATCTTCTTCCCTGCTTCTCCAAGGGCTGTTTTAAGCCCTTTTGAACAGGAGCAGGTGCTCACCCCACTACAGGGATCAATTTATTGCATCTCATCAGGACGTGATAAATCGATCCCCAGAGGCACTCCTGTCAACTCCGGAACTCCAGCTCACCAAAAGGCACAAAGCAGAATCAACGGGGGAGCCCGCTGTCGACCGCTGCTGCCGTGAGGATGGCAGGTAAATCGACCTAATATGCATCCACTTCAGCTAAAGTATTCACGTAGCTGAAGTTGCATATCTTAGGTCGACCCTCCCCTCTAGTGTAGACCAGGTTTAAGACCTTTTAGATTTGGTGTCTCATTTACATACCAATACAATAAGCAGTTCCATTGGGGTAAAGATTTATTTCTAAAGTTAGCAATGCTCTCATCTGTCAACACAGAAGGAGCTAGATGGCCTTACTATAATGATTGCTATGGAAGTTGTCATACAGCAGTACTAATGATGGTATTTGTCAATACTTTTCTTTGTATATTGCACTGCTTTGCCCCACAGTCCATTCTCCTGAGTGTGTGTGGGGCTGGAGTTAGCACTCTGTATCCCAAAAGTTTGGAATTCAGAATGAGAAAAATCTGACATGTCAATTACCATTTCTTCCAGAGGGCCAAAATGAGAAACAATGTCTCAATGTTTGCATTAACCATTCATTGTCTAAATTAAAATAAGAAACCAATATATAAAAAGTTAAATCTCTAATTCATGAACGTAAACAAATTTGTTGAACATGTCACTCCCTTTGACTAGTCAGCCAGTTTCGAAACATCCACCATAAGGAGATATAAACATAAAGCTGGCTGCCTAAAGCTGCTGCTACTGAAAAGTAAAAAAAAACCCTAACATCAGGGTACTTCTTATATTTAGAGAAGACCATTTGTTTCCTATTGGTCTGGCAGGCAGTCATTTCTTAAATGGCAGTTCCTCTCCACTCTTAAAGCACTAGAACAGTGGTTTTCAACCTGTGGTCCATGGACCCCTGAGGGTTCGCAGACTATCTAAGATTTCCAAAGAAGACTGCACCACCATTAAAAATATTTTAAGTGTCTGCAAATGAAAAAATGTTGAAACCCACTGCAGTTGAACAATGATTTCATTTCATAAATGTGGTTTATTTTTGCAAATCAGAGTGACTGAAACAGATTCTGAAAAAACCCAGCACTCTGGTACTTTGATGAGGGAGAGAAACAGCTACCTAAAAACTTGTCACTTACCAACAAAGTCATACTATGCCTCCTGTGACTTCTCAAGACCAGCTGCTATGGAGTTTACCTTCATGAGAGCTTTCCAGCTTTGTCCACTGGCTGATCAGCATTCCAGCAGGGACAATGTTGGGACTTTCAGCCTTGATCAACTTTCAGGGCCATCAGATATGAGATAGTAAACTGGTACCACATACTGCAAGGTGTCAACTATTCAGGGTCTTTATTACAATTATTTCATAAGTTAATATATGTTACCATCTGCAAAGAAGAATACACTCTGGCAGGAAAAAAGAGCATATCCCATTCCCTACCAGCCAGTTTTCATACTAAACAAAATCACCATTAGTCTTTATGATGCTTATAATTCTGCATCTAAATATGTTATTGTAGATATCACATTTAATTATTACAAACAGTATATAAAAAGCCATTTTTGCATACACAGTGGGGACCACTAAAGAGCTTCATTACCATTCCCGACACAGCATGCAGAATGCACAGGACTCACATAGGATAATTCAAAGCCTTCTGGGGAGCATGTCATTTTATCACCACTCTGTTGTTGTTATTTTATTGCAGGTAAAATTTAGTCCATTGTTGTGAATAGCTGTTCATTTTCAGTTTCAAGTGTTTTCAAAGGAACATCCAACATCCATTGCATTTAGTTGGACTGTTTTCAGGAAGGATGGCTCCCAACATACTCTTAGTTGCTTTGAGTAGTTCCAGTAGCACAAAAAAATGTGAGGAACAGAATAAATGAGAAAGAAAGAATGGAAAGGAGAAGAGATGGAAAGGAGGGAAGGAACAGGAATGAAGTTTGTCAGTGGAAGGTGAGATATGACAAAGGACAAAGAAAGAAATATAGTGAAGGAATACAGCTGTGCATAAAATAATGTAATGATTAAGTTGGAAAAGGAGGTATTGCTGAGAAATACAGAAAATAACGAGCAGAAGAGCTATGCAGGTACAACCATACCTCTGAAGACCAAAGATAGGTGAGAGAAGAGGACTTTGGTGAGAGGGTGAAAGCAGAGATTATATAAGGGAATTAAACACGTGAAGCCAAAAAACAGCACATAAATGTACACTCAGATTCCCTACTGGCATAAGTGGGCCAAGCAGAGATCACCCGTGCTTGCCAATAGCGGGGGGTGGGTGGGGAGGGCAAGGGCAGAATGAGGGCAGCTGGCATCAGCAGTATTACTGAGCATGCTCAGTTTGTGTAAGCATGCTCAAAACAAGCCAAGCAGCAAATCTGGTGGGGGGCACATGAGCCCACATGTCCCCTCATTTGAGTCACCTGTGGGGTCAAGCCCAGGGGAGTTATGCCTGATTAAGTCAGCAGTGAATTGACCTATGAGCATCACATAGACCAATAAAAGTAGCTTGCCACATATTTTAACTTTCAGAGAGCCCAGCAATCTGTCTGCCTATTTCCTGGATCCCCAGCTGTCACTACATGTATACACTCAGCTCCAGACTACCTTGCATGCCATACCCCAGAAAGAAAGCAGTTCATTCTAAAACACAGTTGTATCATTCTAACTAACCACACTTAGGTGTCTTACTATAATTATGTAAAGGTTGCTCTATACATTACTAATGGATTTTTGTTAGCAAAGTCATCAAGTCTGTAATAAAGTCATTAGAGAAAGTATTGAACAGCTACCAGATTCTTAAGATCATATCAGCAGCTCTTCTAATAATGTAACCCATGTTTTGCTGTTAGCACTGCCTAGAAATCAATCAGTCTTGTTCCTTCTGAGAAAAATCCACCCAGTCTCATTCACTGAAGGATAATTGAGCTGCATAGGTGTCAACAAGAGCATATATGGAAGACATCAGGGATGCGCAGGTGTTATTCAGCACATCATTTGATCCCAGTATCTTTAGTACTATAGAAGATCCCAAATCAAGTGGGCACAGCTACCATTAAATAAGTTAAAATGCATTTTCTTGCAGATTGATTAAATTGGGTATGAAATCATTGTGAAGCAGGTGCCACTAAGTCATTTTGCAGTCACTTTTCAGAGTAGAAGAGCAGTTTTATGCATTTCCTTCCATGGAAACTGTTTTATGAAATGTGTTACTAAAGATACTATTAGGAAAGTAGAAAGTATGACATGGAAACATTTTTCAAAGGGCAGAGAGAAAGCTGTGTCATTACAGAACATTTAGGGGAACTGATCTTTGGAATTCATTGAGTGAACACCAAGATACAATTCATTCAATGTGTCCTGGAGATGCAATAAGTTAGGAGAGAGTAGTTCAAGCCATTTAAAATTGGCAAGAGAGCCTCGGGAATGAATTACAACCTTTCAGTGCATTCATTCCATGATCAACTGTGGTCTTTATCAAACAGAAATTTATTTTTTCCCCCAAGTTCAATGCTGCCATGAGATCCTTACCTCATTCACCAAAATGCCCTCATAAAAATGTAATAAAGGAGTGGGGCCTTTGTTTGGATTTTTCTTTTGTATTCCCCCTCAATTTGTTCACTACAAATCCGTCCTCAGCACATACTATTTATTTTTTTAAAAGGTTAAATGTATCTTCTACAATACAATTCCCATTAAGCATCTATGAAAAATGAAGTAACGGTCCATCCAGCAAATCATTTTGAGGTGTTTCACAGTAGTTAATGACAGATTTAGTAATATATTGAATAGATTGGAAGTCAACTCCAAATTATTTAATGGGGTTCTAGATACTCCATCCCAGCCATATTACCTCTTTACCTGAATCTGCATCTTCAAAGAATCCCTTTGACATGATTTTGTAACTTTACCAAATGGTTGATTTCTGTTTCTGTCTCTCTCTGTGAAATGAATGCCTGTGGGGAAATCAAACAGAGAAAGCTGGGCTCAGAAATGCTGCACTGCTAATTTTACACAATGTAATTGTTTTATAAGTGCTACTGAGGTGCTGTAGACATAAATGAGACAATATATCAAAAAGAACTCAAATGTCCCCAAAGTGCACCTATTTTAGTATCAAACGTATAAAATGGCAGAGTCAATAGGTTCGATGCTGTTTGCAACCCAGACAGGAACAATGCAATGGGAATTAGGGCACCCTGGCCTGTGCCACAACGTTAGAAAAAAATTCAAGATTTAGATCTGAACCTTGTGGACCACATGCCTGACTGAAGTAAACACAGTTGCGCTGACTTTAATGGAGTTATGCCAATTTACACAAACTGGGGATCTGTAACGAAGAGAAAAAGAAGTCTAGATTCCAAAACTCTCCTTTGGGAATACAAAATCCAAATCTGATCCACCTTTTTTCAACGTTCAATTGTTCTGGATTGTTGTTCATGTTAATCCCATTATAGGGACAGGAGAGTGAACCGCAAATGCCAATCCCATTGAGAACCTGGGGTTTTGAGTCCTAAACTTATGAAACGGAAATGGCCTAGCAAATGCAACTTCCTCACACATATTATATACATACAGGACTACACAGCTTTCAGGGATGAACCCAGAATGAGAGGGGGCACTAGTGGGAAGAAATCATCCTTTCCTCAGGATGCTACAGATTTCCAAGGAGAAGTCAGAGTGGGAGTATAGCCTCTGAAATCAGTATTTACTCACATAGATTTCCTTCCTTGGCTCCTACTATACAGGAGAAGAGGGAGGAAATGGGGGCATCCAAATGGGGGCACAGCTTCTTTAGGAAGTCAGCAAGCAAATGGAAAGGGGAGACATAAATATAAGGAGGGAAAAGCCCTTTGCAGGAATGGCCCTGGCTCTGTTAGAGTGTACTCTGAGTTCCAGGCAGAATACAAGTTCATGAACTTCATCCTGCTGCCACAAGCTCAGTAGTGCCAAAATCAAATGTTAAGAAATTAATGAGTCAGACCTCCAGGGTCATGAGATTTTAAACAAGTCTCATGATTTTTGCAGGACCTGATTCATGATTTTGGAGTGCTTGAGGCTGACAATACTGATATGCTATCAAACACTATCAGGCTTCCTCTCTGCATCACTTTCTAATTATACCTGGGTAAAATTTTCAAAAGCAGCTCAGTAATTTTAGGACCACAAGTCTCATTTTCAAAAGCGACTGAAGCACTTTGGAGCCTAAGTCTTACTGAAAGTCCATGGGACTTTTTTACCCTGTGGCTGGAAAGGTTACACACTAAAGCACGTATAGCAAAGACAATGTTCCAAAGCAGTGGTTCTCAAACTATGGGGCAGACCTCCCAATAGAGGTGCAGGTATGTGTCAGGGAAGGCATGAGCTGGGTGCTATTTTTGTTTGTTTGAAGACCTCGGACTGTCATCCCCAGGTGGCTGGGGCCCATGAAGGGCCATGCACACCCATGATAAAGGGGATAAAGGGGACAGCCAGAGCCCTTCTACCTGGGCTCTCCTCCCCACCCCCTCACCTGGAGGCAGTGGGCCTCTAGCTGTGAGCCCCGGAGTGGCAGCAGCACCTCAGAAGCAAGGGTGACAATGGAGCACTAAGTCTGCTGTGAAAATTTTTCATGTTACCACCCTTACTTCTGGGCTGCTGCTGGCACAGTGCTGCCTTCAGAGTTGAGTGGCAGTATATATACTTAACATATAAACAACTACAGACATAAAGAAAGGGGCCCCATTAAATAAGTTTGAGAACCACTGCTTGAAAGAGATGTAATAAATGTAAGCCTGGTTAATTCATAAGCCCAAATAGTTGTATATAAAAGACACTTAAAAGAGAAATATAAAAGGAAAAGTGTGTGTGAGAGAGAGCATGTGTTAGCTGAAGTTAAGCAAAAATATTCTAATAATTATTAGCACATGTATCAGTGCTTACTATATTATTTAAAATACAGGAATTATAGTCCTTCAATAATTTTTTTTGTTTTTATTGTAGCAGAGTTACTAGATTTATGATTATGGTTTCAATATAACAGGCTCAGTTAAAATAAATAAAAATATATATACATATTATAATGCAGAAGAGAAAAGGTAAAGTATGCTAGAAAATGGGATTACAAAAGAGAAACTGGAGCCAGCGGTAAACATTCTGTGAATGAAAGGAAGCGAGCAGAAAGTTTAATCACAAATTAATGCTTCAAACAGTACTGTCCACTTAAATATTAATACAAATAATAAAGACAACTGAACAGCCTCTACAGCAGGTGGTCCTAAAATGGATAAACAGATTAGGATCATTAAGCAGAGCAACCTGGACAACAGAATAGTGTAGTTGTGCAGAAGGAATCAAATCCCCAGCTGTCTCTGCTTTGCGGAACAGCAAATACACTTTAATAAAGATGTGTGATGCTGTGTGCACTATGAGGAAGATGTAGTAGCAAAGCATAGGCAGGCCAGAATTCTCAAGATACTGCAGCACCCACAAGATACACCAAAATAAATTGGTCAAATTTGCAAAAAAAAAAACCAACCAAAAAACTGGGTGCTTATTTCTTTTGCCCATCTGTCTCCTACTGAGATGCCTGAACAGGATCTGAACTCTTCTGAAAATCATGCCCTGATTAGGGGTGCTGAGCACTTAAAAATCTGTCCCTTAGGGCTCAGTTTTGTTTTCACTGAAATCAATGACAAAGATCCCATTGTATTCATTATGCGGATCTGGGTCCTTATTCAACTACATGAAAGGACACTTAGCAAATAGCAGTAAGTTATTTGGCTCTCTCTCAAACCACTTATTTGAAGTATCAACACAATTGCAAATAGGATATGATTTCTCTTGCTGCATAAGCAGCAGAAATCATATCCCAGCACCACACAGCTGGGATTCTGAAGTAAGTAAATGTGGAAGTTACCAAAGTAATTATAGCAGTTTATTTTCTAGTTTATTACATATTTGTTTTCTTTATGGAAAAAAAGGCAGGATAGAGAATATACAAAACAGACTATAGAAAGAGTCCCTCACTTACCCCATTCTGTGTTCAAGATAGGACCATTTTCAACTTATGGTCCACAGACCCCCGGGATCCATAAACTATGTGTAAGGGGTTTTCAAAAGATTGTTACCACCATAGAACAGTGGTTTTCAACCTGTGGTTTGCAGACCCTTGGAGGGTCGAGAGACTATGGCTAAGATTTTCAACGGGGTCCACACCTCCATCTGAAATTTGTTAGGGTCCACAAATGAAAAAAGATTGAAAACCACTGGTGTGGATAAAACACTTCTACAGAGCTCAGACATTGATGTGAATTCCTTATGATGTTGGTAAAGGGTGGTTTGGGTGGAGGTTATTCAAATGACTAATGTTAAAATATTTGCTTTTTTGTCCAGCTATTTGAATTAACATATCAAATAATATAGGTTCAGGAAGGGTGTACAAATCAACATGGTGGTAAAGACCTGAAAAAAAGGTAAATAAAAGGACCAACAATTAGATTCTGTTTATATAAAAATAAGTGTTAATATTTTATTGGGATTTCTTCATGTTACTCATGACCTTGAAGTTCCTTCTTTAACCGTGAGTACAAATAACCTAGGCATAATTTGTCAAGAGGGTTGTTTTCATTGTGTATCTGTTCATATAATTCTACTAACACCTAAATACTCTGAAATAAAGCTTTCCAATAGCATTAATTAACAAGTCCGCTGGGAGGGAACAGTAGATGATTGCCAATTAAACCAGGGAAATTGATCCCCTTGTCAATCATTTTCTTATTGAGATAGCAGAACAGCTCCCTCCCTTTGCACTGATAAGAATAATATAGATATGTAGAACAGAAAATCACTGATCAAAGTAATAGCCCAATGTAAATTACACTCAATATGAGCCTGACCAAGCCCATTTAAGTTAATGGCTCAATGGATTACAGCAGGGCTTTGATGCTGACCACATGTTGCCATAACAGGTGGAAAGTTAAGTATGTTAGTAACAATCCTGTGCTCATCTTTACCTGTGTGAATAGTTCGAGTGTTTCCAGGATCAAGGTCAGTGATTCTCCTTTTGTTCTGTTTGCACAGCACCTACCACACTCCTTGGCAATATGAGAAAAAAACCAAATAAGAATAATGACTTATTTTGCATTATTTTATTGTAGTTGAGCTCTATATTTTAATTGTTTTATAAATACATCTTTATTTTTTTAATTTCTGGAGTCTGTCAACTGTGGCCATAACTAGGGGATGGCCCCATGAGCCTCCATGGTGAATTTGGTCAACTGGACGCAAGAGCATCTATAGTAGTTTAGAATTGAAAAAATGTCTGGTGCAAAGCTATACTATATTTGGGGGTATGCATTTATTTCTCACATAATGGTCTTAGAGTCTCTTAGATTCTCCCCTAGGCCCTGAACCTGGAATGAACTGTGTGTGGAGGAAGGAGCTCACTGCAGATTGAGGCTTTAGTCACTAAACAAATCAGGTGGCTCCAAAAGAGAAAGCTAAACTAAATTCTTGTGAAATCCAAGAGTTCTAGGGCCACTATACACCCTAGAGTGCACTGTGTATAGAGAGGTGGTAATTTGTATATATCATTTTATTCTTTCAGATAATTGACTTTATTAATAATCATTGCACTAGAATACAAACCAGGAGGTAATTATCTCCCTATAGTAAAAAGGCAGAAGAGTGGAAATGCATCATAGTACAATTATTCTAACAATTTCTATGGAAGAGAACAAATATAGAGTTTTATATTAAACTATTTTTTAATATAAAAACATTTTTGTCTAGCCTTCTGGCTTAGCAGTATCCTAACATTATGATTTCATTGCTGATTTAACTTTTATAAGTGTGCCTTTCACTAACATACATCTATATATATAAAATTCAAATGGTGTATGCGTGCGTGTATGTATGCGTGTATGTATTTGTGTATGTATTTGCGCTTACTCCTTCCACACCGTTTGAGCTAGAGACTTGAAATTTGGTACAGTTAGAGGTCTTAGGGTCCTAATGACCTTAAGAGTAGAAAATTTTTCAAATCTCACCTCTGACGTCCCCCAGGGGTGAAATTCTTTAAAGGCCAATCACATCAGCTGGGCAGCTGCTGTTCTCTGTGACATAGTTATGATGTCATAATACCCCCCTCCAACGGACACCGCACTCGCTCTCTGCCCCCTCCTCCCTCCAACGGACCCCGGAATCCCTCAGCTCTCTGCCCCCTCCCCCCTCCAATGGACCCCGCACTCGCTCAGCTCTCTGCCCCTCCCCACCTCCGACGGACCCGAGTTCGGTTTGGTCAGAGGGTAAGTGAGGTGGGGGTGTCGGGTTTGGTCAGGGGGGTGAGGTGGGGGTGTCGGGTTTGGTCGGGGGGTAAGTGAGCCAGGGTGTTGGGTTTGGTCGGGGGGGGGGGGGTGGGAAGGTGTCGGGGTGGGTGAGGGGTGAGGTGTGGGTGTTGGGGTTGGTTGGGTGGGTGAGGAGGGGGGTCGGGGTTGGTCGAGGGGTAAGTGAGGTGGGGGTGTCGGGTTTGGTCGGGGGTGAGGTGGGGGTGTCGGGTTTGGTTGGGGGGTAAGTGAGCCGGGGGTGTTGGGTTTGGTCTGGGGGGGTGGGAAGGTGTCGGGGTGGGTGAGGGGTGAGGCGTGGGGGTTGGGGTTGGTCAGGGGGTGTTGGGTTTGGTGGGGGGGTAAGGTGGGGGTGTTGGGTTTGGTTGGGGGTTGAGGAGGGGGGTCAGGGTTGGTCGAGGGGTAAGTGAGGTGTGGGTGTCAGGTTTGTTTGTGGTGGTAGGTAGGGGTGTCGGGTTTGGTTGGGGGGGAATATGAGGTGGGTATGTCAGGTTTGGTCTACGGGGGGTGAGGTGTGGGTGTTGGTCAGGGGGTGTTGGGGTTGGTAGGGGGGAGACGTGGGGGTGTTGGGTTTGGGTTGGGGGGTGAAAATGTGAGTCGGGGTTGGTCGAGGGGTAAGTGCGGTGGGGGTGTCGGGTTTGGTCAGGCGGGTGAGGTGGAGGTGTCAGGGTTGCTCTCTGCCCCCTCCCCCCTCCAACGGACCCCGCACTCGCTCAGCTCTCTGCCCCCTCCCCACCGCCGACTGACCTGAGCAACGCCAGGTATTTTCGCTAGTACTTAATAAGCTAATGTGTCACAGAATATTAAAGTAAAAAGATTAAGACTATAATACTCTTGTTCAGATGTGCTTGTTAACCCAAGTAGGACTTTTTGCATGCCAATCATAGTTAATAGATAATAGCTGTTATAATTAATTTGACATTCTGCAACAAATGCAAAACTACCTGGAAATTGATATTTCTTAAGTGGTTCTTCATAAAGGGTTCATGATATATATACCATGCTACGAAGTGTGACTTGGAACAGGAAGGCCTTGTTTCACAGTGAACCAAGAGAGGAACCTCTGGATTGGTTAAAGAATTATGGAGGGAAGAGGAGGAAGAGAGTCTCTCAGAGTCAACATGGGAAAATCACAATATAACTTTTCCAGACAGTAATTCACTGGCAGTCTAAAATCTTTTCTGACTCACATCTCCATTTTCAATCTTTTTCTTAAATCAGTTCTGGAAGATACATCATGTAACTCTGAGGACTCAGGTAAACTGAGTAGCCCATGTATTCTAATAATAATTCTAAGCAAACCTACTCGCAACACAGCACAATTATTGTATTGATACCATAGCGCATATATACAAATATCTTGCTGTTGTTGCAACTTGAAAATACCGAACACCAAAATTAAAAATTAAATTAAAACAGGCAAACCAAAACTTCCACAGACTTCAGTGGGAATTTTGAGCATTCAAGGAATGCAAGATCAAGCCCATAGTTACAACCAGGCTCCAAAACATTAAGTGTATGTGTATAAAGCAACATAAATTTAACCTTTTTTTCCCCATAAGCTTCTTGCACATTAGTAACTGCTCTGTATGTTATTTTATGGTTTTTCATTTTTCTGAATGTCAAGTTATATTCTTCTTCTTAGTTGCATTAGACATACCTATGGTTTGTAATTTATAATATAAATTTGACCTTCTAAACAAAGATATAAATAAGCATAACTTCAGCAGTCCACGCACTTATTTTCTGAGTTTTGTTTTCTTGTCAGCCAGTGATCCCCAATGAGTTTATTTCACAAGAATCCCAAACTAAACTCATAAATTAGATGCACATTTAGACAGATGTTGAATTAATATGTGTATGTTGGATGGTCTCTGATCACTAGGCTTCTGCATTTTAATTATTCCCTCTTCTCACAACCCACAGTTCCATGCCCTTAGTGGGCTATTGATCAGGCTGAGGCCAAGGGAAAGATTCCCACCTTCGACCTCTGGGGAGCATTCTCTAATACATTATACATTTTCACTGAAGTACTGTGTATAACAACAATAGAGGTGGAAACTTTTTCACTCCTGTGTCTGCCACCACTAAATAGCAGGGATACATAGAGTTCCATATCTATTAGCACCAGTGGTTCCTGAGCAACCACACACAAGTTGCTGAGGAACACAAATAGGTTTACAAGCCAATGGAAGGGCCTTGTGTCGGTACCATGGTAACAGATCAATCTCACTGTTCACAACTTTGGCTAGAACCACAATACAACTTTATTTATGGTTATTTGAGGGATTCTGGTTTGACCTTTCACATAGCCCTACTGGTAGGTCCCTTCTCTGATCACTGGAAAATTCTTCTTCCAAATCTACCCCTCAAACACAAATTATTGCAATTTGTGGAATTGCAGTTGGTTTTCAGGAACTCTCTGGTTAGTTTCTGTGAAAGGAAAATGTCTGTGCTATTTAAAACTATAGGAAAGAAAGAAAGGAAGAAAGTTACTAAAGGGAACCCATGGCTGCAGTGATATTCTGACTGTTTATGACAGGATGACAGTTTTAAAATCTTTATTTACAGTTTCTTTTAACATTTCATCAGTCTCCAGTACATACATACCAAATAAAGAACAGCCTATGTGATAAAAGTGAAAGAAGAGAAATAGTCTTCCAGTGAAGACTCATCCATCAAGTGTGATAAGCATTAAAATAATCCAGTGTTTGATTACTTTAATTAACTTCAGACAATTAGATGCAACTGATCATTTTGGTAAGCTACTCTTTCAGATAATTTCTTGATATCATTGTTGTTCTTAGTGTTAATCCCGCACTATGGCAGGGTCTGCTTCGGTCAGCATATCTGCCTCCATTCAGAGCTCGGACAGGACCAGTGATACGACCGGGGTATACTCCAACCGATGCATCGCACCATCTATCATTGGAAGCAGTTTATACCTACTACCAGGTGTTAGCCTATAGCACCTAGTATTCCCAGGAGGTACCCCATCCAGGTACTAGCCAGGCCCAACCCTGCTTAGCTTCTGAGATCAGTCGGGATCGGGCGTGTCCAGGGCGGTAGAGCCGTACTAATTTCTTGATATCATTAACCTTGGCAATATTCTTTAGCAGTTTAACTAAATGCCTAGTAAAACTTAGCTCCAAAGAACTGTACTTCCTTATTTTGGCTGAATTACATTTAGGACAAGTCAATGCATTCTGTGTGCTCTATACTAGCATAAATAAGAAACTTTCTAAAGGACTCTAGTTTGTTGCTTAGCAGCTATATCTGTGTCTACAAAAAATAATACAATACATACTTTAGCAATTTATCATAGAAAAGTATCATCTGAAATTATTAACATACACCACATATAAAAATGAACTACAACAAATAAAAAATGGAAATATAATTCCTTTTAATATAGACTCATAGATGTTAAGGTCAGAAGGGACCACTATGATCATCTAGTAGTCTGCCCTCCTGCACAATGTAGACCACAGAATCTCACCCACCCAATCCTGTAATAAACCCCTAATCTATGTCTGAGCTACTGAAGTCCTCAATTCATGCTTTAAATGCTTCAAGGTGCAGAAAATCCTCCAAAAAGTGACACATGACCCATGCTGCAGAGGAAGGCGAAAACCTCCCGGGGCCTCTGCCAATCTGCTTTGCAGGAAAATTCCTTCCCGCCCCAAATATGGAAATCAGCTGAACACTTACTCACCAGCCAGATACCCTGGAAATAATTCTATGTAGTAACTCAGATCCCACCCCATCCAACATCCCATCACAGGCCATTAGGCATATTTACCGCTAATAGTCAAAGATCAATTAATTGCCAAAATTAGGCTATCCCATCATCCCCTCCATAAATTTATCAAGCTTAATCTTGAAGCCAGATAGGTCTGGCTTCACTGTTTCGCTTTGAAGGCTGCTCCAGAACTTCACTCCTCTAATGGTTAAAAACCTTCATCTAATTTCAAGTCTAAACTTTCTGATAGCCAGTTTATATCCATTTGTTCTTGTGTCCACATTGATAGTGAGCTTAAATAATTCCTCTCCCTCCCTCATATTTATCCCTCTGATATATTATGGAGGACACTCATATCTCCCCTCAGCCTTCTATTGATTAGGCTAAACAAGCCAAGCTCTTTGAGTTTCCTATCATAAGACAGGTTTTCCATTCCTTGGATCAACCTAGTAGCCCTTCTCTGTACCTGTTCCACTTTGAATTCATCTAGATATTTACCTAGCTTTAAAACAGGCTACATAAAATTTCATATAATGACTAGTTTATACTGCTCTTTATATTATACACAGAAAGTACAATATTTGTAATCAAATTGATTTATAATTATATAGTAAAAATGAGAAAGTAAGCATTTTTTCATTAATAGTGTGCTGTGACACTTGTGCATTTTTATGTCTGATTTTTTAAGCGAGTAATTTTTAAATGAGGTGAAACTTGGGGGTCTGCAAGACAAATCAGATTATTGAAAGGGATACAGTAGTTTGGGAAGGTTGAGAGCTATTGCACTAGCAAAAGTGAAAACAAAATTAGGATCGGTGATCTGGCCCTAAAGCAATATGAACCAAATTCTGCTAACCTCATTCACAATGAGTAGAAGATTACTATGCATGCCTTCTAATTTGTATTACTGAGACTACTCACTGTTTCAAGAGTTAATCACTGTAAATGTAGCAGAACTGGGTCCCATATTACCCAGTAGTATATATGAATAAGAAAGCCAAATTCCGCCCTTATGTAACTCCCATTCAAATACATTGTCCTCGGGGTAGAACTGAATGCTTAACATCCACATAGGATCTAGCTCACAAGAATCTAGCCCTGTAGTCTTCACACAGGCAATGTTCCACTGATTTAAACATTACCCACGGCCTGGCAAATACCCTTTTCCCTGGTAAACTGCAATTGTTCCTTTGCCCTAGCATCCACTCCTATGAAATAAGTTTCCTTCTTGTTCATGAGTAATGCCTCATTAAATTGGGTTTCACCTATGAACTGATTCTCCAAACACTTCACTAGTAACAGACTGAGTTCTTATGCTAGAAACAAGATTAAATAGCCTCTATAAATCCCTCCTGTCAGAAGGATTATAAATTTGATTCTGTTTCCACACGACTAATCATTTTTAATAGTAAATATAGTACAAGGTCACATTACACATTATAAACAGAGTATGCGTAGAAAGAGAAGCAGGGACAAGTAAAGTTGCCTGGTGCCATTTCAATATTTTCAATCAGTTCTTTCTGTTAAAAAGGGGAGCTTCTTTCTACTGAGCTACATTGTGCGGCATCAAGTGCTAATGTGTATTATATACAAATCATGAAAAATTAAATAAATGTTTATTGAAATTATGTAAGTAATTAAATAATTTAAAAGATGCACTTTATAGTATATAAACATTAACAAATTACTTCAGCATGAATTAATAATAAAAAAACTAAATTATTTAAATTTCAGTGGCAAAGGGGAAACCAAATGAGATCATAAAGATTTCTTGCAGGAAAATTTCATATCAAAAGTGTGTTTTCCAATAAGGTGCCCAATAATTTATAGCTATAAAATTGTGTTTTTCCAGTCTAGGTGATTTACTCTCTGGACTCAATGGATGCAATGAATGGTAGAAAGAGTGAAATAAATAGACAAAGAGAACGGTATAATAAATCCCTGTGGAACAGTATAGTATCATAAACACCAATACGGTCTCTGCATAAATCAGAAACACCTCTTGATCTAATTTTCTGGGTGCTGCCCTCAAGGAATGTAAGAGTGAGAATAGGGTCATTATTAAATTTTGTTCTGTATTTTAAAATGTTTTGTCATATAACTTTGGGGGAAATTAATGACAATCTAAATGTGTGTTAAAATAGGAATGCTTCTTTATTATAAGGGAACAAACAGTCAAGAAAAAATAATCTTTAAGTAGTTGCTGTAAAACTCAAGCTCCATAAGCCCCTTCATGATGAAAAATGAAGACCGGAGCATATGCTCACCTTCCTAAATCCTGAACTATAACACCGCTACTGTTGTAATTCACTCCGTTTATCATGGCTGGGATGCACTTTCATTTCTTTTAGATTCTTGGTATTAATGCTACGAATTTATAAACACACATGAAGATGAAAAGATGAAAAGTTAAGCAGGGTTGCTGTTACAGCTGTGATGAGTGGAGCAGATCAGTAGTGCTCACGATGGATTCAAGGGACATTGCATGGAAGAGTAGTAATGAGTTTCCAGGATGTGCATAGCATGGTACATTGCTAGTCCAATAAGTGGGAAAAAAGAAAGGAGGCAGAACACTGTAGAATGATAAGTTGGCAAGAACACTGTGCCCAGCATATGTCACGAGTCACTGAAAGCCACCAATGAGGAATACTGGGACAGATCTTCAGCTTGTGTAAATCAATGTAGCTCATTTCAAGTTAACAGAATTTCATCATCTTACACCAGTTAGGGATGTGGGGCACTGTTTTAAGAACACTTCAGCAACTTTCTGAGTCGGTAGCTTCCCCTGTTATCAGTTTCTTCTTAATACCCTTGAATCGTCTATCTGAAGTGATTATATGGCTCCCATTACCACAGCATCCAAGTGCTTCAACATCAATAATGCAATAGCCTCAAAACACCCGTGTGCAGTATGGGAGCACTAATTTTCCCTGTTTTTCAGATGGAGAACTTAGGCAAAGAGGGAAACTAAGGGCACATTTTTTAAAAGTATCTAAAAGCGACAAAGAGTCTTGTAGCACCTTATAGACTAACAGATTTTAGGGCTCATGAGCTTTCATGGGCTAAGACCCACTTCATCAGATGAATGTTGTGGAAATCTCCTGATGAAGTGGGTCTTAGCCCATGAAAGCCCATGAGCCCTAAAATCTGTCAGTCTATAAGGTGCTACAAGACTCTGTCACTTTTGTAAATCCAGACTAACACAGCTACCCCTCTAATACTAAGTGATATAGGTACTGAAGTGTGATGTAGCCATTTCACAGTCTACATTCCACTCACTTCCAGTGAATCTTAGCCTCCTCAGTCCCTTATGATTTTTTTTTCCTTAGTATCTTCCCCAAGGTCACACCAGAAGTCTCTTGGCGGAGTAGGAAATTCAGCTTGGGTTTCCCAAGCACCAGACTAGCATCCTAACCAGCAGTTAATTATTCCTCCCCTAAAGAGCTACCTCAGTCCAGCACTAGGAGTAACTAACAAACCTAAAAATGGCCACTGCACATATGATTTTCACTGACTGTATGAAACTCTATGTGGACAGCCTCCTGAACCCATAGGGTGCCCATTTTCACACGTCTACACTGCAGTTGGGACCAAGCCTCCAAGCCCAGGTAAACAGTCTTATACTAAGAATCAGAGAGGTAGCCGTGTTAGTCTGGAATAGCAGAGGTAACAAAGAGTCCTGTGGCACCTTAAAGACTAACTAAAGTATTGGAGCATAAGCTTTCGTGGGCTAATACCCACTAGTGGGGCTCAAACGGGTGCACTAAAAATAGCAATGTGGCCATTTCAGCTCAGGCTGTGATGCCCGGAGAATTGGATGGGCTTGAGAGCCAGAATCAGAACGTCCACATTTAGCGCACCAGCTTAAACCCTACAAACACAAGTCTGTCTACCCAGGCTGGGAGATTTGCTCCCAGGTGCAATGAAGACATCCCCTATGATTTCACAGACATTTCAGATAGGAGCAAAGTTCCATGTACGTGACAGGACTGCAACCTAAATTTGGTAGGTCTCAAAAAGTAAGGCTCAAACATAGCAAATGGCAGCAGAGCTGGAATGGGGGAGAGAGGAGGCACAAAAGCTAACCTAAGATAACGGTCACTCAGGTCAATCAGCCTGGTACACATCTTGATAACTGTCAGGTGTTTGGGTTTTTTTGTTTTTTTAGGGGGGGAGGCGGTTAGATTACTGCTCCTCAATCTCCATTTATATAGGCTTTGCAGCAGAAGTGCATTTTGTGGAGGGAGCTGAATGAGACAAAGAGGGTGGCTCAAGGAGGGTATTCCAAACAGAAAGGGCAGCATGGAAGGCATAGACACAGCTGTGGGAGGACAGAAAGAAGGTATTGAAGTCATTGGCAGAGCAAAGGAAGGGAGGGCATTGTACTCCATTTGCACAGGTAGCTCCAGGGCTGGCTCCAGGCACCAGCCTGGGAAGCATGTGCTCGGGGCGGCCCTGCATAAGGGGCAGCACTCAGCCCAATATTAGGGCGGCACTTGCTGCTCCGTCTGCCTTTTTTTTTTGGTTTGTTTTGCTCAGCCAGCGCCCCCTCCTGCAAAACTGTACGTATAATTAAGGAATATATTTAATGGCCACTTTGAAGGAGATGTTGCTTTAAAAGTGTGTCACCTAAATGAGAAACACAGTTTGAGACACAAATTTGCATTTTTAAACGTGCTGCCTGCAGACATGTGAGCACAGTGCATGCACTACAAGAATGACTTTGCCCCAAGGAGTTGCTAACCTAGAACTGACCTTTGTAAACCCCACTCCGATCTCCAGATTTTGTTTTGTTTTCCCTTGTGGAGCAACCTCATGCACATATAGGACCAGATCCTCCTAATCCCATTAGCACAGGTCCTGCAGCATAAAGAGATGGCTTAATCAGTGCTGAGGCATTCTTGGGTGGTGAGAAGCAGGTGTTATCAATTCCACGCTACCACGGCCAATAGAGCATCTCTGTAATCTGATGATCTTCAGAAAGGATATAGGCCCATTGGGAGCCATTACCAGACAGAGCAGATCAACTGGTCCCTGGGTGGCCCAAGAATCTGGAGGTCAAAAAGCAAGCCTTTGTGCCCCCTGCCTCTGCCTTTAGGCCATGCAATCAACAGAGCTTTGCCAGACTCAAAGAACTAGCTAATGGTAAAGTCAATTGCAGTATTAGCCAGGATTAACCTTTGCAGCTCTGTGTGAAATTTACTGAACTGTTACCATTACAAATGCATGAACCCATCCACCTTCTCATTGAAGCCCTATACTTTTAAAGCTCAGGGAGTATTTTTTAAGCATGTAAATCATGGAACCGATGACGAGTGATATGGTAATCAATGAGTAGATTGCAATCCTGCTATCCTTTCTCAGTTAAATCTCACAGAGGGAGTTTTGACTCAATAAGAACTGCAGGATCGTTCCTGGAATGATTAAACAACACTGACAGTGGTGAAACATTATCTACCAAACCACTCTTAATTGCATTAGTTTGGATTCTATTATGAATGTTTTTGGCAGATTCTCTTATAAAAGTTTATGCTGTAAATTAGTTATTAACCAGCTGTTCATGTGGGCTAAACTGTGCTTTTTCATTTCTTACTATCAGTCAAATATTTGTTTTAGAAACCTCGGTTTATTATTAGTAGATGGAGATATATTTCATATACTAAGTACATTCCATTAATGCAATACATAGGTAAATTGGCAATATGTGAGAAATTCCAAGAATACGGTGTAACGAGACATACCACCAGCAAATACAGTATAGACATACAGTACATCAAGACAGCTGTTCAGAGAGAGAGAGTAAATTTAAATTATTTGTACTGCATGACAGTAAAAAGGGCAAAAATGTCACAATATATTCAATAGTGTTTATAAAAATGAAGAAAAATTGGGATCAAATTTGCATCTCATTAAGCTGAAAGACATGACAATCCTTGTGAATCTTTTCAATTCTTAAAATTAAACAATCCATTAAGGAATCTTCCTTGATTGAGTACATATTTTAATTTACATTCCTTAAAAAATAGCAAGATGCCTATTTCCTTGCATATCAGCTGGGGTCTAGGAGACCATGCACATGAAATCATCCTTCCACTCCTAAAAAAGGTTGCCAAAGCCCATATGATTTCTGTGTAAATGACAAAACCAAAGGTAAGGTCTCCACAGTCAAGCACAATATAGGTACCTCTTCAGAATCTGACTGTGTATCCAAGATCAATGTGGTAGAAGACTCTGCATTCCCTCAATTTAAAGGTGCAGTGCACAGAAAATACATTGTTAACAGATATGGGTTACATATAGCAGAGTCTCCCAGACTTGGAGAGAGGGAACAGGAGTTAGTATTTGTCCTTGGGAAGCGACTAAATCAGCAGGGGGGATTACAATTGAAGAGTGAGTAAATTCCAGATAAGAGAAGGAAGCACTAGGAAACTAAACAAAAAGGGAGTGAAGAAGGAGATTAAAGCTAGAAAAGATTAGAAGTGATACAGGCCAGAGGAAGGAATGTGTAGATGATTTCTGCCAAAAGTAAGAAAAAGCAAGACAATGCTAGGAAGTTGGGTTGGGGGGGGGGGGGGATTAAGTATCTTCTAGAACAGTGGTTCTCCACAGGGGTATGTGTAGTCATGTCAGTGGGGGCTAGCCACCCCAAATGCAACCTTGCTCAGAATTCTAAGTATTTACTCAAGTACTGATCCACTGCCCATGCTACCACAGCTACACTTCTCTTTTTACCGTTCTAGAAAATGCACATGCTCCCAAGCTGAAAATTATATCTCCAGCTCAAAGTATAGGTGTACCCACAGCCCAGATAACCTACTGTATGCATTCTAGCTCCTCCCAAATTATTGGTGTTCTGACTACAACACAGAGATGTAAAGAAAGAAAGAAAGCAAAGATAACAGAATGCTTCAGTAAACTACCCAAGTTTGACTGTTCATTTTGGACTGACTGTTCAAAAGTTATTCTCCAAAAGAAGAAACAATTTTTGCTGGATTCCTCAGAGCATGACACAAATCCATTGTCTCTCTGTGACAATACTCAGTATTATCCTTTTTTTGCATAAATTATAAAGTAACACAAAAAAGCACTAGCTAATATAGATACTCCACTGCTAAAGTAATAGAAACAAAGTTTGAGGGGGAAAAAAAAGTACTGTTTTAACAACTATCAAAGTTGATTTAGGTGATGAACTGAAAGCCCTTTTAAAATACATTTCAGCGGGATCCTCTCCAAAGGCTGTTCTGGAATATAGGTGTACAAGTAAGATGACCACCCTCTTTCCAAATGCTTTTGTTGCTCTGTGCATACTTCTAACACTTCCTGTAACAGTTGCAGTGGAGAATGCAGCTTCTCCAACCTGAAGTTAATTAAAACACATCTATGCTCCACAATGACACAGGAGAAGCTGGTCGGCCCTGCAACCATCTCAATAGAGAATGAGCTGGCCCAGACTGGACTTTCAGGAAGCAGAAACAGTTCAAATCTTTGCAACCACGATGGCACGGAAAGCACCATTTTGATTATTAAAAGAGATATAAATGTCAGTGTTTGCTATGCAAACAAGAAATGTTACATTCGCTGTTCAGGTGTTTGTAAGGTAAGTGCTACTTTAACATTTTGAACAAGGCATTTTAAGTTGTTAGTTCTCCTTTATTGGGGTAGGTAGCACAAAAGTACCATGAGAGGAGTAGAACAGGAAGAAGGTAGAACTGAGACCTTTCAAAGTTTTGGCCCAAGCGAGTGAGCCTCATTTGAGCTCCCCGCCTCAGGTGCCAAAATGTTGTGGGCTGGGCCTCCATTTGTAATGACCTTGTGGATTTTAGTAGCAATACAACTAAGGGAATCATGGTGGAGCAAAGTTAGCTATACCTAAGATATCAATTCATCCTAATGGTAGAAACCATGTATGATGGTGGAATGAGGAGTGTAAAAAAGCTATTTAGGAAAAGAATAAAGCATATAAGAAAGAAAATAATACAATGGATACTGAAGACTTAGTGAAATATAAAAGAAACAAGGCAATTGCACAAAGAAGAAAGCTGGAGAAAGTACTCTGAAAAAATAAAGAAAGATATTAAAACATCAAAGGTATATAGGCAGATTAAGACAATGAATGGAATACGGAGTAAGAGCAATTCTACTTGGGCCTCATTATAGAAAGCCAATGGATAAAAAGCTGTAATGAAGAAAAAGCAGAAGCCCTAACAGAAATACTCCCCAATGTTAGGAATGGTGAAAATCAGAATACAGAAATACACATAAGGAAAAAAACATAATTAAGGAGAATCATGAGCACTACAAGAGGTGGGAGGAAGATAAGGGTGTAATATTAAATAAAGTCTTCTGTATGAGGGAACTTTTAAAAAAATCTATTGCTTAAAGAAAAAAGTCTGCACCAGACAAAAATAGCATATGTAATGAAATGCTAAAACTCCTGCAAAAAATCTGAAATCTGAAAATACTGTTCAAATTGTACAAGAGTATATGGGGGAAAGATGGGCTACCAATGGAGTGGAATCATGTGGTTGTAGTCCCAGTTTGGAAGGCAAGTAAATGCTGAACAAGACCCGATGCATCCAGGCCAATTGTCCTCACATCACATACGGATAAAGTCATGGGAAGAATGGTGGCAAAGATTAACAACAAATCTAGAGAGCAATGGACTTATAAACAATGTGCATATGGGCTCAGGGAGGAAGGAATACAGTTGATCATTCAGTAAGAGTAGAGACAGAAGCACAAAAAAAGTATTGACCATAAATGTTATATGATGCTGCTTTCCTAGAGATCGAAAAAGTGTATGATATGGATAGAGGGCTTAGTGCACACATAGCATCCATGGACATAATAGGAAGAATAGATAGGGAGATAAAGGATTTCTTAAGTAAAAGAACTATGCAGGTCAGAGTAGGTAAAGCCTACTCTAGCAATTATACATCACAAATGGCACTCCAAAAGTGAGTGGCATTAGCCCTACCTTATTCAGCATAATGATAAATGATCTCCTGGAAAGGATGAGTGCAGGAATAGACATTTCCTTGTTTGCTGATGAGTTTGTCAGATGGGCTAAAAAAAGAAATCAGGAAATAGCTGAGAAGTTAATTTAATTAAGTCCTTAGGAAGAGTGATGAATGGAGAAACGCGGGGCTTGAAATTTTCAATTCACAAAACCAAAGGAAATTTTTAAATTGAAAAAAAAAACCTAATCTCTATATAGGCAGCAAATAAGTATGGTTAAAAGTCACACATTCCTGAGTGTGACATTTGATAGCAGGCAAACATGGAAGCATCACATTGAAAATGTTGTCAATAAATGTAAGGTTTTTATTTTCAAGTATTTCTGAAACCACCTGGCGTGCAGATAAGAAAGCAGTGGTAATGCTTCATGAAGCATTAGTAAGACCAGTGATTGAGTACAGATGCCAGGCAGTCAGTTCAGCATCAAAAACTAACTTAAGAAACCTCCACTCAATCCAAGCACAATCGTTACACATATCATGTGGTGCCATCATAACCCTCTTGCATGTAATGCAGACAGCTGCTTGTGAAATGCTTGTAGCCTTAAGAATGAAATTATTGGACTTAACCTTTTGGGCAAAAGTCATAGGACAGAGGTAAGATGGAAACACTAAACAAATATATGAAGAATACTGGAATTCAGTGGACCACATGAGAGGGAAAAAATGCCTCATGTTAAGAAGGTTGAACTGTGGACAAAGGAACTAAGAGAAAACAAAGACATAAAATGTATTAGCCGATATCACCATTGGAAAATGAATTATAGGTGGAACATCACCCTGCCCACTCATCAGTATAAATGTGGAACTATATGCTGAAATAAAAAGGGAAAAAGGAGAGCTAAATATATTAAATACTAGTGTAGAAGCCCGTGTACACGGGCCAAAGTGCTTAATGAAGCGGGAGGAACTGGGGAAGATCCGCACAGATAGCAGGCTTCGGGGGAGCCACTAGTCTGCAGCCGCAAAGAGCAAGGAGCTGCTGATGCTCGTCTCCTGGAGCTCTGAGACACCTGGGGGGTGGGGTTCGTGTCACGCCGGCAGCCGGGCTCGAACTTGCTGCATGAGAACCGTGCAGCGGGACAGTTTCTGGGACACGTGCATGGTGCAAACCTCCCCTGAGCGCATCCTTGAGTTCTGGACACGGCCGGACCCGCCCCGGGCTCGGGGATCCTCGGGCTGTAACTGCATTGCAGACACTGATCCGTACAGCACTGCTCTCCATGCACACAGTCTGGGACACGGGGCTGGCGTTAACCCGTGGGATGGCCTGTGATCCAAGCCGGGGCCGGGGCACTCCCTCCTGTCCCGCGCCAAGCACAGGCGGGGGAGGGGAGTGAAATGCCGTGTACCGCTGTCCCCCCACTGACAGACCGGGGTCCGCCATAGGAGCAAGTCCCGCAGGCGGGGCCGGCTACAGCTCTGGGGCCTGCCAGGCACTGATGTTCTAATGAGATCATGGGCCAGCTCCACCCCCTGTGCCGCCAAACTACAACTCCCAGCATGCTGTTCATCCGGGCCGTCTCTACTGCGCATGATGGCTTCGGACAAACATCCTCTGGCCTTTTATTATATAGGATAGACAATTGATATATATCATAATAAATGAAGCAAACAATGCCAAATATTTATGAATGGGTCTAAAGATGAGAAAACCGGGATAGTGGGTCAGACAGCATCCTGCATCCCAACACTTAGCAGAATGGATTTCTTTATTCCATCAAATGTTTTAACCGTTATATGATGGCCAATAATGCAGAGATAAGGTTGGCCTTAAATTAGATACTGGACGCGAGACTTACTTCCATTGTCATTTTGTCAGATTCATTATCAGGACTACAGGCAATGAAAAATGGGAATTCAGATAGTAGAAATTATATTAAAAATGAAATATTGTTAGTAACAACAGAATTGGCACAGAATAACAGGAATTGGCACGGAATAACAGGAAACAAGGTGGCAGGCAAAGTAGCAAAAAAATACTGTAAAAATGAAATAATTAACATAAAGATTCCTCAAAGTAAACAAGAGTTTAAAAACCCTAATTAAATATGAACTAAAAGGAGTGGCAGGAAGTATGGACAAAAGAAACAAGGGGGACAAAATTTCATGAAGGATGTGCCAGTATCAAAAATACTTACATACTACAAGAACCTGAGAGAAAGAGTGAGATAGCTCTACTCCAAATACTTCCCATACATTAGGGCTTAAACAGTAAGTTGTCCTTATTTATTTTATTGAAATTATATAATAATATATGGGAAAAAATAATTAATTGGTGGTTATATCCATAGGAAAACCTGGCAAACTACACACAAGACCAGATGCATATTGTCCTACTGCATTCATGTTATGTGTGGGCAACATTTTGGAAAGAAAGACAAGACAAGATCAGTAGTACACTTAAGCAAAAACATAAATTCTAAACTATGAACAAAGTGGTTCAGGAAAGGAAGATGTACAGTTGATCATACGGTAAATAGAAATAGAAATACAAAAAAGCACAAGGAACAGAGTTTATTATAACTGTCTTTTTGGACACTGCCAAAAAGTGCTATGCTATGGCGGGAATGCTTGCTGTTTAAAGTAGCCACAATTGGAATAAGATGAAGAATGTCCTGGTGAATGAGAGACATAATTAACAGAACCTTATAAGTCAGAGCGGGGATGACTTTGTCAAATATTTATAGCCTTATTGATGGCATTCCACGGGGGCGTGTTATCAGCCCTGCCCTATTTAACATAACGATTAATGATCTCAGAAAGTATATGGGCAGGAACAAGTATTCGCCTACTTGCAGATGACTGTGCTAAATGGGCCAAATAAAAAGGACTTAAGGGAACTGTGGAAAGAAGCAAGAAGGTGCTCAGGAAGATTTCAGAATGGAGAGATACTTGGGGATATAAATTCTCAGTTACTAAACAAAGGGAGCAATCTTCACCAAAGATAGACCATTCTTAGGAGTTATGAATGGTGAACTAACTTGGAAGGGTTATATAAATAATATCAAGATTAAATTTAAAGATAGGGTTAATCTACTTTAAAGTATTGCTGGGAACAATTGGAGGGCAAATAAGAACACACTGCTGATGCTGCATAGGGTATTAATAAAACCAGGTGCAGATTATGGATGCCAAACCTTCAATTCAGCTTCTAAATTAATTCTAAATAAATTTAAAAATGAGAAATGATCCAAGCCCCAAATCTGTGAATCAGATGTGGTGTGAGTATTACATCACCATTGTGTGTGATGAAGGTAGCTACCAGAGAAATGTCTATAAATTTAAGGATGAAATTGTTAGATTTAACCTTTTGAACTCAGGTTAATGGAAATAGTGAAGATAAGAGTACTAAACAAATATTGAAGACTGTTTAGAATTAAGTAGACAAGATGTAACCGGGCATTACAAACTCCCATATGTTAACAGGGTCAAAACAAGGTAAAAGGCTTGAGTAAAATCGAAGGGCTGGAAAAGATTAAAATCTTTAGTCATGGGAAATCAAACTATAGCTAGATGGCTGTCTCCAAAGTTGTGGATTTGGAATTATACTATAAAATAAAAGGAAGAGCGGGACTGTCAAATATGATGAATAAAATGTCTAAGTTTTTTAATGGAAAATGGGGTCAGCATTGCCAAATCTATAGTGATGGATCAAAAGATGGCAACACTAGTAGTGTCGGAATGGCCTTTTGTATCCCTGAATTTAGAATTAAGACATCTATGAGATTATCCAATGTTGTGGCCATTATGATGGCTGAATTGGCAGGCATTCTGTTGATGCTGACCTGAATAAGGGATGTATGCCCAGCTACATATGTTATCCTGTCTGATTCTTTATCGGGTTTAATGGCAATCAGAAAGGAAGCCTTGGAAAGCAGAAATGTCTTAATCAATTAAATACTGTCCTTAATAAGGAGATAGTACAGTTAGGTAAACATATAGTAATAGCATGGATTTTGGTGCATGTTGGGATACCTGGAAATGAAATAACAGATAAAACAGTGAAAATGCTTTAAAAGGTTTAAAGCATTTTCACTGTTTTATCTGTTATTTCATTTCCAGGTATCCCAACATGCACCAAAATCTATGCTATTACTATATGTAGAAAGTTGGTATGAAATTCATTTGAGTACACAGGACTTCAAAAAGCTAAAGAGAGAATTTAAGAAGGAATTACAATAAATATGGACCAAAGACAAAATAAAAGATGATGGTTCTATGAAATATATCCTAAACATGAAGATAATGTTATACTTCACATCTATGATAGAAGAAGTGAAATAACTAGCAGAGAATTATTGTTTTTTCAGTGTGTTCAGATAGCAAAGTTATGCAACACTACCTCAATGTGAGGATTCATACTGGGTCATCATCCTAAAGTACCTCTTATGCATGGCTGCAAACAGTGTCAACAGTATGACCACCAATTCAGCCATGCACCATTCTAAGCATGTCTGTCTTAGGCTTTGTCTATGGTGCAGCCTATGTGAGCAAAATGTATGTTCCTTAGGGTGTAGATATTCCACCCCTTTGAGCGACATGAGTTACACCGTCATACGTGTTCATGGGTACAGCACTATGTCAATGGGAGAGCTTCTTCCACCAGCATAGCTCATGCTACTCACAGAGATGGGTTTTTTTATGCCAACAGGACATCTCTCTCCCATCAGCACAGAGCATCTTCACTAGATGCACATTGGTACAGCTAAACTGCTGTAGCACTATATGTATAGACATACCTTAGTGTACCTACTATGCCTTCTTCAAAATGTCATGTCTTTTGCTTTGCAGAATTCATTTTTTCATCCTTGATCTTTCATGAGCTTTATCCTATCACCTCAGAACCCTTGAATTTCCACTGATGTATAATAAAAATGGTCTAGCCACCTATCTAATAATATTTTTGCCAATTTCTGCATAAAAAACACATATTTTGGAGTTTGTTGCACAATATCTTAGAGCAGTGGTGTCCAATAGAAATTCGATGCTAGCCACACTGTGGTTTTGAATTTTTCTTAGTCTCCACATTATAAAAAAGGATTAAAAACATACTATACATATGCAATAGCGCCTGTCCTTATTAGATGCGGCACACACATATCCACTGTTGTCTATGCTGTTGTCCCTCTCGCACTATATCCTAGCCATGTTAACAAGCTGTATATCAAAGCATGCAACCTGTCTTCCAGTACTGCTGTCTTCAATACACCAGCAGGTTGCTCATGCATTAGCCACAATTCAATAGCCTATTCGCCACATGTGGCTAGTGGCGAATGTATTGGACACTGCTGTTTTAGGGTTTGTGATATGTTCTATGTATGTCTTTTGAAAATATAGTTTAGCTCTTCCTTTTAGATGTTGATCTTTATCATCAAGACCTGTTGGGTGACTGCATGACAGAAGATTTGCAACCGACATCTTTTCTACAGCCTATATCTCAACTGCAATTTATATTTTTCTAGTTCAGGGTTATCCTTTTAGATGTTTGTAGAGCAAATGGCTTGTTTAAAATGTGTTCTAGTGGTTTGTGGTTCATTTATGTGCCTACAACTTCATCTTAAAGCAACTGGGGAAACTTTTGGCAACTGACCAGGATTTCAAACTATTTATTTTTGAGTTGTACATAATTTTGCTGTGTTTCTGCTATCTTTAGTGGTCACTACTCTGAATATTGCCCAAGCAGCATGTATTCATTAAGTAATTTTTCTCATTTTCATCAAGATACTTGACGATCAGTTTGAAACTTCAAATATAATTTATCTTCTTCCATCAGACATGTTCTAACTGCATCATCTGTCTCAGTGTCTATGCTTTACACTGGTTACCAGAACGTTAATGTCCTAAAATGCTGATTCACGTCTTATCAAGACTGCATCTACCTGATCCTTTGAGAGCTTGTAAATATTTGATCAGCATACATACATACACACATACACACACACACTTTTACATTAGGCTCAGATTTTCCCCTCTGCTTCCCATTACATACATCAAGTTCACCCACTTAGTTTTTTCCTCACTTTTTCTAAGCTTCCACCTCCACTTGGTGTCATGCAAAATAATCCAGTTGGCATTTCTGTGGCTCATGGTCATTTCTTTGCCACTGCTGTTATTCTTGTGCTTCCTCACTGAACTTTCTCAGTATTTTCATGTGTTCCCAGTCCTCTACACTCATGCTATTCCATTTGCCTTCTCTAGGGTCATGCTGTATACAGTTCATAGATTTCCATTTTCCCTTGAAGAATGACTCCATTAAAATTCTGTTTTAACCATGTCATCTCCACCTATAAATGCAGTTTCATGAGTTGCAGCTGAAGTATCCATTCATCTTTTGAGTCTGGTGAACCTTGGTTCCTCTCATGGAAGTCTTTTCTTTGAACTGAGGAGTTTTCAAATGACTGAAACACTTCAAAAATGTAGAGATTTAAAATCATTGTAAGTGACTTATCCACCGTATTGTCATGCATGGCTAAACTCTTTCTTTCTGTCCAATGTATGTTTGCAAGTGTGCAACTTTTAAGTTGATAACATCTGTCTCCTTCATAAGATGCAAACATTTACATCAGGCAGCACCTTCCATCTTGCCCAGTTTTCAGAAACATTTCCTATATCAAAGTCCATGGGAGAGAATTTCCTTACACTGCCAGTAGCTGCCATTTTAGTTTCGTTTGACACCAGGCCTCATACCCAAATTTTATACAGTAGACTCTTGATTATCCGGGATGATAGGGAAAAAATAATCCTGGTTAATAAAATCCTGGATAATCACCATCCATAGGAAATATGGGGGGGTGAGGGTTGGTTCACCAGCCACCCTGTGCCAGGGGGAGGTGGTGTTGGTTCACTCGCTGCCCTGTGCCCTGGTGGGGTGTTTTTTTGTGTGTGTGTGCCCTTGGGGTGGCAACAAAGCCAGAGCCGGCCCTGCACGTTACACATAGTTTTTTTGACATCCTGGTTAATCCACATCCTGGTTAACCCAATCCTGGATAATCGAGAGTCTACTGTAACATGAAAACACAACTGTTTTATTTAACTGAAGCAGAGAATTGCTTTGTTTCCTGAATTTACTCCCCATTACTAGTTCCTCTACAAGTCTTAAAATGGTGAGGGCTCCAGGTGCTAGTTGCTGTGCAAATTTGTAGTAAAAGAGAAAGTCTCTGTCCCCAAATGCTTACAATCTATGTGCTGCTGCTACTGAGCTCATTCACGTCACAGTACAATACATGAATAGCAATATGAGGACTGATATATAAGATTGCAAGAGCGTTGACTAAAATATAACAAATGTGCATAGTTAATTGCTTATTTAATGATTACGTAATCACCTGGCATTTCTAGTTGCAGACTAATCTCTTAATTTAGGCATATACTGGGCACCATTAACTAAATATCTCTGCTGCAGTCTTCCTGGTATTCCCTAGGTTAGGAACTGGAGATATAACAAATCCCATAGAAGACGTAGTTAGTTTGAATGGATAATGTCCAGTTTTTAATGGACCCAACGTATGCTCCTCTCAACAAAATACTGTAGGGAAAGAGAATAACTATCATTTGCTTTTACTTTTGTCTCTCAGAGTGTATTACCTCCTGATATAAAATATGTAGTAGTGCCTTTGTGCTTCATCAAAGGTTAACATATTCAATAAAACATAGTGAAGACATACATTTTTCTTAACCTTCCTTTCATTTCTATTGTAAAATGCTTCCCCCCTCCCTTTGGTGCTGTTCTCCTGCTTAAAACAAAAGATGCCAGAAATGAATCTCTTCTACTCCTTGCAGATTTTTTCATTAAATTAATGGGAAAGATGTAGGAGGTCAAAATGAAAAACTGATTTTCCTTTTACGATCTCAATAAAGTAACTTACTGATAGAAAAAAAAAGCATGCATTCACAAATCACGTTGTAATATAATACATCATCCCCACCTTATGAGTTTCTTTTAACTTCAATATCAAATCTAGAGGTTAAAAGTCAATAACGGCCATAAAGCTTAGGTTAGATGCTTACAGGGGGGAAGGAAACAATTTATCAAGTGTCAACGAATTCCTTTCACTGAGATTTAAAAGCAGGAAAATCCTAAAGTGGTACAGAGCCCAAGTAAGTGATTGTACACTGGGAACAACCCTCGGAATCAAGGGTAGACAAGATGGACAAGGGTAGACAAGATGAAATTCTGTGGAATTCCTCTAGGCACTTTTCATTTTGAGTTCTATTACACCTGACCTTTCTCTTAAATTTTACAACCTGATACATATTATAAAATACATGGTGGGTCATTTAAAAACACTTTACACCAATATAATGTGTGTATGTCAATTTTCCTCTCTCTTCAGGGCTCTCATTCCCTCTATGTTTCCCACCTCCAGAGCCTCCTGTCCCCGCTCCTCTTCTTCACTCTTTTCAGGAAGGACACATCTCTCCCCTTACTAACAGAATTAGGATGTGGCTCTCATGAAAGAACAGGTTATATGAACTGCTGCTCCCTTATTCCAGAAAAGGTTTTCTGCACACTGGGAGACCACTCACCAACCCCCATCCCTATATTTAAAGCTGGGCTCAAGGACTGAGAATCTCCAGAAGCCATTTCATAATAATTAAGGAAACTGGAACTCTGTGGATGGAAGGGCCATGAAGGCATATGCCATGGGACCTGAGAAAGAGAGAAAAGAGAGTAACAGGGTGTGAGTGTCCTGGTTGAGAAACAGAAGCAGCTTAGTTCCTTGGAGGATGAATCACAAGTACTTCCCCTCCTTCCCCTCACAAAATATAAACTAATGTGCATGTAGCTAACTGGTAAGGATTACAAAGCACCAATGCCAGTGCAGGCCCCAGAGATGTTTCCTGACTGTCTGCTTTAGGGAAGCTGGAACCTCCTGAACACCTGGAGACCCTTTGTACTGGGAACTGTGGCGCCCCCATTGCAAGTTTCCCAGAGACCTGCTGCAGGTGGAGTGCCCATCCAGAAGAGTGCAGAGGTGGCTATTGAACCATAGGATGTACCAGCCCTCTTCTGAAGATACCAAACGAAACAAATATCACCAATTAAATATTTGGTGTTGTTGCAAACAGCAATGAAGACAGTATCATCCAACTATGTGAGAAATGACTATGTATAGGGAAAGGAAATAAATATCAGTGGTTACATTGTTGTGCCTCAATCTTCCAGTGGTGAAACAAATACCATCCATGGTGGGAAGGGTAAATAAACGTGTGTAAGCAGCTAGAGAAATGAAGCTATTAAATGAGGTTTTTTTATGGTTAAATTTTTACATGCCACTGATTGTGGCAGTGAAATAAATATCTATCCATGAGGTAACAGTTATTAGTGGATGCCAGAGTTCCCAGTAAATTGTATATATACACACCATACACTTCACAGAGAACTGTTTAAGTATCACTAGATGCAGTGACAAAATAAGTGCAGTAATTAAAATATATACGGGCATGATTGTCACTAGATTGTGTATCCCTCTCCAAGTTTACCAGACAGAAAAGATACGGACATATACATATGAATAGCAAGTGAACATCTTAAAGTGATTCCTGAAACTGGATTGTGGTACACACATATAGAGTGACCATACAAATCCTCACTATGCTCACTTCCACATCTTTGGTTATGACAGTATACTTTCATAATGTTTGTCCAAAGTCATGGCTTGGATGGCCAGTTATGCATTTTGATATCACAGCACTACAAAAACTTCTACTTGTGCACAACTAGGACTTCATTCATCACAATTTTTTTTAAAAAAAAGTATAGTTACTCTACAGATGGAACAATATACCTGTTATTGATATCCTGAGTCTGATTTCACTTAGTGCAGCTGTAACTCTATTGCATTCTGTGGTGTTACTCACAATTTACACCAACCTATCAGCTCAGATCCATTAGGTTAATACATTCTTATGCCCTCACTATGGATTTTAGTGTTCTTACTTTTCATACAAAAGGCTTTATTTATTTAAGATCAGCATTCATCCCTTACTGCATTTATTACAGGGCTGACATTTTACAGGTTTGGGTTTTTTTCACCCTCTACTTGAATCCAAACACCAGGAGCATTTACTTGTATTGAGAGTCTTATAAGCATTTATCTGTGTTAGAGATTTTCAGGGCTACTTGTCATTTAAGCACCAGGTTGGTTTGTTTCATTTGAAAGCATTTTCCTCTCATGGGTGGAATAGGTTACTTTTCTTTACTTGTTTATGATCGAATGGAAGAAGCAGTCACCCCAGAAGATCGCCCTGGTATGAAACTTCATAAAGATAAAAAGAAGAGACTGGGTCAAAGATTATTCCCTTGGTTTATTTTTCTCTTAGTTTCGGTGGCGTGCTGAGGGGGGAAATGGAACTGTTTTCAATCAAGGATTGTTTTCCCTCCATTTTCAGTAGTTAGAGAAAGCCTGCTCTGCTTCACCATCTAACTATAGCATATGGGTGAAGTGAGGGAGTTGTTTGACTTTTAAAACAGCCAAACCCTGTGAGCCCAGATAAACATCCTCAGGGGCAGATCATAAGGCCAGGTCATCCTTGTTCCGCTGCCACCACAGCTTTTCCTTCACAAAATCAATAATGCCCAACAGACATTATTAAGGACCTATAATTAGTACAGCTCTCTTTAGTATCACATGCCACTACTGTGAATCCCCATTCTGCTGTGTTAAAACCCTCTGCCCATAGTGTACAGAGGGGACCATCTAGCTTTCAAATGGAAACTATATAGCAAATGATTTAGCATTCATAGGTTTGGGGGGGGGTCTTTGGGGGCGGCATTCTGTGAGTAACCTCAGCTACTTTGGTAGTGAAGCTCAAGACACTATTTGCTGAAGCAATGACCTGTCCTGGTGGGGAGCTCCCAAACTACTAGAGATACTGATCCTTTATTATTTGACCTTGAGCCACTCAAATATTACTCACTCTGTAGTAGGTATAAAAGAAACTGCTAATTAGGCAAGAAATTGCTTGTTGTTGTCTTAGAATTTGGGTGCCAAAGAACACATATGACCTTTTTGTTTGTTTCTTTATTAAAGGGGCACAGGCAATTTATTAAATGTCTTTCCACACCAGTATTTTACTGTTATGCAATCCCAGGATCTACCTATTGGCTGGTTAGCACAAGCAGGAACAGTACTCAAGCACAAACTCAATAAATAACAGAACCATACCTAATTATTACTGGCAAAGAGCACAGAGGCAGCTACTTTCCTGCTTCTTGTGTTGCAGTTACCAGACAGCTTTCCTTTCTCCTAAAGGCAGGAAATGCACAAACCTGAATTTCCTCTCAGCATTACTTCCTGGGACAGGTCCTTCCCACCTAGGAGCAGCCACACCCTCTAAAGGACTCTCTGTGGGTGTGCCAAGAACACCCATTCACCCTTCCAGCACAGTAACTAATTGCTAATCCGATTCATGAAAACATCATGAGCTAGGCCTGAGAAAATATCAGATTGGCTTAAAATGATCAGTTAATAATAACAATAAAAAAATAATAATAATTAATTATTAATAAAAACATCAGGTTCTTTTTATTTTTCTCTTGGTTTCTGAGACTCAGGTTGTTTTACATTATCACGGTTCACTGTACAACCTCAAGGACTAGAAATTTACTGTTTTTAAATCAGAGCTAAAATTGCCAGCTAATCACTTAACTCCAGCATTAGGGTTAGGGTTAGGCTTTAATAAAATGACCAATATAGTGACTATAGTGAATATAGTGACTATAGAAGACTGCAGTATCTTAGATTATTACAAGATTAAGTCAGTTTCAGTGTTTTGTGTTCTGTTTTTCTTTCAAGTTTTTATTTCTACTGAAATGTTTGTGTTTTGAGCATTGCAAGGAATGTTCATTTGGTTAAATATAGTATAATTAATAAGGAATATGATACATAACCTCTATCCGTAGATTCCAAAGTGTTTTACAAAAGAGGTCAATATCATTATCCATGTTATACAGATAGGGAAATTGAGGCACAGATGTGAAGTGACTTGTCCAGATTCACCCAGTAGAAGAGTCAGAAATAAAAACCCAGTCTCTGGAGTCCCAGTCCAGTCCACTGCATTTTTTTTAATGGAAACATATTGGTTTAAGCTTTATAAAAGTTTTGATTTATTTAAATTTGAAGTTTTGGGGGCAAATTTAAATTACAAGTGTCCCTCTAGTCTACATTAACCAGACAAACATATTTATAGAGAATCACTGTGAAAAGAAATATTATTTAGATACTTTAGATGGATCATTTTTAGGAGCTACCAATCAGATTCTTACCCTGAAGCGATCATGGCTGCAAATAGAAAATATAATGTTAAGAAATATTTCCATGGGTGTCTTCTTATTTCAAGACTGACAAGACTGTTCAGGTGAGAGAGACTCTAAGGATTGTCATATATGGGCAGTAAATCCCCTTCAATATATACAACTACACTGTGAGGGACCAAAGGCTGCTGTGACACCTGACTGAAATTATTTTCACAGCCATTATTATTATGGTTGCAGCGGAAATTAATAGTTTAAGTTCAAGAATGTTGTCCTTATTAAGTTCAGTGGATAGGATAAAACAAAATTTGCAATTGTTGCCTAGGTGTCATGACACTCCTAATTTCAAAATTGATTCTTCATTGAAATAGTTTCTTCAAGTATTATTGAAGAAAATGATACATTATCTCCTGATCGGGAAATAGTTGAAAAACCACCTGAACTCAAGGAACTCTTGTATTTTAGGTGTTAAAGAAGGAAACAGTGGAATCTGATTCCTTTGATAGGGGTTATCCTGGTTCCTGTTAAACATTTCAACCGAACATTATGAATAAAAATAAATACTTTGGTCCCTCCAATCCTATCACATTCATTGCAAAATCTATCTGAGAAAATTAAAGAGAATCCCCTAGATGAATATCCTGTTTTAGGCCTGTATTCTGCAAGTGCTAAACTGCTTCTGTAAGATCCTGAGAAGGCTCAACTCCCACTAAAGTCAGCATGATATTTAGAACATTAATTATTACTTTTTGGGGTTTTTTTAATCAGACGTAAGATTCTTCCTACAGCTTAGCAAAACCATACTCTTTTAGGAATAAAATTTTTGTCCCCTCATGTGACCAAGCCAACTTAGTTTTCTGTAATAGCAGATTTTATGATAAAGACCACCCTAATCAATGGCTATTATGCAGGTTAGGCAGGGATGGTGTCCCTAGCCTCTGTTTGCCAGAAACTAGGTCTGGGCAACAGGGGACGGATCACTTGATGATTATCAATTCTGTTAATTCCCTCTGAAGCAACTGGCATTGGCCACTGTCAGAAGATAGGATACTGGGCTAGATGGACATTTGGTCTGACCCAGTATGGCTGTTCTTATGTTCTTATGTCAATAGGGGGCATTGTAATATAGGAACTTGGGGAACTTTCGACCTGGGGATGGTTGTTGACTCCCTCAAAGAAGTCTAATAAATTGGTGAGTCATGATTTTATTTTACAAAACCTGTGTTGACTCTTCCCGAACATAGATTTACATGATGTGTGTCTGATAATTCTGTTCTTTACTATAGTCTCAACCAATTTGCCTAGTATTAAAGTTAAGCTTACCAGCCTGTAATTGCCAAGATCCCACTGAAGCCTTTTTTTCAAAAACCAGAGTTACATTAGCTACCCTCAAGTCATCTAGTACAGAGGCTGATTTAAGTGACAGGTTACATACCACAGTTAGTAGTTCTGCAGTTTCCTATTTGAGTTCCTTCAGAACTCTTGTGTAAATATCGTCTGGTCCTGATGATTTATTACTGTTTTAAATTATCAATTTGTTAAATGTGATGTTGGATGTGAGTTGGCTCCTGCAGGTCTGTGGAATTAGAATCTAAGAATGTTGTACATACAGCCAACCAAAAGAGAAAACAATCACAACAGTTTACCAGATTCCTGATTCTGATCAGATGGACATGAAAGGGGTTGTGTTTAGCAACTGAACGTTCTTTAAATCACAATAGGAAAACTACAGAATTGCAAGAGGGCTGGATAAAAAGAAAAATAAATAAGAACAGCTACTGTGTAGTACATGAAATGGGTAAATGCTATACACGCTTCAACAACATCTGGATATGTCAGCAGCAGACCAGGAGAACCCATGTAAATCCTAGAGGCACTCCAAAAGCATTTTCAACCTTCAAAAATGTCATATACAAAAGATATCTTTTCAAGAAGTATAATCAAGAATCTTCTGAGACAATGAATATATTATATATATGAGTATATTGCCAACTGTACCCGATGGCTGACTCATGCAACTTAAAAGATGAACTTATTCATGATAGATTAGTAACAAGGATGAAAGATAAAGGAACTTGAATGAGAATCCTCAGAGAGTCTGCACAGACTCTACCAAAACATGTACAGAGTTAGTGAACAATCTCACATCCTAATGGTGAGCATAAGTGGAGGTGACACAGAGAATGCATCAAATAGCACATGGAATGCATGGGAATACAAGGAGAAATACAAGGAAAATAGTGCAAAAAGCAAACATGCAAATACCATGCAGAAGAGATAGACAACATTCAAAAGAAAAACTTTGAGCACAGTGGAGAAAAACATAAGGAAAAGTGCCCTGCACATGGAATCATTTGCAATATTGTGGCAAGAGAAATCATTATGGCAAAGTTTGCAGAAAAGAAAAAAATGTACCATATTAAGGAAGCAAGCAGTGACTCAGAGGATGAGATTGTGCACATATATGACATTAATGCAGTGCAAACCCGCACAAATAAATGGTTTGTAAAACTCAGACTAGCACCAGATTGAAAGATAGGGCAGCAACACACAAATGAACAGAATGGCATAAAGAAATGTGCTGGACTGCAAAGACTGTAGCATTATGTAAAAGAAAAAAGAAATTGCAACTAGCATGGCCAAATTAAATTTCTATGATGGCACAATCATCATAACAATGAGGACAATGAAAATTACCCAGGACAATACACACACTGAAATATCAGGAATACAAATAACACAGACATCACTGTTTCAGATACAGCAAGTGAATTTAATAATCTAGTTATGCTAACCTTAAGACAAATTATTTGTATATTTCATACACAAGCAAAACAAAAGCCTTTCCAGAGCACACAGATATCCCTGCAGCAAAATGGCTCAGCAGTAGATACAGATGGTCCCCGTTTAAGAAAAAACCTGCAGAGGAAGAAAATAAACAAAATGCACTAATAGGACTCACCGGGTTTAGTGTCAGAAGTGACATTCTGGTGTATGGCTTCAGAGACAAGATGGCAGAAGTTGTGGCAGATCATGAGCACAACCTCATCTGTCTGTTAGAAAGAACCCTGGAAGTATAGCTAAAATTAATTAAAACAGGGTGGTTGTCTGCAGTCCTATACATGGGCCACTTGCTGACCTCCCATTGTGACCCTGAAAACAGATTTAGGGTACACCCAGAATAGCCCACCTATTGCCCCATCTAGAGTTAGCCAAGGATTCTCTCTAAATAGCCTACCTGTTTACCAGTTTGTTCTCCTAAGGTATGAGTGTCCACGGAATATCTTGGGCTTGCTAGGGGTTCTCTGTTTCAGAAACTCCCCAATACAGATTGGGCCTGTTACCCACAGAGACATGGATACAGTCTTCTGAATAATGATTGACACAAGCAGTGTTCCAAAACAAGGCAGCTTTTATTGGTGCAAACAACAATACCTGACACAATAACCATCTAAAACACAAATCCCTTACAACAAGTTAAAGAGCACCCCAAACTATATTGCCTTTCAGGTTGAAGCAATGCTAAGTGATTTGCCCCACTTTAGATGACCAGTCTTCCATAGGTCACTAATAGCAGTTCTTAGATGTTCAAGTCTTACATATGTAAATTCCTCTCGTAATTAATGCACATTTCTACATCTTTATTAACACACATATACACACTACATAATAACATTGTATTATATTATATCATACTATAACTTTGTCTGTCAGACTTATGCCGTTTGCAGACTATGCTGCATTGTCTCTCTCTCTCTCTCGGTCTGTTCTTTCTGACTAGCCATGAAGCTGAATGATCAACGTCCTATGCAAGTGAGCAGTCACCACAAGTTGTTGATGGCAGCAGTTCTTCTCTTTATTCGGCTCTCTGCTTAACTCCTCTCAAGTCTAGTGGCAGAACAGAACTCCCTTTGCTGCTGTTCTTTGGAGAATGCTCTCTTCTTAAATGTCAGCTCTTAACTGCCCCTCTCTCAACTGTCTCCTTAACTGAACCAAACTGTCAACTGACACACTGACCTTTATACCATTTCTCAATTCTATTTTTAGACACATGACATCATCCCACTTGTTTACCTTCTTCTGCTAGCTTTCAGTTCTATTTTTAGCCTCACTTCGAACTGCCAATTATATTTATTTTAGACTTGCAACCATTATTTACCGAACAGTGTTATGGTCTGCTGGATCCCTGGCAAATTGGTTTTCCCACCAATTTTATAGCTAGCATTCTGACCTGCAGCTTCTATTTAATGGTGGAATGACTCTTGCTTATTTAAAATGGAAGCCATAGGTACAAAATGGGGTCTGGTGACACCAAAATAGAGTTTCTCTGGTATCACCAATAACTACAACCTGACTTGCAAAAAGTAAAATCAACTGAGCAGATTTCAACACCTAAAACTATTAAATGAGGCCAGAGACTCTCAGGATTTCTAAACCATCTTCCAAGCCTCTCAGACACATGACAGGCCCCGTAGGTGACTACTGAAAAAGATGCAGTATGGACATGGTTATTCCAACATGGAGTCATAGAAATGTAGAAGTAGAAGGGACCTCAATAGGTCACCTAGTCCAGTCCCCTGCACTGAGGCAGGACTAAATATTAGCTAGCACCCTGGCCAATGTTTGTCTAGTCTGTTCTTAAAAGCCTTATTTCCAGTCTGAATTTCTCTAGCTTCAACTTCCAGCCATTGGATCGTGTTATACCTTTTTCTGCTAGATTGAAGAGCCCATTATTAAATATGTGTTTCCCATGAGGATACTTATAGACTGTGATCAAGTCACCTCTTAACCTTCTCTCTGTTATGCTAAATAGAGTGAGCTCTTTAAGTCTATCACTGTAAAATATGTTTTCTAATCCTCTAATAATTCTTTCCTCTCCTATTTATCAACATCATTCCTGAATTGTTGGCACCAAAACTCGACACATTATTCCAGCAGTGGCTGCACCAGTGCCAAATGCAGTAAAATTTACTCTCTACTCTTACTCAAGATTCCCCTGTTTATGCATCCCATTATCACATTAGCTTTTTTTGGCCACAGCATCAGATTGGGAGCTTCTGTTTAGAAAATTACCCTCCATGACCACCAATCTTTTTCAGACTCTACAGGATAGAGTCTCCTATCCTGTAAGTACAGGTGTGAAGAGAGAGACCCTCCCCTCACTCTAAACACTGGGGTTCAAGTGAGGGGTCTCTTCTATGACCCCTTAACTGTAAACTGCTTCCCAGCCTAAGTTAAAGCTTTTCCCCCCAAAACCCCACACTCTACCAGTTGGGAAATTGGGGTACCACTGCCACCATTCATGTGAATCTCCAATATCCTGGAGGGGGGCACATGAACACTCCAAACTTCCTCTCCCTCTCCCTGAGAGATCGGGACACTCACAGACTGCTCCCCGCTCCCTTTCTAGCCTGAAGGGAGAGAGAGACGCAGTACACCGGCTCACAAGCTGTGCCTGCCAAATTTAAAGCTAGGACTACTTTAAGGGAATAACCAAACGCTTTTTCTAACAAAAAAGGTTTAATAAAGAAAAGAGAACAAAGCATACACTTACAGTACAACTTCACAGATATAGAGCTTCCTAATTCCTCTGGAAGGTTAGTGACACTCTAATCAGGTACAAAATTATGAAATAAAAATGTTACTTACAGTTAGCCTACTTAAAGCTTATGAAGGAAAAGTAGGAAGTTGTCTCTCCATAGCTAGAGAGAAGAGCTGGGCAGTTGTCCAAAGCTGGGCCTGAAGGGAACTGAAACTAATCCTCCCCCTCTGTCCCTGGGATGGGAGCTCTTATGTCACTCCCTCTCAGGTTTAGTTAACCCCATACAGGTAAAACAACAACTCTCAAGCACTTCACACTTATGACAACAGGCTACATTCTTTATTCCTTGATTTATACATTTACATTTACCTATATTAAAAACCATATTGCTTACTTGTGTCTATTTTACCAGATATGTAATCTTGATTATCCTGTATCAGTGACCTGTCCTCTTCATTATTTACCATTTGACCAATTTTTGTGTCATTTGCAAAATTTATCAGTGATGAGTTCATGTTTTCTTCTAGAGCAGTGATAACAATGTTAAACAACATAGAGACACCACTAAAAATGTGCCCACTTGGAAATCCCCCATTTAGAATTACATTTAAACAGATAGCCATCTTTTAATCGATTTAATGTGTGCCTTGTTTTTATATGGGTCTAGTTTTTTAACCAAAATGCCCCGCAAAACCAAGTCAAACATCTTAGTTCTATTTATGTATATTACCTCAACATTACAGGTCTGGATGATAAAGGTAATCTTATAAAAACAAGTTCATTTCACAGGATCTGTTTTCTATAATCCCATATTGATTTACATTAATTATATTACCCTCCTTTAATTCTTTATTAATCAAATCCTATATCACCCACGCCATTATCTTGCCCAGGATTGATATCAGATTGACAAACCTGGGTCATCCTGTTTACCCTTTTTAAATGTTGGAACAACATTAGCTTTCTTCCAGTATTCTGGAAGTTCCTCAGCTTTCCAAATCTTATTGAAAAATCAACATTAATGGCCCAGAAATCTCATCAGTGACCTCTTTTAAAACTTGTGGATACAAGTTATCTAGACTAGCTGGTTTAAACATGACTAACTTTATTAGCTGTTGTTTAATGTCCCCCTAACATATTAGTGAAATAAAAAGTTTTATGATAAAACTACATCATCTGTTTTCTTACTAAACATAGAACAAAAATATTTATTGAAGACTTCTGCTTTTTCTGCATTATTAGTGATAATTTCCATCTAGTAGTGGACCAATATGATTGTTAGGATTGTTGTTGTTCCTCATTTACTTTAAAAAATCTATTTTTATTGTCCTTAACATTGCTGGCCATAGATTTCACCTTGATTCCTTTGCTTCCCTTTTCAATTTTCTACAATTCCTAGTTTCTGATTTATATTAATTATCAACTTCCCCTTTCTAATTATGTATGGAATAAATAGCTCTTGACAGTACAAGCTTCCATAAACAATCCTGCTAAAGTGCTTCAATCCTGGCAGTGAAAAATTGCCTCTAGGTGTGACAAAATAGTTTATTCCCATTCCAGCACTAAAGTACTATGTTTATGAATGGTAGGTGAATACCTAACTCTCTCTCTCTTTGCCCATCACCCCCCAGCTGGGGTATGGGCCACCAACTGGTGTTGGTGTTTCAGTACCAATTGGTTCCCTTACAGGGTGGAGTTGCTAGCCCCATGCCCATGTTAAGCCTACAGCACCTGGTATTCCCAGGAGGTCTCCCATCCAAGTACTAGCCAGGCCCAACCCCTGCTTAGCTTCCGAGATCAGATGGGATCAGGCGTGTTCAGGGTGGTTTAGCCATATGAATACCTAATTAGAAATCCTTAATTCCCTGGCTTCTCTGCTAACACTGATGACACAAGTGGCAGTTGATTATTCTTGTAGTCATCTTCATTTCCCTGCTAAACCAGGCAAAAAATATTAACCAATATGTCCTTTCTTGATTGCAGCTTTTTGAGCTTCTAGTAAAGTTTTCTTGAAGAATTCCCAATTATTATTCAATTTTTTCTGATTAAATTCTTCCTCCCAGGTGATTTGGCTCCAAACTGTTTTCAGCTTTGCGAAATTGGTCCTTTTAAAGAACCAGATGTATACATTATTGGTCTGAACTTTATTCAGATTGCAAATCACAAATTTCATCATGCCATGTTCACTTGTACCTAAGTTAACATTAATTTGTAGTTTTGTGATCAATTCTTCCCTGTCAAGATCAGGTCTAATAGAAATTTCCCCTATTGGATACAACACTTTCTCAGTTAGGAAATTGTCATCTACAATATTTAGAAATTCTGAGTCTATTTTAGTACTGGCAGCATGAGATCTCCAGTATATGCCACTCAAACATAAACCCTCAGTGATCATACAGTTTTTTTTTAATTCCACACATTATAGAGAGATAAATAAATAGTCAGTCATCATGTGATTTGGTGTCTGTAGGAGAGATCAAGTATTACCCTATCTTGTGCTTTATCTATCAGGCAGTTGATCCATAAACAGTCAAGATAATTTCCTTCTGAGTTTTCAGTGACTCAGTAATGTTATTTCTGACACAGAGTGCCACTCCCTCTTCCCTTTTGCCCATTTAATATTTCTTAAAGAGATTATAATAATTGATTTTACCATTCCATTTATGTGAATCATCCTACCAGGTTTCAGTAATACCATCTTGAACACTCTGTAGTGTTCAAGCTCTGTGTCTCATTATGGGAGGGCCAGCGCAAGCACTAGGCAACCCAGGTAGTCGCCTAGGGCAGCATTATTTGAAGGGCAGCATTTTGCTCCAGGGCCAGAGAACCATAGGTATCTGTAATTATGTGCCATCTGTAACTGGGGCAGCGTTCCTCCCCTCCTTGGCAGCATTTCAGCAAAAAAGCTCACGCCGCCGCTGATTATGGGAGATAAAAAAAACCCAACTGTACTAAGTGTGGGTGAAGCCCGTTACTACTAAACCCTACTTACAGATAAGCAAACCAATGCCACAGAGTGAGCTGGTAGGTAGCAGAGAAAAAGAGAAATAGGAAATGAATTGTATTAAGTGCTCCACTTTCCATCTGACCCCTTCATCTCTTTGACATCTTCATCTTCCTAAGAGTTAAGAAGACAGAAAAATCAAGCAGACTTGGACAGAGAAGGTCAATAAGAATTGCAGGAACTATAGAATGTTCATTAGAGATCTCAACCCCAGTTATGCACTTTGTCCAAGTGCAGAGGAAACTAGTGACAGCAGGGGGCTAGTTGCAGCTCCATGATTCAAGCCAACAGGCCTCAGCTCAACTTAGAGCTACACATTTTGCCCATATCCCAACCTCAATATGCCAAGTCATCCTCTTTACACTAGGGGCTCTGCTGCCTTAACCAGCAGAGAGATTCCCTGAACAGGGGAATTTCTCTGATGACCATCTCTGGGTGCTGTAAAGCCACTTTGGGCCATTGAGTTAATTTTGTGGAGAAACCAGCCCATCCTGCTTGAGTTTTGAGACACACACAGTTAAAGACTAAGTCTATGTACCAGCACATGATTATTCTTTTGTCAACATCCTTACATTAAACACAGTCCTTTCAGGCTTCCATTACAGGAAATAAAAACTCTAATGTACAGTATCAGGTAAAATAAACTCTCTATGATTCTGAAATGTACATCATTGTTTAAATCCACAGTGTTATTTGCTTAAATCATTTGTGCATGCGCTATTGATGTAGAGTATTTAGAGTTGACTCCAGTATAAAATAGTTTATGAAAAGAGAAAGAGGCAAATTGGGCTCTTGCTGCTTTTTGAGTTTTTGAAAAAGTGACATTAGTATAATCTTAATCCCTTACCTTCCTTTTAGGGAACTATTCTGCATTGGCAGGGGACTATACTTGGTGAACCAGCAGGGCTTTCCCATTTGAGTTACCAGGATAGAGGAAGCATGGTCTAGTACAGTGCTTTAAACGGAGACTACGAGGTAGAAAATAAACTCTCTGGGCTTGATCCCATGACATGCTTAACACTCTGACCTTGATCCAGCAAAACACTAAAATTCAAGCATGTAAGTAATGTCCAATTACCAGTAGCAAACTATCATCCACCACTCTGATTCTGCTCCTTCTCCATCCAATTACTTGGGCAAGGGAGTGGAAACAAAACTTACTGAGGTCCTCCTGCACACCTGGATCCAAGGTCTGACTATCCCATATATATAGGTGAAAATAGGTTCTTATATCCTTGCATGAATTCAGAGTCTGATAAAATCTAGCTCACAATAAACAGCAGCAGGTATTTTTATTTGCCCAAAAGTCTTTTATTAGCAGCTATCTTTTATTAGCAGTTAAGTAACAACACAAACTTCAGAAGAAAAAAAATCCCTAGATCATGACTGAAAAACTGTTGACTATCTTCTAATCTACACAAGTAAAAGCACAGTACAACAGTAGCCTAAAATTAATCATGCTTCACAGTGAGATAGAGAGATGTAGATATGGATATCTATGCATATGGAGTCAAGGATAGTTTTATCCTCTATCTCAAATAGACAATGATTTGCACACCATTTTTACTTTTTTCATCTTGTATTAAGACCTTTTATTTAAATTCAAGAGAGAGATCACATTCAATGGCAGTCATTAAACTAAACAGTGTAGTAACAATCTCTTGGAAATCTCACCATACAATCTTTGGGTAAAAAATGTACTAATATTTTCCCTCAACTCATTTCAATGTGAACTTGAAAATTTCCAACACAGCCCTGCAGGTTTGCAACAGTTGCTATATGTTTGCAATCAAGCCATTGCTAAGTGATTTCTTAGATATTTAATAAGTTAATCACATTGGAGAGAGAACTTTCAGATTCCCACTTGAAGACTATTCCTCCAGGTGAGATCAAGGAGAGTGTGTTGTTATCGTTTACAAATTACAACTACAAACTCATTTGTTCAGGTTGGCAATATAATTAGTAATGATTATATGCATTTCCCACTGTTAAGCATTCTGTGATGCAGTGCAAGAGGAACAGTGCACATTCTCATTGCCATTTTTTCAGCTTATAAAATGTTGGCCCCGTCACTAATCAAACATACCCCACATAAAAGTAATTAAAAATACCGATGACAATGCAAATGAAATTCTTCACAACTAGCTAAGCCTTTAATCTGATTGCCATTGTAACCATATGTTCTTATTAGTTTGCATTTGCTCCCTATACTGGAAGTAGACCCAACAGAAAGATGTACACATTTCAACCACGCATCGATTTTAAAGGTAGCTGTCTCCATATGCAATGAAGACTTTCGATACCTGAACCATGGTTCAAACCCTTCCCTGCTATGTACCTTGTAATGATAAATTATGGCACAAATGCAGCAATTCTTGCTCATAATACACATTTTTGTTCCTTTACCTGTACAGTATCTGATATTGGAATATTATTTTATGGCAACAGGTGCTAATATTATGCATTGTATGAGTCATTTGATGTACAGTCACTCCGGATGAAACTCTCCAGAGAAAGAGTAAAAGTAACCATGCAATAACTTCACCCAGACAGTCACTATGGCCCAGATCCACAAATGGACTTGGGCATTGTGATGTTGAGCATTGCAATATCTAACTTTTAGGCACTTAGAAAACCACAGGAACAACACTGCCATCCACAAACCTGAGTTTGGCTCCTAGTCTCCCTATACAATGAATGGGGAGAGAAAGGCACCCAAGAACAGGATCCACCAAAAACCAATATTCTTGGTAGATCCTAGCCTAAGCTATCTGATGAGAGATGCCAAGGGGTGGAGGTCTTAAGCTCCATCCATCTTATGGAGATGGGCACCTAAGTATGGGCTGCATGGAGTTGCCTAGCTCTGCTAGCAATCCACAACCAGGAACACATCTTCTAGAGTAAGGTGTCTTAGGCATCTAAGACCTGGTTTACAGTGAGGGGGGGGTCGACCTAAGATACACAATAGCTGAAGTCGGCGTATCTTAGGTTGACTTATCTGGCCGTCCACTGCAGTGAGTTGACCACCGCTGCTCCCCCATCGACTTTGCTTCCATGGAGGTGGAATACAGGAGTCGATCGGGAGCGTGTTTGGGGATCGATTTATCGCGTCTACAATAGACGCGATAAATTGATCCCCGATAGATAGATCACTGCCCGCCAATTCGGAGGGTAGTGTAGACGTACGCTAAGTTATTTTTTTTAGAATGAGCTAGGTGCTTACTTCACACAAAATGGCCAGAGGAGGAGGTTGTGGTGGTGCTTACCGTACAAATTTTAGCCCAGTGGTTACAGCAGTGGCTTAGGACGTGGGATACCCAGGTTCAAGTCTCCTTTCTGCCTGTTGGGGGAAGAAAGGATCTAAACAGGGGACTCCCACAGTTTTCAAGAGAGTGCTTTAACTGCTGAGCTAGGGGACATTCTGATGTGGAATTCCCTCAAACTCTCCTGTCAAAGCTGTTCCACTGTGTACAAATATTTAAGAGTCACCAGCTGGGTCAGAGCAAGAAAGGATGACTCTTTAGCCTGGTGGTTAGGGCACCCATGTAAAAGATCCAGCAGTCAATTCCCCTCCTCCAGTAACTATTTAATTTTTTTTACAAAGCGGAACAGTTTCAACAGGAGAGACTGACGGAGCCCCACATCAGAATATCCCAAACTCCGTGGTTCGAGCACTCTCCTGAAAGGCGGTAGAACCTCTCTTTCAATACTGTCTTCCTCACAGGCAGAAGGAGATATTGAACCTAGGTCTCTCTCATCCCAGCTGAGTGCTCTAACCACTGGGATAGAAGTTACAAGACAGGAACCACTGCCTACTGTTCCCAGATTTTGAATGGAAACAAGTAGGCAGACCCTAAGCACTCCTACCAGATTGAGCCCCATAGTTAAGTTGGGTGAAGGACCACCTATCTTTTCCTGGTTCATGGATTGCACTTAGACCCAGGCAGGAGATCATGCTTCAAGTGAGGCAGCCATGTGCACACCCGAAGGCAGAAATTTAGATGCTTGGGGAAATTTTACTCTGAAAATTTAGGCACCAAGTGAGTCTAGACACCTACAGGCTTCCATGGCAAAGAAGCAGGAGTTTTGTGAACATAATTATATCTAAACCTGGGAATGAAGTGCCTAGGTCTGGGATTTAGGAGTCTAGTTACCTTTGTGTATCTGGGTCTAATGGGACTATGTGCATTCAAGCGGACTCTGGATGGGCAGATAAACCTCTTCAGGGATTCCTTTGGGTAGCAAAACAGTTGCACAAAAGGACAGTTAATGGCCTATCCACTTTTCAAGGCTACGTGATCCTAGTGGAGGAACTTTGGAGTCAGCAGGTTTCCCAGGTGCAAAAGTCAGGGGCTCAGGTAGGAAAACTGAACTCTGTGTTAAACAGTTAAATTCCAAGAGAGCCCTAGAGAGACCAAGAGAGCTACTTGTTGGTGACAGAGGTGTGGTGCCTCCGCTGAGATTGCTGGAAAAGGAAGTTCCTCTTGGGAAGTCTGTGCCTTTTCTGTTCCAGGAACAGGATTGGTGTCCATTTTATAAATAAACCAATCACCGTAAGAAAATACTGGACTCTGAGTCACCGATCTCTGATCCAACAGGAAACTGCCCTGAATGCAGGGGTTTGGAGTGGTGCGCCGGCTCCGCTCCAGCTCCAGGCAAAAACCTGCAGCTCCACTGCTCCAGCTCCAGGCTCTGCTCCAAAGCCCTGCCTGAATAGCCTTGAAACTAGCTAACACTCCACAAGCATGCAACATTATAGTGAATAGAGATAGACCCGCCAAAGCACAAGCCAAATCTCAATAGCATTGAACTCTGGAGATCAGATTCAGGATCAAAACCTGGATACAGAGCCAAATTTCTCAAATACCATCTATTTTATAGGGACCTGAACCAAATCCTCAAATACAAAAGGCCTCCACTTTTGGGAATTTCAGAATCCATGGTCTGCATTTTGTGGTTGAGTCCATTTTTAATATTTAGTGCAGGAATACGAAAATATCAGAATATGTAGCAATCAACACCTGCCTGTAGGCTAGGTCTTACAGTATACTTATGTGATAAAGAGATCATGGTACATTAGAGGCATTATGTAATAAGTATTGGGATGACATTACTTTATTTTTAAAAAAATTGATAGTAAAACGGATAAGTAATAACTTTAAGTTTATCAGTCAATGCCAGATGAGTTTCATTGATAGCTCAATTACATAGAAACCATGAAAATAAGCACAGTATATAGAGATAGATCGATCCACAAAATCAATGTTTACATCCAGAGAAAACAAATGTGTCCTTAATTAATCTTCATTTCTGTTCATGTATAAAATGCAATAAAGATAAATATCAGCGGTCATTAGATCATTTTACTATCAATAATCTGATTTGCTCAACAAGTGTTAATTTATATAGCCTCATTTGATGCTCCATGATTTCTTTTCCCCTGATGGAAAATACTTTCATTTCAGGAATTATTTTGATCGCTTGATGGGAAGATGACAGAACTACTATAAAAAGTTATTAGTTTCTCAGGCTAAAGCACATGTGACCATTTCTGACAATTGAGTAAAGCTCAAGGATGAGGAATGCTCTACATTGCATAATCAGCACATTTTATGAGAGAGGAGTAAAATCATCTATCAAAGGATGATGTACAGAATTATAAACTACCAGCTTCACATCCCTTAGACACCTAGGGATCAGTCATCAACATTAGCTCCCTGTGGTCTTGTCAATGCCTGCACACATTCTTTATTAAAAAAGCAACGGAGGCACAGATGGCCAGATCCTGGTGCAGCCTGTGCGTCTCTGGAGGGAAGTGCTTAAGGGCGACCTTAAGTAACTGTTGCTCTCATCTTAACCTGAGGCTGTTAGGCTCCATACTACTTTCCAAATATAATGTTTGTAGAGCAAAGGGGCAATCCAGAAGCTCAGGATTGCTGGGGCATAGGGACTTTTTAGTCATCCTTTTTTTCCCCTGTAGCCAGGGATAAAAGGTGTGATGTGGTGACACCTGCAGTGGCACCAGTTGAAAGGGATTGGAAGGGAAAAAATACCCCTGACACCTGCCAAGGGTTTTTGCACTTGCTCAAAATTTCATAGGCTGCGGAGCAGTGGTCCCATATTAGATCAGTACAGGGCCAGCAACAGGGGGGTACTACGGGTAGAGCTGTATCGGGCCCCGCACTTTAGGGGGGCCCCGGTACAGCTCTACCCGTAGTCATCCGGCACGGCTCTCCTCCGGATGAGCGCGCGTGTCCCCGGCCGGAGCAGTGAGCCCAGCCGGCGGCAGCGGCTCAGTCCACGGGAGAAAGAGGGGGGGGAGAGAGCAGCAAGGGCGTCTCACGCCGCTCCCGGGCTCTCGCTCCCGCTGGGGCCAGCTGTCAGCTGGGGGGGGAGAGCGCCGGCTGGGCTGGGGGGGCCCGGCTGGGCTGGGGGTCCCCCAGCCGCTGTGAGCTGGGGGGGGGGGAGCGCCAGCTGGGCTGGGGGGGGGGCAGCTGGGCTGGGGGTCCCCCAGCCGCTGTCGGCTGGGCTGGGGGGGCCCCGGCTGGGCTGGGGGGCCCCCAAACTATCAGAGTAGGGGGGGCCCAAATTTCTGTCGCCGGCCCTGGATCAGTATGGCTACTGCTGGAGCAATTCCTAGAACCCTCCAGTTGCATGGTCGAAAGCCACGGACATTTGACCTGGATTTCCCTCTATACAGAGGGGCAGCTGGACCAAATTGTAGTGAGTGTCATTGCAACCTGGTGCAGGTGTTCTCAACACAAATCAAATCTGGCCTCTCTGCCCTTCCATCCAGATGCCAGGACAGCTAGGCCAAATGGTGTTGCGACTTAAATTCCCTCTAAGCTGCATGGTGCAGAGGTGCCTCTCCCCCGCCCTGGGCCTACTGTGGTGGGGAGAGGTGCCCCTCCCCAGGCTCAAACCCAGCCCCAGTACAGACTTGCTGTGTCAGGGAGGTCAGGTGCTGCTGCAGGGAGAAAGGGCTGGGGGAGTCCTCGCTCACAACCATATCCCCAGGACAGCCTGTATCGCAAAGCCTCATCCCCACCCAAGTCCGCACCCCAGCAGGAGCCCCAAACCTCTGCCCAAGCCCTGACCACACTTTGAACCTCTCGACCCTGCCACTGCCACATGAATTTTGTTATGTGCACCAATATGGAGGTGATGTGGGAAAAATCAGAGGGAACATTGGTTGCAACATAGTGCACAAGGAGTTTATTCATTTTATGGGGTATCCACTGAGAATTTGGCACCTGGAGGCCCTAGCTCATGCATTGCATGGGTAAGAGAGAGGGGAGACTCCCTAGCTGATGGAGACCCAGGTTCCCTGCGGGAGTTGGAGTGATGATCAGGGACTGGAACAACGTCCCTGAGGGAGATGAAGGTGGGCACCAGAATTTGTCTCCCTTCCAAGAAATATCTGAATTGGTGCCACTGGAGATCTGGCATTGAGGAGTCCTCAGGATAAACTTTAAACCATGTTTAAGGCTCGTTGGACTAGCATGGTGCAAATCCTTTTTAGTGGTTGTTGCAACATAGTACTGAAGTTCACACCTGTGGCAGCATAGGTCCCACAATTCACTCTTATACACGTTATATTTGTTAGAGATGTACCAGGCAAACCAGAGTAGAGAAGAGATTTGCTGAGGACTAAGTGGTCTCTCAAACCTTATTCAGGGGAATTTAACAAATGATCCTAGCCCTAAATGAAATCATCTCTGTACAAACACTATGCTTCGGGCGAGTGGGAGCTCAGTGGGAGGTAGTGGGGGTGATTGGCTATAGAGGAAGTGTAACTGAGGAATAGCTGCTTAAGACAACCTGCTTCTTTGGAAAGGGAGTTCAAAGTCTGTGGCAAATTATGGTAGATGGCAATGCTGCTGGTATCATCATTGGCTTCCTAGGAAGGCAGTATCAATTCATAGCTGTGGTGAGGAAGCAAATAACAGCATGGCAACGTGAATAGACCATGCTTCCAGGGAGCCGGGTAGCCAAGCTTCAGTTCATTGGGTCTGATTAGGAATCCACAGATCTGGGCCCTTCATTTTCCATGACCAATCTTTCCCCTTCCATCAGGCCAGGGTCCTTGTGTAACTGTTTCTTTTTTAAAATGCCTGAATACATTTAGTGTTCATGAAGCTGAGGAATGAATAACACCATCCAGGTGTAGTATTAATCAATTTGGTGAAAGCTGCCTCCACAATGTTTCTACTGCATTTCACTAATTAGCTGCCTCTAAACAAAGACCTACCACTTTTTAATATTTGGATAATATGGTCTAAGTGTCACCCATTGGTAGGTGAAACCCAATATATATAATATCTGTGCTGGGAACCATTATCCAAGTATTAAAAAAGGACAGGATTTTCTATCAACAGAAATATTTAGAGAGAGCCTATATTCAGTGTTGCTCTCCTCTGGCTGTCAGATATTTATTCAATCACTACAGTTGTTTACATGAGAAAATCAGATGCAAATTTTGGGTACTTACATATTTTTATGTAAACTTTGAGGATTTACTTTACTGTTATCACCCTGTCTACACTAGCCAGGGAACCTGTGTTTGTATCTTTCTGGCAGAGATGGGCCCCAAACAGAATATTGAATGTGACTATCCCAAACTTTGAGGAAGATTGAGTTTTGATTCCGATCCCAACACTCTGGCTGGTTATTGTCAGTGTAATTGGCTAAATCAGAATCCTGGCTCCAACTACTACAGAACTTTTTTTCCTACTCTGAATCTAGATATGGACAGCTGGAACCATCCCTGCTTTCTAGTTAGAATGTGTCATTTGTAGATCCATACTAATGCAGAGAGTAGTTTGTGTTGCAGCTAAGGCTGACTGGGCTATTTATTACAAATTTACTCATAATTTATTCTTGCACAGAATGTAGCCCATTTTTCTATTCGTGTGTGTAAGCGGGCCTCTGACCGCCCTCTTCAAAACACAGGCAGGAGACTGCTTTTGGCTTCACCAGTGTCTTTTATTTGCTCACACGCAGTGCAAAAACCCCATCACCTATATACAGCTTTCTACAAGTAGAGCTCAGGCTCAACCCTCAGCTTGGCTGGCCCCAGGGATAGCTATCCCCTGCAGGCTTTCAGCCTCAGCTAGCTTCCTCAGCAGCTACTTACTTCCCTGCACCTTCTGTCTCCGTCTCCTTCCTCCTCCTCTACCTCTTCACTCTGGCTTCCTCCCTGGCAGGCTTTTATATCCTCTGGAGGCTGCCAGGTGGCACCCATTAAGCCCTCTGCAGCCCAGGGCTACAGCCAGGTGGCTGATTAGCTTTCCCTAGCAGGCCGGGCTTGCAGAGGCTTCTGCCTGTTGCTGGCCTAGGAGGGAGCAGGGGCTGACTCAGCAGGCCCCGGTCAGCTGCCTGCTACAGTGTGTAATTCATGTTCTATAATGACTATTTTCCAATATATTTGCTATTCATAATTATTTGCCAACAAGTTTGGATACATTTTCTAGACTATGGCTTTGTGAACTGTTTGCTTCAAATATTGGCTATTCATATTGCGAGGCTGATGACATAAGTCACACGGTATTTTTTCTGCTCCCTGATTGGATGAAAAAGAAATATTTGTACAAGAAAAATAATGAAAAGCAAATAATAAATATTGCCTTTCTTATACAGGTTTCAATACTATACTTGCTCATTTGTACTAAAATATGAAAACCTTTTGAGCTTCATAGACATTTTCATGAATACCTAGCAATCATTCAACTGCCTATTGATAGTCAAAAATAAGATCCCATGAAGCAAAGCAACTAAATTTTGCATTTTATTGAGAAAACATTCACAAATCAGCCTTTCTTGCAACAGTAGCCATGTTAATGTGGACACTTCTAGATAAACTGACTAATTAAGACAAGGGTGAGCAAACTTTTTGGCTAGAGAGCCACATCGGGGTTCAAAATTTTATGGAGGCCAGGTAGGGAAGGTTGTGCCTCCCCAAACAGCCCGGGCCCTGCTGCCTATCCAACTCCTCCCACCTCCCGCCTCCTGACTGTCCCTTTCAGAACTCCCAACCCATCCAACATCCCGCTCCTTGTCCCCTGACCGCCCCCTCCAGAGAACCCTCACCCTAACGACTCCCCAGGACCTCCCCCCACCCTTGCTCCATTACCCGACTGTCCTGACAACTATCCAGCTCGCCCCACCCTGTCAGACTCCCAACCCATCCAACACCCCTGCTCCCTGGCTGCCCCCTCCCGAGACCCCTCACCTCTAATCACCACTCTGGGACCCCAACCCCTATCCAACCCACCCTGCTCCCTGCCCCCTGACTGCCCCTGACCCTTATCCAACCCCCTGGCCCCAGCCTACTTACCATGAGGCTCCTAGCAGCGTGTTTGGCTCTGTTCAGAGCCAGACATGCTGCCCTGTGGGAGTGTGCAACCTCACCCCCAGAGCACTGCGTGCATGGTAGCATGGCTCCGGGAGGAGGGGGAAGCCTGTCTGTCTTTGCGTGGAGACAAACATGCTGCCCTGCAGAAGCATGCAGTGGTGTGGCTCCGGGGCAGGGAGGAAGGTGAGGGAGGGGCCGAGGGCAGACTCCCTGGCCGGGTGGCAAGACAGGATGGTCCTGCGGGCCAGATTTGGCCCGCGGGCCATATTTTTCCCACCCCTGAATTAGGAACACAATATACTATTTAAATAGATAATGTAATTGATTTTTTTCCCACAAACTTAGATAGGTTCTGCAATTCTAAAGAGTGGCCACTTTTCTTCTCCTTTCACAAATAGCTCAAAAAACTCCTCCATGCTGCAGTATTTCTCGGTGGGAAAAAGGGTCTGCTTAAACAGTTAATTTTTATGTTTCATCAAGAGTTATAGCATGCATCAAAATTAAAAGTACTTTATATTATCCTTACAGTTCCAATGGGACAAATTACTTATTGTATAATTAAATTTAATATGGCAAAATGAAATTTGTCAATCCAGATTATCATATTGAATTCTGTTAAAAGTGACTCCACACACACAAAGAAACATACTACACCATAAAAACAAAAGATAAAACAAAATCTTACGGCTATAATGGTGGTAATAGCTTGCGCTTTACATCATATTGTCAAAGAGCATAATAAAATCTGAGAGCTCCTCCAATCTCAAATGACACAGCATTTATGTATTTTATTGATTTAAGGTTTAAATATGATAAAATGAAAGAAATGTGCTCAAAATTAATTTAATATCATGAAAACAGGAGCCAACATATTAATGAAATCTAAATCTAAGAGACAAGTTGGACTTCTTAGAACTGATAGCATTAAGAATTACATTATAGGGAAAGCAGGGAGCTATTCAAAAGGAAATAAAACTGCTGAAATAAAACCATGAGCTGTCCCTTTCCAGGTTTCTTACTCTTCTCATTCGGAAGGATTTGGGGGATCTGGGAGAAGCCAACAGATGTAGTCTCTAAACCACACAAAGTGAAGAAATGAGAGTTCCAATCTCATGGAATAGTTACTTCTCCATGGTGTTTCCTAGTCCCCATTCTCCAGAACAGTACTGCACCTCTACCACAGGCCTACATGAAAGCCTTGGGAGAAATCCTGGCCCCATTCACTTCAGTGGGGCCAGGATTTAATTTCTCGTCTCCACATAGATACCAGAAGAGAGCCTAGGTTCAGAGTAGAGCAGCTCAGCCTACCCCTTCCCCAGCACTGCTCCACCTTCAGTACCCTGTAGCACAGGCAGCCAGGCCCTGCTCTCTCCCACCTAGGAGAGAGATCACCTGAGATCCTGGCTACAGCCTTTTATGAGTACCAGCTGGGCCCTAATTCACCCAGGCACAGCTGTGGCTGCTATGCCCTCAGCTGCTTTCTCTGTTAGCGTGGGAGCTGCTTGCTCCCAGCCACAGCCCTCATCAGGGCTGTTTTAACCACCCCACTACAGGGAGGATAGGAAAATTGTAAATAAGTTACACAAGGGGGAATACAAATATGAGAAACAACATCCACCCAAGGGAAACTCTAAATTCATCTACATACAACAGGTGAAATTCATGAGTGTGGCATGAGGTCTTAGCATGCTGGCTTTACACAGCTGTACTGCCCTGAAGTTTGGGGGATCTACCTCCAGTGTAACAGGCAGGATTCTCCTCAGATTTATGTAGACTAGCAGCCCTGGCCCCTTCACATCTGCATGTGGGGTGATCTAATGATTCTGAGTCCATATAGTTACAGCCCCTCCCCTGGCTTGCCTCTAACTTCCCCCCCCCCCATCCTGCATTGATTTGTAGCTGGTGCAGATACACTCTACAGCAATCCCTCTCACACTCTCTCCCCATTTTTTACACTCCCCACTATGCCATTTACATGATGTGTAAGTCCTTGCTTTGACTCCTCACTCCAATCTGAATGTCAACCAAAAATATACATCATGTGCTATAAATAACTTGCTCTCCTAGACTCACATTGTAACCTTAGTTTCAATTCCATCTCTTCTGCCTTCCTTTTGCTCCCTCTGGCTAGTATAATATATTAAATTATATAAGAATCGTGAAATTACTATAGTTAAAGCCTATATATACACACATACATATAAGCAAAGGGAATGAACCAACCATTATGTAGCTAAAACATCTCATTATCTTTTACTGTAATGGGATAAACATCAATCTTTCTGTTCCAACCCAACACTTTGTCATGTCATGCCTTGCTTTCTATGTCCAGCTTAACAGTAAGCATTTTATGGCATGTACCTGATTTTTATTTGTTTGTAAAGTGTCATGTACCCTTTTGTTCCATAATATAATAAGATTCATAGTGGCCAGAGCAGAAATCTTATTATACAAAGTTACAGCTTCATGTGGAGCAAATACCACAAAACCAATTCTGAAAGGGTTCACCTGAATAACCCTTTATCCTTATACATTTCTTTATATCTACAAGATCTACACATAGGTGACAAACATTAATTAAGTCCCAGAACAGCCATGCAAAGTAAGTAAAAACTGGTTATTTATCATCATAAAAGCGGTTCTTCAAGAATGTTTCTTCGGCTTATTCACACAAGTGGAACATGCGTCTGTCCTCACTTTGCTTCAGGAACTTTCCAGAAGTTTCCATTTCCATTGGGAATGCCTGAGTTCTCCTTTGCAGCACTAAAGGATCAGAGATGGAATTAACATAGGGCCATGTGATCCCACCTGCATCATTTCCTTTTGCTATACTCTCCTTCATAATTCCAAAGAAGAGGGGAAGCAGAACTGGGGACACTTTGCATTGCTACTTGTCCTAAAGAGGTCTGTGAGTGAACAGCCCACTTTGAACACCAGATCCACCATAATGTACTTCAGTGGTCTCTCCTATTGTCCATGCTATTTACCCTTAGCCTCTTGAATTAAGTGATGTTGCCAATGGCATCATGCTACAACATCCACTTCCTCCGCGCTGAGAAAGATCTCAGTGTCAAGTGGGGTGCCTGTGTTGCCTTTTCCAGCAGAACAAAGCTGCTCAGTACCAACAAAGCTTCTTTCTCCTACAAAGAGAATGGTGTTTCTTCAATACAAATATCAGTGAGGATCCACAATCACAGAGTCCTAAGAAACCAAAAGCAACCTTGGCCCCAGTACCAGTAATGGAAGTCTCCTTCTGCAGAGAAAACATTCTCAATGGTGGTGAGACCTTGATGCCCACAGAAGAGCAGAGCCATGGCTCTACAGACAGGGATATTGATCTATGAGGCACTGACTTCTTTGGCACCATAGTTATCTCTGCTTGGTCTGGTATTGAAGCCAAAGGCAATATGCTCTGTCCCTTCACAGAAGCAGATCTAGTGATGGATCTTTGTCAGACTTTCTCTGTGAGAAATGCACAGTGACTCTGTACCTATCAGTTTGGGCTCAAAATGTGATGACACAATACACCAATCAGTGATTCAGACAATAGGTTTCCTCCAGATAGAACAGACAAAGGGAATGCATGTCCAACTCTGGGCATATGGAAAGGAAAAACTTATGGAAAGCCTCATTTAGTGTCTGCATTTCTGAAGGACCTAGCAGCCATTACCAAAGGTCATAGGACTCTCGGTCCAGAAAAAAAATTAAGATGTAATGACCCAAACTACCTGAAGCAAATGAACTATATATTACATTATAGTTATACATTATATTATAGAAACACCCCTTGTAAATCACTCCTATGACAGAAAAGTTATTAGACCTACAGCCAATTGCAGGAAGGAAGCAATTGAAATGGGTACAGTGATGAAGATGTTTTATAACCTTGACTCCAAACCAAACTTGGGGGGCACTGCCAGGATCTGATCTACGAAAGTTCCTTAAGTATACTGACAGTAGGAGTGCAATTGCAGGTGCGAATATGCAAATGATATCTTGAAGAAGTATAACACTTCATTTTAGACTGGTGGATAAACAAAGACAACATGCAATTAAATAACTTCCCCAAAAACAAAGAGCAGTGGAGTCAAGTATAGAATCCTAGTATTTGGAATTCTTCCACTCTGCTTTAACTACTAAACCACAAATAACTTTAACCAGCAGCTACCAGTTGCTGTCCTTTTATTTCTGATTAGAAAATAGTAAAAAGAATTATCCTCTCATACATTCCTTACTTAAATTGTATAGGTGGGGGAAAAAAGCAAAGACATGCAACGTTTAACTAGGATTTAAAGAGATAAGCTTCAATTATTATATGTACAGTGGAGAAGAATTCCTATCAATAGCAATTTTTTAAAGTGGGAACTCAAAATCTGAATGATCTCTTTAAAAGAAAGTGGACTTTCTGCTCAAGTAGTCAAAAAGAAAGCTAAATTTTATTTAAAAAGGTACAGTAGAAGTCAGAAGCTGCAAATGACATTTTGCCTTATCTTTTGTTAAACTAGGTAAAGGTGATAAAACATATATTGCTTTGAAGAACTTTAATAAATCAATTACTTTGTCCCTGGAATGTAATGTTGCTGCCCTGTCACTGTTGGTCTTGGTCCTGATAATAACTGCTACTTATTTGTGGGCTCACAAGTTATTTCCAGAAGAGGTGTACTTAATTGCATAAGTCTTTCCAGTAGCAAAGCATTCTTCCTTTTATTTCTTTTACAGAATGACTTTCAAATAACCCTTTATATATCAATTGGAAATGAAGTCCAACTTACTGGGCATTTAAGAATTCAGAATCTCTGCATGAGCATTGCTCAGGTTTAACTTAAATTCATGCACTTCAGAGAGCTTCGTTAAATAAATCCACAACTCTTTATGGCTCTCAGATGTCTTGGATTGGCATCTGGCAGGAATAATTTCCCCCACTACTGTAGGGTTTTTTGTTATGTTATGTTTTCTATAACCCATGGCTTTGTTTACAACAAAGCCTTTAACTAGCTTTAAAAGACCGAAGCGGAGCCACACGGACTGAGGAGCTCACCTGCAGGGTCAGATTTTCAATGATATATGCTAAAACAATGAGGAGTCCGGTGGCACCTTAAAGACTAACAGAGTTATTTGGGCATAAGCTTTCATGGCAAAAAACAAAACAAAACCCACTTCTTCAGATGCATGAAGTGAAAATTACAGATACAGGCATAAATATACTGGCACATGAAGAGAAGGCTGTTACCGTACAAGTGAAGAACCAGTGTTGACAAGGCCAATTCAGACAGTTGGATGTGGTACACTCCCAGTAATTGATGAGATGTCAATACCAAAAGAGGGAAAATTGTTTTTGTAGTGAGCCAGCCACTCTCAGTCCCTATCCAAGCCCAAATTAATGGTGTTAAATTTGCAAATACGATTTTACCTCAGTGCTTGGCTGTAGACCAACCTCAATGCCAACTCTCCTCACATATCTACACCAGTGACACCATCACAGGACCTAACCACATCAGCCACACCATCACCGGTTCATTCACCTGCACATCTACCAACGTAATATATGCCATCATATGCCAACAATGCTATGTACATCGGCCAAACTGAAAAGCCCCTATGTAAAAGGATAAATGGACACAAATCAGATACTAGGAATGGCAATATACAAAAACCTGTAGGAGAACACTTCAGTCTCCCTGAACACACAATAACAGATTTAAAGGTAACCATTCTGCAGCAAAAAAACTTCAAGACCAGACTTCAAAGAGAAATTGCTGAGCTACAGTTCATTTTCAAATTTGATGCCATCAACTCAGGATTAAACAAAGACTGAATGGCTAGCTAACTACAAAAGCAGTTTTTTCTCTCTTGGTATTCACACCTCCAGATCAGCTGCTAGAAGAGGACCTCATCCCCCCTGATTAGAGATAACCAGGTAGTTCAGCCTGACTGAACTAACCTTGTTATCTCTAACCTGGTTCTTGCTTAATTATTTATACCTTCCTCATCATACTTCCACTACATGCATCCAATGAAGTGGGTATTAGCCCACAAAAGCTGATGCTTCAATACTTTTGTTATTCTTTAAGGTGCCACAGGACTCTTTGTCACTTCAATTTGAGGGCAGCAATTTTCAATCAGCTCTACGATATCACTCCATTGAAATCAAGGTAGTAGCTGGATTTACACTGATGTATCAAATAGCAGAATTTTCCCTAAGACTATAATTTAAGTTATTTTATAATCTTCACAGTGGTTTGGTTTGATGTTATCGCCACTGTGAGTATTTTTAGTCATTCAAGAAAATGGGGTTATCTCCCCTAGGCCTCAACCTCTGAATTTCTCTCTTGAGTTGTTTCTCCAAGCATATCCCTTCTGCAGTCTTTGTGAATTGCTTTTGTATGATTCTCCACATTTTGACCAAATATCTATTAGTGACATCTTTGTGGGTTTTTCAGCTGTCCTAATTTTGGGAAGCCAGATGCAATAGTTTAGTGTCATTATTATAAAGCTGAAGCAAAAAAATTGAAACCAACATGCTCTGAGCTTTATTTTCTTTCATACTGCCATTTTAAAAAAGGAAAACATGGAATGCGAAAATGGGTATTAAAATAGCCCTATGTTTTAGAAACAAATATAAACCAAAAAAGGAAACCAAAGAAATTTGCAGTTGAAGCTGTCACTACTGTCCTTAATTCACCCTGACTGTGCCTACAGATATTACAAGAGTCTTAGGTCTTTGAATGTTTAAAAAGTATGCCAAATTCTGGCCTCATGTACACCCTGTCCAGCTCCATTGGCTTCAGTGGGATTGGATTGCCCAGGGCATCCTTTGAATAGGTTTTCAAGCATAGGTTATACTGTCCCTGACATTCAGATTAAAAGTACTGTATATCTTTGAAAACCTGTGGCCTCTTGTAAGGTGTGGGGGAGGGAGGGCGGGAGGATACTCTCTCCAAGCATGTCCCTTGCAGCATGACATGCCACTAAAATTCCCTGCCTTAGTTGACCTTCTCTACTCACACCCAGCATCTTTAAAACAATATTCCTCCTCTCCTGGTGTCTAATTTATTAAACATCATAGCCCCTTCCCCCCACCCCAAGCCCTCTTCCTGTCTGGTCCATCCCTAAGTTCAGGCTTCATTGTCTGTATCTGTGTAGTTCCAGTCTTGGACTCCCCAGTGTGAAAACTCTCACCTTAAGTTCAAGGTGCGCACACAGCCTATCTTCTGGCTGAACTGGCTCTCCTTAATTGTGCTTGGACCCTGCTTTTAGATTCACTTGCCCAGTCATCTGACCAGTCCCTTGGTTCCTCCCAACTGGCTCTAACCAAACACCTGGCCTGGCTAGCTGAGAGAGAGTGAAGCTTTGTCCTTCTCACTTTACAGCTTCTTAAAGGAACAATGGTCTGGATTTTCCAGCTCCTTTCCCCTGCCAGAAACAAACAATTCTTTGGACCATCTTCCTTTCACCAATGTCTGTTTTGATTATTCCTTCATCCCGTACCCCAGACATATGGAAGAGGGATTGCCTCCTTTGGCCATAAAGGGCCAGTACCCTGTTACACGTCCATTGAATCAAATTAGTTAAATGTGCATGGTAAGTGTTAATACTGTTTTTATTATGAGAGATGTCACAGTTCAGGCAGCTGCACCTATATTCTCCCTCCATAGTCCCTCAAGGGCACCTCCATTTAAGCTCCTCATCTGAGGAGCTTGGGCAGAGATCTGCATGTCTCTCCCTCCTGATTGGGGTGTTAAGGCTACACAGCTCCCTGATTTACACTGGGATATTCCCAGCAAGTCAGACTACCTCAACAGGCCAGCGTCTGCACTGTGCTGTCTCCCCAGAGGTCATAAACAGCATAATCGCCCACAATTACGTGTTACCACACTTGTTTTTCTAAGCAATCACTTTTATTCATAAGGTCAAATCATTACAGAAAAAAATACTAAAACAATAAATGAAGCTACACACATGCTAAAACCGTCACCAGAGGTCAGACCAGCTCCAGCCTTGAGCATCGGTATGTGTCAGTCCTTCAAATCCCACAAGTGGGTTTTCCCTGTGGTTACAAGTGAATAACTGTCTTAGATTTAGAACCAGAACCCAGTCTTGGCAGTTGCCCTCTCCCTGGATATTCTCCAGGAAATGCACTTTACACTTATTGCCCCAAAAGTCACTTTTGTCTCTAATATTTTCAGTATAGTCCTTTGAACACCCAGGCTTCACATCTCCTACCTAGCAAGGTTACATGCAACCCAAGCACACAATAATATGAAAACTTTGTATTGAATAAAATGACCTGAAAGATACTTAAAATCAATTCAATAATGTTCCCCAAGGATATACAGGAAATTGCCATATCTGGCAGAGATAGAACTTCCAAGCAAAGACACATGGCATTATTCCTTTTAAAAAATGTATCTAACATACTTCATATTAGCAACTGCAGGTTTTAGTTTATCATGTCTGACTTGGCAATTCATCCTTAATGTTATTTTAACATAACTTTTTGCATCCAATATTATGCAACTCTGAGACTTCATTTATAACTAGCAAACACAAAACTGAACAATAAGTGCTTTCCTATTACAGTATCTTTCAAATGCTGTAAGTGGGACAAGAGAAACCTGAAGACAACCTATCTTCCTGCCACATTTTGAGGACGATGTTTGTTTCAAGGATGATCCTAAAAAGTTGTTAAGCTGAACAGTCTGAGACTTTGGCAGAGTAACATAAAGAAGTTTGAAAAATGCTTTTCCATGACAGTTCTCTGACTGCTTGTCATTGATGATGGGAGCGATGAGTGAAATAAAGTATATGACTGTGTTACCTAGACAGTGAAAATACTTTAACCACCATTAACACTTTCCAAGTCAAGATTCAGTAAATGTATCCTTTCCTTTCATGTTATGCTTTTCCCATAAGAAATATATTGTCCCAATAAGCAATTCTAAACAAGCCAATAGATGGCATATAATATGTGATCCCATAACCTCAACTTTGGATCTCTTTCTGTTAGGTTATTAGACATAAGAAACTTAACAGATACTGTGACTGTCGATACTCTTATGGCCACCACTTTTACAAGATTATGACAAGTTTTGTATGCCTCGTTTGGTACCATTAGAAAATGCAATAATCAGCTGAACATTAATATCCCATTGAAATATGGTAGCAATATTATATGAGAAGTTATGAGATTCTACTGCATAATTGTTTCTGAAATATGTTGTAATTCTGGGTAACACCCACAAACCAGTTTCTCAGAGACAAAAAACACTGGCACCTCAGCCAGGTGTAAAAGAGCAATCACTGGCTTAAGCAGCTGTTCTGCAGCAACATGTAAATATAAACAAGAAATTACATTGCATCACAGGGACATTTCAACCCATATGTCCTCAAGGGATTATGTGGTGCTTACACTCCAGTGGTGGGTAATCCTTAAAGACAGAAGAGTGGTATAAGAGAGAAAGACCGTGACCTCCAACACACCTCTCCTGCTCCCACCTCTCTGCTCACGATAACAGCGACAAAGAATGTCATAGATGCCTCTTCTAACACTTAGTCTACTGAGTACATCTAAATCATGGGGGTTCACTCTGTACTCCAATTTCTTCTAATAATGCATGAACACAAGGCTGTAAACAATAAGAAGCAAATCCCTGAAGATCTGTCATGCACTGGCTCCCCACTGTGTTCTGTTGGTTGCCTGCACTTCCACAAATGTCAAGAGGATCCCTCTTAAATGGGGTAACTGACTGAACCCAGGTCATTCCATAGAAAGTTTTAGTCCCATGTCAGTTTACATGGGGGTATGTGTTGTGTTCAGCACTCATCCCTCAGCTGTTAGTGCAATGGCAGAGATGCTGGTAATGCAGACAGGGGAATCCCCTCTAAATTGCTGCAGTAACTCAGGATGCCCAAAGGAGATAGCTTTGAAGGACTCACTATGTCAAGGGCATAGAGTTAATCAAATCAAGGTAGAGTTAGTCCCCATGGCTGGGGGAAGAGCACCAGGACAGGAAGTCTCCTCACAATGGGAAGGGACAGTGCAGAGAGCTTGTAAATGTGTTGTAATCCCTGCTCTTGTCTGGTGTTGATGTCCTACAATGATTCTGGAAGCAAGGAAAATCTATGGTAATGAAGGATCAGGCAAAAAAAGTCCTGGCAGTGGCTGTAGCCCAAAAATAATTTGCTTAAGAACATTGGAAACAAAAAAACAAAACAAAACAAAAAAGAGTTCAAAGAGAAGAAGAAAATGAGGAATAACATGGGTAATATTTTCTCTCTCTTATTCTTGTTAAACAATGCTACAGGACCTCTGATGTGAGAGATAGTGTTTGGAGAACTATAGGATGGAATGTTGGGTCCTGAAGGTTCTGTGTCAGCTGGGCAGTAAAGAATGGGAACACCTAATGGAAAGAGGTAAGCAGCTCTTCTGATGAATTCCAGTGCCTAGAGTCCTGTTTTCTCTCAAACTGACCTAGGTGAGTATTTCCCTGCCCTTTTGGGAGCCTTGGGCACTGGTGCACTTTGGTTCCACCTATTTTCTGCCTGTGGCACATAATAATCTAGTATCCTGTGGGTTGTAATACTTTGGTCTAATTTTGATTGTTCAGTTTAGTGTGGGTTTGGTTGTTGGGTGCTAGATCGTGATGGTGGCCTGTGATATACAGGAGATAATACTAGATGATCTGGTGGTACCTTCAGGCCCTGCAGCCATAGAATTTATGACCAAGAAAAAGCAAGCATAGCCAAGTGAAGGGTGACAAAAAGAGGAGATGATTCCTCAGAACATTCCTTAACCCAAATGCCACCCTAGCACAGTGATGAGACACTGTATCCCAGAAGGTATGGCCAGCTTCCTCCGCCTCAGGACCACGAAACCTACCTCCCCATCAGCACATGAGAGAGAAAACCTTTCAGCTTTCACTGAAGTCTGCCACCTCCGTCCAGCTTTAACAGCTGGTATACAACCCACAACAGTGAAAATCTGCACTGGTATTTCTAGGATTTTCATATGAAGAGTAATAGGTTTCATAAGATCTGGAAGTGGATACATTTGTGCTGCACCACTACCTTTTAACCCTCTAATTATTCCCAGGATATTAGTCCACTCTTCACATCATGTTCCAAAGCCTAGATATTTGGATATTACTATTTGAAACAATCTGTCTTTGTGTGAAATATATGGCAGCCTGGTTGGGTAAGTGGGACCTGATATATGATTTTTTAATAAAAATACCAGTTATATAAATGTACCCTTGTTTCTGCTGCCTTCATTTTAAAACCCTTTTTGTAATCTGATTATATTGTCTTCCCTCCATTCCTGTGTCTGGTTCTCAGCTCCCAAAGGAGCCAGATACAATACTACTGTATAACTAACAAAATTAGAATTTAGAATTCTCTGCAGGCAGCCCTCCCTTTCTGTGCTTGGGCAAGAGGAGCAATGGAACGGAGACACTGCTGCATCAATCAATAATTCATCTAAAGTAAATAAAAATAAAAAGTGCTACTGTCACCACAGACTGGCCCTAAGATCTGGTTTATGATGGGAATTCCAAGGGTTGCATCAAATCTGACCTCTCTTTATGATACTTCAGAGTAAGAACTTACACTTGTAGAGTTTAGCTGTCTGCTGATATCTGTAGGTGGCAATTTAAAGACATACCACAGACTCAAAGATTATAGCACTCTGAATTTGGGGAAATTGCCATGATACCATAACATTAGTCTGTGTCTTTGTGTGACAAACAATGGAAAATTCATTTTATAAAAGCAATATCTAGATATGGGCCAAAAGCAAGAAACATTTATCTGATTTTCCTTCCTCTCCTCCTCCCTCCAAGAATCTTGCTGGTTTGGATAAAATGGAGCTGAGATTCAAGCGACCACATTTTTGCTTCTGCAAAACCAAATCCTTAATGATGAGGATTTACAAAAACAGAAACTCAGTCACCTCAGCCGATCTGTAGTAATAAGACACTTCAGGTAATTCTGGAAATATATACAGGTATTTAGGCTGTAGTGTCATGTCCTGCAATGCAACTGTCTGATATGATCACACACCTTTTCAAGTGAGGCCTTGTGCCTTTCTTTATGACTTTAGTTCAGGGAATATGTGCAGTGCTTGTTCAATGGCTATGAAATGGGCAGAAAGTTATATATCCATTTCACAATACAATACATTGCAATGACATAAGAGGCTGGTGAAAATATTAGGGTGCGGGACAAAGCCCACCCCAAAATCACCCTGCAGTGGCAGCTCCTATCCTATGAGTCTTGGGATGGCTCTCTGCTCTCACCCATTGGCTCTTGCCACTCTCAGTATCATTTGATGCAGTTTCACTCACATGTGGGGCCCACCTCACCCACTTCCTGGCCCAGATGCCACTAGATCCTGGCTTCAGGATCTCCCATTCCTTCCCCAGAACTATCCTTCCTTCCCAATCACCTGAGGATCTCCCTCTTCCCCTTCTCCTGATCCCTTTAGGATCCTTCCCTCCCTCCAAACCATTCTTCCCCCCTCATCCTGTCAGGATTCCTGCTTTCCTTGGGACTGTCCTCCCCCAACACAATCATCTCAGAATCTTCTTCCAGGATGCTCACACTGTCCCATTCCAATCCCCTACATCTGGGCGCTCTGCTCTGATCCTCACCTGCATCATCTACTCCTCTTGGGATCCCCACTCAGACAGCTCTCCCCCACTCATCTGCTGGGGTCTCTCAACATCATAGTTCCACTTCCCCCATGGCCCAACAGATGTGGCAGAGCTTTGCACAACTTGCATTTTCCAAATTTCAGCTTTCCCAGAGAGGGCTGCTCAGGAGCTATTGTCACCTGGGACTGAGAAATCTAGCTCCACTACTGGGAATCTACTGTGATGGCAGGGGCCATCTGTCAAGAATGCCCTGTCCCCTTCCTGTCCCTTGTACTGCTCGATGCAGAGCTTTGCCTACTAAGCAGGTCATGCAGGTAGGTGGTGACAAGAAAATGACAAGGCATAGACACATTTGGGGGCGCTGAGACACTTCCATCTCTACCCACCTGCTGCCTATGCACAATGGAGCTTAAACTTTGTCTAAACACAGATTGAGGCTGGTCTGTCCCCATGTGCTACCACGGTCTTCTTTTAGCAAGGAACTAGAGTGTTGATCTCAGGCCCAAAGTTAACTAGGAGAGGAGAAGGGGCTGTAAGTGATTAGCGGTTGGTGTGATCTCATACAATTACTGTTAGGACCAGAGATAAAGAAAAAAGCAATTTTCATAGACAATATCCTTACCACAAAGTCAGAAACACTGACTCATGTCTTATCATTAATATTAAATATATGGTTATCATGCACATTAGTTTCGAGCACGGTTCAAAACTGCTGTAAATAGCAATACATTTTACTAAAAATGCAGGCAGTACCTTTTGCTTCCAAATTACAAATGTTACCCACCAACATGGTGATGGAGCCTCTTTGGATTACCTTTTACTATAACCATTGCTATAGAAACAGTAATGTTTGAAACAATCTCCCACCTTCTCTAGAAATTAATAAAACAGGGTGAGTAAGCCTTCTAAGTCTGACCATCCTTTCATTTGTTTCTCCATTAATTACAGACATTCTCAATGTCAAACAAATTATTGGCTTAAAAATAATTGTCACTGGGGAAGGAAGGGAAGCAAAACAAATCAATGGTAATGGATATTTTCATTCAGTTCAACCCCAAAGCAATAAAAAAAGAATTAATATTGGCATGCTCTCACACCCTCCCTTTGCCTTGTATTAGCTCACTTCAACCTTATTAATGGAAGATAAAGCCTGAAGCTGTGTTTACACAGCAAAAGAAGTAATGATGACATTGACAGCAAAGAAACCAATATGTCTGGGAATGTATGGTGGGACGGCGGCTACCTCTCACTGGCATATAAGGGGTTAAAGCCACCCTGATGAGACTGCGCAGGAGGCAGCCAATAAGGAAAAGGCTTGCAGTGTCAGCCAATTAGGGGAAGGTTCACTGGAAGAGCCAATCAAGGCCAGGCTGGCCCATATAAAAGGGACTGTTGAGCAAAGGAGGGGGAGTCACTCCTTGTAGTTCAAGGGAGGAGGACTGTGGGATTACAGTGGATGAGACGCTGGATATGAGTCAGCAGTGTGCCCTTGCTGCCGAGAAGGCCAACAGCATATTGGTCTGTATTAGTAGGAGCATTGCCAGCAGATCGAGGTAAGTGATTATTTCTCTCTATTAGTCACTGGTGAAGCCACAACTGAAATATTGTGTCCAGTTTTTGTCCCTCCCCCATCCTACAGAAGGCATGTGGACAAATTGGAGAGTCCAGCGGAGGACAATAAAAATGATTAGGGGGCTGGGGCACAGGAGTTCTGAGGAGAGGTTGAAGGAACTGGCGTTATTTAGTCTGCAGAAGAGAAGAGTGGGGGGGGGAGAGGGGATTTGATAGCAGCCTTCAACTACCTGAAGGGGGGTTCCAAAGAGGATGGAGCTAGGCTGTTCTCAGTGGTGGCAGATGACAGAACAAGGAGCAATGGTCTCAAATTGCAGTGGAGGAGGACTAGGTTGGATATTGGGAAAAACTCTTTCACTAGGAGGATGGTGAAGCACTGAAATGGGTTACATAGGGAAGTGGTGAAATCTCCTTCCTTAGAGGTTTTTTAAGGCCTGACTGGACAAAGCCCTGGCTGGGATGAGTTAATTGGTGTTGGTCCTGCTTTGAGCAGGGGGTTGGACTAGATGACCTGCTGAGGTCTCTTCCAACCCTAATATTCTATGACTAGCTGCTTACAGGGCTGGAGCACCATGGATAGAGCAGAGCAGTGCTGGGCAGAGTCAGCAGCCTATAAGAAAGCTCCAGGTTGAGGGCTGCCAAACTGAAGCCCGGATAAAAGGGCAGAGGAGTGCTGGGGCTGCAGGGAAGTGGCCCGAGAAAGGAGATGGTGGAGTTAGAGGAGGGGCAGTACATGGCAGCCAGCTATAGGGTCCCTGGGTCAGGGCCCAGAATAGCAGGTGGGCCCAGGCTTCCTCCCCCTTTTTGCTCCCACTGGCCATTCAGAGAAGTGGTCCGTACATGGACTGCAGTATGCCACTGAAACGAGTAGCTATAATTAGGACTGCAGATTGCCTTTGAATCAAGTGGCTGGCCTGAGGGCTGTCAGTTCCCCAGGCAGCGGGAAGGAACCAAGTGGGGCAGAAGCAGAGGACTGTGTCCAGAAGAGGACAATGCAGTCCTGGACGTGGAGACAGGAGCGACAATGGGTGAGACACCACCAGAGGAGGGCACCCTGGCAACCCTGAGCTAATTCCCAGGACGGCCAGCAGGAGGTGCCATGGTGGTGAGTTGAACTCCATCACAGAATGACATCATACTTTATATCAAGATCACCAAGAACACTTGCTTAGATGTTTTGGAAGCATAGCCCATTCATTGAGCATGATTCTCTTCATCTGAGCTGGAAAGATAAAAGGCTACCATTTAAACTTGAAATGATACTATTAATCCCATGTATTCATTGGAAAGATTTTTAAAAAGGTATATGATTATTTATGATACCAGGCTCTTACTCAACCATGAGCCTCTACCAATGTGTGGGTGATAGGCCAAGGCAGGGGGCAGTCCAACACAGTTGTAAAGTGTGTGCAGGTTTTCGGGTAGCCAGCGGATATCAGAAACAGTACCAGAAACATCAGAAACAGTAGCCAGCAGATAACAGAAACAAACATATCAGAAACAGTCCAGGACAACAGTCAGTTCTCACTAGGGTCAATGGCCAGAAGACCCAATCCAAGAAGCCAGGTCTATGGGCAGGGCTGATGCAAGGATATTTTGTGCCCTAGGCGAAACTTCCACCTTGCGCCCACCCTCACCCTTCACTCCCCCGGAGCATCGCTTATTATTAACTTTCAAAATACTTTTTAAAATACACCCTTTTTAATCACGTGTACTTCCTTCATTCATTCTTTCATATCAAAATCTACTAAATTTTATTCTACCTTCAGAATATCCAAGTACTGTTATTAATAAAATTTATAAATTTAGAATAGTGTATACTCCATCATACAACAACTGATAATATCAATATGACAAATTTCAACAACCTACACACACATATTTGCACATAAACATATACACTCAAATACTTAACATACACACATAATTGACACAAAGTATTAGTGAAATGATGCAGCAGCACTTGCCAGTCTTAGGTCTGAAACAACTCAACAAAAAGTTAGCATCAGTCACCAACCTCTGAAAACTAGTAAATGTAGCATTATTAACAGCCTGTCAGAACTGTTAACGGCTGTGCGCAAAAAGAAAAATGACGTCACTGCCACTTTGTACCATAGTGAAGCAGTATGCTTGTGTCTGCAATGCAGAGCTGGCGTAGACTATAGCTGTAATGTACGAGAGACCGACAAGTTAAAATGCACATTCAACAACTTTTCTCTTTTGTTTATTCATTCATTTTCCAGCAAAACAATTTGGGGCACCGCTTTATGGTGCTCCCAAATCTTGGCGCCCTAGGTGGATGCCTAGTTCACCTAGTGGTTACACTGGCCCTGTCTGTGGGTAGGAAGGCAAGGCAAGGCAAGGCAGCACAGCAATCTTGACAGCAACCAGGAGGTACAAGTTTGTTTGTCAGACAACTTCCTCTTCCTGTTGGGGCCTTTATATACTTCAAGTACCTGTAGTAGGGTTGCTGCCCCACTCTGGAAGAACAGGGGTTAAAAGCAGCCCTGGAGAAGACTGGCTGGGAAAAGAATTGAGAGCAGCTGAGTGAATAGCTGACCACAGGTGTGGCCAGCTCAATCAGCGCCCAGCTGGCCCTGATAAGAAGACTGTGACCAGGAGCTGTGAGGTCAGTCTCTCTGTAGCTTTAGAAGCTTGCTCTCTGGCTGCCTGAGAGCAAGATACCTGAAACAGAGCAGAGCATGGCTGGGGAATAGGGCAAAGGGAGCTGTGGAGTTCCAGACTGATAACCCCCCAGGGTGCAGGCCTGGATGAGGGCCTATGAAAGGGTACTCTGGAGCAGTGCTGGGGAATAGGGCAAGGGAGCTGGGGAGCTGCAGCCCTTATTGGAAAACCTCTAGGCTGCAGGCTTTCAGGAAGGTCCACACAGGTACTGGGGTTGCAGAGGTGCAGCCTGGGGTTAGACAGAGGAAGCTGGTCCTAACTCCCTTGCCAATGATGAGTGGCCATTACAGACTGCAGTCTGCCCCAGAGACCCGGGATTAGATGATAACTGGCAGTAACCACTGAGGCAAGGTGGTTTTAGAGCAGTGATGGCGAACCCGTGGCACGCGTGCCGCTGCCGGCACGCCGAGCCGTCTCTGTGGGCACGCCGTCAAAACGCCGGAGCAGAGGGGCGGGGTCAGTAAGAGGCGGGCGGGCGGTGGAGGAGGAAGTGAAAGGACGGCCGGAGCCCGGGAAGGAGAGCGGAGGCGGGGCCGAGGCAGGAGGCGAGGCAAGGCAAGAAGGAGAGCGGAGGCGGGGCCGAGGCGCGAGGCGCGGCGCGAGGCAGGAGGCGAGGCGACGCGCGGCGCGAGGCAGGAGGCGAGGCGACGCGCGGCGCGAGGCAGGAGGCGAGGCGAAGCAAGGCAAGGGGGGGGAGGCGAGGCAAGGCAAGGGGGGAAGGCAAGGCAAGGCAAGGCAGGGGGGGGAGGCAAGGCAAGGCAAGGGGGGAAGGCAAGGCAAGGCAAGGGGGGGGAAGGCAAGGCAAGGCAAGGCAGGGGGGGGAGGCAAGGCAAGGCAAGGGGGGGAGGCAAGGCAAGGCAAGGCAAGGGGGGGGAGGCAAGGCAAGGGGGGGGAGGCAAGGCAAGGGGGGGGAGGCAAGGCAAGGCAAGGCGAGGGGAGGGGAGGCAAGGCAAGGCAAGGGGGGAGGAGGCAAGGCAAGGCAAGGGGGGGAGGCAAGGGGAGGCAAGGCCGGGGGGGGGGGCGAGCCGCGCTGCTGAGGCCGGGGGGGGGGGGGGTGAGCCGCGCTGCTGAGGCCGGGGGGGTGAGCCGCGCTGCTGAGGCCGGGGGGGGGGGTCCCGAGTCGAGCGGGGGTGTTGGCACTTTGAAAAAAAACACGTCGTTTTGGTTTGCAGTTTGGGCACTTGGGCTCAAAAAGGTTTGCCATCACTGTTTTAGAGGATTGGAGTTTCCCTGGGAGGGGAGATCCAGAGTGTGGAGGTACTGCCAGGAGGCAGAAACCTCCTAAGGTAAAAGGGCACTGGGGTCTGGGAGGGACACGGGGGCCTAAGGCAGGTGAGACACCGGCCACCAGGAGGTGCTCTGAGTGCTGGAGAGCTAATTCCCAAGATAACTAGCAGAGGTGCCACACTGGTGAGTCAAGAGTTCATTACAGTACCCAATAAGAATGCTGCCTGTCCATCTAATCAAGACCAGGATTATGGCTACTTTGGGCCTTAACACTAAGGCTTTTGGTTAGGAGGGCCAGTTTGTTTCAGTGCAGCAGCTAAGGACCTGAGGTCCTGACTATGTGTATACATACAGTACATCATCCATTTTTAGATTATTTAGCAAGATAAGGCCATTAGTCTAAATAAGCCAAATGAAACATTTCTTAAATATCTAGTTATAAACAAGAATACATAAAGTAATTATTCAAATAATTCATGCAGTCAGTTGTTTGGTGGAAATTAATTTAAAAGATACCATCCATACAGCTTTAAAGAGTGATTCAGGCATATTTCTAAAAGGCTGATCCATCTTTCATTAAAGCAAATGGAAAGATTCAGTTGGAGTTGGATCAAGCCTTTAAAAGCATATGGCTAGATTCTGAGTGGCAAAATACTATGGTTTACTGGGCCTGATCCGGCATCACTGAAGTCAATGGAATGACGCTTTCATTGACTTCAAGAGGCTTTGGATCTGGCCCATGGTGATGAAGATACTATAGATCAGATGTGATACCTTTGATCATTGTTCTTATGCACAGCTACGTGAAATAGATATTTTGGTGTTGGTGGTCACTAGAAGATCCAACAATCACTGTGAGCAATGATTTTTTTTATGTTACACAAGCAAGCAACTTCCTATTGCCTAAAGTGATTGAGACATATTCAATAAACTACACACTAATTGTCCCACGTGTAAAATAGAAATAATCAGTTCAGTACACAAGTACAATTTAAAAACAATTAGTGCCACAAAAATTATCCCTATCCCTATACTATTTCACACATCCAATATACAGTATATATGTATATATTGATAAATAATGTTTCAATTTGCTTTTCCTGTATATCAAGTTCTTCCAACCTAGTCTGTTCTAGTTCCATTTTAACCTAAGACTGTTGTTGGTGAAAGGCTCTCTAGGACATTTGCACCCAAGGAGGGGAAGATATAGGACTACATGTGAGCCATGTACAGAAGCTGTAGCTTTCATTTTCATATCAATTGATTGGCATGCGCACACAGTTTAATTCCTCAACTGCAGTTAACACCATAGGAGCAGTATGCTTTGAGTCATGACATGAAAACTTAAATACAGAAATCAATCCAGTGTCAAAGTGTTTTAATAACTAATACAAAATGTAAGCAACATTACTACTGAGAAGCACTGTAGTTTAATAGGACATTGGACGGGGATGCTGGAGATACAGGTTCTCTTCCTGTCTTTGCTGCTAACCTATTATGTAATCTCAGACCACTCTATTCCCACTCCTATTAACTGTCTGCTTAGATTTCAAGCTCTTTGTGACAAAGACCATCTATTTATTATGTGTTGGTACAGTGCCTAGCTCAACTGGGTCTCTGATAAAATAAAAAATTGGATCAGCTATAATATTGTATGATACCAGATATAAAATGATTCAATCTCTTGAACAAATGCAATAGAAGTAGTTGTATTATTTACTCCTTAAAACGTTGCACTTCATAATACCTGAAAAAGTTATAGGAGAGGAAAATCAGTGATGGCTCAATCTGTGCATTACTATAAAAAGCAGGATGCTCCGAAATAGCTTCACAGTACATTCAAATCAAATATTACAGAACATTCCCCTTACATGAGTTGGGGCTCATCCATGAAACTTCCCAGATTTTTTTCCCACAGCTTCATGGTTTATTTATTGCCTTTTATGCTAATAGCAGCATGTTGCTTCTCACTGCTGTTAGTGAATGATTTAATAGGGACCTTGATGGAAATACCTCAAAACCCTATCAATTTCTTCCTTTATTTCACAGTTTTCTTCTTATTGGTGTCTCTGAGCATAGGACAGTGCATATATTACAGGAAAGAGAAACATCATATTTTTCTCATTCATTACCACGCTGATTTGTCCATACATCTTTTTCTTTTTCATATTGACAAGGCTTCCTTCTGTACCTAGTGCTTTATTACAAGTTTCAATTGATTTTTCTTATCAACAGTCAGCAATGAGGAGGTGGTGCTAAACAGAAGTAAATCAGAAGTTGTATAAAGTACATCAGATGAAAAGCTGGCAGACACAGCTATGCAAAAGACAGCTGAGGTCAGCCAGATATAAATGACCCTAACCATGCTTCAAGAGATGTGCTGTCAATTAAGCATTTTTCACATTTCACTGATTTATGGCCTGATTAGACATGCAAATCAACCAAGCCACAATTTTGTCTCAGAACTGAATTGGGTCTTGCTTGTAAAGAAGAGATCAAACCCTGTCTTAACCATACTCATAGATCCTTTGCTTTTAAGACCAGATGGGCCCTTTCAATTATCCAGTCTGACCTCCTGTATATCACAGGCCAAAGAATTTTACCTAGTTACTCCTGTATTGAGCCCAATAACTTCTCCTTGACAAAAAGAAATCTTCCAGGAAGGCATCCAGTCTTGATTTGAAGGCAGCAATAGATGGAGAATCCACCATTGCCTTGGTAGATTATTCCAATGGTCAATCACCCTCACCGTTAGAAATATTTACCTTATTTCTGATTTGAACTTGTTTGGCTTTAAATGATTCACTTACTACAGAATCATAGTACAACTGTGAGATTTTGAAGACTGTGACATGATTCTATGGCATAGCTGAAGGACAATATGAGCCCATCTACAAAGACAAAACCAGACCATGGATGGTTATCAGCTATTTGGAGAGGATATTGTATAGTCATTTTCTACTGCCTTAATTACACAAGCACAGTATCTTCTGGAACTGTGTAATTCTTTGTGGGCTAGGCTGTGTCTCTTAAGCACAGTCCTATAGTGAGGCCAGTGCAGAACTACACTGCCTCAGGGGAATCCTAGGAAGGCGAGAGTATGGCTATGTTCCCTTGGAATACCTGTGCAAGCTGGTGAGGAGGCAAGGTGATGGCCATGCCTGTTTCGATCACTCCCACCCCTGAGAACAGAGCAATTCAATTGCTTGTGGCCTTGGCATGACCACAAGAAAATTTCCTTGTACCCTCCAACATATCCTTATCTACTTGGCCAAAGAACAGTCTGGCCCAGTGAATGCCAGACAAACTGAATCCAAGTAAGTAGTTTAAGGTTAATACAAAAATATACTCAGTAAGCCGTTCTTATAGTATATGCTATAGATCAACTATGATGACATATAGAATGTCAGGGTTTTATGCTGCTGTCCATCACCATAGTCTCAGAAGGACTGGAATATGAAAATCAATAGCAAATTACCCAAGGAACTTGGAGTGTGACTGAGCTCACCTTTCTTTTGGGAGTAAAAACTGTACTTGAATATTTTTTGTTATGTTTGTGTTGGCAATTTGTTCCGGTTTTTATTTATTGTATTTTTAGGGGTGTATATTAATGTTCCGAGTGTCATTCTTGCTCTTCAGGAAAGACTATTTTTAAGGATGAAAGTTTGGCAACTTCTTTAAGGACAGTGAGACTCTGGATTCACCAGATCCCCCATGAAGGTTTGTTCCATAGCTGGATCCTATTGATTTAGAATGATTGGCCCCAGCTCTCACCAGTGGCTCTGGGCGTGGCAATCTCCTTTATCCCAAAGGAGCACAGCTGTCATCGGGGTTCATAGATAGAAATTTGGCCTTTGATGTAGCTGGGGCTTGATCAGAGGTGAAAGTAAGTCGGTATGCCCCGGTACGGCGTACTGGCAAGAGCCGATGTGCCGTACTGGGGCGGATTGGCTTCCCCTGGCACAATTTAAAGGGGTTTGGGCTTCTAGCAGAGGCTGGAGCCTCAGGCCCTTTAAATTGCTGCCAGAGCCCCTGCTGTGGGAGCCCGGGGGAGGCTGCGGTGGTCCTGCCGCGGCAGTTTAAAGGGCCCAGGGCAGTAGCGGAGCACCGGGCTCTTTAAATAGCTATCGGAGCCCTGCCGCCGCTTCCCTAGGGTTCTGACAACAGGGCTCCCATCCCCACGGAGTCCCGCTGCCAGAACCCTGGGGAGGCTGTGGCGGGGCTCCTGTAGCTATTTAAAGAACCCGGTGCTGGGCCGCCACTACCGCTTCGAGCCCTTTAAACTGCCGCTGGAGTCCTGCCGCAGCCTCCCCCGAGTTCCCGCAGTGGGTGAGGGGTGGGGTGGAGCTGGGCTGAGGAGGGGAGTGGGGGAGGCCCCTTATCAGCACGGGGGATGGGCTGGGGACGGCTCTGACCCCCTAGCCCCACCCCTTCTACTTGAGGCCCCACCCCTTCCGGGGGCCAGAGCTGGCCCCAGCCCAGCCCATGCCTCGTACCGGTAAGAGGCTGCAGTTACTTTCACCCCTGGTCTTGATCCATAAGTCTTTTTAAAAATTAGGACCAAAGCCTTAAATTGGCGTTGAGGGCTGACTGTGAGTAGCTGGCAGGACTTGAGCACAGGCCTGACTGTCTCACTACAGCCTAGACTGAAAGAGGCAGGTAGCCACATTCTGTACTAGCTGGAGTTTTTGCATTATCTTCACATTCAGCTTCAGATAAAGTGAATTACAGGAATCCAGCTTGGATGTGACAAACACAAGGATCATTGTGGCCAACTTCTCCTCTAGAAGAAAGGTGTGACGTTTTCTATACACTGGAGATATATTTGACACTGATGCTACCTGATCAAAGAGGAGTCAAACAGGACCACACGGCATCATACGACTCTGATTAATGAAAACAATGTCTTAGTTCTTCAAATGTTTTTCCCCTTTCAACCAGCAACACTTTGGTCTTACCCGGATTCAGCTTCAGCAAGCTGCTATTCTTCCAAGAGTTGATTTCTTGTTAACATCTTAATGTAATAGTGAAAATTTGCTGACCTACATATGGGCCACCTACATCTTCATCATTAACTGCCTCATCCCCTGGAATGGACCCAAGGAAAAGAAACTATGTATAGTAATAACGTAACTACTAAGTACATTATTCAAATTCATGTATTAGAGAGCACTTACCTTGTATAATACCTAAAGCAGTAAAGACATTTTGGACCATTATGACAATTAAAGTAATATAAGTAAATAGAAATCTCAGCTTTGTAGGTCAGCCCTAGCTGTATAATGGGGTTACCCAAAATCCTAGATTCAAGGACTCCTAAGATTTGGGGACATCTGGATCTACAGTTGAGGGTGTTTTTGTTTGTTTTTGTTATTTGGCCTGGTAGGGACGGTTTGGTGTGACTTGGAGACATAGATGTTTCATTCCATTCCACTGCCGCCAATATGAACAGTGGCCTGAGAGTGCTCCGGCCTACAAAAATGCATGGATTATGAGTAAGCTGCAGCACAAAGTATGTCCTTAAGAAAGTCAGCAAACCTTCAGCAAGGTGTCCACCTTAACAAATGCAGAGGGAGAAAAACAAGGAGATATCTACTTGAAAAGCATTATCTGGGTCCTCTAGGATTTTGTAATCTGTTTTCTCTTCAACTCTTCTTCTGGGGCTCTCCTTTCTCCCTCCTGTGCTTTTGCCGTCACTTTCCCTCTCCCCATTGTCAGGTGCTTATTCTCTCTTCCTTTCTCAGGTTCCCGTGATTCTCTCTCCTTCCCCAGGCCTTACCTCAGGATCCTTCCATCCCCAAGATCCTTACATTTTCTCTGCCATACTCTGGATTTCTCCTTCGGTTCTTTCACTTCCAAATCCTCTCTCCTCAGGATCCTGGTAATTCAACTCTTTGTCCACATCTCAGTTCTTCCACCCTAGAATCACTCCTGTTCATCTCTTTCCTGCAGGATCACTTCAGTTCTTCGCTCATTCTTTTTATAATCTCCCTAGTTACCCCATCTCACTAATTTGTCTGTCATCCAGATGTATTTTTTCTCCAACACTGGGATTTTCAAAGGAGCTTAAAAGCAATTAGGTACAGAGCACCGATTGGAAATCAACAGAAAATAAGTATCTATCTCCGTTAAGCTCCTTTGAAAATCCAAGCCCAATTCACACACCCATGAGGACCACCACAGATCATCTAGATTCTTCTGCCCACTCATTCCACTTCTACATCTCTCCCATTCGCTTCAGAGTCCCCTGTACATCTCTCCCTCCTCTAGTTTTCCCCGATTGATGGATCACTTCCATTTCATCGTCCCCTCTCGAGGATCTGTCTCACTCAAGGGTAATGCATGATTGCATCTTGTTGGGATTGCAAAAATAAGGTCAAAATATAAACAGAATGTTGCAACATTATCAAAACAATTTATCCGATTCATATTAGATACAGAGCTAGATTTTCACTTCAAGAGATTTTGAGATTTCAACTTTTTGTCTCAAAAGAATCGCTGAGATTCTCAAGGGAGGGGAAAACCCATTTCATTCCCAGCTCTACTCATGATTTGGATCTTTCCTCACCTTTTCTTTTCCTGGTCACTGAAACTTCATTATTTAGGAAGGAAGACTAGGTCTGCTGCTATCAAGGGAGAATTAGGGGTTGAGTGTGACAACAACCGGTACCCTCTCCCTTCTCCACCCACAAACAGTGAACATAGACTACAGTGAGGTGGAACAGAGCAGAAGAGGAATAACAGTTCCAGGATGCCCAAGAGGTACCGGGTTGGCCTTCAGTGGTGGGAGGAGTAAACATCTGAGAGAGAAATGCAGCCCATAGTCCTGAAAGCCCCACAACCTATGCAGGACTCTATGGCAAAAAGAAAGGTGAGTTGGACCCAGCTGCCTTTTTCAGGAAACTATTGATGCACATGACTGTGGACCAGCCTTCCAAGGGGAAGAACAGAGTAGTTACGGTAGTTATGGTTATAAGCACCGACTTCTACTGGTGCCAGTGGGTGCTTGACCTTGACTCTGCCCCTGGCCTTGCCCCAACTCTACCCCGTCTCACCCCCATTCCAACCCCTTCCCCAAAATCTCTGCCCCAACTCCACGTCCTCTGCCCCTCTTCCGACTCCTTCCCCAAATCCCTGCCCTCAGGGCCCGCTCTAGGCACCAGCAAAGCAAGCACGTGCTTGGGACAGAACATTTCCAGGGGCAGCATTCCGGCCACACACACAGGTGTCCCAAAGCCCTGATTTCCCACCACCCCACCATGCCATCCAGCACACGCTGCACCCCCTGTGCCAAGTTTCGCAGCTGGGAGAATTGCAGGAGCCTGGTGGTGGGTGCCTAAGTCCCAGGTCTCCGACCTACGGGCTCTGTGCCAAGTGGACCGGCGCTCCCTACCCAGAAGGGCTGGGCAGAGAGAGCACTGCCTATGGCTCAGAGATCCCCAACAATGAAGCAACCCAGGAGGAAGTGGTGGGGAGGCGCCACCACGCGGCAGCCTGAGAGCTAAGATTCTTCTCCATGGCAGGTGGGAGCCTCCCTGCTACTAGCCAAAAAATGGGGGGGCGGACAAATTTTTTTTGCTTGGGGGGGGGGGCAAAAGACCTAGAGCCGGCCCTGCCTGCCCTGGCCCCACCTCTTCTCCACCTCCTCCCCTGAGCAAGCCATGTTCCCACTCCTCCCCCCTCCCTACTGGAGACTGTGACATCTCTTTGGCGGCTGCAAGAGCTGGGAGGTAGGCAGAGGAGCGGGGACGTGGTGCAATCAGGGGAGGATGCGGAGGCGGAGGGGAGGTGGGGCGGGGACTTGGCTGCCGGTGGGTGCAGAGCACCCACTAATTTTCCCCATGGCTTCTCCAATCCTAGAGTACCCACAGAATCGATGCCTAGGGTTATGGTTGCTGAAACAAAAGCAATATGCAAAATTTGCAGAATGTAAGTATAAAAGTATATTTTAAAATAAATAGTAATTTCATTAACCTACCACTATTCAGACCTTACTTTCCTTCCTTTATCAGACACCTAGCTGGTAAATCCAAAGGCAAATGGATAACCCCATCCTCCAAGCAGTCTATCAACTTCATTACAGCACTGTGCCTTAGTTCTCATTAAGACGCAGCTCCAATGCATATATTGCCGTTGCTTCTGTGAACCAATTTGTGGGATGAATCATTGAGTCTGAGCAATATGGAGTCAGCAGCACCACCATGTGGCATCTGGGAACAAACAGTTATAGCAACTGAAACCAGCCATTTGTGATACAGGCAAATTCAGTTTGAGGAAGTTGCTGTACAAAGGCACAAATAACATTTTTAGGCAACCACAGCTATACAAGGTAATACAGGGGAAAACAACCTTGATGACGCTCCTATAAAGTGGGTGCATAACTGGTTAGAAAACCATTCCCAGAGAGTAGTTACCAATGGTTCACAGTCATGCTGGAAGGGCATAACAAGGAGGGTCCTGCAGGGATCAGTTCTGGGTCTGGTTCTGTTTAATATTTTCATCAGTGATTTAGATAATGGCATAGAGAATACACTTATAAAGTTTGCAGATGATACGAAGCTGGGAGGTGTTGCAAGTGCTTTGGAGGATAGGATTAAAATTCTAAATGATCTGGACAAACTAGAGATATAGTCTGAAGTAAATAGAATGAAATTCAATAAAGACAAATGCAAAGTACTCCACTTAGGAAGGAACAATCAGTTGCACACATACTAAATGGGAAATGACTGCCTATGAAGGATTACTGCAGAAAGGGATCTGGGGGTCATAGTGGATCACTAGCTATGAGAAGTAATTCTCCTGCTCTACTCTACGTGATTAGGCCTCAACTGGAGTATTGAGTCTAGTTCTGGGTGCTACATTTCAGGAAAGATGTGGACAAATTGGAGGAAGTCCAGAGAAGAGCAACAAAAATGATTAAGAGTCTAGAAAACATGACCTATGAGGGAAAATTACAAAAAATGGGTGTTTAGTCTGGAAAAGAGAAGACTAAGAGAGGACATATCAGTTTTCAAGTACATAAAAGGTGGAGGGAGAAAAATTGTTCTCCTTAACCTCTGAGGATAGGACAAGAAGCAATGGGCTTAAATTGAAGCAACCTCAGTTTAGGTTGAACATTAGGAAAAAAGCTTCCTAACTGTCAGAGTGGTTCAGCACTGAAATAAATTGCCTAAGGAGCTGATGGAATCTCCATCATTGGGGATTTTTAAGAGCAGATTAGACAAACACCTGTCAGGGATGGTCTAGATAATACTTAGTCCTGCCTTGAGTGCAGGGGACTGGACTAGATGACTCTCAAGGTGCCTTCTTCCCTTTCTATGATTCTATGTTATATACTACAACTATAAAACATCCAGATTATATGCTATTTACAGGATTCCTGGGGCATATACAAAGTACATAGGATGTGTGTGGTTTTCTGTATACTGTTTGTGCATACTCTAGCAGTGTAATTTAGTTGCCGTGGTTACATTTCATGAAACAATTGCTGGCATACTGCCAAATTTGGCTTTGAATGCATCCACAGTATAATAAACCATGTCACACGGACTGACTGGTTGACTGAATGATAAGAACCGGTAACAGTTCAGTGCCGCATAAGATACCAATGTCAGATGAGTACTGTATGAACAGCTGCCCAAGAGAAGCTCATACATAAAGTTCTGCTTTTCTTTGTACAATGAACAAACCTATACTTTCAGTTTGAACAAGCTTTATTTTGGATTAACGAAAAGCAACAAACCAAGAATGAGCCAAAGCAAAAACAGTACAACAGTCAGCAGTGTATGTACACAGCTTGTTAACATGCTGCATTACTCTGCTTCAAGTATGGCAGCTGTCCACCGCAAAGAGCAGTTGATGAGAAAATGTAAAGGACACAGAACGAATTCATTACAATTATGCAGCTACATATAGCACATATGTGAGTGGCCTCTCCCATCTTCTATCCATGTCCTGGTATTTTGAATCGGAAATAATCTATTCCTTCTTTTCCCATTATGTTTTAAGTATAGTCCTGTCCTTTCTCTGTATTTCTTCTTCCTCTCCCCTTAGTGTACCCAAGTGATCCCAGCCTGAGGGAGGTGCTGGGAATAGGCAGTGGTATGGCCAAGTGATCTCTAGAAGGCATAGTTGCCCCTCAGGGTTTGCTGCAAGCTGGCACAGTTTAGTACTCCTCTGTGCTGGGAACGGAGACAGCATAGAACCAGTTTGGTACCATTTTACATGACTTTTGCACAAGCATGGAGAGTCAGGCAGGCCCAAGGTGTCTGAACAAGAGGAGAGAGATAATGTGATGCAGTTACAAAGACACAGAGCACATGTGGATCAGTACAGAAAACAATGAAAGCAGCAGAGTTCAAAGACCCAGCAAGAAAGAGACTCAAGCAATAGCTGAAGTAATATAATATTATAATAAAGTATAACAATTACAATTACCTGTTTCTGTGGGGTTGTTTCCTTTAGTCATTGGATAAGTGGGTCAAACAATATAAAAATGACTAGGATCCATATTCTTCTTATCTGTAAGTGTGTTCCATACCCTTCTAAATCAAGCTTTGTTATCTAAGATCCCTTCTTTTAGGGGAAGGTACACCTTGCAGCAAGTGTCATAGGGCCCGATCCCACTGTCATGTGCACTGGTATAAGTCAGGAACAACTCAAAAGACGTTAGCATGAGGTCAGAATGAGACTACTGAAATTGGAGACCAGGGTTTATCTATGAAATGGCATCATAATTCTCAGTTAGTGATGGGCAAACATCACAAGGTTATTATTGGTAGTACTATGACAGTAATGGTTAGAGACCTCAGCTAAGATCCTGGCTTCTTTCTGCTAGATACCACAAACATAGGCAGAGACAGTCCCTGCCCCAAAGAGCCACAGTACAAGACAGACACTGGCTGGGAGAAAAATCATAGGTAAAGTAATTTTGACAAAATCACACCGCATGAGCATTGCAGAGCTGTGAATAGAAACGAAGTTACCCAAATCCCAATCTAGGGTTCAAGCTATTTGGCCATTCTGCTTTTCCATAGAGTGTTCCTAATTGAGGCTTAATTCATGTATGTAATCAGAAGTTTGGCTTATCTGAATTTTATGAATCAAAAAAGTATTCAAGCTTTGTCTGAAAGTCATATAAGAATATGTTCTCTCACTAGATTCTCAGTGTTGCTGATGCCAGATCCAGAAATAGATAATACCACAAAATACCACAAAAAGGTGTGTTTTATTGTTGTTTTCTCTTGTTTTGTTTTGTAAGGTTTTGATACTTTTTCTTCTAAGCCCAGCTGCATTCTACAAATGCAGAGGTCTACAGAAACAGAAACATTCAAGAGAAAATAAGCTCCCAGAACATTTCAGAAACTTCAAAAATGTTTTGATCAGAATCCTGTTTAGAAAGCAATGTTTTGGGTGTCACTATTTTTAGGGCACTACGCATTTTCATTCCTACGCATAATATGGTAGTGGCTCTCCTGACTCCCAGTGGCTTGCATGTGATTGCAAAATATTTAGCTATTATGCATTCATATTTACATAGAGTTTCAAGAGTGGACCAAATGTAGCCCTAAAATGCACCATATTGCATCTTGCTTAGTGTTTTGAATTAAAGATTCCAGCAGTGGGCATATGGGAGGGACTGGGGCAGTTTCTTTCTCCTATGAGCAAGTTCTTTTCTGTTTCACCTTCCTCCTCAAAGGTTAAATCCTGGCACGACAATGATTAAAGAGAAAATATGAACATATGGGCTTTTCTAATTGCTGCCCTGCTGAAGCTTATTAAAACAATACATTTTATTTATGTAGCACCTGTCTACCGAAGGACATTGGGCACTCGATCTATATAGCAATGCAGATTATTTTTTTTTAAATGCCCAAGAGTAAAACAAAAACTATTAAGTATATTTTAAAATAATAAATAAAAGGAACACACTGTGCAAAAGGCCTTACAATTTTTTTAAAGAGTTTGAAAGTAACTTTTTAAATGAATTGTTTCCCTGTGTCTTTTCATTATCCCAACAGAAAGCCTATTCCATAGCTCTGCAGCCACAAGAACAAACATACAGAGGGTTCCCTCAGCCTTTGCAAGACATAATTTATGGTAGCACATTTCCTTGGAACTCAGAAGAGGAGATCATATTATTAGTATTTATATTACACCAGAGCCTAGCAAGTGAGGGCAGTCAAGATCCAGGCCCCATTATGCTAATCATTGTGGAAACATAATAAGAAACAGTCTTTGCTCAAAATAATTTACAAGCTATATAGATAAGAGAGGGAAAGAGTGGGAAGGGAAGCAGTGGCAGAGCGCAGTGAGTCACTTGCCCAAGGTAATACATTCTATAAGGGACAGGTAGACAACAGAACAGTGTTCTGCCTTCCCAGAAGCAAGACACAATACATCATAGGATGTATTGTGTCCTATAGGATAGGCTGGGGCAAGGATCCATTGGTGATGGTTCATATCAGCACTAATGTCATGGGATATCTTACAGATAGTAGGTAACTTCACGAAACTTTGAAAGCATGCTGAAGAAGAATGTCCAAGCAATCCTTTCTGAGATTAATCCTGTCCCACAAGCAAAGAAAGACTGAAGGCAGAAAATTCTGCATGTGGCTAGGTATGTGGTGTAGTGTGAAGGATTTTGGTTTTATAGAACATTGCTCCATCTTCTATGGGGAGAGGGCAGCTATATAGCTTGAATGGTCTCCACCTCAGTAGAAGGGGAACCAGACTCCCCTGGGACCCGTTGGCTAGAGTAACCAGGAGGTCGTTAAATTAATAGCAAAAGAGGAGGGTAAAAGAGGGAAGATATGCGCTCTCACCACATAGTCAAAATGTTGAGAAAAAAAATAATCAAGGAACCAAAGGACATGAAGAGAGAAAATTCCTGAATTGCCTATTCACATTAATGCTAGGAGCATAGGTAACATAGAAGAGGAATTGAATTTGAACATATGCCCATAAATGAGCAATCTAGTTGATATTAATTAAACCTGGTGGTATGATTCACACTACTGGAATGTTAAAATCAATGGTTATAGCCTATTTAGGAAGGATAGAGTGGGTAAAAGGGGAGGAGAGTGGCAGTCTATGTCAAAAATTACATGTGTCTGAGTCACTGATAAAAGGAAAGAAAATAGTCTTGAATGCTTATGGATCAGTGTCCTAAATGTTAAAGCACAAGATGGGAAATTAGCTGCTGTCTACTACAGACCACCAAATCACACTAGGGAATGGGATGACTGGCTCTTTATGCATCTATCTATAATGTGTAGGGGGGAAAACTGTGTGCAATTATGGGGTGATCAATTTGAGTGACATATGCTGAAGGTCTCATGCTGCCAGTACTAAAATATCCTTGGAATTTCTAAACATGATAGATGACAATTTTGTAACTCAAACGAGCTGGCTGAGTTAAGATACGACTTGATTAATAAATAATTAAAGGAGAAAATGTAATTAATTCAAATAAACATGGGTTTATGGAAAATAGATCCTGTCAAACTAAACTTGGTATCTTTTTGGTTAAGATTAAAAATGTTGTTGATAAAGGTAACAATGTTGACATAATATACTTAGATTTCTTAGATGACTTGGTGCAACATGAATTTTGATTAAAAAAGAAGAATGATATAAATTATTGTCCTTCCAAAATTTGTTTCAATAATTTTAAGGTGCGGACATATATCACAGACTGATAGTGATGAGACAAAGACTTGTTCAGTGCTTTGTCCAAATATAAGTGTGCAATCACATAAGTAATTAGTTTTTCAAACTCCTGTTGTTCGTGTTTCAAAAATGATGCTGTCTGAAGGACTGTGTGTCCACAGTTAACAATATACGATGTTTACTTCACAATTTTCAAATCACACCCATACACCAAAGAGAATAAGTGCTGTGGCAGGTGTGAAGAAAACACTTCCTATAAGATAAATTTTATTCTATATAAGTGCAGGCAAACAAATGCAGAATCAAGGAACTAATGGTGTGATTCAGTCAGCATGATTATCCAATTTAAGGTACGTCTATGAAACCTACTGTATATTCGGGGGAAAAAAGTATAAATTCAAATAGCAATTCAGTGCACACAGTGCTGACAGGAATAGTGATTCCTGAGTTACCAAACATTTCCTAGAGGAAAAGTAATAATGAGCCCTGATCCTCTGCTACAGCCACTGGGCACACAGTACACCTTAGGAAGGTGCATATTTGCACAAGGGTGACTTTGAGTCATATCTCTCCTCCTCCACCCCACCCCCTTAATTTTTGGTTGGTTGTGCATCAGGCCATTACCTGGAGTAAGATCAAGCAGATTGTAGGCCCCAGGGCATTCATAAAGTAGCTGGGGCTCTTCCAGCACACAGAGAAGCCCTTGATGTCATCTGCAGGGGAAAGGGAGTATAGAGGAGTTGCTACCTTGGCTCTATAGTGATCCTCCTGTGGGCTGATTATGGCAGTTTTAGGGCTGCTTTGTGCTGGCTGTAGGGTGCAAAGCAGCCCTAATATTAGGCAGTCCATAATCTCTTCCCAAAATTTCACTGGACTAGTTAGCGCTGGGCATGCTTTTCATCTGGGTGAAGAACTCGGGACACCCTGCTTGTTTTTGAAGAGATGGTAGGTGGATATCTACTAGCCCAGTTGGTTATCTGCACTTGCAGCTGTTTCCTAGTGTCCCAGCTGTGCAAAGTGAACATGATTCATTCAACCAATGGCATATTCCCTCTACATTTCATACCACATTTCATGATCCTCAGAGGATTAATACAGAATTGGTGCTGAACTTCTACTGGCAAAGTGACTATTGTATCTCTTATGTAATTTCATCCCATGAGACACATTTTTTTAGCCTCAGACTCAAGAGGTGCTGAACTGTGGGCACCCTCTACTCCCTGTGACGTGAATAGGAGCTGAAGGTGCTGATAACCTGCTCAGAAGCTGTTTTCTTCTTTTCTCCTCATTCTCCACTCCTCTGGTTATTTATCCTATGCCATATCTGGGTGGTAAATTGCAGAGCCATGTGATAAATTGGAGTTATCATATACAACATACAAGGCCAGATTCACTGCTGCATTTCTGTGTGCTATGCTGGCAATGCAAAGCAGTCAGAAATGCCACTTTGCATCACTAGAGTTGTACAAGGCATCCAGTATGTATTGTTGAATGCTGCCAGAATATATGTCTGATTCTGATACAGTTTGAGTTGCCAGGCCTCTGTTCAAACTGTGGTTCATTTACATATTGCAGATGAATATCAGCTGTTTCCCCTCTACTTCCCCTCTACTTCCCCTCTACTCTAGTGGTTCATTTACATATTGCAGATGAATATCAGCTATTTCCCCTCTACTTTCTAGAAATGAGAGACTTCTTTCTTGTAAGATTGCCAGAACTTCTCAATTTCTAACAGGACAGAAATGGCTCAAAAATAGCATTTCACATTGTGATGGGGTGTTCACCCCACACTAGTTCGGAAAACACATATGTTCTCAGGAGATGTTAATTAACCTATTAGGCCTATGATGTGCAACTGCTGATTGAGGATGGAGCCCAGCTGCATAGGTGCAGGCAGTGCTGATATAAAGTCAAGAAGTTTTCAACAGAAAGGGGCTCCAGTGTGAAAGCCTGCAGTCACTCTCTGAGCTTAGTGAGGGAAGACGGAGAAACCCCTGGGGAGAATGGAAGCCCTGGGATATGGGCTCTGAGGGAAGACCATACTTAGGGAGATGGTGGTGGAGAAGGAATCCTGATAGAAGCAGAGTAGGAAAAGGCTTAGAGGAAATGCAGCAAGATTTGGGACAGTGCAGCACTGAACTACTGATTTGAGGGTCCCTGAGCTGGAACCTGGAGTAGTAGGCAGGCCCAGGTTCCTCTATCAGTCTCTGGGGAAGTGGCACAGTTTGGACAATGCATTGGAAGACTACCTGAGTTAGGTCATCCGGCAAGACTTTGATTACCCTGGCAGGGAAAATCTAGTGAACTGGCTGAAGACCAAGCAAAGCCATGAAGAGGGAGCACTGCAACTTCTGGTGCATCAGAGGGGACAGGTGTCAAACTGGGTGGAGCTATTCTCCAGACATCACTATAAGGAGGTGCCACAAGGATGAGTGTACCCTGTTATATGCCTGGAAACAGAGGGGCATGTAAAGAGGTGTGGCAAATACTAGATTCTCCCCATTTCAAAAGTTCAGAGCCAGGATTTTATCGTATCTTAACCTGTTCTAATTACTTCCTTAGATTATTTTCTCCTTGCAACAGCCACCCTAAAAAATGGTCTTTTCCTCTGGCATATACAGTAAAACCCTGATTTAAGGGACCCCGATTTAACGGACTTCGGATGCAACGGACAAAATTTCCGATGCATCCGAAATCCGTTTTTCGCGGGCTGGCCGCCGACTCCCGGCTCCCGCCCGGGTCCCACCTGCAGGCGGGCTGGCTGCCGGCTCCCGCCTGCAGGCGGGCTGCCGGCTCCTGGCTCCCGCCTGCGGGCGGGCTGGCTGGCTGGCTGCCGGCTCCCGCCTGCAGGTTGGCTGGCTGGCTGACGGTTCCCGCCCGGGTCCCAGCAGCCGGGTACCCGGGCGGGCTGACTGCTGGCTGCCGCCCGGGTCCCAGCAGCCGGGACCTTGGCGGGCGGGCTGACGACTCCCGCCCTGGTCCCAGCAGCCGGGACTGGGGCGGGCGGGTTGACGGCTCCCGCCCGGGTCCCAGCAGCGGGAACCCGGGCGGGCGGGCGGGCTGCTGGCTGCCGCCCGGGTCCCAGCAGCCGGGACTCGGGCGGGCTGACTCACGGCTCCTGGCTGCCGTGATAAGTAAAACCTCGATATACCGGACTAATTTGGGCGAGGGGGTGTCCGTTAAAGCCGAAAGTCCTGTTATTTAATAATTTTTTTAAATTATTAAATAACGGACTTTCGGCTTTAACGGACACCCCCTCGCCCGAATTAGTCCGGTATATCGAGGTTTTACTGTACAATAAAAAGTAACTCTTGGAATCAAGTGATATATCATTTTGAGACCAAAGCTAAACAGATGTCATTATAAAATACAAAAGATCAAAAGCAGCAACGTGTCCTGGAATTACTGAGAATAGTGTATGAGTATGCTTCATATGCACAGAACCTGTATGTGTGTGTATGGGGGGGTGGGGTGTAACATCCTGCAGCTCACTGCTAAGCAACCATCATGGAGGGGAGGGAGAGGAATGACACTGAAGAGTCATAATGAGTTGTTACACTGCAAAGTCTCTCTTCAGTTCCTCATGGGATAAGAATGAGTTGAGAATTTTTGTCATTCAACTGCAAATTAAAGCACCACTTCACACAGATCAGGCACTCAAATCACTCCTCAGTAGCTTGACACTTACAGGAGCTTCAGTGTCTGGAAGTTATTCTTTTCCTACTAACTCTTATGCGGGGGTGAAGCTGCTCTATGCATTCAGTATTCAGGGTCTCAGTAGAGTTGTTAGTCCAGCACAGAAATAATTACAGTATCATACAGGAAAAATGTACAATTCTATCCTATTTTCTCAGCTCAGAATCCATAACTGTACATTCCATCCAAATGATTTAATAGATTATTGTTCCTTAGGGATATCAACTATGCAAATTAAGATGTTATATGTAACTTTTCATCTGAAAGGCCCCAATTCAGAAATCATCTGCTTAAGTGCTTTACTGAATCAGGGCCAAAGTGCCTTACAATCAGGGATCCCAGTTTTCTGTGATTAAAAGAAAAAAAAATCTCTGATAAAGACATAAAAAATTAGTGTTTTTCCATGATTAAAATGAAATGCTGAGCTTTAGTTTCCCTAGCCACAATATCTATATAGATATCAGTTGAACACAATGTTTTATTGAAATATTTAAAATTGCAAGTTCCAAGCCTAACAGTTCCATCAATCATAATATAATACAGTACAATAGAATTGCAATTTGTATTTCTTACATATATCAAATACATTTATGTCTGTATTCTATGTAAAAACACAAATTCAGTGTTTTTCCATGGCAAATGGATTTCTCCTTACCACACTATGCTTTTAAGAACACTGCAATTTGGCCATCTCTTGGAACATCAACATCTTGGGACCAAGAGACACTGTTGGCAAGTATATCAGGCCAACTTCATACTCTTACAAAAAATTCCATCTTTTTAATGTCTACATTAAAATTAGTTGTTTTTTAATAAAAAATCTGATCTGAGAGACATATAGTAAACTGCACTGTACTTAATATATATTCCTTAGTGGCATCGTACATGATTGAGTAAATGCTGCCACAATGTGAACCTGTGATTTTAGGGATCTTAGGCTCTCAAAGAAAGAAACACGGAATGTATGAACCTAAACAACTTCGTGTTTCACCTTTTAGAGTAAAAGTCACCAACTCATCAAGATGTAAGAGATATGTGCAAGTTGCAGTATCTTTTAGCAAAATACCAACCACACTATCTTCATTAGCTCTCCAGGTTAATTGGTCAGTGCAAAGGGTGGTGAAATTGAGGGATCCACCTCCTTATCCAGCCTCTTTGAGTCAATTTTCACCCCCTTAGAGATGCATGGTGGCAACAGTCTTATTATTCATCTAGGTACAGAATTGCAGTTGACTTGCAACTTCTCCTTGTGTGAGATATCCAAAGATAGAGATGTTCCTTGTGCTCTCCCCATATCCTGAGTGCCCATACAAGAGCTAAGAACAATCTGACCATAAAAGTAAATTCATATTCCAAAGAAAATAAAAAGAAATCTGTTCAGTAAAACTGTTCAACATCTTAATATGCCAATTGACTGCATCAAAATATTTACTGTCTGGCATTTGATTATGTCTGGCACTTTACGACAAACAGAAATTTATCCATAAAAGGCCCAACCTGATGTCACAGTCTCTTTGACAAAGCTATGTGGCAGGGTGGGCTTGACCCAGCCTGCTGCCCCTTTAAGAGGGAGAAAAGCCCTCTGCAAACCCCCGGTGCAGCAAGCCTAATTAGCCACCTGGCTTGCAGCCTAATCAACCTGGATGGGTTGCACCTGGCAGCCTCCTCTGGGGGATAAAAGGCTGCCAGGAAGGAAGCCCAGGGTGGTGGTGGTGGCAGGAGCTATTCAGAGCTGAGTGTGTATGCTAGAGCTAACCAATACTCAATCTGTGGGTGCAGTTGGGGAGGAAGTCCCAACCGGGGGCAGTGGACTCAGCCTCCCCCTGTAGCTGTTTAGAGTGTGGTGGTGGTGGCATGAGCTATCCAGAGCTGAGTGTGTATTAATGAGCTATCAAGAGCTGAGTGTGTGTTTGAGCTATCAAGAGCTGAGTGTGTGTTTGAGCTATCAAGAGCTGAGTGTGTGTTTGAGCTATCAAGAGCTGAGTGTGTATATGAGCTGTTGAGCTGGATATTAATGAACTGTTTTAATCTGTATATATTGGTGGTGGGGTCCTGCACTGTAAATTAAAGGGCACTGTTGGAGCAAAAAAGGGTTCCTGCCTGTGTTCCTGACAAGGGGTGAGAAGGCGGTCTGCCACAGCTATCATATCCTCATTATGTTCAAAAACTTCTGATTTGTAACACACTGGAGGCCGAGAAGCAGAGCTCCCAGAATTGCATTGCACTACTCATGCAAGGTCAGATTTTACAGCATACAGAAGTTTTATCCACAAAGTCTTAAAACTGCCGTGGCTGAAGTTTTGACAGGTGTAATAAATTATGAGGATACTTGCTCCAAGCCAAGCATTCCTCCCCCTCCCCCTCTCCCTCCCCCTCCCCCCAATTTTTAAGTTAAAAGTCTTGTCTGCAGAGATCTAGGGAAAGTACACACTATGGCATTAGCAATGATCAAGAAAAAGCCCTACCTACTAATTTACAAGCCATTACATCCGTTACCTAAACTGATGTAGTAAAAAATAATTAAATTAATTTGGCTTTTACTCTTGTGAAAACATGCCACATTTTCTCTTTCCTTTTTTTGTTTGTGTGTGTGGCAGAAAGGGGAGTGAGGATGTGGGCTTGTTGCTCTGGTTTGTTGTGTTTTTCGTTTGTATTTGTTTTGAGGCTTTCTTTAGAGAAACAGCCATGAGAACTAAATGAGCCTTCCAACAGCAGAAAGAGGAAGTACCAACTTCAGAATCTGAGAACTGTCCTCTGCAGCATCTGGTGCTTCTGTTGTCAGAGACAGAAAACTAGACAGACTTCAGGTTTGACCCAAGTATGACATTTCTTATGTCCCTGTGTTTCCCTTGCTCTATTTGAGTAACAGGGATGTGTGCATGCTCACATTCCAGAAGTGAGCAAAATATCTGTTGGGGGGGGGGGGAGGAGAGGTGTCACACAACACCCATGGGAAGGTGAGTGGAAATCTTGGTCAGGCTCATTTCCTGTGGCCTTCAAGGAAAAAGAATATGGTGGCCTATTTCCTGTTTAAGGATGCAATGGGAAGGGAGAGAAAAATATTAGGCAATCTGGTTTTCACTCATCACTCCAGACAGGTGGATGAAGATTCAGACAGGATCAATGAAGCTCATGCTTATGTACCATCATTACCAAGCCTCAGAGCCTTGATACGGAGAGCATGTCATAAATATAAAGGGAAGGGTAACAACCTATATGTATGCAGTAACATAAACTCCCTCCTGGCCAGAGGTACAGAATCACTTTACCTGTAAGAAGTTAAGAATCTCAAATAACCGGGTTGGCACCTGACAAAAAGGACCAATAAGGAAAGAAGATACTTTCAAATCTGTGTGGGAGGGGAAGTTTTGTTTGGGCTCTCTTTGTTCCCTCTTTGGAGCGAGAGAAAGACCAAGCAGGTAAACCCATTTACTCCCCAGTTGTGCTTTTGGTTTGTTTTTGTTTTGTTTTTCTTCCTAAATGTAGTACTTTGCATTTGTCATTACTGAATTTCCATCTTGTTGATTTCAGACCAATCCTCCAATTTTTCAAGGTTGTTTTGAATTCTAATCCTGCCTTCCAAAGTGCTAGATACCCTGCTCAATTTGGTGTCATCTACAAAATTTTATAAACATACTCCCCACTCCATTATCCAAGACACAAACAAAAATGGCGAATAGTACCAGAATCCTATTGTCTGGTCTGGAACTCTATTGTCTTCTAACTGCTTACAAAATGATTGTTTAATAGTTTGTTCCAATATCTGTTCTTGTATCAAATTTCATCAAATTACTAATGATTCCAAGATTGCTTCAGCTAGTTCCTTAAGTACCCAAGAATGAATTTCATCAGGTCGTGTCAATTTGAGTACATACATCTTATCTAAATATTCTTAATCAGAATTTCCAGCACGGACGCCAAGGAATGAATGGATTTCTAGTTTGGGTATTCACCTATCACCTATAATAATAGTATTTCAGTGTTGGTATAGAGAAAGAGCTACCTTGCCACACCTAGAGGTGATTTCTTCATGTCAACGTTGAAGCATATGAACAGGACTATTTGGGGAAGCTGGCATTGTCAAGATATATTTATTCTATGCATAAATTAGAAAGGGGAGGTAGATAATATAAATCAGAAGCTATAAATTGTAGAAAATTCATAAGGGAACCCAAGGGACACAAGGAGAATTCTATGGCCAGCAGAGCTATGGATAAGAGGAGGTGCGAGGGAAGCTAAGTATATTGGGGACAAAATGAATCCTATCAGTTGTACTGGTCCATTGCTAGATGGAAATAGCAGAATTATCATTAATAAAGCAGAAAAGGCTATTCCACTAGTATCTCGGGAGTAAGTGAAACACTAACTACTGAAGTTACACATTTTTAAATCAGCATGTCTGGAAAACTGACATCAAAGAGTTTTAAAAGAATTGGCTGAAGAGCCTGGTAGACTAAATGCTGATTTTCAAAAATTCTTGGAACACTAGGGGAGTTTCAGAATATTGGAAGAAAACTAATGTTATAGCAATATTTAAAAAGGATAAACAGGGATAATTAACCATTGGAAGAATTTTATTAAAGGGCATGACTGGCTTTTTAAAATTTTGTAAATACTTTTTTCTAAAATATATGCTACGTGAATTATTTTGAGGAAGTTCTATGCCTGTGTTATACAGGAAGTCAGTCTATCTAGATCAGCGGTTCTCAAACTAGTTGAGACCGCGACTCCTTTTTGTGATCCGGCGGCGTGGCGCGACCCCTCTGCCGAAAAGACGCCAAATTACAAAAAAAAAACCCACCAAAAAAAACACTGTGCATGCGCCCCGGTCTCCCGTCCCCGCCGCGGGTGGGCTGCCGGGAGCGCCCCGGACCCCTCTCCCCTTTGCGGGGGGGCTGCCGGCTGTGCGCCGGTCCCCCATCACCGCCGCGGGCGGACTGCTGGGAGCGCCCCGGTCCCCCGTCCCCGCCGCGGGGGGGCTGCCAGCTGCGTGCCGTTCCCCCGTCGCCGCCGCGGGCGGGCTGCTGGGAGTGCCCCGGTCCCCCGTCCCCGCCGCGGGGGGGCTGCCGGCTGCGCGCCGGCCCCCATCCCGCCCACTGTGGGGACTGGTGGCCGGCGCGCAGCCGGGAGCCCACCCGCGGTGGGGATGGGGGAACGGCGCGCCCCTGCCCCAGTCACCGCGAGTTGTACGGGGTGTATGTGATGGGGTTGGCGCGATGATGTCATCACGTCTGGTACTCGTATGTGGGCGTATCTGCATGTGGGCGGACCCGCCTGGAGATGGATAGAGGAGCGGTGTCTCGGTTCCTAAGACCATCGGAAATATGTGTTTTCCGATGGTCTTATGCAACCTCTGTGAAAGGGTCGTTCGACCCCCAAAGGGGTCGCAACCCACAGGTTGAGAACCGCTGATCTAGATGATCACAAAGATCTTTGCTGGTCTGGAAATCTATGAATCTGTTAGACAGATGGCCCTGGGTTTTAGAGCAATAATTTTACTCTGGCACCTAAGATTAATTTAGAACTGTATTTCTGCTCAAAAATAACTAAGATAAAAAATGGGAAAAGATTGTCAAAGGCAATAAATAAAGGGAAGGAGTGAACTAGAAGTAATAGGAGTAGAAGAAATTATGCAAAGTTCTGTCATCAGTACTAATTGTAATTTCTATAATCTCTTTTGCTTGACTGAGCATTTACTCTCAATAAATTGAACAACTAAAAGGAGTGATAATAGAATGATACTTTATGGGCTGGAGATATTTCAGTCTATGAGCTGTGAACCTTATAATAAAGTACAGTGAAAAGATGCAATGGTACAAATACAAGTACACACATGCAGGAATTTAGAACAAATGTTTCATTTCACTAACTAACAAGCAAAAACTCTAACTCCTTCTCCAAAGTCTGTGCAGTGGAGTATAAAACTGGTCATCATTTTTCTCTTCTATGTGATTGTATTAAAAGCAGCCTGGGTTGATCGCTAATGAAAATTATTATCATGTGATGGCTGTTTGGTGACCTATGTGAAATGAGTTTGTTGTTTTCTGCCTAGTTTCCAATGAATCAGAATCCATTCACACCGCAAATCATCTCTTTTGAAACTCTTTAGCCATATGTTATGAGTGTAAAGTGCCTTGGAGTTGCTGTTTTACCTGTTAGGGGTTAACTGAACAGGAGAGGGGGGTGACGGAAGAGCTCCAGTTCCTCGAGACACACAGAGAGAGTTTAGTTTCACTTTAGTCCGTCCGGGGCTTTGGGGCTGACTCAATCTCTTTTCCAGCTATGGAAGTTCATCTCCTTCTTTTCTCTCATATATTTATAAGTTAGATGAACAGTGAGTAGAACTATTAAATGCATATGCTTTGTAACTGATCTGTGGTGTCTCTGATCTTATCAGAAGGAGAAATCTCAAGGAAGGGGTCAGGGCTAGATAATTAAGTCCTGTGAAGTCTGTATAAGTGTATGCTTTCTTCTCTTTTCTTTAATGAACCTTTTTTTTTGGTATAAAAAGTGTCTGATAATTCTAATAAAGGGATCCTAGCTTTGGATCGGGCAGCTCATGGTTAGCGAGGTCTGTGTGTTTAAATCTCTCTCCTTGGTAGTAATGAGATAGCAAGGGGGGAGGCGTTGGGCTCGGAGCCTGAGTTCTTTTCTCTCTCAAGTGGCTTAAGGGAGAGAGGGAGGGTGTCAAGGTGCCCCACCCCATAGTCTTGGGGTAATAACTGAGTAGTGGCAGCTGGATCCAATCCCCATCTGGAAGAGTTTGGGTTTGGGGGGGGAAAGATTTAACTTAGGCTGGAAAAGTAGCTTACAGTTAAGGGTCTGCAGCATAAGAGACCCCCACACACACACTTTTACTCTAGAGTTTAGAGTGAGGGGAAGATTCTCTTACACCATATTTTGCCTGTTTCAGCATGACAGTCAAGACAGTCTAGTTCAAGCAAGAATTAATTCAGGGAACTTCTACGGTCTCGGTTATGCTGGAGATCAAACTAGATGATCACAGTCATCCCTTTACTTTCATAAATGTAATTCTAAGGCCAACACCCTTCAAAGTTAATGTCTATCATTTAATTTACTTGTAAGCATGGGGTTTATCATTCTAATCCAGATTAACAAGGTATTTAAACATGTGTCTAACTTCAAACATTTAAGGCAATGAGATTAATCATATGCTGAAAATGAGGCAGTTGCTCATGTACATAACAGATTCAGGGCCACAGAGCTTTACCTAATCTCTCATCCCTGTAAAGTGGTTCCCTCTGGGTCCAGGAGGAATTTCTTGAACAAGGAGTTATGGGAAAAGTTAAATTTCAGTTACCCGTCATGTTCCTATTCTGCAGATAAAAAGGTGATTTACCTTACTTTGCTGTTACCTTAGCATCTTTTACTAGCATTGGAATTGTATTCATTCAACAAACACACACGGAGCAACAGATATCTGAGTACTACAAGTTACTAGGCTACAGTGGCACAAAGGCTCTTTGCCAAAGAGTCCACTCTTTTTTTCCAAACAACTCTTGTCTCAGACCTGACAAACACTATATTAAATACATTGCTTTCAAGCTATTTGTCCATAAAGAGTAACATGTAAGTACTCTATTGAAAGCCTGCAACTTAGCAATATTCATGATCATGGTGTGTTGGGGTAATATGCAAGGAATAATGTATCTACACAGAAGTTTATGCCCTAATGGATTTAAGGTTAAAAGGAGTCACTCTGTTATGCTTTGCACTTTGGATGACCACCATATATCCAAAATTCACAAGGAAGCCAATGTGAGTTGGGGTCTGCAAGGGATGTAAGATTGGGTCTTGAACAAAAAGCTAATTGTAGTTTTCTCCAGTTCTTTAACCAGTTCTTTAGCTAATGACCCATAAACGCCAGAGCAAATTCACTAAAATTCTTCATAAGTATGATTTAAGCAAGTCTTCTTAATGTTGTGGTCATGAATTCACAGAATACACAAAGCCCTGTTCATCTCACTGAGTTACAGAGATGAAGGCAGAGGTTTGAGTAACAAAATGCAGTGCAGAAAGGAACGTGCTTAACCTATCCTTAAATACACAGGCCTGAAATTACTAATATTAGGATTCAAAATATATATCCAAGACATCTGATAATTTTCTGCAATAGCTAACAAAATGGAAAAATCAGAAAAAAAAACAATAGTCCTAAAATTATTGACTCATTTTCAATAGTTTTGAAATGTTTACTTTATTGAGAACACCCACAATGGAATGCACATTGACTTTTCACTACCAGTCTTTCCAGTGACTTCAGTGACCCTTGAGTCAGGCCCCAACTCAGTGGCAAAGTGAAGAATAAAACTCAGGAATGTGGACTTGCAGTCATCTGAGGTAACCACTAGACCACACTAACAGAAAACCACACTGCTCATCTACGATGAAATCAATAGCTACATTTTGGTGATTTGTTATCTTTTTACTTTTGATTTTGTTTTTTGTTTTATGGTAAATATGTTATGTGAACATACTGTCTTTTTCTACTCAGTATCAGTAGGGTATTAAGATAATTATGTCTGGGGGATGGGGGGAATCTATGGAAGTATGCCAGAACTGTGAAATCAGTAGTTCATGTAAATACAGATTAGGGTTGCAATAACCAAAGGCTATAAAACTACATTTACTAATGAGCTCTCCTGAGTCAAATGTGGTTACTATGTTTAATATGTAAAAGTATCAATTTATAGGTCATTTTAATTATTAACAGAATTTTCTTTATTTTTGTATACCATGCTTTGTGGGCTACCATCAGCAGAGGGTCTGAATTAATTAACTGTTAATGAATTTCAAGGTATTGAACTCCAGCATGTGAACCATTTCATAAATCAAGCAAAATTAAGCTAAATTCTTTTCCTTACACATTTTTTGAAAATCTTTGGCTTTGCAGTGATGTGAATTTTGGTTCCCTAGCTAAAAGTGATGACTTAGAAAGGGGACTTGCCCCGCTCTAATAAATGGAGATGTGTGTGTGAGATGTGTACTCTCAAAAGTTGCAGCCCAATTTTCTGCTGGAAAATACATATTGTTTCAAAGATCAGGTAGAGAAGACTGCTGAATGGGATTGCTGGTACAGAGGCTTTGGGAATAGGGCATATGGGCAGTATGTAAAAGTCATTAATCACTGAATAAGAACAGGTCCAGACTCAATTAAATTGGTTAGCCATGAATATTAGAAATGTTCTTTTCAGCTGAGTAAGCTGAATATCCCACAAAGCTCAGGTGTAAACTGCTGCAGATGAAACTTCTATAAATTGTGAATTAAATAGTCATTAATTCCCTTACAGCTTAGATGATGAGAGGGTGAGTACAATGTTTGTTACATAAGTGGAGATGATCAATGATTAACAGCTCAGATGGCTTTCAGAATAAAAATGGGCAGCATCATAGACATTATAATATCACAACCTTGAGATGCTCAGATTTCTCACTAAACTCATAGATCATCTTGGAAAGCTTTCCAAACTTGAGGGCTCTATTCTAAGTAATTTATATATGGATTTTTTTTAAAAAAAAAGTTATCTCAGGAGGTATCAGAAGCAAACCTACCTGCCTCAGTTCCTACCACTGTCACCCAAGGTAGCATATCTCAGCAAAGAGGCTTGTATGGTGTTATCTGAGTGCATGATTGCTAGAAGCCAATATTATAATTAATCCTCTTCAGCAGGTCAGCCTGAAAAGAGGGAAAAGAATCCCTCACTAAATTGGAATCCACATTTTTGTGTGTTTTTGGTAATCTTCCAGTAGCCTTTAAGAATGCTGATAAATACTCAAGAAGAACATGCAAATAAGGTCACATGTTCTTCCCAGAGATCTCTAAAGATTATCCAGACACCCAAACCATGTCCTTCTTATATACTTTAACAGCGGCAGCCCATCTACTGTTCAGGTAAGCAGCTAATGATGAAGTTGACTAATTTGAAATCTATTTTTTTCAATCACTACAGTTAGAAAGGTCAATGAGATAAAATAGACTTAAAGAAATCACAATAAGGGAAGCAGGAGGCTGGGTATGTGAAGGCATACCTTTAAGAATTTGAGAATTCTGCTTTGGATCAGCTTCACAATAGGATTGTTTGACTTTAAGGGTTTCCATTCTTGCTTTGGCACCTTAAAGACTAACTATAAAGTTTTGAAGCATAAGCTTTCGTGGGCTAATACCCACTTCGTCGGATGCAAGCAGTGGGTATTAGCCCACGAAAGCTTATGCTTCAAAACTTTATAGTTAGTCTTTAAGGTGCCACAGGACTTTGTTACCTCTGCTATTCCAGACTAACACGGCTACCTCTCTGATTCTTGACATTCTTGCTTTGTCATTCCAGGATCTCTTTGAAGTTTCTTAGCTCTCCTCATTGCATCTTCTGTTCTGCTTTCACAGTTCCTCATTAAATACAATTCATTCAAAGACCACTCAAAAGAATCCCTGACTCCAGACTCTAAGGGCTTGGCTACACTTGCAGATGTAGAGCACTGGCAGTTAAACCAGCCTTTGGAGACTGCAGCAGTGAAAACGCTCCCATGTATTTACACTGTCAGTGCAAGCGCACTGGCATGGCCAAGTTAGCAGATCTTGCAACGCTACAAAGAGCAGTGCATTTGTGGTAGCTACCCTAGCGTGCAAATGGCTGCAACATGCTTTTCAAATAGGCAGGAGGTGGCGTGTGGCAGGGAGTGTGTTGTGTGTATGTCGGGAGAGAGGTAGTGTGTTTTGGGGGGCTGAGAGCATGTCAGCATGCCGTCTTGTAAGTTCAGACAGCAGCAGAACTCCTTTTCCCCCTTCTCCTCCCCCCCACACTCAGAATAGCAGAATTCCACACTAATGGTTTGCATTGTCACGAAGCAGATGAGCATGCAGGCTGTCAGAAACAGAGCTTTGAAAGGGGATATCCGCATGCCTGAAGCCAATTTCAAAACAATGACAAGAGTGGCCGCTTGACTTCAGGGGAGTATAGGATTTCTGGAGGCCAACCGCAGCGCAGTAATGCAACACCTTGTCCACAGTGATGCCCAGGCATGTCAGCCAGGGCGCAACAATCTTTATGCTTCTTGTGGAGGTGGATTACCAGGAGCGCTCCAGCTGCAGAGTCCAGGTGCTCTACGTACCTTGTCGGTGTGGACACCCCAGGAGGTAGGGCGCCTATGGCTGCTTTAATATGCTCTAACTTGCAAGTATAGCCAAGCCCCCAAGAGAGTGTTTTTCACATAAACCCTAAAGCACTGGGGTTTTCTTCACAGACTTCAGCATGATTCATATTCCACTGGTGTGGAGTGCTGATTCTCCACCAGTTTGGTGCACACAAGCAGATAAGTACCGCTGAGATGATTATTTGTAGTACTTTTTATCTTGGAAGGATAAAAGACTGAAATGAACATTTCACTGTGATCCAAGATGGTTGTTTTGAACCATCTATGCAGGGGTGAACCAGAGTGGGCCTAAACCTCAACTTCTTACTTAGGAACTTTGCTTGAATAAAAATGAGTAAGAACTTCAGGATTTGCACTAAAATCCTCAATGTGGCATTTGACACACAGAACAAAGGAACAAACTCTAGGACAAAGCCTTCTTTTAGGAACCTGAGAAATATCAATCCAGGGATCTCACCCATTTAATCCGTAAAATTCAGTTAGTGACTCTGCTACTGCTTTTTCCAAAAATGTGAACCACTCCTACGTAAAGTGATTTACACCACTGAAGACATTTCTTAAAATTGCTGTGGTCATTTGCTCATGCACATGTGTGTAAGAGAAAGAGAAAATTTATTTATTCTCTAGTCCCCCAAATCTCCCAAATTCAGACCATGATTGCTGCATTTCAGAATATTATTAACATCAGGTGCCAGCTCCTGTGCAGGTTTAGGTCTGGGTAGCTCCACTGAAGTAATCATCCATCTCAATTGCATCAGTCCAGTGCTTCCTTTTCTTGATCTTATATCTGACACCAGCCTGCCTTTCTTATCTGGCTTCTGCTAAGCTACAGCAATCAAGATGGATAACATCCTTCACACTTCCAGAAGAATTCTGTTGCTCTCATCTGTCCCTGCTCATACTCACCAATATGCTCTTATATTACAGTGGCCAGAATACTGGGTCAGATTTTTTCCTTTCTTAGCAACCACTTTGCTTCATATGGCACGGTGGAGCAAAGTAGTCTTAAAGCCATTGTAGGTAGGTACGGTGCAGGTATAGCACTGGCATGAGCTGCTCCTATGCAATCCTTGTCTCCCAGCATAGCGAAAGTGGCTTGGAAAATGGGGACATGATCAGGAGTTCCCACCCCCTAGCTTTCCCCACTATTTGCACTTGGCTCCAGAGCTGTGCTGTTCTTCAGTTGTAGCTAAAGAGCAGGGCCATTACATATGTGTATGTATTTAGTCTTGCTTGTGTTTTGCAAGGCTGAAGAATAACTGTATAAGAATGGCTGCTTGCTCCACTCTACCAAGATCTTATCTACTCTTTTTCATTAGGGAGGGAAAACATTATAACAGCTAGAGCACAGAACTGGGTAACAAGATACCTACCCCTCTCCCTCCACAATGATACCCGGCAGAATCCAACCAAGATACGCCCCTAGAAGATAAAACCCCGTTGCTGCTGTTATAAATTTGGACCTAAGACAATTCACAAGAGATATGTGGAGTATAGTCATAGTTGTTCTGCTGACATCTGTCAATGTTTGGGTTTGTGACAGACTGCTCTCTCACCCCTCTCAGGAACACAGGCAGGAAACCCTTTTTTGCTCCAAACAGTGCCCTTTAATTTACAGTGCAGGACCCCACCACCAATATATACAGCTTAAAACAGTTCATTAACATCCAGCTCTAAGTAGCTCATTAATATACAACTCATTAATATCCAGCTCTTAAACAGCTCATTAATATCCAGCTCTTAAATAGCTCCACAGGTTCTGGCTCTACAAACTCTATATAGTTCAGCCCCTAATACAAACACAGCTCTTGATAGCTCAAACAACACTCAGCTCTGAATAGCTCATGCCAGCACCCCCACACTCTGGGCTTCCTTCCTGGCAGCCTTATAACCCCCAGAGGAGGCTGCCAGGTGCAACTCATGCAGGCTGATTGGCCTGCACCTCAGGTGGCTAATTAGCCTTCCTGCCCTGGGGTTTGCAGAGGGCTTTTCTCCCTCTTAAAGGGGCAGCAGGGCTGGCTCAGGCCCTCCTGGCCAGCACCCTGCCACAGGTTATTTTCTTAAACAAACAAAAATGAATAAGAAATGCAGGAATAACAAATCCCTATCAAAAGTAGATTTCTAAGCAATGATTCAGGCTTCACGCAGTAACATTAACAGAAAACCTTTTTGTGGTAAATGTATTCAGTTTTTTGTTTGAGCTTATTGTTGTGGCACATTGTTATGGTAATTTTGGTGGAAGCATTTAGAAAGAGTAGCCTTCTCCTACCTTTCCCTATATTCTCTCCTTTCTTCCCATTGCCATTTCTGCTTCTTTGAGAGTTAGCATCATTTGAGGATTAGCAATTGCTAGAAGCTGTCAAGTGGTTTAGCCTTTTGATAGTTTTGGTTGAGGGTCACAAATCATACAGGAAACCAAGTAAATGAACAAGGCTGATGCAGTAACATTGGAAGGAAGAAAAAGTAAATAGGAATTAGTCTAAAGTAGGATGTGTTTCTAGTAAAACTTGAAGAATGAGAAGCTGGGCATGTAGACATTCCCCCTCCCCTGCTCTTCCCCTTTGTTTTCTTTTTCTATTTTAGAAACTCCTTTGGAGTAATAACTATCTTCCAATGTCACAGCCAGTTCAGCTGAGCTGACATGGGGGAGAAGTACAGTAATATGTAAAGTGCTGTTGCAGATTATTTTCCCCGAAACAAAGAGGTGGGAGGTAGACAGGGAAGGAATTTTGACTTGGAAAGTCACAGTTCCTTCCCTGGTATGATCTTGGTATAATGAAGCTAGAAGTTACTCGGTAGCAGAAGAAAAATGACAGGCTAGCCCTTGCATATTTTTTTTTAAAGCACATTTTTTTATTTATTTAAGTAAAGTAGGGAATTATATCCTTGTTAGAATTAATCAGAAAAAATAAGCATTTTTGAGTAGTTAATTTGTGATTTAGAACATTAGAAATTACTCCATCTGCTAATTTGTTTTTCCATTTCCATTATTATGGTCAAAACTGGCACATTTTTATAGTATGTGATGCTGGTGCTCATTATCCTAATCCCTAATGCAATTGCAAAGGATCAGAAAGCCTAACCTCTATTTTTTATGGGGGGGAACAAAGTCTCAACAGATAAATTGAAACCTATTCAGTATCCAGTATCAATTTGAAAGTTGGTGTTGGTGTTAGATGCAATGGATTTTTAATATATCAGAATGCAATATGGGGCAACAGAATGCAATGCAAAGGAATAGCACAGGAAACTGATTATTCCCTTTCAGTTTTTTAATACAAATTGGAACAGGAGGGAAGAAGAGCAGCAAAGAGGTAAGTGGAGTAGCAACAAATATTGTGACACTGAATTTTCAAATGTCAGTAGAAACTTGCTAAACTGATAATCTTGTTGAAGTTGCAGCATTTAGGAGGAACAAGCCTATTCCTTTTATAGGTATTAATTTAGGACTATTCTTCTGTTTTGTATGTATTTTTAAACACATAGCTCCATAGAGTTAATCTAGTCTTTTATCGGTTCAGTTTTCTATTGTGTGGGGGAAGGGTGGAGGGGGGGTATGGTAAGGTTGAAATTCTGACTCTACTGAAGTCAATGAGAACTTTGCCACTGACTTGACTGGGAACAGAATTTCAGCCTAGAAATTAGATTGGGGTTTTTAAAGGCGCCTATGAGAATTAGGTATACATATTCTATTAAATTTCAAAGGAACTTAGGCAGACTATTCCTTTGAGCTCCTTTGAAAATTCCAGCCATAGTACTTTTGCCAATTTAATTCACTATTTAGGCATTCATTAATGGGATCTTCACTGTGTTTCTATATGCTTTGGGCTAGAGTCTCTTCTCACTAAAACCAGTTTAAATCAGGAGTAAGTTAACTGAAGTCAATGGAGTTACACTGAAGTAAAACTCGTGTTATGAGAATGCGGCTTATGTGGTGTATTGAAAACTAAGTTAGAATAGCAAGCCATCACTTTAAATGCAAGAGGGTTCCTGATCCTACTTGTTGGCTAGACTAGAGGGCTCTAGTAAGGAAGCATGAGACTAGAGTCAGTGTGCTGATAGCAGAGTTAACAAAGTCCTGTGGCACCTTAAAGACTAACTATAAAGTTTTGAAGCATGAGCTTTCGTGGGCTAATACCCACTTCGTCGGATGCAGGCAGTAGAAGTGTTAACAAACAGGCAGTTATAGAAAAGTAGGTAAGAGCCAGGGGGGAGGTGAAAAGGTTAGTCCAATTAAGCTGAGCCAGCTTGTTATCTCCGATCAGGGAGTGTGGATTATTCGTCTAGCATTTGAATGGGGTGTGTGGACATGGAGAGATGAGAAACAATGTCTGTAATGAGCCAACCATTGTAGATCCCGGTTCAATCCCAAAGTGTGTGAGCTGAATTTGCAAATGAATTGAAGCTCTGCAGTCTCTCTTTGCAGTCTGGATCTGAAGTTCCCTTTCTGCAGAATGGTGACCTTTAAATCTGTAATAGTGTGTCCAGGCAGGTTGAAGTGTTCCCCTACAGGTTTTTGTATATTGCCATTCCTAATATCTGATTTGTGTGCATTTATCCTTTTTCGTAGGGACTGTCCAGTTTGGCCGATGTACATAGCAGAGGGACACTGGTGGCATATAATGGCATATATGACATTGGTTGATGTACAGGTGAATGAGCCAGTGATGGTATGGTTGATCTGGTTAGGTCCTGTGATGGTGTTGCTGGTGTAGATATGTGGGCAGAGTTGGCATCGAGGTTTGTTGCATGGATTGGTTCCTGAGTTGGAGTTATTGTGGTGCAGTGTGCTGTTGCTGTTGAGAATTTGTTTAAGGTTGGCAGGTTGTCTGTGTGCCAGGACTGGCCTTCCTCCCAAGGCTTTTGAAAGTGAGGGATTATTGTCCAGGATGGGTTGTAGGTCACTGATGATGCGTTGCAAAGGTTTTAACTGAGGACTGTAGGTGATGGCCAGTGGTGTTCTGTTGTTTTTTTTCTTGGGCTTGTCTTGTAGCAGCAGGCTTCTGGGTACACGTCTGGCTCTGTTGATCTGTGTCCTTATTTCCTTGTGTGGGTATTGTAGTTTTGAGAAAGCCTGGTGAAGATCTCGTAGGTGTTGGTCTCTGTCTGAGGGGTTGGAGCAAATCCGATTGTACCTCAGTGCTTGGCTGTAGACAATGGATCGTGTGGTATGTCCGGGATGGAAGCTGGTGGCATGAAGGTAGGCATAGCTGTCGGTAGGTTTTCGGTATAGGGTGGTGTCGATGTGGCCGTCATTAATTTGCACTGTGGTGTCTAGGAAGTGGATTTCCTGTGTGGACTGGTCCAGACTGAGGTGGATGTTGGGGTGGAAGCTGTTGAAGTCATGGTGGAATTCTTCCAGAGTTTCTTTCCCATGGGTCCAGATGATGAAGATGTCATCAATGTAGCGTAGATAGAGAAGGGGTGTGAGTGGACGAGAGTTGAGGAAGCGTTGTTCCAGGTCTGCCATAAAGATGTTGGCATACTGTGGGGCCATGCGGGTGCCCACACTTCAACCTGCCTGGACACACTATTACAGATTTAAAGGTCACCATTCTGCAGAAAGGGAACTTCAGATCCAGACTGCAAAGAGAGACTGCAGAGCTTCAATTCATTTGCAAATTCAGCTCACACACTTTGGGATTGAACCGGGATCTACAATGGTTGGCTCATTACAGACATTGTTTCTCATCTCTCCATGTCCACACACCCCATTCAAATGCTAGACGAATAATCCACACTCCCTGATCGGAGATAACAAGCTGGCTCAGCTTAATTGGACTAACCTTTTCACCTCCCCCCTGGCTCTTACCTACTTTTCTATAACTGCCTGTTTGTTAACACTTCTACTGCCTGCATCCGACGAAGTGGGTATTAGCCCACGAAAGCTCATGCTTCAAAACTTTACAGTTAGTCTTTAAGGTGCCACAGGACTTTGTTAACTCTGCTATTCCAGACTAACACGGCTACCACCCTGATTCTTGACATCATGCAAGTGTGCTGATAGCTAGCCTAAAATAAGAATTTATTTTTCACTAACATCCTAGAATGATCTGGACCTTTGCAGAATCTTGTGGAACCTTTCAGACTTTCCGAGAACTATATTGCCCTTGAATTTCATAGAATGTTGTCAGCCATACCCTCATGCGTATATAAGGGGAGGGGCATCACCAGTCAGTCAATGAGACATAAGAATTAAGTTTAGTGAAGTAAGAGCCCAGCTGAGATATTGTGAACCTTGTTTTATTGTGCAATTGTGAAAATATAATTTTGTTTTAAGACTTGAAGAGTGTAAGTAATGACTAACAAAGGACATATTTAATGAGATACAAGAGATATCTATTGAACTCCTATCTATGGAACAATATAAAACAAATACTTTTACTACTTTTGCCGTGCTTCACACATAATGTTTGATGATTTTTTTAAGACTGCAGAACATAGACTTTTGCTAATATTGTCTGTTTTCCCCCATGCAAAATAAAAGATGCTCCCAAAGAAGCCTTCAGGAGCTCATTATAGGAAGTCAAAAGCTCACCTGCAATCTACTTTGCAGCAAGGGGCAAATTTGATGGGAAAATACCAGAAACAGAACAACGTAGACCGGCTTTCGGCAGTAGCGATCATCCCAGTGCAGAAGAAATTGAGGAGCAAAGTGCAAGTGATAGGTCCTATTCCTAAGGAATTAGCAGATTTACCTGAAGACAAGGAATAGAAATATGAGGAAAGTGATGGAGAATTGTCCAGTTTTCCTGGCAGCTTAAAGGAAAGTAAAGAGAAAAAAATCTGGTTTACAGGAAAAGGAGAGAAATGATAAAGAAGAATCAACCTCAAGTGATGACAGAAACAGCAGTGAGAAAAATTGAACACCACAAATTGATACATCAGATCCTGATTTATGGCTAGTGATTGTACAATTTTGAACAGTTTGAGGAAAATCAAGGCTGTGACATTTCCAATAACTGAGCAGAAGTGACACTTTTCAAAGTCACACTGTGAAAGAGTGCTGAAGAATGGTGAGAAACTGAATTGGCATTGGGTGACAATGTGTTCTCGTTTTGTTGCAAAATAATTGACAAGAATGCCAAATCATTGCTTGCACTTTTTGGGTACAATTACTTGTATAACTTAACTGATGCCCTGAAACAACATGAAAAGTCACCTGGCCATTTTATTGCCTGCTCCAAATGGATGGAGGTCGAGTCCAGACTCAAGCTGAACAAATGCATATATACAGAAAAACAGTGCATTATATTAATGTAGAAACCCAGCATAGGAGAAATGTGTTTGATTACCTGATCTCAATTAACTTTGTCCTTGTAAAGAATAATTTGGCTTCCCAGGACTCGTCAGATAAATTGTTCAGTGAACATAACAGTAATTTCCTCGGTTTGGTAGAGCTCCTTGGGAAATACAATGACTTGCGTGAGCACATGCATTGAGTAGTTCATAAAGAAGCTATGGACCATTACGGCAGCAACACAATTCCAAACAAATTGATTGACTTTATGGCAAAGAAGGTGCTTGATAACATATTGATGCAGCTTGGCAAAGCGAAGTACTACACCATCATAGTGGACTGAACTGCCAACATTAGTCATAGTGAAAATAGGTCATTTACAGTAAGATTTGTTGATGATGAGGATGGCTGTATCCTATAGGTAAAGGAACACTTTATCTGTTTTCGGTTTGTGGATAAACTGTTGGAAAATGCCTAACAGAACTGTTTATGAACTTTCTGAATGAGAATAAAATAAAGCTTTAGGACTGCAGTGACCAAGGCTAGGACAACAGTGCGGACATGAAAGCAAGAAACCGTGACATACAGGCAAGGATCCTTTCACTGGATCCGAGAGCTTTCTTCATACCTTATGGCTTCCTTTCCTTCTACCCGATTGTGTCAGATGTAGTGTCATCTTCTTTAGATTCAGTATCTCTTTTCAGAGTACTGCAAAGGACCTATGTCCTATTTTCAGCGTCAACTATCAGGTGAAAGATCCTCATGGACAATGTTACAAATCTGCCAGTGAAGCCACTAAGTGACACTCACTGCAAGAGGCTCAATTACAGCATAAGTCTGGTGAGGTACTAAGTAACAGAGGTTTACCCTTCTCTAGTGTCCATTGAAGAAAGGTCTGGTCAAATGAAGCACCATGGAAAGACCCTGGAGGAGGTTGTATGACCTTAGTGAGCTGCCAATGGATGGGAAAACCCTCTTGAACAACTATATAGACCTCCACAGATGCTAGCACATGGAGAATCTTCTGGCATTAATGATAAAGACCTCTATGTCAAATTGAACAACAACATGTGTGTCATTTTGCCACACATGAATCACTTTCCACTCCAAGTTCTTCAATTTATCCACTGGAGAGCTGAAGGATTGCTTTCCCTAATGTGTGGATAGCTTTGAGGATTCTGCTGACACTGCCTGAGTGGTGAGAGCAGCTTTTTGAAACTCAGGCTCATTAAAACATATCTTCGATCAATGATGATCAATAAGAGACAGACCTGCAATTTTATGTTTGAAAATGCCATTGGCCAGTCTTTGCATCTCTCTGACAGTTCACAAGGGCAAAAGCAAGAAAAGCAAGCTTCTAAACTAAAGGACTAGGGTTAGTATTCTAAGGCTGTTACCTGTAATACTATTTAATACCGATACACCCAGTCTTGGTGCATAACTCCATTTCTTGGTGTTAATACATTTCAGTTATTTTTTAAAAATATGTTTTTAAATATTTTTTTAAGTTTCCATAAGCTTAGAGGAAATGATTTTTTTTAAAATTTGCTTATGTATGACATAAATAGATACAGGTTTTAGATCCTAGCATGCAAATTTATTATCTTATCTAACAAAGATAAATCATGCTTGCAAATCATGTTAACAAATGGAAGGGGTGCTAAAGACACTTCTCACCTGGGATAACATTTGGTCTAGGGCCAGTCCTGGCTGAGAACATAAAATTGGATGGTAAGAGACCATAAAACCCAATGGTGAGTCAACCTTGTGATATTCTAAACATAAAGAGTTCTCAACCATACTTATAGCTGTTTTCATTGCTTTACACTTACTCAATAGGTCTAGGCTTCATTCAGAGGGACCCACAAATGAAATGAAAATCCTGGAAATATATATAGATCACTTATCTAGTGCCCATCTGTGATGGGGTCGGGACTCACCACCACAGCACCTCTCTCTGGCACATCTGGGAACTAGCTCGCCAGCTCAGAGCGCCTTCTGCCGACGGTGTCCCATCCGTCTCTCCGCCACCATTGGCGTCTGGACCCGCATTGTTCCCAGCTCACAGCATCCTTTTCAGGACACTGCCGCTTAGTTCACACTCGCCCCTTTCTGGGGGTGGGAGTGTGTGGGGGGGTTAATAGTAGTCTTTCTGGCCTCGTTCCTGCTGCAGTGGCCAACCTCACCCAAAGTCTAATCCCTTCTGGCAGGGGTCTGGTGCAGTCCACTATGGCCACTTCCAACAGCGAGGTGCAATATAAGGGGGAATGGGGAACCCAGACCTGCCCGCTACTCTGGGTCCCGACCTAGGGACCCTCTGGCAGCAAACTCTCTGCCCTCCTTCTCTCCCCTTGTTTGCCTGTCCTCCCTGGGCCACTTCCCCTCTGAACTTTTTGAACCTTCTGAGCCCCGCTGTCAGGGCCCATAGCCTGGCAGATAATGGGCTGGAGCTTCCTTCTGCTCCCCCACCTGCTCAGCACTGCGCTGTTCTCTCCAAGGTGCTGGTCTCCTAGCTCAGGTGACAGACCTTCCCCTTCCTGAAGGTCTGGGAGTGACTGACTGCTCCCTTCCTGGGCAGCCTTTATTTAGGGATGAGCCTGGCCCTGATTGGCTGCCTAATTCTCAGTCCTTATTGGCTCCCATCAGGCACTTTCCCATTGGCTGCCCATCTGCGCAGCCACACTGGCCTTCCTGGGCCCACTCTCTCATGGGTGTGGGGCAGCCGCCTCACCACACCATCACACAGACCTGGGGTACTTTATCAAAAGTTAAAACAATAGGAATTGGAGCCAGAGGTCCTGCAAAAGTCAAAGTAAAAAATGGAGCAAAAGAAAAATAAAAGTAATCAGAAAGAACTAGTCCAAAAGAAAAGTTCAGACTGATTAGGGATGAACTGATCTGAATGGAAAGGCTTTATTAGAAGAACTGAAGCATCTACAGGGAGGACAGCGTAAGTACTACGCAGGTAAAGTTGACCAACCACTGCACAATTTTGTGAATATCAACCCAATTCTACTTTTTTTTTCACAAACATCCAGAGAATGAATGTTAACTCTGTCACTACTCATATATATATATATATATATATATATATATATATATATATATATATATATATATATATATATATATATATATATATATATATATATATATATATATATATGTAATCGGTTTATTCATGCAAAGGCAAGTATATTAGCTATTTATGTTCTATTATTCACTATGTCATTTGTTATAGATTACTCTTCTTTTTAAAAAGCTTTGGTCATCCAATCAGGGAGCAGAAACAAAACCATGCTACTTACGTAACTAATCAAACACCACAAATAAGAAATAGCAAGTAGATGAGGTAAAGAGCTTGTAAATAACCAACAGAGTGAATTTTGTTCATAAACTATTAAATAAGTACATTTGAAGAAATCGGGATTGGGACACAAAGGATTGTTTAACAGGAAGAAAAAAGGACTAACCTTTATCAGAAAATTCACTGTCAATAAGTAATTTGACTCAGCTCTCATAGGCAGAAAGTAAGATATCTAGTGTCTATGATGCAAACAAACAAACAAACCCACTCAGGTCCAGTCCAGAAGGACCCTGAGGATGGAATGCAAAGTTGATCTCCAAAACTCATCCAAGTGGGAGACACAATTTCTCAAGAATTTTAGGATGATACTATAATAAAGGGTTTTATATCCTCAACACTGCCACATTCTTTAATTATGGTCAGAAAGCCAACCAACTCATTCAAAGTAGATCAACAATGTCCCAAAATAGAAATAACATTTTACAATATGCAAACACCAACCCTTTATCTACTTTGCCACAATGTAATTTTATATGGCATTTTGAGAGACAAGAAAGGTCACAAACTGAAGCATGCAATGAGTTGCTTTTGTAGCGTGTATCTCTTTCAGAGACAGAGAGTGATAGTGAGCTGACTACGGGGCTGGGAGTCAGAAACTCCTATCATCACCACTGCCACTATATTTTGCACTTACTTAGGGCCTTACAAATGTTTTGTTAAGCCGTACAACACACTCACATATAACATAGGTAAATATATTAATGTCCTAATTTTACACATGGGAACAATGTCATAGACCAGTGGTGGGCAACCTGCAGCCCATGTGCCACACACGGGCCATCAGGGTAATCCACTGGCAGGCCATGAAACAGTTTGTTTACATCCCTGCGGCCCACGTCACTTCCCACAGCTCCTATTGGCCAGGAACGGCGAACTGTGGCCACTAGGAGCTGCAGGTGGCCATGCCTGCAGACAGTCAACATCCGCAAAATGTGCCATGGCTCAACAGCGGATTACCTTCATGGGCCCTAGGTTGCCCACTGTCATAGACCATAAAAGTCAAGTGACTTGCTCAGGGTTATGTATTGCAACAAATCAGGAATTGCTAACAACATAAACAGCTACTAAAAAATATCTAGCACCCACTCAAATAGAGACACATCCAGCAGAAGAACACATGGTATTTGTAATCTGTATTACTATGGCCCATCAATGGCACAGGTCAGAAAAAAACCCCAAAAATCCCACCTCAGTTTGTCTGGTTCCTAGCTGTCTGCTCTTTGGAAGGCAGTCTGACCTAATACAGTCGCTCTCAACCTTTCTAGGCTATTGTACCCCTTTCAGGAGGCTGATTTGTCTTGCGTACCCCAAGTTTCACCTCACTTAAAAACTACTTGCTTACAAAATGAGATGCAAAAATACAAAAATGTCACAGCACACTATTGCTGAGAAATTGCTTATATTCTCATTTACCATATATAATAAATTGATTGGAATATAAATATTATACTTGCATTCCAGTGTACAGTATAGAGGGCAGTATATACAAGTCATTGTCTATATGAAATTTTAGTTCGTACTGATTTTGCTAGTCCTTTTTATGTAGCCTGTTGTAAATCTAGGCAAATGTGTAGATGAGTTGATGTACCACAGGAAGATCTCAACATACCCCCAGGGGTACATGTACCCCTAGTTGAGTACCACTGACCTAATAGATTGTACACTGGACACGGGGCTCAGGAGACCTGAGTTCTATTCCTAGCTTTGCTTCTGGATAACCTTAGGCAATCTCAGAGTCCTTCCTGTCTGCACCTATTTCCACATCTGTAACATGGAGGTAATGATATCAAATCCCCCCACCCCTTATTAAGAGCTTTGGAGATCTACCAATGAAGAGTGTCATAGAAGATCTAGGTATAATATTATTTTATGACTAGCCCATGCTTCTTCTAAGGAAAATATATTCTTACAAGCTACACCCATGATCTCATAGCCATCCAGGCAGTAGAAACTATTCCATGGCAGACTTTGTGAAACTATTTAATCATTTGAAAAACATTTCCTATTGCAAATTCAAAAATAGAGGCAGATTTTTTAGTAAAGATGGAGTAGTAGTCTCTCCAGATTTCATTTTAAAATAGGAGGTTATATAATTATAGGATGTTGCTATATTTTACAGTACTGCAAATTTTCCTTTATGTTTTTAATCCACATATATGAAATCAAATTAAGGATATTGTTGCCCTGACATCCCAGTATAATTGTTTCACAAAATACATGAAAAGATTATCAGACAAAATCAGAATTTCAGGCTATGGTGATTAGGAATTCCATTAAAATAAATGTATCTATTAATGTCCTTATGAAGGATATGAAGCGGAAGCGAATAATTTCAGCTTTGCTGATTCCTTGCATATAAATTTCAGTATGAAAATAAGTGTTTTGCACACCTGAACATTTGGTTATTTTTTTAATAAATCAATTATAGTATTCTGTTATAGATTTATGTTTGTTTCTTTGACATTCAACTTTTTTCAAAATTTGATCTGGAGTTAGAGAAATGTCATCTGTGAAGCAGACATTTTAAAATTTTTTAGAACTCTAGCAAGTATTTCCTCATCTAATTTTTTTTCATATATGTATACTTTAGTTTTTAATATGCCTAGAATGATAGGTAACTAGTCTTTAAAGTATATAACATCTAACAATCTAAGGAGACGTTCATTTTAATGAAAAGAGATGCACTTTTTATACTATTTGGAGACTTCATAAGACCTGTTCATAGCAAGAGACTGCAACATTAACATTAAGTAATTAATAATTTCTCAATCCCTTTGAAATACCTGGATGAGACTTATGATCATATTATAAAACTATCAATATACCCTGTGATTAACTGATTGTTTTTATACTCACTAATTTACCAGAATTGTACTTTACAGTTAGTTTAATTAAATATATTACACATGCTTCAGTGCTTTTAGGTGCAAATTGAATGTGAGCATTTCTTTCACAGCTGGCATTTCTGAGTTTTTTCACTGTCTAGAGGCCTACTGGACATTCTATGTGTTAATGGAAACTGTGCCATTGTTGCTATTCCCAGGAAACCCTGGAATGCCTAATGATTGAAAATCACTCATTTCATTATTTTTCCTTTATGGTACATTTTATTAAATTTCCAGCTGTTGATTCCCTGCTTAAAATCTGAGAACCAGTGACCTCTTCTTTCTATACTTGTTGAAGCCACCAGATACACAGCCTTGAAAACTGAAGTTTAACCAGAGAAAAGGCAGAATGATAGAGCAAACTTCCTCAGACTACCTATGGATATGCCTCCACCATGATCTCTTTGAAGGTGATGTGGGTTCTAGCTCTATGTCTATTCCTTTCTCCGTCTCTGCTAAAACAGGTCAAATGTGAGGGTTGTTTTTGGAATATTGATATCCATCAATAACTGGACTGATTCCATCATTTCACATAGACAGACACACGGCCATCATCTACAACACACTTCACAAGCACACCCTTTCTTTATCCTTCAGCTTTTCAAAACTTTTCAGTATATAATGGCTATCTAAATATTAAAGCACAACTCTCCTCTACTACCTGTAAAGAACACGACTGGATCACTACAAACTACAGCATTCTGTGCAAGCATAGTAGCAATTGAATGCAGCAATCCAGTGCAACATCTGCCTTAGAGAATAAGTATGGCTTTGGCTGATAGAGTTCATGAAACTCACTGAGGAAGATACTGAATGGAATCTTGTCTCCATTAAGTCAATGACAAAGCTACTGTTGATTTCAGTGTGGCCAGGATTTGGCCCTGAGGCTTTTTGGGGGAAAGGATGCCAGTCATTCTCTATGTGACAGCCTCCTGCTGGCTGATTTTAAATAAGGATATGAACAACACAGGGGAAACAGATAAAATCCATTTTTACCATGGGAGTAATTCCAATTATTAAGCTGCAAAATTAATGTTTTCATCTGGTGAAAACTGTTCATATCCTTAAATTATAAAAGGCTTTTTTCCCCTCTTCCTGAGAAGGGAGCATGTGGATCACAGTAGGGCTGAAGAAAATTTCAAACTGAAATACAACTTGGCTGAGTCATTTAGAATTGATCCAAGTATAGATCTGGAGCCCTCAGGAGTCCACTACTTTCACAACAGGAGGTCATAGCAGGTTGTAGAATTACAGAAGGGAAAATAAAATATATGTTATAAGAGTAAATGATCACAGCTTCTTGCAACACGAAGCTGTATGATATCAATTGTATAAAGTCTTTTTTTATTGTTGTAGAGGAGGTTAAAAGATCTATGATATGCAAAACGTACAAGTTAGATTGAGGGAAATGTGATCCCAATCAAAGAAAAAGGGCATAAAAATTGATAAATCTATTAAGGAGAAGAATAAAGAGCACAAAAGCTTTCAGAAAGTACCATACAAAAATCAGCAAGTCAAGCTCAACAGGAGCATTGGTCCTCTTTCCACTTTCCTAAATGGAATTTTACCTGCTCTCTTGTTGCTTAGCTACCCAATGATACTATATCTCCAGAATTTCTCTAAGTCCTCTGAAGTTTTTATTAGGCTAAATAAATGTTGTATTATCAGAAAAATCCACCTCCTCACTACTTACCTCCAGAGTATTAAGAAATACACTGAACAGCTCTACTCCTAATCTTATTCCATTCTAAAATAAATCACTCATGTGTTCTTGTCCTTTGCTTTATCTTTCCGGATAAAGGGAAAATAGGGAATGTAAAACATGAAAAACAAATGAGTGCTAGACTGTGGTGTTTACTAAAAAGCCCCGATCAATATGGATTTGCTTTGCCCCAAGAGCAGACATGGACTCCACTTGGTCCAGGGGAAAATAATCTTCCTCATCCTTACATGTGGTATTAATTACTTTCCCCTCTCCAATGACTTGATGTTATCTAGAGCTGTCTGAATCCCTCCAGGGTCTGCACTCTCTCACTGGTTGCTCTTCTGCAGATAGTTAATTCAGCCTTGCACAAGTGTCAGGAAAATGTACCAACCTAAATTTTAAAAAATCTACCTAAGCTACTCGGTATTAATATTAATAAGATTAAGAAATACTATTAATTAATTACTTATGTTTTATTTATCCATAAGACCCATTATCTGGGACAATGTGAATTTGCATTAGTTATTATTTAACATTTAAATGGTGCCCTAAATACCTTAGGTATCTAGGTAGAGAGAATAAAGACATGGTCCCCATCCCAAAAAGCTGACTAAATTTCCTTAACAGAAATCACAACTTATTAGCAATGCTTAGGAGAGCCAAGGCATTACTGAGTGTGACATTTGCCAGCCAACTTTCCTGTATCCTGATTTTCTGCTGAAATCAGCTCTTCAGATGGCCAAGAGCTGATGGCTTAGCCAAATGACTAACCTGGCTTCCCTTGCAAGGGGTAGGTCAAACAGACTTTAGAGCCTTTATTAGCTTCATTGTCTCTGTGCTCTCATTGCTGGCTCTCATTGGAATAGACTCTCTGTTATAACCAGACCCATCCCATTTTGTCCTAGCAAAGGAATAAAGCTGCATTAGTTTACTCTTTCAGCACCCATTCATCCAGCTGCCTACTCTTGGATATCACTCAGTCATTCATCCATCTACCTTTACCTCAGAAAGGCAGCAGGATGCATGACAGGCTAGACTCACTCATTTCTCAGCTGGAAGAGCTTCAGTGCCTTCAAGTAGGCCTTACAGGACTCTTTCTTCCCAAGCTAGATCCCTTCACTTCTGGGGAAATAGTTTATTCTCAGCTCTTCGCTCACAGATCACTTCTTGGGTCATCTCTTATTCAGAATATCCCTGTCAGTTAGGAAATGGAGTTATTCTGGGACTCCAACGTAGCAGAAAACCCAAATGATGAGTCATAGCCTCCCACAACCATGTAATGATTCCTATAAAGGAGAATATTTCCTGAAAGGGATTAAATTCATCCCTGATGTTACAGATCCGTGTCACTGATAAACTCTGACTAAAATCCTGGCCAAGCTTTGGTGGGTGTAAATTAAAATGCCCACAATTGGTCAACTAGGGCAGGCTGAAAAGAGAGACAATATCTCTGTAAAAGAGAAATTGATAAGAAGTAATTTAATAAATTTGATAAACTTCTTTAACATAACTAGGGAAGTTAGATGAATCCAGAAATATGCTGCTGTACTAAGAGCTGAAAGACATTCAGATACGAATGAGCAGTGGTCTTTGCAAACTCACTGATCAAATGTGTTTCAGTCTGTACCCATAGTCGCCCCCCTTGTCGCCGGGCCTGGAGAGCGGGGAAGGGGCGGGGAGGCGGTGCGGCTCTCCTCCGGAGCAGCAGCACAGCAGCGCGCGTGTCCCCGGCAGGAGCAGTGAGCCCGGCTGGCGGCAGCGGTGCACCCCCACCTGCAAAGAGGGCGAGGGCGGGGAGGCTCCGCAGCAAGGTAGGGCTTCCCCCGCCAGACATGGCATCATGCAGCCCCTCCGCCAATCAAGGGCGGGGAGTGGCCCTCCCCCTGCCTTGCCCCCAGGCTCCTCCCACGCCGGCCCGGGGGGGCTGCGGCTGGTTACAGCGGCAGCGTCTCCATCGCCAGCCGCAGGGTCTCGCGCAGGTCCGGGGGGGGGGGAAGGGCGCGTGGGGGGAAGTGAGAAGGAGAGCAGCAAGGGCGGCTCGTGCCGTTCCCGGGCTCTCCCTCCCTCGGGCCCCAGCTCGCGCTCCCGCAGGACCCCGCTGGGCACGAGAGCGCAGTGAAGGGCGAGCGCCAGCAGCGAGCACCCAGGCGGTGGCAATGCTCGGAGGCTCGCACTGCCCCCAGCCACTGCCAGCTGGGGAAGGGCAAACGATCAGAGTAGGGGGCCCCCAAACGATCAGAGTCAGGGGCCCCAAAATTTCTGTCGCCAGCCCTGCTTAGTGGATACTGACCATCATCATCTAGCTCCCTTTCTCTAAGGCAGACTGCAGTCTGTAATGGCCACTCATCGGCAGGGCTGGCGACAGAAATTTGGGGGCCCCCTACTCCGATAGTTTTGGGGCCCCCCCAGCCCAGCCGACAGTGGATGGGCCCCCCCCCCAGCCCAGCCAACAGCGGATGGGGGCCCCCCAAGCCCAGCCCAGCCGGCGCTCCCCCCCCCCCCGCCAGCTGACAGCTGGCGGCAGAGAGAGCAGCGTGAGCCGCCCTTTCTCCCCCCCCCCTCCCCCGGACAGCGCTGCTGCCTCCGGCCGGGCTCTCTGCTCCTGCCGGGGCCAGGCTCGCTTGTCCGGGGGAGAGCCGCGCTGCCTCCCCGTCCCTTCCCAGCTCTCCAGGTCCGGCGACAAGGGGGGACACAACGGGTACAGCGGTGTACCGGGGTCCCCCTAAAGTCGGGGGGCCCAGTACAGCTGTACCCGTAGTACCCCCCTGTCACCGGCCCTGCTCATCGGTGGCAAGGGGATTGGACCAGCTGCCTCTGCCTATCCCTGGCCTACACCTCTTCAGCCCCAGTACCTCTTTTGGCCTTTAAGAAGGCCTCAGCCTGGGACATTGCAAGGCTGGAGCTCCCCAGCCCCTCTTGCCCTCCCCAAGCACGGCTCTGCTTCTGGTACCCTGGTGCCTGGTGTCCCAAGCAGCTAGGCCCTTCTCACTCTTTATTGGCTCTGCCTCATCCGTCTCCAAGGGATAGCTTTTAACTCTTTCAGGTGACCTCCCCTCTACTCACCTCATAGAAGAAAACAAGGCCATCATATTTTGATTGTTTTCCGTTTACATTTTTTGGCCAGAATTTTCCAACTTGGCTGTCTAGCATTAGGCACTTCATTGCATATTTAAGCATCTTAATATTTGGCATGGTTTTCAGACCATATTTAAGCAACTTAATATTTAGCCTGGTTGTGCCAAGCATCCACAACTGCATTTATGGAAAAGTCACATAGAAATGAAGAGGAATTGATCTAATAAGTTTCTCTCAAACTTGTACAAAAACCTCATACAATGAAATATAGAAGAATATAGTTCCTTAGCAGGGATATTATATTCAAATAGCCAATTTAAAAAAATAAATAAAAACAATCAAAATAAACCTATAGAAAGGTTCCATTTTCTAGGTCTTTCTCATATGGATGCTATTGAAGTCAATAAAGCGCATGCTTAACAGGGTCGGGTGGAAAATTGTTTTCCTCTGCTACATATGTTTTGAGATTTTAAAAAAATTTCCCATCCCAAAATGGGGTGGAAATTGAAATCTGGAAAATCATTGTGAAAAATGAACAAACAAAAAAAAAACAGTTGGGGTAGTTATAAAAATCTTTTGACTTTGATCAATTCAAGCTTATTTTCTTTACTATAATTAGCGTACATTCCAAAACAATGTTTTTGAACCAGAAAAAACAATCTTCCATTTCAGAAACACCAAAATGGGATGTTTTGGCAACTTTTGGAACTTTTTTCTAAAACTTTTGAGTCAAGACATTTGTCAAAATTTACCCTTTCCTGAGAAGAGTTTTAGTTTCAATGAATTATCATTTTAATGGGGGGGAAAAAACTTTTTTGTCAACAGATTCCTGACCAGATCTATTATTGAACATATCTGAAAATTCAGTCCATGTATATGGATTCCAGAACGTGGCTTGGATGCCTAACTTTAACAAAAATTTGGACTTTTGCTAGTTTGCTACAGGGGTATCAGCAAGTTTCAATTTTTGAAGTAAATCATAGCAGCTTGAGTGTACAAACAGCCACTTCCTAAAAACAACTGCCTTTGACAGAGACAGACCTCACTGGGCTTATTTACGAATGATACAAATAGATAACAGTTCCCAAGATGTTAACAATGAAAGACCTTCGCAGTGCATTACCATTGACTACTGCTTCTGTGGGAGACAGGTCACACATGTCATAGATCCTCATATAGCCTCAGTGCTAAAGCAAATTCTAAACATTATTATGGTTGTTTCTTTAAAAGTGTCAGTTTTATTTATTGGGGACTCTTTCTTCACTTTTGATATATTTGTTGTACATTTGCAACTCATGACCAACTCTTTAAGCCCTGTTTTATCAGCTGACCTTAACCACCTAATATGGTGATACTTTATAGGACTTTGCTCATGTGGGTTACATTGCAGGAATTATCCCATAACCACAAGGAACATGGAAAGAAGCAGTAGAAATTTCCACACCAAAAAGGTTCAGACAGAGACCTCCTGTGTGACCTTGGGCAAGTCACCTAGTCTCCCCTGTGCCTCAGTTTTCCATCTGTAAAGAGGAGAAAATGTATCCTTCTCTCACAGTGGTGTTGTGTGGATGACATCCATGAATGATTGCGGGTGAGGTGAGTTTTCCCCTTTTGGTGCCATGAGCTACATACTACTCTAGGATAACAATCAACAGTTCTGACATATTGGGTGGAAAGGGAGTTGCAATATTTTTTCCAAGTGTTAATGTTTCTATAATGTCACACTATTTATATATCTGTTTATAAATAGTTCCTCATCCATTTTATATATTATATAAATAAAAAGCTACTAAAATTAAGATTCCCCAACGCATGTGACTCTTGTCTGTGCATCAAAAATACTTCAATTTGACAACTGTCCTTTTAAAAAAAATTCTTTGAAAAAATAATAAGGTATTATAGAGCAGGAGAAAATGATCCTTTTGAAAACATTCTCTCATCCTAATGATCAGACACTCTGACCCCAACAAAATAAAAGCCTAAGTCCCCTGTACCCATTTCTTTCTGGCCAATAAAAAAACCCTCACACACTTACAAGAAAACTAAATAAAAAAAAATCACAGTAAAATAAACACCTCAGTGGTATTTGTATTCCCTAACTGTAAGCTCATGTCTCTCTCTCAGTGGTTTAGAAAATTAAATCCACATGTCAAATTTTATATTATCAAATTAATTATATAGCTGGAAGCCAGGAACAAGGAGCAGTAATAGAAACTGTAATGTACGTGAATGTTCATGAGCATATTATATTAACTACTATCCATCGGAGGGAGTGTTACTGATGGTTCCTATGAAATACATTAAAATTGTTGAGTATTGTCCTGGACCATAATTGAACATTTACCTTTTTGATAAGGGGAATGACCTATCTTGTGAAACTATTTGTCATCAGAAGATGTTGGGTTTTTTAATAAATATTTGATCCTTTTTTTTTTTCTGTGAGGCCTTGAACTTCCTTGAACCAATGTGATTATTTTTTCAGTAGGAGCAGAGTTGCTTTTCATAAGTGCTTGATGCACTTTAAAATAACTCTGCCATCAAGAATTGGAGACATGGAATGTTTAGGACAAGAGAGACAAGTGTTGCTATATTAGTGACAAACAATTATAGTATGTATTCGTAGATTTTAAAGCTAGACATGACCAGTATGATAAGCTAGTCCAACTCTGTGGGGGGAAAATAAGAAGAAAACTGGGTTCAGGTGGATAGATAATCCTTTCCTTCACAGTGCAAATAATATTATATGAAAGACATCAGACACAGGCAAAATAATGAGGGGTTAAAAAATACAGCTAGATATCTGAGTCGAGAATTTATAATAGATGGTGTAATGCCTTGCATCTCAACTCTTCTATACTGTCACATCATGTTCTAGCAGAAGAACATTTTGTGATCCCTCTCCCATCTAGCCATAAAAAAGGGGTGGGAAGGGAGTGGTGGCGAGCCCCTAAGGAAGCTGTTTATGATCCTCAACCCACCAGGGAGAGAGACTCATAGCCTCCAGATTGAGAAGAAGGGATGCACTGAACGGCAAAAGGTGAGAGAGAAACAAATTAATCAGAAAACTCATTTCTGGTGACTGTCTAGAAATCCAAGACTCTTCTATTAGTGAACTTCAAGAGTTCCAGAAGTCTGTGAGTAATGAAGATGAGCACCCAAAAGTTTGGATGATTATTCAGCCTGACTTTCTCCCAAATATCCAGTCCAAGCATGTTTGCAATAATGGGACAGAAATGTCAAAAGAAGGCCTCTAACATTATTTTGGCATTTTTGTTGAGCCAAAATAACGGGAAAAAATAACAAAAGGACTCTTCTTTGGGATTTGGTTCAAATTTTGGGTAAAGCACAGGTTTGTTTATATTTTATCTGAGTTGGTTCACATCCTTAATCTGTACCCATTGTTCTTTTAAAATAAGAAAATGTTTCAGTGTTAAACTACTGAAGCTATTACAAAGTACCTTACTGGCACATTGCTGCATTTATTGAACCATATATTTTAGAGTACTGGTATAATTGTTTGGGACATTATATTAAAATGTATAATATTTGCAATGAGTTCTTCTGGGAGTATGATTCAAAACAAAACTGCACTATTTCCATCTTCACCATGTACAGTATTAATGAGTCCAGTCCCCAATAGACTTTATATATTTGGCTCTAATCCATTCTAATTCTATTTTAAAGAAAATTGCCCAACCTGATTCTGCATACAAAATCCAATTCAACAGATATCAACTTTTCTTCCTCTGGACTTCAGAAACAGGTAGTTTAAAAGAAAGAGAGGGAAAGCTGGAGGAATTTTTAAATGGTCATCATTTGGAATTCAAAAGTTTCTAACTCTGTAACCCCAAACATTTATGACAAGGCTTTTCTTGCCAACAGTGACTATTATTCTCCAAGCATATTGCCTTCACAAAATCCATTATAACTAGGCCCGTGTTGTATGAAGGCTAATTAAGGGTCATGCACAATTCCCTAGAACTCACATTCCACAGACTGTAGATAGAGCCTTTCTCAATTCCTCTTTGTCTTCCAAATCTCTATTTTGTGCTGACTACATTAGAGAGGGTAGGCTGAGGACCCCTGCTGTTCAAACACTGATTTCACTGCCCTTTCATAACAAGCATTTGTTCTTGATGCCATGTGCAGAGAACAGTGATTTAGTAAGATGAAACCATCCAGATTTATTCACAATGAGTTGACATGAAGTGGAGCACAGTTTACACTGACCAGACAACTTGAATCGTCACAATATTGTTCAAGCAGAATACAAATTGAAGACATATCCAGTAGTTGATCACATTTATGAAAGAATTGTGGGTTTTATAATAAAGTCATGAAACTTGCCAGAGTCTTAGAACTTGACCTAAAAAAGATTTTCAGAGATGGGGCCATCTCCAACTCATGCCATGCTGGCTGTAGCAGCCATTTTAAAATCTGAATGCATCTTTTCTACAGAGGTTATCTGATACCGGTTCCTTATGGTATTAAACCATCCCAGTAAGTTTTTATTTTTGTACATTATATTCCTATTGTGTTAGGTGTCCTAACAACTAAAGCAATTAATTGTGATGGCTTGAGATTATGCAAAAATATTAAGAATTAACATGCTCAGTAGCATGTCATCAGGGAGTATTTACCAAAATATTAATTATATAGAAAAATAATAAGTTTACAAATTTACAAGATGTACAGACTGCTGGAAATTATGTGGTGGACACGCCTAATATTTGTGACATGAGACACTTTCACAAAAGAGTCAGCCATTCTTGGGAAGGCCACTTTGGCCTGAACAAAGGATTCCATCCATCCACTATCTTCTAGCCAATCTCCAATCATCTTTACACATGCCATTTCCAGATGAAGACCATGCAGCATAATGACAAATGTGTCCTCACCATATCCAGCAGGCCAGGTCCACTGTATCTTTTGGGTTATGGTGAAAAGGAACTGCTCCACGGTGATCACTGGCACTTGGCATAGGTGGTATACAGCATTCCTTATCACATCGCTGGCCTGACAAATAATTGCCACAAATGGAGTCAGCTGGAAAGAGAAGAAGCATAGTGATGGCTGAAATGAAGTCTGGCATTGGCTGTTTGCTAACATAATAAGTTGCCTGGGAAGTGTCTTGATCTCCATTGAAGGTATCCAGACTTCCTGCTTGACTGACTTGTTCCAGCCACCTGTATTCTTCTTACATGGCTTAAATAATTATTCAACAGTCTGCCTAGATTTCATCATTTGCAACAAAGATGGGAGCATTGGTTTTCTTCAATATCAGTGGAGGGACAATTGTATAACACTCACAAAGTGGTAATATAGTCTTCTTCACTGATACTGCAGTCTCAGAGTCCAGGGTGGGAATTCCATGAAAAACTCCCTCTACTTGAGTACTGAAATGCTGAAAATGTGCTCTCCCAGTTACATGGAAAGAGTCTGTTGCTTCAGTGGAGCTGGGCTTGTGGTGTATTGTCCGTGGCGGCAGTAGTGAACAGTCCACCACAAGTTTAGAGGACAGACTATATTCTCATCCTTGAAGTGTTGATATGCACTGTTTGCCACACTGGTAGAGATGGCCAACATTCTGTCATAAAAGATGGACAATACAAGAAGGTATCTACTAGCTCATTTCTTTGTGCATGGCGTGTCAAACCAGCATAGACTGGTATAGGCGTTTCTTGAGCTCTGTTGTGGTAAAAACCTTCTGTTCCCTCACAGCAATGGATACTGCTGTAGTATTGCAACAGCTGTGCCAAATACTGGATGAATGCAAATGTGTTCTGACTGAACATTTGGATTTCACAATATTCTGAACATCAGTGTCAGTAGTGAGTCAGGCACAGATTTTCCTTAGCATCCTGGCTCAAATCATCCAATAAACTATGTTTTCATTTGAAACAGGTCCCTTTGAATAATTTTTGCTATTTGGGTTAGGTGAAGTGCTTCTTTGTCACAGTCTTGAAAAAATTATTGAAAAATATTTATTATTTTATATGTGTGTTAGACAAAATTTCCTAATTTTTGAACTCTATTGATAAGCATCATGATGTACATATTAATGTGAGTGATGAATGAACATTGCATTCATATTGTGCTTTCCATCCTGCTCCTACATCAATATTTTCCCAGCTATATATAATAAAATTTTGAATCTATATCAAATTCCCATTTATTCTAGGTGCTACCACTCTAAGAACAGCTGAGAGCAAAGATTTCCAGGAGCGGGAGCCTAACTTCGTAGTGAGGCATCTACATGCTTGGCCTAATTTTCAAGGGCTGAACACCCAACAGTTCTCCTGCAAGTTAATGAAAATGTACATGACTCTCCACACCATATGACATTTAACCACCAACTGAATGATCAAATCTCAAAATCTCAATCCAACTGCCCTTGATTAGGGCTAAATTATCCCCTCTGTACAAAATTTCCATGGAAGGGAATGGAAACTCCACTAGTTTCATCTTGCAGAGTTTCTGACAAATCACGCCTCAGGGAGGTGAGATTTATTCTCCCTCATATCCCATGGAACAAGCAAGGACAATGCACTCACAAGATAGCTGAGAGTGCTAGTTACCCCTTGAGCCTAGAGAAATACCATGTGCCTGCAAGAAAATGAGTGAATTCTTTCCCAGGTATCTTGGCCACATGTTCAGCATCTAACTGAATGCAATATTTGAAGTTGGAAAGGAATTTTCCCCCAGGTCAGAGACCTTGGGCTATTTATATATTTACTAGCATAAGTGCCCGGCGTTGCTTGGGTCAGTCGGAGGTGGGGAGGGGGCAGACAGTTGACACCCCCTGACCAACCCCAACACCCACCCCTCACCCACCCTGACACCTTCCCACCCCCCCTGACCAACCCCAACACCCCCCGGCTCACTTACCCCCCGACCAAACCTGACAACCCCACCTGACCCCCCCCAAGCAAACCCAACACCCCCACCTTACCCCCCGACCGAACCCGACACCCCCACCTCACCCCCCGACCGAACAGTGTATTTAATAATCTGTGTGCTACACAGTGCACCGTGAGCCGGGGGGGGGGGGGGTGTCGGGTTTGGTCTGGTGGGGTGGGAAGGTGTCGGGGTGGGTGAGGGGTGAGGTGTGGGTGTTGGGGTTGGTCAGGGGGTGTTGCGGTTGGTGGGGGGTTGAGGTGGGGGTGTCAGGTTTGCCTGGGGGGATGAGGTAGGGGGTGTCGGGTTCGGTCGGGGGTAAGTGAGCCGGGAGGGTGTCGGGTTTGGTCTGGGGGGGTGGGAAGGTGTTGGGGTGGGTGAGGGGTGAGGTGTGGGTGTTGGGGTTGGTCAGGGGGTGAGGTGGGGGTGTCGGGTTTGCTTGGGGGGGTGAGGTGGGAGTGTCGGGTTCGGTCGGGGGGGTAAGTGAGCCGGGGGGTGTCAGGTTTGGTCTGGGGGGGTGGGAAGGTATCGGGGTGGGTGAGGTGGCGGTGTCGGGTTTGCTTGGGGGGGTGGGAAGGTGTCGGGGTGGGTGAGGGGTGAGGTGTGGGTGTTGGGGTTGGTCAGGGGGTGTTGCGGTTGGTGGGGGGGTGAGGTGGTGTTGTTGGGTTTGGTCGGGGGGTAAGTGAGCCGGGGGGGGGTGTCGGGTTTGGTCTGGGCACCCACCCCCAACACCTTCCCCCCCAGACCAAACCCAACACCCAAACCTCACCCCTCACCCCCCCCCCCCCCGACACCTTCCCACCCCCCAGACCAACCCCGACACCCCCCGGCTCACTTACCCCCCAACCAAACCCGACACCCCCACCTCACCCCCCCAAGCAAACCCAACACCCCCACCTCACCCCCTGACCGAACCCGACACCCCCACCTCACTTACTGTCCCACCAAACTCAACTCAGATCCTTCGCGGGCGGGGAGGGGCCCCAGAGCCGAGGGATTCCGGAAACCTTCGCAGGTGGAGGGGGGGGCACAGAGCTGATGGAGTCCGGGGTTGAGGTGGGAGGGGCAGAGAACTGAGGGATCTCCGGGGTTCCGTTGCAAGGGGGAGGGGCAGAGAACTGAGGGATCTCCGGGGTTCCGTTGAGAGGGGGGAGGGGCAGAGAACTGAGGGATCTCCGGGGTTCCGTTGGAGGAGGGAGGGGTGAGCTGAGCGAGTGAGGTGTCTGTTGGAGAGGGGTATTATGACATCATCACCACCTAGCCGATGTGATTGGCCCTGAAAGACTTTCACCCCTGGGGGGCGTCAGAGGTGAGATCCGAAAATTTTTCGACCCTTACCAGCATCTAGACCCCAAGACCCCTCACTGTACCAAATTTCAAGTCTCTGGCTCAAACGGTGCGGGAGGAGTTCGCAGTCATACGTACATACATACATACATACATACACACATACATACACCACTTGACTTTTATATATATAGATTTGTTGGGGGGGGGGAGGGGCTATGCCTTCCTCTGCATTTTAGAGCATGGGTCACTTACAGATTTCAATGAATGTAATGTGTGAGTTCTCTGTAACTTGAAGTCTTTTAATCATGATCTGAGGACTTCAGTACCTCAACCAGAGGTTATGGGTCTATGAGGGAGTGGGTGAGGTCGTGTGGCCCACAATGTGCAGGAGACCAGATACGATGATCATGATGGTCCCTTATGGCCTCAAAGTCTGAGTCCGAGTCTATGAGTGGGAGAGGAAGAAAAGGAGAACTCCCCATTGTATCTCAGCTCTGTTAGGAGTCAATGATATCAAAGGAAGTCTTGCCTGACTAAGCACTGCAGGAGTGGGTCCCCCTTGAGACTGGTCTTGTTGTGCCTATACAAAACCTAAAAGGAGATCTGTTCCTTCCTCCTGAGACATTTACATTCTAAACCAGGGGTGGGGAACCTCCGGCCCGGGGGCCTTATATGGCCCGCCAAAGCATTCCATCCGGCCCGCGTGCGTCCCTGGCCGGCGGCTCCCCGAGGCGCTTCCCGGCCCCTTCGCGAAGCCGCCCCCGCCCGGGGCGGCTCCGCGCTCGGCGAAGAGGCTGGGGAAGCGCCTCGGGGAGCCGCCGGCCAGGGATGCGGGTGGGCCGCCAGGCGGGGGCAGCTCCCCGAGGCGCTTCCTGGCCCCTTCGCCGAACGAGGAGCCGCCCCCGCGCCGAACGCGGAGCCGCCCCCGCCTGGCAGCCTGGGGCGGCTCCGCGCTCCGCGAAGAGGCCGGGAAGCGCCTCGGGGAGCCGCCGACCAGGGATGCGCGCGGGCCGCCAGGCTGGGGGGGGGGGGACACTGGGCTTCCAGGGGGGAGAAGCGGCCCCCAAATTACATTGTAAATCTTCAAATGGCCCTTGGCAGGAAAAAGGTTCCCCACCCCTGTTCTAAACAAAGAGGCACTATGAGCATGCACTGATGGACCCAAAGGATGACTCCAGTTTAGCATGTTATTTGTATTATATAATGGCATGCTGACAGCTTTTATTGACAGGTTATAGCATTTCCGGGCCTCGGGGAAGAAGTGAATCTTCTGGAAATATTTGAATTGAAAGTGGGAAGATGCCTCGTGGAAAGGGAAAGGGAAGGAATTTCAGACGTGGAACTGCATGGACAAAGCCATTGGGACTAAAGTGAGAGAAAAAACAAACAAACAAAAACACTGTAGTGGGCCTCATTGATGGAATGTAGTTGGTAAGGAAGGAGTGCAATTCCTTTACAGTGAGGGAAAGAAGCTTCTCATTCCTTAAAGAAGATCAAGGAAATTACAGAGTTAGAATCTTTTTCAAACCCAAGCCTTTCCTATGAAATTCTCTGATATTTATCAGCTATGGTCCCAATGTCCCAGATTTGCACAAATTACACTGGATTCTTAGCAATGACTACAAAAGCAAATAATGTTCAGCCTCACTCAGCAGGAAGAGTGACCAGCCCTCCCTGCAGGATATTCCTTGGTACAGAGAAACTTGTGAACTCAGGGCTTCACAGTGTCTGACCTTCTCTCCTTTACATAGCGTAGAATTCTGAGTAGACTTTTGTTTTGCCCTTCATTTAATGTTTTGTATGTGTGTGTGCTGAATTTATTGCCTAGTGAGAATGAAATATTTATCATGGGATACATTTATTCATTCATGAGTTAAGGTGACAACTGTTTCCCCCCCCCATGTATCTCAGCTAATGCACGGTAAACTTTAGCCTGGAGAGGTATCTCTCAAAGTGAAGGATAGTTACCATAGCCTTTGCATTTGCAAACCTCCTTGAGTTTGGTCTTTCAACTGGAGTAAAATGCTTTTCGAGATTCACAGACTGTGAAGTGAATCTCCTGTTTCTGACCCTCCCTTCTCTACTTTTTTGTCGCTAGTGATTAATTTTAGTAATTCTCAATTTTTAAAAGAAAGAATTATGCAAAAGCAGTTTCAGCATTAAGAAAGAACAATATCCCGATTCAGCCCGGGATGATCTATGAATGAATCAGTTATAAGAGAGAAAGGAAATGGGCTTTGGCTTTGAACCAACTGCCTGGAGTTGTCTAAAGAGTAATATCACTCTGTCATTTGTTACTGTAAAATCAATGAGTGAATTTCTTTAATAAAAACACTTCCAGCCAGGATGTCAGACTACAAATGAATAATATTGAAAAAGAAGCTTCTTTTAGAGACAATACTAGTATTTTGTGTAAATGTTTGCATGGATACGCAACATGCAGTTTGGAAAATATAGACATATGCACATAACAGAAAAAAATGTGCAGATATTTATATCTCCTAGGATCTCCCACTTGCCAGAATGTGGAACAAAATAGAGAGTGCAACTCCTGGAAGCATCCCCTCCAACTCATGATTCCATAGCAGCCCTGGGGCAAATTCATGGAAAAAATAATGATAGGGAGCATTTATTAATTACTACTTGTATTTGTAGCAAAGCGAAGACTCTCCGGCGTGGCACCGCCTGCTGGTTGTCTGGGAATCAGCTCTTTTCAGCATTCAGCGCACCCTCTGCTGGCCGATGGATCACCTACCTCAGGCCCGGTGTCCCTCCTGAACCCCGGTGCGGCCCTGGGGTTCTGCCCACCGCAGTACCCCCAGACCCCGGGTCTGCCCTCCCAGGGGAACCCCCAACCCTTTAAACCTACCTTGCCTCAGTGGCTACTGCCAGTCATCATCTATCCCCACTCATGGGGGCAGACTGCAGTCTGTAATGGCCACTCATCATTGGCAAGGGGGTTAGGACCAGCTGCCTCTGCCTAACCCCAGGCTGCACCTCTGCAACCCCAGTACCTGTATAGGCCTTCCCCAAGGCCTGCAGTCTGGGGGTTTACCAGGCTGGAACTCCCCAGCTCTCTTTGCCCTTCCCCAGCACTGCTCCACTTCAGGTACCTTGCTCCCAGGCAGCTAGCCCTTCTCACTCCAGAGCTAGAGAGAGAGATTCCTTCTCCTGACCCATTGCGCTCTTATTAGGGACAGCTGGGCCCTGATTGAGCTGGCCACAGCTATGGCTGCTACTCAGTCAGCTTCCCCCAGCTGTTCTCACTCCTCTTATTTTAGGAGTGGGGTAGCCACCCCACTACGGTATTACTGTAATGCCTACAGGCCCAAATCAAAGATCAAGGTCCCATTGTGGTAGGCATTACACAAGCACAGGCCCAAATCAAAGATCAAGGTCCCATTGTGGTAGGCATTACACAAGCACATATATATATATGTGTGTGCTTGTGTAATGCCTACCACAATGGGACCTTGATCTTTGATTTGGGCCTGTGCTTGTGTAATGCCTACCACAATGGGACCTTGATCTTTGATTTGGGCCTGTAGGCATTACAGTAATATAATATATATAAAAGATGGTCCATGCCTCAGAGACCACAATCTATGTACATGACAAAAGACATGGGTAGACACACTACAAACCAATGGAGAGAGCACAAAATAACTGGGAGAGAGCACAATTATTGTAATAAGCAGCAATCACAGCCCACCAGTTGCTTAGCCATTGTCAAGTGTTTTGTGGGTATCCTGGCAGAGGTGAACATTAAGGAGAAATGTAATGTGTGGTTCTCTGTCTAATAGTGTGATTTAGCATATGGAAGCATGGTGAGCCAGTACCCTTTGAACAGCCATCTTTCAGTGGTCACAAAGAAGTGCTCCACTGACCACTGGCATAGCAGCCTTCTTCTCCATGGTGCCACCGCTGAATAAAGAGAATTATAGTAAAGAATTTTCCCTTCGTTAACCCTCTTCTATGGATTTAACCATGAAAGAAAGCAATCTTGCTCTAAGAAAAACGCTATGGGAAACTGTCTGAATAAGGACTCAGTACCAAAGGTAAAGCCGTCAGGATTTGTCCTACCCTTAATAGATGCTGTAGCTCTTTAGGAATTAAGGACCTTATTCTGATCTCCCTTGCACTATTCTTACACTGGTATAACTCCACTGACTTTAGTAGTTTCCTATTTGCAGTGGTGTGGGAGAAGAATCCAGCCCTACAACAGCATAATGAAAAAGGCAAAGACAGAAAATTTCTGTTCCAGCAACTTCTCCAGAATGCCACTGGTGGCTGCTTCCCAGGAAAAAGAGCCTAAGTACATCTACCGAAGCCATACAGTAACTCCTCACTTAAAGTCATCCCGGTTAACATTGTTTTGTTGTGATGTTGCTGATCAATTAGAGAACATACTCGTTTAAAGTCGTGCAATGCTTATAATGCCAGGGATGCATTGCCAGGGATGCAATGCTTATAATGCCAGGGATTTTTTTTTAGGGGACTGGCAGCCCCCCTATCAGCTCCCCAGTCCCCTAAAATCCCTTTGCGGCAGCTGCCCAGCAGGCTATCAATTGCCGTCAGCTCAGTTGTCCCTTCCCCCACTGCCATGTGCTGCTCCTGCCCTCTACCTTGGAACTGCTCCTGGGAACCTCCTGCTTGCAGGGGGGGGGGAAGGGGCTAATGTCAGGGTCTGTCACCCTGTCATGTCTCCCCCCTGCTCCTCCCCCTGCTTACCACTTCTACATATAGAGCAGGGGGCGCACGACAGGGCTCAGGATGGAAGGAGCTTTCTGGCAGCAGCTTCTGTCTCATATTGCTGATCTACTTTAAAAGGCAGTGTACTTAGAGTGTGGTCAGCATACTTAGAGTGGAAATGCACCTCTCTCTCTCACTCGCTCATACACACACACATACACACACTGTGTGTCTCTGTCTGCCATTCTGTCTCCCCTCCCTCTATTCATGCTGCCTTATAGCATGAATCTATATTAACAACAATGGGTTAACCCTTGAGGGCTCAGCTGATTGCTAGTTCATCATTTAACAGTAAGGCATTCCCTGGGAAATATCCCACCCTCTGACTTCACCACCTCGACCAAGCTTAGGGTGACCAGATGTCCTGATTTTATAGGAACAGTTCCAATTTTGGGGTCTTTTTCTTATATAGGCTCCTATTCCACCCCATTCCTGTCCCAATTTTTCACATTTGCTGTCTGGTCACCTTAACTAAGCTTCACAATCATCATCACTTTGTAGCAGTATTTAATTGTTTGTTTAAAACGTATTCTGTGTGTGTGCGTGTGTGTGCATATATATAATGTAGTTGTTATATCAAGCAAACACCACAGTAGTCTTTTGTCTGGTGAAAAAAAATCCCTTGGAACCTAACCCTCCTATTTAATTCTTATGGGGAAATTGGATTTGCTTAACATCATTTAGTTTAAAGCCTCATTTTTCAGGAACATAACTACAATGTTAAGCAAGGAGTTACTGTATTATAAATCCTTAATGGAACTGAATGACTAACTTCTTCTCTGGATTGGCAATATTAGTATTATATTAGATAATAGTATATTATATTATTATTAATTGTGATTATTGAAGAGTCTTCATTACTAGCAACAGTGCATGAACATGACAATTCTTCAGATTGTAAACCATGTAGGGCAGGGATTGTATCTTTTCTGTGTTTTTACAGCATCTCTCATAATGAGGTTTCAATCCTAATTGCGGCCTTTTGGATGATACCATAAAGCATATATCTATATATATAAAAGTCAAGTGGTGTATGTATGTATGTATGTATGTATGTATGACTGCGAACTCCTCCCGCACCGTTTGAGCTAGAGACTTGAAATTTGGTACAGTGAGAGGTCTTGGGGTCCAGATGGTCGTAAGGGTCGAAACATTTTCGAGTCTCACCTCTGATGCCCCCCAGGGGTGAAAGTCTTTAAGGGCCAATCACATCGTCTGGGCAGCTAGGTGGTGATGATGTCATAATACCCCCTCCAACAGACACCGCACTCGCTCAGCTCACCGCCCCTCCCTCCTCCAACGGAACCCCGGAAATCCCTCAGTTCTCTACCCCTCCCCCCTCCCAACGGAACCCCGGAATCCATCAGCTCTGTGCCCCCTCCCCCGCCTGCGACGGATCCGAGTTGGGTTTGGTGGGACGGTAAGTGAGGTGGGGGTGTCGGGTTCGGTCGGGGGGTGAGGTAGGGGTGTTGGGTTTGGTTGGGGGGGGGGTCAGGTGGGGGTGTCGGGTTTGGTCGGGGGGTAAGTGAGCTGGGTGGTGTTGGGGTTGGTCAGGGGGTGTCAGCTGTCTGTCCCCTCCCCACCTCCAACTGACCCGAGCAACGCCGGGCACTTATGCTAGTTTAATAATAAAAAAGAAGAGAGCTTGGTTTTCAGATTCCAAACTGAAGACAGTTAGAAAAAAATCTCTTTATACTTGTAAATAAACTATCTGATCTGGAAGTCACTGAGGAGTCAACACAGAACCCCCAAGACACTTTTTTCCTCTTTATCACTTTAGATTATTTTGTGAATTTCTTTACAGCCTTCAAATGTTTGGTGTGACCACATTTCACTCTATGGATTATTAAGCAACTATTCAAACTACTCCTTAAAGTTCTGGATATTTATGATTTCATATTTCATTGGTCATTTTGAGTTGCATATTATTTGTCCCCTGATTCTATAATTCTTGTCTTTATAAGCTGCCATTTTTGACCATGAGTGTGTAGGTGGCTGTGTGTATGTGTGGAAGGGTGGACATTTTGAGCTCCAGACCTCAAATTAATTTGTCATAAACAATCATATTAACAAAATTTCACTTGCACAGATATTCATGGAAAGCAAAGAATTAACACTGGTGAACACAGCTTATTTGAAATTCTATTTAGAAGTAATCAAAATACGCATACATAGATTTTCCTCGCTATTCATCCAGTTCTTCTCACAATATTATTTTCTTACTTTCATTTTTCAGACTATAACTATATCCAATATTTTACTGTAAGTAGTTCTAAAATTACTTACAGTACATGGAAATTCAGAAGCAAAGATGATGGTCTCCTTTATATGGCAATTCTCAAACTGATCTCTGTGAGGGTTTAAGACAAAAACTTACAGTTTAGGATCCCGATTCAGGAAAGTACCCAATCACATACTCAAGTCCATCCCTACTCAGAAAAGCATTTATATGCATGAGTTAATCTTTGTGCATTGACTTTAATGGGGCATAAGTGCGTGCTTAACATTAAGTATGTGCTTATGAATCCTTCCTGACTAGGAACAGTGTCCTCAGTGAGGGCCTAATCCCTAAAATTTGGCACCTAAATCCAAAAGTGGCATGATTTTCGAAGAGATGCTGAGCAGCTTCCATTGAGGTTAATTTTAAAAAGCAGAAATTAATCATGTATTCAACAAAAATATTCCATTCCTTAAACAGGAAGCAATTTATGGGCCCTGTCCTGCAAGACGCTAAGTACCTTTCACTCCCATTGTCATCAGTGAAAGTTGCACAATACCTTCCATGATTGTATCATACAGGCCTGATCCAACAAAGCACTTAAGCAAAAGCTTAACTTTAAACTTGTGAGTAGTCTAAAGAGAGTGGTTCAAGCTAAATCTGCTGCTAAGTGCTTTGTTGGATAGGGGTTGTAATTTTTTAAGGGATTTGGACATTTTTGCTGGGTTAGGGCAAACTAAATCATCTCATGTTTACAAAATGGAACATTTTAAACTAAAATGTTTTATAAAAACCTACTTACATTGAACAAGTGGCCACGCTGGACACACAGTTCTCACTTCGACTTATATTAGCTATGAATGGATTAGCAAATAAAATAATGACTGTTAATTGTTAAGGCTTTTCTATGTGTTACTTTATTAACTGAGCTATTTCAATGTATATACAAATTAATAAATAAAGTAAAGACTCAGAAGAAAGAATTGATTTCAGGTTGAATATTTGTGTTAACTGTTGACTTCTAGATCATTGTCACAGGGTCCTTGCCGGTCCTGTGTTCTCCCTTGCCCGAATAAAGGTCTTGAAACCCTTTCTTGGTGCAGCACCCAAGTGTCCTTTATTTTACAGTGTTCATATTTGTGGCTTTGGTGCTATATACAGTGCTCCCCCCAATTCCCTGACAGTTACCCCACTTAGCTGCTGGATCTCCAGGCCCCTGAGGCCCCCATCTAGCAGTAAGGAGACAGTGTGACTGCCTCCTGTTCCCTGCCTGGCCTCCCTCCTGACTGTGAGTAAGGGGTTCTTACAGCCCTCACAGCTCCTAGCCGCAGCTGTAGCCCTTTAACCCTGCCTAGCTCTGCCAGCTAGCACTAGTTAGGGCTTCCACCTGGGTCCCCTGCCAGCTACGGCTGGCCCCTGCCCCTGAGCCTCCTGCCAGCAAGCAGGGTTTACTTGACAGAGGCAGGGCATTCTAGGGGTTTTCATCCCAGCCCTGCCACAATCATCTTTAACATTTCTGGTGTGTGTGTGGATAGATGGATAGAGGATAGCAGATGGAAGAGGATAGAGCTGTAGCTCACACATGCGCGTGCATGCGCACACACACACACACTCACATGCTGTAACTAGCACAGAACAGTTTCACTTCCCAAGCCCAGCTTTATTCTTTTACCTTCTAATAACATGTGCTGCACAGAGTCCCTCAGGACAGTACACCACTGCAGTATCGCAACAGGAATTCGCATTTCCCTGTAATACAATGGGGCAACAAAAGGCATGAGGCCAGGACAACTGAAGTACTTTCATCAGAGGATGAAACATGATTTCCCCCTCTTTTCTCAGAGTTATTGCTCTCTTGGGTAGTTCTCTCCTGCACAGAACACCGTGTTTTATTTTCTTCATGATTTTCTTTCCAAAAAACAACAACAAAAATAGATTCCAGTCTTCCTAGCTGTGTTGTTTATAATAATGCAAACCTCCAAAGTTAGGTTAAGGTAAGCATCCAAATTTTTAGATGTTTATCCAAAAGGTTTCTGAAATATTTGTACTTATGAGGCATACTCCCATGTCCCATAACTTACTCACCTGCCAACAGGCTCCATTTCCATTTATGTATTATGTTGCCTTCTTTCCTGGTGTCCAGTTTTAGCTATGTGGACCAAATCCTCTATACAGCGGAGATGCCCTTTCTGTGGCTCAGTTTCTTAAGGAATAGTTCTTACAGGAATGGAAGGACAGAAACATCAAGAATACTTCAGATTTCATAAAGACTCTGTTGCAACTAAGATCACATGCTCCAGCATGTCATTATATTTGAACATAGCAGAACAGAGAAAACCAACAGAGAGGTTGGTGGGTCCTGGATTTATTGTTCTCTACAATAGTGGGGAGAACAACTTAAGTGAGAAAAAACTATACAGTCATACATGGGTACACTGGTCTTAAATTCTCAGAGATGATTTCCCAGAGTCCCCTTGTCCCTCCCTATTCCGGGCTCCAGGCTTCAGTTGCAGGGTGGCGGGGTCTTGAAGCTTCTGTCCCACAGGAGGCCCCAGGGTTCAGGGCTCCAGCCCCACAGGGCATGCCAGGGCTCAGGGCTCCAGCCCCATGGCAAGCACCAGGACTTCTGGAGGACTGAAAATATTTACCAGCCTTCTGCTCCGGATGGTTCCAGCTGATTTTAAGCCCTGTTGTTACATAATACCTTAGTCAGCTTCCTGTACTTTGGCTGAGAATTCTATATCAAAATGCTTGCATCCGATGAAATGGGTATTAGCCCACGAAAACTTATGCTTCAATACTTTAGTTAGTCTTTAAGGTGCCACAGGACTCTTTGTTACCTCTGCTATTCCAGACTAACACGGCTACCTCTCTGATTCTCTCTATATCAAAATGAACAACCACTAAGTAACATGTGCATATCTACACAAGTATACTGATTCTGCAACAAATACCCCTGAATCCGCTACAGAAATGTTCAATCCACAAAATGTATATCTGGATTTTAAATACTCAAAAGTTCTGGGCAATTTAGATCTGAATTTCTGCATCAAGATTATTTCTACTATGGTAAATACCAGTGTATAAAAAACTCCATCCCAATTACTTTTATCACTGTAACTATATTGCACCATATTTATTTGTATACACTAGCATTTAAAAGGGCATAATCAAGTATCTGCCCATACCTGTACATGGTAACATATCATAAACCATACCTACAAATTACCTACAAATATAGCTATATCTTTTTTTCAAAATCTATAGGGACCTTTCTCATCCTACAACTTCTTCTGCTGGTTTATTCATTTTGCTGCTGTGACTATGTTAAAACAAAGCAGCATTTTTAGTGTGGGTAGGGGTGGGCATGGGATAGACTCAAAGATGATGTTGTGGGTAAGGTAGATAGGAGGGTTAGCACTAACATACCATGTGTTCTTGTAAGAGGAGAAGTGTATTTGTAGCATTATCCATACTGGCTTTGAACCACATAAAGAGGTTTTAGGGTTTAGATCCTGGCTAGGTTGGATTAAAAAGAGTGGTGCCATATGACAATGCACAACAAATGGAAATCTACAAATAACATAATAGCATGATTTTGAAACTGATTCCTATGTAATGTGCCTACAATGCAATGTACATACTTTTAATGTATATGACTTTATAATTATTTTCCTATCAAGTCTCAAAGGTGAGGTCTAACTCTTCACTTGGCATCTGCAGATTTTATCCAGTATTGTTCTGTGGTTATTTTCAGGTATTTTCCCTTTAATTTCTTGCTCTATTCCTAGTCAACAGTTGAATACAGTCATTAAATGGAGACCCCTCCCTCACTCAAAAAGCAGATCATTTTCTTTGTATTATTATTTGCATAGCATTGTTTTCTCTAAAAGTAAATGAAGTAATATTATCAATTTAACACTGCAGCCACCAGGGATTTCACAAGAATCAGTAATAGTTACTGGCACAGATGTTTTCATTTGTTACTAATGGAGTGTTTAACAAGGTTTTAAATGGACAAGATACTGTGCACTCTGTGACAGGACACAGCATGCTACAGTAAAATGAATAAGATCATTTGCTCTTACATTTCTTACATTATCATTAACACAGTGTCTAAATATGGGCTTTTACAATTTTCTGTGATGTGCTTTACAAAATGCAGGGAAATTATTTAAAATTACCCCCAGCAAATAGAAATGGTTTTCCTTAAACCCACAAAATATAGTCACAAATTTATATTAAGAACTATTCATGTAGTACTTAACAAAAATAGATACCTACTTAATAATTCAGGCTCTCCATTGAAGCTTATCTTGAAAGGGGAATTCAACATTATCCTGCTTTGTAGAAAAAAACCTACTTTGTACCAAATCTAAAACAATCTCACCAGCTCCAATGAAGCCAAGTCTAAGGGTATGTCTTCAACTACCCACCAGAACGGGTAGTGATTGATCTATCGGGGTTCGATTTATCGCTCTGCCTTCAACTCCTGCAATCCACCAAGATGAAAGGCGGAAGCGGAGTCAACGGGAGAGCGACCCCGTGCCGTGAGGACGCTATTCTTGTAGCTGAAGTTGCGTATCTTAGGTCGACCCCCCACCCCTAGTATAGACCAGAGTTAAGTTAGAAGTAGCAATTCTTCAACAAAACATAGTCCATTTGCAAAAGCAGAGGTGTTGAGTGCACTGAAGGAAATCTGTCCTCATCTTCCCATCTGGAAAAGAAACCTATGCCCTATTTTGGTTAGGAATAGCCGTAAGAAATAAAATTCATAGTCCCCCAGCCAATCCAATTTTGTGAACATCTAGATATGAAAGATAAAGTCAACTTTCCATTCTTAAAAAGGTACATTTTCCATTAACTATTCTGGTAGAGGTAGTTGTGAAAAGACAAATATTACTAATAAGGAAGAATAATATTGTGGCTATGGGGTTGGATGAAGTTTAAGGAGATGTGAAATCCATTTTCAGACTTCCAGTATGATCACAGGTTGTGTGTCCTATCTCCTTGTGCGTCTGGTACTTACTGGGAAATGGAGATACAAGTATTTCTGTACCTCACAGGGGTGCTGGGAGGGTTACTTTCATTATAGTTTATATAGTACTCAAATGCTATTGTGATGGCATTATATGAGCTCCTAAACACACAGGATTGAAAAATCACTGTGACATTTCCTAACAATCATGGGTTATTTCTAGACTACACTACAACCAGAATGAAAGGGACAACTTACTGCAACTGGTTGGAAAGAGTTCCCTGATGAAATCTGGTACCACATGGACAGAGGACTCCCTCAGGCTATAAAGGCTAGGTGTGACAGAGTGCTAGCAGCAGCACACTGATCACTGATGTTGCTGCAGCATGAAGAAGGCTGCAGGCTCAGCCGTAAGCAATTACTTTGTTTTTGTTATGGGATTATGAGCACCTGGGTGGTAATTACTGGGCTAATGAATAGTGGTGTCCTCCAGGGATTTGTACTGGGCCCAGTCCTCTTTAAAATATTCATACACAATCTGGACAAAGGGGTGAACAGAGAGGTGGCAAAATTTGCAGAAGATACAAAACTACTCAAGATAGTTAAGTCCCAGGCAGACTGCAAAGAGCTACAAAAGGATCTCACAAAACTGGGTGACTGGCCAACAAAATGGCAGATAAAATTCAATGTTGATAAATGCAAAGTAATGCACATTGGAAAACATAAACCTAACGATACATATACAGTGATGGGCGTCTAAATTAGTTGTTACCACTCAAGAAAGAGTTCTTGGAATTATTGTGGATAGTTCTCTGAAACATCCATTCAATGTGCAGCAGCAGAATGTTGAGAATCATCAAGAAAGGGAGAGATAATAAGATGGAACATATCGTATTGCCTCTATATAAATCCATGGTTCACCCACACCTTGAATACTCTGACAGATGTGGTCGCCCCATCTCAAAAAAGACATATTGGAATTGGGAAAGGTTCAGAAAAGGGCAACAAAAATTAGGGGTAGAGAACGGCTTCCATATGAGGAGACATTAATAAGACTGGGACTTTTCAGCTTGGAAAAGAGGCAGCTAAGGGAGGATATGATAGAGGTTTATAAAATCATGAGTGGTATAGTGAAAGTAAATAAGGAAGTGTTATTTACTCCTTCTCATAAGACAAGAACAAGGGTCTGCCAAATTAAATTAATAGGTAGCAGGTTTAAAACAAACACAAGAAAGTATTTCTTCACACAACACACTGTCAATGTCTGGAACTCCTTGCCAGAGGGTGTTATGAAGGCCAGTACTCTAACCAGATTCAAAAGGGAGCTAGATAGATTCATGGAAGATAGGTCCATCAATAGCTATCGGTCAGGATGGCAGGACTGGTGTCCCTTGCCTCTGTTTGCCAAAATCTGGGATTGGGTGGCATGGATCACTTAATGATAACCTGTCTGTTCATTCTCTTTGGGGCACCAGGCATTGGCAACTCTCAGAGGTCAGGATACTGGGCTTTTGGTCTGACCCACTATGGCTGTTCTTATGTTCTTAACTGTGAAGTAGTGGCCATTGTGTGATGTGAAACAGGACCCTTAACTATGGAGGGAATCAAACTCTAGTATGTGTAGTTTGGGGGTCCTAATTGAAAACCTTGCCTAAATTTGAAATTTGAAGCTTGAAGCATTGCCCCCCATACAGAAAAGGTTTAACACATTTTTATGAAGAGCTTGACCCTCAAGAGGGTTTTTTGGAAGAAGGAATGTGGTATTATGCAGCAGTAATTTTGAGAATTATGGGTGCTTTTGTAAATCATGTCAAATTACCTTCATGAATTTTCTGAAAAAAGTCAAAGTAATGACTCTCCTTAAAAACATGTATAATTAAACAGTGATTTCATGCTATACAATTTAATTATGGAAAATTTACTTTAAATATGTTTTCTGCTTCTTGTTTTGTTTCTCTGTTTAATTTATGATTTGCTTACATAACGTAATTTCTAAAAAAATAGCTTTTTTCAATATGGTTTACAGCTATAAAACATGGACGAAGGTTTTTTATTTTATCCAGATACAATTTTTGCAAGACAAATAAGGTACTAATGAAAATGGTTAACATCCTAATATGTTTCATTATAGCAGAATGTGAAAGTAACTGGGACATCTATCGTGAGGTGATTGGAGAAGTACTACCACCAATTTTTTCCCTTTGATCACACCAGCTATGTCACTGAATAGTTATGTTCATCAATAATATGAGCTTCTGCCAAAGTTCATGAGAAAGCATGCTGTGCCTCAGGCTAGAAATAAACAGCAATGTCTGAACAGACAGACTTGAATACACAGTAAACTGTGATAGTAAAATAAAAGGCGGGGGAGAGGGAATATAGTGGGCTTCACTTTGAAACCAGAAGCGTTGGATAGATGGTTCATCACTGCTCTTGAGCATTCAGCTATCACAAATTCCATGAAGATAATGCAGAATATGATAGACTCAGATGTTTCACAAAGAAAACTAGGCGGCTGTACCATGTCACCTTCAACATGACGAAGGGGATTTAAATAAGGCTCTTCATGTCATCACCAACTCCATGACAAACCCATTTCATTTGAATGTTGACTTGATAGCACTCACCAACATTGCTGCACCCACCAAGGTTCGCAGCAAGAATGATACAGGACTCAAACCAATAAAACAGCTTGTGGAAAACAGATTAAATGCAAATACACTGTATCCTTTGAAGTACCAAACAAGTGCAGCATCAAGACATTTGTCTCTGTAAGCAAGAAGATCATGTTGGAAGTTAGTAGTGATAAGACAGTGACTATCTGTGCAGGCCATGGGAGTTGTTTAGCCGTCTTGTGGTAGCTGCACAAACAAGAGAGACTGAGCTGAAGAAAGTTTTCCCACCTGAGCGTTCCACAGCTCCATATGCACTAGCCCACTCAGAGGGTACCCTGAACAAAACTGCAAAAAATAAGCTATTGTGTGAATTTAAAAAAAGAAACTCAGTCACTGTATCAACTTCCAGCATCCAACATGCCCACAGGTTGGCTAGTGAATGGCACAGCTGTTATATGCATGGTCACATACAAGGAGGAGCAGCTATTTTTTTCAGAACTTGTTGAACTGCACTCAGAAAAGCATGCCAGCCTCTACACAAGGAGGCCACATGCGGCTCTTAAGACGTTAATATGCGGCTCCTTTTATAGGCACTGACTATAGGGCTGGAGCTACAGGTGCCAACTTTCTTATGTGCCAGGGGGTGCTCACCGATCAACCATTGTCTCTGCCCCCACTCCACCCTTTCCCATCCCCTCCCCATAGCGTGCTGTGCCCTCCAAGCCTCCTGCACACCATGAAATAGCTGATCAGGAGAAGTCGGGAGGGATGGGGAAGCTCTGATCCACAGGGCTGCCAGTGGGTGGGAGGTGATGGGAGCGGGGTAGCTGATGGGGAGCTGCTAACATATAACTGTGGCTCTTTGGCAATCTACATTGGTAAATTCTGGCTTCTTCTCGGGCTCAGGTCAGCCACCCCTTCTCTACAGGGTTCTAAGAGTGGCAAAAGAGTAGATATCTTCTGTGATCAATATGATGTCAAAGAATCAGTTAAAGTTTCTGAGTGAACATGAAGGCAATCATCACAAAGCAATGAAATCGGAATCAGGTCCCAAAACAACAAGCCCCATGCAGTAGAGTCACTTCATGGAAAGTCCCAAGAAGAAATCACATCTGGTAATTTTTGTGTCATAATTATAGTGTCATAAATTACAGAAAATTTACTTGGCCCAGTTCAGAAAATGATTATTGCAGTGGAATCAAAGATGTTCACATGACCACTTCAGATGGAGTTATAGCCAGGAAGATCTAATCTCATCAAACAAAAAAGCAGATACTTGGCTTCTACTTCATGCTGTACATGCTTCACAAGACTACCCCTCATGTAGTGGAGTGGTCTCCAGACACTAATGTCGCAATTCTCTATGTACATTTTATTCACAAGCTGTAAACAATAAGAGCTTTGTTTTCATACTGGTATGAAAGATCGAAAAAGGTTCATACTAACCCACACCATAACAGCTGAACTTGACCAATAATTATACAGAATGATTTCAGAGTGGTAGCCGTGTTAGTCTCTATCAGCAAAAAGAATGAGCAGTACTTGAAGTACCTTAGAGACTAACAAATTTATTTGGGCATAAGCTTTAATGGACTAAAACCCACTTCATTGGATGCATCTTTTCATGTTCTCTGTGTGTATATATGTAGTCCTACTGTATTTTCCACTCCATGCATCTGATTAAGTAGGTTTTAACCCATGAAAGCTTATGCCCAAATAAAGCTGTTAGTCTCTAAGGTGCCACAAGTATTCCTCATTCTTTTTAATTATGCAGAATGTTACACATGTACACACATTGACTGGCTGTAATTCAGCCACCACTCTGGCAAGGGTCGGCAAACAAAAAGCATGGAAGTTTGTCAGAAAGAATCCCCACATATGTAGAAGCCTTCCCAATTTTGGTGGTATAGTGCACATACCTCCTTCACTTTTGAAATCGGTAGAACTTCTGATAACCCTTCTCAATATTTAACTCATCAAAAGTAAATGGTGTATGATAGAAGCTTTTTCTGTCAGAACTAGCCCTGTCATGAGGCCCTCCCCCAAATTTAAGATAGTCTTCTGCAACATACCCAGAATGCAAATAACCAGACCCCTATCTGGAACCAAGAGGGTCATCCTGACATGCTTTGCCCAAATGGAAATGGCTGACACCACAACAGAGATGGACATATTTCTCCAGCACTAATGAGATAGACACTTGCCCCTGAAGCACTCCTGGAACTCAGTACATGAGGGAGTAAAATGTGTGAGCACAGCTGCAATTCAAGTGTGAGTGTGAGCACAGCTGCAATTCAAGACAGAGCATGGAATGCACACAGGCTTGCTACGTACTGATGGTGAGGACTGTTATAATCCTCAAAGTTGCCAGTATGGATCCAAATCAGACTAAGACAACAGACTGTTAAGACACAGACATGTAGCATATTGCAACTATACTGAAAACAGCTAGACACACATATATACCATCATATTGTCCATCGCTGAGAGGGAGTCCATTGGCTATTAGGGTCTTGCTAGCATCATGGTGTGCAGTAGTATACTTAGCTTCTGTTATAATGAATATGTTATTTAAAACTTGTGTGTCAATGAATAATCTGTGTGTTTCTACAAAATACAAAGCCCAAGGCCAACATTCTCCAAGTAATGGAAGCTTGTTAATAATTTGTATCAAAGTAATCATTTGTATGAGTAGAATTTGTGTTTGTCTTTTAAAATAAATTAGTGACAATTTGTGTGAAAGAAAGATTTTGAATGACAAATTTGTTTTTGACTTTTAAATAAATTGTTTAAATCCCATTTTATTGGTTATTTTCTCTTTCAAACATGTCTTGACAACTTAAGTAAATTTTTGTGGCCTTTTCATTTGTGCAAGGTTGTTTTGACATGGATATGAATACCTTGCATTGGCATAGCTTGCTGCCAGTTTACAACACCACATCCACCCTAGATAAGTATGTAAATGACACTTCTATCATAGTAGTGTCGTTTTTGTTCTCTGTATGATGGCTACATTGCCAAAAATTTCCAGCCTGGGCCCCCAGACTAGTAGTTTCTTTACTGGTTTTCTGATTCCATCTATATTGCACAAGTAGCATCCTTTACAAACAGTTGATTCGGGGCATACAATATTTGAGGGTTTAGTCTAGATGTTCTGATTATATTTTAAAGGGCGTGTATGTCCTTGTCTTGAAAGAGCCACACAATTTAACACAATTACATGTGGCAAACTGTATAGAACCATCTAAGGAAAATGATGGGTTACATGCCTTGATGCCCCTTAACAGCTATGAGGCACAAACAAAGCAAGTTTGAAAGGATACAGAAATATGTATCCTCATATGAGTGAACTAGGGGGTAAAAGGAGATAAGAAACATTGAATAGTATTTCAAGATGGTTTCCAATGCTGCATGATATTCCAAGATACTCTTTCTCTGTGCATTAAGTAGGATTTAGGAGCACAAACGGTAATGACTCTCCATGGAATTTATGCTTCTAAATCCATTAGGGGCTGTTGAAAATTCCTCCCTAAACACATGTGACTTGATCAATGGTTTCCATTGGTTTCAATGCAGTCAATGTGATATTTCAAGAAAGCAGGCACATACTGCTTACCTTGGGGAAAAAATATTGCAAAAGTGGAATTATTGTATAGTTAATTAAATGTTCAGTTTCTTGCTATGATTGTACAAGCAATTTAGTTCCCTTTCTTGTGCTTGCTTTTATTCTAATATTCTGCCAGAGAATCTGAGCTGTAGGAAGATAAATATTAATGGCTAAGTATCACAGCATCTTAACTGGGGAAAATAAATGCTACAGATTTGTAGTTAGACAATATCCAGCAAAAGAAAAGCTATATATTTCACAGAAGAAACTAGTGAGTGCTAATAAAAATCCATGGGTTCATCTAAATGCCTGCCATAGTTACTCAGTGTTGCCAACACTCATAAGTTTATTTGGAGTCTTATATTTGGTGTTTTTCTTAAAGCCCCATCTGTTTAACTTATTAGACTGCATGAGAATCTCAGGTTTATTTAAAGAAAGGAAGTAAGTTTCTAGCCCTCATAATTGCAGAGAAAAACTTGAAAATGAAGTCTCAAAAACATGGCAGCAAATGTTTCTTTTTAAATCTCATGATTTTTAACCCAATGTCATGATTTTATTAGGCTGATTCATGATTTTTGAACCCTTAGCAACACTGGTATTGTACATCGAGAATTATAAATGGAAGAATTATTTAAATTACATTACACCATTCCAAAACTTGAAGTTGCACATGAGAAATAAAATAAATACCCACCAAGTGTACACAGATGGGTGTTACTTTGCCAGATAATTAAAGCATACACCTGTCTCTCAATACCTGGACAATATGGGCCAGACTGTGACTCATCTTTGCAATCAGACACCACAGCTTTCTCTCCTTCATGTGTTGGTTAGGGAGCACACATCTCTCCAAATGAGGCTGTGAAGGTCAGAGAGAAGTGAACCTCCACCCCACCACAACCAGCTACCTCTCCCTAAGACCCTGAACCAGCAAAGTGCTTATGTACACGCTTAGCCATAGGAGTAGTCCCTTTGATGTCAATGGAACTACTCACACATGTTCTTAAATACTTTCCTAGATTGGGGCCTAAACGTTCACTCCCCATCCCAGTCCACCACCAAATTCCTCCTGGAGTTCTGTGCCTCCTGAAGGGTACAATTTGACCCTATGTGTGTTTCACCACTTAGAAACCCTCTGTGAACTAATGCACAAGGAGGCAGGAGGGGGCCTGGCAAGAAGAGGACAAGAGAGAGATGGGGCTGATTATTGGAGGAGCACACATGTAAATAATAGTCTACTAGATATTTATGTTGGTCTCTATCAGATTTTTGGGGGATATTATCTTGTGTTTAGTTAACCTACCAGAGAGCTAGGAAGAGATGGTCGCCAATGTGGAAATAGATTTCTGGTTTAGGTACTGAACGGGATGTAGATGAGGTAGAGAGTCTCTCAAGAAAGGTCTTGTCTGAGGCATTTTTGAGGATTCACCACAATTACTTGGTGCCTGTGTGGTAACTAAGGTCATTTTATAAACAGTTAAGATGTAAAAGAGCATTGAAAATAGTAATAATTATCCCTCTCTAGAAAATATACTTCAAATCCTTGTTAATCCCTATGAGCTCAGGAATCCAGGCTCCCCATCGTTAGTGCTATTATACTGGCATTAGCGTGTTACATTAAGAAATCCCAGTTCTCAACTTCAAGGGATTAATATTAGCCACAGAAAGATGCATAAATACCCAGAGATAAATTAGAATGATTTAAATGGTTGGAGTAAGGGGAAGCAAAAGATCTTTCAATTTAAAGGAAGTCTGAGGTGCAATGAAGTTTTAGAATCACTTTGTTCATGTATAAAGACCAGTCAGGACTCAGTGTTTTACAAAGATGGTAGAGAACAAAGCTTCCATCCTTGCAAGATGCAGTTGTGTTTTTAATTTTTTTTAAGTTTCATATCAGCTGTTCTACTCCGGTATCTTAACATGGGCAACCGCAAGTAGTTAAGTGACCTTGAGTACGTATAAGTGAGAAACATGTGGAAGACAAGTGCAGTCGCTGAGAGGGAAATTACAGAACGTATCATTTTAGTCAAACCTTACATGACTTCTAACTAAATCCTCACAATGAAATGGCAGGGTAATTTTTCCCCCTCCCTCTCCCTCCCAGCCCTCCTCCCACTTTAACTGTTCATGAGAGGAGTTAAATTCCAGCAGGGATGCAAAAAATATCCAGTTTCTAGGAGTTTTCCTCTTTAGCATTGTGGAATAGTTTCACAGGATCATGTCAAGATATAAACATGTAACTCCTTATTATATCCATGAGAATTGCATGGCTAAACCTTTCCAAAAAGAACCTTTCATTGGTAATTAAAGATAACTACCTAGAAATAGACCACTGTTTGCCTTCCCCCTCATTTTAATCTCCACAATTGTGTGCTGTATTTCAAATATGCCATACACCCAGGAGTACTTCTTTATTTATCATTGTGGGCCATATGTTTCCCTAGATCTGTGCATTCAACTTCCATCCACATCAAATCATCTGTGGGAGAAGCATGTATGGAAATAGGTCAGCATATGGTCCTTAATGTGTCCAGCATATTCACAGGGCTTAATCCAGCCCTTTATGAAGTTACTGCATAATTGATTAGGCCCTATGTATTTGCTAGACACATTAAGAACCATATGCTGCCATGGTCAGGGATGCTAACGACACTTAGTAATCACTTATCAAGGAGAGAGAGGCGCACCTACTTAAGCCTGTGCTAGAGAGGTTAGACTCAGTGTTCATTTTACTGCATACCACCAATATAGCCACTGGTGGAACATCTACTTCTCATTTATGTGATAAGAAGGCAAGTCCCATTGAGGATTTGACTTGACTAAGAAATGTAGCTAGATTCAAACGGTTTTGGGTTTTTTTCATTGACAGTCTCAATGGGCCTGTATCCAAAGCACACTGAACTCTTGAATGGTTTTGGATCAGGCCCCAAATGCAGTTTCACAACAATGAGCCCCCCTGAATTAACATGTTTCCTAACCTAAGGCAATTTCCTAGTGTACATAAAGCCAGTGTGAGGGAGCATGGCAGAATCTGGCCCTCATGGTTCTTAAGCCATTATGTGATGACACAGAAGAATAGAGCAAAGTCTGCTTCAGAAAGCATAACTTTCATTTTCTGCATTAGTTGGTTCAGCATCTCAAAATTGATGTCTGTTTAATTAACATGTGCACATATTGCAGAAGCAACCTGGAAAACAATGCATCTATCTACAGTCTATTTATTTATTCTATTTTTCAATAAAATTTCTAATTTCTAGCCTATGAATGAGATAATGTGTCTGAGCCATCACTCAATCACTGCACTAACAATATCTAATCCATTGCTTTTAAAATGATATGGGATGTTTTGGATATGAAAGGTGGTTTAAAACACATATGCACTAATCTCTCAATTCTTTTAATAAGAACCTGTTCTAGGCTTTACAGAACATACAAAACCACACCTCCCTGTTTTAACCACCAGATGGCACACTTTAGGGTGACAATGTGTTGAGAAATCTGCTGTCAGGCTGAAGTGAGCTATACTATATGATGCTTATTTGTTATGATGGCACAGAAAGTAAACTAAAGAACTAGTAAGTGAGCTATTGCTTACAGTGTCATTTGGAGGAAAATGAAAATGTCAACTAGATATATGTATCACTGCAGAAAAAAACTTGTCCAAGCAATGCTGAAGAGACAACTCACTAATAATGAGATCTGAAGGAAGCCTTTTAATACCAAGCAAATGATTCACCTACTAGCATTTGCCATACGCTGAAGAAAATGCATTATCAGAGAGAGATGATTTGTTTACAGACACATGCATTCCAATGTCATTATCCTTCTTCACTAAGGAAAGAATGGGCTACTTTTGCATTTCCTTAGAGTTGCAGACCATGCCTCCTCTCCCTTCCAGTCTCTTCTTCTTTTGTCTTTTTATTCTTGTCCTGCACCTTGCATTAGAAATACCAACAGCTGAAGAGTCTCAGGAAATTCCAGAGAGACTTGAGCCTCAAAGTTTGAGGATACTTCCATCCATGGTTTTAGTTCAAGTCCTGCTCTAATTCAACCATGTCTTTTTGATATTACAAATGATATAATCACACAACTTTGGTTTTATTATGTATCTTTCCAATTCGATATGACCAGAATCATCCAAATATTATCTTTCTACTTCAACTATACAATACTTATTCCAGCTGGTGCCATCAACAGATGCCTAATCATTCAAAAAGACATGAACTAACTCTTTTGTTTTTCCTAACAAAATACCTAAGCTCCCCAGACCCACAAGTTCAAATCCCAACTGGTTGACTCAGCCCTTCATCTTTCTGAATTAGAAATATTAAGTTCCATGCAGTTTACTGAGGGCCCATGTGTGCCTTTACCGAGCTCCACTGTATAAATTGCATATGCTACTGCAGTGTTCCAAGCTCACTCTCCAACCCAGGGCAAGGGGAAAGAGCCATGACCTTGCATCATCCTTGCCCATCTGTTGATGTGACTGTAAATGTGACTTGACCTGGTATGTGCCATGCAACAGGTGGGGTGAACAAAAGTTCATTTTGACCTGCCTCTGCACACCCATGCAAGGGCCTGCCTCAACGGGCTCTCTGTTGCAGTATTTACAATGATACCGAAAAAGTGCAGTTCTCATGTCTGTTTTCACAAAACTGAGCTTTTCCTTGGCTCAAAATGTCCCATAAACCCACTGTTGTGCAGTGTGGAAGGTAATGGTCACTTGCTGCCTCTATCCAAGGGAAGAGATAGCATTTCAATGATACTAAGTCTATGTAGACCCCAATCCTGAAGTCCTTTCTCAGGAAGAAGTTTATTGATTTAATTATGTGTTCAGGAGGCAGTTGCCTAAATAAGGACTGAATCCTGAGACTTTTGAATCCATGAGCTGTAAATGGTATTGGAACAGTAGAGACAAAATGTTATTGCTAAGTTACGCATACTGCCCTGGTCCGCATGACATTAGAGTCAAATCATGACTTTTTTTAAAAAAAATCTTTGCAGGCTTAATGCACATTGCTACAAAACTCTTGGAACACCCCCTCAGAGCTAGACCCAGCTCTGCAGTGCTCTGCCTCAGTTTCCAGGAAAGGATCTGGTCTACTCCAGGTGTAGAGGCAACTTGCTGCAATGGTTGTCATTAAAAAAAAGCCATCCTTCATTTGTCTTACATTTGTCCCAAACAAAGAAAATACAAAGTCTCTGCCCCAGTCTCAATCTGGGCCCAGCTCCTCCTTCTCAAGGGGGTCTGTCTTCTCTCCTATGATTCAAGCACTCTTACGCCTACCCTCTGGGCTCAGCTTTCCCCTTCCCAGACTCCTCTTTATCTCTTCCCTCACCCTCTTCTGGCCTCCTTGGGTTGCTCCCTGATCCTTTCTGAGCAGCCACTCCCTAGCCTGTCTCATTGGACACTTTCACTGGCCTTTGCCTGCCTTGTTCTCTCCTCTGTCTCTGTTCCTCTGTTCTCTGTTCTCCTCTGTCTCTGTTCCTCTGTTCTCTCCTCTGCCTGCTGCTTTCCTCTCCAGCCAGCCCTCCACTGCCAGGCTTCCTTCCTGTTTAGACCAACCCCCAACACAAAAGTGTAAGAGTGCAGGGCTAACCAAACAGGGCTGATTGGCTCAAGACCTCCTGCCCCGGTACACATATACTTTCTACTTTCACATCTGCCAGCACTATGCTGCACATCTCATTGGGTCACTTGACACTGGGACCTCAGGATCTTAATACATAAGCCTTTACTGTGTATGTTATCTTAGGCTGCAGGAGGTTCATCCATCTCTAATCTGTGGCCCAGCCCACACTAACAGGAGATAGAGCACCATACTGAGTGGGTTAAACTAGCAATACATAAATGTAGCAGTTCAAAAATGCTATAATTATTTATATCCAGAATCAGAACATTCACAACAAGCCAGGAAATCTCTAAAATAAATGGACTGAAGTATGGGAACTGAGTTCAGAAAATGGCAACTCTTTTTTTTCCATATTGCAGCTTTTCATGTTTCCCTCAACCACTACTTGTACAGAAGCTTCAGGCTTCCTTCAGAAATCACCCCTGACTTGACAATCATTAAAAAAATTAAAAGCACCTCAATTTATTGATGGCCCTCATCTTTTACTATATCAATATAATGTATTGTTTTGACACTTGATCCTTACAGACAACTACTCATTATTACATTGATTAAATGAGAGTGAATTATTAATAGCTTTTAATTGGATGGGCATCCAAAAAACCCACAGACTCTGTCATTGTGTTCTGAAAGATTGTGTAAATGTTATTGCATGTGATGGAACAAGAATTATAGAGTATAACAATGGATAGGTGCCACAAGACTAATAATACTTGATGCAATTATTTTGTGTGCACATATTGGGCTAAATTATCTGTGGATGTAAATGGGTGCAATGCCATTGCACCTGCATACAGATTTTTTCCCCTATAATAGAAAACATAGCCTATATCTTTCTTAAAAAAAACTAAAGCCTTCTTTATCCATGTTATATCTTTTCTTTCTTTTTTTATAAATGGTCAGTTGCAGGTTAGTGAACTAACTGTTATATATCTTCTTTGTTTTGTTACTTGTTATACACAGAAATCTATATATATAAAAGTCAAATGGTGTATGTATGTATGTTCCCTTACTACTTCCACATCGTTTCAGCTAGATACTTGAAATTTGGTACAGTTATAGGCTTTAGGGTCCTAATCAGGGTAAGACTCAAAAATTTTATCTCACCTCCTACACCCCTAGGGGTGAAATTCGTTAAAGCTCATTAACATCAACTACACAGCTCACATAACATCATCTGGGTAGCAGGTTAACACATGCTGTTGTCTGTGACATAGTTATGATGTAATAATACAGATAACCAGAGAGCTTAGTGTTGTGTAGCGCAAACATAATTAAATACACTGTTTTTTTCTTTAAAAGAACCCTATTTGTTATGCCGCGTAAAAAGCAAAAATGTATCAGAGAAACCACATCTAAATGCAAGAGAATGAAATTAACTATATGTGGCTTGCTTTAGAGTGGGCACTCCCAAAGGATTATTCATTTTTACCCCAGACAACAAAACAAAAAATGTTGTTTATGATAAAGCATTACAATAGTAATTTATGGAATGTACTGATATACAATAACAAAATTTGTATTAATAAAAAACATTGTAGTCTTTTTACATCCCAGTTTCCAATTAAAAATACCCTGAGCAACGTCGGGTATTTCAGCTAGTCTATATATATAAAAGTCAAGTGGTGTATGTATGAGTGTATGTATGTACGTATGACTGCGAAGTCCTCCTGCACCGTTTGAGCCAGAGACTTGAATTTTGGTACAGTGAGGGGTCTTGGGGTCTAGATGCTGGTAAGGGTCGAAAAATTTTCGGATCTCACCTCTGACGCCCCCCAGGGGTGAAAGTCTTTCAGGGCCAATCACATCAGCTTGGCAGTTAGGTGGTGATGATGTCATAATACCCCCCTCCAACAGACACCTCACTCGCTCAGCTCACCCCTCCCTCCTCCAACGGAACCCCGGAGATCCCTCAGTTCTCTGCCCCTCCCACCTCCCCAACGGAACCCCGGAGATCCCTCAGTTCTCTGCCCCTCCCACCTCCCCAACGGAACCCCGGACTACATCAGCTCTGTGCCCCCCCCACCTGCGAAGGTCCCCGGAATCCCTCAGCTCTGGGCCCCCTCCCCTCCTGCGACGGATCTGAGTTGGGTTTGGTGGGACGGTAAGTGAGGTGGGGGTGTCGGATTCGGTCGGGGGGGTGAGGTGGGGGTTTCGGGTTTGCTTCGGGGGGTGGGAAGGTGTCGGGGGGGGGTGAGGGGTGTGGTGTGGGTGTTGGGTTTGGTCTGGGGGGGGGAGGTGTTGGGGTGGGTGCCCAGACCAAACCCGACACCCCCCCCCGGCTCACTTACCCCCCGACCAAACCCGACACCGCCACCTCACCCCCCCACCAACCGCAACACCCCCTGACCAACCCCAACACCCACCCCTCACCCCTCACCCACCCCAACACCTTCCCACCCCCCCAGACCAAACCTGACACCCCCTGGCTCACTTACCCCCCGATCGAACCTGACACCCCCACCTCACCCCCCCCACACCAATCGCAACACCCCCAGACCAAACCTGACACCCCCCGGCTCACTTACCCCCCGACCGAAACCGACACTCCCACCTCACCCCCCCAAGCAAACCCGACACCCCCACCTCACCCCCCCACCAACCACAACACCCCCTGACCAACCCCAACACCCACCCCTCACCCCTCACCCACCCTAACACCTTCCCACCCCCCCAGACCAAACCCGACACCCCCTGGCTCACTTACCCCCCGACCGAACCTGACACCCCCACCTCACCCCCCCACACACCAATCGCAACACCCCCAGACCAAACCTGACACCCCCCGGCTCACTTACCCCCCGACCGAAACCGACACTCCCACCTCACCCCCCCAAGCAAACCCGACACCCCCACCTCACCCCCCCACCAACCACAACACCCCCTGACCAACCCCAACACCCACACCTCACCCCTCACCCACCACGACACCTTCCCACCCCCCCAGACCAAACCCGACACCCCCCCGGCTCACTTACCCCCGACCGAACCCGACACCCCTACCTCATCCCCCCAAGCAAACCTGACACCCCCACCTCAACCCCCCACCAACCGCAACACCCCCTGACCAACCGCAACACTCACCCCTCACCCACCCCAACACCTTCCCACCCCCCCAGACCAAACCCTACACCCCCCGGCTCACTTACCCCCCCGACCAAACCCGACAACCCCACCTGACCCCCCCAAGCAAACCCAACACCCCCACCTGACCCCCCGACCAAACCCGACACCCCCCCCCCCCCCCCCCCGGCTCACGGTGCACTGTGTAGAACACAGATTATTAAATACACTGTTCGGTCGGGGGGTGAGGTGGGGGTGTCGGGTTTGCTCAGGGAGTGAGGTGGGGGTGTTGGGTTTGGTCGGGGGGTGAGGTGGGGGTGTTGGGTTTGTTTTGGGGGGTCAGGTGGGGTTGTCGGGTTTGGTCGGGGGGTAAGTGAGCCGGGGGGTCTTGGGGTTGGTCGGGGGGGTTGGAAGATGTCAGGGTGGGTGAAGGGTGGGTGTTGGGGTTGGTCAGGGGGTGTCAACTGTCTGCCCCCTCCCCACCTCCGACTGACCCGAGCAACGCCGGGCACTTATGCTAGTACTAAATAAAAAGGGAACATTTGTCCACAGATACCCACATAGTTACCACAGTTATTTCCTATCTTAATTACATGGGCGTATTTATCAAAAACATTACTGTTCACACTTGTTCACCTTTTAAGGATGACCAATATACACTGTTCAGTGCAAAAAAAAAAAAGCTGTTTCCATTATGACCACATCATGCATTTGTATAGCACCTTTTATTTTAGCATCGCAGGGTACTTTACAATATGAATATGAATGTATCTAGATATTCAAAGAAGGAGCATTAAACACTTAAGTTCTAAATGAAAAAAACAGAGCACCTCAAAATCAAGGAGAAATTAAGTATATGATTGGAGCAAAACTAAACATATTGTTGATTATGACATCAGCAAATGACCAGGAACAGATGGAGAAGTGATCGGTCAGATACATTTCACCACAACCATTATGTTTCTGAAAGGTAAGTAATAACTTCTGGAAGCCAATGCATAATTTAATGATGAGCAGCAGTGTTCTCTGTTAGCTGCATTCTAGATGAAAGTTAGATTATGATAACTATATGAAGAGTTATAATGATCAAACCAGAAACAACACAAAAGAATGTTTCAAAGTTGCTATGAAGTTAATTAGAAATTATTTATTACTTTTTTTTCCCCTGGAAGTTTCCACAGTGTGCTGGGTGCTACCAAACATAATCCATGTCCCAAAGAGTTCAGAATCTAAAGGCAGACAAGTCCAGAGAGAGCCAGTAGGGGGAAGTTCCCTGCATTTTTCATGAACAGAGTTCCTCAGCTTAATGATATTTAGTAGGAAGTTTAAATTATGTTCTATATATGCAATAGATTTATAACGAACCCATCACTTTAATATCTAGCTACCCTAAACAAAATTTAATATATTGTAATAGAGCCATAAAACAAGTTCCCAGACAGCTTCTTTAGAGTTTCCTCAGGTTCCTTTACACTTCACAGAATATATCTGTCTCTGTCAAGTATTCTTCAATTTTCCATCAGTCAGAAACCGCAGATGATCTATATCCCTACATGCAAATAAAGGGATTAACTGATACACAGACTTCAAAAACAGAAGGGATGATTATGATAATCTAATCTGACATCCTGCATAACAGAGGCCATAAACTTGTGTTGAACTAGAGTGCATCGTTGAGGAAGACAGACATTAAACCAAGTGGTAACCGCTCTGTGGCATTGGGTGAGGCTGAAAGATCTTAATTGAAAACCAAGACTCCACAGGCTTAACAGCAAATCTGTTACTATGATTGTGGTATAATGTTATGAGAGATACACTAATAGCTATGGCTCCATCAGGGAGGAAAAGGAAACCTCCTCTTGATTCACTTTTAGTTTTGGGCTCCCCAGTTCAAAGCTGTTTTTAATTTTCCTAGCTGCACTTGGAAACAAACTGGCACTTAAAGATGCTTTGACTACCCCTAAATGTATTTCAGATACCTTAGCAAGAGCTATAGGCTATGTATTCTACAATATATCCTATTAGAACTGCCTAAAGGGCCAACATAGACATATTATTACTTAATTAGCCACATCTTTCTCTCAGGCATCTGGCACTAGCTATATAAAAGACTTGATGGATTTTTGCCCACAACACAAGTAGCAATTCCTATATTTCTGTGTCTCACTCTTTTTTAAAAGAGTGCCCTATTATGGGGGAAAAGATCACAACTGAGATTACAGTAACTGATCAACACATTATTTTATTTGCTTTCTAATTTTGGACCCAATCATGGAAGATGAGGCGCAGCACCTGCAAGACACAGAGTTATGGATATAAAGGCACACCTCTCAACTTGCCAGTGACCCAATGTGCAATAAAGTGTGTGAATAGGGTCACAAATATTATTCAAACAGGAATTTTAAAGTTCCATTGGAGTCATTCTTTTATTGTAAATAACTTGTTCTATAACCTCAGTTTTATGATTTTATGTTTGATGTAAATATCTTGTAGCAACAACATTCAAGGACACCAAGTTGAGAGGGACAGAATGAGTCTGAGAAGCAAAACAAAGCGACATTCCTCAAAATGAGAGACATGAGAATTCTGGATGATGGTTCAAGGAACCTCACAAAAACTGATCTTTACTGTCTCTCAAGCTCCACTAAGATGAATACATTATTTTCAGTTTCATTTCCTGATGATACAATTTGATATCTTCAAAGAGAACATTTGGAATCATTTTCTGTTATAACCTCTCAGACACCTTCTCTTTTGCTATACTCAATCTTCTTCCCAAACCATAATTCTCAAGTAGTTATTTATTTTTCCTATTGGCCAAATGCAACTGACCCACCCACCACTATGTTTGGAGTGTCTAGTCACTCTCGCGGCAGGGTTTTGTTCAGCAGCATGGCTGCTATGTATCTGAAACTGTCTTTTTAACAGTATTTATAGCCCCAGTCAACATATTTTGTTTCATGTGTTTTTGTTCTAGTACAGTTATTAGGATATGGAGCATTCACTGTATTCTTTAGGTTACCACATAGGTAAATCAATTACAATTGAAAAGACTGTTAAAGTATCATTTTAATATGATGATTATTTTTGTGGCTATCCTTTTCAGTGTCCCTTTTTGTTAGTAAGGTACTGAAAAATTGCTAGTACTTGAGGCCATATATATATTCATAACTATGGGCTGAAGTATAATTTACTCAGAACAAACATGTTTAATTCAGAAGCAACTTATTTTCTGTAAGAGAATAGATCATTTATGATGACAAAAACAAGCTCTAAAACAATGATGCATTTGACAATAACTTACAAGAAGTTGGTAAGTGAAATATAGGCCTGGAATTAGGAAACAGCAGAAGTTTAACAAAGTGTTGCAACTAACAGTAAATATAGTTATCTTCAGCCTTACAAACATTGGACCTGTTCCCCTAAAAGTGAATGAAAGCTTCTCTGCTGGCTTTATTGGATTTTGGATCAGGTCCTCAATGCTGCAGACACTTGAAGTCTGTGTTAAAGTTAACATGCAGAAATGTTTGCAGGCTTGGGACCTCAGATTCTGTGATGAATATCCTCATCCCCATTTGAAATCAACAAGAACCGATGATGCCAAGTGACTTGCAGAAGGCATTCAACACATTTCTTAGAGCTTACTTACTTAGCATTCCTTGTACACCCAGAATTCTCCTTGATTTAAAAGGGCCTTTTGGTCGCTCAGGATCTTCAACATCAAACCTCTTTTTTTGTTTAAACTGTTGAGCTCCAAAAATAAAAGTGTGTGAAGACAACAGGAGCAGATACCAGGGCACAGTAATGTTAATGAGCTTTATGGAAAGCTGCACAGATTGTGATGACAGGGATCTGATCCTGTGAGGTCCTTGGCCCTTTCGTTGCCCACTGATGTCATAATTATGACCTGATCCTCATTTACACTATGACCCCTTTACACCACTCTGTAAATTCCATTCACAACCACTTCAAAGCCCCCGAGAATTCAGGTCCATATATTTAAGCGGAAGTTACCTGGTCAACCCTGGGCCTTTCTGAGGGAGTGACATCCCCAAAGGAGACTGACAGAACACAAAACAGGCCAAGGGGTCACAAAACTCTTGTTTTTGACAAACTGGCTACAAAATAAACTTTGCCATTTCAGCCAAAACAAATGAGATTAGTTGGGCAACATACTGGAAAATATATCTATTAACCAAAATACTTCCTTTCATTAGTGACAGACTACCATATGCTTAGCACCTGTGTTTGCACTTTAGGACAGTTATGATGCTCAATTAAGATTTTAAAGCTCCTTCACCACCATAATATATGAGCATCTTCCAATAGTTCATGGAAACTATATAGGAATAGGCTACTATCCCTTTAAGGAGAAGTTCTTACTATTACTGTTGGGAATGGGCCACATCCACCCTGATTGAATTGGCCCCCTCTCCCCACTCAGCAAGGCAACTCCCATCTTTTCATGTGCCATATATTTATACCTGCCTACTGTATTTTTCAGTCTATGCATCTGATGAAGTGGGTTAGAGCCTACGAAAGCTTATGCCCAAATAAATGTGTTAGTCTCTAAGGTGCCACAAGGACTCCTTGTTGTTTTTACTAATTTCTGTTTCAGAAGCCACCAGAAACCAGTCATGGAAGCAGTATGCACGTTTGTATATCATTTAGTAAATAGTATTATTCTGGACCCAACTGTACTCATATGGTTTCTTTATATTGTTTTGTTGTCTAAAGAGCACAAAAGACACAGAGACCTCAGCAGCCATTGAAACAATGGGGCCGTGTTTGTTGCGGAAAAAACCCTCATTGTTTGTGTTGGAATAACGCAATTTAGAAACAACTGTATTATGAATGTTGTGTAGTATGATTTTAAAAACAGCCTTAGAACATAGTCTCACTCCTGACCCCTGTCCTGCATGCATCTTAAACTCATGTTTACCCTGCCACAGCTGGGCAAGGCGTCATAGTGTCTGAGTACCCGTAAGGATTCTGGCCTCCTGTTTACCAGACATGTAAATGGCATAGATTAATACTGAACAATGGATGTGATAGCCATTAAGTGTTATCACCTGTGTAAGTGTATTGAAAGCCCCCCTCCCTTATTCACACCTGAGTATAAGAAAGGTCTCAGCCTGTCATGGAGTTGAGCCAGCTGTTTGGGTAATAACCCCTCTGACTCCTATTGCTTGCAATAAATCTGGTTTTCCAGAAAACCTACTGAGTAATGCCTGTTCTTTGTGAGTATATTGGGATTAAAGCTCCAAAGGTAAAAGCAGTTTTTGCAACAATTCTGGCACCTCCAGATGGGACACCTTTGGACGACTCCGTGATCACAACAGACCGACCAGAGGAGGGAAAGTGTACACCAGGCCATTTTTGCCTGTCCTAACTCTCGACCCGGTCTGCAGTGATACCCGGAACGTTAAAGCGTGAGTCCCTACAAATCAGGCAAGACCAGAGGTTTCTGGAGTTTGGTAGGCGCCTGGGAAACAGAGCGGTGTAAGTATCTCCATTACTCCCATTGTTAATTTGGTTGGTGATTTTAGTACTTTTGTATTAATTTGCCGTTTGTAGATTCCTTGTGAATCATTTGGTATAACAATGAGATCGGGTCGCTCCCGAGTGGAAGATTCCGCCTTTCCCTTTGGTTGTATGTTACGTAACTTTGGTAAATTTGAGAGTGATTATAGTATTAAGATAACTGAGAATGATTTAATTAAGTTTTGTCAGTCAAAATGGACCACATTTGATCTTGGTTGGCCTGATTCCAGGTCCTTTAATGTCACCCTTACAATCAGGGTTCATAAGAAGGTAATTAGAAATCAACACTAAAAACCAGTTCCCCTATATTAAATAGTTTTAGCTGGTACAGCTTGTAAAAGTAAACCTAAGATGTGCCTGGTAAGGATAGTGAGAAAAAGGGGTCCCTATGCCTTACCTGTGTCCTGTGTGGAGGAGTGTAACAGTGAGAAAGTGTGCCTGTGTCTGTCAGAAGTATTAACCTGCTTATGGAGAAAGCCACCTCAGTCTCCAAGCAGTTGTCTGTGTGCTGGGACAAGGAAAGTAAAATCCCAAGCTGTGTGTCTAGTGAAAAAAGAATGTGTTTTTAAATCTTCTAGAAGGTGTCTGTCAGCCTGTGATGGGTGAGAATAGTGCAGTGTGTCAGAGTTGGTTTTGAATTCAGCTAATGCTCAGAAAAGTGATTTGGTTGTGTTACCTACTAACAGATTAACAACTTGTACCAGGAAGGAAGCAATTCCTAAACTGGTATCTGGCAAAGGAAAGCAGAATAACTTTAACCTCTTGTTCAGTAAGTCTGTGAATTTGCCTGAAAGGGGATTTTGTAAAAATCCGCCTGATAGGAAAAGGATGATCATAAAATGTGAGTAAAGAATTTGGTTGCTCAGGAAAGTATTCCTTGGGAGCAAGCCCTAGGTGAAGGGGGTAAAAACGGGATTTGTAAGTGGAAGGGGGTAAAAACGGGATTTGTAAGTGGTGAATTGTTTCCTAAAGAAGTTCCTGAGGGAAAAATATGTAAGCAGTCTGCTGCAGTTAAAAAGTGTGAAAGTGATTTGAGTGGAGATAGCTTTGAGAAGGAATTGGAACATCCCTATATCCAAGTGGCTGTGTTTCACCAGTGATAGGGAAACAAGATTGTTCAGGGAGGAATGTCCCCATGCTGATTCTGCAGGTAGACAGTCTGTGTCTCAGGCTCAAAAGATAACTGGGTAGATGTATCTTCAGAGCAGAACAGCTGTGCAGTTAGTATCGTAAGTGGTATACCCTCATCTCTAGACACTTTGAATGCAACTTGTGGTCTCTGGGTAAAGAAAGACAATGAAACTTTAAAACTAGCTTGTTAGTAAAAATAAATAGTATCTCTTGTAAACCTAGCCCCAAAAGCTTTATTCTGTGAAAATGCAAATTACTTGCTAATGTCTGTCTCAGGGCCCCATTGACCTCCAAGTACCCAGGAAAGCTTATGCTTCAAAACTTTATAGTTAGTCTTTAAGGTGCAACAGGACTTTGTTACGTACAGTAGTGGTGTTTCAAATCACTGTGTTTCAAAGGCAAAAATTAAAAGTAAAAATTCTAGTAGAAATAATTGTATTCTTTTAGGCTGTAACTAGCTTTGAATCCAAAAAGCAAGCCAGAAAACATCTGTTTTCATGTAAATTACCCAATTGATAAAAAAGTAACTGAAACCTGGTTTGCCTAGAAAACAAATAAGAGAAATAATTTTAGTAAAAAACAAGAAAATGTTTTAGTGTCTTTAAAATGTCTGTAAATAAATCCTTATGATAAGTAATCCAAGCACAGAGATTATTAGCTTTCAAGTATGTGGCAATAGATGGTTTGGTTGAATTTGTTAAGTATAAATATATATATATATATATATTTTAAATAATAACTAATTCCCTTAGAAAGGGTGGAGATATGTTTGTCTGTTTAGTTGGTTGGTTTTTAGTCTTTCAGAAAAATCAAAGAAAGCTGATGACAGCTGACAAACTTTGCACTTACTGGCACAATAAGAATTGTATTTTATGTTCTATGTCTTGTTTGTCTAAGTGGCCAAAACTGTGTTTGTGAAAAATTGTACATAAAGCAATATACTTCAGAATTGAAATATAGATATTTGTTTATTCAATTTGTAATATAAAATTGTTTTTACAATGTTAAGGTTTAAATATACTTGTTATAATTTCACTAGCTAAGAACAATGTGAACAATAATTTTCAATTGAAATTAAGTACCAATAGACTTTGGAAGCATTAACATGACAAGTTAACTCACTCCTCAAATTGCACATGGAATTCTTCTGGCTACCCCCAGATTTCTAGCCAGAGGGCGAGGGAGGGAAGAAAGCTATTAGACACCAGAGGTACCAAGTGGCCTCAACAGTTAGTATGCTTGTCCTGTTCTGTTACTCCAAAGCTCTGTAATTCAGTTATTTTTATTATAAAACTGTATGTAAAACTAAAGTACTGTATAAAAACAATGTAAGATAAAAAAGGTGTGTATGTGTGAGAGTATGAGAGAGAGGGAGGTCTAAAATGCTCACTCAGTTGTAAAGTTTGTAACGCTGCCAAGTATTAATGAAATGTGTTAGTTTTTTGTTGTTACTCACAGGTAAAGAATACATTACCTAAAGATCCTAAACAGCCTTGCTACATCTTGGGACTGATGTAAAAAGATTTGCCCGTCATATCAGCAATTCAATCGAAAGAAGTCACAAAGTCCATCCAGAAACTGGCCCTGAGCTGTCTTTCTTTTTGAGAAGCCTCAAATTAACTTTTCTGAACTGCCATCCTGTGTATAGCATTTCCTACCAAAAGAGCAAATGCTTAGACTGTGGACAAATATTTCTTAAATGATTTTATCCCTAGGTATTGGTACCCAAGATGACAGACTTAAACCGTGGGTCTCATTTTACAGAAACAGCTTTTCAGCAAGTTATGAGTGCCTTGAGAGTTCAGTAGAAGTGCCACACACCTTGGCACCTGCAATCTAATGGCCTGGTTAAAAGGACAAATATGCAAAGACACTGGTCTAGATAAATGCATTACCCCTTGTGCTGCATAATCTCCATGACACTCCTAGAGGTCAAATTAAGTTATCACCTTTTGAACTACTTTTTGGCAGGCCTTCCTCAGTTTACCTAGTCAAATATTCCATGACTGCTGATTTGGTGCTTGAAAAAGCAGGACTAACTTCTTTTGTTTTACAGCTCCAGAGACAGGCTAACTCTCTCCACAGATATGAGACTGCTTTTAAATGTAAAAGCACACCCGATAGAACCTGGTTCTTGAGTCTTTGTTAAAGCCTACAAGGAAGTTCTGCTCCAGCCCCTGTAAAAAGGACCATACCAGGTGCCTTGGCCACCCCAACTATCATCAAGGTGGCAGAAAAGGAAGCCTGAATTCACCACGCCTGATGTAAGCATGCCCTTTTCCCAGATGACAACGAGGCAGCTGAGGCCTCCACCCTCGACGGACCAGGATGAGAATTAGACGGGGCAACCAAAGCCCTAGCAACTGGAGAGGGGACGATGAAGAACCCTGAAGAAAAGTGGCTAGCGAAGGCCGTGCCGGGTCTCAGCCTGAAGATAAAATTCAAAAGGACTTAATAATGTTTATCAAATTGAAGTATTAATCAATTTTAAGTTAATTTTGTTTTAGATTAAGCAAGATTTATTTCATGAGTATAATGTTTTTTATTAGGTATTTCCAGAAAGTCAAAACCTCTATTTTGAAAAATAGAAGTGATTGTTAAGTGTGTACTTAGTTCTTGGTAGATGCAGGATGGAAACTCCTCTGTGTACCTATCCCTCTGATTACTGTTAACATGACTTGAATGCTACCAAAATAGAGATCTGGTCCAGCATAATCTAACATGGGACCAAACTTCGTATTTTGTAACAAGTAACTCCTGGTTGGATAAAAATAAAGCTTCCACCAGTAAATTAGCACTTTTTGGAACATGATATTAAGTATGTAAAGCTACAGTCTATTATGTATTGCCCTCCAACTAGACGGGTTCATACTTAGCTTAACTCAAATTTGCTCCCAAGCTTCAATGTTCAGAATGTTTGTTTAAAAGACAAACCAAGCAGTTAATCTCAGTGAGAGTCTATCCTGAAACAAGTGGGCAAGTCAAAATGGCCTGAAACATAATGTTAGCTGCCCAAGAAAAAAATATATGCTCTCATGAATGAGAAATGCTATGTCTTTGCAAATAATATCTACCTCAACACCCCAATACTGGGTGTGCCTAAACTGAATAGGTGCATAATTTAAAAACTAAAAGTAATTTGCTTTTAAAACATAAAAGAAATTATCTTTTAAAGAGGAGGGATTGTTGGAATAACGCAATTTAGAAACAACTGTATTATGAATGTTGTGTAGTATGATTTTAAAAACAGCCTTAGAACATAGTCTCACTCCTGACCCCTGTCCTGCATGCATCTTAAACTCATGTTTACCCTGCCACAGCTGGGCAAGGCGTCATAGTGTCTGAGTACCCGTAAGGATTCTGGCCTCCTGTTTACCAGACATGTAAATGGCATAGATTAATACTGAACAATGGATGTGATAGCCATTAAGTGTTATCACCTGTGTAAGTGTATTGAAAGCCCCCCTCCCTTATTCACACCTGAGTATAAGAAAGGTCTCAGCCTGTCATGGAGTTGAGCCAGCTGTTTGGGTAATAACCCCTCTGACTCCTATTGCTTGCAATAAATCTGGTTTTCCAGAAAACCTACTGAGTAATGCCTGTTCTTTGTGAGTATATTGGGATTAAAGCTCCAAAGGTAAAAGCAGTTTTTGCAACATTTGGGGTCTTCAGACTGTCAGCTGGACCTGGGAACCCCATTCTGATTAATTAGAATGGAGGTCTGCATCTGGGAGATGCAATGAACAGCACTTGTATCATAGAGAGAGATACGCATTGCCTCCCCATCTTCATACCATCATAAGTAACTGCATTAGGGCCCAGAGATGAAGTAAATGCAAAATGGCTTTGTGACAAGCAACCCTTTTCTGATTTACAGACAGATGTATTCGGGGACTGGACAGACTGTGCTCAATCAAATCTGTTATCAGGACCCGCCTCCCAGCTGGGGTGTATGAGCAGACTGCTTGAATCATCCAGATGCTCATATTTACCATGTCAATATCCAGATTTAATCAGAAAACTTGACTGATATCTTGAGGATACCTTGAAGTGACTCAGGCAAAAAGCATGGAGGACTCCTCAGCTTTGAGAGCATGAAAGAGAAAAAATTAAAAAGTTAAATAAGAAGAGGGAAAAACCAAGAGTGCAGGCAGAAATACATTCTTGCTAGATACAAGTTGCAGCCTCTCTCACTCTCTCTCCAAGGGATCCCTTGCTGAATCACACTAAATCAAACAACTGGTTCTGCAGATGGGTCGTTGGTGGCACACAGAGTTCATCTGTGCATAGTTATCTTACAGCTATTGTATCTTGTGTGTAACAGCTAGCAAGCCATCAGCCAAACTGTTTGGGGGGGAGGACAGTGCATCAAAGATTACTCCCAGCTGTTTTAGATAGCAAGGAAAAACAGACAAGGTAACATTCAAAAACCTACTCAATCTTTTTGCTTCCCTTGGCCTCTAAAGGTGTAAATTACACAGGCAGATGTATAATCTGGGAAGGTTTCCAGATTAATCTTTGAAAATAATGAGGCGCTCACTGTGTTAAGAAGGCTCATTCTGCCTGAAGCCATGCTACCAGCAGCACTGAGGATGCACTTTGAGTACACACTGGGTACTGGGCAAGTCATTTGGACAACATGGAGAGTTGTCAGATTTCAACAGCTAACTGCTCACATCCAAGCAGAAGACATTTACTGACAGGTTTGGAACTTTCACCAGGGAAATATCCCCCCCCCCCCCCTCCTCCCCCCCCGACAGTCACATCTGATGTTCCAATAAGTTGTATTCATTCTTTGAACTAAATCAGAATTTATCTGGCCTATCCACAGAGTAATGTTTCCAGATTGCTTGGGTCATCTACAATATATTTGCATTAGCACAGTTATCACAAAGGGAATCATTGATTAGAATGTTCAAGCTGTGTGAACAATATACTGTGTGTTGTTTTCCCTTTCTCTGTCTAATAAATGAGAGCATTGGAATAGCTGACGTTAATTTTTCAACTTCCTGATTTGCTAACTCATTCTTATTTCACCTCAGATCCTCATTTGCCAGACTGATCTGCCTTTCTCCATAGACATATGCTTGGGTTAAAGGTAGCATGAACATCAAAACATCTTAAACAAACATGCACAGATTTCTCAGAATATTACAATGCAGCTAATTTTCCTCAAAAACATGCAAGTACCAGTATCTAACAGCAGTTATGACGATGGAATCATTACAATAAGCAGATGTGAATATAGCTGATTTGTCATAATCCAAACATTCCATGGGAATGTGTTGATTCTGTCAAACGTTTTGACAAAAACCAGGCCCTATTTCTCAGGATCCCCAGTGGCCTGCCTGTCAAGCTACCCACCTCCCAGGGATCCCAGACTACTGGCTGCCCAGTCAGTTACCTGCTGGGATTTTTTTATTATTATTATTATTATTCCATTCTATGGAAAATGTTGCATTTCTGACTCCCCGCCACCCCACCAGTTTGGAATGAAAAAAAAAATCAGAAATGTGACATTCTGTTGAACAGAAATTCCAACCCACAGAGCCCAAGGAGTGAGGGTAACTAGGGAGATCAGATAAGGGGGGCAATGGAAAGGAATAATCAACATCAATAACTGATCAATATATTTTTGTCTGTAAATAGATGAACATTTTACACATTGATGAAGAGTCAGCAAAGTAAAAGAAAGAGCAATGTTTCAGAGAGCTGGTACAGCAGTAGCAAATGGCTTATTTTCTGAAAAAGAGATGAAGCTGGGGGACTCAGGGTAGGCGAAAGTTGGTAGAATGGAGGAATCAAGCGTGTATAGAGAGAAATTAGGTCATAGATATATTATATTGGTACATGCTATATGAAATGTGTGGGCTCTGTTTTCTAATAGATTATAGCAAAACCACAAAGTAGGCTTCTTTTGATCCAACCCAGAATCAAAATTATAGGGTCATTTTGCATTTTCATAACAAGGTATCTCTTTCCCCCCAGCTCAAAATTCTAAGTGATTCAAGTTTAGAAGTTCTGGGTTTCACTGATCTTTATCTCAGATTAACTATTTTTAGTTCACACCTTCCATCTCCTGACTATATCAGAACTGTAACTTGAAAGATGGGCTACAAATATGATATTTTGAGTCAATAACACTAAGACATTACAATCACATAGTCTTGACACATATAGGTACATATCTCAATAGAGAATGAGAAAGATTAAACATTGACCATATTTTGTTATATCTTTAATATTTGTCCCTTTTAAAAAAAAATTAACACAAAATGGAACATTATATGAAAGAAGGAAAGAAGGAAACAAAGATGGAGGGAGAGAGGATGTAATTCAATTATTATCTTTTTCGATATTCTTCTCAATTATCCCGTAGTATAGGATTACTGTTTCTACATCAAAGAATCTCAGTGATTTCAGTATTTATATTGTATTATTGTCCTGTGCAAGATATACTATTACTTTTATAATTTTTTTGTATATTTGACTAGCACTGTTTTCACAAAATTTGTTATTTCCATAATGAGATATTCTATTAATGTTTTTTTCCCCCAGTGACCTACAATAAGAATCATTGCCTAGGTCCAGAAAATTAAGCTTGCTTTTTTGGAAGAAAGAACAAGAATAGGAATAGCATTCTTATTCCCAATTTGAATCTTTGCAACAGGTCAACTCCCAATACACATCTTTAATTCCCGCTCCAGTTCTATTTATTTGATTTATTTCAGCATGGTTTTCCAAAAGTCTTTTTACTATCCAGCAGTCCCATGTCCTATGTATGAAAAAGAGCCTGGCTGTTTTCTATTTCATCAGGTATCTTGGGCAACATTATGTATTTTATTATATAGATAGAGAGAATCATACATTATGTAAATTTAAAAGTACTCAGTTTTCACTACTTGGCTAGTATTAGAGCCAATATTTATTGTCTGTACCATAGCATTCCATTATTTTCCTGTTATTTCATATTTACAGTCTGCACTCCATGACATAATAGTTGTATGTGGTTTATCCTTTAGACACCATGAGATGATACATTATAGACACAATTTTGATTGCTATCTTTGTTAAAAACACTTTCAGATAGTAAAAAAAAAGAAACAAAATTATCTGTATTAGGAAATTTTATATGTGGACTTGAAATTTCAGCAGTCTGTATAAACTCATATTGCACATTCTTTTTTTTTTTAAATGGATCAATTCCATGTGCTTGTCTTAAAGACCGGCCATCTCTAAAGAAATCCTTTCACTTATCATACTAAAATCTTCCTTATTCAGCCTGAGTTTGAAAGCACTATTACGTTTGATTAGTGATATTACCCAGATCTGCTCTTGTTCATTTGCTCAAGTGCCTCACGTTTCCCCAATTAGTAATTGCATTTTGATCTAGTTGGCGATATTTCATGAGTGCTGGAATTTTGGGATACAATTCCAGCATGCAATTATATAATGAGCTTGGGTTTGCCAGTTTTTCTTTATCTGTATCCATGATGGATTTTCTTTGTTAGACATCCATCCATTCAAGTACTGGTGTAATTTGTGTGGTCCTGTCTTATCCCTTGAAAGCTGGCATTGCCAGGCCTTCCATCTGAACTGAAAACTCTAGATAGTCCACTTTGATTCTTGGCTTCTGATTTGATCATGGGAACTTCTAAATAGCCTTTTAAATTTCTTGTTGAAGCTTTTGGAAATGTAAATGGGATCATGGAAAAGGGATACAGGTCCAGGGGCAGGGCATTCATTTTAAATACATGAATTCTATTAATCCAAGTCAATGGTAATAATGCCCACCTTTCTAGGTCATTTTAAATAATTTTCATTAATTGCTCAGTATTTAATTTTATTATGCACTAATTTTAGTGGGTATTTGTCATTTATTGGGTATCTTTTGGAGCCAAGGCTTAGTATCTCTGACACTTTATTCCCCAATTCCTGACAAAAGCTTCAATTAATTCTTAAACTACTGGCCACCTTTTATTTATATCCTATTTAATAATCGGCTAGAAAAGTTTGTGTGAAGCCGTCATGCGCAGTAGAGACGGCCCAGACTAACGGCATGCTGGGAGGTGTCGTTCGGCAGCACAACATGGCCGCTGCGCATACGCCGCTGAGAGGGAAGCAGGGTCTGGATCAGGGACCTAGGGCAGGAGGGTGGCTGGGCGCAATAGGCGCAGGCAGGGGGCTCTGGCCAGGCGGGGCGCGGGAAGGGGGCGCTGGGCCGGCGGGGCAGAGGTGCCCGGGCATGGCCTGGCCAGCTGCGCCCAGCCTAGCCGGGGCCATTGGAGTGGGGGAGGGGGAGAGAGCTGAGCGAGCGGGGGCCTTGGAGTGGGTGGGAGGGGGGCTGAATGAGTGGGGGGGACCGTTGGGGTGGGAGGGGAGGCTGAACAAGCGGGGGGAGGGCCATGGGGGGAGGAGGGGAGGCTGAACGAGTGGGGAGGGCGTGGGGGGAGGGGAGGCTGAACGAGCGTGGGGGGGCATGGGGGGGAGGGGAGGCTGAACGAGCGGGGGGGGGACATGGGGGGGAGGGGAGGGGAGGCTGAAAAGGTGGGGGGGCTGTGGGGGGGAAGGGGAGGCTGAACGAGCGAGGGGCTGAGCGGGGGGGCCTTGGAGTGGGGGGGGGGCTGAGCGGGGGGCACGCTTGGAGAGGGGGGGATGAGCGGGGGGGTGTTACTGTTGGCCCGTGTCCACGTACTTTTACACTAGTCTTATATAAAAAGCATAAGGTCATCAGCATATAAACTTTATTTTCTTTTCCTACTGCACTTATTCCTTGACTTTCTTCAGTGTCCCTGATGTTTTGCGCTAATGATTCAATAATTAAATTAAATAAGGACGATAAACACCACCCTGATCTTTTTCTTCTGTATAATGATATTGGCTCCATCTTTGTGATATTTCCTTAAATACGTGCCACACGATTTTAGCAGTTCATTTTAATAAGCTTCTGAAAGTGTTCCTCAAAATATTTTTTCTCCAACATTCTAAATAAAATGAGCATTCTACTCAGCGGGAAGTCGTTTCTTTATCCATAGTCATAATGCAGGCATTTTATTAGCACTCTGGGGATGTTGTACCACAAGCAGGAGTTTCCTAATATTATTTAAAGGGCTTCTTCCTTTTATAAAGCTAGTTTGGCATTTGTGCACTAATTTAGCCATTGTCTCTAATCAGGAGGCTAGTATTTTAGTTAAAATCTTACTGTGTATATTTGATGAAGAAATGGGTCTATAAGATGCTGAATCTGATAAGTCCTTATTTGGTTTAAGTATCCAAACTAAATCCGCTTCGCAGAAAGTATATGGTAAGCACTCTGTTACCCAAGTTGCTTCTGTCAACTAAAGTTGAGAAAACAGAAGAAAATCTCAAGATCTATTATAATAGCAGGAGTTAGGTTAGGACTCTCTAAAGAAAGTCTGCTAAATTAGAATATATCCTGCTTTTACAGTGTAAGGTAAAAAAAACCTCCCTGTTTCTATCATATAAACTAGGGGAAGAACTGGTTTTAGAATATCAGAGTGACTATAACACTGATGGTCAAGCTGTACACAGTAAGTCTGATTTTATATTCAAGTGGCAACTTTAGGGGATACTTAAAAAGCTAATCATTAAAAAAGCAGCTACAAGTTTATGTTGCCTAACTTTGTTTCCTAAAAACGTATGTGCTTCAGTCATATTCTTTCATATTAGCAATAACCAATAACAATTAAGCTAGATCATAATAGCTGAAGAACCAGAATGTTTGGTACTGTTTATACAATATACATATTTGTGCTGAAATCGATCAGGGGCACGGCATGTTACAGTTTTGTATTTTTCTTTTATCATCTAAATGTTGATATAAAACCCATTAAGTGTTACAAATGGTAAGATATCCTCTCCTATGCTTTGTCTACTTCCTCACATGAGACATTTGAGGATCTGATAGGTCTATAAAGTGAATCCAGTTTAGAAATACTTTACATGCCTCATTATCAATTCATATAATCAGCATTATTGATGATAATTAATCATAATAAATTAGGTTTCCCTTACAGCCATGTCATGTGTATCTCCATAAGTATACTGATCAATAATTAGCACATGAATTAGCATGTTAAAGTATTTGAATAAATGCCACAGTGAATTGTGTATATTTTTAATATTAGCATTATTCTCTATGGTAAACATGCTTAACAGTTTTGTCAAAAATCACTGTTTCTGCAAAAAAATTCTCTTTTAATAAATCACCATTTTCCAATGAAAAAATATTTAATTACAAAATTCCTGACCAGCTCTACGTAGGTAAGAGTGTAATCCTGGCCCCATTGACTTCAATGGTAGCAGGATTTCTCCAATCTTGCAAAGACGTAAGTAAATGCATAACTGTACATGAGTAGTTCCACTGACTTCTAAAGGAAACATCAACACACACAGTTACACACTTAAGAACAGAAGAATGGCCATACTAGCCCACAGGTCGTTCTAGCCCAGTATCTTGTCTTCAGACAGTGACCAGTGCCAGATGCCTCAATGAGCTATTGAGCTGTGGGTCTAGTGAGAAGTGCAGTACCCAAAGTATCCAAATGTGGAGTATTCTAGAGGAAATTGACATGCCAATGTGCTACATTTTGTTATCTCTGATTACCATGCTTTAAACACACAGCATGATTTCAAGCATATTTCATCCTGAAACATACAAGGGTACATCCTGGTGGATAGATCAGTGTAGATGGCTTAAAAAAAAAAAATCCAACAAAGCAACCCCCCACCCCCTTTAGCTCTTCTGAGCTATATGTTAATGATCAGCATGAACTCTCTTTAGTGGCCAATGGGTTGACAGATTAGAACAATGCTGCCAGCTTTAGAGGTAAAATAATTGTTATTCAGTTTATAAATAGGCACTTAACTAATACAAGTACACAAGCTTTAAAAGTAAACTTAACAATTAAACTTTGCACTTCATCAACATTCATACTGAAATTTTTGTATACTTGTCCTGCTCTTCAAGATTGAAATATTCTATCTTGCAGCATCAAGAGGCTAAACTGGAACTATTTTTTTTAAGAGTATTAGCTGATTGCAGTTAGATTAATGCAGCGAAGTTAATTTAAAGAGCATTTAATAAGCTGTCAGCAGAGCACAAGTGTCCTGCTCATCACTTGAGCCAAGCTATTAATTGTTTCTGCAAGTGAGGCATTCTCATGTAAAATCTAGTCTGAGAGATTTTCACCTTTGCCTTGAGTAACAAAAAAAGTTACCTTCAAAGAGACAGTTTATTTTGTTTCCATGTAGCTCTTTAAAAGTAATTTATTTCTGTTCTTTCAAGATTCCATGATCTTGTTCTTGCAATGCTTTGTGTGCCTGCAATCTATGTGTAATTATTTTAGTTCAGATCATTTGAATATACTGTATGTGGTCATACAAATTAAAAATAAAGGGATGTCAACTCTAGAACATCACTGTTTTCTCATTAAATCAATAAAGAAAAAAAAAACTCAGTTATTTTCCAAAGTGCCCTTAACAGAGGAAACATTTTGGTCCAGTCCTGCATACCTTTGTTTCTTCTGCCTACAGAATTCTGCCTAACTTTAAGTACCCAGGTTTAAAAATTTTGGACAATCTTTGATTCCAAAAGCTTACAATCTAAACTATAGATTCATAAAGGAATTTACGCACAAGCTACTTTATGTACTTAAGTCCAATATTAGGCACAAAATCACTCAGTTTTGTATGGCAGGTGCCACCTGAGTCTTTCTTAGTGTAAGAGCAAATGGTCAGACTTTGGAAGACATGTTGTGGGGGTGTTAGTTTTTGCAACCTTTTAGCTCCCTTCTCTTTCTATATAATGCCTGCATCTGTAATTTTCACTCCATGCAGCTGAAGAAGTGCATTTTTTACCCATGAAAGCTTATGCCCAAATAAATCTGTTAGTCTTTAAGGTGTCACAGGACTCATTATTTTTGTGGGTACAGACTAACAGGGCTACTCCCGGAGTTTTTGTTATGAAAAGATTTGGTGTGGAGGCTATGGTCCTTGCAGAGGGACACCTGCTAGCAGCCAGAGAGTTTATGGTCTGTCTTGGGGTCTCACTGGAATCAATTCTTGAGGCAGAGTTGTTTTCTGGAAACTGTGCACTGGAGTTAGACTGAGATTCCTGAACGAAAGGATGGCTCTGCATGATGTTTGTGATCACCTCTGTTCCAGGATCGGTATATATGGCTAAATAAAACATGTTACACTGGGCATATTGCACATCACTGTTTTCTCTTAACCAGACATTTGCTACATCTTGGCAGAGGGGCAACTCTTGTGAGAGAAATGGGAAACTGGTGATGAGAGAAACAATGCTGGAATCATAAAGGCCCATAGAGAAGCATTTTGCAGCAGTCAAGGTATGGGAGAAAAGGGCTGGGATGAGAGTTTTGCAGAAAATAGAGACGGATTTCAGAAGTGTCGTGGAGGGAGAACTGCAGAATTAGGGCACAACCTGAAGATGAAAGCAAAGGAAAGAGGACTCACAGCTGAGCCCCATTTAGCCATCCTGTGTGAATGGAGAATGGATGAACATTCAATACAATGGATCTGATTCTTTTGAAGTGTAAAGAGACCACAGCGGAAATGAGAATTGTTTTTAAAAACAAGTTTCAGGCTTGTAAGTACATTTTAGAGCTGGATTTTAGGTATATAAACAAAAGATATCCCAAAGGCTCTATCTTGAAAATACATTTTATGGATTACTTAATACAACTTCAGCTCTGATCATCTATTCTGCATGAAATATCCTATTTGCATCTGTTCTCTGCCCAGCTCCATGAAGTTTTTTGTTGTCTCACTGCAGAATTCAAAGCATCTAGTCATATTGCTGATCTGTGTTTTAATACATAAAGTGCTCTACAATGGCCATGTTTTGTGTGGTCATCTGATAGTGGGGGAACCACATGTAGTTGCTGATGGCATAACTCATATAGGCTGATTTTAACAACACAGAGGTAGCTGAGTGACATTTTAAAGCATTCACAGATGTTCTTTTCTTATTGCTTCCTGCACTTAGATAACAGACAGTTGGACACAGTTTTAGGAAAATGCACAGGGATTTAGATGCACTATTTTCATTAACGCTAATGAGATTTTCACAGCTTAAATCCCCATGCAATGCATGGAAAATTTGCTTCTTAGTGGCTCAGGATTGTTACACTCAGCAGGGATAGGTTTCCCATCTTCATGGTAGGACTGTGTATACAATGCAGAATATCTATCCTTTGTCCAGGCCCCTCATGCAAATCCCTGGTTGAATGGCACTAATGTCCTCCGCCAGAGGCCTTAACTACTTATATTACTTATCAGCTGGTATCATATCCTCCAGCACATGGCTCTGAGTGAAGTGGGACTAGGGAATACATATGTGTATGAAGTATTGATTCTGAAAGCAGCATTCTTACTCAAACATTTTATTGACTACTTTTCCTGAATTTCCACTCAAGAATTAATTCTGAGCAAAGGAAAAAAAATGTCCAGACTTTAGGATGACGATCTTAGTCAATAACAAACCAACAAAATCAATTGAAATGATGAAAAAAAATTCCAGTGGCCTCTCTCAGAGTAGTGCTAATGAGGCAAAGAAAAAAATGTGTGTTCTAGTGATTCACTATTAAGAAAAAGTCACTTAGCTTACTCCAGAATTGTGGACTAAAATTAAAATATATGTGTTTGCCCTGAAAGATTTTTAAAAGCCTGTTTATTTTTGTAAATTAATCTGGGTAGTGTGATAGAGGAAGGCCAGGGAGCTGTGGCAGAGTGTTTGAGGGGAGATATATCAGCTCCAGGTTCATTAGGGCGTGGCTTCCTGTAGCCTAGGGAAGCAGGCAGCAGGTTAATTAGGAGCACCTGCTGCCAATTAGGGCCTTAATAAAAACCTCTGCCTCAGGCAGACAGGTGTGGGTGTTTGGAAGGAGTTTGGAGGCGTTGGAGCGGAGAGCAGTTTGGAGGCGTTGGAGCGGAGAGCAGTTTGGAGGCGTTGGAGCGGAGAGCAGTTTGGAAGCGTTGGAGCGGTGAGCTAAGAAAAACCCAGACCCTAAGTAAAGGAACACCTGGCTTGTGTAGAGAGAGGGCAGGGAGCCCCCACAAGCTGAAGAGTAGGAGAGGGAAGTAGCCCAGGGGAAGGAGTAGCTAATCCCAGTGGTTTACTGCTATCCTCAGGGCCCCTGGGCTGGGACCCGGAGTAGAGGGCGGGCCTGGGTCCCTCCCTCTCCACTTCTCCCCTCTAGGATACTAGTGGGACAGTTAAGACCCTGTTCAGGGGCAAGAAATAGCTCCCTGAATTCCCCACAAGAAGAGAAAGTGCAGGACCCAGCAATATAGTGGCAGTAATTTGTCACAGTAGCGAGAGCAAGAGCGAAAGAGAAAACAAAAAAACAATAAAAATGAACAAACTTTACCTGGCAGACTTTCCAGGAAAGCTTTTCATGGGGTAATAACAAAAGATAGTCATTAAAAATGTTGGTGCTAAAAATATGAATGCAAAACATTAAATAATATCCCATTATTATTAAACTGTCAGGCAGTTGCCTGTAGAGAAGCTTCAGAAACTGTAAAACTTAAATCCATTATTGTCAGTGAACACATTACATTTGTTTAAAGTAGTATTGAGAACTTTGCTAAAAGTAATTCATTGCAATTTCAGACACATTGATTTCTTAGTATAATTGTACTACCGCACTTACCTACAAGGGCATGAAGACCAGTGCAGACACTTGTGTTCATGCATGCATCATTTGTTCCATATTGAAATTGATATTAAAGCAATTAGGTCCATGACCCATTTAAATGAATTCACTAGAGGAGTGGACATGGGTGTTAAATCTACAGATGGTCGATTTGTATCCTTGTACTGTAATTGTTAACATGTTGATTTTTAAAAAAGTTTTCTGTGGAAATGAAAGTGGAAAATAAATAGTACTCTAGCTGTGGCAACATGGGAAAAGGCACAGCTGAGCCATTTTCAGGCGGGTTTGTACTTGGCACTGCTCAGTCATACCTCTGTTACTGCTGCCTGTGCTATCATGCCATACTGCTGTTTATCCTCATGCTAGCTCTCACTGAGCTACCTCAACAAGCAGGGAAATCACTCCCTTAGCTCATAGTGTAAACGTAGCCTAAGTTACTAATGCTTTTAGAGGTAGTACCTCAGGGGAGAGGCCTGAAACTGCCAGGAATGTTTGTCAGAAAACTAATTAGAGAGAGCAGGCTGCTGGTCCGAACATTTAATATCAGTGAGAGAAAGTTCTGGGCTGCATTACATTGCAGGAACATAAAAATATATGGACAGTCTCCAGGAAAGTTACTGCAGAAGTGGGGTCCTGTGAAGAAATTAACAACCCACACATTGAGCTAGTGTAGAAAAGGTCCCTGGTCTGTCTTGAAAACAGAATATGAAGCTGTACTTGTTCCATAACATTTCCCAGCAATATCAAGTCTGAAGAACTCACCAGGTAGACGGAATAAAAAGGAAGGAAGTGAGCTTCAGACAAACAATGTTCTTAGAGAAGGGTCCTGTGTCTGAGGCAAAGAGGATGAAGGGATAGGCTGAGCAACATTAATCTAGGAATCCTTAGAACAGTCACAGAACAGGCATGGCTTTGTTTTTATGTTGTCTAATTGTTCATTTGTTTGTAAATAATATGGACTGTTAATTGCAGTTAACTCACGTGAATAACTTCAAAAATTAACCACGATTTAAAATTTATTCTCACTTTTAATCACACTGTTAAACAATAGAATACCAATTAAAAGTTATTACATATTTTGGGTGTTTTTCTACATTTTCATGTGTATTTTACTTTGTGTTGTAACTGAAATCAAAGCGTATATTATTTTTATTACAAATTGTAGGAAGCGGAAGATTAATGTGACGACAATCGCTAGGGGGTGCAATTACGCTTCTAAGTCATCTCTAGGGTAACGCATAATTAAGGTTATCAGCCTGGGAATGGCCTTGTGTTCCTGTTATCTTGTGTGTATGTGTCTGAGAAGAGCTTCTCAGCTGTGTGAGCTGTTTACTTGGTCTGTGTGAAACTCGGCTTGTGTGAAACCAAATAGGTAAACTGAGGTAGGATTGCAAAACATGTGATTAGTTATTCATGAGCTATGCATGAGATGCAAATGTGCATGAGTATTTCTGTGTCTGTGTGCCCTTGTGTGTTGGGCTTCCTCCCTGGGCATTGCTCCGATGTGCCAGGTCTCCCATATTGCGGCAGCGCTGACTGGGGCCCCCAGCGCAGGAATGTCGCCACCTTCAATAAACTCACTACTTTCCATCTAGCCACCGTGTGTGAGCCTCATTTCTATGGGACTCCTTAAGGTACCTGTGGCGGGGTGACCACCCGCCCCCTACTGGAAGGGGCTTGGAAAAGCCCCAAAAGGGGTTTGAAATAGCCTGGGAGGCTAGCCTGCAAACTCCCAGGTTGATTGGGAGTTGGGCTCAGCTGTGTGGCCACGCCCCAAACACTGCCCAGCCAGGATATAAGGGCTGGGAGGCAGGGAAGCAAGGCAGAGAGTCTCCTCTGCATTCAGAGGGAGACAGGCCTAGCTGCAGGAGCTGAAGCCGGGTACTTGGGTGAGGGCAGAGCTGGGGCACGGCATGGCACGGCACGGCACAGGGAGCTGGGCAGGCTCTAGCCAAGAGCCCCAGGCCTCCGGGCCTGATACAAGGTTCGACCCAGAACTACCAGGGTTGCAGGGGGCAGCCTAGGGCTGGAGATAACAGCAGCAGGCCAACCCTCCTTGCCTGGGATGAGAAGCCATGATACTGCAGTCCGCCCCAGTGAGCGGGGGCAAGTAGTGACTGACAGTGGCATACTCTGAGGCGAGTTGGGGATAGTGGGTGGTGGGTTCCCGGGTGGGGGAACCCTAAGACCAGGGGGGGTACTGCAGGGGTGCAGCACCCTCAGCAAGGGGCTCCGGGGTCCGGGAAGGGCCCGGGGCCAGAGTGGAGAAGCGGACGTCGGCCGGCAGGGGGCGCTCCAGGGTCAAAAAGAGCTAATTCCCAGACGACCCGACGGGGGTGCCGCTGGGTGAGTGACCGACCCCGTCACAGTACCCTGCAACACAAACACTGGCATTGTTAAAATGATAACCAAAAGAAGTAGTATTTTTCAATTCAGTGCACTCTCCTTATCATCAAAGTGCAACTTACAAACATAATTTTTTTTATTACATAACTGCACTCGGGGGAGGGGGAGAAGGGGGAACCAATGTAAAAACTTTTATACCAATAATCAAGCAGAAGATCACGTTTTAATAAAAATGTATTTTTGTTGTTGTTTTACCATGACTGCACCAGGGAGAGGCTCTGTCCTTTAAAAAAAAAAAAGAGAGCTTTGTCTTCCATTTTCATGTATTTTCATGTAGTTGTATTTTCATGAAGTATCTGTCTCTCTCTGACAGACCGACTGACTCATATAACAGTATTCAAAAAACCAACATCAGCATTGTCCATAAACAAACTCAAGGCATGTTATTCCCTTCCCCAAATGCTAGAACACTGGGCTCTCTGCACACACTTTCTAATCATGTCCAGGTGTCCAAATCCTCTTTTGTCCCACACAGTTGTGGCCCTTGACAACTCCATGTTTAGAAAAGGATACACAGAACATTTAATTTTGTTAAACATTTGCATTAAATTCCTTATTTAATACCAAAACAAATAAACTCGCTTGAAGTTTCTTATTTTTGGTCTCCCTCACTTCCTTCACTGAACTTTCATTCCTCCTGTGTCTCTTTTGCCTCGGTCCTTCTGTGTTGGTTTTCCCTTCAATGTATTTTTTCTTCTCTTCCCCATATCATTCTTACTACATTTGTCCCCCTTTCTCTCACTCCAGCCTTCTTATCCATTTGTTCAGTCTGCTCCCTTGCCCTTTTGTCAAGGCTCAGTCCTTCACAAGTTTTTAGTCAGAGTCACCCCACTTCCAACTTCCGCCCTCTGTCCATTATTTCCAATCCTCTGCCATGTTATTTCCATCTTTCTTGATTTCCCTCAATTTTTCTCCTCCTCAGCCCAATCCTGGGGTCTGGTCTCACTCACCCAAGTATATCCAATCATTTTAATTCCTCTAATAAGGGTAATAGTAATAATAACTAGCTTTTATATAATACTTTCCATTTTTAGATCTGAAAGCACTTTACAAAGAAAATCAGTATCATTACACCTTTATACAGATGGGGAAACTGAGGTGCAGAGAAGTGAATGACTTGACCTTGGTCACCCAGCAGACCAATGGCTGAGCTAAGACTAGGAACCAGGTCACCTGAGTCCCAGTCCAGAGCTCCACCAGCTGGGCAACACTAGGCTTCCTGTGGAGTATCTGGATAGATAAAACCTCTCTCCTCATTTTATTTCCCATATATTCCTCGACTTTCTCCCTTCATTTCCTTCCCATTCTCCATTTCTCTTTGTCTCCCCACATTGTCCCACCATTTCAAAGCAAAGTTATCAAACCCACTTTTACAGGGGAGGGGGACAGAATCACACATTGTCAAGGTTTGCCTCCCCACTCTGAACTCTAGGGTAAAGATGTGGGGATCCACATGAAAAAAAAGAAATAACCCCCCAAGTTTATTTTACCAGCTTAGTTTAAAACTTTTCCCCAGAACACAAACTTCTCCCGTGTCTGGGCTGGTACCACTGCCACCACCAATTTAAGCCCCCAAAACCATGGGTTAGGGTAAATTATAACCCCCCTGTAACACCCCTCAAATCTCCTCTCTTCACCTGGGAGAGGTTTGAGAAACAAAGAAATCCCTCACTTTCTGTGAGACGTGCCCGATCCAAACCAGGATCTATCCAATGGAAACAAGCAGACAGAGTCTTAAAAGGAAGATTTTAATTAAAGAAAAAGAGAAAAGCATAAACCCCTTGTACAGAAATCAATAGAGAAAACCCTTAACATCACACAGCCTCACTGACCCCCTCCCTAGGAATTTCTCCCTCTGCTAAAGCTTAACAGTAAGGAACACCATGGATCAATGATCAAGTGATACAGCTCAAGCATATAATTCACTTACTGCTGAACTTGACTTGTTAGAAGATTACAGAAAGATATGAAGAGACAGAGGTGTGGTTCATCCCATAGCCGGGCGAACAGCAACACAAGAGAGAGATAAACCGAAACTAAAAACTCTTTTTGTCTCCGAGGTTGATTAGCATCTCTAGTATGTCTTTTCCCTCTAGGTTACTTTTAGATTAACCCTTTACAGTTAAAACAGTAATTCTAAGCTACTTTATACTCATGACACACATACACTCCTTTTCTTCCCTCCTTTGCCATACCCTGAAGTATTTGTGGATTAAAGACCATGAGGGATACCTGGATGCTGATTAACCTTTCCCTTAGCCCTATTGTTCTTCAAAGCTTTTTCCTCAAAACAAAGCCAGTTTTTACCCCAAGCCTTATTTCACTCATCGGGATTTGGATCCAAGGCCACATTTCACTGAAGTTCATAGAAATTTGGTTTTAGATAACCGCTTAATAAATGATAAAATGTTCAGCTGCTCAGGGATATTATTCCATTTCAGTCTCATTAAACCTATCGTCATATGCCTCCATTTAAGAAATTGCCAAAGACAGTATCTGTCAAGGTAGCACATTTCTCTCAGATTTTTAAAATGAAATAATTTGTCCACCACAGAATAAGTGACTGATTTCACTGACAAAGTTTATGAATGTGATTTCTCCTCTCACTTACTTCAGTGCAAGTCTGGAGCAAGTCCGCTGGAATTGATGGAGTTACTCTGGTGTTTAACTAGTGAGAGAGGAGAACCAGCCCTGTATGCTACATATGCAGTATGCTCATAAGGATGTATTAAGTGTGTATAATAATCAAATATAATCCACTAGCGAAAATACCCGGCATTGCTCGGGTCAGTCGGAGGTGGGGAGGGGGCAGAGAGCTGAGCGAGTGCGGGGTCCGTTGGATGGGGGCAGAGAGCAAACCTGACACCCTCACCTCACCCCCCCGACCAAACCTGACACCCCCACCTCACTTACCCCTCGACCAACCCCGACTCACATTATTACCCCACCCCCACCCAAACCCAACACCCCCACGTCTCCCCCCTACCAACCCCAACACCCCCTGACCAACACCCACACCTCACCCCCCGTAGACCAAACCTGACACACCCACCCCACTTTCCCCCCCCCAACCAAACTCGATACCCCTACCTACCACCACAAACAAACCCGACCCCCACACCTCACTTACCCCTCGACCAACCCCGACCCCCCTCCTGACCTCCCCAACCAAATCCAACACCCCCTGACCAACCCCAACACCCACACCTCACCCCTCACCCACCCCGACACCTTCCCACCCCCCCAGACCAAACCCGACACCCCCACCTCACCCACCCCCCGACCAAACCCGACACCCCCACCTCACCCCCCCAACCAAACCCGACACCCCCACCTCACCCCCCGACCAAACCAGACACCCCTACCTCACTTACCCTCCGCCCAAACCCAACTCGGGTCCATCGGAGGTGGGGAGGGAGGCAGAGAGCTGAGGGATTCCGGGGTCCGTCGGAGGTGGGGAGGGAGCAGAGAGCTGAGGGATTCCGGGGTCCGTCGGAGGTGGGGAGGGGCAGAGAGCTGAGCGAGTGCGGTGTCTGTTGGAGGGGGTATTATGACATCATAACTATGTCACAGAGAACAGCAGCTGCCCAGCTGATGTGATTGGCCTTTAAAGAATTTCACCCCTGGGGGGTGTCAGAGGTGAGATTTGAAAAATTTTCGACTCTTACGGTGATTAGGACCCCAAGACCTCTAACTGTGCCAAATTTCAAGTCTCTAGCTCAAACGGCGTGGAAGGAGTAAGCATACATCCGCGCATACATACACGCATACACGCACGCATACATACATACATACACCATTTGACTTTTATATATATAGATAAGCAAATGTGAGCTTCTCTTTTTAGTACAGTTTTTATTATAATGCCATATATTCCTATGAGCCGTTTTCAACAAAAGTCACAAATTAGAATTAGAGCTGGTCAAAACATTTTGGAAAAAATAAGAGTCACCCAGCATACTTCCCTAAAACATGAACCAGCTTTGAATGTTGCCATTTTTGAGGTTTAAGAAATGTTAGTTTATTTTTTTAGTTTTCATCATTTTTCACTTTCATTATATTGTACATGTCCAGCTTGTACTCGGAATTGGAAGAGGAGGTACCACAGGGGTATAAGAAAGGCTTTTTTTTTTCTTGAGATATTCCAGTCTGGACTAGAACAGAAAGCACTGAAATCTTAGCAACACAAGTTAGATATCTTTGAGAGAATTCCAGCCCAATTATGATGACACAAAAGACTTAGAGACACTTCTTATGAAGTGTCAGGCTTTCAGGTGCTTAACTGAACTTCCACATGGTCATAGATCACCCCACCCTAATTAAAATTGGCAATTTCAAAATTCTTTAATATTTACAATGCACATATGGTTATTATGTTTCTACTCTCTTTCCTGCTGGTTCTCAACACCAATTATACTACAAGGCTATAGAAAAGAGGCCAAGATTTCCCACATAAGAAAGGTATGATTTCACGCCATTGATCTCATTGAAGTATGAAGATGCTCATTACACTGGAACGAATTGTGTACTCAGTTTCACTGATCTAAATATGAAGTAACTCCATTGAAATCAATAAATATTTCAGACTTACAGCTTAATCCAAAGCTCACTGAAGTCAATATAAAGGCTCCCAACTTGGCTCTCTACATCTGGGGCAGGCAAACATTTTGGCCCAAGGGCCACATCGGAGTTGCAAAATTGTATGAAAGGCTATGTCTCCCCAAACAGCCTGGCCCTGCCCCTATCTGACCCCTTCCCACTTCTCACCCCCTGACTGCCACCCTCAGAATCCCTGACCTATCCAACCACTCCTTGCCCCTGACATCCCCCTCCCAGGACCCTCTCCACCCTAACTGACCCTCAGGACCCTGTCCTTGCCTGAGACCCCTCACCTAACTGCCTCCCCAAGACCCATCCCCTACCCACCCACCCCCTGCCCCTCTGACTGCCCCAACTCCTATCCACCCCCTACCCCGATAGACCCCCGGGGACTCCCACAGCCTATCCAACCCACCCACCCACCCCCCGTCCCCTGACCGACCCCCCAGAGCTTCCACCCCATCCAACAGCCCCCTGCTCCCTGTCCCCTGACTGCCACCCAGGACCCTTGGCCCCCTCATCATGCTGCTCAGACATGCTGCCCTGCAGAGTTGTGCAGCCCTGCCCCCCAAAGTGCTGCCCGCATGGCACGCTGAGGCTCCGGAGGAGGAGGGAAGGCAGGGGAGGGACCAGGGGGAGCCTCCCTGGCGAGGAGCTTAGGGACAGGGCAGGATGGCCCCACGGGCTGGATGTGGCCCATTGGCCATAGTTTGCCCAACCCTGCTCTACTGTTAATTTTATCCCTCAATACTTCTATATCACCATATTCAGGAAGCTTCAGTCATTCTCCACCTGCCCATTACAAACCCTGTATTCACTTGGAATCCTGGCAACAAGTCTTCTGGTCAGTCACCTCCTAGATAATTTATAAATGAATGTGCACATCTCATCAGTGCCAAATCAATAATGCCCAGAGTCAGTCTACTGAGGAGAATGGAATAACTCAGGTACGGTTCGGGCTGTAAATGACTAGACTTAACTATTGCAATCATTTCTAGGTAGTCTAATGACTCAGCAAGTTTCATGGTTGTGAAATGTCAAAACAATGCTCATTCATACTATAATATTTGCAAACAATTAGTACTAAATAAATTAGCCTAGCACATTTCAAAATATTAGAAGCTAACTAGCTTTTCCCCACAAAACAATGCAAAAATTATTTTGCATGGATATATAAACAAGCTAATGCATATGAGTAAGGTAATTTTTAACATGCAATCAACTTAGCTTGCAACACTCTACCACTGCATTTATTGCAGCTCATCTAAACATTCTTAACACGAGAAAGATCTAAAATTACTAGATGTAGCTGATTACATAATTTCAATCATGCTACTATACAATTAAGCTATAGTTTTATAGTTATAATAAAAATATAGCAAGAATAAGAAGTCTGAGCTGTCTCTGTTGTTCAAAGTCCAAAACCCATTATTTGATCATTTTCAGGTTCTCCTGTGAGTATCATGGGCCTGATCCAAAGTCTGTTGAATTCAATGAAAAGATGGTCATTGACTTCCTTGGGCTTTGGGTCATGACCCACATGAGGCTGAGAGGATGGCAAAGCCTCCATCCCTCCAACAAGCTTTGGTAAAGTGCAAGGAAGAGATGTTTAGAGAAGAGGGGAAGAGGAGGAGGAGGAAGATGAGAATCCAAATAAAAAGTGTCATTAAAGAAAAAATATTCTGAGGAAAGGAAAAAGGTGGAAGGGTATAGAAAGAGAAAATTGAAAATGCAAAAGCAAATTAAACATTCAATAGTAAAATCTACATTAAAAGAACATTAATGTGGCAAAGTAAAGTGTTCAAGAGTCACAAAATGGCAAAATGAATGATTTATTAACTCCACCTTCTTTTTGACATACATTATAATCGAGTGTCTTATTACATAGCCACGGAGTGTTTTCAAATACTACTACACATTTATGGCATCTTGTAAGTAATTGGTGCTACCATGCAAATGGGAGGTAGGGTAATAATATTTCTCAGTATCAAAGGGGTAGCCGTGTTATTCTGGATCTGCAAAAGCGACAAAGAGTCTGTAGCACCTTATAGACTAACAGATTTTAGGGATCATGAGCTTTCGTGGGCTAAGACCCACTTCATCAGATGAATGTTGTGGAAATCTCCAGAGGCAGGTATAAATATGTAGGTAAGAAAACAAGGTAAATTCAATCAGGGGGAGCCCACTTCCAGCAGCTGACCTGGAGGTGTGAACACCCAGAGAGGATAAACTACTTTTGTAATTGGCGAGCCATTCACAGTCTATGTTACGTCCAGACCTGATGGTATCAAATTTGCAGATGAACCGGAGCTCAGCAGTTTCTCTTTGAAGTCTGGTCCTGAAGTTTTTTTGCTGCAGTATGGCTGTCTTTAAATCTGCTATTGTATGTCCAGACAGGTTGAGGTGTTCTCCTACAGGCTTTTGTATATTGCCGTTCCTAATATCTGATTTGTGTCCATTTATCTTTTTACGTAGGGATTGTCCAGTTCGGCCGATGTACATAGCAGAGGGGCATTGCTGGCACACGATGGCATATATTAGATTGGTAGATGTGCAGGTGAATGAACCAATGATGGCATGGCTGATCTGGTTAGGTCTTGTGATGGTGTCGCTGGTGTAGATATGTGAGCAGAGTTGACATCAAGGTTTATTGCATGGATTGGTTCCTGAGTTTTAGAGTTGCTATGGTGCAGTGTGTGGTTGCTGGTGAGAATCTGCTTCAGGTTGGCAGGTTGTCTGTGGGCAAGGACTGGCCTGCCTCCCAAGGCCTGTGAAAGTGAGGGATCGTTGTCCAGGATGGGTTTTAAAATCACTGATGATGTGTTGGAGAGGTTTTAACTGAGGACTGTAGGTGATGGTCAGTGGTGGTCTGTTGGTTTCTTTTTCAGATTATACAATGAGACTATTTAATGAATCAGTACTGATTTCTACAAACTGTTATTCTTCAAATAGTTTTCAGGTAATGGTTATGGTGAACTGCTCACTTCAACCTGTTAGTGTGGATGTAGAAAAAGGGGAAAAGAGGATCTAAGTACAGCCATCTTGGTTGACTTAGAGACAGAGCAAAAAGAAGGACCTGCGTAAGACAGACAACTGCAAGAGGCTGTTTTAGCATTGCTTCAGGAAGATAAGGGTTGAATGCTCACATTGAGCAAGAACCATGGAGATAAGTAGGCCATCAGGAATGAACAGTGTGACAGACCGCTCTCTCACCCCTCTCAGGAACACAGGCAGGAAACCCTTCTCTGCTCCAAACAGTGCTCTTTATTCACAGTGCAGGCCCCACCACCAATATATACAGCTTTGTACAGTTCCCAGCTCTACAGACTCTATATAGTCCAGCTTACAACTCCAAACACTCAGCTCTGAATAGCTCAAACCACCACCTCACTCTATACCATCCCCACCACACTGGGCTTGCTTCCTGGCAGGCCTTTTATCCCCCTGAGGAGGCTGCCAGGTGCAACTCATCCCTGTTGATTGCCCTGCAAGCCAGGTGGCTGATTAGCCTTCCTGCAAGGGAGGTTTGCAGAGGGCTTTTCTCCCTCTTAAAGGGGCGGCAGGCTGGGTCAGGCCCACCCTGCCACAACAGGTATAAACAGGAAATAACCGTTGGCCGTTGATGTATGTAATGGGAGAGTATAAATACTTGTCTTTAAGCTGCTTGTATTTGAAGATCAGCTCTAGAACGGGGGACACTCTGTCCAACTGGTGTCTTCCCTTGAATTATTTATAATAAAAGTGTCTCTGACTTGTTGCTTACAAACACAGAGTGAAGACTTGTTTTCTTCTACATTATTCATTGATATAATATGATTGGCCTTCCAAGTCACATGGTATTGTTAATGCTCTGATTGGCTGACTAGCTTTAAAACAGGAGGAAAAAATCATTACCAATTAATGACAACTATTCTTACCTTTTGGACTCTGAGTATTTTAATAATACACATAAGTAATCAAGTTACAAATAATGAATATGATCCCCCCCAACACAGACACACACTTTTGTGAAATCCATATGGTGATTTTACTCACAGATATGAGGATCTAATGTTTATTATTTGACCAATTCTATTCAATGCAATATGATGAAATTATATTTTGTGTATCTCTATCTTCCCTTGCTCCCCCACTCACACTTCAAAATTTCCATTTCTCAATGTTCCAACCTCATCAACTCAAAGCTGCTAATGTTAAGCATCTAAGTAGTCCCTTTCATTTCTATGGAACTGTTCATGTGTCTAAAATTAAGCATGTGCTTAAGTGCTTGGCTGGATCAGAGCCTTTATGATAAAGGTAATGTTGGTCAACTTTTTTATTTTTGAAATCAGCATCTGTAAAGTTACCATTGTGGTATGGGAAAACTTCTATCCTTTTTACCTTTGTATTTAAAATGGAAAATAATTAGCTGTGGTTATTTTGCAATGTCCTGGACAATAATAAAAAGTTTCACAATATGGCAATATGAGCATTGCTGGTATGAATGTGCTTCTGCTTTCCACAGAGATAATTTAGAAATAAACTCACTCACCTGAATATTCATGAATAAGCAAATAAAAAGGGTTGTGATCACCTGCCAAATGAATCATCAGATTTTGATGTTCAAGAATATTTGTTTAATATAATTACACATAAACACACGTCATATTCACCAAAACCTAGTCCAGATACTGTAATGGCCACTTTAAGAATCAATTTAATTATACCAATAAATAATACTACAAAACAAAAACAAAAAAAGATGCTGAAAATTCTATCCACCCATCAAAAAGAACAATAGTGTGGCTATTAGATAATAAATGTCAACACACTTATGCATCAGCACAAGGTTGCAACATCCACAATATATTGTGTATCATGGTTGTGTTTCCTTTATAAAACATTTTTGAATGCTGTTAAGAATAATTTTATAGAAAAGACTAGATATAATCAAGCTTTCAGTTTAGTTTATTATTGTTAAGATAACCAAACAGCATTTATGTGAAAAAGGACATTATTAAATGCAATGGTGCAAGACAAAAGATTAATTGATCCAACACAAAGTGGGCTTTTTCTGTACTGAAAAAGGGCTTCAGAGAAGTCAAATGAGAGTAACAGTACACACAAAAGTATATTTTCATAATACTAAGGCTGTGACCTTAAGATTTCCCCATCAATAGATAGACTAGCTTACAACATTAATAAGAACAAATATACCTTTTTTCCCCATCCTGTAAAAACTCAAAGTTTCAATCTCTGCATTATTTCTTAGAAAAGCAGCCTTTATGTCTTGAATAAAAAAGAAATGAGACAACAAATCTTTAAAGCAACAGAGAAAAACATCCTTATTTGACCCTTTGATATGTGTCCCGTCATGATGAATTCTATTAATCCTATTATGCTGCTGTCACATCACATACTACATGACATCCCTTAACCTAAAATGAATTAACTGGATATTGTGCTGGCAATTCAGTTATGTGCAGATCATTTTTAACTCGCCTAAAGCTGTTGCACCACACAAACATAAACCAAACGCTAGTCTTTACTCAGACAAAACTATCAGTGTTCACTGGAAGTTTTGCCTAAGTAAAGACTGAAGATTTGACCTTTAGTGCTGGCTTGACAGACTTGCAGACTGGAGTCATCTATTTATCCCCAGAATGAGGACAGTATAAGCAATGGCACTACTAGCTTCCTCACACTGTTCTGAAGGGACTATTTCTAAGGATCAAAGAGCAATTCAGATCTTGTCCTCTTTTCTAAGACTGGCTGTGAGTGTACTATTTATGATGTAAACATCTGTTCCCTAGGAACTAGACTGAGAACACAAACTTATTTCATGATATCACTATCCATCACTTGAAATCTTTTTATTCAGTACCAATCTGAGCTGGATTTTAAAAAATGAGGCTATGCCTATCCTACAAGCAAGGGGTATGATTCCCCTGCTTGTGTACACACATACTCACATTAGCACTCCTCGAGCTAGCATGAATATCAATAGAGGTGATGCAGTAGTACAAGTAGCAGCCGCAGAAACAAGTTTTAGCTGTTCCAAAGGACAAACCACTTGAAACTGGTGGGTACATACTGAGCACAAGTAAGCCACTACCCATGCTACTGTGGCTACACTGCTATTTATACTCATGGTAGCTCAATGAGAGCTAGTGTGCATGTGTGTACACCAGTGTGTGTGTGGGGGGGGGATTCACACCTCTAGCTCGTAATGAACAAATAGCTTAAGAGTTACATGGTTCTATATCTTATTACCAGTCAACCTACTCTGAAGAGATATTGGTCCAGATTTCCAGCTGGTATAAATTGGTGTAGCTCCTTTGATAGATCTATATCAATTTATGCCAGTTGAGGATCTGACCCACTGACTGAATCACTTCTCTCAAATAATGAAGATGCTATTATTTCACTTGCTGGAGGATTCTCTGCATCTTAAAGTCTTTAAGCCATGACTGGAGGACTTCAATAGCTCAGACGTAGGTGAGAGGTTTATTGCAGGAGTGGGTGGGTGAGATTGTGGCCTGCTTTATGCAACAGACTAGGTGATCATAATGGTCCCTTCTGATCTTAAAGTCTATGAGCCTATTAGGGTTTGCTACTCAGAGAGCTTTCCAGTAATTCCAGTTCAGGCAGATTGTACATTTTTGGGGCAGGGACCATCTTTTTGTAATATGTTTTGCACTGCCCATCACAATGTGATACTGGTCCATGACTGGAGCACTGAGGCCCTACTGCAAGATATATCATTAAATCACATTCATGTATCCACAAATTAGTGAGTAGCCATGATTTGACAATGGATTTACTTGCGGATTTCCATACAGATCTTTACTATGTAGGTATTCCATTCCTACAACAAGAAAAACCAACAGATACTAGATAATCTTCTAAATCCTATGTGGGACTTTGCCACAGCATGGATTTCCATATTCTGAACCATCAGCTAGACTTGTGACTTCCTCTTCCAAAGGTTAATGTAGACTGCTCAAAATGACAGAGTTGAGCACAATCAAAATTATAATTATAATTCATACCAGGCATAATCAAGCCAGATAGTTTCAGTCTATGCCTCTACCAGACTTTTTTCAAACTGATAAATGATCTTATTTTGCGTGCTATCTTTATCTACACTGAATAATTCTGTAATTTATATACAGTAGCTACCAAAACAGAAATCTGTGAGCTCTTTAGTGAATGACATTAACAGGCTCCACCAGGTGAAATTATATGGGCTGTGTCACACAGGAGATTAGACAAGATGATCATAATGGCCCCTTCTGGCATTACAATTATTGGTAAACCTGAATCTAAGCAGAGTATGAACATCATTTACGGCTCATAGATGGAAAACTAAACTGCCTGTCACTTTATATGTTATTCCAGCCTAAATTTGTTCAGCTCCTATTTTTAATGTAGCATTAAAATATGTTAAAACAACAACACTAGAAGGAAAGCTTGAACAAATTACCTTATAAGGACTTCAGTCCAACTAAACTCTTAATCATGTGCATAACACTCCCAGTGGACTAATGATTCTCAAAGTGACACACCTTCTGGGTTAGGGCCAAGGTTCTCTACAAGAATTCCTATAAGTGTCAGGAAACTTGGTTAACTTTTCATGGGGTGAGATTATGATTACATGCAGCACAATAGCGGGAAAGCCAGATCCACAGCTGAGGTAAACTGGCATAGCTTTATTAGCTTCAGTAGGTCTACATCCATTCGTGTGAGCTGAGGATCTAGCCCTGAGTTTCCAACATCCTTGCTTCCTACTGTCACATATGTTAGGGAAGGAGCCACAGAGTAAGAGAAAGCACACTGAAGAGGCATTCACAAGTTTACAAAGTTGCAGGGAAGTGTGCAAGAGATTCTTGAACTCTCTCAAAGATTGAACCTTTGTGGTTAAACCCAATCTGAATTTCCCTTAAGATCTAGTGCCCACATTTCTGCTTACCATTTATTAATAGCTAATATTTCACTACTGATACTGATTTCACAAAAAACAAATGAACAAAAAAACTTCAGTGATGCAATGAGCTTCCACTCTTAGTTTTTTCTCAAAATAGCAGTTAATGCCTCCCCTCCCCCCCTTTTCTGTGGATTTGATCATGGATCTCACTGCTTACTGACTACTACTATATTTATCTTACTACTGAGTTTCTTAGCATCACTTCTGCAAAGGTATCTATTGCTTTGTGCTTCACAATCCCCAAATGAAGTAGGAAAATTATCTTTATTTACAAATAGGAGAAACTGAATTTGAGTTGCTGACAATAGATTGCCCACAGGAAGTCTCTGGCAGAAGAAGGAAATGAACCCAGATCTCCTGGTGCCTAGCTCTATGCTTCAAACACAAGGCTAAATTTATTTTTAAAAATTATGCTTCATCATATATTCATCTAAATATTTTTTTCAATTAGTGTTCAGTAAAAAGAAGCCTGTCCTTATTTACTGCCAATTCACCTCTAATCAAGGTACAGTAATTGGAAAGTAATAATGGAACTGATGTATTACTAAGTAATTGGCTGACTCAGCTTGGTTTTAAAACTAGCTTTGAAAAATATTTAAGCACAGTATCCAAAGCATTTTGTGTGGTTTAGCTCATGACTAGTATTTAGGACAATATTGTTCCCAATTTGGAATTACAGTGAAACGATTTATTGAAGTGCCAGTTGGCTCCCATAAGGTAAATATGACCAGCACATCATAATTAGGATATCAGTAGCAGCATCACTGCAGTTTATATACTCCTTAAATGAACCATTACGGATAATCTAGTGATAGTTTCTAATTGATTTTTTGTGTACTGATTATCTGTGTATGCAGTTATAGCTCTCCTGCTGCCAACAAGGTGCCCCTGTGAGTAAGACATTTACAACGAAGAGGACATCTCTGTGAAGGAAAATAACCTTTTTAATATCCAGTTTGTTCACATTCTACAGGGAATGCACATATATTTAAGAAGAGCGGGGGAGAGTGATCCAGACAGTTACAGACCCCTTAACCTGATCTCACAATAAATTGTGGAAAAAAGAATAATTAAATTTATGGAAGTATAGGGGATGTAATGCAACATGGGTTTACCAAAGGTAGATCATGGAAGATTAACCTGATTTCCTTCTTTGAGAAAATAATTTGTTAGATAAGGGAAGTGAAGTAGATCTAATATGCTTGGACTTCAGTAAAGAATGTGACATGGAACCACATGGGAAACTAGTTAGATTGAGGGAGATAGCAAATTAATACAAGAATTGTATGGTAGATAAGGAACTACCTCAAGGGAGAAGGCAATGAGTTGTGCTGAAAGGTGAATTTTTGGACTGGAAAGAGATTACTAGTGGAGTTCTTCAAGGATGGGCCTTAGGATACATCTTATTCAATATTTTTATTAATGATGTTAGCACAAAAAGTACAAGTGTGCAAATGAAGTTTCCTAATGATCCAAAGTTGGGAGACATTGTCAATACAGAGGAAAATCAGCAAATTATACTGAAAGAACTAGATGACCTTGGGGACTAGAATGATAGAAATGGGATGAAATTCAGTAGTACAAACTGCAAGGTCATGTACTTAGAGTCCCATAAGAACTTCTCATTCAAGCTGGGGGCTTATCAGTTGGAATTTATAAGACAGAAGATAAGATCAGAAGAGAGAGACCTGGATGTGTGGGTCAATCACAGGATGACTATAAGCCCCCACTGTGATGTGCCTGTGAAATAGTCAAATATACTACTCGGATATATTTATAGTAGAGAGAAGTGTTGATACCACTGTACAAGACCCTGGTATACTGTGTACAATGCTAGTCGCCCATGTTCAAGAAAGATTAATTTTAATGGGAATGGGTGAAGGGAAGAGCTACTAGGATGATCAGGGGAATGGAGGGCCTATGTCTGAAAGGGAAAAGGCGGCTGAAAGGGGATATGATTGTTCTCTATAAATACATTAGGGAGGTAAATAGAATGGAAAGAGAAGAGCTATTTAAGTTAAACAAGTGTGTTGGTACAAGAACAAATTGATATGAACTAGTTATGTACAGATTCTGGCTGGAAATTAGAAGTTCCTAAACATCAGAGGAATGAGGTTGTGGAACAGCCTCCCAATGCTTTATGTTATTAAACGTTCAAGCTTCAAGGTTTCAACTGGCCAATGGAAGAGTTCAGGAAGGGATTTCCCTCCATGCAGTGTTTTTTTTTCTTAAAAATCTCCTTCCTCTAAAGCATCAAGGGTGGCCATGGGACATAAGATAGAAGGGCCAGGGCATGTTCTCATGGTTGGTTGGTTTGCTTTTTCTCCTCTCTCTCTCCTTCCCTCCTCCCACCACATGCTCGGGGTCTAACTAATCACTGTATGTGGGATCAGGAAGGAATCTTCCCTCAGGTCTGATTGGCAATGTCCTTGAGAAATGGTGCATACATAGGGGATCTTATAGTGCTTCAGAAGATTTACAGAGCTGGGTGGAAAACAGTAATTCTATTACACAGAAAATTGAGATTTCAAAGTTTGACTTTGTTCTAATTCAAAACTAAAATGAAAATTTACAAAAAAAATTCTCCGCAAAATAAATAAAATAAAATAAAGATAATCCCTTTGGAAAAATCAAAAGAGTCCATTTCCATAATTTCAAAATGTCATATTGAGATCTTGAAACAAAATGTTTTGATCTCTTCTGGAACAGCAAATCTCCTAGTGGGAATTTTAGTTGGAATTTTCACTGCATCATTTACCCAGGAGAGAGAAGGGCAAGAAGAGGGGGGTTAGGAGTATCAGTGACTGACATGAATAAATAAATTAATAAATAACTCCAAATGACAGATGTGGTGACAGAGGCTTCATGTGGGAGTGTGTGGAGGGACTTGGGGAAAATAGCAACAGGAGGGAGCCCCTTGCCAATCCATGAGAAGATAGTCCAGGACATGGAAATCTCTTGCCCTGGAGGCAGGGCAGCCATATTTGGCTGTCTACTACCACTTTGAAGTGCCACATGCACAGAAAGAGGGAGTCTTGGAGCCAGGCAATAGCAGGTGACCAAGTTGCTCTCCTCAGTAAATAAAAAGAGGGAGGAGCTACAGGCTCGCACCAAGGTATGAGCAGGAACAAGGCGGAGCAGGGATCCACAGCTCAGGAAAGGGCCACCTACCCTGTGGCTTCTACAATGAAACCACTGACTGACCTTCTGTAACCACAGCTGGCACAATCCCCAGTATCAATTATGAAATGTTTCCAAATGCAGGAATATGTCTGTTTTATTCATTTTCAGGCCATAGTTGGGGAACACAGCTAGTGATGCTGCTGAGAGAAATGCAGTGCAGGAGCCCTGTCTTCAGCCCCAGGCCTCCAGCTGAGGTGGAAGCAGTGAGCAGTCTCCCACCTGGGATCAACCACCACATCCTTTCCAGCACTAAAATTGTACTGGAACAAAGTTTTGCAGGGAGCTGATATTTTCTGGTCAGCACTTGCTGGGGGTCCGTGTCTGACTCAGAAACAAGCTCAGTGATTGGAGTAATTGGAGCTAGGCTACCCTCCTTTTCCTCTGATTTATCATCACCTCCTGCATCCTAAGTGGTCGACTGCGTCCCAGGGAAATAGAAGATCTGTCTGCCTCATACAAAACAGATTCTGCTTGCTCCTGTTCTTTATGAAATTCTGATTGTTCTCCTCACTTCCTGCCATTCATGCTGCAGAGCTTCCAAAATCAGTTATCTGCTAAGCAAGACAGAGGTGGTCTCTTTTTCCCCACCCCAAACCATTCCATGCTCATTCAGAGCAGCCTTGCTAATTCCACTAACACAGCTCCGAGACAAGCGCTATGGTAGGGATGGTACATGTTTGTTGCTGCTTATAATGAGGAGCATCATCAGAATGCTTCCTCTCTCAGACAACTACTGCTTTCAAGTCCCTCTTCATCTTGCATAATTCAGGCTTCATGAGGTGAAATAAATCAACAAAAATTAATCTCACACAGGAATAATAGATAGGCGATCCACCAGTGTGCAGCTTGAAGCAAACTAACACTCCGTTGCCCTACAGAAGGTCGCATTGAGACTTCATGTGGGCAAGCTAAAGCAACAAGCAATCATCCAACAAAGGAGCACACAGGGCAATATGTGAATGTTACTGACACTATACTGAAGGGGAATCCTTCAACATCAAGTCAACACAAGACAGAAAACTCAGAACAAAACAAAATTACAAAGTTGGGACAAAACAAAATAATAATGTCAAAATGAAATAAAATACTCATTTGGGATTTTCTTCATTAAAATATCAAAATTAAAATATCTTCACAAAAATGTTTCAATTTCAACAAGTGGGTAAGTTCCAACAAAAATCCTGTTTTGTCAAAATTTCTGACACCTCTAATTATTTATTTAAATATTGAATAATTTATGTGTGAGTCATGATCAATTGTTATAACATCCTATAGAGCATATAAATGTATATAAAATGTTTGATTAAAAATACAAAATGTCTATTTTGTGGTTTATTTTTGCTTTAACCAGACCTCAAAAGTAAAGCACCCACGTAAAATGCTATGGGTCTCTTTGCAAAATTCACACGCCACACTAACACAACATCAGAAACTTCTTCTATGCTACTATCCTCACAGGCAGGGCCGGCGACAGGGGGGCACAAGGGGTACAGCTGTACCGGGCCCCGGACTTCAGGGGGGCCCCCTGAAGTCCGGGGCCCGGTACGCAGCTGTACCCGCTTGTCACCGGGGCTGTGAGCAAGGCGCGGCTCCGGGCAGCCGCTGCAGCGCTCACCAGCCCCCTCCCCCGGCACCCAGCAGCCTCCCCCGCCCCCCCTTTGTTTCTCCCAGCCGGCCACGCGGCCGCAGCGCATGCGGGGGTTGGGGCCCGCGAGAGGTAGGAGACCGGTCGGGGGGGGGAACCCCGCAGGCGACGGGAGACTGGCGGGGGGGAACCCCGCGGGTGGCGGGAGACCGGCCGGGGGGGGGCGTGGGAGACTGGCGGGGGGGGGGCGCGGGCGGCGGGAGACTGGCAGGGGGGACCCGCGGGCGGCGGGAGACCGGGGGGAGGCCCCAAAATTCCTGTCGCCGGCCCTGCTCACAGGTTTGATCAAAGTCGGTTGGAATCTTTCCATGGACATCAGTCAGCATTGGATTAGAGTTATACCCAACAGCCCTTCGATGAGTGTGCATGCACACAATACTTCTCAACAAATTGGAGCTGATGTATCCATTTGGGTCCATCCTATGTGTGCATCTAAAGCTAGATAAAATATAGAATGCGTGATATTACACACAAACTATTTATAGGCCTACATTTTCCAAATTTACCAGTGATCTGAATGCCTCACCTTGAGTATTCTGAACCTGAAACACCTTAAATAAGTATGATTTTTCAGTGGTCAGCACTTTGTAAAAGATTCAGACCTTTTTCAACTTAGTTAACCAAATTCACTAGTCACTTCTGAAGATTCAGCCCTCTATTCAGTGAAGTAGGGCTGAATGTGTAACTTGCAAATGAAAGAAGGAAGAGAGCTCATTGAGACCATCCCTCGGGAAGGAAAACAATAATGGTATTATGCTGCTACCCAGTTGGTATTCCATTTAAACTCTTCCAGAAGTTGGTACTTTGGGAACAAAATATTCTCCATAAATAATTAAAACAAACTTAGCAACATGATGACAGATGTCTTAGTATGATATCTTTGTCTATTGCATGATGTCAAAACAGCTGTTAAAGCAAACTAACAACTGCTCAATATAAAAGAAAGCTTTTTACCTGGGGCAGTACTTGGAAGGTTATTTTGAAATTCAGCAAATGTAACAAGTTATCTCAAAAAGATTTCTGCAGACACATTTTAGTTAGACTACTGTTACTGATACGGTATGAAGAAATAAAACTAACACTGCACAAGAGATATAGTCCTAATCACCTTAATAGCTAAACAACAATACATGGCCTTCTAAATAGAAGAGTGGCCAGTGATGTGCAATCTAAAAATAATTATCCATGCATAGTGTTAAATACTTGTGTGTACATGTGCACATGCACAAAACACTGCAACTTAGGGAAAATATTTGAAACTTAATACAATATCAATATATAACCATGCACATTTTAAAAATCTGAGTCCATAATTTTACAATACTATCATAGGCAAAAAAAAACCAACCCAAAAACAAAAGGCATGAGTATAGAAAGAAGACACCTACCTAAAACATTTATCTGTTTAATTTCTCCATTGAAATGACTGATATTAACATTATTTTGTCCTACACACAGCAAAGCTATGTATAATTTTATTAGCATCTTCCCTGTGGTCAGTCTGAGGTTACACAGATATATCTCATATTTGTCCCTCATAGTTTGGTACATTTCTACAGATTTAAGTCCATTATTCTACTAACACAGTATTCTATATTTTACATTTGAGGACATTGATAACTTTAACAAATATTGTAGCCTCACAGCAACCTTGTGGTGCATAATATGATTTATTATAACAAGACAAAAAGAGGTTAAAGCTCACATGGTAAGAAATGTCCTCTAATTTTTGGGTGCCTCACTTTTTCGTTGCCCAAAGCTATTAGTATGTCAAACTGGACAACTCAAAATAGAAAGATCCAAAATATGCAGTTTTTAAAATTTTTGGTGTAGTTGACTTAACTAAATTCACATACAAAGACAGGCCAGATCCAGTAATTTAGCATGGCCACATGGACTTAAATGGAGCAAAGCTGATTTGCATCAGCTGAGGCACTGGCCCATAGTCTCTGGCAGAGTTAGAAGTAGAAATCAAGGCTGCTGTTTCTCATTATACCATTTGGGATATCTGCTTTCACACTGATCCCTCTCCACAAGAATTATTTTGGGGAGGTTCTATGGCCTGTGTTATAGGGAGGTCAGAAGAGATGCTCAGAATGGTCATTTGTGGCCTTGGAATCTATGAAAGTACAAGGGCAAAAAAAAAATGAAATTCAGAAATCTAGCTTTAAACATAGTAAGGGAATGGTTAGGCAATAGAAATCTCTTCACTCTCAAAAACAACTGAAGGATGTTATCACTGGAATAGGATGTGATGAACTCAGCAGACTTTCATACACCTGCAAACATGAGGTGCCTATTGATCCATGAATACAGTTTGATAGTTTATGGCTCATATCACTAACAACCTAAATAAAATTCCAGTTTCCCTCTCAGTTATTTGCTGAGAATATTTTTTTAAAACAATAGATGTTTACAAGAGTGTTGTCAATGCAAAATCAACTTCCATCAAATGACACTACTGGAGTTGATACAGCGTAACCTTAACATAGTTCAGTTTATGAGAATGCAAGATATTACATTAGTCCTTCTCTCTTAAATATAATGTTTTAAGGATTGCACAGCACTCATTGGATGGATTGACTTGATGCACACTGGCATCTACCAGTCAAGATATTAGTCTCAATCAGGTATTAAGAAGTCAAGAGCTAGTCAACTGCTATTGGTGAAGCAAGAAAAAAGAATTTTCTTCCCATAAACCAAGATCTGACCTAGTACATGGCAAAGGATGTAATGAAGGCTTTAGAGCTACCATTGAGCTATTTATACAATGGACTTGATGACATAGAAGATGGCCTGTCTGAGGCACCTTGGTCAAGATTCGGCAAATTATGAAGGCATATCCTGAGATGTACAAAGTAATTAAACAAAATAAAGGTAAGAAAGCCAGTCTAAAGCCAAAGGGAAGAGAGAGGTGATGATTACAGACTTTAAGAAAAATGGACAAATGTATAGCCAAAGGGGAAAATGGAAAAGGTCAAGCATAACACTAATGGAAAGCAAAAAAACCAGTCAACAGCCAATATGAAAAAATACTTCACCACATATTGAGCAGTGGGGGCTGTTGTCTGGCTTGTGGGAACAGATGTGTGACTCATTTAAGGACTGGATAGACAGCTGAGTGTAAGAATAACTTGCTGTGGTGGCTTCAGACCAGGTCAGTGTGTGGACACTGACCCATCCCCACACCCTAATGGCCAGATGAGAAGGAAAACTATTTAGGTCCACAATGGTGCAAGAAAAGCCTTATTTTACCTGGACCAGGCATAGCAGCACCCATCCATGGAAATAATTAAATACCAAATTCTACCATGCTTAGATGTGGGCATTACCCTAATCACTCCATTCTCAGGGGCTGGGAAGGAACATTTCCGCCTCACTGCCGGATTGGCCAAGGTGAGGTGGGAGGGTTGGGGCATACATGAAATGGTGGCTAGTCTACAACGTCACAACTCATTGAGTAATCATGGAACGGATGTTCAGGGCAGCTACTCTATAGGGAAGGGACATAGTAATCAGATAAAATTGATTAGGAAAGGATTTAAAGGAGGTATTCTTTAGAGGATCAGACATAGGAGGGTTTGGGGCTCCTATGATTGGTATGGAAGAGCTTTTATAGCTCCTCCTTAATCTTAATTTGGAAGGGAGTGATAAGGTCCCAGCAGTGGGTTGGCTGTGGACCAGGATGGGTAAACAGGGAGTGCTGACAGCAGCTTCCCTGCGTCCATGTAAATGATTATGGAATTGTCTGAACTAGACACTTCTCTTTCAGGTACTGCCTGACATTTAGGAATAAAGTTGCCATCTAATTAAACCAAATCTAGTATCTCCTGTCCTTCTTTCATATTCAGATAATGTAAAAGGACAAGCCTAAAGCAGAAGGGAAGAAAAGGAAAGAATCTGAATAGAGAGTGAGCTGAATATAAAACAAAATAATCCTTTTAGCAGAGGGAGAGTTTCAGGTCATCTATCTTATCCTCAATGTAAAGTTAAAAATTGCACTTAAGATTTTTCAATATTAATTGATGTTGTCAGGTGAGAGCTTTAAAAGTGTAAATGATCACGATTTGGGAAAGATATTTCGGAAATTAAAAGGGACATGTGCTGGAAAGAAATGTATAAAGTGATAACACTTTAGCTCCCACTACTACATCCAGCAGTAGTGCTTATTATCTGTACATCATTTGAGGTATTACTAGAGCTGGTTGAAATATTCAAAAGTGTTCAGTTCAACAGCTTTTAACGAAAAATTCACACCATTTTTGTTGACAGTTTTTAGTTATTACTACTATTAATAAGCAGTTACTCCTGTTGTAACTATATCTGCCACCCATGCTCCTTGCTGCTTTACAGCACCACCTATGCAACCAGTCTTTTAACCTATTGTAGTACCAGGTTTGGATTCTCCCTTCTTGGCATTCTCCCATTCATGTAGCTCGAGGCATATGTCTTTTGTAGGAAACATCAGTGTTCAGATAAAACCAGGTTTGCAACCTGCTTGTTTAATTAAATAAACGAAGCTAGTTAACCATTAGCTAAACAATGAAATATGTTTCCATGAAAGCTCGATTTGCATCTTCATAATTTTAAGCCTCTCATTCTTGTGCTCATCTGACCCCTTAGCTGACAATGCTGCCTTAATAGGTGAGGTAATATATTTTATTGGACTAACTTCTGTTGGAGAGAGTCACACAGCCTTCGAGTCACACAGATCTCTTTCTGAAGTTGATCCAATAAAAAAATATTACTTCACCCACCTTGTCTTTCTAATATCCTGGGAATGAGATGGCTACAGCTGCACTGCTTACAATGCTGGCCACAACATTCTGCCCCCTGTACTGAATTCCAGGGCTTGATTTATGGTTTGCAGTTTAATTTGTTTATTGTTGTTGGTTATAACCTAAGATTCAATATCTGCATGATTCACTTCCAGAGTTATCTATACCATGGAGGTCATTCTGACATTTTTAGTATTATTTGTATTGCAGTAGCACCTACAGGCCTCAAGCGAGATTGGGATTCTGACCTCTGACAGACAGTCCTTGCTCTGACAAGCTTAAAATCCAAAAGGATAAGAGACAGAGGCACAAAGAGATGAAGTGGCTTCACACACAGCAGTTTAAGGACAGAACTAGAAAGAGACCTTAGGTCTCCTTGATTACCAGTTCAGAGCCCTAGCCACTAGACTATGTCACCTAACAGCAACACAAGCTTTGCAATTAGATCTTCATGTTGAGTAAGGAATGTAGAGTTTTTAATGAGTTACTACTGCATCACCCACTCTGACACCTATGAGGATATTTTAGGTGTGATATTTATGGATGAAACTTGATAAATATTATTTACACAGGGATTTTTTCTCTGATAATCGTACTACTGCAGATTTCAGATGGGCAGATCAGGCACTAAACTAAGGAACACCATAAAAATACCTGACAATTGGAGCGAGACGACAGGGTATTTCCTCCCTGACATTTTCTGTCTCCCACCTAGGGTTGCCATATTTGAGGTACAGAAAAACTGGCCACCTCTCAATGCCCCCCACCACCAACAGAAAGGATCCTAGCAGCAGCTATAGCTGCTATAGCTAAATTAGAGAACCATTTTACACACACATTCCACACATGTATTTTTATTTTATAAGTTTTATAATTTTTTCTTACCTTAAGCTAACTCAGCACCACTGTTCAGATGACCAGGGGTATGAACTGTAGAGCACTGGTCGCCTTGGTCACCATAAAAACTGCTCAGACTTTATTATTTTAGTGTCCTCTCCATATAATTTATTCAAGTCACTTCTACTAACACCTGTATAGTGCTATGTAACAAGTCTAGCTCCTACGACCTAATTATCTTCAGTGTTCATTATGGCCTTAGGAGAAAAGGAACTCCCCTTCCTTGGGAGATCCTCCAGTTTGAACATAGCTAAGCCTGTCCTCCCCTCCTCCGCTGACGCTTCCTTTTATCAAGATAGTCAGCTGATGAAAGCAGTGTTACCTCTCATGTTTTCTATCCATATGTGGAATGAATTTTGTTACGTGCACCATATTGAGGTAATGTGCGCCACCAGTAGAAACAAAAAACCTAGATATAATATATATTTTTCAAAAAGCTACCATAGGGATAATTACTCCAGCCAGGACAGGTTAGACATTTTAGAACTCACTACTCAAATAATTAAATTTAAGCATAAGAGAGAAGTAAAATTTATGAAATGCACAGACTAGTCAAAAATATAAAACAACCCTCTTTGAAAGAAGTATCAAATAACGACAACAATAGTACAAGTATATATTGGGAGAGGAGTGTGAAAGACAGAGAGTGTGTGAGAGAGAGACAAAGACACACTGTGTGCGTGAGAGAGAGAGAGACTGCACCTTTAAGTAGATTCGCACTCCGCAGTCTGATGCCTGCTTGTTCAGACTTGGCAACAGCTGCCAGCAAGCTCCATCCATCCAGAGCCCTGACATTCCCCCCCCCCCCCCCCCACACACACACACACTGCGGAGATGGGGTACAGACGTGGGGGGAAGGAACACCCTGACATCAGCACCCTCTCTCCCGAACCCAGTGTGCAGAGCAGAAGGCTCCCGGGAGCAGTTGGCCAAAGGCTCCAAGGCAGAGGGCAGGAGCAGCGCAGAAGTGCAGGAAAGGGACACCTGAAGTGCGCAGCACTGCGCAACTTAGAGGGAACTTAGACTGATGATGGCTTCTATTCCATACAGCCCAGAGCAGGGGAAAATTGTGGCCACTGTGAAACTGCCTGATTAAAAAATATTGTCTTTTAAATGATGACCGTTCTAAGTCATTCTTCATTTTACTGATTAAGATACAGATGTAAGTTAAATTGATTAAAGTAAAACTCCCTGTTATAATGTAAATGAAGACATAAAATGTAATGCATACCGTTGTATGCACTATGGTATGTTATTAATTAGTTTATCATAATGTTTGCTTTGTGGGAAAACTGAACCAGCTCCTAAATGGCATCATTCAACTTCTATAAGAAATGTTATTGATCCAGACCAATGTTTAATGCTATCGAACTGCATTTGTGCCTCATATAATTAAAGCTCCTTTAGAGGCTGGATACATCTTCAAAGCCAATACAATTTACTTTCTAAATAAGTATTGATTTGATAATTTGTTTACTTAAGTGAAGCAATGTAAACAATATTACAGTCATTGTAATCCTTTTTGTGCAGCCAAGAGAGACTGGACTGGATAAACACCAAACATCTCAGCATGTAGGTGTGACTGGAGATCTCGAGTTAAGAAAGTTACCCAACCTATCGGTTTTACCTCCATCTATAGCTGGTGAGAAATTTTCCAATTTTTTTTTCCTTTGGCTAATACTGATTTGTTGAAATTGAAGTATTGTATTGAAACACTCTTTTTTCAACAAGGTTTGGACAAAACACATTCAAGGATCTGACGAAAACTTGCTTGGTTTCCTGACATCTCACATGGTCAGTTGCTGAGAAGACACATTTTCCAGGGTCTGAGGCAAAATGAACAATTTCAGAATTTCCTTTCTGTGGGAAACTTTGAAATGTCAAGTTTTTGTTCCAAATTATGGAATCATAGGGCTGGAAGCGACCTCAAGAGGTCTTTTAGTCCAGTCCCATGTACTCAAAGCAGATCTAAACCATCCCTGTCAAATGACTGTCTCACCTGTACATTAAAATCTCTAAAGAAAGAGATTCCACAACCTCTCTGGGCAATTTATTCCAGTGTTTAACCATCCTGACAGTTAAGAAGAATTTCCTACATTCCAAACTAAATTCCCCTTACTGCAATCAAAGGGCATGTCTTCACTACAGCAGTAGGTCGATTTCCTTTAAGTCGATTTTTTAAAGTAGACTGTATAGAGTCGATTTTGTGCGTCCCCACAAAGCACAGCAAGTCGGCAGTGTCTGTCCGCACAACTGTTGCAAGCTTCGACATAGCGAGTGTTGCACTGTGGGTACCTATCCCACAGTTCCTGGAGTCCCCAGCAGGCACCATTTCGAGTGCTGCACTATGGATAGGCATTTCATAATTTCGCACAGTTTTTTCGCACCGCCAACCCCATTTCGAGGGTGCAGTGTGGGTACGCATCCCATTATTCGCGCCCTTTCTCCGCACCTCACTAACGCCATAGCGCGGCAAGCATGGAGCCCGCTGATGCCACCGCTGCAGTACTGGCCGTTGTGAGGACCTCGCGCACTGTTGTGGATTTTATGCTGTACCATCTGCAGAGGAATGCGATCCGGAGACAACTGCGCTTTCTGGAACCTGATGACAGTGATGAGGAGATGGACGTGGACATGCACAGCAGGGACAGAGACACTGACGTTTTTGGAAGTAGGGCGACCGACAATCTGGCAAATTTGGTGGCAATGGGGCAGGCTCATGCCATGCAATGCCGATTCTGGGCCAGGGAAACAAGCACTGACTGGTGGGATTGCATAGTGCTGCAGGTCTGGGATGACTCCCAGTGGCTAAGAAACTTTCGCATGCGTAAGGGCACGTTCATGGAACTTTGTGACTTGCTTTCCCCGGCCCTCCGGCGCAAGAATACCAGAAAGAGAGTGGCCCTCACAGTTGAGAAGTGAGTGGCGATAGCCCTCTGGAAGCTTGCAACGCCAGACAGCTACCGGTCAGTCGCGAATCACTTTGGGGTGGGTAAATCTACAGTGGGGTCTGCTGTGATGCAAGTAAGCAGAGCAATCGTCGAGCTGCTGCTACCCAGGGTTATAAACCTTGGAAACCTGCAAGCTACAATAGATGGCTTTGCCGCCATGGGATTCCCTAACTGTGGTGGGGCTATAGATGGGACTCATATCCCTATCCTGGCACCGGACCACGAGGCCGCAGAGTACAGAAACCGGAAGGGATATTATTCTATGGTCATGCAAGCACTGGTTGACCACAAGGGACGTTTCACCGACCTTTATGTGGGATGGCCGGGAAAGCTTCATGATGCTCCTGTTTTCAGGAACTCTAGGATTTCTAGACAGCTGCAGCAGAGGATTTTCTTCCCAGACCAGAAAATTTCCGTGGGGGGGGTGTGGAAATGCCGATCATTATCATTGGGGACCCAGCCTACCCCCTAATGCCCTGGCTTATGAAGCCCTACACAGGAGCCCTGGACAGGGGTCAGGAGCTGTTCAACTACAGGCTGAGCAAGTGCAGGATGGCAGTAGAGTGTGCATTTGGCCGACTGAAGGGGCAATGGCGTTCATTACTTATTCACTCAGACATCAGCAAGAGAAATATCCCCATTGTTATTGCTGCTTGCTCTGTGCTCCACAATCTCTGTGAGAGCAAGGGGGAAATGTTTATGGCGGGCTGGGAGGCAGAGGCAAATTTCCTGTCCGCTGCTTACCAGCAGCCAAACAGCAGGCAAAGTAGAAGAGTGCACCATGACACGCTGCGCCTCAGGGATACCATGAAAACCAGTTTTATGAGTGCCCAAGATGGCATTTGACAACCTGCTCCCTTGCTCTGCTCGGTCCTAAGCCTGCCATCCTTGCACCCTCTTTCCCTCCCCCCTCCCGATGCTTGCAGAGGAAATAAATTCACTGTTTTAAAAATCATGCTTTCTTTATTGCTTCATCACAAACACAAATACAGGGGATCACTGGCAAGGTAGCCCAGAACGGGGTGGGGATGGAGGGAAACCAGCAGTCGCAGTGGTGGAAGAGCGGAGAGAGGAGAGGGGGAAGGAGGGAGAGGTTGGGGGCCAAGACACAGCAGCTTTTAAAAGTTTTTAGATAAACTCATCCTGCTGCTGCTTGTGCTGGCTTGTGGGGTAGAGTGGGTTGGTCCCCGGAGCTTCAGCCCCCCCCCCCCCCGGGTTCTCACCCCACGTTTGGGTGGGGGAAGCTATGGGACTTGGAGGGGGGGGGAGGTGGTTAGACAGAGACTGCAGAGGCGATCTTTGGTCCTGCTGCAGCTCCACCAGACACCTCAGCATGTCGCTTTGGTCCTCCATTATCCGGAGCAAAGCATCCATCCGCCTTTCGTCACGCTGCTGTCATCTTTCTTCGTGCTCCAGCCACATTTCTTCCCTCTTTTCTGCTGCAGCTCTTGATTCCTGCCTTGACTGGAGCAATCTTTCCCTCCATTCCGTCTGGCGGGCTGCCTCAGCGCGAGAGTCTTCCAGTAGTTCATTGAACATATCATCGCACGTTTTCTTTTTACGCTTTCATATCTGCGATGCATGGCGTGAGGAGCAGGACGGGGGATTCTGAGATAATTGTGCAGCTGTGGGCAAAGACAGGTTCAAAGTTATGAGACAGATACATTCAAGGTTATGAAACAGATGCATTCTCGGATGGATGGCAATGGGAGTACTATGCAACTGGCAACCTCACTATTGAGAGGCCTGATATGATTTCTGTACAAGGTCATATTCCACACCTAAAAGTGACTGAATGGCTCACAGAAAAGTCACAGTATCTCATACACATATGCGAGCCTCAGCACAACACGGCTTCTGAAATCACCATGCAGCCGGCCATGGTAAGCTGAAATCCATATTCAAAAGCAGCACTTGGATATTGTAGAGTAACACCACCCGCTTCCCCCCACCATGTGGATTCCTCCCCCCCACCCCCACCGCGTGGCTCCCAGTGAACTGCAAACTGCAAAACAAAACCAAAAATCTTTCGCTAAGGCTGGCTGGGGGTCTTAAGCGGAAGCAACTGCTTTCAGACTCTTCAAAATCACTGCTAGCTACCGCTACTAATTGCAGTCCATATTTCAAACAGGCAACCATGAATGACATCACTTTGCTTAGAATTTCTCAGAGAGATAGAGAATGCATGCTGCTTGAGTCACTGCAAAGTCCTGCTGCATTCGCCGCAATGCTATGCTGCTCAATGATAACAGAGTATTTACTACTTTCGTGGCATGGGATGGTCTCCTATCACGGGGGGCCACATAAGGCGGCTCTCCCCAGAAATCTGGTGCGGAAGATTAATCGCTACCTCCTGGATAGCTTCATTGAAATGTCCGTAGAGGACAACTGGTCAATACCGGAGTATATTGACAAATTGTTTGAGTAGAAACTGACCAGCAATGAAAGCACGCTAAGTCCTTAGGGCAAGTTAATCATTAATAAATGCTTCCTTTAAAAATCATGAGTCATGTAATCCCTTAAAAAAAAACTTACCCCCTTGAGAGGCTTGGGAGGGTGCTGGTTCCAGGGTGATAAACAGCTCCTGGCTGTCTGCTAACAGGATTTCTCCACTGGCCTCCTGCTGCTCCGTGATATTTCCCTCATCATCATCGTTGTCCTCATCTGAATCCTCCTCAGGCCTGATGATTATCCCATGTGTGGAGTCCACACAGACCGGTGCAATGGTGATGGGGGCACCCCCCATTATCTGATTTAGTTCATTGTAGAACTGGCATTCCACGGCACGCCCCCTGAGTGTCCGTTTGCCTCTTTGGCTTTCTGGAATGCTTGCCTCAGCTCCTTAATTTTCACACGGCACTGCTGGGCGTCCCTGTTGTGGCCCCTTTCCAGCATGGCGTTGGAGATCCTGGCAAAAATGTTGGCATTTGTTTGTTACGGAGTTCCAACATCACGGATTCCTCTCCCCAGATAGCGATGAGATCCAACACCTCACGATTGGACCATGCTGGAGCTCTTTTCCTCTGGCTGGTCTCCTGTGCTGCTGAGCTCTGCATGGCGTCTTGTGATGCTGAGGTCTGCATGGCGGCTTGTGCTGCTGATTTCTCTGAATGGCGACTGAGCTGTGCAGGTGAGTTGGCCACGCTGACCAAACAGGAAATGCAATTCAAATGTTCCCGGGTCTTTTCCTGTCTACCTGCCCAGAGCAGCGATTTGAGAGTGCTGTCCAGAGCGGTCACAGTGGAGCAATGAGGCAGTCCAGAGCGGTCAGAATGGAGCACTGTGGGACAGCCTCTGGAGGCCAATAACATCCCATGTGTCCTCACTAGTCCACAATCGACCCAGAGAGGTCGATTTCAGCACTATTCCTCTCGTTAGGGAGGAGTACAGAAGTCGATTGAGGGCCCTTTAAATCGACGCAAATGGCATCCGTGTGAGGACGGGTACAGATTTATGTCGACTTAACATTGCTAAAGTTGACGTTAAGTCATAGTGGGGACCAGCCCTAAGTCCATTGATTTTTGTCCTGTCCTCAGAGATTAAAGAAAACAATTTTTGCTCTCCTCCTTGTTACAATCTTTTATGTGCTTGAAAACTGTTATCATATCCCCTCTTAGTCTACACTTCTACAGATTAAACAAATCCAACTTTTTCAATATTCCCTCATAGGTCATGTTTTCTAGATCTTTAATCATTTTTGTTACTCTTCTCTGAACTTTCTCCAGATCTTTCTCAAAATATGGTGCCCAAAATGGGATGCAATACTCCAGTTGAGGCCTAATCAGAATGGAGTAGAGTGGAAGAATTACTTCTTGTGTCTCGCTTACAATATTCCTGCTAATACATCCAAGTATTATGTTTGCTTTTTTTTTAAAAAAAAACAAGTGTTATACTGTTGACTCTTATTTAGCTTGTTATCCACTATGACCCCCAAATCCTTTTCTGCAGTATTTCTTCCTAGACACTCTTTTCCCATTTCTATGGATTGCCCCTTCCTAAATGTGGTATTTTGCATTTGTTCTTATTGAATTTCATCTATTTATTTCAGACCATTTCTCCAGTTTGTCCAGATCATTTTGAATTTTAATCCTGTCCCCCAGAGTACTTGATAACCCCTCCCAGCTTGGTGTCATCCACAAACTTTATAAGTGTACTCTCTGTGTCATTATCTAAATCATTGATGAATATATGGAAAAGTACCAGACCCAGACCTGATCCCTGCAGGACCCCATGTGGTATTCCCTTCCAGTTTGACTTTGAACCACTGATAAATAATCTTTGGAAACAGTTTTCTAACCAGTTATGTGACCACTTTATAGTAACTCCCTCTAGGTCATGTTTCCCTAGAATTAGAATTAAAACATTTAAAATGTTCGAATTTTCCAAATTTCAACCAGCTAAGCATCCACTTTTCATGTACATGGGTAATGTCATTACAAAGTGCTCCCAAAATGGCAATCCTACACACAGCAGGAGTCAGAAAATAGAACTCAACGGTATCAGCAAATAAGTTGTGGGATAATCACAAAACCCAGTGATGTGCCAGGTCATTTTTAGTCAGGCATGCAATCTTACAGTTGCATGCAAAATGACATCCTCTATGAGTGTTCAGGGGCCAGATGGAATTATCCAATAGGTACAGCAAGTCCTCAGACAGGCAATGCATGCATTGCATATACGCATGGCACACCACGGACAAAATGACATTTGGGTGAATTTGTGACTGACTCTCCAATTCATGTAGGTCTGATGGTCCCATAAATTAGAATTAAAAACTAATTCAATGTATAGACTGTATAAAGATAGAGTAGGATTTTCAGAAGTGCTCAGTATATCACCTAACTTTGTTCTCATTGGAGTACATGATAAAACTCCCTTTGAGTTGAAAATTCCAAACATATAGCCTAGCCTTCCCAGATTATGGTTTGTGATATCAAGGAAGATAGCCACATCCTGCGGAAATTGTCCTGACAATATGTAGTTGAATGTCTGATGATCTATTTCTGTTAAAAGTCAAAAGATTTGATCTTGTGCTGATTTGACATTCCATTGTTTATAGCAATGGGCTTGTACAGGCTGTAAATCAGCTCTGATTTCTGCTGACATTGCTTTATTTAACAATACCTAAAGTGCACATTAAGAGCCAAATTGTGCCCTGACTTACTGGACAGTAGAAAAAGAGAAAGGATATATGTATCCCTAAACTGTTTTGAAAGATTTAAAAATTCCATAATGCTTTAGGTTCATTAACCAAAACTTATTCAGCATATCACAGTAGCTGGTCTCACTAACTCTCATGGGACTACAAGAACCACATTTGCATAAAAATGAACAATTCCAGGATAGCTTTTTTCTAGTGCATCAGATATCAAAAGGTTTATTTTCAATGTCAAATAATCATCATAGCTCTCTTCACTTAGAGTTATTCAACAGATACATTTGTGGAAGGACATTTGTGATTTAGGCCCTTATCTGTAAATACTCATATGCACGCTTAATGAACAGGCTCATGAATGCTCATGAATAGGTCCACATTGAAGTAAATGGGACTGTTCACATGCATGAAGATAAGCGTGTGTGAGAGTGTTTGCATCATTGGAGATTTAGGAACTCCATGGCTTTTCATGGGTGAAATGCCTTGCAAACATTCCCCACACACACACACACGAGATCCATTTGGAAATACACAGATTTATGTATGCATATCTAATTTGCAATCTCAAATGCCAGAGCAGGACATAGAGTGGGAATCACTGCCCATGCAATTGACTTGTTACATCTAACTGGCCAGTTGAAAATGCAATTACAGAGAAATACACAAGCAAATTAGGTGTTTAAAATGTTTATAAATGCATTTATGCATGCATTTGAGAGTGCAATTTTGAAATGCCAGTCCTAAATTTCCTTAATTTAATTCTTACAGCACGATAGAATAGAGTAAGATACTTCATTTAGGGTTAATGACATGGAGCAACTGGGAATGTTATTTGCTCATTTATAACAGTAATTCACTGCACATGGGGGGGAACAAGAATGATTATTAATTTGGCAATTGAAGAACATGCAGCATAGGATCATCTCCCAACCGTGTCTCGTTCATTGTGATCAGCAGTTGAAGATACAAAGGTGGAAGATTTTTGAATCAGAGTATGTAGCCTCTTTTTGGTTAATATTATTTACTGGAGACTTTCAAGCCAAAATTATAGTCAAACTGTACACTGCTCACTACTACTTGTTCTATTGTCTGTGTGATGATCAAGGAGAGAATATCCATGGCCATACTCAATTACACCATTGGTAAAGCATGCCAAGAAGCAGGTGTGTGCTGTACAGTCACAAATGTTGAACATTACATTGGCAAAATGTTGCCTATTACTTTTCTTGTATGCAAAGGCTGTACAGTAGACTCTCGATTATCCAGGATTGGATTAACCAGGATGTCAAAAAAAATACGCGCAACTCACAGGGCCGGCTCTGGCTTTACTGCCACCCCAAGCCCCAATCCCCCCTCCCCAGATTTCCTATAGATGGTGATTATCCGGGATTTTATTAACCAGAATTAATATTTTCCCTATCATCCTGGATAATCGAGAGTCTACTGTATAGTGAAGTAGACTAATAACAGGACTATAACTACCCAATCTTGAATTGTTTCTGTCGGTGAATAGCTATAATAATGCCATGTAACATTTTTCAAACATTATTCAGTTAGGTACAGGTGAGTGTTATCTGCATTTTACATATCAGAGAACTGAAGATATGGCATAATCAGCAGGTTATCATCAGCAGCATGATTAAAATCTAGCTCCTTTGCTTTCCATGTGGGCGCTTAATCCACTGTCTCGCAATATCTGTGACTGTCTAATGATCTGCAAAATGTGTTTAATAATATTTACCTATCAGCAGTCCTTTAGATTTCATTTCCTTAATTTCACAGATGATTAAACTGAGAAACATAAACTAGATGTCATCTCCAAGGTCACAAGAAGTCAGTATCAGAATTGGGGTACTTTTGCACCCTGTCTTGTACTTAACCCTCTAGATCACTATATTTCCCAGACCAGTCACATAGAGGCAGCTTTGCAAAAGTATTTAGGAGACTTAAAAAAAAAAGCAGATAGCCACATAATGAGGTTTTTAAAAGATCCCAAACAGGTTAGGCACATAACTCCTATTGAAATCAATGTGAGTTATGAACCCAACTTCTTTAGGCACGTCTCAAAATCCCACTAAGTGTTTATCTGCATCACTAGTTACCTGAAGACCTTTAAAGATCAGGCCCTTATTTACATTCTTTGAGACTCAATTCCAGAGCTGACAGTACATTGCATTTACACACACAAATGAGGTAACTAGTCTTACCTCATTTGCAGGTACCACTGCAGTTACATGTGCCACACAAAGATTTTTGAGCAGCCAGAAACCAAGTGATTCAAAAAGTCTAACATTTATTATAGCCTCAGCTTTTGAAAGCCAGTTTATGAATACCTGGTCATAACAGTAGCACAAAATCCCTCCTTATAAACTATAGTATTCCTTTGCCACTTAATGAGCTTGCTAGACTATACAGTGCATCCATAACAACATTAAACACTATAAATCAAATCCTAAGAGGTTATGACCATCTATGAGCATTTGAAATTCCCATTAGATTCCATGGGAGCTTCAGATGTGAAGCACCTGTCAAGATTTGGCAAGGTGCAGGAGAGACCTTGGGGACTACTCCCTGGGCAGCCAATATTATCTCATGACAAAATTATTTTCCTACATTTGTTTAGAAGTCAGGCAACTGTATTAAAAAATTCACAATACCCAATTTTAAACGTTATCTTCAGAGCTTGGTGATGTGCATTGACCTTGTCACCATTTGGCATGCAAGAACAGAAGCATTAGCTCTAATGTGACAAGACTCCATTACTTCTATACTCCACACACTTGACAAGCCGCTACAGGCAGAGCTCTGGAGCCATTTTCCTCCAAATCCAAATGCCAGCAAAGGAACGATACTACTATTTAAACAGAACTTAAACATTTCAAATTCACAGAGCAACTTCATAAAAATGAATCATGGCTATTGCCACCCCCTAAGGGAGCTTAATAGGCTTTGATTGCTTTTTTTCCTGGGGTGAAGAAGAAAAGATCAAAATAGAGATTTCTCTCCATCAGACACACAGAGAATTTGTTCTTTGACCCTTAATAATGATTCTGACAGCTATTTAATGTCACTGACTGGAGATGTGCACTGGGAGTTTATCTAAAATGTTTGACATGTTCTCTTTGGTTTTGTTGGACTTTTTTGTGGGGGAGTGGGGGTCAGAATGTTATGAGAAGAGGGCGGATACACAAGAGTAAAATTTTTTGCTCTCCATACTATGTTATAAAATGGGCAGGACTGGGAAGTGCATTAATTGGCTTATAGGGAATGTGACTGGAGATGTTAATAAAACCGTAACTACCTGGTTAGAAAGGGAAGTGTAGCGGCACAATGCCTCACCCCTGCAGCGCCTCCTGCTGGTTGTCTGGGAATTAGCTCACTCGTCTTCAGAGCACCCTCTGCAGGCTGATGTCCAGCTATCCGCTGGCCCTTTCTGCCTCCCAGGCCCCAGTGTGCTTTTACCTGGGGAGCTTCCCCCTGGCAATACCCCCACACACTGCCTATGGGTCTCCCCTCCCTGGGGAATCTCCAACCCTCTAATCCCCACCTTGCCTCAGTCTGGGCTACTGCCAGTCATCATCAAGCCCCCGCTCCCTGTGGCAGACTGCAGTGTAAACACCACTCATCATAGGCAAGGTGGTTTGGACCAGCTGCCTTCCTCTATCACCCAGTACCTCTATGGGCCTAGGACTAGGTCCTGCAGCCTGGGGAGATGCCAGCCTGGAGCTCCCCTGCTCCTCTGGTCTTTTCCCAGCCCTGTTTCACTCCCAGTACCCCTTCTGCAGGCAGCTAGACCCTGCTTCCTCCGAGACTGGAGAGAGACTGCCTGGCTCTCAGCCCTTTTATAAGAGCCAGCTATAGTCTGTTTGGGGCGTGGGCCCAGCTGTGTCTGCTTCCCCAGTCAGCCTGGGAGCTGCTTGCCCCCAGCCATAGCCCTCAGCAGGGCTGTTTTAATCCCTTCAGGGTTTGGAGCAGGTAACCACCCCGCTACAGGAGGAATCAGACCAGGGAGAGGAGGTTGGCTGACGGGATCTCCTGTGACTGTGGGGCCTATTTCCGATCCTCCGTCTGCTCATGTATCCAGGCAGAGTTCCTCTGGGCAGCAGTGGGTCCCTTGACACTTTCGAGGAGCAGCGGGCGCTGTGCGGGGTTCTCTGCTTGGTGTCCCCATCAGGTTCTCTTTGTTTGAACCTTTGACCCCACTCCCGTCCCTGTTATCTCATTAGCTGACCCCGAAAATCACTTGGGTTCCAGGCCCTGTGGACCTCCCCTTAGGCTGGTGTGGGAGTACTTTAGCTGTGGGTGGACTTGTGCCTGTCCACTTCCTGGATCTCAATAGGATAGGAGGAAGCAGGCTTCAGTGCGCAGATGTCCTGACAAAGGGATCTCATGTCAGAGGAAGAGAAAATGTAGGCTGTCCAGCAACCCCGAACATACAATGCTGAGAGCAGCCAAACCTGACCTTTGTTTTCTTACTGTGCATTTATCTATTAGTCAAACACCAGGAAAGGAAGAGAGGTTGACGTTATACAGGATGCCTCAGATCAGGGGAAAAGCCACCTGCAAATAAGGAGATTGGCTGTGCTGGTGGTTGATGTCTGTTACAACTTTCCCCCTATTCCATTTTGTTTCTTACAGCTGTCCCCTTACTCCATTTTGTTTTTGTTCTCCTGTGGCCGCCCCTCCCTGGCTGTTAAGTTGTTTACCAGGGCCACTGCCCTTCTCAAAGGGAGGGCCCCTTAAGTTGTTTACCAAGAGCCATTGCCCTTCTCAAAGGGAGGGCCACTTGTGCTGCGTGCTAAGTGGGACAACTGCCCTGTTCAAAGGGTTGGTCCTGTTATCACCTTGTTAAACCTGGGCTCGGTGTAGGGTAGGCAATGTCCAAAGCTGTAAGACCTAATGTGTTTTTGAGATCCTGGGCATGAGTCATAGGCCTCATGTGCTTTTGAGTCATGAGGTGGAACTCACGCCTATGGTCCAGGACTCTGCCCAGGCATGTCTCTATGCTCACCTGCAGTTTTTCCCTGTAACTCCTCCCCTGTGACAGAAGGAGCCTATCAGGATTACTGGTGGGGAAACTGCCTGAGTTTGCCTTTAAGAACAGGCATTTTTGAAACAAACATCAGAAAGGTTCCTGCATTGCTACCTGGTCTGATCAGCCAGGGGTTCTGGGGGGTCCTTTCTCCGCTCTCGTTTTATTTTTGAGCGTACCCCCGTTTTTAAACCCCCCCCCCCCCCACGAAGAACGAATTGCTGCCTGAGAGACCTCCTGATTATCAAGACCGTGCCGAGCCCTCCTTGCTTCTTCTGATGCTGTTGCTGCTTCTGCCTTTGCTGCTGCCTTGGGGAGTGGTGAGAATCCCTCTGTGAAACTTTCTATACTTAATTACTTTAGCTGCTGGCTCTGTTTCCCCAACACACAGACTCAAACTAAACCTCTCTTAAACTCCTTGGTCTGTGTCTTAAAACCTCTCCTCGACTTAAACTAAACCTTGGTCTGTGTCTTAAAACCTCTCTTAAACTCCTTGGTCTGTATCTGTAATCTGTTTCTTGCTTTTCAGCACCTTTGCTGCTAGAAATAAGCCTGTGCCTTCCTGGACTGTACCTGGGCACACACCACCCTGCCCTCTGAAACTACCCCTAGTATAAGGTGCACCCATTAGGTTAGATTTTGTCTTTTAGTCTAGATAAGTTGTAATATCATTTTGCATAGCTGTAGTTAAGTTAGGTTTAGGAAATTGCTTGCATTGTACCCTGTAAGTTAGCCTTAAAGAATTGTTGCATTGTGTTTTGTTACTTGCTAATTTGTGTAGTTTTGGTTAAGTTAAATCATAGATAAGATTTTACTGTGTTTTGTATAATTGTCTCTCTGCTGTTTAAACTTGCAGCCTGTCTGTTCTGTGTCTCCCTGAGTTTAAATCTCCCTCCACCACGTGCTCCTCTTCCCCCATCCCCCAACCTTACTTATCTACCACTTTCTCTCTCTCTCTCTCTCTCCCTCTCTGCTGTTTCAACTTACAGCCTGTCTTCTCTCTCTCTCTTTCTAGCATAAAACCCCATTGGTTACCCCTTTTCTCTCTAACACACCTCACATTTTACATTTACATTTTTACCTAAAATTGTTGGTTATTTAACACATTTTACCCATACTGTTAGTTGGTTATATGCTGCTGTGACACACTCTTTACATAGAAATTGTTAGCTACCTGTTACATTTATACTTCAGTGCTAATTGGTTACCAACTGTATTGTACCCCACTATTGAAACCCCCTATCCCATTTACTAAAAGAAACCCCTCCCCAATTGTCTACTTCAACAAACCCCATACCCCTCACTATTAAATTTTCCCTGTTTTTGCATTTTCTTAATAAAGTTTATTTTGCACCCCACCTGTGTGGTAATTGCTCCCCAAGATCCCATATACCTGCTGGCAGGGACAGTTAAGACACAAGAGCAGGACTGAGAAAGTGGAGGGTTCTGCTCCTGGTACTGCTACATACTCACTGTGCAGCATTAGCAAATCGCTTCAGGTAAAATTTGCAAAAGCACTGAAATAACTTAAGTATTCAAGTCCCACTTTCAAAAGCTATACACGCACCTAGGAGCCTCAGTCTCATGGAAAGTCAACAGGACTTAGGCTCCTAACTGCATAACCCACTTTCCAAAATGGGCCTTAGGCACCCAAGCAACTTGGGGCTTGTCTATACAGCAATTTAGTGTGAGGAAAGCTGGCGTGTAAGTTTCCATGTGGACCCTGATGCCACACTATTTGAAGTTTGTTGACATCACTGTATATGCAGGATACCACCAGACATGAAATTAACCATAAATACCTTTATTTAATCCAAATGCCAAATTACATTTATACAAACAAAGCAAACCATTACTGTGGAATGCTGCTGCTGCCGAGGCAGGCCTGTGTGCATGAAGGAGCTGGAGGGGGACTGATGTTGGGGTTTCCCCCGCGGCTGTCTTAACTTACAAGGCAGCATGCTGACACACTTTCTGCCCCCAAAACACAGTCTCTCCTCCCACATACACCCTAACATACTCCCTGCCACATTCCACTCCCCCTCCCCCCATTTGAAAAGCACACTGCAGCCATTTGCACACTGGGATAGCTATCATAATGTGATATTGCAAGAACTGCTAATGTGGCCACACCACTGTGCTTGCAGCTGACAGTGTAGACACACGGCAGGGTTTTCCCTGCTACTGTCTCCGAGGGCTCATTTAACTCCAAGTGTAGCCATGCCCTAAGTCTAACTACCCGCAGCAGGGAAAAGCAGTCTGTAGCCATACTGTGGTGGCTAACTATATGTGGCAGTGAATGGCTCCTAGGGTGACTAGATAGCAAGTGTGAAAGATCGGGACAGGGGATGGTAGATAATAGGTCCCTATATAAGAAAAAACCCTGAATATCGGGACTGTCCCTATAAAATCGGAACATCTGGTCACCCTAGTGGCTCCAGCAGAGAGAAGGCAGTGGGGAAAGTTCTGGCAACAGGACACTACACTGCTGAAAACAGTGTAAAGACAGAAGGCACTGCCTTGGTATGTAGACTGCCATGCAGAGTACATATTATAAGTTTCTGGCATGTCTTTACTCTACTTGCCTAAGTATTTAGATTTTCTTTCCCCTCCTCAACCAACCATATCGTTCTACCTCTGAAAACAGTTTTAGATGCAATCCCGTTTACAAACCTTTTGTAGTCTCTTTCTGTGACTGGATGATCAGTCAAGCTTTGCTGTCACATGATGGGCACAAGATGATACCCACTGAACAGAATAAACTCAAATCAAGCTCCTTTAAAATTGAAATGCTTAAACATTTGCTGAAAGCAAAGTTCAGAGTGTACATTCTATGCTAATATTCCAGATACATATTGTGTTGATTAGCTACATCCATCATCCAATAAGGGAAGAGAAATACTATCACATAAGAACATAAGAACATAAGAACGGCCATACTGGGTCAGACCAAAGGTCCATCTAGCCCAGCATCCTGTCTACCGACAGTGGCCAATGCCAGGTGCCCCGGAGTGAGTGAACCGAACAGGTATGATCGAGCGATCTCTCTCCTGCCATCCATCACCCCCCTCTGACAGACAGAGGCTAGGGACACCATTCATTACCCATCCCGGCTAATAGCCATTTATGGACTTAGCCTCCATGAATTTATCTAGCTCTCTTTTAAACCCTGTTATAGTGCTAGCCTTCACAGCCTCCTCAGGTAAGGAGTTCCACAGGTTGACTGTGCGCTGTGTGAAGAAGAACTTCCTTTTATTTGTTTTAAACCTGCTGCACGCCAATTTCATTGAGTGGCCCCTAGTTCTTCTATTTTGGGAACAAGTAAATAACTTTTCCTTATTTACTTCCTCCACACCACTCATAATTTTATATACCTCTATCATATCCCCCCTTAGTCTCCTCTTTTCCAAGCTAAAAAGTCCTAGCCTCTTAAATCTCTCTTCATATGGGACCCGTTCCAAACCCCTAATCATTTTAGTTGCACTTCTCTGAACCTTTTCTAGTGCCACTATATCCTTTTTGACATGACTTACATAAGCAGAAAAGTAATCAACATGTTGTACAAATTTAAAGTTCAAATAACTATTTACAACTAGGGCTGGCTGGAAAACAAGAATCCCATTTGATGAAAAAATCTGAAGTTTTGGAATTTCTTTTCAATCCAACATGGGAAAAAAAAGATTTTGAATTCTTTTTGCACACAAAAATTTGAGATTTAGAGAGAGCCCCCAGAATGGCCAGTATCTCAGTCTCTCCTGTTAGAGCTGTTCCTCTTTGTATAAGTAAACAAATCCTCATTAGGCCACAATTAATAACTGTGAATAAAAGATATTCCTGTTCACCAACATTTTATAAAAAAAGAAAAAGGGGCAATTTGTTTAATAAGTTATTCACTATGAACTATTTATTAGGCTCTCACTGAAAGACATGACAACAAATAATAACATGACTGAATTGCCTATGTAACTGAGGGCAGAATTTGGCTCCTAATACTTAATAGGAAGTTTGAAATTCCCACACAATGTGCTTCTCTAGTCTTGTCATATATCCACTGGTGTAGTTTGATAACTTGAATAAAAGTTCCATTTTTTCTGACACCAATGCACAATTCATGTTGACTGATGTCCTAAATTAGGCTTTGTGAAATTACCCATGGTAGGAAGGCCATGCATGTTCATAAGTGTTTTTAGGATCAGGTACTTAGATTTCAAGGACATGATCCAAACTCACTGAAGATCATGGAAAGACATACATTGACTTCAATGGGCTTTGGATCAGGACCAACTACAGCATTGAGAGAGACACGGTGGAGGAGGCAATATCTTTATTTGATCAACTTCTACAGCTGAAAGAGACAAGTTTGTGAAATCCAAATGGCTCTTCCTCAGCAACAGCAGTTGGTCCAGTAAAACATATTACCTTACCCACCTTGCCTCTCTCATATCCTGGGACCAACACAATTACAACAACAGTACAACCAATAATACATTGTAAGATTTCATTTGGGGAATAAAACATAACATGGATACAACTCAATGGAGCAATATATTAAATAATACTTTGCTTCCTATCTTGCCAAAACACCTAGTAGAATTTATAAATCTTTTGGGTGTGGGGAGGAACAAAAGCACATTGCTAACAACAAAAACATACATGATATTCATAGTATTGTTGAACAATGTGAAGTGCTACTTGTTATTGTCTAACAAAGGAACATATAGCTTACAAAATAACTTATAGCCAAAGAATCTTTAACACAGGGTAAACAATAATAAGCAAATACAGACAGGAAGGAAAATATTACACATGCTATAGAGATGTTTTTCAAAAAACTGGGAGTCAGAAGCATTGAATTATGTAATTCAAAATAAATAAAAGAGCAAAGCAAATTCATGGACTACTCTTTGATAAATACTATAATTGTTTATCAGTGGGTTGATGTATAGTAGGACACTGTTTGGAAACAACTTAAAACAGTTCCCTCAAATAAAAATGAAAGTTCAGGAAATTGCTGCAATTTTGATATACACATTACGTTCATCATGCAGATTCCATTCTCAGAGTGCAAAAACCACATGAAGAATTGAAAAAAAATGTAAAGACATAGAAGCTCCAAATCATATAAGATTTGAAGTTCAATAAGAATAAATCCTTTGGTTCTTAAAAATCAAAAGCAGAAAGGGAGAGTTTGTGGATACTCAACAAAGAGAGCCTAATTCAAGAATAGCAGCCGTGTTAGTCTGTATCTGTAAAGAAAGCGAGGAATACTTGTAGCACCATAGAGACTAACCAGTTTATTTCAGCATAAGCTTTCATGGACTACAGCCCACTTCATCGGATGCATAGAATGGAACAGAAGTAAGATGCATTTACACACACAGAAAGAAAGAAGAAAAAAAAAAGTTGTACATTACCATACCAGTTCTAAGAGGCTGTTAAATCTGGATGGGCCATTATCAGCAGGAGAAAAAAATACCTTTTGAAATGGATTTGTGTGTCTGGCAGTAGATAACACCTATTGAAGGTAAATTAACTCGGGAAATGCAATCATTTAGTGTAATGAGAGAACCATTCACAAGTCCTATTTAGCCGTTGGTTTATTGTTTCCAATTTTAAAATTAATTCCAATTCCTCAGTTTCTCGTTGGAGTCTGTTTCGGAAGTTTTTCTGTTTCAAAATTGACACCATCAAATCTTTAATGGAATGGCCAGGAAGATTGAAGTGTTCTCCTACTGGTTTCTAAATGTTATGATTCCTGATGTCAGATTTGTGTCTATTTATTCTTTTGTGTAGAGACTGGCCGGTTTGGCCAAGGTACATAGCAGAGGGACATTGCTGGCACATGATGGCATATATCACATTGGTCGATGTGCAGGTGAATGAGCCTCTGATGGTGTGGCTGATGTGATTAGGTCCTAGAGAGCCTAGAATTTCACCACCTAATCTGGCAAACAAGTAAGGTGTTCCACAAAGTTCCCGAATAAAATCTTTCTCTGGACTTAGCAAAGTAATAAGATCATATTACTTCTAGAAGCACAATAAAGGATTTAAGGTAGATTTTGCCACCTGTGTTTTGAATCTGATAGAGCATGATTTTTTCCCATTACTGTACATTGGCACTATTTACAGCACCTTTTCTGCTAAGGGCATGTCTACACTACAAAATTTTGCAGACACAAATTACATTAGAAGAATAAAACCATCACAATTAGTATATTTCTTGTGTGCATGCACACTTGGCTTCTTGCATTGATGCTGAATGTACTCACCAAAAGTGCTTGTTTCAATGCATAGTGCAGTAAATCATGAGTAGGTATCCCAGTGTCCAACTCACCACTATACTGCATGCTGTCTTTTAGGAAGTTTTGGCAAGGGTGTGGGGCAGAAACAAGTCATGCAGGGGTTACTGGGACTGTAGGGTCCAATCATGCTACTGGGACTGTCCAATCATGCTACTGGGACTGTAGGGTCCAATCATGCAACTTTCTTCACCCCATAATGTCAATTCTGTCCAATAGTTTTCATGCCTGTCTTGAAAATTCCACAAAGCCATGCGGGACTTGTCACTGTCCACCATCTCAGAAACAATCATGATGTGCCCTCTGCAAGTTGGCATTGAGGGACTCCCTGGTTCACAATCACCAGAGCCCAAGGAGCACCTCTGCCTTAAGCACTGATTCAAATCAGCTAGGTCAAAATGCTGATGATATCTGTGAAACTTGAACCTACATCGTCTTACATGTTTCTCTGGCTCCTTGGTGAGTAACTTAAACCATCTTGGAGTTCCTAGCACATTGGGTACAAATAGGTCTATGGGAGTCCATCTTAAATTTAAATTGGCGAAAATTAGATCTCTCCTGAAAATTAGATCTCTCCTAAATTTGAAATCATGGTAATGAAACGAGTGGGAAATTTAAAAAATAAATATGTGAATACTTTCTCTGGGTGTCTATGTTATCCACTCTTCTTTTTCAAAGGAAGGGAAGGATTTTGTTTTTAGTGCCAGGAAGATTTAAATTGACATTAATATTCAAAATGTAGACAGCTTTGTTTTGCTACTGTGTGGAGTTGCTTATTTAAAAAAAAAAAATAAAAAAAAAGACTATCCCAACTTCCAGGATTATTTAACTTTTCAGAAGTCCAAGGGGTATATTATTTCCCTTCTCATCAGCCCCCTTTAACATTAATCAAAATTAGATGGATGCACTATAGGCAGTCACTTGTTTAAACTTGAGCATTCTAGTAAGTTTCAAATTGGTGAACTTGCCCAGAAGGGAAGAAAATCTGGTTGGCTTTGAAAAGTTTTCCAGTCAGTAAATGTCAGACTCTGTAAACCATACATTTGGCTCTGCCACAACTGCAGACTGTGGAAATCCTGAAAAATTCAACAATTGTGGGGTTTGCACAGCCTTGCACAAAATTTAGCTGAATGTCACTACAGGTTTTTCTATAATACCTATGATACAGCCTTGTAAAGCCAGGGTTTCAGTTTGGATTTGTATCTCACTGGATTGTTTCTTGAAAAAAATCCAAACCTTAAGGAATTTCCATTCTTTATTATTTTTGGGGTATGTTTTTTTTTTCCTTCTCTCCCCCTCCCTCCCTCCCTTCTCTGCTGTTTTTCCCTCCTGGCACTTGCATCTCTACTGCAGAGCAAGCTTTTTCCTCCTGCAATGGATCTTGTTGTTCAGAGATAAGCAGAGTTGTTCCTGTAAGGCAAGAAAAATAAATGTTTCTAGTGGATGAGTTCTATTATCTGCCAAATGGCCCTTGAAAATTAATGAGAAGTCCTCACACTGGATCATTTTCTTTAAATGTAAAATCAGCTATAGAATTTTTATATCTGTTCAAACATAAATTTGATTTTATGACCTGAATTCCGTTCTGGTCTTTGAATTAAGGTTACACAAGATTTCACTGCTGCTTTCTCACTGTAGTAAATTGTCACTTTAGCCTTGTAAAAAAATCAGGCTTTTTATCTGTATTGCAGTAAACGACGGTAAGTTATTTCCTTTACTTTCAGTATGTACCACAGTAACGATAGTGTGATGGCTTATGTATCTTCATCGGGATCAGTGGAAATGTGTGGGCTACTCTAAATCATCATCAAGCTGTTTTCATTAACAGGCATGCTTTTCACTGTCACAGAAGTGTTATTCAACTGAATCTGACTGGATCGACAATGAAATTTAGTTACTAAATAGGCCAACAGTAGGGGAGTTTTCCTTATGGAAACACCTGACAATTCTAACTAGCATCTGTTTTCTGTTCAAAGGCAACACCTGTCATACCTAAAAGTAGTGTTGTTACCATGCATTCAGACAAAACAGAAGTAATGGATCATCTTTGCCTCATTAACCTGGTAAAAGAAGATAGTATTTACTCTCGTTATATGACAATAGAGATAAACGCCTCCTGCCTTAAGATGCTCCGGTCTTATTCCGTCCCTGCCTGGGCATTTTTTTTTTCCTTAATGCACTCAGCCGCCGCCTGGACTTCTTCCCACATCACTTCCCGGATTTGTTCACGCGTAACACTCGACAGTTTCTTATCAACGCTGACGGAAGAGGAGTACAACTTGTTGTAAAAATCTGAACAAATCACATTCATTTGTTTACGGTCAGTCGTCCTCATTCCGTTAGCATCTTTGAACGTGACCGGGATGCGTTGCTTAAGCTTAATGTCGCATTCTGCCGCCTTCAGGCTTTTCTTACTTTCAACAACTTCCCTCAGCTTCCTTCTCCTATAGTCATCCTAGTCTTCTACCAGTTTCTCTCGGATTTGTTTGCAAAGCATCCTATACACATCATCAATTTTCCCATCAGCTTTAAGCTGTGCTCGCTTCGCCATTAGTTGATTAGTTTGGCTGCTCATGCGGTTTTTTCGAGCGGATTTCACAGTTTTACTAGACTCCTTAACGGTGTCTTGGATCTTTTGAATGAGATTCTCAGAATCCTTATCAATATCTTCTCCCGCATCTCTTCCTAAATTTCTTGTAGACAGCTTTTCAGCGAAAATTTGGGCGTTGAAGAACCGCTTCGGGGGAGATCTTTGAGCTCTTTTGATATATTCTTCCTTTGCAAGGCAGATGCTCAGCTTAGATCTCAACAGCCTGTGGTCTGTGCCTGAGCATATAATGTGGTCGCCTATGATGGATACATCTGAAAAAATCCTTTTCGTGTCCGTCAGTACGTAATCGAGTTGCTTGAGGGTCGTACCATCTGGACTTCTCCAAGTCCATTGCCGCTCCTCTGTCTTCTCGAACACTGTGTTCATAACATGAAGACGGTTACACTCTGCAAAAATTGCCAAACGATTGCCCTGTTCACTGCGATTTCCTCTGCCAAATTTTCCAATATAAAGCTCATCGCCTTCTTTCTTTCCAATAACTGCACTGAAATCCCCCTGCACGATTGTGTAAGTCGCTTTGCTTCTCATTGCTGCTTCTAATTCTAAATAGAATTGTTCCACTTCATCGTCATCTGCTGGAAATGAACGCATCGAAGACACAGTGGATGTGAAACGATCACTGCACAGAGGGACGGATACTCTTGAACGGTGAAGTGTTGAAAGAAGTGGATGTCTACGTGTACCTTGGACATCTTCCAGCGAAGACCAACAAATTCGATGGAGAGTGTGCAACACGGAGAAAGGCAGCGTGGGGTAGCTTTAATTGAATTAAAACCTCGCTGTTAGACTCGAAGATCCCCATGCGACTGTGAAAAGAATTGTTTGACTCTACCGTTCTTCCAGCAATGACATATGGTTCAGAGTGCTGGAGCACCACACAGGCCGATGAAGACAAATTAGCAGTCACGCAAAGAGCCATGGAGCGCAGAATGTGTGGAATTTCCATTTGAGACCACATTCCAAATGCAGTCATTCAACAATGAAGTGGAGTTAAGAATGTGATTCAGTCAATCTACGAAAATAAGTGCGGGTGGGCTGGTCACGTAGCGCGACTCCAGGACAACAGATGGACCATACGATTAACAGAATGGATTCCCCGAGGACAACCGCGCCAATGTGGTCGCCCTCGACGATGCTGGGAGGATCCTATGGTCAAGATGTTCGGGCAGAGATGGCATCGACTTGCGCAAGATAGGCAAAGGTGGAGTGGTATCGATTTGCGTTCATGGAGGAATCAAGATGCCATGTAACGAGGACAAGTTGGATCCAAGTAATCCAAGTAAATATGACAATAGTGATAATGAAATTAAAAAGGGGGAAGATCCAAATTTGATAAGAAATCATTTTTGCATATACCATGAGGTGCTCATTGCCACAGGATTCTTTAAGAGTTTAGCAAGATCCAAAACAAGGCTGGACAGGGACAGATCTGAGGAACTATCCCAGATTGAGGTATCATTAGAGGAGGTTTTGGAACAAATTGATATTTTAAACAGCAATAAGTCACCAGGACCAGATGGTATTTACCCAAGAGTTCTGAAGAAACTCAAATGTGAAATTACAGAACTGCCAATTGTAGTCTGTAACCTGTCATTTAAATCAGCTTCTGTACCAGATGACTAGAGGATAGCTAATGTGATGCCAATTTTTAAAAAGGGCTCCAGAGGAGATCCTGGCATTTACAGGCCTGTAAGCCTCACTTCAATGCTGGGTAAATGGTTGAACCTATAATAAAGAACAATGTTGTCAGATATATAGATGAACATAATTTGTTGAGGAAGAGTCAACATAGTTTTAGTAAAGGAAAATCATGCCTCCTCAATCTACTAGAATTCTTTGAGTGGGTCAACAAACATGTGGACCAAGGGTATCCAGTGGATATAGTGTACTTCGATTTTCTGAAAGCCTTTGACTAGGTCCCTCACCAAAGGCTCTTATGCAAAGCAAGCTGCCACTGAATAAGAGGGAAAGAGCTCTCATAGATTGGTAATTGGATAAAAGATAGGAAACAAAAAGTAGATATAAATAGTCAGTTTTCAGAATGGAGAGAGGTAAATAGTGGTGTCACCCACTGTTCCTATTCAAAATATTCATAAATGTTTTGGAAAAAAGGAGTAAAAAGTGAGGTGGCTAAATTTGCAGATGATGCAAAATTACTAAAGATAGTTAAGATCCTGGCGGACTGCAGAGAAGTACAAAAGGATCTCTCAAAACTGGATGATGGTGCAACAAAAAGACTGATGATATTTAATGTTGATAAATGCAAAGTAATGCACATTGGAAAGCATAATCCCAACTATACATATAAAAAACCGGGGTCTAAATTAGCTGTTATCACTCAAGAAAGAGATCTTTGAGTCATTGTGGATAGTTCTCTGAAAACATCTACTAAATGTGCAGCAGTGGTCAAAAATGCAAACAGAATGCTGAGAATAATTAAGAAAGGGATAGATAATAGGACAGAAAAGATAATAGGACAGAAAATATATGTTGCCTCTATGTAAGTCCATGGTATGCCCACATCTCGAATACTGTGTGCAGATGTGGTCACCTCATTTCAAAGAAGATATATTGGAATTGGAAAAGGTTTAGAAAACAAAAACAAAAACAAAAATGATTAGGGGTATGGAATTGCTTCCGTATGAGGAGAGATTAATACAACTGGGACTTTTCAGCTTGGAAAAGAGACGGCTAAGGGAAGCTATGATTGAGGTCTATAAATTCATGACTCATCTAGAGAAAGTAGATAAGGAAGTGTTGTTCACTACTTCCCATAACACAAGAACTAGGGGGTCACCAAGTAAAATTAATAGGCAGCAGGTTTAAAAAAATAAGAGGAAGTATTTTGTCACAGAATGCACAGTCAACCTGTGGAACTCCTTGCCAGAGGATGTTCTGAAGGCCAAGACCATAACAGGGTTCAAAAAAGAACTAGATAAATTCATGGAGGATAGGGTCCATCAATGACTATTAGCTCAGCCAGCTTCCTGTTTAAACAGGTCAGTCCTAGGGTGCAACAAGGCATCTTCTTGATTATATGAGTTCCTGGCTGACTCTTTAAGGGTCCCAAACCTTCCCGGTTTAAACCAGTGTTGAGGTTTTATAAGAGAACAATCTGAATGTCTGATTACCCATATCCATGTAATGCCTGCACCTCTGAAGAATCTAGTGTGTGCAACAATCAGACTAGATGGTTCACTGGTCAGTTCCACTATGGCATTTCTTATGTTTCCTATGTGGACAGCCAGGCCTTATTGGGTATTAAGTATTTGGAGTGAGTCTGAGCATGCCTCCCAGCCTGGGCCAACAGGCTCACCTTAGCAGTGCTTACACTTGCATTCTTAAAATAGTCATATAGACAGCAATTTGAAGTTGTGTCTCAGGGTGGAGCTTGGACTCTGAAGCTACAGAGGAAGCCAAAAATAATGGAAAATTCCCAGTCAGCTCTAAAAAGACTAAAAATAATGAACAGGAAAGGAAAAATCAAAACATTAAATTACAGGGAGATAAAGTATCTGCTGCAAGATTTTGTAAATGCAAACTAAAGCATGATGACATAATTCATAGTCAATCAGGTACCGCTGATTCTAGAACAATCATAATCACCACATTTGGCTTAGATAGACACATTTCTTGATCGAAGCCCAACACAAAGCTTCATGTCAAAAAATACTGTGACCTGTAGTGCATCCGTGCTGGCAAGGTCTGAATCCTGTGCCTACAACAGCACATTTTACCTGTTAGGTGTGTGAGAAAGTACTTGTTGTGCAAAATGTAATCACTCTGAATTCTTCCTCAGTTCTAATTTTCTCAGCAGGGATGAATATCAGTCAGTGCCTCATCAAGAAATGCTTTGGTTAGGCTCAAAAGGGAGAAAAAAACCTGCTAAGTGTTATTCACAGTTTTATATATGCCCAGACAATGTTTTCTTACTATCTCCCTTTACAGGTAACATATATGTAATGCATTGCCCAGCAAACAAATAATTCCAGTTAGATATGGGAAAACATAGTATATTTATACGTCATCAATCATATGAAATGTTGTGCACGGTGATATACCACATGTATTGTCTCTGCTTCTTGCTATGCAAATAAGGTATTTGCTACCTATTTTTTATTATTTAAAAACATCAGTTAGACCCATTTTTCTCCTAAAAACCAACTGATTATGTTAGTGACATGCAAATATTTCTGCCCTAAGTTCATTTAACCAGAAAACTAGAAGATATCTTGAGTATAATAACAGCTCCCAATCTGCGGTCCATTTCATTATGGAATATACATTAATCCTAAATTTCATTTTGCAGCTCAGTCACATCTATTACCTTAAGAGGCTATAAACCAGAAAATGGTAACCAGGGAAAACCCAGTTCAGATACAATGACAACCAATTTAAACTTTCACCTGGAAAACCTTGATATGAAGTTCAAAATATTTCAGCTTCACTTTCGCTTTCTTTCCCACTTTCCCCAATATTTGTGTGCATCTCACACTTCCTGGGTCTGCTTGAGAACAAAAGAAAAGATGAAAATACCTCAGAAAGGCTTTTTCTTGAAAAATGAACATCCTGATTAGAAGCTGGGACTCTTGTGGAGAAACTTGGCATTATAAAAGACACAAAATACATCAAATGAACTATTTATTCGAAATAATTTGTGCAGCTTTAGATGCTCAGAAAAGATGTCATTTTCCCATCAGTAATCACAAGCAGATTCAGGGGAAGCAGTTTGGTTGTATTTGCACAGGAAGGTGTTTCCTCAAAAGATCCTGTAAGTTCTTTTCTTTAAGGTCGGGCCAGAAAAGATATTGTAAAATATCATATTGGAGAGCTCGGGGAAGGATCCTCCCACCACCACCTTCAATTCACTGACTACCATCTAAAATTTGCCTGTTGTGTTGCTAAGCAACCCTGTTCATAATCAGAGACAGAGAAATGCAACTGTAGGTCAGGCAGCTCCTTTTCCTTAACTATCTTTTTGTTTATTTGTGGCTATCTTCCATTTTGACTGGACAAACACAAAACTGACCTGAATTCTTTGTTCCCCTACTATTTAAATCTCAATGGAACATCTTCACCAATGATCATGTCCTGCGAATAACCAACAACAGTAATTCGAACATAATGAAGACAGGAAAATGTGTAGGCATTATTCATTCCCTGCACATAGTATAGCACCAGGGAACTTTGCAAAGTCCTTTAAGTTTTACTTATTACTCAGTTACAAAATATAACTCCTTTGTGACTTGACAGATTTTCTCCTCACAGAACCTAAATAAAGACAAAAAAGCTATTCTGTGTCAACCATATTTTTCTCTCTGTGGCCTAGATGTGACTTGAGTGATATGTTCCTTCAGGAAAGCAAGGGAATAAAAGAACCTCCCCCCTCAAACCCCAGGGGGAAAGCAGGTTACCTGACAGAAACAGAGGAGTACATCCACGAACAACAAATAGGGATAGATTTTTCTCCTGCTCTTGGTAAAGCTGCAAATGAACTGGGAGAGAGGCAGAGCATCATGAGCTCTGCCCTGCCTTCTCCTGCCCCATGCATGCCTCCTCCTCACCCTTCCCTAACTTACCCCATATGTGGAAAAGACAGAGCAGATGACATAGTTCTGGATAAGCTAGATTTCTGCTACCAGAGGAATGCCCCCTTTATCAGGGGATCCCTGAATACCACATTATGATTGCTAAAATATTATAACCCTCTTAAATCTATTCACCAATGCCACCATGTTACATGCACAGTCAGATCCTCCTTCCCATTCACTTCTCTTGTGGCCCAACCAAAACTCATGGTGACTTCAATGAGCTTTGGATCAGACTTTCAAAGTTTCCCTTCCCCTCATCACCTGATACCTTCTATCACCTAGGCCTGGTCTTCAAAATGAGATCCACCTAGCTACATCGCTTAGGGTTGTGAAAAACGTCACATGCTACGTACCAGTTAGGCTGACAGAACCCCTCAGTGTAGATGAAGCTAAGCCAATGGAAGAATTCTTGCATCAACCTAGTTACCACCTCTCAAAGAAGTAGATTAATTACATTGACAGAAAAACCCTCTCTGTCATTGTAGGGAGAATCTACACTACAGTGTTACAACGGCATGGCTGCAGCATGGTAGCTGTGCCACTATAGTGTAGACATACTCTCAGTGATGTGCTGCAAGAATATTTTAATAAGAGGCTCCCACAGAAATTTCCCCCTGTTGTCTGAGATAAACATCACAATGTAACCCAAAGCAATAACCAGGGGGGAGTGTGTGTGTGTGTGTGTAAGAAATGAAAGTTCAGTCAGGGAACTTTTTTATTATTCAATACCTAACATTTTGTGGATTCTAGTTCATTCCCAAGGCAAAGAAACACACTCTTGAGAAGTATTTTTTATCAGCGCCAGGGATAAGTCATCTCAAGTAGAGATGATTTGACAGTATACAGAGAGGGGTGAATTCTATCAGAGGCAGGGAAACTATGTGATAAAAATTTCATTACTAAGGTGAACTGTAACCTGAAACCAGCCAAAATCAATCACTTTCCCAAAGCCCCTCTGTTTACTAAACACATAGGCGGAGTAGGTATGTCTATGAAAATTCAGTCTGCTCCTGAAGTCGTCTCCCTCCATTTGAATCCTGACTAGATGTCAGGAAAAAGCTCATTCAAACCCTCCAATACATATAGACTAGATAGGAAGAAGAGAGAGAGGGATAGGGGGGTGGGAACTGGAAGGGAGATCAATAGGTCATCTATTCCAGGCCCCTGCACTGAGAAAGGATTAAGTATCAACAAGAGACCATCCATAACTGGTGTTTGACAAACCTGTTCTTAAAAAACTCCAAGGACAGAGATTCTGCAACCTCTCTGGGTAATTTGTTCCAGTGCTTAACTACCCTGACCGCCAGGAAGTTTTCCTAATGCATAACCTAAATCTCTCTTGCAGCAATTTAAGTCCATTACTTGAGCTTCTGTCCTCAGTGGGTGATGGCAACAATTGATCACCATCCACTTTATAACAATCTTTGACATACATGATGACTTATCATGTCTCCCCTCAGTCTTCTCTTCTCCAGACTAAACACACCCTCTTTTCTCATAGATTATGTTTTCTAGACCTTTATTCATTTTTGTTGCTCTTCCCTGAACTTTCTCCAATTTGTCCACATCTTCCCAAAGAGTAGTGCCCAGAAGAGGACTCAATACTCCACCGGAGACCTGATCAGTGCTGAGTAGAGTGGAAGAATTACTTCTCGTGTCTTGCTAATAACACTCCCGCTAATACATACATGATGTTTGCTTTTTTGCAACAGGGTTCCATTGTTGGCTCGTATTTACTTTGTGATCCCCTGTGGCTCCCAGATACTTTTTCACAGTACTCCTCCACAGACAGTCATTGTAATTCCATTTCTTTCAGCATCCTGCCTACCTCCGAACTGATCTCAGAAGCGGGAAAGCTTCTATCATGTTCAAACCTCCACACGCGCATTTCTAAAATATGCAGCCATATTAACAGCAAGGTGAATTTCAATAACATGGCAAAACCACCCATTAAACAAAACTATTTCATTCTGCTCCATTACACAAACACACCATGTTATTATGCATGAGATCTCTGGCTGATTATCATCTAGTGCAAGAAGAGACTACCATATGGCCACAATGTATACAAAAGCATGCAGCATTCTCCCCGATACTTAAATGATGGGTTGCCCAACATATTAAATGCCTATTATCTTACCTCTTTCAAAGAAATGCTGTTGCAAAAGATTACTCATTTTTGTGCAAAATGAGTGAATAAGCTTGTAAATTGTTGTTTTTCAAAAGCTGGAACTAGTTCCAACTTTGTGTATGCATGACTTATTCCTTCACTGCTAAATTATGACAATATTTGTATGTAAAGTACAGCTATACTCATTAGAGTGTAATAGTGTAATGTGGAAAAGCTTTCAGGAACAAGGTATTATTTAGTCTGAGCTGGCAAGAATGTGTCATTTTTACGATAGAAAATACCATGAAGTTAGTGTAGGATTGCATCCTGTATGTTTCAATGCATTCTTGCTCCGCATCTGAATAAATGATATGGGGATTTACCATGAACAAATAGGTATTTAATATGCTTTGTACTTTAAAGACTTTGCTCACTCTACTCAACAGAAGGCACAATAGCTGGGGGGATATTTCATTCTTCTTGAAATTAATATGAGATACTGTAAAACTTGGATTAGGATGCATATTTTTAACTTCATTACATTTCAGATCTCTCTAATAGACAGAAGCAGTACTGACAAAAAAGGTGAAAAGAGGAGCCATTCTGCAGTGGGGACCTGACCCTAACAAGTTCCTGATCATCACCTTCACATGCTGAGCACACTCAACAACTCCCACTGACTTTCACTGGAAGATGAGGGCTTTCATACAGATAACAGCAAAGTGTCTTGGAGGGGCTGTTCAGCACCTCATAGGATTAGGTCCTTTGCTAACTGTAATACTTTTAAAAAGCCTGCAAACAAAACCCAGAGTATCCAAAATCTCAGATTTTGGGACCCATACAACCAGAGATCAAATATAATAGATACTAAAATACTGCCAAAGCAGAGCTGTGTGAAATGTTAGCCATGAAATTGAAAGAACAAACATTTTAAGTGTGCCCCTTTTTCATATAATCAATTGGGATTCTGTGAAAACAGAGCAGTATATAGAAGATATTCCCAGCACAAACATAAATAAATAAATAAATAAATAAATATCCCTGGTTGACTGAGGGTCATCAGCCGCTCTCAGTCAGGTACAGCAGTGTGATTTTTGTTTGCTAAGACTACCATGATAATGTGCCATTTCCACACCATATAATTAGTATTAGCAATATTGGTTTGAAAATCCACAGGTCTGCAAATGTGATTACTTCCAATTTTACAAAAGGAGAACACAGGCAGACTATGGTCTGACAAAGATCAGAGAGATTCACAATTATCAAGGTTAAGACCTTAACATATACAATGTGGAAGTCGGTAGTTTATTCCTCTGTTTGCCATTATTTTAAATTACCTTAACCAAATGATAGAAATACTACCGTACATTGAAAGGACAATGGAGAATCTGTTCCATGGTGCCTGTGTCACTGTTACCGATCTAATGTCTCCATTATATGATCAAGATCTAAATCATAAATGAACATAGCATGTGTTTACATCACTGCCTTTTTTAGTCTCCCCTTCAGTACACAGCCGCAGAAGTGACTGGGGTTTATTGTCATATTTAAACCTCCTGATTTTAGCAGGTAGGCAAGTGGATGAATTTCAGTCAGTTTGTGGCCTGCACTTGTATATTTACAACATAACCAACCCTGTTAAATCCTCCTACCTACACGTGTTTTTTTACATATTTATATTTGAAAAACAGCACCCTAACAATCACTCTGTAGTTTTGTTTTACTGAAGCGTCCGCACAATTCTACATACCGCAAAAGGGTCCTGAAGAAGTAGCAGCAGGGCCAGAGGTTATTGTTGTATATACAGAAGAGGGAGACATGTCTCCAAAAGAGACATTGTGACCAAGGGCCAACAGTCAGAAGTGAAAATCAAAGCCTAGTAGCTACACTATAGTTTCTTCGACATTGTTATGCACAATAAACGGTTTGCTGCTTTAATTGCTTTGAAAAGCTCCAGCAGTAATATCATCAGGAAAAAATACAAAATAATTTGCTACCTGCCATCACGGAGCTTCTGTCCATTTTCAGAAGCCCCCTTGGTCCGTATGTGCAAACAGAAATGAGTTTCCTGCCCAACATTTAAGTCTATCATACTTTCCAGATTTCTACTAATCAGGTAGCCTCATCATTTCTCAGCATCCCAGTTGCAAGATAGATCATATTTCCCTAGCTTCATGTGGGATTTACTGTCATTTATAAAGTAAGCTTAAACTGGCATCTCATAACTTAGTGCCCTGCATTACTCAGGGATGTCTCTTCTTTGGTGTTTTTCCGGACAGGAATCCTTTAAGGGCCTGATGCAAATCTCACTGAAGTAAATGGGAGTTTTTCCACTCATTTCAATCGGCTTTGGACCTGGTCCTAAACCAGCAGCTCTAACATATGCAGGATGCTGCTGCAGCAGCTGCCACTGGCTAAATTACTAGGAAAATCAGAGGAGGAAAAGAAGTGGGCACAGGCCACAAAATTCATCAGCCACTTTGATTTAGATTTGTCTGAAGCTTTTTGCAATTTTTTAAGAAATTTCTTAGTAACCTAGATGACTGTATGTCAGCAGGAAATGTCCTCTACCCTCCCCAAATCATTAATAAATACACTGAACGCCTCTGTTCCCATATCAGTCTCCAGGGGACTCTGCTTTTGGTGGGTTTTCTCTCAATTTTGGCCTATGTAACTCAACTGCTTTCTTACTTTTGACCCCCTTTTGTCCACCCAGCTTTGCTCTTCTTCCACCTCCCCTGTCAGTCTATTATCATTATTAATAGTTTTTCATCTATTTCTCAACATCAGCCAGTCACCATCAAGACCTGGTATAATAGGCGAGAGCAGGTTAAGCCTCCTCTGGCACAGCTACAGCTGCCAGCAAAGAATCCTGGGAAGCTGTTGCTTATTATTATGCACCATGCAGGTTCTGGGATAGCTGAGGAGGCAGTCTGTTACTCAGATTCCTGGGTTCATCAGTTATTTCCCTGGAGTCCAGGGATATTATTAATGAACCCAGGAAGCTGAGTAGCACATGCTGCCTCCTCAACCATTCTGGAACCTGCATGGTGCATATAAAAAGCTGAGGTTCTTTGGGAAGAGACAGGAGCTTTTCCCATGAAGTGGCTTGTGGTCACAGGAGGGGAGAGAGGGGAGATGCAGTGTGGCTCGGGGGGCTCTGGCTGGCCCGCTGCTCCTCCATCAGCAGGGGAAAGCAGGGGAGGCCTTGGCAAGGAGGAATGGGGCTCGGAGAGGACAGCCTACCCACAGGGGGCTCCGCTCTCCACCACCCATGCCTGGAATGCTGTGCAGTCCATGGCTCTGATCCTTTACCATGGAAGGAAATGGGAGCTATGACACAGACTTCAACTGGAACAGAATCAAGATCAATCTTAGCAGGAGTGGCACTTCAGTGCAGTTACTGGGTTATGTCTAAGTTAAGTGTTTTTGCAAAGTTTAAGTTCATTTTTAAAGTTCATAAGATTTGAATTTGACACAGCTGTTGAAGAGACAGATAAGAGTGGAACCCTCTCAAACTAGTACTAAATCAGGAGTTGGCATATCGTAAAATAACAGCAATCAACTCTAATTAAGCTCTGCTGAAACATGAAAGTCCTCAAGTTATTTGACAGTTTTTGATTGTTTGTTTGTGTTTTTAAGGTTGGTCTGCTTGCCACAGAAATATGCCCCCAATGAAGGTCAGATCATTGAAGAAAAACTGTACTGGCATCTTATGTTTAAAATATGAAAAAAGTAATCTTTGGGGCTAAAGAGAGCCAGCAACAACAGTTGGAATAGATTCAGCACATTAAATTCCTTCATGGGATTAAAAAAGTCCTTGTCATATTTTCAGAATTAAAACAGCCTACTAGGGATGTTTTGGCTCTGTTGGCCTTTTTCTCCTCAATCATATTAGCCTCTCTCAGTCATATAAGGTCAATATAGTTCCCCTTTTCTTCAAAACCCCAAAGCTACCTCCCTCTCTGTGGTGTTTCTCCAGGATTCAGACAAGCACAGCATGAGGACCTCATCTGAGTTTTCTCTTTAATATCCACCTATATGGTCCTCATCACCATAGAATCAGAGTGTCTCTCAATCACTAATCACTACACCCATGTGGGGTAAGGAAGTACGATCCCCATTTGACAGCTGGGAACTGAGGCACAAGGCAAATTAAGTGACCTGAATATGAAGATAAAGGGGTTGCACAATATCTACACTTCTAGTTGGAGATGAAACTCCCATTTTAAGGAAAATACCCTGCTAGCTCTCATCAAATTAGCATGCTTAAAACAGGGTGTGGCTACAATGGAGTGAGCAGTAGGAGGAACTAGTCACTCTGAATGTGAGCCTAGGTGCCTTGGTTTGGCATGTACTTGGAGTGGCTAGCCATACCCACCACTGCAACTACACTCTATATTTCGCAAGCTAGCTTGATCAAAGTTAGCACGGGTATATTTCCTCAAGCTGGAATTTACATCTCCAGCTCGAACAGTATACTCTAAGAAAGGGCATTCTAAAGTTTACACAGGTAAAAAGAAAATCGAAATCTCTATTACTGGTGATAATACAGTAGATGGATAGAAACCCCCTTCCAACTCCTGGACCCCCAAGTGAGGTTCCAGGGATGATACTTAGAAAAAAATATCTCTTAACCTGCAAGTGGAACGAATCTGATATTGAATTGCTGGAAAGAAAAATAACAACTTCTCAATTTCATATTATAAAGTCATTTTTCAGGTTAGAATCACACAATAAACAGTACAGAATGAATCGTAAAGGACACTCTTTGCTCTATTGAAGCTTATGTGGCAAAGGTCCCAATTTTTTTAATGGACATAAAGAAAACCTCAAATATGAATACCTCTAAACTTATAGAACATTTGGTACTAAAAGAAAAAATTGCTACTCAATTCCTCTTCTAATATATACAAATCCATAAATCTTAAATTAAATGGACACATTTGGCCCAGCATTTAGATTTTGGGGGAAAAACTATTTAAAATTATTTATATTAGTGCTCCAAGATTCCTCCAAGACCAAAACCCTCACATACTCAGTGTTGTACAAACACTGATGAGTTCCTGTCCTTATGAGTTCATTTTTCCAAAACTTAAAAATAATAAATGTTTTGCTTCCTTTTTAAAAAATTCTACTGGAAACCGTCTAAAAATTATAACAACAGTTTCCCTGCAGTGTTTGCAAACTAAATATGGCAGCATTATACTGTTACATGAGAAACAACTGAAATTGACTGGAAATAAACTATAAACAATGTGTAATTGAGAAGGCTTTTTCTTTCTCTCTCTTTTTTTTTTGGTTCCATTGTGCAAGCTTAGATGTTTAACATACATAAGATTTTATTAGTCTTTATAGCTAAAGCTATTATATGTAATACAGATAAGCAACTTCTATTTTAGTTTACGATTTTGAACAAAATGAGGAATACTTGTGGCACCTTAGAGACTAACCAGTTTATTTCAGCATAAGCTTTCGTGGGCTATAGCCCACTTCATCGGATGCATAGAATGGAACACACAGAAGTAAGATGCATTTATATACACAGAAAGCAAAAAAAGTTGTAAATTACCATACCAATTCTAAGAGGCTGTTTAATTTGGATGGGCCATTATCAGCAGGAGACAAAAAAACCCTTTGAAGTGAAAATTTAGTGGATCTGTGTCTGACAGTTGATAAGAACCTGTAAAAGAGACTTAACTAGGAAAATGCATTCGATTTTGAACAAGGCAGTGTTCCTTTAAATGACATATTGACATATATTTGGAGCATGCCTAGAATTATCAGTGACTCAGTGCTTCTTAAACCTACTGAGAACCACACAACCTTCTTCCTGCTTCTGGAGCTTGACAGTTACATGGCTAATTGTGAATGTTTAGAACCACTATTCAGAGTGGCCACTACGAGGCATATAGCAAGGAGGGAAGAGTCTGTGTAAACAAGAAAAGATGACATTTTTACACTTACCCTGATCATGGCATCCAGGGTCTCTGTAATCTCTGCAACTGTTACTGTTATAAATGCAAGCTCTAAGAGTCAGACATTCACTGCATTGAACCAACAAACACTCAGGAATGTTTATTTTCAAGTACTATAGACCCAGGGGCTGCACATGAACTGCTGGCTGGGAGAGGTGAGCCCCCAGCCCCACTCCCTTCCACAGCCTGGGAATCCAGAGCCCCCTACTGCGACTGCTGTCCTCTGCCCCAGGTTTACTAGTGCCCACAGCACCCCCAGCCCTGGCACACTGGGAAGAAGAGCGTGTGGTGCCCCCACAGCCCCAGATAGGTGGGCTGCGTGGCCCCAGCCCCTGGAACTCAGCAGCTCTGCCAAAACGGGACCCAGGGGGTGGAGTGTGGCTGGGGCTTCATAGCTGTTTGGGGAGGCTCAGCCTCACCCAGCCTCTCCTACCAACCACCCATGTTTAGACCTGAAATTAAATTTCTACGGGTGCTGCCCCCAGAGAGCAGCCTAGCTATCTCTATACTTAACTGTGACTGGATCCCCTCTCTTTTGCTGACTCAGTGTTTCGTTGCTCATTTGTTTCTGTACTCTCCTATCAGGGCCGGCGACAGGAATTTTGGGGCCCCGTACATAGATCATGTGTCCCCCTCCCCCCCCCCGGCCGGCGACAAGGGGGTACAGCAGCATACCGGGCCCACCCCGGATTTAAGGGGGGCCCCCCCTTAAGTCTGGGGCCCAGTACAGCTGTACCCGTTGTACCCCCCTGTCGCCGGCCCTGTCTCCTATTCTAGAGAAAAGGTGGCCTTAATCAAGGTAGCAGCAGTGTTTTCTCCCTCAGTATGCACAAAGTAGAATTTTCTCTTGCCTAGAGAGCCTTATATCATCTGAATATTGAGTAACATTTCATTTTTAAAGTATCCACCCTACTATTTATGCAGTGAGTAGGAATTTTTTTGCATCCTCATACTCCCTGTGCAGCTGTACAAATACTGATCACAATCTGACTCTTAATGAAACATTTTGCTGAATGTTAATTAACTAAACCTAGGCAGTTTCCCCCCATTTCAACAAAGATCCCCAAAGATGTTACATTTCTTGTGCTTACAACTGGAGAAGGGCTGTATCTCTATTGATCTGGGAACATTCAGAGGCTATTTGTCAGAAACACTTTCAATTAGCCCTTGTTCATAGCGTCATTTCAGCAAGCAAGGCCAATATACAGTACTGTGGAAAGTAACGGTGGGTTCCCAGCTGAATATGTTTGTACATTCCATATCTTATACATTACTAGCTACAGAGTGTATCGCTTCTAGGAACCCAGATATTTGGTGCCTATTTTCCTCTATAAGCAAAAAAGAATCAGCAGCAAATCCTTCTAAGGATTTCTACAACTCTCCATAGTTTCTGCCATTACACAGAGAAATCTGTATTAGTTGACTCCAAGCAACTGAAAAGTATTAATATATTGACAAAAATGACGACTAATTCCCATACATATCTACAGATGAGTTGGAATTAAGATGTGAAGCTGTTTTTGAGAACTATTTCTCTAGAAAGCATTACTATTGGGAGTGATTTAATTGTATTAGCTACTCAGTATTTTTAAAGAGAAAAATAAAATTACATTACCATATCTTACACCATTACAAACAGTTTTTTAAACTGTACAAGCAACAGTTAGATACAAATGAAAAGATGAGCCTATATAACAACACATACATTATATTTTATTGTATAGATAATACCCCTTTGGAGAGCGCTCAAGAGTATGACATGCTTGAAGGGCTAAAAAGATTAGAAATAAAAGATGAAAATGAATGAGAACATGGAGCTTAGAAAAAAAGAACTAGTGGAAGAAGAGTTCCACAGAGTGCAAATAGACTTGGAGGCAAATTTTGCAATCCTTAAGACAAAATCCCACTGGCTTTAATGGGAGATCTGCTGGACAGGTTTGATCCTGAGAAGTGATGAGTGCCTCTTGTGAGATACTCAGCATCCTCAACAGCAGGTGACCCATTTGAATGAGCATTTCTCAGTCTACTGAAGAAAATATTGAATTTTTGTGTCTTAATGGTGCATGGGCAGATTTCTCAGGTCCCCTGTAGACAGCCACTTTTGATAATCTGGCTCTGAAAGTATATCACTGCTTGAATTTAGCACTATCCTGCACACATAGCAGGCTTTACTAAACTGACTATACAATACACATCTACATGCAGTGTTTTTTTTATTTGTCCAAAAGATTAGTGCTGATTCTTCACACCTTCATTTTATACTCACTTATCACATCTTATTTGTAGAGTTTAGTCATTGGCTTTATATGTTATCATGCTGTAAGCTTTGAAAAAACAATGATCTCATTAACACCTAAATTATATCATCAAATTTGCTTGTGTACTTTTCTTAGCTTTACTCAGAACTTAATGTATGCTGAGACCACACTGCTTGGGTGATTTTTTTTGCTGTTGTTTGCTGATTTGCTGGTTTTTATTCCCCCCAAGTCACTATTACTTTGGAAAAGGCATACCATAAAATGCAAACAGATTTGAATACAGTTATAATAATGTTTTGCATGCAACCTGTTCTAACTTATCTACTGCTGTATGTACCTTTGTGTAAAGTCTCTTCAGGAAGTAGTAGGCCTCTGACAGATGGTGAGTCTGACATACAGTGTTGTGAGTAAAAGCTTAGCTTTGGCAAAGAGAAGAAAGGCAGAATTGCAGGGTGACAAACTGGAACACAACTTGTCACCTCTGAATGGCATGAGACATCTTTTTCCGTCCTACATTAACTGCCTCATTATTAGGGATCTCTGATAAATTGATTTAGAATGTATGCTCTGGGGTATTCATTCATCTTTGCATGGTGAGATGCATATTATCAAAGCTGTCTGTTAATTTTTAATTTCAGTGTTTTATTTTAATATGCACAGCGGAGAACAGCTGAATAGGAAACAAATGGACATTTTAGAAATTCCACGGAGGCAGTTATAGACGTTATAATAAGTAAGTAGGACACTGGATTGCCCAATTTCTGTGTACCCCTATGGTTCCACAGCAATGCCCACATAGCATATCTATAATTTGTCAATCTTTAAATATTGTTGAAAAAGCCACTGTAGACTGGTGGATCCAGTCACGAGCCTGGGACAAACAATCAGCCAAGCCCAGTTCAGTATGTAGCCATTACCTCAGCATTACCTGCATATCTTCAGCACACACAAAAAAGGAGTGGGGGAGACATGGAACAATAAATGGTCCAGTTGCCAACCTGAACTGCGTGGGGCCTTCCGGCCTCTGGCAGCTTGAAAGTCTGGGACTTTCTCAGGACAGGGTGGTCCACAAGGCCCATTTGCCACTGAATTATGTACTCTTATCAGGCAGCCACAGGAGAACATAATCCAGCACTGTCCCTCTCCTAGGCCCCCTCACAAAGCTGAAGCCTTCCATGCTTCCCATTGGGTCAGATGATTCGTTAGTTGGGAATCATCCGATCCAATCACTTGATGTTGTTCATCTGGGTCAAATGACTCCCAGTGCCTGCTTGCCAGACTCCTCTCCAGAACCAGGCTTCCCATCTGCCCTTGCCTTTAAAAGGGAAGGCTGCCCTGTTACACACCACCTTCCCCCAATGGCACTATTTCCCGCCATGTCCCTTCAGAACTAGAGAAAAAGCACTTGCTGCAGTAAAACATTTCCATATGTATCATGTTAATGTACCACACACTACAGAGGGAGGCTTTAATGAAATCAACAGTTATCTCAGTGACATATTTGACTTCACCAAAATATTTACACTATTTCCAACATGTAGACTAAAGAATATCCTAGATACCATCATACATTTAACTAACTACGTGTGAGGAACAGAAGTATCAGGATCCTATAAATGCAGCTAGGAAATCTATGGCAGAGGGGTTAAGTGATTTACCCCAGGCCATAGAGCTGGGATTAGCACCCAGGGTTGCTGATCCCCCACTCCCAGTCTGCATGGCCCTTGAATATTCTAAAAAGCCTGTTCTCCAGCACTGAAATATTTGCACTTACATTCCTTTATTGTTTACTGAAACTCAAAGCAGTGTACCTTTGGTGTGAATCAGTATGAGCTTTCAAGGAGCCATATTTTCTTCCAGAATGTAATAGTTAGTGCGGTGGCAAAGTTCAGTTTTCTGTGGTGATTATGCATGTTGATAACTGAAACTGTTATTGGCACTTTACACATGCATTTCCTTCAGGGTTGCATGTTGCCAACCTATTAAAAAAAGTAGAGTGCCAAATTAATATATTATTGTTATGTAAGTGACAAGTAAAATCTCTTTAAGATGTAATTGTTACATTATTTATGTGATTCAACTTATGTTGCTCCTGAGTAACAAAACAGGTGATCTGTTTATAATAAAACTGCAGTACAAATAAACTTGAAAATAAAAGACTACTCGCCTCGCAGATATTATTGATCTATAGTTGGTATTCACTTCCTATTTATAGTGATTTATTTCATATTTTGCTGCCCATTTATTTAAAATGAAAATGACCGCAGGTTCTAGTCAATTCTAATCAGAATTGTGCCATTTGGGCACTGAAGTTGCCTAGCTGCCACAAAGATGAAGTATGAGCCATTAAAAAATATTTTTTTCCACATGACACATGCCAATATGTTGTACTGCCATTGGGAAATATCTCCCCAAATAAAGGCAATCATATTTTGACCTGCTTTGTACCCATCATAGAAAATGGCTAGATTTAAAAATGCACTGATGAGAATAACGAAAGAACCACCTACCATTGACCTACAGTATGCCTTTGGGCAAAGTACTTCATCGCTCTGCGCCATTTTACCCTTCCATCCTTCCTCTGACTTGTCTATTTAGAAGGTAAGCTTTTGGGGGCCAAAGAATGTCCATTACTATTTTTCTGTATACCCACATAGCTCAAAAGGATCTCATTTGGGGCCCATAGGCATTTCCATATAAATAGCTATAACAACAACATTTACATGCAGAGAATATTTACTGCCAACCTCCCCTTCAAATGACTTAGAGGTAAATATGGATCCCTAGGCGCTGCCTCCTCTGGGGTATACATATACAATATATTTCACTCATTGTTATATCAATCTCCTTCTACAGATGGCCTAAATTAGACTGGAAGACAGATTATCAATTTTCTGATCTCGTATCTTTTTCCATGCCCTGTAGAGTCTGGGACACTTTTTTCAGATCAAATAGTTTTCCAAAACAAATGTAACAGAGTTACAGAATCAAGAAAGGGAAAAGACCTATAAGATCATCTAGTTCATCTCTGCCCCAGGGCAGGATAGTTCTCTAGACATTTTAAACTGTTTTGTACATTCTAGTTTTAAGTGTGTCAAATGATGCAGCTTCCACCACTTCCCATTGCTAATTCCACATCTTAATAGCTCTCATGGTTCAAATAATGTTCTTGACAGTCTAAATATTCCCCTTCTTAACTTCATCTCATTATTCTTACCTATTCCCCATTTTCATATGCTAAATAATTCCTTTCCTTGCTTCGTGTTTAACCATTCAAATATGCAACTTTTGTTACTTACCCAGCCTATATTAAGCACCTATAGTCTTTCAGTGGAATACAGTCTTTCCAGCTCTCTAACCAAGATATAATTAGGCCATTAGTTACAATTAAATATAACTGATATACCCTTAATCAAAGTCTAGACAGACTATAACTGTTATTGACAAACCATGTAGTCAATTGGTTAACCACATGTTGGTTCATTATGAAATATAGTCAACAGACCAAATGATCAATATCAATCAGTATTATTGCAAAAATCCAACAACAACATAGTACAGGGAAAAGGTTTAATATGGTACCGGGAAGTCATCTCGAGCAGCATTTTTACCTTTATCTTGTAGAGAAGGTGTTCTCCCGTAGTTACACATTTCAGCTAGGAATAGTTATAGGATGATTTTACAAGTTACAAAATTGTTAACACACCTCTAAATTCCAGTCCATCAGTTTGCCCCAGTTGTTTAAGTTGTAGTTCTATACCTTTATTTTCCGTATCTTTGATCTAAATACTAGCATCCCAGGTATTGATGCTTGAAGGTAGCTCCCTAACTTGTATTAAGAAATAGAATGAATGGATCGTGATTGTGACAAGTTTCCTATATTAGGGATGCCAACTTTCTAATTGCAGAAAACTGAACAGCCATGCCCTGTCTCTTCCCTGAGACCCTGCCCCCTTTTTGCAGGCCAGGCCCCTTCTCACTCCATAGCCTGTCCCTCTGTCACTTGCTCTGCCCACCCTCACCCACTTGCTCATTTTCACTGGTCTGGGGCAGATGGTTGGGGCGTAGGAGGGGGTGAGGGTTCCAGCTTGGGGTGTGGGCTGTGGGGTGAGGCTGGGGCTGAGGGGTTCAGAGTGCAGAGGGCTCCAGGCTGAGTCAGGGGATGCAGAAGGGGTGAGGTGTGCAGGCTCCAAGCAGCACTTATCTCAGGCAGCTCCCAGGAACCAGCCATCATATCCTTCCAGCTCCTAGGTGGAAGGGGAGCCATGGGGCTCTTCATGCTTTCCCCACGCACAGGCACCCCCCCACACCCCCACAGATCCCATTGGCCATGGTTCCTGGCCAATGGCATCTTTGGAGCCAGCGCTCAGGGAGGGAGTGGTGTGCAGAGCCTCCGTGGCCACTCCTACGCCAAAGAACCAGAGGGACATGTCGCCGCTTCCCAGGAGTCATGCCGAGCTGGGTAGGGAGCCTGCCAGCCCTGCACCAACCAGACTTCTAATGGTCCAGTCAGCAGTGATAACTGGAGCTGCCAGGGTCCCTTTTCGAGCATATGTTCCAGGCGAAAACCAGACACCTGGCAACCCTATCCTATATGCTTATGTCAAATGCTAAGTTGTACTATGTGACCAGATGCCTGTACCCCACAAGGTCAGGATAGTGAGACAGGGCCAATTAACCTAACTGGCTGCACCTGGAGGAGAGTCAAGGCTGATAAGCCTTTAATTGATGATGGAGCCCATCTGGGCAAGGGGCAGTCTAAGCTAAAATTAGGAAGTAGAGAGTCAGATGAGGACTGCAGAAGAGAAGGCATGCAGTCACTCTCAGGGCTGAGAGGGAAAGGAGGAAACCCAGTGGGAGAATCGTAGCATGTACCCAGAAGATAGCGGAGGAGCCTGATAGACGTGAAGTAGGAAGTAAGAACTAGTCCGGGAAAAAGCAGCAAGGCTTGACGTATACAGAACAGCTAGTAGTAGTGAAAACTTCTTACATTTAGCTCTACACTAATAGATTCACATCTAGAAGTAAGAGTATCCATTCAGTCCTTCCTTATTTTATCTATTGCAGCCAACAACAGAAATGTTACTTAGTGCCAGTATTAGTAGTGTTTTCTGTGAAGTGGATATTTGTCCACTAGGCACTGGACAGAAACTATCAACAATCTGATACAGAGCACAAACAGCCCTTGAGCCACATCTGAATTAGCAACCTATATGTGAAAGGTTCTGTATCCTCTGAGCCATCAAGTCCCCACACCTGCTATGCTTAGTGTGAATTTATTTTGCTGCAAACATTCATTAAAACACTGTCTTGCCAATTTAAACTTTCAGAACCAAGTTAGATGGAACAAAGTCTATTATTTTTGATAGGATCTTTAATTAACAAAGAATATTACATATTTTTCTAGGCCTAAGGATATATAGCCCAACCAATATTTGGTCTTTTTATCACACAATCACACAAACTGATAAAAGTTATATTGCGTCCTTGTGTGCCAGCCTTATTAAACTTTTATTGCTTCCTACACTATGCCCATGTAAATTTTGCAAGCTGCTGAGAAAAGGCATGTTTCATCTTCTGTATGGATCTAAGAGCAGACCCTTAAACTTCCACTGACTTAAGGAAAGAGCAGGTTCCCACTTTATTTAAAAAACATGAATGTTTCCAGGTGGTTCAGGTAATCAATCCAATTGTCCATCATAATAGATGAAAAAGAGATTATTTCACATTTTGTAAACCACAAATAATCAAAATACCATATTTATAGTTATCAACAGTGCTTGTCTTCCCATCATACGAATATTTTCAAGAGAGTTTGAAATTTTTCCCTGTCCCAAATTGGAATGAAAATGTTCAAGATTTGAAAACCTAAAAAATGTTTTTGGTTCAGGTGATAGAATGATACAATCATAGGACTGGAAGGGACCTCAAGAGATCTTCTAGTCCAGTCCCCTGTACTTATTCGTGGCAGGACTAAGTATTATCTAGATCATCCCTGACTGATGTTTGTCTAATCTGCCCTTAAAAATCTCCATAGATGGAGATTCCACCACCTCCCTAGGCAATATATTCCAGTGATTAACCACCCTGACAGGAAATTTTTCTTAATGTCCAATTTAAGCTTCTCATGCTGCAATTTAAGCCCATTAATTCTTGTCCTATCCTCAGAGGTTAAGAACAATTTTTCTCCTTCCTCCTTTTATGTATTAAACATACATAACAACCGTTTATGTACTTGAAAACAGTTACCATGTCCCCTCTCAGTCTTCTCTTTTGCAGATTAAACAAACCACATTTTTTTCAATCTTCCCTCATAGGTCATGTTTTCTAGACCTTCAATAACTTTTGTTGCTCTTCTCTGGACTCTCTCCAATTTGTCCACATCTTTCCTGAAAAATGATGCCAAGAACTGGATACTATACTCCAGTTGAGGCCTAATCAGCACGGAGTAGAGTAGAAGAATTACTTCTCGGGTCGTGCTTATAACACTCCTCTAATGCATCCCAGAATGATGTTCGCTTTTTTTCCAACCCTAACCAGGGCCGGCTCCAGGCACAGCAAGTGCATGCCTGGGGTGGCCAATCACGGTGGGGTGGCGTTCCGGTTGCTGACAGGGTGGTCTGTCCTGTGGATTCGGTGGTACGCCTGCGGCAGGTCAGCTGGCCAGACCCAGGGATTTGGTGGAACGACTGCAGAAGCTCCACCGAAGCTGCAGGACCGCCATACCTGCCGCATGTGAGCCGCTGAAGCCAGGGGTCCGGCCGGCTGACCTCTCAGCGCCCAGAATGCCACCCCCCTGATTGGGGCGGCAGAAAAGGTGAGCTGGCCCTAACCCTAACTAGCATTAATGGTGGACAGAAAAAGGAATTCTTCAAAATGGAAGAAAGCAGATTCTCCTGCAGGTTTGGCTTGGGGAAATAGCTTCCTAATGAAAAAGGTTCACTCTAACCAGAATGAACATCAAAGTAACCCCAATGACCACCCCCTCTTTTTCAGAACCTTCTATCCATTTTGGTTTAAACTTTTTCTTGGGAAAAACTGGATCAGATGGTGCAATTAAGAAATAGACCTCCCAGAACACCCAGATGCTCAGGAGTGTGCACTTCTCCATACCAATAGAATGACAAGAGGCCATGGCCCTGTTTATTCCCTCCCCCAAGTTATTTGGCTACTTTCCCAGGAAGTATGAGCAGGGAAAAGTTTCTGTATTCAAGATAGCACTGGGATTGTAACTGGGACCTGTCTTTGCACAGTGGTGAATGACTCCTTGAACAGTCTTCTGGGTCTTGTACACCCACTCCATGTCTGTATTGAATAGTGGAGAGGAGAATGGCTAAACTGACATATCTACAGTCCATCTGCTGGAGGATGACACATTTTATTGCTTCTGTAAGTTAAGCTCATTACACACACCAGGAACTCCTCGCATCCCTCTGTGCACCTTCCCCACTTTGTTGCTCGTGTAGGCTGAGCCCTGTATGTTATCCATCTTTTTCAGAGCAAATGTCTGTTAAGATTTTTTTTAAACTAACATATACAATGAGAATCCGTGAATTCTATGGTTGGAGTATAGCCCTTCACAATTTGACAGTTTTATTTCAAAACATAGTACAGTGGCATATGAAAAATATAGATAGGACATTATTTCAAAGTCCGCTGTTATATGCAGTATAGATGTAGTTGTGTCAGTCCCAGGATATTAGAGAGACAAGCTGGGTGAGGTAACATCTTTTATTGGACCAACTTCCAAGCCACACAGAGCTCTTCTTCATGTCTGGGTCACTCTATCTTGAACCGTCCCTTAGAACAGTTGTTTTCCACCTGTGATCCATGGACACCTGGGTGTCTGCAGACTCTCTAAGATTTCCAAAGTGGTCCACACCTCAATTCAAAAATTTTTAGCGGTCTGCAAATGAAAAAAGGTGGAAAACCACTGCCTTACAATATGTGCTAACTCATCATGCTAACCAATCTGTTCCACCTTGCATTTAGCTGTGATGTTTGAAGTATCTTTCCCAGACCTAAAGAAAAGCTCTGTGTGGCTCAAAAGCTTGTCACTCTCACCAACAGAAGTTGGTGCACTAAAAAGCATTACCTTACCCACCATGTCTTCAAATTCCATGACAACGGTAGGAACGAATATTGAATAACCCATATAATTAAAGTAGAAGTATTTTCCATTCATTTTACACATTCCCTACCTCATGGCAGAGGATCTGTGTGTCTCTCAATTTCTCCTTTACCTCCAATACCAGATATTCTAACCTCTCCCCGTACCAAGGTTTCTGTGTATCAATATTCAGCAAAACTCCACTGGGACAAGGTCAGAACTGAGATAGAGGGTGTTGTTATGCTGGAATGTGTTAATGGCTGCCATCAAGCAGTTCTTAAATCTATCAACAATTGCAGAGCTGGTTAAAGTTGCTAAGCAGACACAAGGAACTCTTTATAAGCCCCATTTTCCCTTTCAAGTTTTCCCCAAAATCTATAGGATTCTGCGCACGGATGCCTAGAACATTCCCTGAACTACCAGTATTGTTTGGATCTGGTGTTCCAAAGTTATTAAGACAAATAGAGAAAAGCTATCAAGCTGAGGATAGGGTCTCAGATCGTTCCGCTTGTCTTTGTGATAAAATTATTTAAAAGTCTGTACTTTTGCTTTCATGACTGAGCTTTTGAGATCCCTCCCATAGAGGAGGAGGAGGAAACAGGCTTCATTAGCAAACTTAAATATAACGTCATATCCTAGCAAAAAACCCTCAATGATCATACTTTCTTTTTCTGTCCCCTGTAAACTAAGGGTTAAAGCCCAGTTTACCAAAATAAACAATCCAATCTAATTTGGTGCAAGGGAGCAATGGTAGGCTTTGTTTTTGGTTTTGGTTTTTTGTATTTTTAAAGCTAATCCAGCATCAGTGTGAGATAGCAATAGTATGCTTTTTTAACAAAAAGCCATCTGCAGGGATTGGATTTTGACATTCTCATAAGAGGATCCAGCAGCTAGACCTGGTATTGTTTTAAGCCCTCCAGTTTCATCTCTTGAAATGATCTCTGCTAAAAACAAAAGCAATTCAAATGGAGTTCCTTTGTACTTGTTTTAATTGCACAAGCAGAGCTCAAAACCACTTTAGCCCTTTCTTTAGCCTACTGGGAATATAAATTAGATTTTAAAACATGTATTAACATTGCTTCAGCTAAAGGAAGAAGGAGAAAAATAATCTGCACTGAAATGCATATATGAAAGTAGGATCTCTGGAGAAATAGCTTTAGATTTGGAAGCAGTATAAAAATACTACTTAAGGATTATGCCTCTTGCACTGTTAATTTAAGGAAAATTGGCAGGAATTCTATTGCTAAGACTTTTCTATCACCAAAGTTCAACTGTTTCAAAGAACACAAGATTGACCTTATTCTTGACTTGCTAATTACAGGTGTCTCACACAGGAATTGTTCATACATATTCTATACCCAATCACAAAGTGTTTCGACTTTCGGTAATGTTCGTCTTTCTCATAAAATATGTTGTATACGTATAGTGTATGGGATGCTCAGATTCATTAGAATTCCTGTGTGTCACACACTTATTACAATAGTTTCATGTTGAGCTTCTGTATCTGCTCCTGCTGACTGTGCTAATACAAGTAACAATAAACAATTTGTTTTCATTTTGACAATTAAAAATGCCTTCCTTGAGCCAGCCAGAAGGCAAACCTAATGAAAAGACACTTCATATTTATGATACTTTACAACATAATATCTGTGCATCAATTCCCTGGTCCTGTAGTGTCTATTGGCTCCCAACAGAAAAATGTATTGCTTGAGTACATTAAGTTCTGTCCTTCTATACACCAAATGAAACACAATAATCTAAGGCTCAATTTACCTCAGCAAAATGTCATTTCATGGTGGTCTTGATTTTGCTGAGAAGTAAATTAAATCATTTTCAGGGAAAAAGTCACTTTTAAATCTGATAATCATGTCCGGGGTCAGGATTATAAAAGAAGATCCATTACAAGATAGTAGTTGTTGGCCCCTGTAGAAACGTCTGGGTTGGAAGTCATATTGGACAGCTCTCAGTAATAGCTGCCCCCTGTGAACCTTGATGACTTTTTTGGCTGAGAAGGAATAGACTATGGCGCAGGAACAAGTACCCTGACTGAAGTCATACACTTTGCTTCAAGCAGCACCAAAACCTAAATATGGTTTGATGAAAATGATTTGGCCATTAGAAAGCTTCAAGGCATGCAAATTTGGCCTGTATAACAAACAATCTGCAGATGAATAGGGAATTCACCTCACCTCAGTCCCTGGAAAAATCATGGAGCAGATCCTCAAGGAATCAATTCTAAAGCACTTAGAGGAGAGGAAAGTGATCAGGAACAGTCAGCATGGATTCACCGAGGGCAAATCATGCCTGGCTAACCTAATTGCCTTCTATGATGAGATAACTGGTTCTGTGGATGTGGGGAAACCTGGAAGGTAGGGATAGGATACAGAGGGACCTAGACAAATTAGAGGATTGGGCCAAAAGAAATTTGATGAGGTTCAACAAGGAAAAGTGCAGAGTCCTGCACTTAGGATGGAAGAATCCCATGCACTGCTACAGACTAGGGACCGAATGGCTAGGCAGCAGTTCTGCAGACAAGGACCTAGGGGTTACAGTGGATGAGAAGCTGGCTATGAGTCAACAGTGTGCCCTTGTTGCCAAGAAGGCTAACGACATTTTGGGCTGTTTAAGTAAGGGCATTGCCAGCAGATCAAGGGACATGATCATTCCCCTCTATTAGACATTGATGAGGCCTCATCTGGAGTACTGTGTCCAGTTTTGGGGCCCAGAACACAAAAAGGATGTGGAAAAATTGGAAAGAGTCCAGAGAAGGGCAACAAAAATGATAAGTGGCCCGAAGGGCATGATTTATGAGGCGAGGCTGAGAGAACTGGGATTGTTTAGTCTTCAGAAGAGAAGACTGAGGGGAGATTTGATAGCTGCTTTCAACTACCTGAAAGGGGTTTCTAAAGAGGATGGATCTAGACTGTTCTCAGTGGTACCAGATGACAGAACAAGGAGTAATGGTCTCAAGTTGCAGTTGGGAAGGTTTAGATTGGATATTAGGAAAAACTTTTTCACTAGAAGGGTGGTGAAGCATTGAATGGGTTACCTAGGGAGGTGGTAGAATCACCTTCCTTAGAGGTTTTTAAGGTCAGGCTAGACAAAGCCCTGGCTGGGATGCTTTAGTTGGGGATTGGTCCTGCTTTGAGCAGGGGGTTGGACTAGATGACCTCCACAGGTCCCTTCCAACCCTGATATTCTATTATTCTAACTCTAGAGAATTTTGAGGAAAGAACAGTATATGCAGTAAACTCGATAAATAATAAAGTAGATGAACTACAGTCACATGGAGACCAATCAGAAAAAAATGTTCTATCAAACACTTAAAACTGTCAATCCATCAAGAATGCTAACTATACTGTTGTGTATGGTGGATGGAAATATATTGTTTACCGAGAAATTATCCAACATCTGTCATATGTTCATGACACAAATTTCATCAACTTTCTTAATCATAAAATGTATCATTAAAGAGATTTTACTAGACCATGGGAAGAAACAGAAGTGATACAAAATACCCTTAGCTTACTATCTACTTATGGTGCTATTTTCGAAGCAATAACCACAGTGAAAAATGATAACACTTTTTAACCCAATGGGGCTCAATATATCAATTTGATGCACTAACTGATGATATAACTTTAGTTATCTACAGCATCCAGGAAGAAGAAACACTACTTGAACAGATAAAAGATGCCAACCTAATCATTGCCTACATGGGACTGTGGCAATTTTAGAGCTATCTTTTCACTGTCAACTGCTGGCAAAAAATTGACCTGGTTTTCTCAAGTGACTACTGTGCCACAGGATACAGTAATCCCAGTGTTAGAGTGTGGTTTTCAATCACAAAACAGTGCTATTGATATAATTGTTTATGCTTGACAATTGAAGGAAAACTCGTGGAAGATATGGGAAAACGTTACAATATTGCATTTTACTTTCCCAGAAAAAGCCTTTCATCAGTTGTCTTTATTTTGGAGGAATTTGAGAAAAATGTGGATGCCTACTTGAGATGATCAAACATTGTCTGCTAATTCCATAATGTTGTGGTCTGAAAAACTGGGGAGAAAGGCAATGAATATGTTTCTTTGTGCATAACAAATTGAATTCATCACACTTTGTTGTGTGACTCAGGATGTCTGAGTTCCTCCCAAGTTCTCAAGTTCAACACAAGACTGATCTTTGGTGTTATATAATGGCCCCCAATTTTGGTGCACCCCTTCCTCAAAAAAGTGTATGGGGGGGACTAGTTGGAATCCTTTCCTTCAACCTATTGAAACCATAGCATGTATGCATATATGAGCACAAACCAAAGGATTGGAGGGTATTTCTAATGGTTGATTTTATGGCCTACCCCTTTCCCAGCCTGAACCTGCCTCACTCTGAGCACTGTCCCACAGAAAGTATCCTTCAGAACTAAGGCAGAATCTGCTCTCAGTTACTCTGGTGTCAGAAGTAACTGTTGCTTTAAGGATATCCACCTCCATCAAGTTACTCTAGATTTATATCAGTATAAATGAGATCAGAATTTGGCTTATAGTCAGTCAGTATTTAAGCATATTTTTACATGCTCTATTGCCAGACACAAAGTGGTGCATAAGTCAACTTATTACCTGGAATTCTGATAACCTGTTACCTAACTTGGTCCCTCATGCTATCCTCTGCACACACACATAGAGGGAAGCCTTCATCTCTGGATCCGACCTTAGAAGGAAGAGGCTCCATGAGGTTCTGGCTTTGGAGAGGGCCAAAAGAGGAAGGGGAGAGGGTAAAGTAGAGCAGCTGGATTTTGTCCCTCAGTACTGCAGAGTCTTCAGAAACATGCTGTTCTTCTCTTGAATAGTATTCCCGAGGAAGTTATGGGTTAGAGGAGTCTTGGTAGCATGGTTCCTGATGGGTTACCTCTTATGGGCTAACATCTCAAAAGATTCCCAGTTATTGTATTTATATTTTATATATTGTATTTATATTTTATAATTTATTCATGCTAAATCGTGAGTCTTATATTTTGAAGTGTCGTACTGATGACCGGATGCACAAGTTTACTGTTTCTTGATACATAGCTTATTCATGTGCAAATAATCACTGTTTAAACATGCAGTAAATATTACAGTACATGCCTGTTATGTCATTTTTAAAAATTCGGTGGCAGTAGGGACTAGTGCGAAAAAAGTGTTTTATAGCTGTAGATAAAGGTGAAACTGACAAAATCCCCTAATGGGTTTAGGATGCTAAAATTTATACATAATGAATGTCATCATGACAACTGAAGAAAAATAAAGAAATGTAGTAGAACTAATAATGGAAAGGCTAGGAGACATATAGTATTATAATGGTACAATGGCTCTAAAAATGTGATCTGCCTAGTACTTTCTTCACAGCAGTGGACAATATCAAATCAAAATGCAGTGAAGTTACATATTTAGCATTAATGAGAGCAGCTTAACAAAACAGACACACCACCTTGGACCTGAAAGAAATGTTCTCCCTTTGATTCTTGATCTCAAGTATATGAACAAATAGGATTTGGTTCAGGTGACTTGTTTGACTAAGGTTAACCAACTCTTGATATTTACATCAATATATTTCCTCGGCAGATTTATTAATCCTTATGCAGCACCACCAACTCCATCTGCTTGCTCAAAGATGTGTAGGAGTCATGAGTAATTAAACCCCTGATGTGCATCATGCTTAAGGACTGATTTATAGTGAAATCTCAGAAATCATTACTGATAGCATAAAAATGCAGGAACTTACCTGTATCACTAGTCATCTTCTGTTTAAGAATGCATCAAGATTATGTCTGGATTTAGTTGCTTTATGCAGGTCATGGAGTTTTAACAATGCCATTTTCTCTAACAAGAGTTAACATGCAACATCACTTTACTCTAATAGCTATGAGACAGCTGGGGGTCATACCATTGATGCCTGTGTATCCTATATTAAATGCTGTTTAAATCAATGATGTGAGAAATCTCATGATTTTACTTTGATTGAAATTCCATCTGTGAAGTCTTCTAGGCTACTGTTGTAAAAACCTGAAACTTGTTAGAGCATTTTAGGTAATGGATAAGAAAGGAAAATGTTGCTACACAGAGAAATGATCCTCAAAATCTGTCTAAAGATTTCAGCATAAATGCATTAGCAATGAAAACACAAAATTGTAGCAGGGCTAACAAATGCAGATTATTTTAGTTCTGCCAGATAATAACCACTAGAAGAATCTCAGGCAGTCTCTGTCAGTCTCGGAAAAAGAAATGTATATTCATGTAGTATGTGGTCAAGGAAGTGATATGAAAATCAGGGAACTATGATAGATGTACTGATGAATGAATGAACATAGCCTTATGGTCTCAGCATGGTAGCAAAGAATATTGCCTCATATGCATCTTGTAATGCCCTGGAATCCCTTCCGTTTATTTAACCTAGGCACAGTATGAATTATTCACATCTAGGCACAAACCCACTCAAACTGAGTCTTGGATCCAAGGTTCAATCTATTCACAAGCCTTACACAATGCTTGAGGAAGTTTAATGAATATGGATTGAGGCTGATGACAGAGAGGACACCTGACAACTTATCTTCCAGCTTTCCTTGCTCTGCACCAGAAGCTGTCCCTGCCCCAAACACTCTTCCCCAAAGGTGAAGGAAATCCCAGAATTTGCTGAGGAAAAGGAACTGAGATAGGAAGGGGATCTATCAGTGTTTCTCAGTTGAGATAGGAAGGGGAGCTGTCAGTGTTTCTCTCTCAGGAGGTTTTAGTTAATTGAATCTGAACCTCCAGGCAAACCTGCAGTACTTAGTTTCCAAGGCCAACAAGCCAAATTGCAGAATGCTGTTCATGAGTAGGGTGACCAGATAGCAAGTGTAAAAAATCGGGACAAGGGCTGGGGAGGGGGGGGGTTATAGGCACCTAAATAAGAAAAATCCCCAAATATCGGGGCTGTCCCTATAAAATTGGGACATCTAGTCACCTTATTCATAAGTCTCTTTGTTAATTGTACTTCACAGGGTTCACACAGCCCCTATTTCCCATTTCTTTATATTTCTACTGACTACAGAGAAAATGACAATACCTATTTATTATATAGCATTTTTCATCAGCAGATCTCAAAGTGCTTCACAATCTTTAATCACAGAATCATAGAAATGTAGAGGTGGAAGGGACTTCAAGTGTCATCAAGTCCAGACTGCTACACTGAGGCAGGATCAAGTATACCAAGACCATCCCTGACAGATGTTTATCTAACCTGTTATTAAAAACGTCCAATGATGGGGATTCCACAACTTCCCTTGGAAGCCTGTACAAAAATTTTATTACCCTAATACTTAGAAAAAAAATCCTATAATCTAACCTACATCTCCCTTGCTACAGATTAAGCCCATTACTTCTTGTCCTTCCTTCAGTGACATAGAGAACAGTAGATCTCCATCTTCTTTATAACAGTTCTTAACATATTTGAAGATTGTCTTCAGGTCCCTCCTTTGTCTTCATTTCTCAAGACTAAACATGCCCAGTTTTGTTAAACTTCCCTCATAGGCCAGGTTTTCTAAACCTTGTATTATTTTTGTAGTTTTCTTCTGGACTGTGCAATTTATTGACAGCTTTCCTAAAGTGTGGCCCCCAGAATTGGACACAGTATTCCAGCTGTGGCCTCCCCAGTGCCAAGTAGAGTGGAACAATTGCCTCCTGTGTCTTACATACGACACTCCTGTTAATACACCCCAGAATATTAGCCTTTTTTGCCATTTTGTCACATTATTGACTCATTCAATTTGTATTCCATTAAGCCCCCCAATCTTTTGCAGAGATACTACCACCTAGCTAGTTATTCCTCACTTAGTAGTGGTGCATTTGATTTTTCCTTCCTAAGTAGAATACTCTGTACACTGTCTTTATTGAATTACATCTTGTTGATTTCAGACAAATTGTCCAATATGTCCAGGTTATCCTGAATCCTAATCATGTCCACAGAAGTTCTTTTAACCCCTCCCAGATTGGTGTCATCCTCCAATTTTATAAACATACTCTCCAGTTCATTATTCATGAAAACATGGAATAGTACCAGACTTGGGACTAACTACACTTGATAAGCCTGCCCATTTTGATAGAAAACCACTGATAAAGACACTTTGAGTATGGTCTTTAGATCAGTTGTGCACCAACCTTATAATAATTTCATCTAAACTACATTTCCCTAGTCTGTTTAGGAGAGTGTTATGTTTGACTGTCAAAATCCTTACTAAAACGAAGTTACATCATATCTACTGCTCCCACCATTCGATAGGCCAGAAACCCCTTCAAATAAGTAAATTAGGTTGATGTGGCATTATTTGTTCATGATAAATCCATGTTAGGTATTAGATCATAACACCATTCAATTTTGAATCTAAAAGTGGAAGACAATTTGAATGAATATGATATTATAGATTTAAAGACTGTAAGCCTTAAGGAAAGGAAGAAGGCACACAGAAGAATCAGGACAATGGGCTTAAAAAAAGCAGACTTGAACAAACTCTGAGAACTGTTAGGTTACATCCCACAAGAAGAAAATCTAAGGGATAAAGGAATTCAGGAGAGGGAATAGCTGAATTCAGGTCTAGCTGCTGACAAACTGACTTTTTCAATATTTTGTCCCAGATTCTTTCCAGGTATCAAAGTTAGGCTGTAACTGGTCTAGAATTCTCTGATCCTCTTTGTTCCCCCTTTTTAAGGATAAATACTATGTTTGCTGTTCTTCAGTCCTCTGGGACCTCACTCATCCTCCAGAAGTTCTCCAAGATAATCACTAATGGTTCCAAGATTGCTTCAGACAGTCCCTTAAGTACCTGTGGGTGAATTTCATCAGGTCCTGCCAACTTGACTACATCTAACTTAACTAAATATTATTTAACCTGTTCTTTCTCTATTTTTTATTATGTTCTTTCCCCTTTATTGTTAATAAGACGAGGAATACTTGTGGCACCTTAGAGACTAACCTGTTTATTTCAGCATAAGCTTTCGTGGGCTATAGCCCACTTCATCAGATGCATAGAATGGAACAGAAGTAAGATGCATTTATACACACAGAAAGCAAAAAAAAGTTGTACATTAGCATACCAATTCTAAGAGGCTGTTTAATTTGGATGGGCCATTATCAGCACGAGAAAAAAATATTGTTAATATTAATTTTGTTTAGCATCTGGTCACTATTAACCTTTTTGGTGACAACTGAATCAAAATAGGCATTAAACACCTCAGCCTTCTTGATGTCATTGGTTATCAGCTCTTCTTTCCTGCTAAGCAAAAGACCTACATTTTCCTTCCTCCTAATGTATTTAAAGAATCTTTTCTTATTGTCTTTTGTGTCCCTAGCTAAGTGTAACTCATTTTGTGCCTAAGTCTTTCTGATTTTGTTCACATATGCCAGTGCCTTACATTTTTATTCTTCCTTGGCAATTAGTCTCTATTTCTATATTTTGTAGGATTCCTTTTTGATTTTCAAGTTATTAAAGAGCTCCTGATAGAGCTATATCGGTCTCTTACTAATCTTCCTATCTTCCCTTCACTTTAGGATAGTTTGCAATTGTGCCTTTAATATTGTCTCCTTAAGAAACTGCTCCCTCTCCTGAATTCCTTTATCCCTTAAATTTTCTTCTTGTGAACCTAACAGTTCTCGGAGTTTGTTCAAGTCTGCTTTTTTTAAGCCCATTGTCCTGATTCTGCTGTGTGCCTTCTTCCTTTCCTTAAGGCTTAGAGTCTTGAAATCTGTAACTTCATCATCATATTATTCAAATTGTCTTCCACTTTCAGATTCAAAAACCAATTCTTCCTTGTTGGTCAGAATCAAGACTAAAATAGCTGTCCTTCCGGTTACTTCCTCCATTTTCTGCCCCAATACATTGCAGGAACTTTTGGGAAATTTTGCCACATTACTTTTCCAAAAAAATGTCTGGGTAGTTAAAGTCCCCCACAGACACTAGCTCTTGTGTTTAGGATATTTATTTTATTCATTCTATAAATGTCTCATCCAGCTCCTCTTCTTGATTTGCTGATCACCTTTAGACCCCTACCATGACACCACCACCATTTCCCCCCTTTTATCTTTACTCAGAGACTTTCAACTGATCTCCCTCTTTCCTCCCCCTGGACCTCAGAACAACAAGATATTGATGTATAATGCAACACCTCCCACATTTTTTTCACTACATCTCTTTCCTGAATAAGCTATATGCTTCTGTATCATTATTCCAGTGATGAGATTTATCCCACCAAGTTTGTGATACCAATTAAGTCATATGTTAGCTCATTTCTTTGTTTATTCTCCATACTCCCTTGCATTTGTGTACAGACATCTAAGGTGTAGAGTAGATGCCCCCACTGATTCCTTCCTGTTGCCCCTATGAACAGATTGTAATTTTACATCTACCCCTCTGTTAAGGTGGCCTTTTTTTATGCTTATCTGTGTGCTTTTGTTACTTGCCCCCTTTGACTTAGTTTAAAACCTTCCTCACTAGGTTGGTGAGTTGGTGCACAAAGATGCTCTTTCACTTGTGAGAAAAAATTGGGCCTAACTTACTGAGAACAGCATCCCAACATTGAAGAAGCCAAACCACTCTCATTGACAACATCTGCACAGCCATGCTTTCATCTCCAAGATACACATATCCCTGCCTGGGCCCTTACCTTCAACAAGGAGGATGGAAGAAAACACAATCTGCACCCCCAACTCCTTCACTCTTCCTCCCAGAGCCTTATAGTCATACTGCCTATCTGCTTAGGGTCATATCTGGCAGGATCATTAATGCCCAGGATGAGCCTTGGCAACCTTTCCATAACATCTCACACGTGGGCTCTGGGTAGGCAGCACACCTCCAGAGCATCATGTTAGGCTGGCAGATGAATGCCTCCATCCCCCTCACAAGGGAGTCCTTGACCACCAGTACCCTACACCTCTTCCTCTTTGGAGTGATGGCCATGAGCCTCCCAGCCTGTGGGAGCATGGCTACTGGGGTCTGCTCTTCTCCTTCTGATGCCAGTAAAGAACACTGGTTTTTTATTGCAATGGACGTGACTGTTTTATCTGTAATGTTTTATCTTATGAATAAATGTGCTTGCTAATAAAAACCTGTGTGGTCACTTATAACTTCAGGCCAATACACTGTACATAACACGAGAGAAAGCAAAGTATAGGTACTGGCCTGGTAAGGTAATCTGGCTTGCTGGGAATATCACAATATGTGTAGAGAACTGTGCAGCCTGGGGGGAAGGGGAAATCTGTTTAGGAGAAGAGAGACTTGGATCTTGGTCCAAGAAAGACGGTGGCTGAGGGCCGAGGAGCCTAGAGTAAGTGCTCTTATGGAGGAGAAATACAGATGCAGTTGTCCTGAATTTGGGTGAAAAAACCAATGTATTCTTTTTTCTATTCACAAATTATCTGTTAACTAGCTCATGATTTCCACAATGCATTTGTTGTTCCAATCAATTCAGGTGTTGTTCTAGTATATGTTAGCTGATGTATTACTTGAAAGTTTTCACTGTGAATATTTGTTGTACAAATTTGATATTCAAGCAACTTGATTCATCACCTACATTAAAGATATTGCTTCTGTTGACTGAATGACTGTAAATTTAACAACAGATGAAGGTTTGAATAAGCTCACCGGAGCTTTGATTATCTCAGACAGAGGGTCAAGTGTATGGAAAGGTATCAGGAGAAAAGCAGGTTAGGAAACTTTAAACCATTTCCTTTCCTTGTTTTCTACACAACCATTTTATTCATCCTCAGTTTTTAAAAATAGCTGAGTTCTTTGCTGTCTGTGGGAGAGAGAAAGACATAAGCCAAAAGTTATTGGCTATTTACAGCAAACTTTACATTCATCCTATTCACACACATCCTATTCACACAAAGTAATTTGAGTTTGTGTGTAAAATGCAACATCTTATTTGAAAGGGTGTGGTCTCATCTCCTTTTCTGTCTTATCTGATAATTTCAGTGAAGGGTTCCATAGACAATCCCAGCACATGTACATGTTGCACATACAGACATACTTATATACAACCACACAGATCTGCATGCATAAAGACATTCATGCAAATAAGACCTCAGTTCCAGAGAAATAAGTATGTGGAGAAAGCAATGGTGGGGCTATGTGTGGGGGAAGTTATAGGCCATTGCAGTTAAAGCCTGCAACATTTGAGAAAATAAAATCCCTTCTTAATCTCATGGGTAATAAACAGAGAAAGAAATAGAAAGAGGGTCTAAAATATTTTCCTTATACCCTTAATAATAATAATTTTAAAAGAACATTATGGGCATGAGGACATTTTTTCAGTCAGCCATCCATGATGGTGAAGTTGGCTGTGGAAGAATGTCTCCACTTTCACAATATAATATAGGACTGTATTAGGTATTTCTTCTTTCACTTCAAGATTTAATTACTGCTCTGAGTACCTGAAGACACACATCTGAAGTTTAGGATGATCACACCTGAGAAGTGCTCTCTACTGTTCAATTTATTTTCATTGAGTAAATCATATAGACTTCCTTGTCTTCATCTCTGCATTTTGGCTGCCATCATCAGCAACATGGATACCCAGATAGTAAAGAGACTCAAATATTGTGGTGACTGGGGCCACTGGGACAAAGGAGTTGCACTTAAAAGTTTCTTCCGTTCTAAAAGATTTTTGAATGAGATTCCTAATACTTAAAATCAGGGAAGGCCATACCTTTGAATAACAAAGAATGCAACTACTCTGGATAACAATATTCTATGTTTTCTCTTTTCCATTCTGTTTTCTATGCATTCCTATCTTCAATCACTAAAATTGCCTTCAAAGTTTCCAGCCACCTTTTTGCATGCTTATATTCTACATACCTTCCAGCTGCCAAAGTTCCCGGTTGTTCTACCTGTTTATTGATCCAGTTATCTTATCTTTTGGTTTCCTTATCTATTGCTTTATAATGCCATTTCAGTCAATCATTGGCCTTTACAATGTTATCTTTTTGTTTCAGGGTTCTGAATAGCTTTTCATTTTTTATTCAAGGTCTCTTTTGCAAACTTATTTTACCTTCTTTTTGCATTTTCCTATACTGCATTCCTAATGTGGTTCCATTCTTCCTCTATATCTTTTCTTTATTCAGTGCTTCAAATAAAGAGCACTTAAAGTTGAAAATGCTGCCTGATTTCTTCTTGCTTCAATTTTCTTATGTCTAAAAATGAAAGGGGCTTGTTTTGATCTACATCCATGTCTGTGCACAGTAGAGCTGGGCAAATTTTTTCAGACAAATATTTTATTTGCCAAAAAAGACAGTTTCAGCCAGCCTAAAACTATTTTCAAATTCAATATGAATTGGTTGAATACCGTGTTTCCCCGAAAATAAGACAGTGTCTTATATTAATTTTTGCTCCCAAAATTACATTACATTATATTACAGCGAGAGGCAAAACTGGAAGTACGTCTTATTTTCGGGGGATGTCTTACTTTCGGGGAAACAGGGTAGTTTTGAGCTAGATCCACAAGGGGATTTAGGTGCCAGTCACAAAAGCATTATGAAAAAAGAAAGTGATGCCGCACAACCTTTAATACCCAATAGCCTAGTGGTTAGGGCCCTTGTGAACCCTTGGTGCCAATGGGCAGAGTGGGCAGGAGGTGTATGAGATTTTACACAGATCTCTGGTGTGAAATAGACGAATAGTAATTCACCAAAAGGTGGCATGTAAGATCTCTACTGAGAGGCGGTCATGATAATCATAGCAAAATGTATATACAGCTAATATTTAAGCACTTATGTATCTATACTTCAAATTATGTTCTTAAGGTCTTGATGTTAAGGCAGATCACCAGAAGATGGCATATCTTTGAAATGTTCTTTTCAGGCATGAGGTAACAGACACCTAACTCCCTAACTGGTTATTTATGTACCGTGTATTGCAGTGGCTCTCAACCCTTCCAGGCTACTGTGCCCCTTTCAGGACTCTGATTTGTCTGGCATACCCCTAAGTTTCACCTCACTTAAAAATACTTGCATACAAAATCAGACATAAAAATGCAAAGGTGTCACAGCACACTATTAATTAAAAAAATGCTTACTTCCCTATTTTACCATAAAATTATAAAATAAATTGATTGAAATATAAACAGTATACTTACATATAAGTGTATAGTATAAATAGCAGTATAAACAAGTCATGGTCTGTGTGAAATTTTAGTTTATACTGACTTTGCTAGTGATTTTTATGTAACCTGTTGTGAAACTTGGCAAATATTTAAATGAGTTGATGTATCCCGGAAGATCTCTGCACCCCCAGGGGTATGCGTACCCCTAGTTGAGAAGCGCTGTTGTATTGCATGCCTCACAATGTGTTCCTATTTGCATACTAAGTCAGCTGCGAAATGGGAGGTTGCAAAAGCTACAAAAAAAGAAATCTGTCTTGTTTTATGAATAAAGACAAAGGATGGGACTGATATATCTTGGGCGGCAAAAAGATGTTCTGAATCACTCCCTAGGGAGCAAGCTGACAGAGTCTGTCTCACGACAGGAGAGTCACAGCCAACCTGTAACATGCTGCAAAAATTTGGGGTAAGCTTGAGAGAAGTCTAGTCAATTAAGTCTAAGCTGTAGAAAGCATGGTATGGTTTTATTTCCTATGTGACTATTTGTTTCCCGTACTTCAGCTTGCTACTACTTTGTTAAATAAACGTATATTTTGTTTCATGATAAACATGACTAAGTGTAATGTGTCAGGTGTGCAGTGATCTGAAGTCAAAGGGGTAAGTTGGGATGTGCTGCTTCTTTGGAAGCAGCGAATCTATGACTACTATGAGTGTCTAGTGGAATAGAGGCTGGACACTCCATGGAAATGCTTGAGGATCGAGGTGTGCCAATTGCTAATCTGAAGTGTGACAGTGGGCCCTGCAAGACCTGAAGGGGAGTGTTTGTGTTGCCTGTGGCTGGTGGAGATGAAGAGCTGAGCCACATCAGGCAGAAGAAAAGGCTTCCAAGCACTAAAGGTAGGTGGTAATGAATTGCCTCACAACGCTAGGAAGCATCCCATTATTCACTTGGGAAATGGGAGACCTGAATTCAAGTCCCTGCTCCAGAGATCTCCCATATCCCGGGCTATTGGCTATTCTGGGACAGGTCACTCTGAATCTCACCTATTGAAATTCTTCCACTTTGTGTAAATAATTAAATATTAATTGAGTCAGAGGGTCAGAATGACTTTATAGCCTGAGTGGTTAGGGCTCTAACTTGGGAAGGGGAACACCTGAGTTCCAGTCCCTGCTCCAGTGAATTATTTACACAAGGTGGAACAGCTTCAGCAGGAAGGATTGAGAGAGAGCTATGCAAGAGTACAACGTAGCCTTTGGTAGAGCACTTCCCTGCAATGTCCCATGTTTAAAGTCCTGCTCTGAATAAGAGTGGGGACTTAAACCCAGATCTCCTGCATGCCAGGTGAGTGCTCTAATCACAAGGGAAATAAGTGGGGACAAGTCCTTATCTTCTTCTGAATGGCAATTCCAAATTTCTGTTCTTTTTATAAAAAAGGGGGGTTGAAATGCCTGAAATCAAAATGAAACATTTCATTGCAGGGGGAAAAATCCTTTAATTCAACCCAAAATTAAACTTTTTTTTCATATTTTTTTTTGTTTGTTTTGCTGAGAAAACCAAACACATTTTTTCTGGTAGATTAAAAAAAATACTTTTTTTTTTCATTTTGGCCAGTGAACCCCAAAAATAGATTATTTACACCGCTCTAGCATACATTTTAAAATCTTGCAGTTAGGTATGTCACTGATGGAAAAAAGAGTGATATAGACAGTGTGATTTACAGTAGTTCTATCAATTCAACTGCATGCATCTATCATTCACCTGCCATTCATTGTGCTTCTCCATTTTGTGTCATTATGATGCTTAAACTCCAGGACAAGGATTCATCATCAATCCCTTCTCAGTCAACTTTTCCTCTGAAATGAAACTCAGGGAACAAGATTTTTCTCCCCTATTCTGATCCCGCTCCCAACCTTCATATCACTCCCTTGTGGGCAGGCCATTTGTCCAGTCTTAAGCTGAATGGTCCTGTTTTTTGTCTATCTGGTTTGTCCCTGTTCAGTACTAATGTAAAAAAAGATGTGGTTTTGTCCTGGATCACACATGGAGGATACCATTTTGTGGAGCAGTGGATTGGAGGAGAGGTTACCAGGAGCTGGTGAAGACCACCAAGTGTCCATGTACTTCCTTGTCAGCCCCATCTATATCACAATATCCCTCTCTACCTAAAGACTGATAGAACTTAGCTCCTTTATCCACCTTCTCTTGCATGCCAGCCTTACCTGGCTCAATGCTAGCTCCTCCACATTTGAACTCCATGTCCAACAAGATCTTTCACTTGTCTTGCTAGTTACCAGCCTGATACACAGACCTGAAACCTTGAGCAAGAGAAGATGAGTTATGTTACTAACCCAGAGCAAGGAGGAAAAGTGGTTGCCAATGTGACGAATTAAGACTGAGCATGATTTGCTCTTCTCACCTTTCAGTAGCCACTGGCTTTCTCGCATCCTTGCACGGAGCGCCACAGTGTCTAGCTCTTAATCTTGGGAAGTTAGTCAAATTGTCTAGTTTCCTAAGGGCTAACATCATAATCAGAAACACATACTATTTTATATATGCAAAAAGTAAGATTGAGAATCAGTTCCCCTTCAACTTACCCATCAAGAACTAGAGTAAAATCAATATATATTATTTCATGTCTAACATGTGATGACTTTACTAACATTTAAAAGAAAGAGGAGAAATGAATGAAAAACAGCTTTTGATAGCAGCCAAAATTAGGAATGAAAAAGCTGAAGGATTTTCACTCTCCCCTCCCCAATTCCCCCCACCCACCTCCCCCTCCCCCTGCAAAAAAAAATCTGTCAGAAAATATTTTTCATTAATTCAGCTAGTAATTTGGGTTCTCTCCTCATCGTCCTCCTTCCTCCTCAGTGTCATATCATTTTCTTTTCATTTCATCTTTCTGTTTTGTAATGAAAACTGGGGATATAGGAACAGAGCCCCAAATCATGAGTGAAGCAGCATGCATGCATTTCTATATACTTCTCACCCCACTTTATAATTCAGAGTATGTCAGACAGCCAGTGAAGCAATGTAGTTTTTCTCATCTGTTTATCTATCCACCCAGCTACCCTTGCCTTATGGGGAATAAGATTTTTTCTTCTTAGCAATTTAATTCAGTGTAAAAGGAGCTGATGTACTATTTAACCATGTATTAAATGTTAATTTGTCTTAGCTAGAGCTACAAAATAATAGCATGTATTATGTTTAACTTATATTCATTCTTTTATTACGACTGTCTACTATCAATGTGTTCCTTGAGTCATAATAGAAATAATAGATCTTATGTGTTTACCACAAAGAGATAAAGCATTAAATTGAAAATATTCTTCTTACTGACACTACTGTAAAGGAATTTTGAAAATATAGACCTAGCAAATCAAAGTCCCTTTTATGAGCTCCATTTTAAATATCTGTTTGAAAGAGAAACCATAATACTGATAGATCTATGCCTACTTGCTCCAGAACAGATAGGAACAAAAAGATTATGATGCCACACTTGGCTACAGATTGCAATAATAATTATTATTAATGTTGTAGCCATGTTCCTGATTGAAAATACCTAGTTTTAGAGGCCTAATTCTCCTCCTTTTGTTGACCCTAATCTAGACTATACACTCACTAGTGTATGTCTACCTCCAAATTTGTAGAGTGTAAGGCACAACAGAACACCGATCATGAACAGGGTCTGTGGGATTGTGATGGGGCATAAAAATCCCACACTGGAGAGCAAGGGATTGAGGAAAAGCTCTGGGGCCAGGTGGCCGCACCCATCCCCACTGCAAAACCTGGACAAGCTGGAGTCAGGGCCTTAACAAGGGATGCAGTGCAGAGCAGCCAGGAGGCAAGCAGTGAAAGGGAGCAAATGACTGCTCTGAGGAGAAAGTACTGCCCAGGAGCTCACTCTCTCTGATTTGACAACACAGACCTATGAAGAAGAGGTAGGTGGCTGAGTGTGACTTGACTGATGTGATTTACTTTGTGAAGTTAAAGAGATCAGGGTAAGAAGTGGTCTGGAGGGGGCCAGCAGCTTAGCACCCCAACATGTCAAGCATAGCTGCCCACCATTGGGCCATGGACATGAGCCTGGTGGAGAGGGCTGGCCTGGCTACCCTACTCACTTCAAGAGACATAGCACTAGAAGCCTTCACCAAGGATGAGAAACCAGCTGGAAAAGACCTCAAGTGTTCAATGACTCAGCCCTGCCCCCCCCCCTCAAAAATTCCCTGTGCTAAAGGATAGGACTGGAAACCCTGGGGGTAGGGGTGCTCAAGAAGAGGACTGTGCTTACAATGGGGCAGGGAACTGTCCATCAATGCATGACCACTAGGCAGCACTGTTGATGGTTTTGCATCTTCTACAAGCCATGGTCTCATTGGGTATGTCTACGCAGCAAAGAAAAACCTGCAGCTGGAACTTGGGGTTGCAGGGCTCAGGCTGAAGGGCTGATTTATTGTTGTGTAGACTTCCAGGCTCAAGCAGGAGTCTGAGCTCTGAGAATTTCCCACCATGCAGGGGCCTAGAACCTTGGCTCCAGCCTCAGTGTGCAAGTCCACAGAGCAATGAAATAGCCACATATCCCCACAAGCCCAAGTTGGCTGGCACAGGCCAGACATGAGTTTTTCTTTGCTATGTAGACAGACCCTTAGGGGCTGATTCAGTGCTCATTCAAAGTCAATGGAAAATCTTTCCACTGTCTTGAGTAGGCATTGGCTCAGGCTCTGAAAATTTCTTCAGCCTCCCGACCATAGGCTAAATTCTGCGCTGGTTAGACACAGGCAAATCTCTAGAGTCAGTGGTCTTGCACATATATAACTCTGGAGAAAATCTGACCCAATATGTTACTAAAGAGTATTCATTGGCCCTATATTTCTTAAAATATATCTGGAATGTCATCATCCTTGGTTTATATAGGAATTTTAGATCAATTCCTGTCAGGCTGTGATAGTTTTATTTGATCATCCAAATGTCAAGCAGTCTAACTCTGAAATAGATTATTACTCTTGCAAATTTAAATACAACTGGTGTAGTTGTTTACAGATTAATTAGTGAATCAAACTGGTCTGAGATTTAGGGAATTTGTTAATCTAATTTCATTTAATACATTCAATATAAGGTCTGCATATATTATGCCTGCTAAAATTGCCTTTTTCACACAAGTTGTTGGTTTTGTGATGCACAGTATCAGTAAACAGCTGCCAATTCTCTAATTTTCTAGTTTGGGCCTTTAGAATTATAGATGAGCCATGGAATTTGTGTTTGGATTTCACTTGCCTTTAGGTGTCTATCTTAGTGCTAGTCTAGTGACGGAATCAGTTTCCTTCCAAAGCACATGGCCAATCCATCTCCAGGCACTTCCTGCTAATGATGGTTCTCATATTTTCTTGACTGCACTGTGTAAATAGGTCTTGGTTTGAGATTGTTCTGGGACAAAAGACACAAAGGATTTTTCTAAGGTAGGCTGTATGAAAGGAAGACAGTTTGAACATGTCATACTTTATCATTCTCCAGAATTCTTCACTGTAAGATACTGTTGAAAGTACACAACTCTGACAAAACTTGAGTTTGGCTTTGGTGTTGTATTTTGATGATTTCCAAATTGTATTTAACCTTATCAGCATGTGTGTTTATTGTTTTAATTATAAGAGGGGTAGCCATGTTAGCCTGGATTTGCCAAAGACCCGTGGCACCTTATAGACTAACAGACGTGCAGGAGGTTAGACTAGAGGATAATGAGGGTCCCTCCTGGCCTTAAAGTCTATGAATCTGAGTCAAAGGAGCTAAAAAGCATTACACTGATCTGTAAGACCCAAAGGCAAATAAGAATCTCTAACAACAACTATTATTTCTCTCATAGTCATTCGACTTTTTTTCAAAGGAGAATAAAGTGTTTGCATTTCTTTGTTGTGTTCTTATATACCATAAAACATCCATGGTAAAGAAGGAAGGATGGGCTAGTGGTTAGGGTACTAGACTGGGACTTGTAAAACCTAGGTTCAAGTCTTTGCTATGTCAGACAAATCCTAGACAATTAGGGTGGGAAGAAACCTGAGGTCATCTAGTCCTGTGTGACCTTAAATAAGACACTTGGTCACTCTGGACCTCACTTACCCCTCTGTACTGTAGGAATAATAGAACTATCCAATCTCACAGGTGATAAGTATGTTAAAACTTGTGAGGTGTTCAGATACTATAATAATGCGAGCCATATAAGAACCTAAGTTAGAGGGAGAACATAATTAAAAGCAGATTTTGTCTTCATAACTATAACACAGTCTAAGCATAGAGCTGGGTGAAATGAACTGTTCACTGAATTTCAGGCAGATTAAATGAATAGTTACAGTTGGGGGAAAAGAAAATTTAAAATTAAAATTTTGGTTTTGACCACTTCAAAACATTTTGTTTCAAAACGTGTTTTAATTTCAAATTTGGCCACTGTGGGAAAAAAAAAACAGTGGTGTGTGGAAAAAAAAACATAATTGGAATGAAAAACTCAAACAAAAATATTGGTTAGAATTAATCAAAATATTTCAGTCAACTAATTTAACTACAAAAAACTAATTTAAAAACAATTAGAAACATTTTGGCTGATTTGAAAACAAAAAAAATAAAACAAGGTTTTCACTTTGATGACATTTTTAAAAATGCTCATGTTAACCTAGTTTTTCCCCCCGGGTCTTTCCATTGAGTCCCCAAACTGAAAAGACTGTTATTTTCTCAACTCCATTGAACTACTAATCCAAGATTCATTTTGCACAAGACTTTTCCCATAGCAACATCAATCCATCATAAACATAAATTATTAAAATAAAATAAACACAGTAACATTCATACAGTCCTATGTGCTAAAATCAATATAAAACCATGGAAGCCTAGAATATAGGAGAAATATCAGGAGGAGAAATAACAAATTATTTGAAGCATAAGCTTTCGTGGGCTAATATCCACTTCGTTGGATGCAAGCAGTGGAAGTCCACTGCATCCGACGAAGTGGGTATTAACCCACGAAAGCTTATGCTTCAAAACTTTATAGTTAGTCTTTAAGGTGCCACAGGACTCTTTGTTACCTCTGCTATTCCAGACTAACAGGGCTACCTCTCTGATTCTTAACAAATTCTTTAGGATTCTTTTGGTCAACAGGACCAATACAAACTCACAACTAAGAGTAATCATGAAACTGTGACAAATTCCATTTCCTTACTCATAGAAAACTCCTTTTAAATACCTTTCTTTAAAATACTGCATTCCACAACTTGCCATTTTTATGGAACTGATCACGTTAGTTAACAATACTATATGGAATAAGACAGAGAATATAATGCCATCATATAAATAGATGGTGCACCCACATTTTGAATGCTGTGTTCAGTTCTGGTGGCCACATTTCAAAAAAGATATAGTGGAATGTGAAAAGGTTCAGAAAGGGGAACAAAGATGATCAAGGAACAGTTTCCATAGGAGGACAGACTAAAACGATTAAGGCTATTCAGTTTAGACAGAGACAAAGAAGGGGGGATATAATAGAGGTCTATAAAATCACAAATGACATAAATAACAGGAATAGACAAGTGTTATTTAAACTTTTCCGCAATACAAGAACTAGGGATCTCCCAATGAAATTAATAAGCTTAGTAGATTTAATACAAACAAGAGGAAATACTTTTTCACAAAACATACTTAACCCGAGGAACTCACTGCCATGGGATGTTGTGATGGCCAAAAGTATAAGTGGGTTCAAAAAGAACTAGATGAAATAATGACTATTAGCTGAGATGGTCGGGGCATACTTGGGGTGACCCTAAAGCTCTGACTGCCAGAAGCCAGAAAGAGAAGACAAGGATGGATCCCTCCAAAACTTCCCTATTCTACATTCTGCCTGAAGCTCTGGTACTGGCCACTATTGGCAACAAGATATTGGGATAGATAGAACATTGGACTGACCCAGTATGGTAGCTTTTATGTTCTTACAGTCAGCAATAAACGTTTGCAGGTTCACCCCTAATATTTTATTGTGCTTGCATATCATGGTAGTAAGTACCTTAGAAATGCCATAGACAGATTTTTAAAAGTCCATTATAAGAATGTATGTAATTACTTGTATGGGGGAAATTGTCCTTCTACAATAGTGCTCCCTCAGGAAAACAAAAGTCTGCCAAATTTTCCTTGACAGTTAACATTTATATTGTTCCCCTAGAAAGTACATTTAGTTATAACTCTAACTATTGCTTTTCTCATGGCTTCATTAAAGTTACATTTATTGATAAGTACAATGAGTCTAGCTACAATAAAATCTGCATACTGTACTACTAGATTTTAGGGATCATGAGCTTTTGTGGGTTAAGACCCAATTCATCAGATGAATGTTGTGGAAATCTCCAGAGGCAGGCATAAATATGCAGGCAAGAACAACGCTTCCTCAACTCTCATCCACTCACGCCCCTTCTCTACCTACGCTACAATGATGATATCTTCATCATCTGGACCCATGGGAAAGAAACTCTGGAAGAATTCCATCACGATTTCAACAGCTTCCACCCCACCATCAACCTCAACCTAGACCAGTCTACACGAGAGGTCCACTTCCTGGACACCATGGTACAAATAAGTAACGGTCACATAAACACCACCCTATACCGAAAACCCACTGACCTCTTTGCCTACCTTCATGCCTCCAGCTTCCATCCCGGACACACTACACGCGCCATTGTCTACAGCCAAGCACTGAGGTACAACTGCATTTGCTCCAACCCCTCAGACAGAGACCAACACCTACAAGATCTTCACCAAGCATTCTTAAAACTGCAATACCCACATGAGGAAGTAAGGAAACAGATAAACAGGGCCAGACATGTACCCAGAAACCTTCTGCTGCAAGACAAACCCAAGAAAGAAACTAACAGACCACCACTGGCCATCACCTACAGTCCTCAGTTAAAACCTCTCAAACATATCATCAGTGATCTACAACTCATCCTGGACAATGATCCCTCACTTTCACAGGCCTTGGGAGGCAGACCAGTCCTTGCTCACAGACAACCTGAAGCAGATTCTCACCAGCAACAGCACACCGTACCATAATAACTCTAACTCAGGAACCAATCCATGCAACAAACCTCAATGCCAACTGTGCACACATATCTACACCAGCAACACCATCACAGGACCTAACCAGATCAGCCATACCATCACAGGTTCATTCACCTGCACATCTACCAATATAATATATGCCATCATGTGCAAGTAATGCCCTTCTGCTACGTACATCGGCCAAATTGGATAATCCCAACGTAAAAGGATAAATGGACACAAATCAGATATTAGGAATGCCAATATAGAAAAGCCTGTGGGAGAACACTTCAACCTGCCTGGACATACAATTGCAGACCTCAAGACAGCCATCCTGCAGCAAAAAAACTTCAAAACCAGACTTCAAAGAGAAACTGCTGAGCTCCAGTTCATCTGCAAATTCAACACAATTAGGTCTGGACTTAATATTAGCTGTGAATGGCTCACCAATTACAAAAGCAGTTTCTCCTCTCTGGTATTCACACCTCCAGATCACCTGCTGGAAGTGGACTTCACCACCCCCTTTGACTGAATTTACCTTGCTTTCTTGCCTGCATATTTATACCTGCCTCTGGAGATTTCCACAACATTCATCTGATGAAGTGGGTCTTAACCCATGAAAGCTCATGATCCCTAAGATCTGTTCATCTATAAGGTGCTACAAGACTCTTTGTCACTTTTGCAGATCCAGACTAACACAGCTACCCATCTGCTACTAGATACTGTACTACTATTTTCCGTGTCATGTAAGAACAAAACAAACATTCTCAGATGAAAGAAGTTGTCTTTAGTTACATGACATCAATCTGTGGCAGTAAAAGGAAGATGCAGAGAAGCACCAGTTAGCTAAAGGAATAAAGGTAGCTTATGCAGAACTGGCAGCTGTGGTCCTGCAATCCCCTTAAGTAAATAGGGGCTTCAGTCCTATCTCCCACAGAACAAGTTCAGGGAACCCAACTCTTTCTTTGTGATATTAGAGGTTGTCATCAAAGCAGAAAACTTTAGGTATATCATCACCCACAGGTTCTACTCCTGTATCTATCTTGCTTACCTTTCAGCTGGTTTTCTTTCCAAATTGTGTGCCCACTATGATATGTTCAGGTATTTTGGTTTCACCAGCACTGCAGGTTTCAGAGGTGCAAAGGCAACTGAGCATTTTAATTTCAGACAGTTTCTTATGATCAATCTCTTTAAGTGGGAATCAAATATTGTGTTGCGTGCGCTCCTATTCTAACTGAGTAAGGAGAACAGATGACTACTTAGCTATAAATCTCAAATGACAAAATGTATAGAAAAAGCTATTTAAATTAGGATTAGCCATAGGATGAATTTTGCTGAAATGCACAACCATCAGATATGACTAGATATTTGTGCAAATGTTTATTAAATTTAGGATTAAGCTAAAGCAGCTAACTATGGAGAGGCTAAGATCATTGTCTGTCATTTAAAAGCTTGGATAATTTAATTGAAACAAAGTCCCTGTACATCCTACGATTGTCAATCGGTCAATTACCACCTACTACTGTGAGGCTCTGCAAGTTGGGATATACTGCAAGGCAAGTGAAGGCGGAGAAAATTTAAGGCATGCGACAAGTTGAATATTAGATAGATTTTACCATGAGCAAATGGACTTCTGTGTTTAGTCACTGAGAAATTCTTCGGAAAAGGGATTGTGTTATATGATACTTCTTTCTTTTTCTTCATGCATAATTAACTTTCTGTAACACTTCTCTTCAAAGCCATTGATTGCAAACAAGGTAATAAAACATGAACATTTATTTGCATTAGCCAATAACGGACTGAGATAGATGAGGTCACATGGCCTGCCAGTTTCTATTGGACAGAACCATTGAAGAACTGCTAAATAGCAATTAAGAGTGCTAGCTTCACCTAAGGGGTGAACAGTTCACCCTGCAGCTGTGACAATGAGGTTTTATAAAAAAAAAAAAAAAAAAACACTCTAGTTGCACACACAGTAAACCACACAGCAGAACTAATTTATAATAGAGAAATTATAGATTATCCTTTCCCATTGAGATTCCAGGAGTAATAAAACACCAACACCCAAATTCCTCCACATACCTTTTTTGATGTTTTCAAAAGTCTGGGGAAGCAGATGGGCTGTTCACTATGCCCAGAAAGCCAAGAGACTTGGTCTCTGCCAGATGAAGGTGGGAAGCTGTTTTCAAAGTTGAGATTTTAATTGAAAATGTTTTGCAAGCAGCCCCTTCACGGTTAAATGACAGGGCTTGTCAATTTGGACATCAGCTAATTTCATCTGCCTTAAAGCCCACTTCCTCGCCCTAACCCTTCCCATAATAATGGCAACCAAAAAAGAAATGCACACCAATTAATTAAAAAACAAACAAACAAACTATGAAGCCAAGTCACAGCAGGTGAGTAGACAGAGTGTGAGAGATGTTAATCTGTACACATCAAAGTTTCATGATACACACAGACATTGCAGTATTGGGGACAATATAAAAGTTTAATCCAAAACTACAGAAATTAATTACAATGGGCTTTGGATCAGACCCTAAACTAGATGAATACTGATAAACTTAAACAGAACAGCTGTGGTCTTTAACAAACAATGAGGGGCTCTTTTGGACAGGTAGAACCCAAACTATTTAGGATTCTGATTCAAAAGAGATCAAGTTAAAAAGCTCAGCTGATTTACTACCAGCTCTTAAAAAACTGAGCTCTTAAACTGCACTCAAATGTATTGGCCGTCAGCACTGGTCTTGGAGCCCCAGAGATGCTAAATTCAATGCTGTTCCACAAAATAATCTTTGGGTTTCGCCTTATGTGGGTTGCATTACAATAGTCCAATGTAGAGGTGAAAAAGCATGGATAACTGTGTACCAAAGATCAGATCACAAACTCCCAGTGACAGATGAAAGAAGCACCTATGACTGCTGTTGTTACCTGGGCATCCAAAATATATGTATGGTCTCTTGAACCTAGTGGGAATTTGGAATAGGAAATGATTGAGGCTCTGGGTTTCACACAGAGGGTCAGAGATGACGTACTGCTGTCTCTGGCCTCTACAATGCAGTGAAATGCTGGGTCTGCATACTGGCTATGGTGTGGACATGAGGTGGTTTGTGAGTGTTTGTAGCTCATACTGAAAATATATATGACGTAAAGTGGATAGGTGCAAAGTTTTCCGAATTATAATATGAGGGTGGCAGGAATATGGGGAAGCATTGAGGTTGTTTTTGAACGTATGTCACATTTCATTTCAGTGACAAATATAAGATATCATTTTGATTTGATCCATTTTAGTCCTCCAGAGTCCACATAGCTAAGTTATATATATATATATATATATATATATATATAAGTCAAATGGTTTATGCGTGTATGCATGAATGTATGTTCCCTTACTCCTTCCACACCGTTTGAGCTAGAGACTTGAAATTTGGTATAGATATAGGCCTTAGGGTCCTAATTAGGGTAAGAGTCGAAAATTTTTCAAATCTCACCTCTGACGCCTCCCAGGGATGAAATTCTTTAAAGCCCATTCACATCAGCTGGGCAGCAGGTTAACACCTGCTGTTCTCTGTGACATAGTTATGATGTAATAATACCCCCCTTCAACAGACCCCGCACTCGCTCAGCTCTCTGCCCCCGCCCCCCCCCCTCCAATGGCCCCCGCACTCACTCAGCTCTCTCCCCCCTCCCTCCCTCCAACTGACCCCACACTCACTCAGCTCTCTTCCCCCCATCCAAGGGGCCCCACACTCACTGAGCTCTCTCCCCCGTCAGGAAAGAATTGAAAATTTTTAAAATCTCCCCCTCCTCCCCCCACTCCAATGCCCCCCACCCACTTGCTCAGCTCTCTCCCCCCTCCCACCCTCCAACAGACCCCGCACTCACTCAGCTCTCCCCCCCTCCCCTCCTCCAATGGACCCCGCACTTGCTCAGCTCTCTTCGAGCAATGCTGGGTCCCCTTACCCCCCCCCCCCCCCCTCCGACGGACCCAAGCAACACCGGGTATTTCTGCTAATATTTCTTAATTCTGTTTCCATATTATAAATGTGATCAAGTCATGATCACTTGTACTGAAGCTACCATCATGCTTCTTTATTAGGACTCCGATTGCTCATGTGTTTTGCAATGTTACTTTGAATGAATAAATGGAAGACTTGATTTAGTGATTCAGAACTCACTGATCACTGACATCAGGTAAGATCTCTTTCCTGATTTTAGTTCAGACCATGTATATACACTTTAGATTGTTATGGCATAAAGAACCAATCTGTGCCAATGCTTTATAAACACAAAGGGGCTTTAATGGGAATCAGAAGAAAAAATAACAATGATGTGGTTTCACAATCAAAGTTTCTGACAGACTAATTTATTGAGTGTCATTACCACTGAACTTTTTCCCTGAGTGTCATTTATATATGCTTCTTGGATTTTATTCAGATGTGGAATTTGCATTTAGATTGCTCTCCTGGAAAAAAAAAACCTCACAAATCCTGTGATATCTTTTAACCTTAATACAGCAACAATTACAATGATTGCCTGTGGCTGAAAACCAGTTAGCATATCAAGCCACTTTTCAATATCCCCCCTTCAACCAATCCAAGATTGTTACCATCAAATATTATTTTATCCATTCCCTATTCACACTGCAAACAGGATGACAAGGGTCGAGATAATATATTGCTATAGTGTAAGTGACATTTCCCCACACACCAAATATATTGGACACATCTGCCTTTTCTGCATTATTATTGATAATTCTACTGTTTCCATCTAATAATGGACCAATAGCATTGCTAGGCTTCTGTTTCTTCTTTCTCTAAGTAGAAAGAATTGAGAGTTGATACTTAGTGAAATTGTACATGTAGGAATAAGAACATAAGAATGACCATACTGGGTCAAACTAAAAGACCATCTAGCCCAGTAACCTGTCTTCCGACAATGACCAGTGCCAGGTGCTTCAGAGAGAATAAACAAAACAGGTAATCATCAAGTGATCCTTTCCTGGTTGGAATCAAAAATATTTACAATAATATTCACTTATTCATGAGAAGACAATACTGATAGCTTAGGATCCCTAATTTACTGCTAAGTCCTTCACCCATTAAAGTTACTGGTGTTTAGCCATGCATGTAAATGGGATCAGAAGCAGACCCCAAATCTAGAAATGTATCATTTAATTTCTCAATTATATGGTAATAAAATTGCAGAATAACTATATTTTGGTTAACGTGTTCAAAGAAATAGATTTCAAAGTAGTGTCAACAACAGAATCAGGTTAGAATACAAACATTATTTCTTTCAGATTGGTGTAAATTCACTTCAAAAACAATTTAGCCACTCTAAATGATGGAGAAAATGGGATGACATTGCTTTTCAGATTATTAATTCAATATACATTTTAAATTAATTAAATCTTGCCATCACTTTTGGAAAACACAAAATAAGCTACTAAACCAGTCTGGCAATATACAATAGAAAGGTTTTAAGAGATTATACAAATAGCCAGTGGATTACACTGTACTTCTCTAATCTCTGCATCAGCTCCGGGAATAATGACTTTTTACATGTTATACATGTTAAACCATATGATGCTTGAATAACAAACAGTCCCAATGACTGACTGACAGAATTTTAATGGAAAACATCAATTTGTATATTTAAAAAAAAAATTAAATACATTATTTTTAAAAGTCCAGCACAATAAAGGGTTTTATACAATTTTTAGAAACTAAAAAATGAACTGAAAATACAAGGAGAATCCCAAATGTGGTGGTTTGGCATGCAGATGAGGTCATGGCCTCCTATCTCCCCCCACATATACATCACCAGCAGAGCTGCCTGGGCACAGGAAATGGTTGTTTTTAAAAGGGTATAGCAAGTAACCACTTCAGTATGTGCGATGATAGGAGTTGATCCAGAAGCCATGGTTTCAGAAGGAATCTTTCCATTGAATACAATGGGCTATGAATCAGGACCATAGTGCTCCAGGAATCAACATGTTCGTTATGTGCATGATGCATCTGGAAGATACTAGATGGTTGGGGCACCCCTCTTCACTAATGCCCTATGATTTAAAATGTTTACTATATGAAAATATTTAATAACTATTTTCACTTTGTAAACATAACCAATACTGGTACCCAATAAATGTTGTTTTACTACAGGAGTGGGTAGGTGAGATTCTGTGGCCTACACATTGTGGAGGAGGTCAGACTAGATGATCATAATGGTCCCTTCTGTTCTTAAAGGCTACGAGTCTATGAGTCAACGTCATGAAAATAACACAGCGCACATCGGTGTATGCAATAGTTAATGTCACAAAAGACTCAGTCTATAAATAAAATAACATTAATAAATACTAGATATGGCTCTTTTGCATTATATGACCTGCAATTTTCTTCATGGTAATGGATAATGACTGAAATGCTGGCCCCACTGAAATCAATGTCAAAATGTTCAGATTGACTTCAGTGGTACCAAGATTTCAATCAATATTTTTAAATTTGAAAAGAAAAGACCATCTAAAGGTTTTATGGCCTTATTTTGTATAGATTTATGCACTTGAGTAACTTTGTTTATGTGAGTAGCCCCCATTGTAATTATTCACTTTCCTTAGTAATTAATAAGTTATCTTGGAGTTCAAAGGATAAGGGCCTATGTAACAATAACACATCCATTAATCCTTAATAACTCTATGTTTGATAATTCTTAATGATCAGCATATAATTGTGATCTTGGAAATGATAAAATATCAAAAGAATCAGGATAGTTAATGTGTGTTGTTCTAAATATTCAGCGACTGTTTCAAATATCTGTAGGAACATGGGAATTTCCATACTGAATCAAATCTTAAGTCTGTCTAGGCTGTATCCTGTCTCTGCCCTGGTCTCCACTAGGGCTTAAAGTCGACTTTAGCAAGCTTAGGCTGCTCAGGCGGGCGGGGGGGTTCGCGGGGCTGCTCGGGTGGGCGGGAGGGTTCGGGGGGCTGCTCGGGCGGGCGGGGGGGTCCGGCGCGGGGCTGCTCGGGCGGGCGGGGGGGCCACGGAGCTGCTCGGATTGGGGCTGGTCCCCTGGGGAGCGTGCCTGGCTGCCCCGATAGGTGGTGACAGCAGGGGACTCCCGGCACTTTGGGATACCTATCCACAGTGCAACACTCCCTATGTCGACCCCTGCAAAAGTTTAAGGACAGACACGGTCGAGTTGCTGTCCTTTGTGGGGATGCACTAAGTCGATTTTCTAAAGTCTACTTTAGAAAATCGACTTAAGGGAAATCGACCTACTGCTGTAGTGAAGATGTACCCTCTGACTGTGGCCAGTACTAGATGCTTAAGGAGAAGGTTTAAGACCCACAAAGTAGGTGGGCATGGGATAATCTGCCCCATACAGTAAATCTCATCCTGATGCATCATAGTTAGAAATTAAGTTGAAACTTAAAATATGATATTTAATCTTCTTTTCAAAAATTATCATAATAAATTATGATAACTCTGGAAACGCCTGGAAGGAACCCCACTGAAACTCCCGTTTAACCTGCCTTAACACCAAGGCCTTGAGAACATACTTTCCAACAGATACATCTCAAACTATTTTACTGGTGACCCCTTTCACATAGCAAGCCTCTGAGTGCAAACCCCCTTACTAATTAAAAACACTTGTTGATATATTTAACACCTTTATAAATGTTGGAGAAAAGCAGGGTTTGGGGTGGAGGCTGACCGCTCGTGACCTCCCATGTAATAATCTCACAACCCCCTGAGGTGTCCCAACCCTCAGTTTGAGAACCTCTGCTTTAAATATTATCAATACATACATTTCAAAAGGATTAGAATGACCACTAGGCTACTGACTCTCAACAGAGATTTCACATGCAACTCCTTGGTGAAGTAATATACATACACCAAACTCAGGGGTTCCCCTGTAAAACTCTATGCATCCCCTGTGTCCTCTGCCAGAATGGATCAAAAGGTCCCTGGGTCACAGGGTGCAAGTTCTGCTCTCTGTTACACCTCTTCAAGTCAAATGAATTAGTACAGATTTATACTGTTCTCAGTGAGAGCAGAGTTTGGCTATCATCTTTCAATACGTAAGGATGGTCTCTTCTGCCCCCACTCTGATCATTTTAAATCCCAAGACAAAAAATCAATTAAAAAAAATCCAGCCACATTTGCTGAATCTTTGAAGACATCTGTAGAATGCTAAGGCTTGCCGAGAAAGTTGAAAAGCAACTTTCAGAAGCACAAATATGAGACACATGCAATTTCGAAGACTGGAAATATGTTATTCTAAAATACAGTGGTACTTATTTGGATCATGGTGCAAATGGGACAGTAGCTTTCAATAAACCAGCAAAAATAATAAAGAAATTATATATGATTGGTAATACACACTGCCTTGATAGTTTATTTGGTATTTTCTCTTGAAGGGCCAAATTTAATGCTGAGTGAAGTCAATGGAGAGCTTCACATTGACTTCAATGGCTTTTCAACCAAAGTGATTTGATTTCATTATATATATTAAATACATTTCAGCATAAACATATAGTATACTCCCCATCTAATATTGAAAAAACAGCATGCACTTTAAAACCCTTTGGTCACATCTGGTCTACTACCTGAGATCTCTAGTGCATTCAGATACCAGCCTTGCAGCTGCTGTAACATCTTGAAATATGACCTAACTCCCTGGTTTTGCTTTTTCTGTAGCTATCCAATTTTTTCCTGTTATGGCCTCAGTCCAGCAATGTTCCATTAGACCCTTGCACCCATGCAAAACTAAACGGACCCAGAGTTAAATCATCTTTATTTTGTAGGAAGGAGATTTTCAAATGTACAAAAGGCAGTTGGGCACCACCTTTCATTTGTGCCCTTGATAATCTCCCCCTAGATCATTGTTTTACTCCCCCCTTCCCCCCCCCCCAATAATCCTGGGTATGCACAGAATTTAAACCCAGCTCTTATTTAGTTGCTTGTTTGCTAACTTCTGCTACTGTTTACTTTCTGGATTATATATCCAAGTATGGTAACATTATCAGGGCCACACACTGCTCTAGAAGCCTACTTGCTCTGCTCACTGTGTGTTTTCTTTTACATACCTTTTGCTGCTGTTCAATCTTTCACCATATCTTCAGTCCCCCATCTCCAAATTCCTTTTACACCTTCCAGCTGGAAAACTACTACAAGTAGCTTAAAACCAATTAGCAAGCTCCCTGCCAACTGCTGGCTGGATTCTTTCTCTGTCTTGAATATTGCTGTAGCCAAGAACTAAGCAAGGATACTCTTGCTCAGGGTTTCTCAAACAGGGGTTGCGACCCCCCTGGGGGTCGCTGAGCATTCCCCGGGGGGTCGTGAGTTCCTGCCGCTGCCGAAAAGCCGCCAAATGGATTATTTCCGCATTCGGAAGAGCTCAGCATGTCCGCCGAAAATAGCCGCTGAATGTGGAAGTATTCAATTCGGAGGTTTTTCGGCAGACATACAAGGGTCACGCCGCGCCTCCGGGGAGGAAAAAAAGGTCGCGGTCTCAATAAGTTTGAGAACCGCTGCATCTTGTTTAATAAGTAGCCAGTGCACTAAGTGAGCCAATAGTATCCACTGCTTGGCCAATTCAGTTGGAGCCATGCAATTTTTCACACTTTTCATATAATAAACACAAACACATGCACCCACTCTCTGAGATATCATTTCAATTCTAGAGCCAAAGAACAGGCCTCCATACTGCAAAGGGTAAAATATGGGGACATTAAACACTCCACTCATATTGGCTACTACTTTAATTTCACCATGGTGGTACTTTAGCATAAGCCAGTTGCAATTTCCAAGCAACAAATTAAATGTAAAGTAACTGTGTGTGACCACTCTCATAATATTACATGTGTGGATGTAGTTTAACAATACTGGCACCACAATAAGTATAGAAACAAGGTCTACATTGTTTGCTTTGGATGGCCAGGGGCATTACCTCAGGATGAGGAATTGCTACTTTTAAGAGGAAAAACTTGGCATGCTCATTTTTTAAGAAAAACAATACAGAAAGGACAAATGTGTTAACAGAAGGTCATTTTATTTTCTAAGGAATATTTGTTTGAGGGTCAATCAATGTTAGTAGTGACAGTAATTTCTGCAAGTTGGGGGGAAATCAAATATCAAAATACAAACAATTACCATTTGAGCAAATAAACATTTGCTACTTGCTAGGTTCAGTGATCAACTTCACATATTGAAACTTAAAAGTATTTAGCACCATCAGGCCCGGCGACAGGGGGGTACAACGGGTACAGCTGTACCGGGCCCCAGACTTAAGGGGGCCCCCCTTAAATCCGGGGTGGACCCAGTACGCAGCTGTACCCCCTTGTCGCCGGGCCTGTGAGCAAGGCGCGGCTCCGGGCAGCCGCTGCAGTGCTCGTCAGCCCCCTCCCCCCGCCCCCTTTTGCTTCTCCCGGCCAGGCCACACGGCCAGAGCGCATGCGGGGGTTGGAGCCCGCGGGCAGCAGGAGACCGGCCAGGGCGGGCCCGCGGGTGGCGGGAGACCGGCCGAGGGGGGTGGGGGTGGCGCGGGTGGCGGGAGACCGTGGGGGCGGGCCCGCACGATCTGCGTACGGGGCCCCAAAATTCCTGTCGCCGGCCCTGAGCACCATGCAAAACCACTAAATGTAGCTATGGAGTGGAATGTTTAGTACTTTGTTACATTGAATTATCTGATGTAATTCCCATCCCAGACTGAAGACAAAACGTTTCTGAGACTATTAAAATTTGATTTCTTTCTTTCTCCATTCCCAGATGCAATCCCTCTTCCACCCACCCCAACTGTCCAGATGGGGTTTTGGAATCAATGTCTATGTTACTCAGCATACTTTCTAGTAACACACTACCTAAAATTGAACACAGCATTCCAGGAGTAATGACATCTAAGCAATATAGTAAGGATATGTTACTGAATGAGCTTTCTAACCTAATACCTCTGTACTGTATGTACAGCCCCAAATACCTTAGCTCTTCATTGCTGCCATGTCTAATTTTCTGACAACTCTTACTTATAGACCCTATTCAATATTTCCTGGTCTCTTTTGTCCTTTTAGTATAATGACTTGTTCATTATGTAATATTACTCACAATTTTTATTTATTCTAAACACTTCTGCTTCCTTCCCCTACTCCTTTCTTTATGTATATTAGGGTGACCAGACAGCAAGTGTGAAAAATCAGGACAGGGTGGTGGTGGTGGGGGGGGGGGTATAGGTATATAATAAAAAGTCCCAAATACCAGCACTCTCCCTTTAAAATTGGGACATCTGGTGACCCTAATGTACATTCATGTTGTGTATGTTTGTGCCTGCAAAAGAACTAAAGGGCAAACATCTCAACCTGTGCAGAGCCTGACTTCACTTGGGTACAAAGCACCCAAGCAGAGTGAATTACAAAGTCAGGGGCTATATTTGTGTAATTGAGAGAGAGTAAGATCTGTGGGCAGGGATTAAGTTCTGCCACATTTGTTAATAATAATAATCAAACTAGATAATGAACCACCTATCATTTTACAGCAACAGAAACACTGCATTTTTGATAGAACTGCCAAGTTACGTTTGATGCCAGTAATTGCCAGGCTTTGTAGTGAAGACCCTTTCCTCATTATGAACCAACTGCCACATAGCGTTTGAATCTTGTTCCAAAGGGTGATCTAACAGGCCACTGTCAGCGATTGCAAAAGGTGCAGAATGAGAGTGTCCAAACACTTTGTTTAATCTTTTTGCCAGCATTCAAGATGTCTAGATGATGGAAATGGCAATGCTATCAGAAAATGAGACAAGATTAACATCCACAGTAGAAATACATTATTTCCATCCTTTGAGTATTCTGCTAACTTCATTTTCATTTCTTTGATTTCTTCTGCTCACCATCTGTTCTGTAATAATTTCAATATAAGTGCAAAGTTTATTTTTATATTGAGTGTACAATAGGTTTAAACATAGATATGCTTCTTCCATTAACCCTTGCTAACACCAGAATCGTGAGATTGTGCAATAGTATATTTCAGTGAAAAGAAAATTTCTGTTCTGTAACTGTGCATGTTTCTGATTAAAAAAACATTTAAAATATTCTGTATATTTTTAACACTATGGATTTTAATATTCTTGTATTTACTGTATATTTCAAGATAAAAACTTATGCCACACTGGAGTAAAAGTACATCTAACCTAAGCTGGTTAAGAGAACATCTCAGAAATTTAAGAGTAAAAACACTACAAGAATGTTGTAATTATTCCAGAAACAAGCATTATGAAACTAGAAAATTTAGAGCTAAGGTTTAACTTCCAGACATATTAATGTATGGATATCCACAGCTGGGGCTCTCAATTAAACTTAGCCTTGCCCTTAGTTGACACCACGAGGAGAAGAAATAAAATCTCTCTTTTAAAATTAGTTTCCTCTAGTCTAAACCACAAACAGTAAAATGCCTTAATCACAATCATAAGGTTATTGCATGGCTGAGATATATATCAGAAATATTGTCCCATTGTAGATAGATGACTACAGTACAGTATGTGAGAAAGGAAGTAATTTAATGTAACCAAAGTATCATTTGCAAAATTAAAATATTGCTGCACTATGTTAAAATGTATCACTGCTGTTCCCTTTGGCCTTTATTCTGTGCTGAGATGCCCAGGTATGCACCCCATCTGCAATCAGTGGGATAGAAGTAAAAGTATAAAGTTAAGGATGTGCTGAAGTCCTTTGCTGAATAGGGATAGATTTAAGTAGGAGTTTAAGTGTTTTGCAAAGTCAAGGTCCTAGTGAGCACAAGATTTGATTTACTAGTATATGAGGATGATACATTTCATGAAACAAAAATAAAAAATACCTTTACTCTAAAAATCACAAGTGAAGGCTCAGAACAGTCAATCACTTCAAAAGTCAAGTTTACATATCTGGCTGGATGAAGGGAGAATAAAAAATGGAGCAATGTTTTCAGCCTCAGGCATTTGTCAAAGGTATTTAATTTTTAATTCTTCTGACAGTGAAATGGATCCATCTTCCCAGAGCATCTTTTTTAACTTTTTTATTTAATTCATTAGAACCACTAGACCGTTACTAGATCATTTAGAACCAGTGTTTTGGAGTTTACTTTTTTTAACAGTAATTGAAATGTTTATTTTCAATAGAAACATATTGTTAGTAAACATCAGCATTGATTTTAATCATATTTATATTGGTTTGGTGGTAAAATAATTGCAAATCTTAGCATTTTTTAAAATCTGCAGTTTTTCAAGTTATGACGTCTAGATTACTCTAGTGGAATTATACTAAAAGCATAAATTGGTTCTAACAAAAAAAATCTTATCTAGATTTGGAAAAACACAGTGTTGATCATATTCATCCTGGTTTGCTACAAAGATCTCATAAATAATGGAACCAGGAATATCAATTCACATTTCAATGAGAAACAACTTGAAAACAATGTTTTATAATAGGTTTGAGAAACAGTTTACATTCCAGTGCAGATTAGATGCTCCTGTATGTTCTTCAGAAATGTGTTTCTTTAAATATGTACATATATTTCAAGGTTGATGTGATAACATATAAGGCAATGTTGATAAAATTTCCTGTTGAAATACTATCTGTTGACCTAATATGTTATAAACCAAGTATTAGACCTTTTAGTATCACATAGGTTATTTGAGCCATTACAGTTATTATTCTCCTTTTAGAGAGTATGAATGTATGAAGCAACGAGTGTTTAATATGAAACCAGAACTAATCCTCATGCTGTGTTATATATGTATTCATTTTTATTTGTAGTCCTCATTCCCATCATTTCAATCTGCCACCCATACAATGATATATTATTTATGTCTGAGCTCCTGCAAGCCAGCCGCATGTGGAAATTCCTTTTACTTCAAATGCTTTGACTGTCATTTTTGCTTCTACATCCTGAGGTATTATCTATTCTGCAGTAAAATTTGCTCACTTAACTTACATAACTAAGTCCCATTCACTTGTGAGAGAAAGGAGGATTTGAATCTGAAGCGTCACAGCTTTTGGGAAACATCCAGACTTCATCATGTTCAGGTAAGAACAGATCAGAACAGATTAGTCAAATATTAAAGTACTGAAACAAATAATTAAGGAAGTGATGAACAGTCCAGGATTTAAGATGGGGTTTGAAGATGTACTTTAGGCAGGGGATATCTATAAAAACAAAATCCTGATGTACTTTCAAAGGTTCTTCCATGCTGGGGAAAAGTTTACAATATAGCTGACATAAAAGTAAATCCATCCGTCTTTCACATGTTTTTCAAAAAATTCTTACTGTGTTTTCTCGTTACCAAAGATATTCATGTTATAGAAGAATTTGTGCCCTCACAGCCCCATCTCCTGCTATTTGATACTATAGTGGAATAATGTTGAAATTATGACAATGCAGTTTCAATTGTCTGATTTGTTTCATATGCACAAGACTGTGATTTTATTGATAGAAGACGCTCATAAACAGAAGATTGAACTCGTCCATACAGAAGCTCATAGGATGACACCCTTATTAAAAGAAAAATCTTTTAAATAAGGGCAAAGAAAAATATTAAATGTTCTGTTTTATGTTCAGGGGAATGTGCATTCGTACTTAAGGGTCAAGTCCTGTTTTCCTTACTCAGACAATAAGTTTCACTTAAGTCAATGAAAACTCTTATTGTTATGTACAACTTGCATGATCTCTATGGCTTTGCTTCAACAAGAAATCTTGTGGTCAAGTGATTTGCATAAAATAATCAATTTATTTCCAGTGAGAAAACCTGTCAGGCATGATAGTTAAACTGTAGATGATTCATTAAAAATATATATGGATGTTTTTGCTGTCTCTATGTTCATTCTCCATGATCTATCTAATGCTTTAGACAAAGTCAATACACAGTCAATACACAGTCCTATATCTCTTCCTGTTTCTATTTTCATGAATCCCTTCTCTTACTTCTTGCGTCTCTACCAAATTCTCCAACCATTTCTTCTGTATCTCCTTTAGGGTATGTGTTCACTGCAGTTAGCTTGAGTGACTCAAATGACCGTGCAGTGGGAGAAAGACCTCAATAGTAATGCAAAAATGATATTAATACATTTATTATAACTTATTTTAATATTTGGTTGTTACAAACCTGTTTGTGCCTTTACTGGCTATTAAGATAGAGCTGCAAGAATGTTATTAGCCAGGATGCTTGGAAATATTACAATACCTATGTTTAGCTAGTTATGTTACAAAACATTTAAGCTAATCAAAGAAATTTCAGAAGGTTTCTGCTTCTGTCTTCCAAGGACAAGCAAATGTAATCCCTTTGTGAAATGCATACTTGCCAATATGTTTAAATGTAAACCTCCTCACACGTTTCCCAATATCAGTGCTATCATAACATGTTTTATATACAACATAGAATCTAATCAACTTGTTAAACTAGTTAGTAATGTAAGAAGCCATTTATGTAAAGCTATTTATGTAAATGGAAAAATTAATTAATTACTGGCAGTGCTCAAGAAACTCTCACGCCTCTGAGGAAGACAAAAAGCATCTCAAAAATTGTTATAAAGAACCAGTAACTGCTTTAATAACTATTTAAGCTCAAGACTTTTTATGGGTTATTTAATTTAAAAGACGATTTTAAGAACTAAAAATTTTAACTATTAAATGTTTGGACTTTTTTAAAATAGTATTTAATTTCCTGTTAAACTTTAATATAATTGAAGGAATGTCTCAGAAAATGGACTGAGCGAAAAGCAAGAGTTAAAATTAACTTTAAACTTTATCTGATGCATTCCTGCCTCACAAAGTCAATTAGAATTGTTGCATATTCACTAAGCAGACCATATAGTCAGGAGCTGAAGATGTCACCTAAGCCAATCCTGCAGGCATGGAGCCAATGTAATAGTGACAGCAACCAGCTCTGCATCTAGCCAAGTCTGAAGGAGTTTTGGTTTCCTATAATTTGAGCCATTTTTAAGTATTAAATAAGATTCTAAGATTGGATTCACAAACATTTTGGAGAGCAATACATTTTGGTCTTAATTTATCAGATGAAGAACACCCCAAATGCAGTTCATTCTCAGAGGTGTAATCTTTGCTAATGTGACAAAGCTCCAAGTCTATACTTGCGGGTCCTGTGTTTCCTGGCGGATTTCACTAGCCTTAGAGGCTCACTGTGACCATCCACGTAGCCCATCTCTCTCTAAAGACAAGGTCACAGCCTATTGAGCCATTTTCATCATAAGCCAGTGAGAAGTTATCCTTCCTGGTACAGTCTCTGTTGTCTCCCTAGTCTCAGTGATTAATTGGGGAAGGTAGGAAGGGGGGAGCCCGGGCCTGCCCTCTACTTCGGGCTCCAGCCCAGGGACCCTAATAGTATCAGCTAAGATGGCTGACCTTTTAACCACCAAACACAATACAATTCCCTGGACTACTTCCCCACAGCAGTCCCTGCTTCTTTACACTCCGCTTCACCCTTACCTCAGGGCCTCCTTCCAAACCGCTCTCTGCTCCAACGCCTCCCAAACTCCTGACACCCACACCCACCTGACTAAATGGGAGGGTTTTTAAGTGGTTTCAGCCAGCCCCTGATTGGCTTCAGGTGTCCCAATCAGGCTAGCTGTTTCAGCTGCTTTCTAGAACCTTCTCTGTTTGGCTAGCCAGGGAACAGGGACCTGCTCATCCTGAGGCTGATATACTTCACTTCCAGCACTCTCCTATACCCTTCTGGTCTGACTCAGTCACACTAACGAGTTTCATTGAGTGACATATAGAAGAGACTGTAACAAAAGTAACCAGTTTATTATTTAATATTATACACATATATAATTATATTAAATTAATGATTAACCACTTATATTCTGTCAGGGATACTATTCTAATTATTTTACTTGGTATTGATTATAGTGTCCCATAAGGTCCATAAAATAACCCAATGACATAATTAGTGGGAGTTACAGTTCCTGAGATAGACCTACTAGTAGCCAGTATCAATAATTCAAGTTTTTATTTGGGTTTTCTCTGATTTGGCAGGAAGAGAAACGATTAATAAGGACTGGCCTATCATTTATTGTTTCTCTAGACTACATGTATTTAGCAATTTTAAAACTGAAATTACTTGTCATCCAATAAATTTAAAACTACCCCCATTGCTCCATCACAGTTCCCATGCCATTTATATCCATGCTTAAAATACAATTCTTATGTTAAACCTCTTTAAATAATAAAAAAAAACAGGATTTCAAAAAACAGTGATTTTAAAAAAGATATTTGCACTACCCGGAGACAAATTTTCATCTAGTGCATGCACTTTGGGCAGGCTTCTCAAAAGCATTGGCCTAGCTTTGCTCCCATTGACGTAAATAGTAAGACTGTCCTGGATTTCAAAGGGAGAAAATTTCAGCCAATGCTGAGTACTTTTGAAAATCCTACCTTTTATATCCAGATTATATTACTTCTCTATGAAAGTCTGATTCTATTATTAATAAGAGGTCAGATAAACAGGCTCAATCAGCTGTTAGTAATAAACAAAAAATATTAGTCAAATGCCAAAAGAGCACAATACAGGAAGAGAAGTTTGGCAATGTATGGTCCTATCTGGAGAAGTGGTCCTGCAGCCTAATTTATTCCCAACTACCTTTCAGAAAGGTATCTTTTTGTATATCATGTGTGATTACAGAAAAGAGACCAAGAAAATTATTTAGTCACAAGTGAAGATCTCATTATAGTATCTTAATTAACTTAACTGATAACCTAAAGCTATCTGTTCATGTCATTATGGCAGAAAACATCTGTAACAACAAGTAGTTCCTGACAAGCTAGAAGCATCTGGCAATAGGTCATTATCAATCACAGAAAACGTTTGCTCTTCATCAGTCACAAGTAGTCTCTTCCTAGCCATCTCAACACATTTCCTTAGGGTCAAGGGGTCAGAGGAAGAGGACACACAGCTACAGTTCAGTTTAAGCCCAGAGTTTGGTTCACCTACAAAGAATCATGTCAGTATGGTTCATTGTCTAACAGCTTCCTTTATTGTGCAGTGCTGAGTATGTTCTGATACCTTAATTAATGAGAAAAATAAATAATCATTCATGGTTTTGGATTAAAGTTGTGGGAAAAAATAAATCTGATGCTAAGTGCACCTATAGCCTTTATTCATTCACATGGGCGATAATGAGGATTAAAATTTTAAAGAGGAACACATCTTTAGGCAATGGAAAAATTACTGTCCCCCAATGCTAAAAAGAATGGACCACTGGCATCAAATGTAGCTCCTTTGGAGAGAGTTGGCATTATAGTAAAACAATATCCCAGGAGATTTAATAAAACAGTTATTTTTTCTGGACTACAAGTAAATGAAATATCTGAATCCATTTTGGGACATGTAGATTGCATGGTACAGATAATTAGAATTCCCCTCTATATCTTCCCCTTGTTTCTCTTTACCACTTCCCTCTTCTTTTCCTTCTCTTTTGGTTAGGTATTTTTTAAATGATGTATGTGTGTTAAGTGGCAATAATATACTACTGACCCAGATATGGCAGGAAGAAAGAAGAGATACCCGAAATCTGGTTTAACTGGTGTAACTTTATTAGGCAATACATTTGAGAACTGTCCAGCAATAACTTGACCTGTACAGGTGATCCCTCCGTTAAATCCATGCCATCTAGCAGAGTGGCTGCCATCAGCCCTCCAGCCTGTTAACCTGCCCCCCGCATTATTACTGAGGTCCCATTACCCCCCATTCCCATTTGTGAGTTAAGGGACTGGCAAAGAAGGGTTGTCTCCATGATATGCAAGAGAAGCACCAACCCCATTCCTCATCTTCTTTAAGAGATGCCACCCCTAAATCCTGGGAGCTAGATCCATATTGTACCTTCACTGGGCGCCTGCCAAGTTTTCTTTCTCCTGCTGACCCTGACAAGACCTTCCCATCTCTGAGGCTACAAGAGCCAAGGGACATTTTTAGTGTTGGCTGTACCACCTTTCCTCGTACAGTGGGGATAAAATCAGTAGCCCTGATTCATGTCAGCTTCTGTTTCTGTAAACTCATAGGTAGACCCCTGTAGCAGAAATCTTGCCAGGAAGGAAATTTAAAGCTATGGTTTATGGAAGCAGCATTAACCTCCTCTCTGCCTGGGGGCCTGTAGGGAGCAAAGTGCATCTTCTGAACAGTTTCTATGGAGTCCTGGCCATGATTTCTCACTGCCTTTCTGGTGGAAAAACTGGAGGAGAGCAGGCAGTAGCAATAGCACCTGCTCCCTTTTTGGGTCGACAGTGAGAACAGCTGTTGCAGGGAAGTGTAATTTACTCCTTTTTATACTAGTCTGGATGAATTCATCCTAGTCACTGCAACTAACTTCAACATTTTGTCTTCTATCAATAACATCTTTTAAAGGGAATGGAAGATAGAACCTTGATCAGTCCCTGGTTTTCATGTTTAAAGGAGTATGAGTCAAATTCTTTTTCCAAATGGGAATGATGAATACATGTTCTGATTGGTGCAAAGGGACAATTTTTAGTCACTATCTATGTGTGTTTGGGAAGATGCTGTGTCTAGTACAACACTTTCTCTGAGACATCTGAGAAGGGAATGAGTTACATTTACCATATTGACCATTTACCTTTACCCTTTTTAAAAATCTTTGGTGGGAGAAGCTGCTGTTGCAATTTTGCCATTGTGTAGAGGGACCATCATTACAGGGATAAAATTGTATTAAGCCCTATAGAATGTCAAATTATTGAAATTCATAAAGGAAATGATTTTGCATACCATACAAAAAGCAAGTATTAGAAAGACCTGAAGATAATTATACAGTGCCCTATTTTAATGTTATTCTGAATTGATTACATTGCTTTGAAAAGTCAGTATGAAATGCTTGAATGATAGTAATAGAAAACAGAAAAAATCCTTAGACGAGGAAATCAGAAAAGAGATAAGTTTAGAAAAATAAAAGGCTGGAAAAAGAAACAGAAAAAGTCACACAAAAGACATGCCCAGGTTTGAAATTTTTGTAGGTTGTCTGACTCATACCCAGAGTGGACTATATTACAAAGCATTATTGGAATGAGGTGTGATTTAAGTAATCAGTCTGCTACAGTGATGTCTCAAAACTGTTGTGGCAACACAGTTGTGTCCTCTAGTCCAAGTGTAACGAGCTACCATATGGGGCTACGGGCAAATCTTGTTTGTGTAAAAGACTTTAAATCACCTTTTGCTATTTCCAGTAAATAATTTACTCAGAGTTCTATTAAGGCACCAGTTACTTTGGTTTTCCAAAAAGAGTTTTGCACAAAAGGTAAGAAACAAACAGAAAGCTTTCTGTTCAGAGTGGGAGAATTCATATAAGTCTGAGGCACTATCAAAGCACAAGTGGAGTTTTATATCTCAGCGATTACTTTTTGTTCCCCTTCTACAAAGCTCTGTTTTCTTGTAGGATACTTAGGACAAAAACCATCCCCACCTTCTTGAATGTTTGGAAAATGCCTAGTATATTGTGGGTGCTCTCCTAAATAAATAATATATTTTCCCTTAAGCTTGTTTTTATTTCTAGTATGTTATGGCAGATCATGAACTGTTCAAGCACATTATTATATTATTTCTGATCACAAGTCAGGATTACATTTTTCCTGTCAGATATGGATGTATATCATATGTATGTTTTATTTATGCTTGTTGTTTGACACATTTTCACTAAAAAAATTTATAAAAAGAACGACCAACAATTTTAGGCAAATAATGCACGTACTCAGCAACTACAAATCAGGTTTTGCAACTCTTAAAGCACACAAAGATAGATATATTTCAGAAAATAAATCCAGAATATTATGTCTCAATCACATACGACCATTACAATCTGTTAACATTATTGATAGCGTTCAAATTATTTCTAGTATATCTGAATCCAATTGGATTATATAATTTCTGGCATATTCAGTTTCCCTCCTTCTATTGCCAGTACACATCCTAGCAAGCACTACCATATTCAATTCAAAGATTAGATTATAAAAATCCAGTACATTCTGTTTAACCTGACAGAACATTAATCTAAATCTGTATTTATGAAAAATTAGTTTTCTATAGAACAGATTTGGTCTCAATTGGCTTCAATTTACCAGATTTTCTTAACTGAAGGGACAATTTTGCTCCCTTTTAGAGATCAGCCACTGCTCATAATTTATTTCAGCTTTTATGTTCAGTGCCTGCAGGTGCTGTTTTGTGAGGCTACAAATATTAACAAGGTACTTGTGTTATGTGAAGTCACTAATTACCCCTCATTTTCTTGAGATCTTGCCTGTAGTGTTTTAGTGTGTGTCTGAGCATGTGTGCATTTTGTTTGCTGTGTCTCACTGCATTGTAGGATGAGCTCTCTCATGTTTTGTTTTGTTTCTACACGCCTGATGCAAAACCCACGGAGGTCAGTAGGAGTGTTTCCATCCTACAGGTGTTTTGTTCATGCCCTATATTTGCTTCTCTCTCTTCTTTCACTAGTCAGTTCATTATTTCACCATGGGAGGTCAGTTAGGTTCCTCACTCTGAATTCACTATTGCTAGTTGGAATCAAACCTTGGTACAGGTCTCTGTCTGTATTTGTGACTGTACTGTCACCATCTTTGTGATGCTACTGTGCTGCAGTGGCATGGAAGGATTTATGATTTTTTTGTTCATTGTGGTCCAGAGGCTATGTTTTCCCCTGCTCAATGTTGTTTTTTCCATTTTAATTCCTGTAGACTGATGTTTAACTGCTCTGCCTGATTTTTGTTTGTAGGAATGCTTAGCCTCTCAAATTTGGATGAGATCTGAGTCAGATATGGTAATGGATTCTTGCTTCTTTGTTTTATTTGTACCAGATATAATGTCACTTCTTTTCCAGAGATGCTGACTATGGTGATTATCCTGGGCTGATTGTCTGACTGCAAAAACATGTGTTTATTTATGACAGAACTTGCTATATTGGGTGAAGCAGCAACTACATGGAAGATGATTTGTTTGAAGGACAAGTGACTGAGCAATTGCGATAAAAGCAAAACAAAAGGATCACAATCACAAACCTACTAACCATGTAATCATGAACAAAGCCAACTGTTAAAGAGGGAAAAAGCTATTAAGCAATGCACTAAAATGCTGTCGAGCACTGAAAAGAACAATGGCTGTTATTCCTGCTGTGTGTTCATGACTTTTAAAAGCTTACAAACCAAGGTTACAATGTGTCATTGTAAAGACGACAATTTTTAGTGTAAGTGATGGGCACATGATAAAGCAAGACCTGTGAATGAGTTCTTAGGCAGGCTAAGATACTTTGCCCTTGTTCTGAAAGGTACCGGTAGTTCAGACTCTGATGAGAGCGCCAACTGATATTTAGTGCCAATTTTTGTGATATAGACACACAGACAATAAGCAGCAATTCACAGCTCATAAGACACCCACATGGTGGAAACTTTTATCCATTACCAGTATTAGCTAGTTCTGACCAGTCACAGAGATGAACACACCATAACCCACTACTAATTCTCTGCACCAACTGGCCTCTATTAAGGGAGGAGTTCATACTGAAATGCACTGCTTTTACCCTACCACCTTTTTGCTTTCCCTTTCTTGTGTGTTAAAGTGGTGTTTCATATATGCTGGGCTTAAGTTTTCTCTTATTCGTTCTTTCATTTAAAATGTAAAAATCACTCTTCTAATGCAGTGGCAACTAGTTTATTAGGTAATTAATAGGCGGCAAGTTTAAAACAAACAAAAGGAAAGATTTCTTCTCACCACGCACAGACAACCTGTGGAACTCCCTGCCAGAGGATTTTGTGAAGCCAAGACTATAATAGCATTCAAAAAATAAATAGATATATTCATGAAGGATGGGGTCCATCAATGGCTATTAGCCAGGATGGTTCTGTTTGCCAGAAACTGGGAATGCGCAACAAGGGATAGATTACTTTATGGTTACCTGTTCTGTTCCTACCCTCTGAAGCACTTTGGCCATTTTTATGTTCTTAAGTAACAAATGTGAAAGTGAAAAATGCTCACTTTGTATTTGACTGAATGGTCAAGTTTCATCTTCCAAATATATGTGTGTGAAATTGAGTTTGGAGTCACCCGGCTGAGAAGGAATCCTCTACAGTTCTCTAATTTTTTTTAATGAAGAACAAATCCAGGCTTGTTCTGAAAAGCCACCAAATCTTCTGCAAGGTCCAGGATACTTCAAACAATTAACAGGGGCATGCACCATGTCTACAAGGACACTAATAAAGCAAGAGATGGATTCAGAGGTGTGGTGTTTTAAAATCACCCATGTGCATCTTCATCAAGAGCACAGTGAAGTTCAAAATTCACTGTGCCGTTTGGGCAAAGCAAATAGGGGCTGAAGATTGATGATAAATTTGCTAGTAATTTGCTACTAAATGCATAATGAACAGGAAAATAGTACAGTTCTATCTTTTCTTGTTTAAAAATCATTAATGCCTCTGTGGCAAGAGGAATGAGAAAATCATGTCAGTGGTGCATGAAGGGAAAGAACAGCCTAGGGCAAGTCTGAATGCATGGATAACCAGAATTTGTTTTCAATCACTCATGGGTTGGAGGTGGGGAGGGATACTTGAGGGGGTCATTTAGGGATATGGGGCAAAAAATTGTTGGATGATTTAATTGGGGATTGGTCCTGCTTTGAACAGCAGGTTGGACTAGAAGATCTCCTGAGGTTCCTTCCAAACCTGATACTCTATGATGAAATGGAGACTTTGTATTAATTTTACCTCTGCAAAATTCATTCCTAATTTCAAAACCCAAATGAATAAATCACTATAAATTAATAAATCAAATAATGCACAAGAGGTTCTCTTCTAACTTTAGTAATCCTATGATGCTAAGACCATGGAAAATGCAGACACCTTCAATATGACCTATAATACTTTAGTAACAAGGCAGTTTCCTGGCCATACTAATGAAAGCTGAAAAAAAAAGATTTTTGCATAGGGTGTTTTATGAAAGATAATTCTGTTCAAAGTACACATTTGTTCTTTGCAGTTCATACTATAAAATTAACTCACAAGGATGTTATGTGAATTTATGTCTCTGTTGTATGTATTACATATTTTGGCTGCACTGAATCCGTTTTTTTAACACTAGTTATTTTAGTCCAGTCCACAGCATTATTTTTCTGAGTTGTACAATGGGTCTTTTCCCCCAGTAGCATGTCGTGCATGTATTTTCAAGATTAGTTTCAACACACCATTGGTTTACATTTTCATTCTCCGCCCTTCTCATCTTCATGGAGACCCCTCTGTGCATTTGCAATGTTATGCAAAATGTAACAACAAACAAAATAAATCTGCCACTTTCAGAGGATTGCACTGCTATACGCTCTCTCCACTCCACTTTACAGATAGGAATCTTACTCTCAGCAATCCACAGGTTACGTCAGTTATGGCTCTGTCTTGTGTGTGCTCTATAAAGGTTTCCTTGCTAAAATGGGGTTTGCTCAGATAATGATCAGACAGTGGTCAGAGTAAAAGGTGATATTGTCATCTGTACATATCAAGGGATGGAGGGTTGAGTTAGAATAACAGTGGAACGAAAATAATTAGTTACCATTAAAATTATATTAATATAAATACATAACCCAGAAAATGTGACTCAGCTGGAAGTTTTGTTTTAAATTCAGCTGGTAACAGAGATTGCCCCTGTGTGAACAAGTTACACTCTTCTAGATTATTATGTCATTTATATTATGGTAGCCCTCACAGATCAGGTCCAACGTCCCATGGTTCTGGTACTGTACAGAGGTAAATATGAATACATTTCAGTAACATTTTTGACAAACTTTTTGCTTGTTTGAAAAAAGTACAGACTTGGTGACATTGAGATGTTTCATGAGTTTGTGACGATTTTGCCAAATTCTTCATTTTGGGAGGAACAAATAGAAAAAAAAATTCAAGGTTTTGTTTCAACATTTTTAAAATGAAACATTTCAATTCAAAACAACTTCTTTTTGAAATTACCTTTAAGGGACAGTTTTTAATTTAGAAATGTACAAATGCTTGAAATTAAAATGAAACATTTCAATTCGGCACAAACAATGTTTCATTTTGCCCTAAATTAATTTTATTTTCAATGTTTCAATTGGTCAAAAAATATTTTTGGTTCAACGCAAAATGAATTTATTTTTCCTTTTTTGTGGTGTGGGGGGACGGAATTGCCAGCAAACCAAAGTATCTTTTATGCACCCAGCATATGTGTGCTATTTTATTTTCTATCCATGTCCACTGAAGATAGGACAAGTAGTAATGTGCTTAATCTGTGGCACGGAAGATTTAGGTTAGATATTAGAAAAAACTTTCTATCTTTAAGGATAGTTAAGTTCATGAATGGGTAACCAAGAAAGGTTGTGGACCCCACCACTGGAGGTTTTTAATAAAAAGTTAGACAAACATTGTTGAAATCTTGAAAGATTGCAGATTAAACTGAAATTTCCCATTGTTTTACTCCCTGAGAGACAATAAATAAAGAGATGACAATTGCATCTTTAAGTCCCAGTAACTTAATCAGGTGTTTCAGAAATATCAAGTGTGCAATGTTATATTATAAAGGAATCTGAGGATTCTTCCATTTTTGTAATTAGTAATTTTTCTTTAGATTTGCAATCTTCTGCTTAATCATCACTATCTTTAAAGTGCTTATCTGTACTTCAAGAGAATTGAATTGTTCCGCTCAATATCAACCAATTTAGAGTTTCTACTATATATGCCATAATCAAGAGCCAGTCTGATTAAATTATGGGTATATATTATACAGCTCAGTACTTATTATTTTTTTTATTCATAGGCATTTCTATGGTTCTCAGCACTGTAGTATTTAGGCGCCTCACAAATCTTACTGAATATAATCTCACAACCCCCTTGTGAGTTTAGGAAAGTATTATTTTCATTTTTGTATGATTTTCTTCTCTATAGAAGTGAATTCTTCTATATAGAAGTGGATTATTTTATGCTTGAATATTAGTTTATTCTTATTTGAAAGAAAATATTTGAAAAACCTAAGTGGAAACCCTTTTTCTGATTACGTGCTGTTGCTGATGAGTCCACTGCTGTGAATGAATCACGCACTGGGTGTCCAAACAGGAAGTCCTGAGCTCATGAACAGAAACAGTCATTTCAGGGCGTGAAAAATCCATGAGTTTGTACCCAGATGGGCAGATCCCCAAATGGCATAAACTGTCATAGCTCCATAAAAGCCAGCTGGGGACCTGCCCCAGTTTCATTTCAATTCTCCCATCAAGGCCCTGGTATCATTTGTCTTCTTAACCAAAATATCTCAGTGGATCTCCCTGGGGCCTCTACTCATTAGGAAGCCCCTTGCTACTTGGCCTCTCTCTCCTGTGAGGAGCTTCCATGCCTGCAAATACCTGTGAAAGGGGAAGGGATTTCACAATATGGGGAGAAAGCCACTTAAGGAACTGCAGGTATTGTAACTTGTACATAACTGGAGAAGGCTTTGCTCTATGGATTGGGGAGAATAAACTGTGGCAGAGTGTGGTCACACCACCATCTTGCCCATCCCACACTTTCAACGCTGGAGCCCTATAAAAAAGTGTCTATGGCTCACATAAAGGGAAGATGGCACTCCGCATTCTGTCACGTGGGACCCTCAAGTACCAGCTTCCTTCCATTGTAGAAACCGTGGGGAGTGTGGACCCTAAAGAAGTCCTCAATTAAAGTGAGTAAAGCAACATTTAGTCTTCATGGCAAACTTCAACTCTATCCACCTTTTTTTCTGTGCAAAGAGATACTGAAGGAAAATAAATAAGCAAATATAGCAAACCACTAAGCACAACAAAGTCACTGATTATTTTATTTACTCCCACCTCTGCTACTTACCCTTTTCTAATCACCCACTCAAGCAATGATTCAGATTTCTAACTTGTACTCAAACAGAACTCTTGCTGGCCTCTCACTGAATAGGGGCCTCCCGAAAAAGAGTGAATGGAAAAGGTTATAGTAACCAACATATTAAATATTTGATTTATATGGACAGACAACTTGAAATCCATATTTGTCAGAAATGTTTGAGCTACTATAACTAAAAGAAAAGCCTAAGATTTTTTTTAAAGTGAAAGACATTAGCAAAAACAATTCTCTTTTTTAAAAAAATTTAGCTATCTTTGACAGCACCTTGTGTGCAGTTATTTTTACGATTTCAAGTCTGTCAGTTAGTTTCTCCCTTATATGAATTAACCATAACACAAGAAAACACATAGAATTTTTTAAGAAAATGTAAAGTGTTTTTTTTAATTCAGAACATATTTTTACAGAAGGTTCTATCACAAACTGGAATTATTTTTTTTAATTAAAACCAACTTTAAAAGTTGATTCTTGTATTTCATAATTATTTGTTTTTGTTTAATTACATTTTCGAAGAGATCTGCTGTATGAGAGATGCATTTCTACCCATGCCAGGTATTCTGTTGGGAAAGACTGATGTGATCTTTTCTATTCAAAAAGCCAAAAGAAATTTCTTAAAAATCAAAACAAATATATTTTTAGGGCTTCTACGTCCAGACCTTTGAAAGTCAACCCTCTATTTATCTATCTCTCTGGAGTTTTGCTTGGAAGAAATCATTAACATATTTTTGTAGTTGTTCCCTCACCTCCCTACAGAGTTGGAAGCATTTCAAAATTTCTCTACATCCTCCTTCAAAGTCTTGGAGATACTTGTGATAATTCCAGGCAACTCTTCCTGTGTTTCCCCTTATTAGTTAAGGAAGGGGACCCTCAGGCTTCTGGCTCCCCTAGCCGTCACCTCTCTTGGGTGAAGACATATGTCCCTCTCTCTTCCCCTTCTGACCAGGGTATCTCCAGGCTGAACTGTTCTCTGCCTTCACTCTATTATTCCCAGCAAAAGGCAGGCTGCCTAACCGGGCTTCTCTTCAGAGAACAGTAACAGAGTAATTGCCAGCGGTTATAAGTTACCACACTGCACTTCCTATTGAAGCATATTTATTCTTAGGGTCGGAGTATTACAGAGAAAACATTAAACGATCAACAAGTAAATTCACTGTTTGTTGCCATCTGGCCCATCTCCCAGATCTTATATATTCTTTTAAACTAAATGTATAGGCAGCAGCCTACACTAGGCTCTCAAAAGCTTGCATTCCAATATGCATAAAATCCTGTGCTGATTGGCAAATTGGCAAAGCTATTGGCAAATGGTTTCTTTCCTTCTTTAATTTCCACCTCTTCTGGAGCAAATCAGGGAGGCTTCTAACACTCTCTGCAGCTGTGAATTACGTCCTCCTCTTCCTCGATGTTTCCCATCAGTCTGACTCTTGACTTCTCTCTTTTCTGTACCAACCCTCACCTACTCATTTTAACCCCTAAAAATCTCCTGCCTCTCCCATTTCTCCCCTCCCCCACAATTGTTCCGCTGCACTCCCCAAGATCGTGGCTCTGGGCCTTCCTCAGTCAACACCTAACATGCTCACTCCCAGCTCAGGGGATGGGCCAGTGGAGGGACCGAAGGAGCCTTTCAACCACCCATCTTCAGCAGCCAGTGGAGATAGTGACCTCTAATGGCAGGATGGGGGGGAAGGACTCACACAAAATCCTATCTCTGACTAACTGACAGAAAAGCCAGAGTCAGTAGGGTGCTGGCCAAGCCAGAGCAATCCAGGGTCCTCTGCTCTGTGTCCCCATCCAGCACCCTTGTTTTGAACCTGTGAGCATCACTCCGACCCCTGTTTTCTCATTAGTTGTCCCAAGTACTCAGTTGGAACCTGGGTCCAGTGGTCCCTCTTGCTAGCCTGGGGGAGGGGCCTTTAAAAGTGGTCAGGCTTGCACCCGCCCACCTCCCAGGTTTTCCAACAAGGCCAGGGCGGTACTAGAGATTTTCCACTCCAGTCCCCCGTGTTCAAGTTTTTGTAGGCAAATAGCCCTGAATCCTGCTATTTTTACGGCTCCTGGCTGCTGCAAGGAGGGGAGGAAGGATAGTGTTCCTTTAAAAAAAACACATCTGTTCCAAAAGTTGTGCTGGGAAGTGGCCAGCCAGGTTAGGGCTGTGCTGGTACAACAGCTCCCAGCTACTGCTGCTGTCACAAGGACATGCCCTTAAATTGCCAGAGCTGTACCTGCATGGGTGCAGCTTCCAGATGATGAAGTGTAGGGGTGGTCAGGCTGGAGGTACCGCTACCAAATCATAGCCCTACACAGTCACCTATGCAGACTGTGACTACCACCAGTTCAGGGTGTGGGCCCAGGCCCCAGAGATTGGGTAGTTCCGATAGCCAGTAAGAATGTGGAAAAAATGTGGTCAGCAAAATAAATATATAAAAAAATACATCAACATTTTCAACACAATGCTTAATGATTACTAAACAAAGGAGTGGTTTCCAAAGAGGCATAGAGAGCAAAACAGCTCTCTAGTAGCCAGCTTCCAGGCAGCTTTTTCTGCTGCTCAGAGATAGTCAGATTCATTCAGTCTAATAGACAGGCCCAGAACTGAGCTTCAAATTCAGAGGAATATGTTTGACCTTTATTTGACTCCAGACACTTCTAAACACTTTTCTAGCTACAAAGAAGTTTGCTGAAAAACTCAGATTAGCCTATGTGCATACACTGTGCCATAAGCAGAGATCCTACTTTTCAGTGATAAAAACCCAATATTCTATGATTAAAAAAAACACAAAAATCCATGTTTTTCCTCAATTAAAATAAAATGCTGAACTTTAGTTTTCCTAGCCACAATATATATAGGTATTAGTTAAACACAATGTTTTATTGTTATACAATAGAACCCGGTTTATCTGACACTTTGTATTAACTGAACCGACAGCCACCGAGGGCTAACTGCTGCTGTCAGCCCCAGGCAGCTGGTGATTTGGTTAACATGGGGAGACAGATAATGGAGGCTTGGATAAATGGGGTTCTACTGCATATGTTTTTATTTTTTTCACAAAATGTAAAAACTAAAGATTATCTGTAATAATGCAAATTCTGTATTTTTCCATGTTTTTTTCTTGGCAAATAGATTTCTAGGAAACCTGGTCATAACTAACATATTACTTGTTGAATTAAATCCATGTATCTACTAAAAGACTTTGCCTGTATGACCATCCTCCTTTCCAGTCTTCTTCAGCAGCCAATAGATTCCTTGCTTCCTTTCAAACCAGCAATCTCTCTGTCTTAGTGGTTAACTTGGGGTCCACCATCCGTACCAAACTCCCGTCCACTACTATTGCCCATCTCCCATTCAGCAGCACAATCTAGGGTGCTCCAGCTGGGCACACTCAGAGATTTGGAGTGTCCCAGTTCCATTGGAGGTAAGTATTAAATGGAAAGCAAGGCTTCAGGGGGGACACAACTATGGTAAGTTCTTAAACCTGTCATTATGGAAAGGAACAGGAAAATGGAGAGAGGACCTGATAAGTCCCTATGCCGAAAAGTATGAAATATCAATACTGGTGAATGGCTGAGTGCTTGAGAACCAGCCTCTGAACACATACAGGATCTGATTTTTCTAAGTGCACCAGATGCCTCAACTGAAGTCAATGGGATGAGCAGGCTCACATGTCCTTCCACTCCCTGAGTGTGTATCCATAAAACACCTTCGTATCACCTAATGCAGTCATAAAAGAACCTATTGGTGCTTTCTCTTTTGGGGAGGGGGCAAGAGGAGGGAATAGAGATTTATATTTTTATTTAAAAAAAGTTTAGAATGAGGTCCCAAATATTAACCTCAGTTGGGCATAGCGAGTCCTATTGGCAAAGAATTTGTTGAAGGGCTTTCCGCTGTTCAACTTCTGAAATGTTTAAGAGAACTTGTTTCTATTTTTGATCCAGCTTCTGACATTAATTTAAATATAGCAGATGAAAATCATATCACTAAATACAGTTGATGTTGCTGACGGGTACAGCCTGACCAAACTGTACTGCTGAATCTGAGCCAATTATAACAGCAACACTGACGTCTTACTGGTGGGGAATTCTTTGTATTTTTCATTGCACACAAGAAATGCTGTAATATTTTAAAAGTACTTGTTGCAGGGGCTTATCTCGTTGCCGGGAGAAACGAAGCTTCACACAGGTGGCTAGATGGAAAGTGGTGAGTTTATGGGAAGGTGCGGCATTACCATGCTGGGGGCTTCCGGTCATCACTGCCGTGAGACAGGAGGTCTGACACACCCAGGCGATGTCCAGAGAAGAAGCCCAAAGAAGAAGCCCAACAAACAAGGGCGTGTCAGCACAGATATACCCATACTCATTTACATCTCATACATACTCATATCTCATTAGTAGCAAGCAGCAAGCTAATTGATCACACGCTGCTCAGCACTTGTTGATTACACAGTCCTGCCTCAGTTTCCCCATTTAGTTTCCCACGCATTCATTCTCACACAGATGGGGTAAACACTCACACAGCTGGGAACTTGTTCCCAAACACACACAGATAACAAGAATTCAAGGCCATTTTCAGATTAATACCATCATTATGCCCTTGCCTGGAGTTGACTCAGAAGCGTAACTATGCCCCCTAGTGGTTGCCCGTGACAATTTCTTCCGGTCACTACAGTACTAGAGATGTAAAAAAGAGAAAACAGAGTCAAAGATTATTGAGGTGAAAAAGGCCTATTACAGGAAATAACTGGATTTTCCACTGTATTCTGTGTGATCACACACATCTAGAACTGGCTTCAAATAAAGCAATACATTATTCCAATATAGAGTCTTGTAATTTTCTCCAAGTACGTGGTTGATCCCTCTAGGTAGCTAAAGCAGGCTCTTCTTCTTGCCCTTGTACGGACCATGGACAAATCTTCTACAGTATGGTAGGTGAGTCTGTATACAATAGTAACAAGTGAATAACTGCAGATCGCAATATAGTGCTACATGACATGTCAAAAAAGGTGTAGGAAGCCCTCCTCAAAGTATGGGTATCCTGATAGGTTGGGAAGGAAAATAACCACACCTATGTTCAGCCCAGAAATGCCTCTTCTGCAGTCCATCAATGATATAACCAGTGCTACCTGTCCCACTTCCTTTGTGCACTGGGTACTCGGAACAGGCCACATTTACATACCCTGTGAGCTTTCTTCCCTTATGCTCACAGGAGATGGCATAATGCATTCCTTAAACTCTTTTTATAGAGAACAGAGAGGATAAAACTGGCAACATTCCACAGAGACTCTTACTGAGAAGTACACTCAAAATGAGAACATACTAAAATTTCATTAGGAAACTTAACCGTCCTTTATTCATTATAGAGACAAACTTAACACACTCATTGGTAAAGCTGGATGAAAACTTAAAATATAAAGTTCCTTAATGAATTATTCAATAAATAGTATTTACACCATTATAGAGCTGCTCAAATTCATCTGAAAACTATCCTTCAAGTAAATTATTGGACCAAAATTTGGTATAGCATATTTACCGTAATGTATTTGACTAACTCCAATTATGGGGATACAACTAATCTATGAGAGCAATATTCACCTGAGTATGCAGATTCCCTCAATTTACAGTATGTAAAATTCTTCCTCGTGAAGATACCGAAGGAATGTACAGCTTGCTAGGAACACTGCTCTTTCCAATCTACAGGCTTTGTCTTCAATAGGGAAAGTGGCCGAGTTTAAGCTGGGCTTAGCGAACATGCGCTAGTTAGGACAGATGTAAACTAGAACTTTTCCCAAGTGCAGATGCAGGATAACTCCAAAGGAAGCAGTGGGGGCAAGGACCTACCTGGCTTCAAGATTAAATTTGATGAGTTTATGATATGATGGGATAACATGATTTTGGCAATTAATTGATCTTTGACTATTCGTGGTAGATGGGACCCAGTGGCCTGTGATGGGATGTTAGATGAGGTGGGATCTGAGTTACTACAGAGAATTATTTTCTGTGTATCTGGCTGGTGAGTCTTGCCCACATCCTCAGGGTTCAGCTCATCACCATATTTGGGGTCGGGAAGCAATTTCCCCCTAGGGCAGATTGGCAGAGGCCCTGGGAGTTTTCGCCTTCCTCTGCAGCGTGGAACACCGGTCACTTGCTAGAGGATTCTATGCATCTTGAAGTCTTTAAACCATGATTTGAGAAGTTCAATAGCTCAGACATAGGTGAGAGGTTTGTTGCACGAGTGGGTGGGTGAGATTCGGTGGCCTGCGTTGTGCAGGAGGTTAGACTAGATGATCATAATGGTCCCTTCTGACCTTAAAGTCTATGAGTTCAATGTAGCTTGAGTTGTAGCCTAGGACCATTAAGACCTCCATTTTAACCTCATACAAAAGAAAGCTCTTCCATAGCAGAGAATGCTTCCTAATGCCATCAGGGGCACTGGTTCACAACCAAGATGGAAATGTGCTATCTACTGAATACCAGCTCTCCTACCTCCTCTCCAAGGTCCCAATCATGCAAACAGTAGGCCCATTGAAATCAATGGGACTACTTACAGAAGTGACGTTAAGTATGTGTATAAGTGTTTGCAGGATCAAGGCCCAAGTTGTGCCCGAACCCAAGCCTGGTTGGCTGATGAAATCTGACATGATAATAGCACAAGTTAATGGTTCCAAGAGGGGATTTCCATGGAAATTAATAACAAAAGTTATGGGGTATATCACCACACAGAAGACATCAGCACAAAGTAAAAAAACTCAACTTATTATGAAGTCCTGGATGACACCAAATTAAACTTGGGACAAAATGACATAGGGGTTGTCACAGAGTTAACTGCCCATTTCACACACACACACACACACACACACACACACACACACACACACACCCTACTTGAGGGCTAAAGGTTTCAGGCTCCCTAGCCATCACCCGTCACTTTCTCATCCTCCAGACTGGGGGTTTAGGCTCACAGTCCCTCTGCATTTCACTCTGATTTCCCCATAAAGTCTGACCAGGGTCTGGATCCTGTGGTTAAACTTTCTCCAGGGACTACAACAATGTGTACCAGTTACCAACAAGCCTTCACAAAGCCAAATACATTTATTCTTAGGGTAAAAGCATGACAGAGAAACATAAAAATGCAAACAACATTCCTGTACATATGCTAACAGCTTCCCAGAGATCACCCATCAATCCTTATGGTGCCTTAATAAGAGTCTGAAGTGGGGTTGTTCCTTTAGAACAGTCTAACAGATAAAACACTTGTAATTTTTGGGTGACCTAAGCAGCATTTTGTCATTTATGAGGGTGGAAACCCAGGTTCCTTACCCAAAGATAATTTGTAAAATACAACTGTGTGTTTTGGTTTGAGGTGGTGGGGTTGATGACATGGGCCACCTCTTTTTTCAAAGAAAAAAGTTTTGGGTCAAGGAGCGACATGTTGCAGCTACTTCAGAACAGTTGAATGGTCATGGCAACATACCATTTGGGTTTACTCAAGGCCTAGTTTTTCACTCACAGCCAGCCAAAAATCTGTTCCTTATAGATGTTCCCTCTCCCAAATGGAAGGTGGTGGGGTGGTGACATGTGGCAACATGTCACACAAGAATAAAGCACTGGGTCAAGCAAACGGCATGTCCCAGCTAATTAACAATCACAGTGATAAGGACCCCATTGGGTAGGTGTGACCGGTCTGTGTCTAGCACCCTAGGTAACATGGTAATACAAATAATAAATAATAACTCGGGGTGACCCAAGAAGTATTTTGTCATTAGAACCAGTCACAGTCCAGTTCCTTTGCTGAATAATTTCTAAATAAATTCATAACATAATTAGTTAGATAAACTGGAATAAAATTAAATCACAATTATTTTGGTGTCAGTTTGGTCTAGGTTTAATTTGGTGTCCAGTATGACGGTGGTGAGTAGTTATATAAATGTAGCCAAAATGGACATGAATGTTCTTTCCATTCCATTAATTTATTATGTTTTTAATGTATTTGCTTTTCAATTGTACGGACTTTTATCTGCACTGGTTTTGTTACTCAATACAATTCTATTCTTTGGAAAATAATTCATCTTTATTAGTTCACAACATATGCTGCAGAATGCCTAGCAGTACTGAAAGCACCCACTTACTCTACAGTGTGACATAACGCAGACGATCAGTACAAACACAGTGTTATATTCGTAGATATACAGCAAGCACCAGACTTTTCCTAGCAGGACCCAAAACAGCAGGGCCAGAAAGAGCACAGTCCACCACAATGCACTACTGTGGCTTGCTACTGAAGTGCTCTTTCAATGCCTCATTGAGCTGTATGGCTCTTCTGATAACCCTTGTGTCTAGCTGGTGAAATTCAGCCAACAACTGCTCCACTCCTAACCCCAGCATCTTTTCCCTCTTTGCCTCACAGACATCATGCAGGACGTGAGGCAGCTATAACCATTGGCATATTTCTCTCACAGAGATCCAGTCTTTTGAGTAAACAATGCCAGCATCCCTTCAATCTACCAAAAACACCAATCTACCAAAAACACAATCAACCGTACCTGCTGAGCCAGTAGTAGAATCTATCCTTGGTGCTATGGAGGTGGCTGATATGATGACTTCACGAGCCAGGGGAGCAAGGAGTGGGCTGGGACCCCCATAATCACTACTGGTAATCTGCTGGCTGAGAAACGAAGTCTCTGCTTATAGCTTTCTGAGAGGTCCTGTGTTCTTAAACTTATGCGCATCATGCACCTTCCCTGACCAACCAACCCTAATGTCGGTGAAGCATCTCTGTTGATTCACCAATGCATGCTTAATCATAAAAGAGTAGCCCTCTCTATTGATATACTCTGGGGCAAGGTGGCTTAGTGTGTGTGCCATCTATCACTCCAGCACATTGCTGAAAAACCATCCATTATGTCCTGCACATTCCATAGTCACTGTCCTTATTAGCAGAAGTTTATGGCCCTGGACACTTGGATAACCACAGCCAACATAGTGGATTTTCTAATTTCAAAACGATTTCCCAGTGACTGGTTGCAATCCAACGTTACAAGTTTTGACAGTGCAATTGCCATTTGCTTCTCCACTGTCAGTGCAGCTGACTGCATGCCCTTCCGCTGCACTCTCCCTGACTCTCTGCAACTCAAGGTGCTCTGTCCTTGTGCCAGGTCACTGCGTTTTCCCCCCTCCAGGATATCAAAGTCCCACTGGATCAGTAGTCTGATTATCATTCCAGTCAGCCTTCAAGTCCAAGAGGAATCCAGACTCCCTACCACTCTGAGTTCCAGTCCAGAGACCCAATATCTGGTAACTGTGGTATGCTTTCCCTCAGAATTTGTTGCTCTTTCCCTGGACTCCTTCCTACAGCTTTTGGCTCCCCCTCGCCATGTGTGCCAGCTGAAACTCCCACTTCGGAGGGAGTAACTGAAGACTACTGAACTCTGCAGCCTCAAACATACCTCCCTATGACCAGGAAGTGACTTCAGCCTACTTTCCCAGCGGCACCTTTCACTAGCAATCTTCCTGGCTTTATACCAGCTCTTCCTGTTCCTCCCCACTGGATTCCATCTTCAGTCAGTCCTTAAATCCCTGGCTTTTCCCCGGGTGCGGCATATTAGGTTAATTATCCTAATCTAATCTACTCTGTTTTTTGTGGGTGAACATCCAATCACAATGACTATTAAAGAAAGACCAAAAAAAGTACAATCACAACGTGTAAATAATTTTCAAAATTAACAAAAATAAAACACAGCATTAACAGAGACCTCAAATGCCACACAGGTTGCCAAAAAGGAGAGAATTAAGAAAACTCAAGGCCAAAAGACCAAATCAAATGAGGAATAAGTTGATTTGTCAATTTGACCCTGTACTAATACCTAATATCTTTATTAAGTGAAAACAAGAAAAAGAGGTAGAGAAGGTAATCTTGAAGGAAAAACTGACTGCAACACTTACCGAAACTGAATTAACATCCATGAAAAAAAGATGCCTCTGAAATATCATATAAAACAGCACATTCCTATTTGCAGTACTTTGCCATTTAACCTTCCACCAGGGCCGGCGACAGGGGGGTACTACGGGTAGAGCTGTACCGGGCCCCCCGACTTTAGGGGGGCCCCAGTACAGCTCTACCCATAGTCATCCGGCGCGGCTCTCCCCCGGACGAGCGCCTGTCCCCGGCCGGAGCAGAGAGCCCGGCCAGCGGTAGCGGCTCAGTCCGGGGGAGGGAGGGAGCAGCAAGGGAGGCTCTCGCTGCTCCCCGGCTCTCCGGTCTCGCTGCTGCCAGCTGGTGGGGGGAGCGCCGGCTGGGCTGGGCTGGGGAGGGGGGGCGGCTGGGCTGGGGAGTCCCAGCCGCTGTCAGCTGGGGGGGGAGCGCCGGCTGGGCTGGGGGGCCCCCAGCCGCTGTCAGCTGGGGGGGGCGGCGGAGCTGGGGGGGGGCGGCTGGGCTGGGGAGCCCCCAGCCACTGTCAGCTGCGGGGGGGAGCGCCGGCTGGGCTGGGGGCCCCCCAGCCGCTGTCAGCTGGGGGGGGCGGCGGGGCTGGCCGGCTGGGCTGGGGGGCCCCCAGCCGCTGTCAGCTGGGGGGGGAGCGCCGGCTGGGGGCCCCCAGCCACTGTCAGCTGGGCTGGGCTGGGGGGCCCCCAGCCGATGTCGGCTGGGCTGGGGGGCCCCGGCTGGGCTGGGGGGCCCCAAACTATTAGAGTAGGGGGCCCCCAAATTTCTGTCGCCGGCCCTGCCATCATGTAAACATTGTATTATGTTTTATGTGCTCATCAAACCCACAAACATTCTACCAGTAGTGGAGGTGCTGACAGCTGACCAAAGTACTCAGACAATTTAATGTTGGCAGGACTTAATTCCTTGAAATACTCAGAGTCATTGGTTCAGACTACAAAAAGTGAAATGTGACTCCAGTTGGGCTTTAATTCATGCTACTTTACAGAAGTTTTCAACGAGATGTCTCTTATACATTATCTCAACACTTGTTTTGAAATATATATAGAGAGAAGACCAACGGATTTTACAACATTACACATTTGTGCAGCACAAATTATACAGAATGGTTTGTTGACATATAGCTAAAATAAAGGCAATAGCATTGAGGGTTGGGGTTTTTTATATGTTGTTGCATTATTACAAAATGAAAAAACATTGTGTGAAAGCAGTGAAATGATTAACAGTACAGCACATCTTACCAGATAGTGGGAGGACATAATTACTGAGGTAAGGCAATATATACAACAACAGTTGGACTTCACAAGAAAATGCTGATTTGAGAATAAATAAATATCAATTTACAGAACTTCACCTTTTTTTCAATTGATTCCGTCACATAGCCTGGAAACAGATGATCAGGCAAATGTAAATTCTCCTCCAGACCTACATTATCTTACCGAACTGCAGCAGTTCTGTTCAGATATGTCCCAGTATTATCATTATGGAATGGCATTATGCTACAAACAATAAAACCAGGGACAGTAATACCACTATTGTAACACCATGGTTCCGAACTGAGAAAAATAAGTTCTAAATGACAAGCTCCCTTACTGAGCTTCTGAGTGTGTGGAAATTATGAAAGACACAATTCAAGGCAAACTACATGCAACTGCACGACAATAGCAGGAAGTGGGAGTCCAAACAGAAAGTAGCTGACAATGCTGCTGATTTAATACAAGATATTCCAGAGATTCTTAACTCCAGTGGAGCCCTGGAATCAACATCCGCATTCAACTCTCTAGAATCAAGCCACACGTTTCCAGGCTACCGCAAAACCAAAAACCCTCGCTGTTCTGTCCTCTTTGGAGCATGATAGCCAAACTGACGAAAAGCAAGATAACATTCACCAACATGTGCGCTACTAATAATTATTATATATAATTTATAAGATAATTTAATAAATATCAGTCAGTAAAATTTGAGATTTTTTTTTTCAGAACAGAGATGAATTGTTGAAAAGGTTACTTAAATTGAGGGAGGCATTTTATACCTACAACTGAAATGCAAGGAAATGTCAATGACCTACACACTTTCGACAATTTACAGGAAGGAATATGTGGGATTGCTATGGAAGTGAGGAAGATATGGTGACTTCCCACCTCTTATTTTTTTAGCACAATGCAATATTCCCATGCTATAATACAAATTGTCTTCCCTCCCACCCCAAACAAAAGAAATGAAATCAACAACACAGTGTGTGTGAAGTATATACTTATTCTCACATTATCTAATCATTTTCTACCAACCTCTAAGGATAGTAATTTCTGGGTAATTTTTCAAAGGCTTCCCTTAATTTATATGCATGCAAAACTGAAAACAAAGCAAAAACCAGTGTGTACACCACCTTCTGCATATGAACTGTTGTGGTTTAGATCATATATGTGTACATGTAAGTAGGGTCAGTGCAAGGATATTTTACACTCTAGGCGAAACTTCCACCTTGCGTCCCCCACCTTCACCCAGAGCATCGCTTATTATAAACTTTCAAAATACTTTCAAAAATACACCCTTTTTAGTCACTAGAAAACTAGTAAACTTAGCATTATAAACAGCCTGTAAGAACGGGTAACGGCTGCGTGCAATGAGAAAAATGACATCACTGCCACTTTGTACTGTAGGGAAGCAGTACAATTGTGCCCGCAACACAGAGCTGGCGTAGGCTATAGCTGTAATGTACGAGAGAACAAGTTAAAATGCACATTCAACAACATTTCTCTTTTCTTTATTCATTTGTTTTCCAGCAATAGTGTAAAAAAAAAAAAAACATTTTGGGCACTGCTTTTTGGTGCCCCCAAATCTTGGCGCCCTAGGTGGCCGCCTAGTTCAGCTAGTGGTTACACCGGCCCTGCCGCCAAGTTCTAACATTCATACCTGCAAACTTCTTAGTTTTTGTGTAAGCAAGTTCCAACATGGCATGAGGGCAGGTATTGGACTGTTCAGATTACACACAGACACACAAAGGCATTAGAATTTTTTTAAAAAATAGTGTGTTCCATGAACTTGAGGGTTTTTTTTATTATTATTGTTTGTAAGAAAGGGCCAGGTAGGAGGTCTTTATAAACAATAGCCTATATCGACAATATTCTAGTATCTCTTTCTTTTCGGTCTGAATTTTACTCAATAACTTATCTTATTATTTTCTGCTGTTAAGTACATTCCTTATATATGTAAAAAAGCCAAAAATGGATCTTACAAATGAAAATATATTATCAAATCTTTTATTATAGAATATAAAGACTACCTGTGTGTTATGAGGCACAATAAAAAAAATGCATTGTCTTCTTTAAAAAAAATGTACCTATAACCACCTGGTATCTATTGTTGTGCCTCACTTATTAAAAATGTAACAAAAAGAAATACAAGATTTATATACTTAAAATTCAGGTTTTTTCACAAACTAGTGAAGTCCTTAGCCAAAATTTTAAAGGATTTAAGGTCCTGAACACACACAATTCCCATTGAAGTCAGTGGAAGCTGTAGATTACCAGCACCTTTGAAAATCAGGCAAATTTTACTTTTATACTTATGTCATAACCATAAAGTAGCCTTGAATTCTTCTTACCTGTAAGGGGTTAAGAAGCTAAGAGAACCTGGTTGGCACTTGACCAAAAGAACCAATGGGGACCGAAGATGCTTTCAAAACTGGGAGAGGGAAGGCTTTTGTTCTGTGTGCCTTTGTATGTGGGTCATTCACTTTGGGGATTTCAAAGGAGCCAGAAAGCATTTTCTTCTCTCCATCTAATTCTAGATCAGTTTATAATCATCACAAATAGTAAGTAATAGCCAGACAAGGTGTGCTAGTTTATAGTTGTTTCTCACTTGTGAATTTCTCATGATTTAGGGAGATATCCCTGTGTTTTCTCTGTAACTTTGAAACTAAGCAGAGGGGATTCCCCTATGGTGTGGGTTTTTCTTTTAATCTTTTGTGACTCTGTAAAGTACTTCCACACTATTTTTAATAGGGGTAATATGTTTTCCTTTTTTCTTTAATTAAAAATATTCTTTTAAGAATCTGACTGATTTTTCCCATTGTGTAGATCCAGGCTTTTGGATCGGGTGCATTTATAAGGATTGGTGAGAGGTTTATCTCAAGCCTTTCCCAGGAAGGAGGGAGTGTAGGCTTGGGGAGATTTGGGGGGGAATAGAGGGAGTTGTTTTGTCTACACTAAGATACATCTTAGCTAACATTAGCAAAAAAAACTCTTTTTTTCCTAGTGTGCATACACTCTAAGGGTAGGTCCATACTTTGAATTGGGGGTGTAACTTTCAGCTCAATAATATTTACCCACACTAGCTCTGATTGAGATGGCGTACTAAAAATAGAGTGTAGCCGCCACGGCATGAGTGGCAGGAAGAAGCTTCCCCAAGTATATACCTACCATCTCGGATGGGCACCTACTTGCGGTGACTAGCCACTCCCGCTGCTGCTGCTACACTCTGTTTTTAGTACTTTAACTTGTATGCTGGGGTTTATATCCCTGGAGGTCTGAAGGCTGCTCTGGAATCTTTGAGGGATCTCATTTCCATGAAAAGATCGGCAAGACAGAGCAAGCAGCCATCAAAATGCTAGTGCACTGGGTACACATTCACCTAGTGTGGAATATGTATGAGGACTATCAGTTGAAGGAGAACGTCCTTTTATCTTCATAAGGCATATTGCTTTTGCGACACACTATTTCCAAAAAATACTGCAGTATCACTACTTCCACCACTAGCATATATGTTGCTATTTTCTCCATGGTAACATTTACTACAAAGTAGTGTTTCCTAATAAACACCTGAGAGGTTATATTAGACTATCACTTTCTTCTTGGAAGCTAATTTCTTTAAATTTAATTATTCACTTCAGGAGGAGCCTGTTGCTAACATGATTTTAGGGTCTGGGCAGAACTAAAATACAACTACTTCCCACTACTCACTGTAGTAAGAAAGACTTGTTTCTTACAGGCAATTCTATCAGGGAATTGACTGCTCAAATACTGAACAAACAGCTGACCCCAACCATTTTGCAGAGAAGCCATTCAAAACAATGAAACAATGATGCTTTTCTCTTTTTAGGATATGCACTGCTTTTTAAATTTCCCTATGGACTCAATGCATTAGATGACTTGTCACATCACATTTTCTCAGCTTCACTGTATTATGTCACATAATATGACAGACACGACCCTTGTGACAAATCACACAAGCCAATGCGGCAGCAGGGAAATAAGAAAATGACAGTTTCCTGAACAATCCCATAAAAACACCCGATAGCATTCTATAAAAAAGTCACTTTTCTTTCTTTTCTAATCCTAGACGTCCTTTAGTCTCTTACTGAAAACCTTACCTCAGGCCAGGGTAACAGAATACAACTTGAAAATCAAACAACAAAACAATAGCCATCTATCGCAGGGTCAATTGACACAGTCCTGGTGTTTTCACCTTACAAGGGGAGAACATAGAGTGCTATATTATATGTGGCATCTCTGAGCTTCTGTCAGGTTGCCTCAAAGTTTGTGGAGTTGTCTGGGACCTCAGCTAATGCAGTCTCCAGCGTCTGTTCCAAGTTTGCTTGTTTGTTGGAGTCTTTCTTGGCAGCCACGTTTATCATCTTTGGCGGTTTGACTCATCTTCTGGAGCACTTTGGTGAGAAATGTAGCAACATGATTCTTCTTATAAGCTGATTCTGACCATCATTTGATGCCTCTCAAAAAGAGGCCTAAACTGTGTCACACAGGCTACACTGTTATTTATACTCTTTGTGGGGAGAGGCAGGGGGATACGCAGGCATGTACTCTACACACTATTGAAAGAAGTGGGTACTGTAGACGTAACTTGAGAAGAGCAAGTTCTTGAAACAACTGGACTAGCTGGATTAACTCGCCCACTAAGTGCATGGCTACACTTGCAGATGTAGAGCTCTGGGATTTAAACCAGCTTTCAGAGACTGCAGCAGGGAAAATGCTGCCAAGTGTTTACACTATCAGTTGGAAGCCTACTGGCATGGCCATATTAGCAGCTCTTGCACCTCCACAAAGAGCAGTGCATTGTAGTAGCTATCACAGCATTCAAGTGGCTGCAACGTGCTTCCCAAATGCTGGGGGTGGGGAGGAGAGGAGAGTGTGGCATAAAGTGTGCTTTGTGTATGTGGGGGGGAGAGAGTGTGGGGTTTGGGGGGGTTGAGAGTGTGTCAGCATGCTGTCTTGTAAGTTCATACTCCCCTCTTCCCAGCCTCTCTCTCATACACTCACTGCAAGCAACATTCCACACTAATGGTTTGCTTTGTCCCAGAGCAGATAAGCAGACAGCTGTCAGACAGAGTTTTGAAAGGGGATATCCCCATTCCTACAGAACATTCTAAAACAATGACAAGAGTGGTCACTTGATTTAGGGAATTACGGGATGTTTCTGGAGTCAATCAGACTGCAGTAACCCAACACCTTGTTGACTCTGATGCTGGGGCGTTTCAGTCGAGGCACAAGAAGCTCTATGCTTCTCGTGGAGGTGGATTACCAGGGGTGCTCCAGCTGCAGAGTCCAGGTGCTCTAGGTGCCTTGCCAGTGTAGACAGGTCAGGAGTTAGAGCACCTGGGGCAGATTTAATGTGCTCTGATTTTCAACTGTAGCCAAGCCGTAAGACTACTGTCTTATACTTTGTGTGATGTGCCATTCAATATAAAAACAATATAAACTTGTGAAATACTTAGGGCTAGTCTACACAAATAATTAGTTCACAGCAAGCTGGGGTGCGAATCTAAAGCGTACTAGTCTACACCACAAAAAGTTACGCCACTTTAATTAAAGCCCTTGAATTAAAACTGCTGTCGTATGCCCACACTAGCTCCTTGTGTCGGCAGACCACATCCACACTAACAGCTCTTGCAATGACACAGAGCAGTGTACTGTGGTAGCTATCCCATGGTGCAACTGGCCACAGGGTGCTCTCGGAAGTGTTTGCAATGCCTCAAGGTGCAGGTACAGCATCACATGATGCAGGTTTCTCAACCCCTTTGTTCCAGGAGCATCCTAGTAAATTGTCAGCCCCTTTTTCAACTGAAGTGTGGGGAAGGAGGGAAGAGGATAATGGTGTCCGGGGTGGGGGAGACACAACACATATTAAATGGATTAAAAACTGGCTAACTGATAGGTGTCAAACAGTAAACAGGAAATTATCATTGAGCTAAGGTCTGTTTCCAGTGGCATCCTTCAGGAATCAGTTCTTGGCCCTAGACTATTTAATATTTTATTGATGAGCTGGAGGAAAACATAAAATGTTTGCTTTTTATACCTACAGTTTCCCAAAAGATTTCACATGGGTAAAATTAAAACAAGTAACTGTCATAACCATAAAGGGTTACCTAGAATTCCTCCTTACCTGTAAGGGGTTAAGGAGATCTGATAACCTGGTTGGCACCTGACCAAAAGGACCAATGGGGACAGAAGATTCTTTCAAATCTGGGGGGGGGGGAGGCTTTGTTTGTGCTCTTTGTTTGTGTGTTCTCTGGGGAAAGCAGGAAAGCATCAGATTAGAAACAGGTTAGAAACTCCTACACTCTTATAACCGTTTCCAGGGCAAGGGATTTGTGCCTGGGGAAGATTTTAACCTACACTGGTAGAAATAAGCATAGGGGGTCTTTGATGTGGGTCCCAACATCTGTACCCCAGAGTTCACAGTGGGGAGGAAACTCTGGCAGTAACATAAAAAAGAAAATTTTAGAAACAAGTTGTACAAAACCTTTTTTTTATTATTCTGTGGGGAAAATCTGATCGAGCTGTGGTATATGCTACTGCAGTAACTGTACTGTGGAGTGGAGATAACTACTCAAATTTGGCCCAGTTTTGTGAACCTGTCACTGAAACTGGATGTGTTTCATCATGAACATTTTGCTGAGCTCGAAGTAAGAGATGAAGTGTGAACTACAGTGGAGAGTCAGTGAGGTAGAAACACACAAGAGGGCTGTTCTAGTGACAGTAACTCTCTCAAATCAGAAATCCTTAGAGTGTGTGGAGAGAGGAAAGGGAAGCCAGTGCTAGATGAATAGAGGACGGAGGAAACAAAGTGAGAGAGAAGGTGAGCCAGATAGGCTTGATTCAGGCTAATTACTTTTTACACATAGCAATCTTCCTCTAGAATTTTGTACAAAGTGTAATCAAAAGACCCATAAATGAGCCTAACACCGTCAATGCCTACTTTTATAGTACTCCCAGCTACCAGATGCAAACAACACTTCAGCATATTATTTGTATTTATATGCCATCTGTGACAACTGTTAAAATCTCTGCTGACTTTTGAATTTTTTTATTACCTGCATGTTTCCTGCAGTAGTTTGGTACAAGTAAATTATTAACATGGCACACTAATAACTTCCCTTTGGGGGACTTTTATAAACAAGTGTGCATGCAATAATGTGCATGAGATTGTGCACCTAATTTCTTAAAATTTGGGAACTAACACCTGTTGAATTCAGCTAAGGACCCTAAAGCTGGACTCAGCACTGAGGAATAGGTCAGGAGCAATAGGACAGGTGGCAGTCATGGCTGCATTAAAATGCATTCTCTCTCAACATCCTTTATCATCCCACCACCCCTACCATGTTCCACACCTGAAAGTGTCCTCTCACACATGAGTCTAGCACTAGGGTCCCTAACTTGAACTCATCGGGGCTCATATTTAGTTATTAACCATTTTTTATTAAAGAGAAACAAAACTGTTGGCAGTACAAGTTTTCTTCTTCCAAAGGCTTAAAGAGAGAAGTTGGCAGATTTAAGGTAATACAGCAAAGTTGGAGTTAGTATTTCTGCAAACATTTGTGGTTTCTTTAAAAAAGATTTCCCCATCCTCCCCAAATGTATTGCAAGAGGGATACATTTAAAACAATCAGCTTAAGGTTAAATTTAAAATAATCGCACATCTCTAAACATTTGTGTGATGGGGACATTTGTTACTGACAGTAACATCAGATGACGAGTGATGATTGAATGGGTGGAATTGTGTGACAGCAGAATGGCAGCCTAAAAAGAACTGTTATAAGTTGAGTTTTGAAGGAGTATCTGCACCTTTGCTGGGTGTGAGCTCACTCTGATGAGAGGGGGTAGGGATTTGTAATTCTGAAGTAGTTAATAGTCTGCATGAAGCACTGAAAATCCTAACCTCTCACTGGCTGTGACTTAACAGGTAAAGGTAAGAACATGATTTGTATTAGTATTCTTGCATTCCATACTATTCTGATTAAAACTGAAGAACAGCATGTTAGTTCAGGTTAGATTTACTACTGTTCTTTAATTTTAAAATGAGAAGCATCTGTATGCAGTGATAAATGCCGTGTAATCAGAGGAGAGGTCTGAAGGACTCTGGGATTTGTTTATCCATTATAAAACTCCATGTTGTCTCCCATCCCTAACTAAAGAATGAAGGCAACACCCATAGCTCAGTCTGGAGTTGATTGTCCTGCTTTTATCGCACTCCCCAGTCCTTCCAGTTCAAAGGATTACAGAGAGGGAAGAAAACTTGAAAATAGGTCACAGTGCAGAGTAAAACTGCAACACATTGAACGGGCTGGCTCAGGACACACTATTCTGAAGATGTATCTAAACTAGGGCTGTTGATTAATCACAGTTCACTCATGCAATTAACTCAAAAAATTGTGATTAATCACAGCTTTAATCACACTGTTAAATAATAGAGTACCAATTGAAATTTATTAAATACATATTTTGGATTTTTTCTACATTTTCATATACATTGTATTCTGTGTTGTAATTTAAATCACAGTGTATATTATTTTTATTAAAATTATTTGCACAGCAAAAATGATAAACAAAAATAGTATTTTTCAATTCACCTCATACAAATACTGTAGTGCAATCTTTTGCCATGAAAGTGCAATTTACAAAGGTAGATATTTTTGTTACATAACTGCACTCAAAAACAAAACAATATAAAACTTCAGAGCCTACAAGTCCACTCATTCCTACTTCTTGTTCAGACAGTTACTAAGATAAACACTTTTTTTTACATATACAGGCCGTAATACTGCTTGCTTCTTACCTACAATGTCATCAGAGACTGAGCTTGCATGCACTTTTATAGCTGGCATTGCAAGCTATTTACATGCCAGATATGCTAAACATTCGTATGCCCCTTCATGTTTCAGCCACCATTCCAGAGGACATGCTTCCATGCTGATGGTGCTCGTTTAAAAAAAAAATCATGAATTAAATTTGTGACTGAACTCCTTAAGGAAAAATTGTATGTCCCCTGCTCTGTTTTACCCACATTCTGCCATATATTTCATGTTATAGCAGTTTTTGATGATGACCCAGAACATGTTTTCATTTTAAAAACACTTTCACAGCAGATTTGACAAAATGCAAAGATGATATCAATGTGTGATTTCTAAAGATAGCTACAGCAGTCAACCCAAGGTTTAAGAATCTAAAGTGCCTTCCAAAATCTGAGGGCGAGATGTGGAACATGGTTTTTAGATGTCTTAAAAGAGCAACACTCTGATGAGAAAACTATAGAACCTGAACCACTAAAAAAGAAAATCAACCTTCTGCTGATAGCATCTGACTCAGATAATGGAAATGAATATGCATCAGGCCACACTGCTTTGGATTGTTGTTGAGCAGAAACCCTCATCAGCATAGACACATGTCCCCTGGAATGGTGGTTGAAGCATGAAGGAACATATGAATCTTTAGCATAATTGGCATGTAAATATCTTGCAATGCTGGCTACAACAGCAACAAGGGAACATCTGTTCTTTCAAATTACACTGTAAACAACAAGCGGGCAGCATTATCTCCTGAAAATGAAAACAAACTTGTTTGTCTGAGCAATTGGCCAAACAAGAAGTAGTACTGAATGGTCTTATAGGCTCCATAATTTTATATTGTTTTATTTTTTAATGCAGGGGTTTTTTTTATATAAATTCTACATTTGTAAGTTCAACTTTCATGATAAAGAGATTGCATTACAATACTTGTATTAGGTGAGTTGAAAAATACTATTTATTTTGGGGGGGTTTACAATGCAAATACAGTGGATTCCGGTTAATCGGGTCACCAGTTAATTGGGGCAGCCACTTAATTGAGACACATCACAAAAAACAGAAACAAAGCATCCCTTTTTATTTACTTTGGTTAATTGGGGCAGCTGCTTAATTGGGCCAAATTGTTTGGGTCCTGAAGTGTCCCAATTAATCGGAATTGACTGTACTTGTAATCAAAAATAAAGTGAGCACTGTACAGTTTGTATTCTGTGATTACTTGAAATCAATATGTTTGAAAATGTAGAAAACATCCAAAAATATATAAATAAATGGTATTCTATTATTGTTTAGTAGTGCAATTAATCACTTGATAAATCACAATTTTAATCACTTGACAGCCCTAATCTAAACTTGTTTAAAATGCAGATCAACACTTGCACTAAGGTACAAATTTGCCTTTAAGATTCTTCCAGATCTTTGCTTGTTGATCCAGCTGACCTAATGGTCCCAAAGTAGCACATGAAGCTCAAGCTGAAGTGAGAGGTATGTCCAATTCATAACTTAACTCATGGTTACTGGCATCCTTCCTACCTGGCCCCAGTGTTAATGAGAAAGCAGCATGTCTGATGTGAACTGAATGACAATCAGACATAACAGTAAAATGTGATCTCTGAAGGGTTTGTGTTAGCACACATTGTGCTTATCTCTGTTCCTAATTAACAATTAACATTCTAGGTTCCTGCATAAACCATGAAGCAGATAGAGGGAGGGCAGTGAATATATTACTTCTATCCATCAAAAACATATTTTCTCAACTTCAGTCATGCTGAAACAAACACACACCCCAAAACAGATGGGACCCAGTTTTCAAGTAAATTCCCTTCAAAGTTCATACAAATGTTGTTGTGTAGATTTAACTGAGTGTGCGTCTTGAAGTTTCTATGTGGCATGTAGCAAACACTCCTATTCCACTTTTCCAAAAACATTCCACCCCTTTGGGCTATAACAGGGTTCAAAAAAAGAACGAGACAAATTCATGGAGGGTACGTCCATCAATGGCTATTAGCCAGAATGGTCAGGGATGGTATCCCTAGCCTCTGTTTGACAAAAGCTGGGAATGGGTGACAGGGGAATGGGTGACAGACTTGATGATTACCTGTTCTGTTCATTCCTTCTGGAGCACCTGGCACTGGCCACTGTCGGAAGACAGGATACTGGACTAGAACGACCTGTGGGCTAGTATGGCCATTCTTGTGTTCTGAAGTGTGTAACTGTGTGTGTGTTGATGCTTCCTTTTAAAGTCAGTGGAACTACTCGTGTACAGTTATGCATTTACTGACATCTTTGCAGGATTGGTGAAATCCTGCTAAAGTATCTTTGAAGTCATTGAGCCAGGATTTCACTCCTAGATAGAGCTGGGCAGGAATTTTGTGATTATATCTCTCCCCCTTTTTTCACATCCTTTCTTCTCTCTGGGCTTTGCTCCCTGCCGCACTTCAGGGTCAGGTGAGCATCACCTCATTGCAGTCCCAAACTGACCAAAGAAAGGGAGGTGACTCATTCAAGAGTCCAACAGATCCTTTGATGCTGCCTAGGCCAGTGTCCATTGTTTTAAATCAGTTCCATTGCTACAGTGAAGAGAGGAGGGGCAACACTTGCTCAACTGTCCCTGCAACCCCAAGAGCAGCTCTGCTGTGAGCCTACTATTCCTTCCCTACTGCAGCTACTTAACAGCTCCCCCTCTGGCCACTTGCTACCATACAGGTAAAAAGGAAGAGAGTGTAGATCTGGCTGCTCCATGCTTTCTTCCTTGTCTGGCTGTGGAAGCCCCAGTGAGAGCAGGATAAGGAGTTCAACTGGATCTAACTGAGCCTAAGGGCAGGTCTACACTATGGAGCTCAGTTAACCTAAGTTACACAACTCTAGCTACGTTATTCATGTAGCTGGAGTCAACATAGCTTAGGTTGACCTTTTGCGGTGTCTACGCTGTGCTGGGTCAACAGGAGAAAATCTCCCATCAACTTACCTTACGCTTCTTGTTCTGGTAGACTACCACAGTCAACGGGAAAGCGGTCGATCTAGCTGATCTGCACTAGAACTGCTAAATCAATCTCCAGTGGATTAATCGCCACACGTTGATACCCTGGTAAGTGGAGACAAGCACAAAGGCAGCACCTTGCAAAGGATGGCTCCCCTTCCCCACCACAGCACCCAGGGCAGCACAGGAAAGGGTAAAGGAGTATAGTTGAAAGCCAGTAACCAGTTACAGCTGCTGTTTCTCTGACCTAGCCCAGTGCAGCCCCTCCCACTCTCCCCATTCAGAGGCCATGCAGGTTGTTTCTTTTCTCTTGCCAATGCCCCAGCATCATGTAGGGAGCAGAACAGGACAGAGAATCTGCCATGAAGCATTGACTATGGCCCTTCAGTCTTCTTTAAATCATGTTCGGCCTTCAGGCTGAAAAGGTTGAACTCCACTGAGATAGACTGTTTTGTATGTATAAGTGGGTAGGGGTTTAGGCATATAAGTTGCATGTAAAACTGCCTCCTACTCTCACCTTATCTAGATGAGATGGACAGATAACTCATCATAAAGTCAGGGTCATTATCTGAACAAGTCAATGCCTAATATCAGATTGATCCTCTGGATTTATCTCCCCAGCTTCCTCCCCCACCTTTTACCTTGCATGAAGCACACATCCAGAAATGTTTGTGCATGTGGTTCCTTCAGGCTTAAAATAATGTCACTGTAGGGATTCTCTGGTAGACAATTCAGGTCTCAACTCCCAGCATGAAGGCTGTAGAGTTTCTCATGAATGTACAGCTCAGCCAATAAATCTGTGTGTCTGATGATTATCCCATGATTATCCCAGAACTCAAATGATTCCCCCGACATTCAGTGCAAACTCCATTACATGCACATAATTAGGGCACAACACACACAAATTCAATTCACAATGAAAGGTGGCCACAGTTAAAGCAAATATCTGATCAAACACTTTAAAAAGGGATTATGTAATAGGTATAAGCATAGGAAAGTCATGTAGCTAAGACCAATGTTAAACCACCCCTACCATAATACAACCATGTTCAGTTTACTAATTAAGTCTGCATTTTGTGCTATAGTCCCTATTGAACATATCACCTTCATTCTGTGTCTATTAGAGGCTTCAATGACCAAACAAGAGCACAGATTGCAAATCTGTGGAACTCAGTCCCCTCAGAAAATAACTACTGAAAAAATGAGGGTAACTGAAAGGAGAATCCCAGATTTGAGTCAGATCAATCTGAAAGCATACACACACACAATGCTGAGTCAAAGTCATAGACTGTGTACTGTAATCAAGGATCAAACTAGATATTCCAACCCCCAAGTCAGTATAAGCCAACAAACATATACAAACAATAATGGGAACCAGTCTGAAACTAATGAAAAATGTGGGAAATAGGCAGAATTTTCCAATACACAATGAAGTTTAAGAAAAAGAAAGACATATACACTCAGCACAACTTTGTTGCTCAGTTCCACACCATTCCATTGTTCCCACAAAACTTCCCTTTGGAAGTGCAGAGATAGAAGTGGCACAGCCAGCTACCACTCCTGTCCCAACACTCCTCATATACATCAACTCTCAGTGTCACTTTCATGTGAAATCAACCACCAGACCTGGAATCACTAGATAATCAAACTAGACCTGAAATAAAACACAGGAAAAGATTTCTTTTAAAATTTACATTACTTAGGAATGAGACAGAATGGTTATGGCAAAAACTCATCTTAAAACTAAAAATTGGAGATGCAGGTTCATATTAGCACCCAGATGAACACATACAAGATATTCCAAAATCCAAATCAGTTTATACCAACAATCACAAAGAAAAACACACACATAGCAGACAAATAAATCATCTCAGATTAGAGGGGAAAATGGGGCATTTAGGAATAAAAGAGGATTTTCTAACTTGAGAAACATTTTTAGATCAAAAGCAAACAGGTCAGAAAGTTAAGGTCCTCACACAGACTTGTTAGAAATTGGGGATAAAGGGGAAGGAGAAAGGATATTCCAACATCTATGTCCCTTTATCCCAAACAAAATAAACCAAAAAGTACAAAATCATGTGCAGCACTTACAGATAGAGGAAAAACTCATGTAATTAGGCATGAAAAATGATATTCCAACACCCAAGTCAGTTTAACCAAACAAAAAAAGGACCAGAACACACACAACAGAAAATTCTCTTTTGAATCCCTCTGAAGTGAAAATAAATAGTTTATTGGGAATAGAAAGGGATTTCTGAATATCCACATCAGTTTAGCCCAGCACAAACACTGACACCAGTCTAAAAGCTGAAGTGAATATTTTAAGACTTTTTAAAAATTGGGATTAAATAGGAAGGAGAATGATGGTTTTGAAAATCCTGTCTCTTTATCCCAACTAAAATAATTGAAAAGCACAAAATATTGGGTCCCAATTACAGACCGAGGAAAAACTGTTGTAAGTAGAAATGAAATATGCTATTTCAACAATTGAGTCAGTTTAACCCCCCAAAAATGAATAAAACACATTTATACATAACAGAAGAATAAGCCTCCAGTCCACGCTGGTTTTTAAATGTTGGGAATGGGAATCCGTCATCCAAGCAATTTAGCACTACACAAAAACACACATAGGTGAGAAAGCTGAGGTCCTCTCACAAACTTTTTAGAAATTGGGATAAAGGAGAATGAGAAAGAATACTGCAGTAGCTCAGTCCCTTTTACCCAGCAAAGACAGATAAAGTAAAAAAAATCTTGTCTCCAAGGGCAAGTTTTCACTACCCGCCAGATCGACGGGTAGTGATCGATCTATTAGGGATTGATTTATCACATCTAGTGTAGATGTGATAAATCAATCCCCGCGCATGCTCCCTGTCGACTCCAGAACTCCACTACCATGAGAGGCTGAAGCGGAGTCGAGGGGGAAGCAGTAGGAGTCGACTTGCCACCGTAAGGACACCCAAGTAAGTCAGCCTAAGATACGTCGACTTCAGCTACACTATTTGTGTAGCTGAAGTTGCATATCTAGGGTAGACCTTCCCTTCCCTAAGTGTAGACCTGGCCCAAGTTACAAACTGGAAAAAAGCTGGTGCAATTAACAATGGAATAGGATATTCCAACAACGGAGTCAGTTTAACCCAACAGAAAAGGACAAGAACATGTTTACAATCAACAGAAAAATAATCCTCCTGTCCCTCTACGCTGAAGAAGTGATGTAACTGAGAATAAAGAAGATTTTTTCCCCAATATTCAAAGCACTTTAGCCCAACACAAACACACACAGGTCTGAAAGATGAGGCCCAGAGACAGACTTTGTAGCAGTTGGAAGGAGAAAAGAGATTCTTGTTCCCTAGAGCTTCTTTATCTGTACCAAAAACCACATAAGTATAGAATGCAAGGTCCATAGCTGTTACTGCTCAAGAGAGGGATCTTGGAGTCACTGTGGATAATTCTCTGAAAACATCCACTCAGTGTGCAGCAGTAGTTAGAAGAGCTAACAGTATGTTAAGAAACATTAGGCAACAGATAGATAATAAGATAGAAAATATCATAATGCCACTATATAAATTCATAGTATGCCCATACCTTGAATATTGCATACAATTCTGCTCATCCAATCTCAGAAAAGATATAATAAAAATGGAAAAGGATTAAGAGCATGGAACAGCTTCTGTATGAGGAGAGATTAAAAAGACTGTGAATTTTCAGCTTGGAAAGCAGATGACTCATCAGGGATATGACACAGGTCTAAAAATCATGACTCGTGGAGAAAGTGAATAAAAGTGTTATTTACTCCTCCGTGAAACATAAGAACCAGGGATCACCTATTGAAAGGCAGCAGGTTTAAACAAATAAAAGGAAGTACTTCTTCACACAATGCATAGTCAACCTGTAGAACTCACTGCATGTTTAAAAGGCCAAAACTATAACTGAGTTCAAGGAAAATAAGTAAATTCATGGAGGATAGGTCCATCAATACAATAGCTTTAGCCAAGATGGTTAGGGATGCAACCCCATGCTCTGGGTATCCCTAGCCTCCGACTACCAGAAACTGGGAGTGGATGACAGGGGATGGACCACTTGATGATTGTCTATTCTGTGCATTCCCTCTGAAACACCTGCTATTGCTCTTTGTAGAAGGACAAGATACTAGGCTAGCTAGACCATTGGTCTGACCCAATTTGGTCTCTCTTACATTCTTAATTAGGAATAAGAAAAGATATTCCAACACCAGAGTCAGTTTAACTCAACAACAAAAGAACAGAACACCTTTATATACAAGAGAAAAATAATAATCAGTCCCTCAGTGTTGAAAAAAGATGTAACTGGGAATAAAAAAATATTCCAACATCCAAAGCACTTTAGCCCAGCACAAACACACACTCAGCTCAGAAAGTTAAGGTCCTCACACTGAGTTGTTAGAAACCAGGGATAAAGAGGAAGGGAAAAGAATATTCTAACATCTAAGTCTCTTTCTCCCAACCAATCTAAATCTTTCTCCCAGCAAGAGCTTGAAAGTTCACAAGACAGTTCCTGGGGAAGTGAAAAATGACAAAATCTTGAGAAAGTAGGATGCGATTTCAAGTCATTTTAATGTATAGATCATAGAGTTCTGGAATGCTACCCAAGAAAGTTTCCAGGATCTGATAAAAGAAGTTCAATATTCAAAATAGGGAATTTTAAAGCTTTGTGGACTATGCTCTGAAATGAAATAGCTGAATATCCTCAGGCTCTGTGGAAGAAGAGAACAGAGAGAATGGACAAGTTAAAATGAAACTAAGCTAATTTTAGCCTATTATTTAGAATAGTAGCGCAGGAGAGCAGAGAACTCTCCTTCAGCTGTATCATGGATTTATAATGTACATAAGAAATGATGAAATTTGTTTGTTATTTTATCTTTTAATTTCTTAATGTATATGCTTTGTTATTTAATATTATGAATTCTTTATGTAAGCTTCAGTTTACAAATTTTGATAAAGAATGTTATGACCCCAGAAAATGTTAAATTCAAGGCTGCATAAAGTGAATGCACCTTGGAAATTCATGAGATTACTTTAATTTATATTTTTTATTGAAGTTACTGCCATACATTTTGGGGCAAAAAGAAGTAAAGTTCACTATAAAATCCAACTACAAGTATTTCTAGAGTGTAAATGCTAAGCAGGGAGAAGAATTTGTGAGGGTAACAAAACGGAATCAACCAAAAGAAAATTGAGGATTAAGAACAACAAGCATTTCTAATACTGACCGCTGCTTTCAGTCTAGATATTCCTCTTTCTTCTTTGAGCTCCTGATTTTAGCTGCTGGGGATGTGAAGATCTAAAAATATTCCTCCGATAGCTCTCCAGCTGTGGGCCTTTGTGTGGGAAGTAATATCCTCTATTTGCACAGTACCTTTTTTCCTCCCAAAGGATCTCAAAACACTGCAAATTGTTCAAAGATTAATTACTTCTCTCTCATCTCCTCTGGGGTGATAAGGCAGTAGGCAGGAATACAATCTAAATGAGATGCTGCTTAACAGTAAGAAATTTTGGCAAAGGACATAAGGACAAAAACTTCCGCTTTACAGAGTGAAATCATGTCCATCACTTCATATTATTAGGGTTTTATCTGAAAGATGAGTGATTCCCAAAAGTGATTGGAACTCAGCATTCTCAAGGGCAAGAGTAGAGAGGGGAATATGGCGTCTCTTATAAGTTGCAGAAGTAGACAGTGGAAGATTGAGTGGCTTTAGAACACAGATTCCTTAGAGAGAAGACAAAGTATGTGAAATTCAGCAATTCATAAAGGGGTTTCTCTAAGGAGGGAGCGTTGGGATTGATACTCAAGTTGATATGTTTCTCAAAACAAAGATAAAACATTCAGAAAGAGCAGAATCCTGTTACTTGTCTGATTGCAAGATAATCACTATTGCACCGAGGAGGCATTTTTCTGGAGAATGGCTTAACAGACCACTGTGGACATGAGCGTAAGAGGAACTGACCAACTGAGCTCTAATCTCATAGGAGTCTTTGTGTCAGGCTCAGAACCTGTTCTATATAAAATGTGGGCTGGGTTTAAGATAATAGGGACACTGAGCTGAAGCCTAGAGCATATTTCTTTTATAAAAACCAATAAGGAAGATACTTAAAAGCTCAGTCAAAAATGCAGGCCTCATCTCTGCCTTCTCAGATGGGGACTCCACCACTTACCCATTCTTGTCCTCTGAGCTATCATTCTGTCCTTCTCCATCCCCCCTCCTTTATCACTACCCTGTCTACCTCCCTCATCCAAACTCCTGCCTCACTCACATTCTCCTTTTCTGCTCCCACAGTCTCCTGTCTTCCATATGACCCCTAGATTCATCAGTCCCATATTTTATTCTCGTTGTCTCTCTTGGCCACACTCTAACCCACTGCCTGCCCTGAGCAAAATTTAGTGTCCTTCCTGTTCCTCTATATTACCTTGTCCTCCAGCCTCCTGCACACCACATTCTCCAGTCCCTTAAAATTCCTCCTCCATCTACTCCTGTGCTCCATGTTCCAATTTCACTACACCATTTCCCTGACCTTTAGAGCACTCTCCCATACCTCACATTGTGTCACCGCACCCCGTATTCATCATTGTGATATTATGACGATATGCTTATGGCATAATTATGATGCATTTTGTACAAGTAGGGTCATGTGAGATGTCATTAGAAAAGTTAGGATTTGCTGGATAAGATTATCCTATTTGTATGTATGTATGATTTTTGTATCTGGAGTTTAAAATATTGACTATGAATCTGTACTTCAAATGCGCTTACTCTGGAAAACACCCACCACTAGCCTTTCAGGTACAACACTGGTGAAGTTAGACAGTGATAATGGTTCATGAATAAAGACAATGGGCTGTGGAATAGCTTAGCTTTCCTGTAAATTTTCCAGCCGGCCTCTAAGTAATGGCTGCTATGACTCAGCAAGGGCATGTGACCAGATAACATGATACCAAACTCCATGCTGGGTACCTGTATTTTTTCACAAACTGGGCAGGGAACTGTTTTTGGGCCATATGTTAAAGATATATAAGGTAGACTCATGACATCATCTACTGTCTTCACTCTCCACACAAGAGAATTCCTGGAAACACCCAAGGAACAAAGACGGAACTGGGGGAAGTGCTGGTCCCAAGCTAAAGGGATTTCTAACCTGTGTATGGAAACCTGGTGGACTGCTTGTATCATCAGCCAGGGTGAGAAACTGCTAATTAATATACAACCCAACTAGTATTTGAATCTTAGGTTTAGTTTGTAGTTTTGTTTATTTGCTAGGTAATCTGCTTTGATTTGTTCGCTATCACCTATAATCACTTAAAATATCTATTTGTAGTTAATAACCTTAGGGTTTTTTTGCTTTATCTAAACCAATGTGCCTTTTAGTGAAGTGTCGGGGGGGAAAACTCAGCTTGGTTTACACAAGCTTGTTGCATATTCCTCTTCACATTGAGGGAGGGGCAAATGCCAACATCAAAAATCAAACAAAACCAGAAAAGCCAATACACACTCAGATGATCCCTAATCCAGTGCCCTCTGCACTGGACTGCTCATGGACATAACACAGGCAAATAGAGTGTTCCAGAAACACCAGCCTCTTAAGGAGGCAATTTAATGTAAGACCGGGCCATGGCCCATAGTCTGCATGGTGATTACAACAGAAGGGAGAGGGTTGCATCCATATATAAATTCAAACAAGATGTAAATCAAATAAACCTAAAAAAACCTGTATATCTAGCTTTCAACCCATAATTTAAAAAATGATATTAGGGCCTTTTCCATGACATCTCTGTATCTAGGTCTGTTTGCCTGACACTCTCTTTTTCATAGTGCTTCTTTAAAAGAAGTGCAATGGAATATTTGCTTCGGACAACAGATGCTTACATGGTTTGTTTTAGACTGAGTTGCCAGCTGTTCCTTATGTTCCAAAAACATTGCCAAATCTTGCCTTTATGAGCCTTATATAGTGCATTTTATTCTGTGGTAAGTTGGTCCAGGGGGGTAATTACTCCCACTATGCTTTTCCCCATTTTTATAGACACTTGTTTTTATGCCAGAGGTCTCTGCTGTTGTTATTACCTGCAGTGACTGGATATCTGGAGCAATAAGCCATATGGCATTCAATAAAGCAAAAATAAGAGTGAAGAGCAAACACTGCATTGATCAAAAAGAGGAAGTAAATACCTCTCCAGCAGTAGTTACTTTCCCACTTGCACTAGTTCTGAAATAGAGAAAATTATAAAAATGTGCTTTCTTTAAGGGGAAACACTTTGGGTTGGGAAGAAAAAGAAATATTTGTCCTACAGGCAGGAAAAATTTCTTGTCACCACAGTAATAAAGGCAATTTGATTTCCCTTCCCCCCTTCCCCATCCCCACCAAGAGCCCAACAATTACAGAAGTCTTTGGTGATCTAATTTTTATATATTTAAACAAAGCAGCAAACACAGTATGCTCCAAAAGAAACACACTCTTACACGAATTTCTCATTCTTTAGGAGAATTATTACCACAGACATCTTGTTTGCCATACACTAATCTTTTAGAAACAAAGAGTCTACTCTCCATTTGAATGACTGAGTCCTGATACTCAGCAGTTTAATTGGTACACAAAGGAAGACTTATTAAGATGCTTGACAAAGAAGATTCATGTGAATATAACTGTTTTCTCAGTCTACACAAGGGTGGACTGTATTTTTAGAGGGAGAAATCTCCCAGTTAAGATAAATTTCATATACACTTGTTGATTTCTCCATGATTCCTCCCGCCCCCGCCCCCCTTCTTATCCCTAACTTTTCCCCTTTTCTCTCACTTCTGAGTAATTCAGCCCAGTTCTATGTAAGCTAGGCTGACCATACGTCCCGTTTTGAACGGGACAGTCCCGTTTTTTTAATGTTTTTTAACCATCCCGTCTTTTTGACCAAAATATCAATTTTGTCCCGTTTTTGGGGCAGGACTCAGAAAAAACATGGAATCATAAAATGTCCCCCCCCCGCCGCCGCCGCCGCCGGCTCGCTCGGGCCCCCGGCTGCGGCTCCTGACAGCTCTGATCTGCCGCCTCCTCCAGCCCGCCGCCAGCTGCAGCCTCCTCCTCTCTATTCCTCCTTCCCTCCCTTCTCTCCATCCCCCCCTTCCTCCCTGCTCTCTCCCTCTGTCCACTGCCTCCTCTCACTCCCTCCGTCCCTGCTCTCTCCCTCTGTCCACTGCCTCCTCTCACTCCCTCCGTCCCTTCTCTCTTCAGAAAACCTGGCCGGCAGCCCCCCCCCGCCGGCTCGCTCCGCTCCCAGCTGCGGCTCCTGACAGCTCTGATCTGCCGCCTCCTCCAGCCCGTCGCCCGCTGCAGCCTCTTCCTCTCTATTCCTCCTTCTCTCCATCCCCCCCCTTCCTCCCTGCTCTCTCCCTCTGTCCACTGCCTCCTCTCACTCCCTCCGTCCCTTCTCTCTTCAGAAAACCTGGCCGGCAGCCCCCCCCCCCCCCCCGCCGGCTCGCTCCGCTCCCAGCTGCGGCTCCTGACAGCTCTGATCTGCCGCCTCCTCCAGCCCGTCGCCCGCTGCAGCCTCTTCCTCTCTATTCCTCCTTCTCTCCATCCCCCCTTCCTCCCTGCTCTCTCCCTCTGTCCACTGCCTCCTCTCACTTCCTCCATCCCTTCTCTCTATCCCCTTCTCCATCCCTCCATCCCTTCCTTCCTCCCTTCTCTCTATCCCTCCATCCCTCTCTTCCTTCTCTCTATCCCCCTTCTCCATCCCTCCCTTCTCTCTCTCCCTCCGTCCACTGCCTCCTCTTCCATCTCCCTTCTCTCCATCCCTCCTTCTCGCTGTCCCTTGCCTCCTCCATCCACCCTGCTCCCTACCCCCATCTTCTCTCATCCATCCATCCTCTCCCTTTCTCACCTTCGTGCCTTCTCTCCCTCCGTCCCCTCCATCATCTTCATCCCTCATCCCCCCTTCTCTCTCTCTCCCTCCATCCTCTTCATCCCCCATCCCTGTTCTGCTTATTCCTCCATCCATCCCCCCCAACCCCCCTCTGCCTCCCCCCCGCCCGGTGCTGGGGGGCCCAGGTGGGGCCATGCCCCCCCCCCACACCCTGTCCCGTTTTTGCCCTCCCAATGTCCCGTTTTTGTCTAAAGGAAATATGGTCAGCCTAATGTAAGCCAATTTTATAGAAGCAAGAACCACAGGTTCTTCTATATGAATCTATATGTCTGCATTTATGTTCATTCTGAGCATAAACCGGAGCCACTGTCAAATATATGGAGCCTGTCTTTTCTCTGTTACTTGGTCACAGATAGACAGACTGGTCATTTCACTAAAATACTTTGGAGCAGACTCTCCAATGGTGTAATTCGATGTAGCACAACGCGTTGTCAACACATTTCTTTGTCTCTATATTAATTTAATGTAATGAACATAAGTTAAACTGATGCTGTGAATGATTTTGTTTGAATAAGATCTAGGTCAAGGTACTCCACCCTTAACCTATTGTGATATAAAGTATAAGAGGAATAGATTAAAGTAGGATCTTGGAGCAGGTAAAGATACTGATATTACTTAAGACTTAAATAATAATCATGACATTTTAAAACAAAAAGTCATTTCTGTGCTTCGTCAATGTCTGTTCCAAACAGAACATCCTGTGGCATATTTTGAATGGAGTTTGATATAATTGCAGTGCTTAGCTCTTATTTCACTTTCTCATTGCATTGGATTCTGATACTGTGGCTCTTTGTGAGCTAAAGCATGACTGCTTTGTTTGCTTTCAACTACTGTGCTACTAGGGTGACCAGATGTCCCAATTTTATAGGGACAGTCCCAATTTTTGGGTATTTTTCTTACATAGGCTCCTATTACCCCCCATCCCCATCCTAATTTTTCACATTTGCTGCCTGGTCACCCTAGTACTACCATTGTCTTATTTATCACTTTGTCAAGAGCTGGACTAACCTAGACAATGAAGAGAGTTATGTAAAACCAAATTCAGGAGCATACGTGTGGATACACACAAATAAAAAATGACATCATAGCCAGAAATTGTTATTTACAGTATATTTACACTCTTTATTTGAAGAAAGGGTATGAATAAATTTTGGTTTTGCTTTGCTTTTTTATTTTTCTCAGCACATATCAAGCTTTTTTGTTTGCTGCAAAATGGGTGGATGGGAATATATGGTTTACTGGATGACATGTCTACAGTTGGGAGAAAGGAATTATTTGGCAGTTATTGCTTAGGTATATCTGCCCCTGCAAAGCCAAACAAGTCTTGTCCGACAATCCATCACCATTTTTCACTTGTCCACCGTGCAAAGATTGGTCATCGCATTGCTCAGTCTCTAGGTCAATAAACATGTCCTTTCCCATGAAATAATCCAATAAATCATAGGGACTGGAAGTCATATTTTAGGTGCCATAAATTGTATTGGTCTTCTGTCCTGGTTTCATGAGCACACACTCCCATTCAGTCCTAAAAGGCTCTAAGAGTTTTACTGCTACTGGACTATGAGAAAAGCCATTTAGCACTTTAAATTACAGTGAATGGCATGCATCACTTAGTTCACACACCACATTCTAGAATTTTGATTGTCTCTGTTTAACGATTCAGACTGCGTTATCTGCACAAGAAAAAAAATCACTACGTGCAATTACCAGTGACCATGTTTAGTATATTTCAAGCAGCATAGAGTACTGCAGCCCTTTGGCTCTGGTCAGTCATATCATTTCTTTCTGTATTTCTGTTCTGTGTATCTAATTCAGTGTGGTTGGTAATTCATTTTGCAGACTGTATAAAGGCATTTTTCAGCTGATCTGTATATTTGGAGATATTTGATTTATCAGACATCAGTGATAAAAAGTGGGATATGGCTTAAACCAGCAATTATATAGCCTGTCCTGTAATGCCTGAAGGTTTAATATCATAAATATTGTTCTATCGGGCTGTGTTTGACAATTGACAAGGGCTAAATGGATTAATACAGGGAGGTTTTATTTGAATTGTAATTAGATTTAGGAAAATATGTTTAAGTAATTTGAAGCCACTATGGGCTGATATAACTACATTATGTGATTTGACCTAAAGTGACTTATTTATCCTTTTGTTTCTTCTGCAGCAGGGACATGTACATTACAGTTATCAGGTGATAATGCAATACAATTGACACTTCACCATAGTTGTATTACAGTTGTCTTGGTCCCAGGACATTAAACAGACAAGGTGAATGAGGTAATCTCTCTTATTGTCCAGTAAAAGATATTACCTCAGCCACCTTGTGCCAGGAGAATGTGGGGGGGGGGGGGAAGCTCCCAAAGAAAACTTACAAAACTACCTATACTAACTATAAGAGTACTATAGACTATAGACAAGTAACTAGATACACAAACACAGGACACTGTGAAGCATGCACTTTCCAAGGCAAGAGCATTGGGGTGTTCCAGCTAGCCATCACTGGTGGCAAGAAGGAACTGAGGGGGTGGTGAGTTGGTAAGGCACCATGAAGGGACCACTTCAGAGGGTGCTGGACCGACCTGACAGATACTGCCAGGGGAAAATCTTCTGGCTGCCATGCACACACACATGTGCGCACACACCTGACTGGGATTATCATGAACAAGCACCCAAAGAAGAAAGCAATTTGTTTGCTAGGTTTCTGGGGGATGATAATTAGCAATAATAATACCCACCTCTTATGTAGCTCTTTTTTAAATCGGTCGATTTAGAAGCGCTTCACAACCTTCAGTGTATTTACCTCAACACCCATGTGAGGCATGATTATGCTCATTTTTACAGCTGGGTAACTGAGACATATAGGAGCTAAGTGACTTGTCCAGGCTTACAGAAAGTCTGTGGAGGCACAGAGAATTGAACCCAAGTCTGAGGTTTGTGCCCTAACCATTGGATCAGCCTTCCTGAAAGAGTCCAGCGGAGGGCAACAAAAATGACTAGGGGGCTGGAGCACATAACTTAAGAGGAGAGGCTGAGGGAACTGGGATTATTTAGTCTTCAGAAGAGAAGACAGTGGGGATTTGATAGCTCCTTTCAACTACCTGAAAGAGGGTGGATCTAGACTGTTGTCAGTGGCAGTAGATGACAAAGCAAGGAGTAATGGTCTAAAAGTGCAGTGGGGAAGGTTTAGGTTGGATATTAGGAAAATCTTTTTCACTAGGAGGGTGGTGAAGAACTGGAATGGATTACCTAGAGAGGTGGTGGAATCTCCTTCCTTAGAGGTTTTTTAGATCAGGCTTGACAAAGTCCTGGCTGGGATGATTTAGTTGGGGATTGGTCCTGCTTTGAGTGGGAGGTTGGACTAGATGACCTCCTGAGGTCCCTTCCACCCCTGACATTCTATGATTCTAACTCAGTGCAGCACCAGACACTGCCAGAATGACAGATGAAAAACCTGCAGCTATATCTCCACTGCGATGTTGATCAACACCCACCACAACACACTCTCCAAGATCCATGGGTCTGGCACATACCTATCACAACATATGCTGTACTTCATCCAGGGTACCAAGTGCCCCAATAACAACTGTGTTAATGAAACAATTGCTACTCTCTCTAATGAGCAGAAAAATGACAAAAGACAAGAGCACCCTTATCAACTATGGGTGAACAGTTTTCACAAAACCATCGCTTTATATCTGACCTATCATTCCTCATCCCCAGAGGAAACCTGTACAATATCTCCAAATGAAAAGCCTGGGACCTTAAATTCATAACTCGGCTAGATACTAAAAATCATGGATTCAGAAATACAGTAGAACCTCAGTTACACAAACACCTTGGTAATGGCGTTTGTTTAAAACTCTACAATGTTGGTAAACTCTGAACAAAACATTATGGTTGTTCTTTCAAAAGTTTGCAACTGAATACTGACTTAATACATCTTTACAACTTTAATATGCAGAAGAAAAATGCTGCTTTCCCTTCATTTTTTTTACTAGTTTCCTTTTATTTGCTTCCCTCCACCCACACTCTCCTCCTCCCTCCCAATTAGCCCCTCCCATCCCTCTCTCCCACCACACCCTGGCTGCAGCCTGATTGCATACTTCCAGTTCAAAATGAGATGTGTGGCTGGCTGGTCAGTTCGTAACTCTGGTGTTTGTAACTCTGAAGTTCTACTGTACTGGTTTTATGGCTCATTACAAAAATGTGTAACCTACTAACCTCCTTTGTCCTATGACAGCAAAGGTATTAATTGCCCACTTCATTTTAAGTGGTCTCCTGCAGCATGTGTTAACCCTATATGCTTACCAATCTGTCCCATCTTGTATTCAGTTGTGGCATTCTGGTTACTTTTTCCAGACCTGCACAAGACCTCTGTGAAGCTCAAAAGATTGACTCTTCCACAATCAGAGGTTAGTCCAGTAGAAGATATTACCTCACCCACCTTGTATTTCTCAAAAGCTGGGACCCACACAGCTATAATCCTGCAAACTACTACGTTAAGTATTACCTCCATTTGACTATTGAAGGCTGCTGGCAGGGAGCATTAATTTATTTGCATTTATTCTGCTAGGTGATTATTGTAAGTTTAATTATTGTCAGGCAGCTTAGAGCTTTGCATGGTCTTTCTTTTTAATGTCAAATCTAAAGAACTAAAATAAATTCAAAATAAATGGTATAGTAAAACCATAGGCTTTGGCTAAAACATCACTTTGAAATATTACCTCAGTGAGCTTAAAAACTCAAAGGGAGAAAAAAGTAAAGATAGAAGAATATAAAATTTGTTCCCATCAAATGTGTTGCAGAGACGAATTTGAATTGCAGCTGGTGCAAAATTGTAAGCCCTTAATCTTATGGGCCAATGTTTATAATGGGAACTTGATAAAAATAAATTCTTAATGTGTATGAACATTTTAATACCTAGTAAAATTATTAATGCAACCCTCTGAAAGTTACATATTAACTACAAAGCTAAACTGAGTTAGATAACTGGAGACACAAATTGAGGAACATATTCAGCAGTAGAATGCTTGGAAAGTCATTACTCCACTAAAAAATGTGCCACATCAAGAAGGCAGAGAACCAAGCTCCACCAAAAGTTTGCCTACAGGGAATTCAGTGGTTACCAGCTTGTTTGTAATTGGCTTGATGTGATTTTGAGTTCAATTTTACAATATTTAATGAAAACCAGAGGCTGCAATTATTGCCATACTGTGTGGTGAACAAACAATTCAGAGAAGGAGAGAGGGAGGGAGTGTGTGTGTGTGTGTGTGCGCGCGCCTGTGTGTGTATTGCTTTGAAGGTAGCCCAATTAAAATATTCTCCCATAGAAGAATGAAGAAAACCTGCTGAGCACGAAGGAGAGGGTAATTAAACCATTAAGTACATTTTAAGTCAAAGGAAAATATGGGCCAGAGGAAATTAATTAGTGAAAATCACAGATTGCCAAGGCATATTGAGATGGACCTGAGGTCAAACATCACTGATGCAAGGGACGGGATGTGTCAAGGAGAAGTACAACCATAAGGAATCTGCAAGAAAGAATGGATCCCCTCTAAGGAGAGCTTCAGTGAATCTGTCCCAACATCTCCACCACTCACTGACAAAAAAAATAGCTACTTGTGTCAAGGGTGCCAAAATGAAGGGCCAGAGGCCATGTCCCCACCACTTTTGACTGGAGTAGAAGTGAGCAATAGGCAGGCGGGGGCAAAGAGGAGCGAGTGGAGGGTGGAGTCTTGGGGGAAAGAGGTAGAACAGGAGCAGAGCCTCGGGAAGGAGGTGCTGTGGGGGCCCCCTCAGGGGAGAGGGGATGTGGGGGCAGGCCTACCGGGAAGGATCAGCGTGGGCACAGGTGGTCCCCTCACACTTTGAGGGAGCTTTCGTCACCCAAGATTAGTATAAAATGAATACAGTTAGGTGTAAATTATCCCTCCCCCCGGAGGAGTGCACATGATGGGGCAGAGCACAGAAAGCCCTCTCCTTCCCTGTCACTGTAGCACAGAAGCACAGAAAGCAGCCATAGTTTGGTAACTAGTGCTCCCTGAACACAATCTGTGTTAGCTGTGCTTTCTGCCAAAGATGAGACGTGTCTGCATGCGTAGAGTCATTGGATTGGCCCTATCTCCTCCCCAGTGCACACTAGCACACAAAGCCATGTCATAGGCAGTGCATTCTACATTGGCTGAACACGTGAAGAAAGAGTTTCTTGTGAACACTTTTCCACGAGCACTTTATAGATGCATTATGCCTACTCCAGGCCTCTTCAGGAAAAATGCCTCCAGTTTCTTCCACTTGGGCACTAGTTCCACTACTACTGTATAATTTCTATTAAACAGAACAATATCTTAGCATTCATGCAGAAAACCCAGTGTCACTAAAATAATGTAACCTTATGGAGAAAATATTAAACTATATACTGCAAGGTGGATCCATTAAGGAGATCTTTCTTCCAGGGCTGATACTGTCTATTTCAACATATAAAAAGATGAAAGAGAAGGTAAAAAGAATCCAATTTTACTGTATTTTTTCTGTCATATCACACCCGCCTTTCTCATCTCCATCCCCCAAATTATGTGACATTCACAGAGCAGAAGGGGAAATTCTGGTGATACAGGAAAACTGTTGACAAATGTGGATTGTTTAACAGCAGGCACTAAAGCATCTACTTTATATTATTGAAAACAAAGGAATTAGAAAGATTGAATATCAGCTCCCTGTTGCTCTACACGTTTATAACAGAGCACTGTTGTAAATGTAATGTAAAGACAGACTGACTGTGAGACAGAGCACCACCTTAAAAGGGAGTTGATGTGAAGAGAACCTAAGCATGAGGGGCCTTGGGTAAATATTTCTTCAGATCTCAGGAATAAAGTTCATGCCTGTGAAGTTAAACAGATTCTCAGGTATGCTGGTAATAAAGAGGGCCACTGTAGAAGAGGAGACACCTATGGATATTAAGGGTTATGGGGAAAAGAGGGTTCACTCACCATTCTCTAAAAAAGTCATAGGTCCTTTATTTTAACCTTTTATAGAAAGCAGCGGGAGGTGACAAAATCTGAGATGTGGATTAAAAGGAAGGGGAAATGAGCACAACAACAATAAGATCATGTAGCAGTTTAAGGGCCAAATCATGGCCCAGTTTGCGCAGTGCCACAAGAAGTCCCTTTCCTTCTTTGTGCCGGGTTGCCAACCCTCATGATTTTGACATGAGTCTCATGATAATTATTGTTTTCCTTAAAGCCCCAGCTCCTGGAGTCAAGCAGATATGAGATGATTTCAGCCTTCATTCTTAAATGAAAAGTGTCTAGCCCTCATGGAGAAAACTTCAAAACATGACACCAGTGCATGCTAAAGGCTCAAAAAGAAGGCAAATTAAAAAAACACCAAATCTTATGATTTTTAAGGCCAATCTCATGTTTTTCAGCATTTGTGATTGGCAATATTGCTTGTGCTGGCTAGCCACATCACGAGTACAGAAAGAGAAGCAGGCTGCACAGAGCCACAATGTCTCCCCTAACGCTCCACTCCCCCCGGCCCCCTCCCGTGCCAAGCATCCTAACTGCATGATCACATTAGGCAATGAATACTGCACAGAGTATAGATCCAGCACAATGTATCCTTACCCCACAGGAACAGGAAAACAGGGAGGGAGACTATGACTTTCTGCAGCCTCCCCTTGCTGCAGAAACTATCCTTTGTTTCCCCTGCACTGGTTATTACTGCTGTATTCAAGTCAAGTTGAAGCATTCTTTCCAATGGATGGGAGCATCCATCTCACAACGTCCTTAATGATATAGGGCCCAAGCCATCCTCTTGCTGAGTAGTACTTATCAGTCATCTACTCTAAATTAACCATGTTGGCTTAATTTACATCTCTTTTTCCACCTCGGCTGCAAAACATGGACTACATTCTTTGTTCCTCATCTGAAAAGCAGTGCCCCATCTTTGAACATGATTAGGATTTCAGCTTGCAGTGATTATGTATACTCCACTTTAAAAACACGAATGAAAATACATAGTAAAAAGCCAGGGTTTTGAGAACTATTCCAAAGCTCTCACACCTTGAACGTTTGATTAACAAAGCGCTGACAGTCTGTTCTAGTCTAGACAAGCAAGAAAAAACAGACATGGTTCCCTAAAAATACACAGTAAATGTAACTATATACTAACATCAAACTTTTACTAGTATTTTGGAATTCAGCTAGGTGCTTGAAAAACAAGTTTTTAAAATGTATTTAAATGTCAAGCTGCAAATAAAGATAAATCCACAGCGACTCCCTGCCTGGCAGTCTAACAAAAGCTCTCAAGTGTTGGATGTGGGACAAGGTGAAGCATAAAATGTGGAACTTGTCCGTAAGCAGAGAGGTTGTACACACAGAAAACCATCATGTAGTCTTTCCTGTCATGTTGTCCGTTGCAGGATTAGCTGCAAGTATTTATCTGTCGCTGGATCACTTTCTCATCTCAAAGTTGTCATGTTTCTCTTCTTGATTTCATGCCCTTTAAGTCTGATTAATGCTACTAACTTGCTTTTTCTGTACATTATCAACTTGCCTTAGAGGTTCCCCAAGAGATTTATCTATCTTAATCATGAGGATTGCATGTCTCTCCCTGCCAGCAACTGGCATAGGCGCCCCGGATAAGGAATAATCCCCCATACTTTATACTGGTAACTACTACTGTATAAAAAAAACTCTGAGGATAGCAGTAGAAGACTCTTCACTTACTAGGAAAAAGTGAAAGTTATCTGCAGTTTCATGGTGTAATTTGACTCTGATAAATCTGATCATGTAATTGATGACCTACCTTTTAATATCCTAACTCCAGAGCCAGTGTTGTTTATGGACAAAGCTAAAACAACACAAGAAATCTAACAGGATATAAAAGGATATGAATTCTGACAAGACCTCTGGGATGGATGGCTTTCTTCAGATTGCCACAAAATATTTTTTAATCAACTATATTTTATTCTTTCAAAGGTCTTCACTGACATTTCAAAAAGGAACCATGTCTCAAGATGTGAAAACTGCTCTAATTACTTTAATATTAAAGAACAAAGATGGTTGCAATACAGGAGATTTCTACCCTATATCTCTATTGAACACAGACTGCAAAATAATTGAAAAACTGTTAGTGACACAAATGAACACCATCATCTTGTCAGTAATACACACAGGTTGGTTTCATTAAGAAAGATTGGCTGCTGATAATATGAGAAAAATGACTTACTTCATAGGGCAAGCTCGGTGGTCAGATGTTTCCTCCATATCTCTAAATGCAGAGAAAGCACTCGATTATCCAGAATGATAGGGGAAAAAATTATCCTGGTTAATAAAAATCCGGGTAATCACCATCCATAGGAAATATGGGGAGGGGGCTGTTGGTTCACCAGCCTCCCTGCGCCAGAGGGAGGGAGTGTTGGTTCACTGGCTGCCTTGCACCCTGGTGGGGCTTTTTTTGTTTGTTCTTGGGGCGGCAACAAAGCGAGAGCCGGCCCCGTGAGTTATGCATATTTATTTATTTTTTTGGACATCTTGGTTAATCCACGTTCTTGTTAACCCAATCCTGGATAATCGAGAGTCTACTGTATTAAGAAATATGGAAACAAAAGTCACTTGTAGGAATTACTTAAAGGTGGCTTAATGTTTTGCATTACCCTCCTAATGTCAGTCTCAGAAAAAGGGAAAAAGAACTTATCCTCTCAGGTTGATTTTGTGATAGTAAAGGATATCAGGCTTGATGTGAAAGAGGCAAAGATAAAGAACTTAATGTGATTCTTCCAGAACAAGATATCAAATGGGTAATAATGGACTCCAGAATGTTTGTGTAAGGCTAGGCTGGTAACAGATAGAGAATGTCTGAGATGCAAACAGCCACACACCAACCTTCCAGAAATCCTCTATACCGGTCAAAAATGCAAGTGTTTTTGGAGCACCATATTCAGTGCTCTTTCAAAAAAAATTAAGTGTTGCTGTCTTTCCTGCTCCACGCTTGTATATTTTAGGGTGCTGTGTGTATTGCCAGTCAACATTAAGAAATGGACTTCAGTAACCATTTCTAGTGGCCAAGATAGTGATTCTGGGAACATTTAAATCTGCAGTTCCTCCCTTAGGCACAGACTGGCTTAGTGAGCTCTCTACTATTTCATTACTGGGAAAAATGACTGTGTTCAATAGAAACACCCGGAAAAATATGAGGATGTCTGGTCACACACAAAACTATTGCATACTTTTGCAATTTAGTATATACTAGCAAAAATACCCGGCGTTGCTCGGGGTATTTGTAATTGGAAACTGCGATGTAAAAAGACTACAATGTTTTTTATTAATAAAAATTTTGTTCAGAAGTCTCATTTTGACTAAGTAATTTCAAGTAATTACGTGGCATAACGTTGCTCGGGTCCGTTGGAGTGGAGGGGAGGGGGCAGAGAGCTAAGCGAGTGCGGGGTCCGTTGGAGGGGGTTATTATTACATCATAACTATGTCACAGAGAACAGCAGGTGTTAACCTGCTGCCCAGCTGATGTTAATGGGCTTTAAAGAATTTCACCCCTAAGGGGTGTAAGAGGTGAGATTTGAAAAATTTCCGATTCTTACTCTGATTAGGACCCTAAAGCCTATAACTGTACCAAATTTCAAGTCTCTAGCTCAGCGGTTCTCAAACTTTTTGAGACCACGACCCCTTTTTGTACTCCGGTGGCCAGACGCGACCCCTCCGCCGAAAAGCCGCCGAATTACAAAAAAAAAAAAAAAAAACCACACACACAAAAATGTTCTAGATGCCCCGGCCCCCAGTCCCCGCCATGAGCTGGCTCGCGGCTGAGCCCCCGCCCCAGTCCCCGCCGGCAACCGGGGCTCAGGCCACCGCCGGGACCCGGGGATCGTGGCTTGAGCTGCCGCCCGGGACTGGCAGCTACAGCAGGCAGCCCCAGGGCTCATGGCTCGGGCAGCCACCGCCGGCCCCGTGGCTCGGGCAGCCGCCAGTGGCCCCGGAGATCGCAGCTCAGGCAGCCGCCGGTGGCCCCGGAGATCGCAGCTCAGGCAGCCGCCGGCGGCCGGGGATCCCGCAGCAGGGAGTTACTGGTGTAGGGGCTGGCGACCCCCACAAAAGTGGCCTGTGACTCCTCAAGGGGTTGCAACCCCCATTTTGAGAACCTCTGCTCTAGCTCAAAAGGTGTGGAAGAAGTAAGGGAACATACATACACACACACACGCATACACCATGTGGTATTGTGCTTGTATTTTACATAAAAAACAAAATGATTTTTTAAAAGTATATTTATGCTCCATTGCCCAGCCACCTTAAATGGTTGTGGTTTTAGCATTGAGAATTGCTAGTACAATATAAAATGGTAGAGCGACATAACATTGAGACCCATGAATTTAACTCATGCATTTGGCAGATATATTCAAAAGTGTATGGTTCTTTAGAGGACTGGGGAATATGACTTGAAAGAAATAGACACTAGGCACCTAACCCCTTGATCAGAACTCTGGATCTCAGACAACTAGAGGAACTAGACAAAGATCTGCCCATAACCTTCCCAATTAGAAGAGTTCTCTCTGATAAGAGAGAACTGATATGTGAAGTCCACTAAACACCCAATCACTTTGGGTTATATCTTTTTCGCTCAAGCAGGAAGAAACCCAGCTATTTTAAAATCTGCAATCTGCACATATTGCCAAACAGTGTAGTTTTCTTTCTTGTGCAAATGACAACAACAAATGTAAAGAGTCCTAAAATTTACCAGGTTTGTTTGAGCCTCACCCATATGCTTTTGGAAAGGTTCAACATCATTGATATCTTCTGGTGCTCCTCCTCCTGCTTATAAAGGTTAGGTCATCTGTTCAGAGAACAGAAACCATATCATTGATTTAGGTGACTAACCATGCATTTGGAATAGTGAATCATGAATTATTAATACTTGAAGGTGTTCTTGTAAATAACTCATGGGCTCAAATACTCTGGATAAATTCCTAACCCTAATAAAGTCAATGAAAAAACTCCCATTGATTTCAATAGGACATGGATTTTTCCCTTTATGTTCGTCAAAATTACCCCTCCAACGAATACTGAACAAATCGGTAAAAAAATAATCTGTTTCAAGACCATTCAGATCTAAATCCAGCAGATAAATTGTTTCTAATGATTAATTTGACCAACTCCACTCTACACTGTTGTAGTCCTGGAAAATCCAAAACAAAGTAGTAGAGAAGGTACGATAAATTGTCTTGGGCCTTGTCTACACATGAAAGCTATTCCAGAATAAAGCAGGGTGCGAATTTAAAGCAGGATAGTTATCATGGAATAACTTGACGTGTGCCTTGTACAAAATTATTTTAATCCACTTTCAAAGTATTCCAGAATATCTGGTGTAAATAAGCCCTTAGTGGTTTCATTCCCCAGGTTCACAAACTTCTTCTCCCTGAAATTTGTAATCCATTCTACTGGAGTGAAAAGAGGATCCCAGCAAACCTATACTAAGGAAAGCATAAAATATATTCATATTTTAGTATTTACCCAATAGGACCTTAAAAATGACAAGGCTGATTTCAGAGAGAACTACAAACTGTTCTGTTTGCTCAGTCCATATGCAACAATGGAGCCAGGTGTAGCCCAAATGCCAATGAACAATTAAGAATAACATGCTTTTAATGAGAAGACTGCTTTTCACAACCCACTTAGTCTTTGCCATATGAAGAACTTAAAAAACAGCACAGCAGTACATGATGTTATAAAGAATGCTGTTTGTCAAAAGAAAGAGAATCTTTCAAATAACAGAACTGATGCAATGCAGAAGGCAATTTCTCTTTGTTTTTTACTCAAACATAATAGATAGAGAGGGGTGGGATGAGAATCTTGAAATACTAGGGAGGGGGGGGAATTAAGGTTAATATATGCATTATAAAAAAGCTTTTTAGTTATTGAGACCATTCTAACTCTCCTAATTTTGATTCAAAAGACTTTTTCCACGTGTTCCTTTGTTTTCACTAAGAATTCTGTCATTTTTTCCAGACATTTTGGAGAACAATCTTACTCTGAATATGCAATACAGATCTTTTCTGATGTTTTAAGTGCCACAACCATTTTCTGGGATCCAAAATCCCCTTTAGGGGAGCAATCTTGTTCCCACTGAAGACAATGGGAGCTTTTCCATTGGTTTCAATGAGCAGAGGAATGATCCATAAATGAACTAATGGACTTAGACGCTACACTCTAATGGGAAATCTCACCAGAATTCATGCAACTCACAACCAAAAAAAGCTCTTCTCATACAGAAGTTTCACCAGCAGCAGCAGCACTGCAAAACGTTAAGGTGAACGGCAGTGCAGCAGGTGCCATATTGTAAAGATGAAGCACAGTGACTTTCTTCTAACACTGAACAAGAATCTTAGCAGCATAAGCAAAAACAAGTACAGTAGACTCTCGATTATCCAGGATTGGATTAACCAGGATGTGGATTAACCAGGATGTCAAAAAAAAATATGTGCAACTCACAGGGCCGGCTCTGCTGCCGCCCCAAGCACACACACAAAAAAACCACCAGGGCCCGGGGCAGCCAGTGAACCAACACCTCCTCCTTCCAGCTCAGGGTGACTGGTGAACCAAACCCCAGCTCCCCATATTTCCTATGGATGGTGATTATCTGGGATTTTATTAACCAGAATTATTTTCTCCCTATCATCCTGGATAATCGAGAGTCCACTGTATTATTCCTAAAGTTACCCTGTCTCTGCTTAACATGAAAAATCATCTCTGCTATCCCAGCCCCCTCCTGTTTGGATACAGTAACAAACTTGCCCTCAGAGCAGCTGCCAATACCTTCAAGGTGTTTCCATGACCTACAGTAGTGAATACAGAGGTATAATTCCAGTATTCTTACACTCTAGTATGACTTGTCTACTTTTAACTTAATGATGTTTTGCACCTAAAAACATCACTTAGGTATCACAACACCCATATAAAGAAAAACTGAGACACAGATGCTGAAGGGATTAAAGAATTATAGTTTTCTCCCCCTTAAATGTTTCCCCTAGAATATCACATAATCTCCTAAATGATACTCTTGCCACTATTCAGCAAATCTCACTGACTGGCTAGTTCAAGAAGTTTCACCATCCCATACACCCTCAGGACTGCTTATCTTTCACCAGTGGGAGTCTCTATTTTTCAGGTAGGTAAATATTATTATCACCATTGCATAGATGGGAAATTGATAATCAGACACAGTCTTCTGCTCCTTTTGACTGTAGGACTGATCCACGTGACTGCATTATCTCCCAGGTGAATTATTTCACCTATATGGGTTTCAGTTTTGTTAATACAGTATGAGCTGAACCAGAAAATATTCAGCACTTAATCATCAGATTAAGTAGGTATATACATATTATCCTTATTGCACACATGCAGAAAACAAGACAGCAAGGCCAACTTTTTCTAAATTGTTCACTGGAGCTAATAGGAAAACTGAAGGTTTTCCTGCAAGAACTATTGAATAAAAATCTTCCTCTGCATTACAGGGGACCTATGTGCCCCTTTATTTCCCTCCATGTCCTCTATTTTCACATTACCGACAATAGCAGAGGTTCTGTGAGCCCCCAATGGCCACATTCTCCTCTCTGCCATATGGTAGAGGCTGGGTGTGACCTCCGTGCATATCACCCTCCCACGATACCATTGTCCCCCATTCTCCTTTCTCCCCATTCATGCCTATTCCCAGGTGTGTGTGTCCCCCCCATGCCAAGGGCTCTGTTTATGTGCCACTCATCCTGTCATTCCTCCATTTTGCAGGTCATGCATGGCCTGTCCACTTTGGGGATGGGGCATGGGATGTTATAGTCGAGTCTGCAATCGAGTCTGTGTGACCCCTCTGGGTCTTGAAGCAATGTGGTCTAACAGCTCAAGTCAATCTACTTGCCCTCTCAATCAAGTCTGTGTGGCCTAGTGGTCAGAGTCAGTAGAACTGGTGAGGCAGGCCAACACCCCAAAGTGGGCGGCAGCCAGGATAGGGGACCCAGGCATTCCCTCTCCACCAAGTCTCAACCCAGTGCCCTGCCAAAAAATGCCAAGCTAGTGTCTGGTTTTCCAACAACCTCTGCACGAAGACGCCTGGGGAAAATCTGCATGACTGCTCACATGCATAATTAATGAGTCCAATTATTTGTGCAGAAAATATCTTGTCAAAATGTTGCTGCAGTTCTCCCTTTTCCCCCACCAGATCAATAGAGTAGCAGCTCTCTTCCAGTGAGGGAAGAGAAAGAGGCCTGCCTACCAGACAGTGGCCAGGTCAGGAGACAGGCAGTGTGGGGTGCTGGGGGAGGTCAGACAGGGGATCATAAAGGCTCATGGGGGAGAACCAACTGGGGTAGGGGCTGAATGGGAGTGGAGGTGCAGGGCCACATGGTGATGGAGGAGGGGGTACAGGGACACATAGGGACAGGGGAGTGGCTGGATGGGGACAAAGTGACGGAGGGGGCAGGAGAGGGGGTACAGAGTCACAGAGTCCAGGGAATGGCTGGGTGGGGCACAGAGAGAAATGGACATGGGGGATGGGGTACAGGGACACCATTCCCCAGGGAACTGGCTGGGTCGGGGCACAGAATCACATGGGGGGAAGAGGAGGCAGGGCCACATGGGGCATATTCCATGGTTTTTTTGTGCTGAGACACTGTAGGATATTTTCCCCTGTTAATTGTATGAACTAGGGAAGAACCGGTCTTCCCTTTGGGGGCAATTGTGGGAAGGCATTAGGGCACTCCCACTACTTGGGCGATTTTATTTGCCTGCGTCCTCACTGAAAGGTTGACTTAAAGCAGAACTCAATATACACCCCTAGCCAGGTCAGCAAAGCATCTCCAATCCCAGGTTAAAGGTTTTTCTGTATGAACTGCAGTGGGCTGGGCTAAAGCCCAGGTAAGAACCTGGGTTAACTGGAGCATAGACATACACATAGGGTGTCAATAGGTTAAACACTACTGGAAGGACAAGAAAAGATAGGTTGAGGTACTGTTATGCTGGAAGACTCAAGCACCATCAACTTTTGACCTATAGACAATTACAAAGGTGCTTGAAGCTGTGGCTCTGCTGAAGAGATAGCAGGGGCTATCTCACCCCATTAAGATAAATTCACACAAGTGTTGGAATAGATAAGTTGTGGTATTCAAATATTATAATGTTACATCCAAACAAACATCATTAAGTTTAATGTAAAACCTTGGCAGCTCAGCTGATAAAATACTATTAAAATACAATGTATTATAGCCAGTCTGTGGCAGAGGTGGGAATAGGATTTGGGAGTTCTGTGCTCAAAGCCTTGTGTTGATTCCTCCAAGAAGTTTCTTTCTCCTCCTTGCTGAAATGTTGCTGTTCTCAAATATTCACTCTATTTCTTCTTGTCAGAATGTGCATCTTTATTTTATGCAAAAATATGGAACTTTCACAAAAGTATTGTAAACAAAAATCTATAAAATTAGTCACGGTGGAAAAATAATTTGCTTTGAGTATTTCACCCAGCTCTAATTATACATTATGGGATGTCAGCAGACTGCATTCATGAAGGATTAACATAGGCACAATTTATTTTTCCAAATTTTATCAGAAAAGTGAGATCCTTGTACCTTATCTACTACTGAATCTCAAAACTAACAGTAATACGTAGCAGTGATATAGGGCTTTTACATGTTCTAAGCTCTTTTCGAGTGCTAATTAATTAATAGAGAATTAGTCATTTTAAAGGTGTAGTGCTAATGAACACATACTTATTTAATTAAAAGAATACCCATATGAGGATACCAGTACAAACACTTATGATGTGCCAACTAATGTTAAGTATGTTAAGAAGATGTATATTAAAGACATATGGACATTTTTAGCTGTTCTTTATACTTCCTTTCAAAGGGTTCATCAAAGGAACATAATTCAGGATCCAGAAGGACAAATCCTAGCATTCCGTTCCACAACCCAAAAGCCAATGCTAGAGGCAACTTAAGAGCTCTTCATCTAACTCGCAGGGGAACTAGCCAAGTCAACAGATGCTCCTGCTGGAAAAAAATATCTTATGGTGCTTCACACCTATGCGTTGTTCCTGGCAAGCTTTTCCATTTGTTGGCCTCACTCCCTCAATTTTGAAGAAATAAGAAGGGGTGCAACCTCAGAAAAGTGTACAAGAGCATGAGACAGAACCACATCTTTAAAGGATATCTATTATTCTCTTTATATAAAGAAAAACTGAGACACAGATGCTGAAGGGATTACAGAGGAATTATAGTTTTCTCCTCCTTAAATGATTCCCCCAGAATATCACAATCTCCTATGTAATACTCTGAAAGGAGGAGAAACTGAGGAGCCAGAGAGTAGTCTTTTCTTCTTGCATTCTGTCATAGGGTGCTTCTGCCGCTATTCAGCAAATCTCACTGACTGTCTAGTTCAAGAAGTTTCACCATCCCAAACCCCCTCAGGATTGCTTATCTTTCACCAGTGGAAGTCTCTGTTTTTCACTTACATGGTAATACCCTGCAGTGCAGGCTTACAGCAAGGATAGGCTTCTCTACAGGCCTCACTGCCCAGCCCAAGCTTACCCTCTGAGTTTCCTTCCTGACCTGCCACTTGCTTGCTGTATCCTTCCCTTATGTTCTTCCCACTTATCTTGTTAACCCTGTAATTGTCACCCTTGTGCTCACAATCCCTCCACAGAAAGTGTAGAATTGCCCTCAGGTAGGTCTGCAGCCTTCTTAAGGCTATAAGAATGCTAGTCATTAGGGTTTTGATCACAGTGCCCTGACACAAGCTGTTAAAAACATTTGCAAACCCAAAGAGAAGTAAGAACATATGAACGGCCGGACCGGGTCAGACCAAAGGACTATTTAACCCAACAGTGACCGGTGACCAGGTGCTTCAGAGGGAATGAACATCATCATCAAGGTCATCCTCAAGTGATCCACCAAAATACTGACTATGTAAACTTAAGAATTAACAGCAGACTTCCAGCTCAGAATTTATTTTTAAACAGCCTTCTACTGCCAGAAAAACAGTTGGATCCATTCCATATCATGCTCCTGATTGTAAACACTTAACATCTACTTAACTATAAGCATGTAAGCTGTCCCATTGACTTCAATGGGACTACTTATATGTTTAAAGTGCACAAGGGTTTGCAATGTACGAACCCATATGGTCTGTACTGGTGCAAAAACAACTTTGTTTAGAGGGGAAATGAAGGAAGCTATAAAAATATAAAACTATATATACCAAATGGAAGAAAGGGGACATTCATAGCAATGAATATTTGTAGAAGTACATTAATAGTCCACTAATAGACCAAAATAGTAGAATTATCAATAATAATACATAAACAGAAGAAGTGATCAATGAATATTGGTGTTATGCGTTTTGGGGGGAAATAGATTATATAGAGTCATCATATGGTAATGATAACACTCCTCCCATTCTGCTAGTATCTTTGGAGGATGTTAAATAGCTTCTGTTTAAGCTAGACATTTTTTAATCAGGAGGTCCAGATAATTTGCATCCAAGAGATTTAAAAGATCTGGCTGAGGAACTTACAGGACAGTTAATGTTGATTTTCAGTAAGCATAGGCCTGGGAAGTTCCAGAATACCGGAAAAAAGCTAACATGATGCCAATTTTTAAAATGGGTAAAAAGTATGACCCAGGAAATTATAATCTTCAACCTGACATCAATCCTGAGCAAGGTAATTGAGTGGCCGACATGGGACTCAAATAATAAAGAATTAAAAGAGACTGTAATTAATGCAAATCAACTTGAGTTGATGGAAAATACAGCCTTTCAAACTAACTTGATATCATTTTTTGATGAGATTACAGGTTTGGTTGGTAAAAATAATCATGTTGATGTAATAAATTTAGACTTCAATAAGGCATTGAACTTGGTACCACACATTTTGATTTGTAAAGCAAGAACCATATAAAGTTAACATAGCACACATTAAATGGATTAAACAGATAGGCCTCAAAAGGTAATTATAAACAGAGAATTGTTGAATAGTATTTCTAGTGGAGTGCCACCAGAATCAGTTCTTGGCCCTACATTATTTAACATTTTTATCAGTGACCTGGAAGAAAACATAAAATCATCACTGATAAAGTTTGAGGAGAATACAAAAAATGGGGTAAGTGATGGATAATGAAAAGAAAAGGTCATTGATTCACAGGGATCTGGATCGCTTGGTAAACTGGATGCAAGCAAGCATATGCAAATATATGCATTTTAATATGGCTAAATGTAAACATATACATCTAGGAACAAAGAATGTAGACCATGTTTATGGTATGGGAAGCCACAACTCTGAAAAAGATCTGGTGGATAATCAGCTGAACATGAACTCCCAGCATAATGCTGTGGTCAAAAGAGCTAATGTGATCCTGGGATCCATAAACAGGGAAGTCTCAAATAAGAGTAGAGGGGTTATTTTACCTCTGTATTTGGCACTGGTGTGATCGCAGCTGGCAAACAGTTCTAGTGCCCATGATTCAAAAAGTTCAGAGAAGAGTTGGAAGAATGATTAAAGGATTAGAATTCATGTCTTGAGTGAGGCGCATAGGGTATTTTTGCACAGCAATGTAATACTGGGGTTAGTAGAACTCAAGTTAGCAGAACCTGAATTTGTTAACCTAGTGCTTGAAGCTTCTACATTTATTTGTAACCCAGGTTAGGAATTGTTGAACCCTTTGTCCTAACCTGGGGCTCCAGTGTCCACACTGCATTATGTAGGCCTGAGTCCAGCCACCTATATCCCAGATTTCCACCCGACATGTATCCACTCTAGCACTTTGTTCATGGTGCAATATGGGAAAAATTGATTATTAACCAACTTGACTGTCCAGAGGACAAAGAAAGTTGGTCTGTGGAATACTTTTGGTGGACTCCCAGAGCACAAGTCCAGTGGGGTTGCGTCTACAAGGCAAAATAACTGGGCTTGCACCTTGAGTGCAACTTGACTCAAGCTTGGACACTCCCCTCCTTTGGGGTTCTGGTGCTCTGGGTTAGCGCAAGGTGTGTGTAGACAGAATGGGACTTAGACTTGAGCTTGAGTAATTGGTGAGCCAAAAGCAGTTTCTCCTCTCTGGGCGTTCACACCTCCAGAAGTGTGAAGCTTGCTGGAAGTAGGCTTTACCACCACCCCTGATTTAATTTATCTTGCCTGCATATTTATACCTGCCTCTGAAGATTTCCACAACATTCATCTGACAAAGTGGGTCTTAGCCCACGAAAGCTCATGATCCCTAAAATCTGTTAGTCTATAAGGTGCTACAAGACTCTTCGTCGCTTTTGAAGATCCAGACTAACATGGCTACCCCTCTGATACTTATTCAGTGTCATATCACTTCAGTGCAATAGGGAAGATGGTGCTCAAAACTGAAAGTGACATCACAGAGAGTTTCAGGTGCATGAGAAATACAGAACTGGATTACAAATGAATGGGTAAAGTAGCATCACCATCATATACATAGGACTGAGTTTTATGCGGTTAATGAACTTGAGCAGTTGACAGTTTACAGGGAACAGAAACTTAGGCATTTACTCCTCTGGCAGCTCAAATAATACATTTATATCAGACAGAGTACAGCTGTGCATTAATGAAGACATTTTCTGATAGCACACAGCCATTAACATGCCTTAGCTCTAATTACCATTGTCATTAGGAAACAATGGTTTATGTCCACAACATTTAGCATGAAGATATCAGTAGAAATCACCAATCACCTCTTGTTAAGCTTTCCACATATAGAAGTTATAGACTAACTAGTCTAAAAGCCTGTGTACACGGGCCAACGGTAATGGCTCGCAGCCCCCCCACTCACTCAGCTCTCTCCCCCCTCAAGCCCCCCCCCGCTCACTCAATCCCCTCCCCCTCACTCCAAGGGCCCCCCTGCTCGCTCGCCCCCCTTCCCCCCACTCACTCAGCCCCCCTCCCCCCGCTCCAAGGGCCCCCCCGTTCACTCAACCCCCCTTCCCCCCACTCCAAGGGCCCCCTGCCTGCGCCTCCTGCCTGCGCTCCCCGAGCCTCTGATCCAGACCCTGCTTCCCTCTCGGCGGCACACGCGCGAAGGCCATATTGTGCTGCCGAACTACACCTCCCAGCATGCCGTTCGTCTGGGCTGTCTCTACTGCGCATGACGGCCTCACACAAACTTCCCTAGCCTTTTATTATATAGGATAGGGATCTATAGAAGTTATTTTACAGGCAGTAGAATGTAATAGTGACTAAAATATCCTTGTTAAAGAAGTATGGTTCACAAATCCATAGAAAAGAACAATTATATGCTAAATGTTATAGGACTTTTTCATAAAGGACAGTTCATGTCATCAACTGAGGATATTTAAAGGAGATTGTGTGTATTTAAGTTCTTGTACTAATTGTATCTTTTCCTTCTTTTAGGCCTAATCTAAAGACAACTCAGCTCTTTGGAGTCTTTCCATTGACTTCTAGAAGCTTTGGATTAGGGCCTTAATTGTTTTGCTATTATTGTTTTGACTCTTCTTTTGTATGGCATGGCTATCTGCACATTACAAATATATAAATAAATACATAAATATATAAAGCAAACTGACAAGCAATAACCAAAATGAAGTATGTTACTGAAAACACATCAAATCAGAATTAAAAATTCACCTTGTTCCAAATCAATATTAACGTGCCATGACTCGTTTAATTATTAAAGGTTAAACTGGCTCAAAACTTCATTTTCTGTTATTTCACCATGACTAATAATCCTCAATCAAAATCACTTTAATCTATAATCTTATTCTTACAAAACAAGTGCAGGATACCTCTAATATTCCACTTTGCTGAACTCAATGTAAGCAATTGAAAATGACAAACTGGCTATGCACAGAACTTCCATTTTTGTTATTACTTTTGAGCAAAGGTAGAATCTAAAATGAAGCTCTCATACCTGCAGTGTGGATCTCTAATGCCTATTCTGAATTTAAGCCCTGCATAATGTGACAAGGTGGCTCTTTTGCTCCCCCTGGTTCAAGTCCTTTGGGGTGCTGGTGCGGCCCGGGCGCCCTGGCCAGACTACACCAGACCCGGTTTTTCTTGCTGCTCCTTAGCAGCTCGTTCCCCTTCTTTCTCTCTCAGGGTCAGGCTCCTGCAAGCTAGGAAAGCTAGGTCCCCCCCCTGGGAGGGATCCTTAGTTCTCTCCTCCTGCTTGCCAGCCGCCTCTCTGCCCCTGCTTCTTCCAACTTGCCCCTCACACCCCTCTACTTTCGCCAAACTCGCTCCTCTATCTCCTACTGCCTCCAACTCACTCCTCAAACTCTCACTCCCTCTAAACTCACTCCTCAAACTCCCACAAGCCTCTCTGGGGAGGAGTCTCTTTTCAAGGGCTCTGGCAGCCTCCTTAATGGGCCCCAGCTGGCCCTGCTTCTGGCTGTGGCAGCCCTGCTCAGCTGGACCCGGTTCCCTTGTGGTAAGCCTCCTAATTGCAGGCCTTACTGGTAGCTGTCTGCCCTGGGTCTGCCACAATAAATTCCCAGTGAGGATACAGGAAGATCTGATTCATGTCAGGAGCCAGAATATATTCAATATACTCTTGACACATCTCATTAGAAGTTACATTTCTTTTTGGAGGATTTCTTTCAATTTTTAATTTGAGCAAGAGTTCCAAAGCTCTGATATTATATTTCCATAGATCATGCGATCTCTATATTAGTCATCTATTCTGAAAAGTGCTAGAAAACTATGGAACCAGACATCCATCTCTAAGGGGGAGTACAAAACTGCCAGTGTAATCTCTTAGCAGTCAGTTCCGTGGCCTGATTATCCACTGCGTTGTACTTTGTGTCCTCATTTGCACCCAGGCTATGTGATGGAAAAGTGGATGTAAAACACCACCAAGCTGATGGGTGTCAGTCCCACTTTGCAAAGCTGTGTCAGCCCAAGGTGCAAGGCAATGGAGAATGAGGTCCTATTAATCTATGACTAGATTCTCAACAGAGCTCAGGTGCCTTCAGTTCCCATGGGAAATGTGGCTATTTATAGATGCCTAAATGAGAACTATTGATGCTGAGCTCCTTTGAAAGTCTAGCCCCCTAGCTCTTTAACAGTCTGAGTCTTTAGCTGTCATAGTCTATCTGTCTGATTCTGGCAACCAGCCTCAGTTTATACTATGCATAATGTGAGAGAATTTAGGTGGTAAATGTGTATATTTTCCAATTACCATACAAAAATTACATTAAGGCAGGGTTATGGTTATAAATATATGCATTAAACTAAAAGAACCTCATTAGAACACATTTAGATCAAATATATGAGACACCAAACCACCGGAAATCCTCATTCTACACCATCTTTAATTCTCCTTCTCTAGTCCTGCCATCTTCCATGTTTTGACAGGGTATCCCCATAAATTGCTACATGAGAGTTTCTATCACTACATATATAAATGACAACTGTGTGTCTTTTCATGTATGGTGATATAACTTGCACCTACCAGGCCAGTCTTCTCAGGCCCGTGATGCAAAAGTGTGTGGGATACAACTGGGAAGGGGGGAGAAAATAGAGTCTGTGTTCTCGATGTTTAGGGAGAAGGTGAATCTTTGCCTTGTATCTGAAGCATGGAGTCTCTGACCAATATCAAGCAGCTTAAGAGAGTAGAATGTGATCTGCAGACAACAGAAGGGTGATGGGTGGGGCAAGGTGATGTGCGACCCACTGAAGCTAAAATGCAAGTATCTGCAAGTGGTCTCTGGTACAAACCAAGAGCACTGGGGAAGGCTGAATTTTAATAAGTCTAAGACTCCGATCGCTTTCCCATCATTTGGGACAGCTATAGCTCAGTTTCTGTGTGCAAGAGCTTTCCAGGAAAGAGAAGAAAGATCAGAATGTGATATTCCTTATATTTCTAATGTAAAAACCAAGCAGAGAATAACTGAGATGAAAGAAAGAAAATGTTGTGAGGCCATAATCATCCTATATAATAAAAGGCCAGAGGAAGTTTGTCCGAAGCCGTCATGCGCAGTAGAGACGGCCCAGACGAACAGCATGCTGGAAGTGGTAGTTCGGTGGCACAAAATGTCCACCACGTGTGCGCCGCCGCGAGCTGCAGAGATGGCCCGGACAAACAGTGGTAAGCACTTTGGCCCGTCCCCAGTGAAGTAACAGGGCACAGTGCTGAGAGGTAGTGGTAGAGCAGAGGGGGGGACCCCAGTGACATAACAGGGCATAGTGCTGAGGGGCAGTGGTAGAGAAGGAGGGGGACCCCAGTGAAGTAACAGGGCACGGTGCAGCGGGACTGAGGGGCAGTGGTAGAGCAGGGGGGGACCCCAGTGAGGTAACAGAACACGGTGCAGCTGGGCTGTTGGGCAGTGGTGGTGAAGGAGGTAGACCCCAGGGGAGAAGCAGGGCAAAGTGCAGCGGGGCTGAGGGGCAGTGGTAGAGAAGGAGGGGGACCCCAGTGAGGTAACAGGGCACGGTACAGTGGGACTGTACAGACCGGGGGAGTGACTCAGTGAGGTAACAGGGCACGGTGCAGGGGGACTGAGGGCAAACACCATTAAGTACTTTGGCCCGTGTACACGGGCTTTTACACTAGTTTGTTATAAAGCAGTAGAAAAAGGTACTCTATTTTTTGTGTCTGTGGCTTTATAGATCACTTTTAAAGACTTGTCCCTCTCTTTTCACAATGAAAAGGTTACACCCCCCACTCCCCTTCCAATATAGTTTCATTGATAGTATGAGACACATTTCTTCCCAATAACCAGAATCTTTTCTTCCATGGATTCTTTGCCAACAGGTTTTAATTACCTTTCTAGTTGATTAAATAATTATACCCATAAGACTGGAAACTTGGAAGACGGAGAGGTACATGGAAATAAATTAACCTAAAACAGCAAACAACATGTAAAAGTGTTTGAGGGCATATAGTTAATGCATGCTGAGATTTGGGTTAAGAAAAGTTGTCTAGCTCAGAGGTTCAGAAACTATTTACAGCAACAAACACCTTTAAATAGAGAGATTTCCTCACAGATCACTTAATTTCCCATTCAATCTCAGTGGATATAGAGGATCACATACTATTTTTTTCCACTGGCTCCACGCCTCATTCAACAAATAGGTGCTCACTTAATGAGAGAAGCCATTCCATATTTTGGTTTCTTCTTATTGTTCAATTTATGATGCCAGGCCTTATTTATTTATTCTGAAGGAAGAATTATTAATTTCCTTGTGGCCTTTTCAATGGTGCCCATTACTATAGTATCTGAGTGTGTCGCAGACATTAATTAATTAACCTTCTCAAAAAATCTGAGGTATCTAGAACCTGATTTGGGGGGATACTTAACATTACATAGCACTTTATATGTTCAGAACACAGCTCTTATTGACTTCAGATGCTTCTGAAAATCAAATTCACAGTCATGAAAAACACATCACAGACCGTGAAATCTGGTTTCCCACATGAAATCTGATAAAAGTACACAAAAGTATACAGGGTACTAAAAGTATATAGGGTAAAAGTATACAACAGTACAGAGTGTTTCTCAAACCAGGGATCCTGACCCAAAAGGGACTGGAAGGCTATTGTGGAGGGGTGACAATATTGACACCTTTACTTCTGCACTGCCTTCAGAGTAGTGTGGCCAGAGAGCAGAGACTGCTGGCCAGGTGTCCAGATCTGAAGGCAGTGCCACCATCAGCAACAGTGCAGAAGCAAGAGTGCCATGGTACAGTGTACCCTTACTTCAGCGCTGCTGCTGGTGGTGGCACTGCCTTCAGAGCTGGGTGTCTGGGCAGCTGCTCTCCGGCCGTCCAGCTCTGAAGGCAGTACAGAAGCACCGGTGGCACTACTATGAGCCCCCTAAAATAGCCTTGTGAGAACCCCCAGTTTGAAAAACGCTGACTTAAGGGCTGTACATGTTTATATTTTGCTGTTTTAAAATACATATTCATGCTTTGTTATAACACTGTGAAATTTAAGATTTAAATATCTGAAACCATGAAATGCAAGATTTTTAAAATGCCATGAGCATGAAATTTATAAAAATGGACTGTGAATTGGATAGGACCCTAATCATTGGGTACCCAGAAAATGAGGAACATGCAATTAGTGACCCACCTATGAAAAGTTTGGTTTAATTGATTTGCCTAGCATCCCATGGGAACTCTATGGCAGAGACCAGGATAGAATCCAATTGTTTACCCATTCTCTCTCTTCCTACCATCCCCTGACTCTCATTTTAAACTCTCCATCTTCTGCAACAAACAAAGCATGTATCCGAGCGGCAACAGCCTCTTTCACTACACAACTCTATTTCATCCCCAAAACAGGGTCCCTCCTGTGTACTGAATGAAGCAGAGGTCCTGTGGAAAAAATAATACATGATTATTTAATCAAAGATTGTATCATAATGGGCATGCACAAGGGAGGCAAATTAAGGTTACATACACAAACCTTTGGCCAAATTGGAAGGATTTTTCAAAAGGACTACAAAAGGCACATCCCTAACATAAAGGCCACCCCCCAGCAAACTTCAAGCCCCTTATCCAAAACATGGGGTGCTAAAACTTCTCAAATTAAAGATCACCAGAGTTTATTTGTTTTTTAACATGGCAAAACAATGTCTTTCCCCCTAGATTCATTCTTGGAAATGGCTAGATCCTTTTGTCTGATATCTTTCAAAAACATTCAGCCCGAGGAAGACACCTCGCATGGAAAATATCAGCCCAAACTGGTTCCACATATAGTATATATTCCTATGTATTTCATGTAGCTTTAGCTGCCTTTACAAGTATTTTAGTGGCCAGAAATGTGGAATCGGCACCATGAGAACAAACAACAACTTTGTCAACAAAGCTAAGCATCATGGTCCAGTGGCTGTGGAGTCATTCGAGGCTCTGCTGCTGACATACTGTGGAATCTTGGGTAAGTCACTTCACCTCTCTGTGCCTCAATTTCCCCATCTCTAAAATGTAGTAAGGAATAATTAACCTTCACAGAATGTTCAGATCTACAGGTAGAAAAGTACATTACAAGTCATACATTTTTATTAGCTTTTGATTTAAATCCGCTTTGTTTATTGTAACTTGCTTGCAACTCATTTAAAATATAAATAATTTTTATGAAATAAGTGTTCCATGTGTGCAATTTCTATCCATATTATTATTCTCATAAACAAACTAGGGAAATAGAACCTACATGGAGTTACTGTAAGAGGGGTGCATAACTCATTGGAAAATCATTTCTAAAGAATCACAGTCAAGTTGCAAGGGCTTGAATAAAATGAAGTTCAGCAGGAATCCGTCCTAAGTTCAGTTCTGTTTAATATCTTCATCAATAATTTAGATAATGGCATAAAGAATACACTTCTGAAGTTTGCAGCTGCACCAAGGTGGAAGGGGTCACACATGCTTTGATGGTAAGATTAAAATTCAAAATGATCTTGAGAAATTGTCTGAAGTAGATAAGATGAAATTAAGAGAGAACAAATGCAAAGTACTCCACGTAAGAAGGACCAATCAGTTTCACACATATAACATGGGAAATGACTGCCTTGGAAGCAGTACTGTGGAAAGTGATATGGGGGTCAGAGCAAACATCATTCTAGGATGTATTAGCAGGAGTATTGTAAGCAAGACAAGAAAAGTAATTCTTCCACTCTACTCCATGCAGATATGGCCTCAACTGGAGTACTGTGTCCAGTTCTCAGCACCACATTTCAGGGGAAATGTAGACAAACTGGAGAAAATCCAGAGAAGAGCAAGAAGATTGATTAATTGTCTAGAAAATGGATTTTAGTCTGGAGAAGAGAAGGCTGATGGGGAAAATAAGAATTTTCAAGTACACAAAAAGTTGTTACAATAGAGAGGCAGAAAAAAATGTTCTCACTAACCTCCGAGACTAGAACAAGAAGCAATGGGCTTAAATTGCAGCAAGGGAGGCTTAGGTAGGATCTAGGAAAAACTTCCTAGTTGTCAGGGAGGTTAAGCACTAGGATAAATTGACCAGGGGGGGATGTGGAATCTCCGTCATTGGAAGTTTTTAAGAGCAGAGTAAACAGTCACCTGCTGGGGTGGTCTAGATAATATTTAGTTCTGCCTTGAATGCGGGGGACTGGACTAGAAGATTTCTTAAAGTCCCTTGCAGTCCTACAATTCTATGGTTCTAATTCATCTGTGGTTCAATTTTATTGGAAAAACTGCAAAACGTTATCATTGGGATAAGGATCCAAACATTCTGAGCTGAAGTTTTTCAGAGTATCTGAACTTATGGCAAGAGTTCCCCACCACTGCATCCTCTGATCATGTACCTCCCGTCCATCCCACACACTTCATTTCTTCTGAAAGGAGGACTCTTTCTGGGTCTGTGCTGGGTCTAAGTCCCTTTTTGATGTTGTGCCTCAGGACTTGTTAACACCGGACAATATTTTCACTAATGGGGTCCATCTGATGTGCAATTATTGCTAACTGAAACATTCCTAATAGCTCCTCTGTGGGCATTCTGCTCCTCTACCATGCTGAAACACACAACAGAAGCAGCCTAAGGTTTAAGTACAATTTATGCCACCAAGTGCACTGCAGGACTGAAGTATCCTGAACATCCTCTCCCTTCCTCAACCCACAATTCTCTTTAATTTAATGGGAAGTGAAGTATCTTGTGAGCTTCAAGACTTTGTAAGCCTATGTTAATCTGTGACATAAATCATGGAGAATTCTAGTGCCACTAGCATTTAAAATGGCGTCAGGGTTTGATGCCCTTTCCAGTGATGAGATTAATGGATCCTGGCTGCAGAAGATTCAAGGAATGTTGAATGATAGGAAGCCTTTAATGAAAATTTTTGGACCTTCAAAATGATTCAGTTTAGAAGTAGAGCAAGGGCATGCGACGGGAGGAGAGTTCTTATTTAATTCCAGCTGGTTCATCCATCCTTCCTTGGTACACAAAAAGTCCACTCACTTGAAACAATCTCATTGTCACGATAATGAAAATGGGTCCTGTGGCGCAGCTAACCTTTACAATCTCAATGCTTAATACTTTGAATGGAAACAATTCCACTGAGATGATCAACTCTAATGGCTCCTTTTTGTCATCATTGCTTATTGCCCAAATGTCTAATACTCATTATATGCAAGTCATGGATCAAAATGAGCTCTCTCCTTAGGTTACCAAACTTTGTAGAGTATAGCAAAAAATCACACTAGTACTCAGTCTCTCCCTCCTCCCCTTGCAGATTTCATGGAGCTTCAAGTCTGTTTCCAAAGACCTCTTCTGTTTAAGCTATTCTACCCCTTGCCACTGCTGCTTTTACCCTGCACCCTTTGTATCTTTAATCTCATTCTTCACCCACTGGTCCTTGCCACATTGCGGGTCCCAATGGGCAACACATTCTGTTGCCACCAGCCCCACAAGTAGTCCTACAAGCCAGCTGATACTAGGGATGGATGAGAAAATACATCACCATAATGTGAGCACATTGGTGTAAAGAATTAGAAATAAACAAACCCCATGTGGAATGTATTTTGTTGTCCTGATTCAGTCTTTAGTAGACTATACCAACACACCACACTACATTCAAACTTAATTGCTTAAAAATATATTCTGTGTTTGGCCTTAAAAATGCAACAACCCTATTTTTTGAGTGAAAATTGGTTTCTGCAAATCTCTGTACTATAGGATGGCAGTACTTTGATAGTGCAATACAAGTGGGCCACCACCAACCTATCTTCCTGGACTGTACCTGGATTGTCTATTGTAATCTCTGGGATGCTCCATCGCTTTCCTTTTATGAACATTGGTGAATTATTCATCTGCATTTTTCCAAGCACACATAAAGCTGCTTTTGGGGGGAAGGCAGATGCAATGGGGGATGGAAGGAGGCGTTCCTTTCATCTGCATTGTAAGTCTCTCTGGATTTGGGGAAATGGTTGTGGCATCTGTAAAGCACATCATGTAAAATTACAGCTTTGCTGAAAACATTCACCAGGAAGAGAATTCTTTTTATTCCCTCAGATTAAGCACGACAAATAAATGGGGGATATGGAAGTGTTCACTAAGTATCTGTCTTGTGCAACTGAGCATGCATCTGAACGGCCCTATTTTTTGGAACAAACCCAATTGTCTGAGACTCAAAGTGATAATATTCCAAATAGCACATAACTGAATAGTCAGGTGGTCTCAGCTGGAGAGAGACATGCAATAGCCAGCCAGAAATTTGGGTGTATTACCTCTTCTCACAACAGAATTTGGTCCTGCACGGTAAAGCTGCAGTAGTTCTCAGTGCAGCATGAGACAGAGAATGCTAGCCCTACAATTAATCCTTGTGCCATGCTGGACTCTATGTAAACTGACAATCAAGGCTTTCACACCAGGACCCTTAATCTTTCACAGCACAAAAGAAAGTGACTAATCTAAAAAATGCAGACAGAACAGTTTCACAGACTCAAGCACATTCTGTATAGTAGGAAGTAAGGAATAGCAGTATGTCAGAGATGCTAAATATTCATTCTATATCAACCATTAAAAAGGAAAATATCTATTGTATCTTTTTCTAAGTTAGATTTAAAATTTTATAAAGCTAAATAAGGTGCTTGAAAATGAGGAAATTACTTCTCCTGATAAGATTGAGTACCAAAGGGAAATAAACAACATGATTTTCTAACTATAAAACTGCTATCAGTTCTCATTATTTCTCACACTGAAAGCATTCTGTTATAAAAATTTTAAGCAGTTTTTTCTGTAACATTTTACAATTTGGATACTGTGTTTAGACATGGATTTCTTTTCTACCGGTCCTTCTGCTGTGCAGAAGTAGAAGATGAATTTGGAGCTCCACCTACAGGTGTTAAAATAAGATTATACTTTAATCAGATTATAGAAGCCATCTAGCCAGCATTGCTTCAGTAAATGCTTCGAGACAATCTTTTCACTCCTCTGCAGAATTAGCCATCCAATTATTTTCTCAGATTAAAGCAAGGACTGAACCCTGGATAGACTCAGCATTCAAGACATGTTCTTAAGCAGTACACAGATACACTGGACCAAATTCTGCTCAGTTACACCACTGTAAATCCTGACTGGTCCTGTTTACTTCACTGAAATTTCATTGAGTTACTTGGCATCTTTGCTGGTGTAAATGACAGAGGAATCCAGATTGTAAACACAATACTTTCTTCTTGTGGTCTCTGTCTTCTCAAATTGCCTACAAACAGACCTCCATCGAGTTAGTCTCATCTTCAAGTTCCTGATATCATTAATCACTTGCCATAGCTCTCATTTGATTTACAACCATAAATAAAGTTACCCTTCAAACGCGGAAGGAAGAAGGTACTGTAAGATCTACCTCAGAAGCTACCCGTGGCAACCCAGAGAAGAGAATCATAGGATCTTGAGACAGGGTGCTGAGCAGAAAGACTGCAGAATCAGCCCCCCTGTCACTCCAACTCCACGTAGGTGAATAAAGTGGATCTGGCTGGAAAGAACTTGCCCTAATTGGGAGAAATGAGAGTCAGCTGCCAGCCCAACCCACCCAGGGGTATAGAAGAGACTGGGAAGAAGGCCAGGGGTGGGAGAGAGACTGAAACAGAGAAGAGTGAGGGCAGGGAGAAACCCAATCCCTTATGGGTTCAGACACAAGGAACCCAGAGTGGTGTGCGCTGTATGGGGAGAAGGTGGTGGGAGCATGAACTTGTCAATAGAAGCACCTTGGGTTCTTGAACCTGCGGGTAACTGAGTGACTTTATCTGAGCATAGCAGAGGCAGGAGCCAGAAGGGCCAGCTCTGCTTCACATGGGGGCTTGTCAGAGAGCCTGTGCCAGAGTAAGAATTTGGCAGCCTGGATATGGAGGAGACCCTGCAATGGCTGGTGAAACAGCAGGAAGAGGCGCAAAAGGCTATGCAAACCTTTCAGCAGGCCCACCAGCTGGAGAGGCAGACCTTGCTTAGCTGGCAGGCCAAGCAGCAGAGGAGCCTACAGGACTTATAAAGTGCAGGCCAATGCACAGCAGCATATCCACCAGAGAATGGGGAGTCCCACAGTGAGGGATAGTATTTGAGGGTCAGGCCTGGGACTTTGTAAAATGGGCCCAGAGATTATTCTAATGCTTTCCTGGACACAGTTGCATGGGTAGCCATGGGAACCTGGGCCCTGTGGTTCACTCCCTACCTGGCTGGTAAAGCCCAAGTGGCCTACATGGCCCTAAGCAAGGAGCAGGCCAGAAGCTATGATGAGGTGAAGGTGGCTGTGTTAAATTGGGTGGGGCGATCTGTGAAAAATACCCCCAGTGGCTATGGGGCTATGGGTGACAAAGTGGACACAGGGTTTGAGGTCCTGGGCGTTCACCCAGAAATTAATGGACTGAGGCCTGATGCCCAGACCGGGGGGGGGGGGAGATTATTGACGTGCTTATCTTAAAGCAGTTTTTAAATGGCCTCTCTGACAACCAAAGGGGAGTGCAGGCAGAGAGAAAGCATTTTGAAAGGGGGGAAGGTGGTGGGAGCACAAACTTGTAAATAAAAGTACCTCAGGTTCCTGAACCTGAGGGTCCCTGAGTGACTTTAGCTGAGCATAGCAGAGGCAGGAGCCAGAAAGGCCAGCTGCGCTCTGGGGGTGGGGCCAGGAATGAGGGGTTGAAGGGTGGGAGGAGGCTCAAGGCTAGGGGAGGGGTTTGGGACTGGAGGGGGAAAGGGCTCTGGTGTAGCGCCGGGGATGAGAGGTTGAGGGTGTAGGAGGGGGATCAGGGCTGGGGGTTGGGGTATGGAAAGGGGTGAGGGCTCTGGCTGGGGGTGCAGGCTCTGCTGTGGGGCCAGGAATGAGGGGTTTCCAGGTGCAGGAGGGGGCTTATGGCTGAGGGTGCAGGCTGTGGAAGGGAGTTCTGGCCTGTGGCAGGAGGTTGGGATGCGGCTCCAGCCAGGCAGTGCTTACCTCAGGCAGCTCCCAGTCAGCTGAGCAGCAGGGCTAAGGCAGGCTTCCTGCCTGCCCTCACCCTGCGCAGCTCCCAGAAGCAGCAGCTTGTCCAACTCCCTATGCAGAGGCACGGCCAGGCAGCTCCCATAGGTTCCCATGGTTCCTGGCAAACAGGAGCTGCAGAGCCAGCACTCAGGGCAGGGGCAGCATGTAGAGCCCCCATGGCCATCCTTGCACCTAGGAGCCAGAGATGCCAGCCGCTTACGGGAGTCAGGGAGACTACCTTAACCCTACTGTGCCACCGAACAGATTTTAATAGTTCAGTCAGCGGTGCTGACCAGAGCTACCAGGGTCCCTATTTGACCAGGCATTCTGGACACCTGGCAACTCTATCTATTGGCTTCCTCTGGCCTCTCTCTTCCTCTTGACTAGTCTCTCTCTTATAAGGCCAAGATGTCCAAGTTGCCAGATTACCATCCAGGTGAAGTATATGTGCCTAACTATACCCTTTCTTGCCCATTATATGGGCTTCACCCCATCACAGGGCTGTATGATAACTGACACTTAAACATGAAGAGAAGGAACCAAGACATTAAATAACTCAAAATATCATCAAGAAATGCTAAATATATTTTACAATTAGCATTTTCCCCTGTTAAACAACATACACGCACATTGTGTGCCTATGCTACCTATATATGATCAAGGTCTTGCTGTTACTGTTATCCATTATGCAGCCTGTCTGATGGCATGGTCACTTTGGCATGCAGTGAGGTCTGCTAGAAGCATGTCAGAGTCCACTAGCACTGCTGATTACTGAATGACTAGAACATTTGATTCAGCTCTCAACTCTGTACAACTGCAGATATCATGAGCAACACATGGACATTGGCAAAGCTATTAACCCTACTGACAGGCTGCTAATGAACTTTGGTTAGAGAGACACTAACACAGGACAGCTGGGGGGCAGATGCTGGTTTTTTATAACACTTAATAAAAAGTGACTAAATGGTGTTTTCATTTGGCTGCCCCTACGGCCGATTCAACAAAGCTCCCCACCACAGCTATTCTCGTGGGCAAGAGACAACTATGGAACTTCTTTCCACTCCCCATACCTCGGCCCCAATCTGTTGCACCAGTCTAGCTGGGAGGTTCATACATATGTGCAACCTGGCCAGGCAATAAGAAAACTAGGTCTTGCCACTGTCTTGTTTTATGGGGTCCACATTTTATAGATGTTAAGACCAGAAGGGATTATTATGATCATCTAGCTGAACTTTGGTTTTTTAATGTTATCAGGGCACAACTCTAGAGGTTGGTTTCTACTGAGGTTGAAATGGGACATAAGGAGAGGTGTATCCCTGAATGTGTGAGGTTTTGTGACTTTCATTTTGATACTCCAGCCACAGAGACTGAAGATAACCCAAAAAAGGGCAGACCCCCCACCCCTTGAAAACAGTAGGGAAATGGAGCTTGTGTTGTGACCACCCAGTGTAGATAACGATGTGGTCAGGTTCGCCCATTCCTTAAGGGAGGAACCACCAGAGATGATCACAGTGATACAATGAATTAAGAGTTTCTTTTCTCCAGCTTTTGCACTTTCTGTTCAGCATTTGTACTACAAAATGGGGTTGGGTTCTTTTTTTAGTTTGCCTTCCCAATTAAACTGTAGGAATTGCTTTCTAAATTACTGCATGTGCATCTCTCTGACAGAAGCTGAATAGCTATTATATTTTAGCCAACTAGCTGAGAAACATTTGTCTACTGGAATACAGTTTGTTTCTTTCACTGGCTTGAATGCATTCTTCCCTCTCAAATTCCATTCAGTGTGAGGCATGTTTCAGAGAAGGATTTAATGTTCTGCAAACACAAAAAAAGGTCTGGCTAGTGCTTTAAGGTGCACTGACTTCTTAACTGTCTTCTTCGCAAGCTAGAATCGTGGAAGGCATTTAGCTCCATACTTATCTTGGGCATCATAAATATTCAGCTTTACTATTGCTACTATGACTCATCTGCTTGCTATGCTGATAAGCTTGTCTCACTGCAGTGGGACTTCATGGTTGCCTCTCTGGCTTGCTCAGGGGCAATATCCCTCCAAAAGTTAAAAATGTAATTATTATTGGCTTACCAAGACACACAAAGTTCTGGAGCAAAACTGTGATGTTTAGACACACTGAATGTATTTCTATATGATTTCAGTTCACATTAAAATGTTTAATATTATTTACACTTTGTGAGGAATTACGTGTTTGTTCTTTGTTTTCATGTATGGCCCTTTGGTGCTAATTCTTTAATATTGGCATTCCTTCTATCATATTAAACTTATCCCAATGCCCCACCGCTTCTGGAATAATCAGTAAAGCAGCAGCTTTATTTTAAAGTATGCTTTATTGCACAGATGAGCATTTGCTTTTGAAAGCTGTGCAGGATCTTCCTACCTGCTGGGCTTCATTATAGAATCCAATGTTATAATTAACAAAACAAAACAAAAAACAGGTTGCTTTTTCATCTGTGCAGAAGCTTTCATCAACAACGGCAAAGATTTTTAGGGACGATCACCCTGCATACAACTCTCCCCACTCTCTTTACAAATTTCTAATCTCTCCGGTAAACTGACCCTGCACCACTTGTGTGACACTTGAAGAGTGCACAATCTTTGTAAGGCTTGAAAGCCCTGCAACATACCACTATAAACAACAAAACTGTTGCAAATCCCTCCAGCCTCGACCGCATAATGCAACAGACCTTGCCAAAGTGTAAACTACTCCATCTGGGCAGAGCAATCCAATCCAGCTGGGTTTGCCAGATGCTCTCTGCTGGATTCACTGGAAGCAATATCTCCTTCCGTACATAGGTCTAAACCAAAGCCTCCCTCCTAATGCCCCCCCCCCAACCCTTTTAGTACAACATGGAAATAAACCACAATCCTTCCACACCACAAAGCTGCTCCTCTGACGGTTAAAAAAAGATTCCTCATGGCAGGTATACAGTACCTATCCTGAATGACAGCCAGATGTGTCAAAGAGATGATCACAGAGTTTCAGGTGGGAAGGAACTGCCAGTTGAGAAAGAGAAAGGGAAATATTTCAGGTGGGGAAGGGAACAGCAGGCATTACAGACCCTGCACCAAAATACTATAATGAGGCCCTAGACAGAGCACTGATACTCCAATAATTTTGAAGCCTCCAGGAGGCTCATTCCAGCACAGCTTTGTTCCTTTACATACATGTTCATGTAGCATATTCTCTCTCAACTCCCACATGTGTAACTTTCACTGAAAGAGCTGAGGAACTTCCTGCTGGTCACTTCTAGTAGCCAGAAGTACTTGCCAGTGCACTTACTACAATAGTGAGCGAGGGTAATTTTAGCTGCCATTTCTGAGAATAGCCAATGACTTTAAAACTAGAATCGGGGGACACAGTGCTAGAGAAACCAGTTTTCTACATGGCTTGCCCTGAGTAAGGATTGATAGGATGGTCTTTGAATGGTACATGTCAGTGGTATAGCTCATTCAATTGTAAAAACTTCAATGGACACGGTCATCTTAAATCTCATTGACCCTTTATATACTGTTTATAATAAATATACCTTTATTGGATTGCATGACACCTCCGCATTGTGATGACTGAGCAAGGCTGGTAGTGGGGAAGACACTCCTCAGCAGGTGTGCTTCTGAATAGAAATGGGGATCAAACATAAGGAAACATTTCTGTGCCAGTGTTACTAACACCAGATTAAATTATCTGCACGGAACACTAATTCATTTTTGCAAAGTTTTGAAGCCTGAACCCAAAGTGACATTCAATTGACTTTGTCACTTAAAACAAATATTTCCCACAGATCGACTCCACGAGTTGTCCGCCTTTTCTTAGCAAGGTGCATAATCTAAGTGTCTTCTTAGCCCCGCAGATGCTTTTAGATGGTCAAGTGAGATCAATAAGCTATCATGTTTTTTTAACCTTGACTTTGGACATTTTGTTTCCCTCAGATGCAGACAATTCACCGTAGCTATCCTTGCCTCCATCACCTGCAGACTTGGTTTCTGTTATGTGCTTTATGTGGGGCAACATCTGACAACCACTCAAACTCCAAGTAGTACAGAATAAGACTGACCACTAACATAGATCTTCTTCATAGTCTGCACTGTCTGACAAAGGGCTGGTTTTTACCTATGAAAATCTTTATGGCTGGGAGTTATGTTGGAAACTACCTCCTGCTCTGTCCCAACACTTGCAGATAACAGTTGAGGTTCTCAAGCTAACTGACCCCAGATATAAATGTCTGAGGGATAGTGGCAGAGCATTTTCTCTGAGGGGCCCTTTATTCATTCCCCACCTCTGGCTCAAAACGGCATGCCTGTTGCTCTATGGCACTTGCCATAACAGTAAGGATTTTCACTCGTCTTCATGATAAAAATGCCTCCTCCTGCCTACTGTGTACAGTGTGTTGTGCATTGAATGGATGATGCCCTGTGACAGGGTCCGTCAACCCCACACCAGCAGGAGCTTCTCTGGATGTAGCCATATGCCCTCGCCTCTACTGGGCATGCTCCTTATTCAAAAGGGAGATGCTTTGGAAGAGGGGAGCAGTTGGGTGCAGCAACATCCTGTCAGGAAGCCTACAGGATGCCAAGCCACTGGAATCCTCTCGACCATGGGAGCTGAAGGTGATGACTCGCTGTTGCCAATGGAAGAGACACTGGAGACAATCCAAGGGGAACGTAGGAGGGACCTCAGGTCCAACCCAGGACATCAGAGAGACCAGCACAAAGGTAGAAAGTGACCCAGGGAGTGCACGTAGGGGTATCAAACTCTAGACCTTGTACAGTTTCAAAAGGCCCTGGGTAGGAACCCGCTGGAGTAGGATGGGCCCTTTTACCCCTACCTCCCACCCCCCGTCCCAACACGTCCGAAGCTATAGCCACTAGGAAAAGATCCTTTTGAGTTCTTAACACTGGTTGAGACTTCTCAAACTATAACTGTCAGGTAAATCGTATCTTGGATTCTCACCATTAGATATTACACACCAGAGTATCACCATTAGGTGGTACTGCCAACCCAGAGCACACAGCCAAACCCCAATATGCCCTCTCCCTCAAAAGTGGCTGAATGTCAGCCCCATTATGCATACCAAACTTGTAATGGGCTCTTGAATCCTTTAGGTTGAAAGTTACTATAAAAATGAAAAATATTCATGAAAACATGAGTATCTGCTGAAATGAAAAAAATACATAATGGTTTATATTAAGCCAATTAGTGAAATGCATCCACTGTAAGGCAGAGATGAGATGGAAAAATAATTCACACAGCACACAAGTTATTTGTTTCTGTACGGGAATTAGAGCCTCGAAAGGTCAGTAATTTTAGGAACAAACATGTGGTCCATCGAATCTGATATCCTTTGTATCAGACAGCAACCACCACCAGATGCTTCAGGGGAAGGTGCAGGAAACCTCGAAGTTGGAGGAGTAGAATAATCAGCTCTCTGTGAAGTCCTATCCAAAATTAATTTTTTTTTGTATTTATGGTAACTCTGGATATTCTTAATATCCATATAAATATCCAATCCTAATTGGAACCTTGTTGTTTTTAGCTTCACGGCTGTTCTACGGCAATAAGTTCCACAATGCAATTACACACGGAGTGGCAAAAAGTATTTCCTTTTATCAGTTTTTAATTTCAGTTTTATTGAATGTCCCCTTGTTGCAGTACGATGAAAAAGGGAAAACATTAGATTCTGCTCTCTTCTGCACCATTCATTATATATTTTTATCATGTTCCCTCTTATTTGTCTTGTATCTAAGGTAAATAACCCCAATCTTTTCAATCTCTTTTCCCATGAGAGCATTTCCAGAGCCTTGATCATTCTTGTCACTCACTCTAATTCTGCAATAATCTTTCTGAGATAGTGTAACCAGTCCTGTACACAGTATTCCAGATTAGGCCAACACATACTGATTTATATAACATTATATTTTCTGTTTTATTCTTCATCCTATTCCTTACACGTACTGGTATTTTTATTTGTCTGCTCCACATTGAGCAGAAGTCTTCAGTGAGCTGTCCATTGTGAACTTTTCCTGAGTTAATGGTGCTAATTTAGAATATGCTGCGGGTATGTGAATAGTTTGTATTTTTCCTTCTATTGTATGTTACTTTGCATTTATCAACATTTTGAGTTAAGGCTCCTGTGGCACCCCTAACACGGTACCCTGGCACATATGCATAATGACAAGGGAGAGAGCATCATTACATGACCTGTGTGAGCATGGCAACATCTTGGTAAGTACACATTTACTTTGTAATTATGAGGTAGCTACACAGAGATATTGAAATATTTCACATGCTAATTGCACTAAATTATCCTATGATTACCCAGGTAAATTGACATCTGCCAAGTTCTCAGAATGCTGGGCAAGCCCAGTGGCAACATATTGTGAAAATTCACATTTTAGCAGCATGCAACACACTCCTGCAGCGCCGCTATTCATTTATTGCTCCTGATGAAGACTGCGGTATTGTTATTCCATGTGGTTAATTTTTTATATCTGTCAACACTGCCGGATTGTCTCCTCCTAAAAAGGAAAAATAATACACCCCTAAATATGCACAATGGGGTTGTAATTTCATGTAATTACACCCTAAAGCAAACCTATTTGACTGAACTCTTTCTTCCACATTCTTACCAGAGAATCCACCTTCCTATTCACTTTTCTGATCTCTCCAAGTCCCTTTTTTTTTTTTTACTTTTTTATAAATTATTATATCTATTGTGTATTTTTACATACGTCATCCATTTTTCCTATAACACAGATAAAGACAGGTCTACCTTTAAAATATTTAATAATAATATTTTGCACTTCTGTAATTCCCTTCATTCAAGGGTTTCAAAAACATTATAGAGGTGGATAACGAAGGATTCTCATTTTACTGATGGGGAAACTGAAGCACAAGGTAGCTAAAAATTAGACCATAAGGCCCCAATCCTTCATGAGGATCCACTAATATGGATCTCTTCCCCTGAACACAATGGTGTTCTGCGAAGAAAAAGTTTCCTTACATTGTCAAATCTTTTTTGAAACTTTCCCTTTTTAGTAGTTTATGTTTAAGAAAGTATTGTACTGTGTTTGCACTTTTTTTTTTTTTTTTTTTTTTTTGGTCCTTGCTACTGCCTGATTGCCGACTTCTGATTCCCAATGAGGTGTGTGATTGACCAGTCATTTTGTAACACTGGTGTTCATAACTCTGAGGTTCTACTGTATACATCATTTCACGTGCTGTGAGGAGTCCCATTGCAGGATCAAGGTCTAAATCCTCTGTTCTGCAATTCACTGCACATCGGGGGCCCACTCCACCTATGCAGAACCCATTAAAGTCAGTGGGACCCTGTGCAAGCTCGGGGGTCTAGCCACAAACTTCTATTTGCAGAATCCAGCCTTAAGTAGACAAGAAAAAGGGTGGCATAAAGATAGCGTAAGTATAAATTGTGAAGGTAGGAAAAGAGAGGATTTAAGTAGCCATTTTAAGTTGTCAGAGACAGAGCAACTGTTGAGCTAATCCTTAGCCTAATATCGCGAGGCCTGTAGAAGCAGGGGTCACGTCAGAAGCGAGTGGGGAAAACAGCAGCACAGAGTCAGTGTGACCTACCCCTGAGATAACAATGTTTTGAGAAGAGAAAGTGGAATAGATAGCAAATAACCTAAACAAAATGATATGTTTTTAATTAATGCAAATTAATAAATGTGTGTGTGATTTTGCTTGTACTTTGAAGAACTACTGAAGCAGAGGTACTCTCTGTCTATTGTATTTCTTCCCTTGCAGTTACTCAAATAAAGCGGTCTCTGATTTGTATCCAATCTGAGGGTGAGAACTCATGTTTTCTTCCACAATATAAATTATTTCCAGTGTCATTTTTTACCCAAACTCAACGTTAGTTATTTTGGTAGTGGTAGTGGACTTAACTATTAGATATTAGACAAGTATTTTAATTTAAAATAGTATATGAAAATGCTAAAGCAGAAGAATGCTGAAAGTCATTTTGATATAGAGAGACAAGGAGGGTAAGGAAATATCTTTTATTGGAAGAGTTCCATGTAGCTCGAAAGTTCATCTCTTTCATCAACAGAGGTTGGTCCAATGAAAGATATATTCCTCACCCACTTCATGTCTCTAATCCTGGGGCCAACACGACTACCACAGCACTGCAAACAACTTGGTATACAGGCATTCATTTTTTTCTCTTATTTTCTATTGCTCCAGCTTTAGAATGGTCAAGATGACACAAGAATTGGATTAATTCCTCTTTGTGGGACAACTAAATAGGTACGTATTTATTCACAGTCAATACATAGTCCCTCTTTTATTTTGGAAACAATATGCTTAACACAGCAAGAACAATAGTAAAGCATTTACACCGACAGCCCCACTTCAGGACTTGGCAAAACAAAAAGTTCTGTGTTCAAAATCTCCAGGGAAATGAGTCACCTGGTTGCTGATTCTGAAGACACTTCTCATTACTGCTATGTATGATAGTGTCTCAATCCACTCAAGAGCCTGCAAACCTTTTTGCGCCAGTTGAAGTGATTTCAGATGTTAGGTGGATGGGGATGTGCCTCTCTCTCAAGTTTTTTGCAGTGGGTACCCCTGAGATGCTTTCTATTTGTAAGCTACAGTTAATCCTGCAAGCAATTCCCCCAGCTCTCCTGCCAAGTGCAGTTACTAGAGCAGATCGAAAACTTTCAGACTGCAAAGTTTTTCCAATGAAAAGAAATTTTTCTCACCAAAAAATGAAAAAAGTTTCCCAATTTATAAACTAGCTCTAACCATTCCTGTTCTTTTGCAGCATTTGGAAGGCAGAATGGTATCTATGAATGACTCTATTAAGCATGCTGAAGAATGCCAGAGTGAGCAGTGCCCTCTTACTCACTCCTGAAGACCATGCACACCTGCCATCCCTGTGGTATAACAGTAGATGGCAGAAGGGGACCCTTGCTAATATTTGGAGGAGTTCAGGGAGCTGCTACTTTGCTTTGGGCTCGCAAAATTGGTGGTGATTGTTCTTAGTGCATTGTTTTCTATTTCACTTGGAAAACATGGTTGTGTTTAGCAATTCCCCCACTCTAATGACAACACCTGTTGCAGGTATGAGAGGAAAGGTATGAGGTGTTGTGTCAGCTATAGGTTTTGAGATATGTTTTAAGATCGGGGAAATAGAATAAGAGCACATGGCTGTGCAAATAAGCCCATTCTCAGTAAACCGTGTCCTCCTATCTTTACAAAAACACATATGTTGTAGCAAGCCGAGAGTAATAATTTACATACTGACAGATTATGTGATTTTTATTTGTGTACTCAGCTCTTCTTTGCAAAAGAGATACATTGGTCATTTCCAATCGGCATCCCAATAACTTGCACAGAATTTTTATGAAGAAAAATTTGGAGGTAGCTCACCACTCTCATGCCACTTTGTGTGGATATCTTCTCTGATATCACAAGCTAAGGTGGGCGGAGCCATGTGAGTGCTTAGATGGGGAACTTCCCAGGAACTACAAGGAGCCATCTCTTCTATAGGCATTGCAGCACTCGCCAGGCCTAATCCAATGTTCCAGGAGGCTGTGCTTCTGTTTGTATAGTTCAAAATGATAAAATTTAGAAAGGAAAATTTTAGTCTGACTACCAGAAGTTTCTCAACCAACTGCTCCATTCAAATATGGGACTCCCATTCCTTGGGATATTTAGAACCTGTAGTGCAAACTAAAAAAATGTAGTGCAGGGAACAACCTTGAACTCACCAGAGAATGGGCTAGTTGACCTAGTAGTCTCTTCTATTCTATGAATACACACTAACTTCAAGTGGGTGAAACAACAAAATTAGGGCTGTCAATTAATTGCAGTTAATTCACATGATTAACTCAAAAAATTAATCACAGTTTTAATCACATTGTTAAACAATAATAGAATACCAATTCAAATGTATAAAAATATCCCAAAAATATTTAATACATTTTCAAATATATTGATTTCAATTACAACACAGAATACAAAGTGTACAGTGCTCGCTTTATATTATTTTTATTACAAATATTTGCACTGTAAAAATGATAAATGAAATGGTATTTTTCAGTTCACCTCATACAAGTACTGTAGTGCAATCTCTGTCATCAAAGTATCGCTTACAGATGTCGAATTTTTTGTTACATAAATGCACTCAAAAACAAAATCTAAAACTTTAAAGTCTACAAATCCACTCAGTCCTACTTCCTGTTCAGCCAATAGTTAAGACAAACAAGTTTGTTTACATATACAGGTGATAATGCTGCCTGCTTCTTACTTACAGTGTCACCAGAAGATGAGAACATAGCACTTTTGTAGCCAGCATTGCAAGGTATTTACATACCAGATATGCTAAACATTCGTTTGCCCCTTCATACTTCACCCACCATTCCAGAGGACATGCTTCCATGCGAATGACGCTTGTTTCAAAAAGATGTGTTAACGAAATTTGTGACTGAACTCCTTGGGGAAGTTCAGAATTGTATATCTCCTGTTATGTTTTTACCCATATTCTGCCATATATTTCATGTTATAGGAATCTCGGATTATGACCCGGCCAGGGCCGGCGACAGGGGGGTACTACGGGTAGAGCTGTACCGGGCCCCGCACTTTAGGGGGGCCCCGGTACAGCTCTACCCATAGTCATCCGGCGCGGCTCTCCTCCGGACGAGTGTGCGTGTCCCCGGCCGAGCAGTGAGCCCGGCCGGCAGCAGCGGCTCAGTCCGGGGAGGGGGGGAGGGGGGAAGGGAGCAGCAAGGGCAGCTCACGCTATTCGCTGCTCCCGGGCTCTTGCTCCTAGCTGCAGCCAGCTGTCAGCTGGGGGGGGGGGCGCCGGCTGGGCTGGGAGGGGCGGCTGGGCTGGGGGCCTCCCAGCCGCTGTCAGCTGGGGGGAGGGGAGCGCCGGCAGGGCTGGGGGGGGGAGCGCCGGCTGGGCTGGGGGGGCCGGCTGGACTGGGGGGGGCGGCTGGGCTGGGGGGCCCCCAACCGCTGTCGGCTGGGCTGGGGGGCCCCCAACCGCTGTCAGCTGGGCTGGGGGGCCCCCAACTGCTGTCGGCTGGGCTGGAGGGGGCCCCGGCTGGGCTGGGGGGCCCCCAACCACTGTCGGCTGGGCTGGAGGGGGCCCCGGCTGGGCTGAGGGGCCCCCAACCGCTGTCGGCTGGGCTGGAGGGGGCCCGGCTGGGCTGGGGGGCCCCCAAACTATCAGAGTAGGGGCCCCCCAAATTTCTGTCGCCGGCCCTGAACCCAGCACATGTTCATTTTAAGAATAGTTTTACTGCAGATTGCAAAATGCAGAGAAGATACCAATGTGAGATTTCTAAAGACAGCTACAGCACTTGACCCCAGGTTTAAGAATCTGAAGTGCCTTCCAAAATCAGAGAGGTATGAGGTGTGATGCTTTCAGAAGTCTTAAAAGAGCAAAAATCCGATGTGGAAACTACAAAACCCGAACTACCAAAAAAGAAAACCAACCTTCTGATGGTGGCATCTGACTCAGATGATGATAATTAGCATGTGTTGGTCTGCACTGCTTTGGATTGTTGAGAAGAATCTGTCATCAGCATGAACGCATATCCTCTGGAATTGTGATCGAAGCATGAAAGGACACATGAATCTTTAGCACATCTGGCTAAATATCTTACAACACCCACTACAACAGTGTCATGTGAACACCTGTCCTCTCTTTCAGGTGACATTGTAAAGAAGAAACAGGCAACATCTCCCGTAAATGTAAACAAACTTGTTTGTCTTAGCTGTCGGCTGAAAAAGAAGTAGGACTGAATGGACTTGTAGGCTCTAAAGGTTTACATTGTTTTATTTTTGAGTTCAGTTATATTTTGCACATAATCCCACAATTGTCAATTCAGCATTCATGATAAGGAGATTGCACCATAGTTCTTGTATTAGGTGAACTGAATTACTATTTCTTGGGGGGGGGGGGTTACAGTGCAAATATTTGTAATAAAAAATAAATATAAAGTGAGCACTATACAATTTGTATTCTGTGTTGTAACTGAAGTCAGTATACAGTAAAACCTCCATTTAACGGACTAATTCGGGCAAGGGGGTGTCCGTTAAATCAAAAAGTCCGTTATTTAATAATAATTAAAAAAATGAGCTGTCGGAGCAGCAGCCCGCCCGCCACAGGGTCGGGGCGACAGCTTCGCAGCCCGCCCGCTGCCGGGACCCGGGTGGCAGCCAGGAGCTGTCAGCCAGCCCGCCCGGGTCCCAGCTGGTGGGACCCGGGCGGCAGCCGGGAGCCAGCCCGCCCGCTGCCTGGACCCAGCCAGCCCGCCAGAAATGGATCAGGAATGCATCAGACTTGCTCAGAAATTTTGTCCGTTGCATCCGAAGTCCGTTAAATCGAGGTCCGTTAAATCGAGGGTTTACTGTATTTTAAAATGTAGAAAACATCCAAAATATATATAAATAAATGATATTCTATTTGTAGTGGAGCGGCTGCCCCACTCCAGTATAAATGGGGTTAAAACAGCCCTTTGCAGGGCTGTAGCTAGGGAATGGCAGCCCAGCAGAGGGCTGCAAGTGAGAGAAGCTGTGGCTGGGTCAATATGGGCCCAGATGGCCCTGATAAAAAGGCCCAGAGCTTGCTACAGAAGAGGCAGACAGGCCTGGCTGCTGGGAGCTTGAGGAGGTACCTAGAGGGGATTGCAGGGGGCAGCCCATGGCCCCCTGCAATCCCCTTCGAGGAAGCAGGCCAACCCTCCTTGCCGGTGATGAGTGGCAATTATACTGCATTCTGCCCCAGTGAACGGGGGCAAGTGGTGACTGGCAGTTGCCTAGAGTGAGGCAAGGTGGGGAGAGGGAGTGGGGGTCCCCCAGGGAGGGGAGACCCTGAGATTGTGGGGGTACTGCAGGGGTTCAGCACCCCAGGGAAGAGGGCACCGGGGTCCAGGGGGGACACAGGGCCAGCAGCAAGTGGGATATCAGCCTGCAGAGGGCGCTCCGGACGTTGGACAGAGCTAGTTCCCGGACGGACCAGCAGGAGGCACCGCAGGGGTGAGTCAATGCCCTGCTACACTATTATTGTTTAACAGCATGATTAATCATGATTAATTTTTTTAATTGCTTGACAGCCCTGAACAAAAAAAGCCTCTCTTTTCCTGAAGGCAGTCTTCAGTGGAACGGTCTGTGATCATATTTGACAGAAAGTTTTATCATTTGAATTGTTGACTAGCTATTGGTTAAGAAGATTCCAGTAAATAGCTATATGACCCGGCAGATCTTTGTCTGGTTTGCTATATCTCTGTGTTGGCCAATACACTTAAAAACAATGTGTATTTCTGGCCAGTCAATTTGCCTTATTCTCGATATGCTCCAATATTCATTTTTGTCCTTCACCTTGAGAAGCAATGAGACATATTAATATTTGATTACTTAATGAACATTTAGCATTTACAGTTTTTAGTGCAACTTATTATTTTAATAGACCATTCTTCCAGCTAATTCTAAGATATCATTAACCTTAGTGCTATATTTTTGTGAATTTGTTCACAGAGAGAAGAGTCTCTTCTGTTACTTTTTCAGTTTGGTAAGTGGAGCTCATATAATGCAATCTTTCCATACTGGTGTCTATAGAGAACTAGATAATTGCTTACATCTCATGCTATCCCGCTGTTGAATTTAACACAAGCATCAGTAGATTGAGAAATATCTGCATTTGTATGTTACTAGATTTAAATTGTGAAGGTTTTTTTTCTCCCTGAAAACATGTATTTTACCTCTGAGACATGGTTGAATTTAAAAGTTGTTCATTCCAAAGAAATTACTCAGAACTGCATCCACCAGAAAGGTGCCAGCTTCAAAAAAACAATTCCACAGCTGTAGCATGACAACCCAGCCTGTAACTACTCTATGCAGAGCCCTAGTAACGAGAGAGATGCCCAATTTGTAATAAAAAATAAAAATTAGCACCACATTTCTGTGACATAATTTAAACAACATTGATATTCATCATCAATTACCAAACATTCAGCTTTTCTGGGAGCATGGAGAATACCTCTTCCCCCTTATACTCACTTTCCATTATGACATTTTTAGTCTCTTAGGGTGTTCACGGATCTTGCTCCACACCAGGCTTTTTCTTTTTTAAAACATGATTTCTTGTACAAACTCCTGTGCCAATAAGAAACTAGTTGTGTGGCCTGACCTGGCACAGCACCCTGAGCCTGATCGCTTTTGGTGATAAGATGCAGCAAGCTTCAGCACATGGAGAAAAAACTATTTTACAAAAGGTGAAGAAAGGATAATTTTGTGATTAATGCCTAAGACTGGGAATCAGTAATATGGAGTCTTATTCCCTGCTTCACCATTGACATACCCTGTGATTTGACCAAGTAACAACCTCTCTGCCTGTCAATTCCTTATCTGTAAAATTAATAAAATCTTGGTCTCACTAAAGTCGATGGCAAAACTCCCATTGAGTTTAAGCAAAACCAGGATTTCCCCCAGCGATAATGCTTACCAGTAATTTTTAATTTAAAATGGCAATGTACAGGCGGTGTTAAGTATTACTAATTTTATTATTACCTTGTTATCTAAAGATTTGGAGTGTTCCCTGTGAGTAATTATCCTCACAAATTCATTCTGACCTCCAGTACAGGATTATGAGAGCAGCAAGAAGTCAGCTTTTCTCTCCCCTGCCGTTACTATGTACTAAAGGTCTACCGTTGCAGGTAATTACATTACAAATGTACAGTTAGGCTAATTAAGTCTATGATGTTCTGTTCAAGATATCCAGAATCACAAATCACTGTGTTACCTCTCTTTCTTAGCAAGAATGAGCTTTGCTGGAGATTAGACTCTGTTCTTAGCTCCCTGCCACTACCAGCCTGTCAACCTCACCAGCCAACTCCTCGGCAAGTCTAAATCTTGCCTTGCAGGTAACAATCAGTGAACCCAAGTTCTCCAATGATATCTCTCTGCAGCATCCAGTCCCTATCACTGTGACACTCATAGAAATTAAATTTGCTGCTTCCAAAAAGACAGACCATACATCTGCCTGTTAAGTCAGCTGAAAACCTCAAACTTTTAATTTATAACAAGAATATGTTTATTAATGAAGAACCAAAATGTATGTGATACTAAGCAAGACAGAAAGACAGATACGGTTAAAAAAAAAACAAAGCACTTTCTAGTGAGTAAACTTAAATTTAGCACGTTACAGACCTTGCCTAAGTAGTATTTGTTTTGTTTGTTTTTGTCTTGCATCAAATTACCAGACCAGGAGATACAACTTTACTGTACTCTATGTTCCCTCAGTAATGGATAATTCAGATGTGTTTTTGCTCCCCTCATATTACCTAGTGTTCATTGTCTCTGTGCCTCAATCCCCACTGTGCTCAGTACGTTGACTCCGCTGCTGCTTATTAGCTTGCAGGCTTTTTACCTTATATGTAAATGTACTTTCATTGTCTTCTGCCTTTATTCAGGCCAGATAGACAACTAGAACAACAACAATTATTTTCAGCATAGCACTAAGTGCTATATAAATACAAATTAAGGCCTAAACAGCTTACATGCTTCAACGACAACAGCAGCAAAGCAACTCATCCATTTTCTTTGAAGTCAGTGAAAACCGTGGGAGCTTAACTTCTCAAAAATCCAACCACTTTTTAATTGCTTACATATAGATTTAGGTGCCTGACCTTTGGAACGCCAATTTGAAGATGTTGACTATTACTGAATTTTTCAGAATTTTGCCCACTGAAGTTTGTTAGACTAGAAGAATTGATTTTGTGATTCTTCCCTTCAAACGTGGTCTGTTCCAAATCTCTTCCTGATCCATCTTTTACACTAAGTTTAGTGTGTGCATGTTTTGTTTGATGTTTACATCATGGTGACAAATCCTAGGCGGTTGATTTGCATTAGATATGGATAGAGCACAGTGGTAATTTTCATTTCTCCAATTCAGGAGCAACAATGAAGCGAGAGAGGTGGAATTCAACACCCTTGTTAAAAATATTTGAAAATAAACAAATATAGTCTTACTAGCAGAAAGCATGCATTCATCCCAAATTTTGAAAAAAATAAAGGAAATGGCACTTTATAGTCCCTAACAGCACATTATGAAACACTTAATATTAGTAATAGTAAGACACAGGCACAGTCTGACCTTCTACCTGGATAATCAGAAATAGTCTGATGTCTCCAAACTGTCACTATGCATCAGAATGTTACTTAGAGGCTACCCAGTTTCTTCTAAACTTCTTAGCTTTTAGTATATTCTTAAGAAATAAAGGGTTCAAGACATAAAAGTTCAATCCAGATTTTGAACAATCGTTAGTTCTAGGATGATTGAAACTGGGTTTTTGCTTTAACATATTTACAGAGTTGTGAGCCAATTCCAAATTTGGGGTTTCAGTTGAGTTTTAGACTCCTAACACGATTATCTGCCTAATGCTGGACCAGACCACGGTGAATGAATATTATAAATATATTGAACAAATTGAATAATTCTTTTTGCCCTACACCAGTTTTAGTGATGAATGGATCAAAGTTAGTTTGAATTTGAAAGGGGAACTAATTTTTTTGAATAATGTCTGGACTATTGGGGGGGTGGGGGGATAGCTCAGTGGTTTGAGCATTGGCCTGCTAAACCCAGGGTTGTGAGTTCAATCCTTGAGGGGGCCATTTAGGGATCTGGGGCAAAAAATCTGTCAGGGGACAGTACTCAATCCTGCTAGTGTAGGCAGGCGGATCCTGCTAGTGTAGGCAGGGGACTGGACTCGATGACCTTCAAGGTCTTTCCAGTTCTAGGAGATTGGTATATCTCCATTTATTTTTTATTTATTTTTTTTTTCACTCAGCTCTTATAACGATATAACACATTTACCAAAAAAAATGTACTATACACTTCAAAGAGAGTCCCATAGCAACTTAGCAAATTAAAAGCAACTACAAGATCATTTTCTGAATTATGATGTTAAAACAAAAATGATGGATTTCCTAAATAAATACAATCTGGAAGCGGATTCCATAACCATGTTGCACAGATACAATGAACTCCAACACCAAGGTTTCTAGATTAGATTTCAGTCAAACAAACAAATTTGCAGAGACAGACATAAAAGAACAAGTAGTAAAAGGGAGAGACCAAATGAGAGACCCACTCTAGGCAGTATTATTAATACACACTATAAGCCCAGATTCAGGAAAGCACTTAAGCATATACTTAGCTTTAAGTGTACTTTGATGCTATAAGCCAGGAGTGGGCAAACATTTTGGCCCAAGGGCCACATCGGGGTTGCAAAATTGTATGGAGGTCCAGATAGGGAAGGCTGTGCCAAACTACCTGCCCCCTGCCCCCTAGCTGACCTGCCTCCCACTTCCCGCCCCCTGACTGTCCCCCTCAGAATCCCCACCCATCAAACCCCCGCCCCTGGTCCCCTAAGCACCCTCTCCAGAGACCTCCACCCCTAACCACCCCCATCTAAGCCTCCCTGCTCTCCTTCCCCTGACTTCCCCGACCCCTATCCACACCCCCACCTCCTGACAGACCCCTGGCATTCCCACATTCTATCCAACTCCCTGTATCCCCTGACCAACCTCCCAAAACCTCCACCCCATCCAATCCCTCCTGTCCCGTGACTAGCCCCCGGGACTCCCTGCCCCTTATCCAACCTCCCCACTTCAAGCAGCAGCCCAGATGGAGCCAAACTGGCTGCCCCACAATAGCACGCAGCCCTGCCCCCCACAGCACTGCCCGTGTGACAAGGTAATGCTCTGGGGCAGAGGCGAAAGTGAGGGAGGGGCCGGGGACAGTCTCCCTGGCTGGGAGCTCAGGGGCTGGGCAAGATGGTCCCGCGGGCAGCACATGGCCCGCGAGCCGTAGTTTACCCATCCTGCTATAAGCACATACTTTCTGAATAGGTATACTTTCCTGAATCAGTGCCATAGTAAACAAACAGGAAAGAATAGGTTTAAATTAATACGGATTTTCATTTGCAATCAGTGAAGAGATTTCAAGGTCAGAATAACATGATCTACTGTCTTATTATTAGTAAGAACTTGGACCTCACTTCAAGAAAGCATCCCTATATTCAAGGGAGCACTTAATCATGTGCTTCATTTTAAGTTAAGGACACATTTAAATGCTGTCTTGAATGGGGATGGATTTAGGATCTATGGTTATACACTCCCCCTTAGATCTAAACTTCCTTTTTAAATATATTTATTAAAAGCTTCCTTTGCTTGCTTCAACCTTCTCATCTCCCTTCCGTAGGAAAATAACTTTCATATCCTTGGAGGAAAGAAACCAGGTAGCGCAAGAAGAAAAAAAAAGCATTTGAGGAATGGAAAGCTTGAGAGATTTTTCTCAAGTCCATCCTTCCGATCAGTTAAAGAATTAGGAAGAGAACCCAGATTTCCTCATGCCTGATTCCCATTAGTAGGATAAGAAGTAGGGAGTGAATCTATGGCAATGCTGCATGTAATAGATTCCTTTACCCTCTTTATGTCTCACTAATGGGGCCCAAGCAGATTCAACTGTAATATACAGATTCTTCTATTGGGAATGAGTTTCTAGCAATTTCATTAAGATCTCTTCCCACCCCACCCCCAACTAGCTCATAAGAAAGAAAATTAGGAGACAGGAGGCTACAACAAACAATATAACTTGGATTTGCCATGGAATTAAATCTATGTCATTGGAAACCACAGCTGATGGGTCACAATGTAGGAGTGATATGTGAGGGTTGATGCTATACTTTCAAATTTCTGTAAATTATTGGTACAGCCTCTGGATTCAAGTATCTCTTATATAATTTTACTTTATAGTCACACCACATTGTATCTGCATCTCTTCTCCAGGATCAACTCTCCAGTTATTTCTTTACCCCCAAAATGATCCTCTTCTTAGGATATCATATAATCATAATAGACAATATATCAGGGCCACAGTATAATGGATAAGCTAAGATTAGTGAGTGAGCCCTTTAACAGTATCTAAACCAGGATAAAGCATAGTATATAATCTCTGAAAGGGATTTCATTAGGACCAATCCAATGCTTACCATTAAGCATGTATTTAAGTGGTTTGGCAGATTGGTGCCTGAACAAATAATAATCATTTAATATTTTTTAAAATATTAGTGTGTGGGAATGTGCACAACCATAAAACTGGAGTAAATACTTTTACTCTTTTCTAATTTTAACAGAATTATTCCAGTTTATACTCAGACTTCTAATTTACGCTTTTTGCCTTCTTTACATTGCAAGTCTTGGCTAGCAGTGTAGAAAACAGTGCCGTGTTGTTGCAGAGTTGTGATATGGCTGGCTGGCTTCCATAGCATTATCTTGTTAATTCAAGATCATGCACTTGTTCAGTCACTGTTAGTGTACTCAAGTGACCTAAAAATGTTTTAAATCCTTCATTCTTGCATAACTTTACATTAAACACTGACAGCTCTACACTGTCTTTCAGCATTCTACATCCTATTAACAGCATTTATGGAAATCACTGTGCCTTATGGATTTGTATTGTGGTGCGTGTCTTGTACTAATTCTCATACTGACAGTCTCACAGCTTCATGGCAAGCCAGGTTATTCCATCCCATTTCCATTAACCCTGCCTCTGGAAAGCCACTAGGGAAATCACACGGGATGGCATGAGATTAGCATTTCCTATTTAAAACACTATGTTTGCAGTGAATAATTTGACTCCTGGTGCAGTTTTGAACCTTCCAATTCTACTCAACCTTTATTCTCTCTACTGGCACCCCAAACAGTACTGCTTCTCTTTCTGTCTTTCATACAATCTGCCATCAGCTCCCTGTTTGTCTTTCCCCTTCCATACCAAACCACAGGATCCCACATCTGCTTCAAGTTTCTTTGACTTTCATCAATTTTAATTGTTAAAATAATTAAATGTTGTTTAGAGATGGTGGCAAAGGGTGGTCCTTGTCCTCTGAATATGAATGCATGAGAGATCATGAGCAGAGCCATAATCAGAAAGAAAGACTAGCACACCAGTCTTTTCTAATTCAGAAGGTAAAATATTATGCAAATTGAAGTTGACCAGTAAGAGAGCATCAGACAAGGGGTGAGTAGGTAAGTAGTTCTAGTTGCAATGATTTTCAGATTGTGCGACAGAATAAGAAATTTAGTATTTTAACATTTCCCAGTGGAAAGGAATATGCTTTAGCAATAAAAGTTTGCTAATTCAGTGACTGGTGCCTGTTAATGATTGCATTACCAGGGAAAGATTAAGATTCTTGATTTTATGGTCTAAGATCCTAGCAGCGAACAATGTGATATATTTTATGTCACAGGGATAGGGATCAGAATACCATTTTTCATGCTTAGTGAATTGGTTTCAAATACTGATGGCTTCTTGCTGTTTCACCTAATCGGTTACACATTTCATGTGCTTTGTTTCCCTTGGAGTCTCTGGAACAAAGACATGCTTAAATCAGAAGGCTTTATCAAACCTCAAACTTTACATTTCATTATATTCTCAAACATCAACCCATCTCAGCAAATGACAGACTGCTGATGTGTGTGAGCTGGCCAATTTCTCCAGCTACCATATAGTACAGTAGTCTAGAGACTAAGTTTAAAATAGAAACACATTCTCCCTGAGTCCCTATTTGTTTACAACAGACAAGTAATTGTACTGTGGATTGCTTTGGTAGAGTTCAGAGATGAACTGTCATGTACTTGCTTAAATTACAAGACAAATCTATCTATGCTGCCCAGCTAGTATTCGACACTTTACTCATCATCAATTTGCGGAATAAATTCTGCACCAACAGTACCTACCCAGAAATGCTAGAGGGAAAACGTAGGGCAAATTGAATTTCCTATGGAATTTCAGGCTCCAGTTGGCAAGCTTTACAGTGTGTTAATTTAAAAAACACTGCCCCACGGAGTTTAGCTTTCCTGTGGCATCTGAACCATCTTTCCCTTAATAAAAATATTCTTAACTTGAAAATGCCTCATTCTTATTTTTCTTCACACACCTGCTTGATTTTATCATAAGCACCCAACAGGATTAAGGACATGCCAAGTGGGTTTTCCTTTTTCTGGCTGCTAACAGCTTAGTGATCATAGTGCATACTAGCCCACTTAGTTTAGAAATATCAGGTTTAAGAGAGAAACACAACAGAATCTTTGGCTTGGAAGCTTTTGAAGCACAGATCTGAACACTAGTCCCTGTTGAGTTTGTGGAAGCTTGTGTAGCTGTTTCCTTTGTTTTCCTATTATGTAACTGCTCTCAGCTAGAGCCTGCTTAGTCTACCACGGGAGAGCTCAGTGTCTTCAAATGGCAGCCTTATTAATGTTCAGGTGAATATGCAAATGTGTGGAATCTGTTAAAAGGCTTTTTCCTCTCCATTTTCTCAAATGGTTTAAGATCAGAATAGAACTCCACTGAAAGTCAAATGCCCTGAGTACTGCAATACCAACATATTCTATTTATTTTAGGCAGGGCTAAGTTAGGGAGTTTCATCTTGATATTTCCTGGTCAGATCTAGGGCTGGTCCTCACTACTGGGGGGGATCGATGTAGCTGAAGTTTGCAGCTGCAGTTTGGTGGCGCGCTCCCCCGTTGACTCCAGCTTGCGCCTCCCGGCAAGCTGGAGTTCCAGAGTCGACAGGGGAGCCGTGGTCGATTGATTTCTCACGTCTTCACAATACGCAAGAAATCAATCACCAAAAGATCGATTGCTACCCGCCGATCTGGCAGGTAGTGAAGACGAGCCCATAGTCACAGAAATTGATTTGGGTAGCCTACTTAAATTAAAATGCAAATTTCATCAAGCAGAACTTTTACAACTATGCTCAAATTGTTGTCGTCATAAATATGTCAAACCACACTGCATCCTCTTCTTCTAAGCCAACCAATCCTCTGGACAATATTATTTCAGATTAAGAAGAATGGTTAGTTATCAGTCACTGGAGTTCAGTTTACATTGCCCCAGCAAATCCATAGCACAGGCATAAGTCCTTGCGCTGGGGAACTCCGTGAAGAGCAGTAGCTAATGGGGCATAGGCACACCCTACTTGGCCCTCTATATACAAATATTGGGAAACTGTTGATTTCTGAAAGGGTTTGGTCCTTGTCAAATAGCAAAGTCATTTAAAGCTTTTAACATCTAGTATTGGGTAATTTAGCTGCTAAATTCGATGCCGATGGACTGGATTCATATCAAAGGGATAAAAAATACAATACCAATACAACTTTCTAAAACTCTCTAAAAACACTTCTAAAATATTTTATCTATAAAAATATACAGAGTACATGGTAGTGTGGTGTGTCATAAAAGCCTGTTAATCACCCCTTAGGCATGATGCAGGCATTCTATGCCAATAACAAACTGACCCTCTAAATCAGGCTATCATTTAATCCAGACAGACAGACTTGATGTATCACATATACACACAGTCAGAGAAACACTGATAATATGCCTATCAAATATATTTTAGTGGAATTTTGGAGTTCCTCAGCTTGTATAATTTGTCATAGCTCCACTGCCTTCAATGGAGATACGACAACTCACACCAGCTGAGGATCTTCCCTCTTAGGTTTGTTTTCTGTAAAGGAATAAATTATATGCACTACTATCAAAAATACCCGGCGTTGCTCGGGGTATTTGTAATTGGAAACTGGGATGTAAAAAGACTACAATGTTTTTTATTAATACAAATTTTGTTCAGAAGTCTCATTTTATCTAATTAATTTTATTCTCTTGCATTTAGATGTGGGGGGAGGGGGAGAGAGAGCTGAGCGAGTGGGGGATCGTTGGAGGGGAGGAGGGAAGGAGGGGGGGAGATTTAAAATTTTTTCTATTCTTACCTGAGGGGGGAGAGAGCTGAGCGAGTGCGGGGGCCATTGGAGGGGGGAGAGAGCTGAGCGAGTGCGGGGTCCGTTGGAGGGGGGAGAGAGCTGAGCGAGTGGGAGGGCCGTTGGAGTGGGGGAGGGGGCAGAGAGCTGAGTGAGTGTGGGGTCTGTTGGACGGTGGTATTATTACATCATAACTATGTCACAGAGAACAGCAGGTGTTAACCTGCTGCCCAGATGATGTTAATGGGCTTTAAAGAATTTCACCCCTAGGGGGTGTAAGAGGTGAGATTTGAAAAATTTTCAATTCTTACCCAGATTAGGACCCTAAAGCCTATAACTGTACCAAATTTCAAGTCTCTACCTCAAATAGTGTAGAAGGAGTAAGTGAACATACATACACACACCATTTGACTTTTATATATATAGATTTATCCTGACTAAAATGTCAAGACAATTCAGAGCCTAAGATCTCTCTTTAGGGAAAAAAAATGGTCAAATGCATCCAGCATCATTTTAAAATAAATTATTTTTATTTGGATTGCAGTAGCACTTACGGGCCCCAATTAGGGATTGTGAGAAACATTGTTAAAATACATAACAAAAAAGATACTTCCTTCCCTTACAGAGCTTACACTCTAATTATAAAGTGAGATGCAACAGGTGAGTGCAACACACAAGGGAAACAAAAGTTCAAAATACCTTTTATTCCCAACAGGGACATGCTCTCTCTGTGCCTGATCATGCAAAATTTTACCTGCTTGTAGCCCTGGTGACATACTCACACAAGTAAGAGCTTGGAGAGTCAAGCATTTTTAGGTTAAAATTACTTTCAAGAGTTCCCCTGTTCATGTTAATTGCAAGTTAAATTAGGTCCTGGCACAACTGCAATGCACTTTATCAATAACACTAAAATATCAGTATGAACTGGAATACCCACCAATGAGACATTATATTCTTCCTGTCCTTTTCTAACTTTCTCTAGTAAAGACTGCTGTCCCCTATGAGACTCTTATTCTTTATTTAGGCACCTCTATTGCCTGATTAATAGGTAATTGGGCCAAAGTGGTGCTCTTTATGACTCAGATACATAGAAAATCATAATCTAGTACTAAAATTTAATGGTAACAATTTTAATTGCATTGGCTCTATTTTAATTTCCAGAAGCTACATCTTAGTAAATAAAGGGCAGGCTCTAAACCAGGGGTCTCAAACTCAAATGACCATGAGGGCCGCATGAGGACTAGTGCACTGGCCCGAGGGCCGCACCACTGACACACACACATATCCTCGCTGCCCCGGCTCTGCCCCCACTCCACCCCTTCCATGAGGACTAGTGCACTGGCCCGACGGCCGCATCACTGACACACACCCTGCCCTCGCTTCCCCGGCTCTGCCCCCACTCCACCCCTTCCATGAGGACTAGTGCACTGGCCCGAGGGCCGCACCACTGACACACACCCTGCCCTCACTGCCCCGGCTCCGCCCCCACTCCACCCCTTCCAAGAGGTCCCACCCCTGCCCCACCTCCTCCTCTGAGCACGCAGCTCCCCATTCCCTCCTGGAAAGTGCTAGGCACCATCAACAGCTGTTTGGCAAACAAAGCAAGAGCAATATAGGAAGTCCAGAGCTAGAAACATGCGCGGCCCAGCCAGGCAGCAGAGAAGCCTCCACTTCTGGCCCCTCCGTCCTGCAAACTGCTATGGGGGGACCGGGGGGGAGCCAGGAAGCTTGGCGGGCCCCAGGGAAGGGCTTTGCGGGCCGCATGTGGCCCCCGGGCCGCATGTTTGAGACCCCTGCTCTAAACATTATGTCAGACTTTTTAGGGGAGATTTAGGTTTCATGTTTTCCTTTTAAAATAATACTACTAGCATGATGCAATTTTTCTTCAAGTACTTGCTACATCTACCATACCCAGCATAAGAATGCCCAGTCTTACAAAACTAATGCAGAGCTTTTTGCATAATCCACAGTGAAAGGGGATTTCTCACTGCATTGCAGCAGCAACTGCATGCATCAAAGAAAGACTGATAGAAATGTAGAGGAACACGATGTGAACCGCAGTAGCTCAGTTAGCCCTGGTCCCCACTAGGGCTTAAAGTCGACTTTAGCAAGCTAAAGTCAATTTAAGCCTGTACCCGTCCTCACATGCATGCCCTTAAAGTCGATTTAAGGAGACCTTAAAATCGACTTTATAACTCCTCCCTAACGAGAGGAGTAGCTGAAATCGACCTCTCTCTGGGTCGATTTTCAGCTAGTGAGGCTGCAGATGACATTAAGCCTCTGACCTTCCGAGCAGCTCCGCGAACCCCCCCGCCTGCCCGAGCAGCCCCGCGAACCCCCCCCCCCCCCCCCGCCCGCTTGAACAGCCCCTCGCCGGACTCCCCGCCCGATCAGCCCCGAGAACCCCCCCGCCCGCCGGAGCAGCCCCGCGCCGGCTCCCCCCGCTCGGCAACGGAGCTGCTCGGACTGGGGCTGGTCCCCTGGGGAACGTGCCTGGCTGCCCCGAAAGGTGGTGACAGCTGGGGACTCCCGGCACTGTGGGATACCTACCCACAGTGCAACACTCCCTATGTCGACCCCTGCAAAAGTTTAAGGACAGACACTGTTGAGTTGCATCAATTCCTTCAACCCTTTCATCATTTTTATTCTCTTCTCTAAATGCCCCAATTTACTGATATTTTATATAGAACTTTATATAATATTTCCCATTGCATACTCAACAGTGTTGCATAAATGAAAATCCTTATGCCCACTTGGATGGGAAAATACTGGTGAGCATTCAGCAGTCCAAAGTTGCATTGGCTTTATTTGCTGCTGGATCACATTACAAGCTCCTATGCAATTTGCTGTTCACCATCACTCCCACTTTAGGTCTATTTTGGCATTCCTGCTCTCCATGAATCCATCCCTCACTGAATCTGGGTTTTGGTCTAGATATGTCACCTTGCAATTTTCCCAGTTCAAAACTCATTATTATTTCCTGCCCATTCTTCCAATTGTTCTGGACCCTTTGGTATTTCACTAATGTTTTCAACAATTCCCCTTTTAGTATCAGCTGCAGATTTCAAAGTGTACTGTTAATGAATATACACCATGTGTGCTACCAGCTCAGTACACTCATCTTTACTCTTAGTTTAAAAATATTTCAGTCCGTTCTTAGAGTTTATATGAAATGTGTAAATTTTGGGGCTATGTTTTCTTGGGGTTCATAAAAATTCCCCTTCTCCCTTCCCTTTTCTCATACAAACTGAATATCCCTGTTATGCACACAGAAGTTATATTTTTCTAGAAGAGGAGTAACAAAGTTGGAAAAGGATACATCCCCAGCCTTCAGATGCTGTTCTAGCTGCAGTCTGGTGGACCAGCTCAAATCAATTTTGTGCCAAGGGCAAACTATCTTTCACTATTTCTGAATTACCTGTTAACCACAGATCAAAGACAGACTGCAAGTCTTGCCCACTGAAAGGAATTAAAAGGCTGTAAACCAAAGGATTAATTCTACTCTTGATGGTTTTGTAACTTCCATTAATGTTAATTGAAGTTAGGTGCACTCACTGAGGGGAAAAGAGCCCCCCCCCCGTATATTCAAGAAAAAAGGTGAATTGTAATCCAATACTCTGTACAGTGCACACAGACTTCCTGAATAGATTTGATGTTTTCTCTAAAAACATTCATAACCTTGCCATTCAAAGCTATGTAGGCTGTAGGCTCACTGGGAGGATAAGTTTGGAATAACACTTCATTGCTTACACTTTTCCTGTACTTCCCTTAGCATTTTAAAGCACAACAGAATTAATATCAACCATGTTTGCATTTTATCCTTACTCCCCTCAGACAGGAAATCTGACTTAGAACACTGGGGATAGTAGTACTAAGTACTGTTCTAGGAGCGATACATGTACTGTTTTAACTGTTAGCTCTTTGGGACCATCTTTGGGACCATCTTTTGGTAGCAGTTTGTACAGTGCCTAACACAGTGGGGTTCCTAGGTGCAATCACAATACAACAATAATAATAATGGAGCTAGGGGAGAACAAACCTTCTACGGGTGGGTTCCACACAGGTTCCATGAACCATTCTAACTACATAACCTGTTCTAAGTAAGCAGTCTTATTGGCTTCATTATGGTACTACTCAGGCGACTACATTTTTCTACATGTTCACAGAAGATTCTGTACTTGATTATCACCATTAGAATGGATTAGTATTTTCAGCTAGAGAAGAATTATGCAATATTACCAGCTGAAGCTTTCTTGACATTTACATGCATTTCTTTTAACCAGTAATCCCTAGTTGCAGGATAACCAAATTATACAAGCGATTCTTCTGCACTGCCACAATCACAATTATAAGTGGCGCTAAGGGCAGGTCTACACTGCTGCTTAAGTTGAACTAATTTACATCACTCAGGGGTCTGAAAAAGCACCTCCCCAAGGGACGCAAGTCTCTCCTGATGACATAGCCTCTGCTTCTTGCTGAGGTGGAATAATTATGCCAACGGGAGAGCGCTCTCCCATCGGCATAGTGTGTCTTCACCAGACGTGCTACAGCAGCATCACTGCAGCTGAGCCGATGCAGCACTGTAGTGTAAACTCACCCTTAAAATTAAATTAGGTGAAGGATTTTAAATAAATAATCCCTGTTAAGAAATTTTAAATTTTACATCCTTGTCAATTTTGTCTGTTACTCCAGTGTTTGATTCAACTTTTTCAAGTGAGTGCCAATATCTTGTCACATCCCAATGGCACCCAAGAAGCAAATGATCTGATGGAAACTGCACAAGAGGAATGCTGGGGAATGGGACATCCAGTGCCATCTCCTGTATTTCCTTTCTCAGAAGGAGGCACTCCCCACACTTAATGGTCTAAATATAAATCTCTTAGCTATGTATTAAGATCTGCTTGGTTCCCACAAGAGACAACATATCCTCAATGCAGAATTGTGTTTTTCTGAAAGGATGGTTCTTCAGAAACTCAGCTAAAATATTCTTACCTAATTCATGTGATGTAGTCCAAACTTCCCTGGAAAACTCCAGCACAGAACTTTTTTTTTCCAGAATACTGAATATGAAACCCCCCATGTATTATACATTCCTGACCACGGAAAGGTAAAGTGCTCCCTCAGGGGCAAAAAGGAGATTGTAATGCTCTTATTGAACTCAGTGAGAAACTCTTATTGCAATCTCTCATTCATGCCCTCTAGGGACATTGGGCTTTTCAGTGGTCAGTGTTGTGACCAGTACATATCGAATAGAGGGGATGTGGAGGCTACATACTGAACCTTGTGACCCTAGTAATCATTTTAATGAATTATTCATTTCTCTCTCAGCCTACATGAATTATGTTAATTTTGCAAAAATAATTATTTCATGAAAATGTGTTCTCTTCCTTAATCAGAACGAGGGTATCTTATTGTTGATCTGCAGCTTTTCCCCTAACACAGCGTGAGCCAACATCAGTGTTAAGGGAGAGATTTCCCTCTGTGCCAGTCATGCAATAGGTTTATATAAAGAAGTAACTGCTCCAATGTTAAAGATCGCTACTGTTGACATTTGCTACATCAGACTTTATTTTGTAGTTTGGGGGAGGGAGGCTAAATCAACCCAAAATAATTGTGGGGCATGAAACAGTGGTCATTTTAGAATCTTTACAAATGGTTCACCACCACGTGATTCTAATCAGTCATACACCAAGTGCCCAACTTTCCTAGATAATATAGTTGGCCATATTCGGGAAAAGGACAGTAAAAGAGGAACTCAGTGAGAAAAGAAATTGCATTAAAATAAATAAAATGTGAAAGAAATCTTGAAAATATAGAATATCAATCATGAGAGAGAACATTTAATTTCTTCACCTTGTCAGGTATCTCCTATACTAAGGGCACTGTTTGGAAATGACTGATCCCCTAAGGTTGGCTTTCTTTCTATTCCTCTTGCTGAATAATCCTCAGGTTCTGACCATTAAAATGTACCGAAGAGGCATGTCTAAGTTACAAAAAAGTCTCACTGAAGACAATAACTGTGGACAGAACAGTTGCAGATGCCTTTGCATGGACATTAACTACTTGATAAATGAGGTGATGGTTACATTACTTTCTGGTGTGTTACTTTCAGAGGACTGTCATTTTGGATAATTGGTCCTGACAAAAAGAATCAGAGGTTTTACTGTGGTGCAAGGTCCCAGGCCTTTGCTAGGTATTGGTATTGTGATGGCCTTTCAGGGCTCTTGGTTTAAACTGGTATTGATTAGTTAGACTGTTCTGAATTTGAGTATGCTCAGTTTAGAGACTTTCCTCCTCCCATTTCACTGTTGCCCAAACAGGTTACCTTTAGGCATTCTGTTTGATGTTTTAAAAACAGTGTTTTACCTACTTTGTCAGATCTAATGTTTATGTTCACATCATTGCCCCCTGCTATTTCTGAAGACTATGCTTTACATCATGGGTGTCCAATCTTTTGGCTTTCCTGGGCTACATTGGAAGAAGACGAGTTGTCTTGGGCCACACGTTATGCCTACTATACACAAATTCTTTGTCACAATTCATTTTACGTGACATTAGAGTCCTCTCGCTCTTTATATTATTAGTCAATTTTATCAGTTTTTCATTTTTTTGGTCAAACTGTTTGCAATTATAATGCGAATTACGAATAATACTCCGTTATTTGTGGACGTAATCTCATAACATTGTAAGTTTACGATTTTGTGTTGGGCCGCATTCATAGCCGTCCTGGGCCGCATGCGGCCCACGGGCCGCAGGTTGGACAAGCCTGCTTTACATAGTCAACGAAACCATCCTTCCCACCCACCTTCCAAATGTACAGCCACATCTTCATTTTACTACAAGTCAGCAACACCGTCAGTGCAGATTTCGTACACCCAGCATCCTGAATTTCAAAATGAACACTAACCAGAGAGGATGTGCAGAAAAAGCTTGCATCTCCTTTTGTCTGGTCTGCACAGAGCTAGGGTCACAGTAAGATCACCAGAGTACTGTAACCATGGAAGTAACAACTTTTACAAATAAGCTATATAATTCCCCAGCTGGAAGAAAATGTGAGTATCAGTGTAGCACAATACCAATGCCTCATACTTTATTGTCAATGATCATTTTAGAAAGACTTCAAATGCCATGCAATATCAAACAATGCAATACACTTAATTTAAGGGTGTCCTCATCTGCTGGTCCTTTTCGGAAGAGACTCAGCTACTTACCAAATAGAATATTTATTTTTATTTCCAAGTAGCTGCACAGTGTCATTTACAAACCAAATACTTTCCTTTTCTACCTCGTGCTGTGACTTGATCTAAACTATTATTCAAATCTTCTCAGTGGGATACAAGTATTTCCTACATTGTTCTGGCTTCCATTTCCTTATTTTGAGTTCTGAAATTAAAAGACCTTGAATCTTTCAGTAATATATAGGTGTTACTGTTGGTTATGATTATTTGCCCTTTGGTTTGAGCTATGCCTTCGCTAGTACTAGACTAGCTAAAATCACACACATTTCTTCCTAGCAAGTTAAAAGCTTCACTAAAGGTAGGAGTTAACTTAATAAAGTATACCTCACCTATGGATATGAATCGAGTCACCACCACCAAGAATCTGCACATAATCCAGACAACATGATCTATTTGGTACATGATAACTTCAAGAAATTGCCTACGGTATGACTGCCAGGAACTGGATGAAAAACTAATGTCACATGTAGAGCTAAGCTCAAAGGCTAAAAATGTATCTAGAAACTTGAGAGAGAAGAAAAAGTATTTCTTAACTGAGGATGAATGAAAAGGAATGGATATAATACAATGGCTGCCTGGAGGTCTTGTTTTATAATTGTCTTTATAATCATTTCTTGCCTGTTAATGATTCCATATTCTTCCCAATATTCAGGAAGAGATACTGGCTACTCATAAGTGAACTTCAGTGATGTAAAACCAAAACTACTATATTTTATTGCATGTGTTATATTGGCACAAATGTCTAATTAAAGATGAACGATTTGAGCTGTGGATTTTCTTGAATAGATTCATAATTCCATCCCATTTTATATCAGAAACCTTGCACAGTTATGAGCTGTCAATACTTTGACAAGTGTGTCCCACAGTGCCATCCCCTCAGCTTGTATAACAGGCACTCTCAGAGAGGAAGGGCAGGGTCCTATGGATCTATGCATTCATTTTCTCATTAAAACATAAATGCTTTCTCATATCTTTAAACACAAAAGAGGCAGTAGCATTTGGCAAATAAGTTTATTAAGCTGCACGTTACTGGAAATGTTCAGACCTTGTTCCTGAAAAATACATCGAATATATGCACAGGACAACACTGTGTTCAGTTTGTATAATTTAAAATGGGTGACAGGACCTTTCATCTCCTGGGGCATTACATTGTTAAACACCTAACATTTGGAGCAACCTTGCTCACTCCAAAGTCAAAATACTTGCTCTTCAGAAGTATCCATAAGCCTGAGGGATAAGACATCAGTCACAGGGATGATTTAGCAGGGGCCAAAGAGAGGCAGACTCTGAGGCAGAAAAATATCAACCCTCTTTACAATTTCACTATCCCAGAGTTTTAACAAGGGATCCTTTTATCACAAATTAGACAGTGTTCTGGGATCAAATAAGCAAAAAGTCTGGCACAGTGTGAGAAATATATTGAGGGCTTGAAAAAAAAATCAGTCAGAAAGTTGTTACAACATTGATTTATCTTCTTAATAAAGATCCTTTGATGCACTGAATTTAAGATTTCCCAGTATTTAGGATATGGAGAACAAACTGATTAATTCATACACTAATGTCTACAAAGGAGTCTGAAATGGACCCAGGAGCCTTAGTTGAATCAGAAGTCAGATGGAGAAAAATCTTGATATTCATGAGTTTGGTGTGAATTAGACCCCCAAGATAAATATGACAGCCCTGAAATCTTCAAAGACGAACAATTAGCAGGCAGATGGTTACCACAAATTTATTTTTCACCTCCTGAAACTCACTTGGCAAAAGCAAGATCTTACTCACAAGCTACCTACTAGAAGTGTATTATGAATTTAATCCATGTTCTATGTGGTCTTCTTGATAGAGACTCAGACTCTCAGGCCAAAAGGGACCGTCATGATCAACTAGTCTAACCTCCTGCACATTGCAGGCCACAGAACTTCATCCACCCACTTCTGTAATAGATCCCCAACCACTCACTGAGTTACTGAAGTACACAAAAGCTTATGCTTCAATACTTTAGTCTTTAAGGTGCCACAGGACTCTTTGTTACCTCTGCTATTCCAGATTAACATGGCTACCTCTCTGATTCTTGAAGTCCTCAAATCATTATTTAAATTCTTAAAGTTACAGAGAATCCACCATTTATATTTGTTTGAACCTGCAAATGCCCCATGCTACAGAGGAAGGTGAGAGAAAAAAAACCCAAGATCTCTGCCAATCTGTCCTTTTGGGAAAATTCCTTGCTGATCCCAATATGGCCATCAGTTAGACCCTGAGATATGGGCAAGACCCAGCAACCAGACACCTGGGAAATAATTCTGTAGTAATTCAGAGCCCTCCCCATCTAGTGTCTGGGACTATTTATTTTCTTTCATCCCCACTTCACCTTGAGCTCATGGAGCAAGAGGGAACCAAGGATCAAACGGTGAGTCACAGTTTGGTTCCTGGTCTGGGAACCTCTCTCAGGGCTTGTAGCAAAGGCACTGTCAATCCTATATGAAATCTCTCATATCTGTAAAGCCATCACAACAATACCAACATTTTAAATTGTCACCATCAAACATGGGTGCCACATTTCTGCCTATCCCATAGATGAATCAGGGCCAGTTCAGAGACTGCTGCCAAGCCTCGGGTGGCTCCAGACTCATGGGGATCCTATCCTACCAAAGACATGTTGAAATGCTAGATTGTCTATTGCAGGATGGAGTGGACTACATGCAGCTTCCTGCAGACAGCTCTGCAGTGATCACTTGAGTCCCCAGGAGAATCAAGATGCCAGCGTCTTATCTCAGCCATGGCTGGGGCACATCACAAGTTTCCCCCTCCTCTTTAATGGGAAATCACCATATACTATTTCCCCCTCGTGCCCTCCACAAATATACCTGTCAATTCTGCTCTTCTCCCTTATTCTCCCTAGTCTTGTAGAAATGACCCTCTTCCCTCAGCTCAAATAGCATCGCTAGTGTAAGCTGGGTAGGGGAGGTCAAGCACTGAACCTTGGGCCCTGCAGTCAAGATGACCAATTTACGGTTTTAAAACAGATTTGCTTGCATTAGTGTGGTTAGTTGTCACTGCAATGCTTAAAGCAGGTATGAGGTGTTTGTTTTCATTCACAATAACCATCTAGATCACATTCTTCATAATTGTACAATGTGTCAGGGATGGAGAATATCAAAAGTATTCAGGTTCTGGACCCAAAATAAAATCTTAATACTTTTCAATAGATGTCTGAAAAGGTCTATGTACCATTAAACATAAATTATGCATTTTTTTTCAATGATGGATCACCTCAACGTGAAGGTATTAAGTGGTTGCCGCACTGCCAAAAATCAGCCACACATAGAGCACACCATTAGCTACTACTACCTAAATTAAGATGTCTGGCAGATATACAGAGCTAGAGCAAGGTCTATAATAGTATTTCCTTGTGGATAGAGCACTGGACTGGGACTCAGAAGACCTGGTTTTGATTCCTGTCACTGGCCTGCCGAATGACCTTAGGCAAGTAATTTCACCTCTGTGCCTCAGTTTCCCCATTAATAAGATGGGAATAATGATACTGACCTCTGTTGTAAAGCGCTTTGAGATCGCCCGAGGAAAAGCACAATATAAGACAGTAGCAAAAAAAAAGTCTGATTCACGGACATTGTGACAAACAGAACTCGGCACTTATTTGCAGGGATTCATGGGGTTATTTATGTTTATTATTCAGGAGCAGTGTAACAAGATATTCATAAAAATGCTTGTTAACCCCAAAGTTTCACAAATTTTAGAATGACTGCATATTCATTCTCAAATTCATATCAACGGTATCCTATTTTTAAATAAGAGCAATAATATTAACAGCTTGTAGAATATTAGAAGAGCACTGTTTGAAAACATAAATTGATGAATAATTTTCCACCCAAGTTATTTCCTGAACACCTACCAATGACAAATAGATATTGAAATCAGGATTGCTTTGTCACTAGAAAAGGACTAAATTCAAAATGAATCTTGTTCATTATGAATTATTCAACTAGCACTATATAGAAGGAGCTAATCCACTCTGTAACAGAGAAAAAAGAAATAAGAAATTTAACCATCATCTAGTTCTTTAATCAATGAAAAACAGACACAAATCTAATGACTATACTTGTGTATAAAAACTGAAAAAACGTGTAGATGGAGATAGAAGTATTCCTGGGGTTTGGTTCTATCTCCAAAATGCACTCAAAAGCACTGAGAGATTTAAAAGTCACATAAATATTACCCTGTCTTAGTAGTACAGGAAAATAGGGAGTAACAAATTGAGGTGCTATGTATTTCCTGCAGATTAGTGTAGAGCTGGAAAGATTTAAAGCCTCAAGCCAGTTATTAATCCTCATGATATACAAACACACACACACAGATTACTCTTATTTTGGGACAAACCTTAAAAACCACACACAGACTTCCTAATTCATTGGGACAGAACTCTAAACTGATTTACTTGCCTGGTCCTAAGAATGGATAGTCCAGCATATGAGAGGAGCCACTCAGCCCCAGGCCCACAGAAAAGGTTAGGGAACTCATGCAAATCCATTCCTTGCACTGGGTCTTACTGATCCTGGCCTGCCTCTTCCTCACACAAGTCCATAGAACAACATGCCCTAGGGCAGGGAAAGAAACATATGTAACAGGTGGTGTTAAAGAACGTTGCTGCCCACCTTGACCCCAATTTGCCTTAGCTTCTGGACTGCTAGGATCCCTTCCTTGCTGGCTGACAGCTAAACTCCTTCAGATTTCTACCACATCACTACCCATCCAAACTCTCTTTAGAACACTCCCACTCCAGCATCAACTTCCTGGATACCAAAATCAGCTTCAACAGTGGAACCCTACAAAACATCAATACCCAAGAAATCCATGGATCACCACACTTACCTCCACAGATCCAGTAATCAGCCCAAGAAATCTGTTATCTACAGCCAGGCACTCAGATATCACAGAATGTGCTCTGAAGAGAAAGTCTGGGGCACACCTTAATACACTTAAAAGCACTTTCACCAAACAAAAACACTCCACCAGTAAAGTAGATCACATCATGGAATGGGTCACTTAATATCCTGAGAACACCTGCTTCAATATGGGGAAAAAATATCCACTAACCATATACACCCTAGTTGTCACTTACCATCCCACACTGGTACCCATACAGGTACCACCAAGAAATTTCAACACATCCTGTTTGGAGTCACATCCTGAAAAAAACTCTTTCCCAAACCCCCTCGAACCTTGCCAAGTTCATCATCAGAAGCAAGCTTCCCACAGACCAAGATACACCAATTCAAAACAGCACAGATCCTTCCAGAACAACAGATGCAAACTTGTGTCGATATCTCCAGTGATACACTGATCAGTACTTCCCACAACTCACCATTCAAAATCCATGTGTTCTACACATGCCTGTCACAACATGCCATATATCTCATCCAGTGCATCAAATTCTCCAGTAACAACTATATGAATGAAGTCAGACAATCACTATGCTTTTGAGTGAAGTCACACAGAAAAATGATAAAAGCCAAAAACACCATATCACCCACGGACAAACACATTTCAAAAAGTGATTGCTTTTTATGTGACCTACACATAAAAGAAACCTACACGACACCTTGAAAAGACAAGCCTGGGGACTTAAATTCATAACTCTGCTGGATACTAAAAATCATGGTTTAAACAGTGATGTTGGTTATATGGCTCATTACCACAATTTGTAGCCTGCTAACCCTCTTTTGTCATATGACTACAGAGTTGTTAAAATTACCCACTTCAAGTGGTTTCTTGCAACATGTGTTAATGCCTTATGCTTGACAATCTGTGTCACCTGTATTTAGCTGACACACTCTGGTTACCTTTTCCAGATCTGAAGAAGAGCTATGTGAAGCCCGAAAGCTTGTTGGCATTTCCACCAACAAAAGCTGGTCCAATAAAAAAAATTACCTCACTCACCTTGTCTCTCGCATATCCTGAAACCACCATACAGGGGCAGATTAATTGCTCCTGGGGCCCTAAGCACAGCCAAGCAATGAGGCCCCCTTTCAACTCTCACCCCCATTCACAACCCAAAGTGACAAAGCTGCTACCCAAACACAGTTCAGTTGAGAGGGACAAGAACAAGGCTCACAATAATTTAAATTTAATATGGGTTGAAAACTTGATACGGGTATGTGAACATTATAACTTACAGCTGATTGCTTTTTTCAGAATTAGTTCTCTTTATTGCTTGAATTTATATTTATTTGTGTATATATTAGTATCTATTAATTTTATTTATAATTATTTATAACTACTATTATTTTTAGTTATAGTTTCATAAAAATAATGTATTATTTTAAAGAAATTATTTTTCCAATTTTAATTAACATTGCAAATTATAGTATTTTTAAATACATAGCTTTTAATATAGGGCAATTGGGTAATAATAATAATAATAACAATTATATTATATTAAGCATAATGCTATGGGACAATATAGGATAAATATTGAAAAATATTCATTAGGTGTATTAATAGGCCTATAATATTGTTTTTATTTATATAAATATTAATCGTCTTGACACAAAGAACCTAGTATTCAAATTAAAACATTTGTAAATGTTTTTAACAAAAAAAAAATGTTAATTTTTTTTATGGTTTTGCTATATTTATAAAATTTCTGAATTACTAAACGGAAACAAAATAATTGTTGTATAATTAAGACGAATAATATAGAGAATTTTCTTCTGCTATATAATCATAACAAAATGTTCACTTATGATATCAAATGATAATTTTCGAAGTTTGGCGTTCTTGATACATAATATGTCAATGGGGGATTTTTTTAAAAATCGCAATGTCGCATTTAAATAAAAAATTGATGAGCTTTATATAGCCAGGCACAGGGGGCCCTGAGGCCCTGGACTCAGGCCCAAGACATTAATTGAGACTTTTTTAAATTTAAGGCCATGCAAACTTGTAATTTTGTAACCATTTTTTGTTGTTGCTTGGGACCCCTTTTCTCTTGGGGCCCTAAGCACCTGCTTTTATTGCTTATAGGTTAATCCTCCAGTGCGACCATAGCTACAAGAATAGTACAAACAGCTATAATTTGATTCATTTGTAAACAAGGAAAGGCAAAATTCACCCAGTAAGTTATTCATTACAAATTATTTGTCCAGCTCTATAGTTTTTCCTGTGGTCTGGCTTCATGACAAAAGCAGCAAGAGCAACAGCAGAATCTTTGGGTAATACCAATCATAGTCTAAATCTGCCATCATGTCCCCCAGTGGCAAGTTCCAAAGAGGTGGGTAGCTACCAAACTCTGCTCAGGATCTCACTTTATTAAAGGTACGTGTAACCGCCACACCTCCTGGGTGTGCTGTTCTGTCCCATCTAGTGGCACCGAGATTGCTTAGAGAGAATTAAGTGAGTCTGTTCTACAACCAGTGGGCTTTTAGCTCACATGGTAGAGGATCATACACTGAACTCTAGAGGTCCCAGGTTCAATCCCTCCTGCCAACAACTGGGGTCTGTTGGTCTTACATATGTACCCACACCAGTTTCTTTACTGGGGTCTAGGGGGCACAAAAGGCTGGTCAGTCTCTATGCATGGCTTTCTTCTATCATGGTAACAATCATTTTAGTTATGCTGGTTCACACCCCTAAGATGGAGGTGCCTAAATCAAAGTAAAATTGCACAGTGTTGCGGTCTCTCTTAATATTTGTTTTTTCTTAATGCCCAAGGTGATACAGTCAAGTGGTTACATGAGAATCTTAGATTTTACTTAAAAATAAAAGCTTCTAGCCCTCATGGTTGCAGACAAAAGATTGAATACCTGATCCAAATACACTCTCTAAGTCCTCAGATACGAGAAAGAATCCCCCTTTTCCCACCTTTTTTTATTATCTCATGATATTTTGAGGCCTGACTTACAATTTTTCAATGCTTGGGGTTTTCCATCATGATTGTGCTTAAACGGATTTAACTTAATCCAGTAATTTACCAGACTCAACAAAAACAGCATAAGCACCATTTAAACTGGTTTAAGTGAATCTACATTAGGGTTTGAATCAGCATAAGGAACTGAATTTACTTACAGTGGGGCAAGTTTTCTAACACAGACATGTCCTAAATCTACCATTCCAATTCAAATCCTGCAGCCCCATTGATGTTCATGGAACCTTTGAGCAAAGACTGGTCTTTAAATAATAAATTCATCTGCTGCTAAAAAAAAGTTTTCATGAAATTTTTATTCTCAAAATTAGTTAATATTCATTTGGATGTGTCTAACCCCCTGGATTGAAAACTGGCTGGTGATTCAGACAGACATGGCTACATCAATTTTACCCAGGCCATGTTTTAAAACGTTGCTTCCCAACCATGATAGCTAGAAACTTTCATCTTAAAAATACAAAACACAGCAGTAAACTCAGATTCGGTTATAGCCACACTAGAAGTCAGAGCCCAAGACCCAGATCCTCAAAGGCATTCAGGAACCTAACTCCCAATGATCTGAATGGGAGTTAGGTGCTTTAATACTTTTGAAGATATCAGTCATAGTGTGCATGTCTTAACACAACCCAGACTCCGGCTGTTTCAGATCTTTCCCAAATTTAAACATTTAAACAAATATATATATTTCGGAGGTTGAATGTTTAGATTTGGGAAAGATCTGAAACAGCCGGAGTTGTGTTAAGACATGCGCACTATGACTGATATCTTCAAAAGTATTAAAGCACCTAACTCCCATTTAGATCATTGGGAGTTAGGTTATATATAGAGAGAGAGAGAGGCAGTACTGAGTAAGGAGAATATAGGTTATATATGTATAGAGGCAGTACTGAGTAAGGAGAATTGGAGAGCAATAAAAGAAGTTGGTCCTGTAGAAGAAGTTGCTTCTTGCTGTTGATAAGAGAAGAAAAATCATATTTTTAAAGAATAAAACTCATATCTAACGTCCTCTTGAACGTTAGGCTATCCAAACTTTGTGACTCAGACTATTCTCTATACATACACAGTATAGTAGAAACCATTAAAAAAATAGTTTTCAGAAGGGCTTATAGTGACTTCTTTTCCCCTGAACTCACTTACGTTCTTCTAAGGTTTTTCCATGTACACTTTCTGAAATTTAACTTTTAACATATTGTGTTTAAATATTGTATTGCCTGTAAAATTAGCATAATGTAATTTATAATTAATGGGACTACCATTTTATAACAGAACTGTTATAAAAAGTTAAGACAAAGTTTTCTTCTAACTACTAAAGATGAAGGTTAAACTATATTTCTAAGCAAGTTTTTCTTTAGCTTTTCATCAGCACAATCAATATATGTCATAATCTGCTGGGCAACGAGAGAGTAAAACAGCAGCAAGTTTCTCTTGCTTGGCTATCAAATGCAGAAATCTGTAGTATGCATTCAGCTCACATAATTTGGGAAAGGCTCAGCCAAGGTTTCTCCTCTCACTTGGAAATGACTGTTCTTTTTATTAAAATCCTCTCCACCAACCTAACATCTGTAAGAATCAGCAATCATAATTTCCATTCAGATGTTGCGTTCTTACCTGGGATATTGATCGCCCAGGAATAGACGGGTGAGTGCACCAAGAACATAAGAGCAATGAGTTATTGATTCCACACAACAGTTCAAATGATTTGAGAAATAACACTGAATTTTTTCTGGCAGGGGAAACCCAAAGGATTTAGAAGGTACTGATTGAAAGAAACCACTTCTTCCCCCTATCAGTGTTCATGTGGGTTGTGCTGGCTGGGCTAACTATACCTGTGTATCCTGATAACCAAGCTATTAGGTGAGAGTAGAGGTTATCAAGCATCCATTTTCTTATATTTAGACACAAAGCTATTTGCAGTTTCAGAATTTGAGGGGCCAAAAGGTGTTTTGTCTCACGTTTTACAGAAATGAAGGTCTTCCCCTTTTTATTCCCCATGGAAATTTCCTCCTTTCCCTCCTCATATTCCCTCCTCCCCAATACAAGTGCCAAGCAGATTAGTTACCCCACAAATACATCTACTGTGAAGCAATTTGTTCAAATCTTTCTGAGTATGGCAGAATGACAGCTATTGATTCCGGTTATGGTATTAAGGGTGCCTGAACTGTACTAAGTGGCCGGAATGAAATTGCTGTGATAATATAATGGACGTGGACTTTATATGAGCCCTGGAAAAGAGAGACAGGGATCTATCCCCCTTATGCCTGGATGGTAGCATTAATAAAAGTCAAGTACGGATAAGACGGTTGTTAAGTTTCAGGAACTACTCAGCAATTTTTAGGCAAATCAGTGATTCACAGACAATTTTATACTCAGATAAAAATAACAGGTACCTGAGAAGAAGCTGGAGGGCTAAACTTTTCTGTGGTTATAAATCCTCTGTAATCCATCAAGTTACACGAGGGGTGAATTTGTCCCTTTATTGTTTAGCCAAATTGCAAGTTTTGTTTAAAAAGGAAAAGTCAGTATGAATATAAATATATTCAGGACTATTGTAAGATTTCAGTGAAAACATTTCCTGCCTTGTTAAAAATCCAAAGTACTTCCCCGCCCCATACACACACACACACACACACACACACACACACACACACACACACACCCACCCTTACTGTGCTATTGGAAGACAAATACAATATAAAACTGATTGGACAGACCGTTCTGTTTCACTGCTCAAGATGAGTGAAATGCAATAGGTAAACAGAATACCAATAATGAAAATCTAACTCAGATTGTTAAAGTACTTTCTCCTTAAAAAAAAATCATCTCATGTTCAGTCCTGAATTTAATCCAGTGACATGCTGGAAGGGCTTCCCAGGAGTCTTGTTACAGTTTGTCCTCCATATCTGAAAGGAAGGATGAAGCAATCCCTGCCTCTGACAGAGTCACTAGCTCTCTGGATGCTGCTAAAGATCCCTAATGCAAACAATGCTTTGGGAAAAACATGTGTATGACTAAGGTTCTGGGAGTTGAAGGGGAGGGGAACAACGGAGACAGATGCTGAGGTTGCTCAATCAAACTACAAACTACAAACAGGACAAACTACAAAGAATGAGGCAGACAGTCCCCAAAGATGGTGGTTATTCTAATACTTAGCTCCACCAAGCTAGCAACAAAACAGCTTCTATAATACCTTACTAGTTAACCATAAGTCAAAACCACAGTTCCTTAAGGCAACCCAGCCTTGGGCTTCCACCCAGACAGCTAAGTCAAATATGATGAAGAATACTGAAAATCTTGTTCATTATATAAAAATTCTACCAGTCCCAAGGACTGGACACATGACCTCCCAGGTCAATGAATATTTCAGATCTTACCCAAATACAAACTTACAGCCAATTCTTATCAACTAAACTAAAATTTATTTTAAAAAAGGAGAGAGAGTGTATTGGTTACAAGATTATTATACATACAGACACGTATATAGTCCCTAGATCAGTATCATAGTAAAAATGGTGCTTTAGAGTTTAGACCATTTTTAGATTCTAAAAATCATTTTTAGAATCGGCTCTTCAGCTCATACAATGTCAAGGCAGGCCAGGTGGGACTAGAGAGCTCGGTCTTACAATTAATAGTTTGAATAAATACAGTGTTGCCAAGAAGGCTAATGGCATATTGGCCTGCATTAGTAGGAACATTGGAGGGAAGAGGTTATTCCCTTCTATTCAGCACTGGTGAGGCCACATCTGGAGTATTTCATTCCGTTTTGAGCCCCTCACTACAGAAAGGAGGTGGATAATTTGGAGAGTCCAGCAGAGGGCAATGAAAATGATTAGGTGGCTGGGGCACATTACTTATGAGGAGAGGCTAAGGGAACTAGACTTATTTAGTCTGCAGAAAAGAGTGAGGGGGATTTGTTAGCAGCCTTCAACTACCTGAACGGGGGTTCCAAAGAGGATGGAGCTTGGCTGTTCTCAGTGGTCACAGATGAGAGAACAAGGAGCAATGTTCTCAAGTTGCTGTGGAAGAGGTCTAGTTTGGATATTAGGAAACACTATTTCATTGGGAGTGTGGTGAAGCACTGGAATGGGTTACCTAGGAAGATGGTGGAATCTCCATCCTTGGAGGTTTTTAAGGCCCTACTTGACAAAGCCCTGGATGGGATGATTTAGTTGGTGTTGGTCCTGCCTTGAGCAGGGTTAGACTAGATGACCTCCTGAGATCCCGTCCACCCTAATCTTCTATGATTCTATGACATTATTTCACCCAAATTTAATCTAAATGTTGATCTTTCCTTTTGATCTCTGAATTAACAGAATACAGCCCTAGACAGGAACCATTTGGTTACATTGTTAACCTCTAACAAGATATAGGTAAATATAGACTACTACAATCATCATCATCTTCCAATTCCTTAACAATACACGTTTATATTTCAAAGCTTTAAGTCTATCTAACATGGCCCTAATTACCATTTGCATGCTTTTCTAACATGTCTCTAAAAGGTTAAATCTGGGCCAACTAGACAGCAAGATGCTTAACCTTTTTGGCCCTTTGTCATAAAGTGATTTGTGCATTTTGAGTGGACTGAGTGCACCAAATGGCAAGCACTGTAAGTGACTTATACAGGAAAGACGATACTCCTGAACCCCACTACAACATCTTCACGGACCCAAGCAGACAGAAGCTGAGGGGAAGGAGGAGATACCCAGCCTGTACTTGCAAGACGACAGGAAGCAGGTGCCTGTAACTCACTAGAGTACTCAGAAGCCTGTGACCCAGTAAGGGGCAGTAGAAAGGTGAAACCTGAGACTTGCTGAAGAGGGGTGATAGAGGGAGAAGGGGAGGCATCTTGTAAGGAGGCAAGTAAGATAGGCCACTGATCAGGTGGAGGCCCAGAATTTGTTTCAGATAGAAAGGAGAAAGCAGGGAGCAGTGTGGGTGAAGGCTGCATTTATTTTCAGGAGGGTCAGTGCACCCATGGTGGGAGTAGAGTAAAGGAGCTATTTGTGGGAGAAGGACTATCTAGTCACCATTCACAGCCCCTCTGCCTCTAACTATCTAGTATTTTGTACTAGAATAATTGTGTCCAGACCAGGTACTGTACCAGTATACCTATTTAGGTTTAAAAAAATATCTTCTCCACGCTCCTAAACAGCATAGTCAAAAACTGAGTTAAGACTTACTCTCTACAAGGGCATCCATGACATTCACATAACATAGGAACACTTGCAGTGATTCAAGTTGCTGAGTCAGAACTCAATTCTTTAAATCACACCTGATTCATAAAAAGTGTTCACTCTATTTCCTCCCAATATTTCTTTTCTTTGCATGGAAAAACGGATGAATTTTTAAGTAAAGGTGCTTTTCCATGCCTCGGTAGTCACCTCTGTCATCAGGCATAAATCCTTCTGTTATGCACTGGAGTAGGATTTTCCTAAAGAAGGTTTTTCAAGCAGAAAAGTGACATTTCCAGGCAAAACCTTCCAAAGTTTTATTACCCAAGTTAGAAAGTTACAAAACGAAGATTTCAGTGTTTGAAGCATTTAGTGCGGAGAGACGAGCTGACAGTCTGCACAGGCAAATATTAAATAGGTAGGAGAATTTACTTGGGTTTTGCAGAACTACAATCAACTGTGCTGTCAGAGATCTGTAAACATGGAGAACTGGCTGCCAGCTATACCGAGGACAGAGAGAGAGCACCCAGCTCTGCCCTCTCTTCTTCTCTGTGGAAGAAGAGGATTCTGTGGGGCTATGTGCTAGCCTGATCTCAGTTCTATCCCCTCCTTGTATTCATTCCAATAAGAATCAGAATGGGTGAAGCTGGGGTCCAGCTTAACCAGTCTCAGAATAAGGAGCAAGCAAGCCATGTTTACAGCTTTCCAGGAAGTACTGTTGTGTTATCAGATACCACCGTGTTGAGCATGGTATAGAGAGACACACATTTGTGTATGTGTATGCACATATTCTAACAGAGAGCCCACACGCAGGATTGTGCTCATATTCTTTTCTGGCGACTGCTACCAAACCTGCTAGCAGAGAGGACCTGCCCTTGGAATGCACCAAAGTGGTATGTCTTTTCAAAACCTTTTCCATAAGGAAGATACTCCTGCTCTCCCACACCAATAAAAGGTGTATCCTTCCCTTTGCAAGTCACTCAGTGGCTTACAGTCTGCCCCCAAGCTGTGACTTGGCTGAAATGGAAGATTGACTCCATTAAAAAAAAAACAGAGTAGCTCTCAGTCTTTTGGGGCTGAGAACCTAGGATGTATGCAGGGGGACGGATGTCAGACTAATGTTGTTAACTTTCCCTGGTTGAATCTCTGTTCAGGGCCAGCGACAGGGGGGTACAACAGGTAGAGCTGTACCGGGCCCCGGACTTCAGGGGGGGGCCCTGAAGTCCGGGAACCGGTACACAGCTCTACTCGTAGTCGTCCCCCCTGGGCACCGCACCGCATTTCCCCGGCTGTGTCTGGTGCCACGGCCGGCTGCCTCCCGAGCTCTTCAGCTGCTGCTCATCCCGTGCCCCAGGAGCCGCCTCGAGGCACCCCCGGCTCCATCGCCTCCCCCGCCCCGGCGGCTGCAGAGGATGGTGGGGCGCGCCACTCCCGAGGCACCCCCAGCTGCAGCGCTTCCCCCGCCCACCTGCAAGAGCCGGGCCAGCCCTTGGCGGGGGTGAGGGGCCCCAAACGCTCAGAGTAGGGGGGCCCCAAACGCTCAGAGAGGGGGCCCCCAAACACTCAGAGTAGGGGGGCCCAAAATTTCTGTCGCCGGCCCTGTCTCTGTTAATCATCCTCTCTCATGAAGTTCCCCCCCAATTTTGTTTTCTAAATGAAGGAAGGCCTACCATCTCAAGTTAAGGTTTCAATAGCTTGTATTACAGATCAAAATATTGTATTAATAAAGCCAAACTGGTTATTAGAAACCTAGTTATTGAGGCTTAACTACAACCTAGTTGAGACTCACTACTTTTATGGTAGTTATGATTTGGTTAGTCTGTGAACATTTGTTAATTTCATCAGCTTGGGTTTGAGACTGACACTTTAATATTTATACAGCATAGGGACAATAACCACCACTGCTATATAAGCAAATCTCTCTTCAGTTGGACAATTTTCTTCGGATTATGTTATATAGTTAACAGCCATTTCCTAACTAGCAATTGATCCCCAAGAATCAATTATTCAAAATGATTTTATGCAAGGCAGGGAAAGGTGGGATTCCCTAAGGATGGGTTAGGCTAGGCACCCAAGTTCCTTGGGAATAACATTTCATTTCTGATATCTTGATTTAAGGAATTACCAAATTTACCAGGAACACTTCCAACAAGACAAATATATCTGAGATCACTCTCACTATTCCTGTTGGCACACAAAAGCAAAACATGAAGTCCCTTTTTAGATCTCAAATTGTCTTCAACTGATCATCACTTTAGGAAATGTGTCTAGACTGTAAATGAAGTTACACGGTGACATAAGTAATGATGCTATCATCAGGAGATAATGTGATGCCATTACAGAGTTCCCACAAACATGCAATACTGTTTCCTATGAAAATGTCAACGGACAACATATGGCAAATTGCGCTGACCATGAAATTGATATGTGGGGCAGTAATAATGTTAAATGTTAATGCAGATGTGTTTCTAGCACATATACTGTTCAGTTATAATGCCAAATTAAAAACTCCCTCCTTAATTTGCACTGTCTCTATTCAGACAAAATTGCTATGGCAATCATGAAGAGATTTTTATAATAAGGGCTACGTAAAAAAGGATCACAGGTGGGTTTGCACTTGGCCTGGCTAAGGTATGTGTCCACTGCTGCTGTCCATGTTATCATGGTTACACTACTATTTATCCTTGAGCTCAAAGACACATACCTTAGCCAGGCCAAGTACAAACCCACCTGAACCCCATAGGTACATAGTCAGAATGGCTAAGCCATACCATTGCTGTTGCTACTGGTACTATCATGGCTACCCTACTATTTATACTCATTCTAGTTCAATGAGAGAGAGTGCAAATATGTGTACATGAGCAGGGAATCACACCCCTAGCTGGTAGTGGAAACATAGCCTAAAACATGTTTTTTTTCCTGAAGCTTCCTGTGCTTTGCTTGTGAAAAAGTGAACTTTTTGAAGAACTTGTACAAAATCTATTCAAATCTGCTTGCATCCGACGAAGTGGGTATTAGCCGACGAAAACTTATGCTTCAAAACTTTATAGTTAGTCTTTAAGGTGCCACAGGACTCTTTGTTACCTCTGCTATTCCAGACTAACACGGCTACCTCTCTGATTCTTCAAATCTTTGTGTTAGAGTAAAAAGACAGAGGTTTAGACCATAATTTTCAAGGGTAAGTGCCTTAATTTAGGTTCTCAATTCCATATTTAGGGAACTAAATACCAGAGGTCAGACTTTCAGAGATTGTTTGTCAACTTGAGATGCAGGTGCCCAACAATTCTGGAAGTCAGGCCACTTGTGTTTAGATCCATAAATATGGAAATTAGGTACCTAACTTCAAGTCACAAAAAGTTATGGTTTAAGGATAAAATTTTCAAAAGCCACCTTAGTAACTCAGAAGCCAAAATCTCATTGAAAATCAATAGGCTTTGTACTTCTAAGGCTACTAAGTCACTGAGGAAGTTTTGAAAATTTTCCCCTTAATAAATAGTCAATTTTTTTAATGATTTGAATTAAACAAAAATATGACCATTTAAATATTTTGAACTGAATCTGTAATTTATAGAATCATACAAAATGTAGGGCTAGAAGGGACCTCAAGAGACTATCCCCCCCTGCACTGAGGCAGGACTAAGTGTACATAGGCCACCACTGACAGGTGTTTGTTAGCTGACAGGTAAGTAAATGCACAGTTAAACTGTAATTTAGTTAGTCTGCAAAGTTTACAATCACCACTTTATAAGCTCTGGATTTTTCTTTGTCAGGTATGGCAATGATTCCGTCAGTTCTCTTAAGTGACAAATGGCAAAGGCACTCCCTCAGATGAGTTCCCAAATCAAGTGTCTTATTAGAATTCCAGACAGATAACAACTAATCACAATTCCCCACCCACCCTTCCCCCATTTCTATGCCTGGTTGAAAGATTCCAGCCATTTCCTTTAAATGCAGGCCTTGCTAGATTTAATACCTCTAAAAGCAGGACAGGAGGACATAATATGGGGTTAGAGACCAACATCTACGAAACAGAGAACAATAGCTTCCCACTTAAGTGCCCCAGGTATATGCTGGTGTCAGGATTTCCTCCCCACTCTGAACTCTAGGGTACAGACTTGGGGACCCACATGAAAAAAGGAAAGAAATAACCCCCCAAGCTTATTTTACCCGCTTAGGTTAAACTTCCCCCAGACCCAAGTTTCTTCTGTGTCTGGAATGGTACACCGCCACTACCAAGTTCAAGCACCCCAAAACTATGGGGAAGGGCAACTTGGAACCCTCCCTTCTCTTTCCAACACACCCCTCAAACCTCTCCTTCCCTCCCTGGGAAAGACTTGAGAAAAACCGCTCACTGGTCCTATGAGAGAGACTGATTAAAAGTCTGAATCTACACAAAGGAAGCAAGCAGTCAAATTCTTAAAAGAAAGATTTTAATTAAAGAAAAAAGAAAGGAGGAAATCCCTTGTAAAAAAAAATCAGTGGAACACACTACAATAATCAACAAAGGAATCAGAGACAAATCCCTCTCCTTGAGGCAAATCTCTCCCATTGTTGAATCTCTGATGAGCTTTACACTACAGAGAAACACAAAGCTAATTCTCCCAAACCAGATACATTTCTGAGTGATATCAATAACACAAACATAAACTTACTATCTTGTTTGGCTAACTTCTACTTCTGCTGCTGTTTAGAAAGGTTATAGATAGCTAGAAAAGAGAGAGATAGCTTGTTCACCTGATGCTCCAGTGAACGGACAGAGAAACAAACTAAAAATCCTTCTCTCTGCGCAAGGTTAATTAGCATCTCCAGTTCCTTTAGTCAAGTGCCTTCTTCTCAGGGTACCCTTAGCTTAATCCCTTTCAGGTAAATAGGAATTCTAGGCTATTTTATACTTATGACAGCTGGTATCCTATTAGATTCCAGGTGAGTTTAAGATGTTGGTTTTGACCTATGAAGTCCTGAATGATCTAAGACCTACCTTCCTGAGAGATGCTTCTCTCCACTGAATACTGACACAGATGCTATCAAGCAGAGGGCTATAAGCTATTGACCCCTGACTTTAAAATTAGGAGGCTGATGACTTGGTGAGTTTATGAAGACTCTCTGACATTCTTTCAACTGGTTTAAAATAGCCCCAAAATTGTTGACCTTCATAGCACATAGCAAAGTTTATGCAGGTTCCTGGGAGATTAAAGAAATTAACCACTCAACTTTCCTCAAAGATTGAGATGGTGGGGGGAAGCAAAGAGTACTCTGTTGTCCTGCTGTTCATTTCACTATATGGCTGGGGTTGATCTGGGGTGGACTTTTTAATAACTGTTTTCTAGCAGCCAAACTAGTGACTGAGGTGACACACTGACGTACCAGGGCACTATTCAGACTAAAAAGCAGCTCTGTCACCTCTTCCCTGCAACCTCGAGTAGCTTACAATGCCTTGCTGCAGTAGCTCCCAGTTTGGGTGCTCACAAACACCCTTCCAGCATACAAGCCACACCCTGAGTGTCTGTGTGTAACCACAGCCTGCCAGCTACACTTGGGTTACACACTGGCTCTCACCAGCCTTGGTTATACTGTAGTGTGACTCCAGTACATGCCCCAGTCTTACATATTCCCCCAAAACTGTATGTCCTGTGCTGCTCAACCATCTACTGGACACTACATGTTATATGAAGCCTGTTATTTCTTAAATAGAAATATGCTCACGACTTGTCATCCTGAATGGAGTTTCCCTGACACGTCAATTTAAACACACTGGATTAAAATAAACAAGTTTATTAACTAGAAATAGCTAGATTTTAAGTAAGTACAAGTAATGAGGCATAAAAGTCAGGAATGGTTAAAGAAAAATAAAAGATAAGACACAAACTCTCATCATATGCTTTCAGCAGTTTTACTAAAAAACAAACTCTTTAGATCAATACCCCTCTCCCAGTCCAATAGCTGCTTCCTTTGTCTCTTCAGGTGAAGTGAATCAATGGGCAAAGGGAGGGAGAGGTCCCTTGGGGTGTCTTCCCTTCTTTTTATAGTCCTGTCCCCCTTAGCAAAGCATTTCCAGCTGGGAGCAAGGCAACAGGCAGTCTGTGCAGACAGGAATGCCATGCTGTTTCTTTGCTAAGATGTAGATGCTTTGCCCTTACCCCCTTTCTTGCCTAAGAATAGCCACTCGATGAGTAATGGCCCATCGGCCTTATTTACACCTTGTCTCTGAGGAACTTGTTTGGCCACTCCCAAGACTTCTCTAAAGTGACATAGTGACTTCTCTAAAATGACATACTTTTAGTTATAATCTCATTTTCTATTCACAACTTCACATCTAACACTGCTACGTGCATTTTGATCAGCAAGTTATTAGTTTCTCTCACCTTCCAAAAGTCTTCTGTTCATTCCTAGTGGTTCGGCAAATTTTATGAAGCCCCAGTGAATGAGGACATTTTATGCTAGCATTTGCTAACTTTAGGAAATGGCAAATCTGAATGATGCTAGCAGGATCTAGCCAAAGAGGTTTTGCAAGAAGTCTTACAAAATTCTCATCTACATGTACATTGTTTGGATTTACAGAAAGAAAATATGTACACTTGGACAAATTTACCTAGTTTAAGTCCCATGGCCTAATTCTCTCTAGTGTTGCACCTTCTCGTGCCACTCTGGTGCAAAGGAACTATAATGGGGCAGAACAATCCCAGGAAATACTCCGGTGTAAGGGCAAGTTCCCCAGCTGGTGTTGAACTGTCAGACTAGCTCAAAACCAGCCTTCTTGCAGCTCTCGGCACAGAGGGCGTGGCCAGAGCACTCTGCACTCCCTCTATTCTTGGCTGCCCATGGAGGCCTTGGGCCTGCTTCATCTTACACCAGGGACCAAAGCAATCTTCAGCCACCTCAACAGTACATTGAGCACAAAGGTAGCTTAAGGCATCCTACTACTTATCCTGCAGTCATTGCAAGAATGGAGCAACTGATCTGAAACCGTGAAACCTGGCAGATAGGTCCCTGGTCTGGGAGTCAAAAGCCCCAGCTTCTATTCCTTGCATTGCCACTAACTTGCTGTGTGACCATGGACTACCTTTGTGCCTCTACTTCCCCTGCCATCATTTGTTTCACTTGTGTAATGTATTCAGGGTGGAAGATGTCTCTTACTATGGTTTGGTTGGTTGGGGTTAGTTGTTTTACAGAACTTAACACTAGAGAGGACCAAACTTGATTGTGGTTTCTAGGTGTTACTTTAATATCAGTAACTGAAAATCAGACCCGAGCAGCTAAAATATTTCTTCACATTTACCTAAGCTATCAGGAGCAGTATTAAGTTCATATCACAACACAACAGGCACCAGAAAGTATTTAAGCTCAAAGCCATAGTTCAAAGACTAGGAAATTAGACATCTACCCTATGAAATAAAATGTAGGTTCACACAGTTGTCACTAAGGCATTACAAATTTACAACTAGATTTGAGATTAAACATACTATGGTGACGCGGCGTGATTAGTAGCACTGAGGCTGCTGCTACACTGGGAAGAGAGCTGGCTTCATTGAAGCCAATTAATCAATTTCCCTTGGGGATTACTGATGTTTGGGTGGTGATTGGTGGGCTAACAGGGCAATTGGCTCAGGAACTGGGAGGATATAAGGGGAAGGAACAGAATGTGCAGGGAGAGCTCAGAGAGGGAACCTGGGTGGAAGGGTAGAGCCTGCATGGAAGACTCTACTTGCTCTAAGCCTGCAGTACACAGTTATACTTTGTAAGAAAAGAATAAATACACATGTGCTGAAAGGGTAACAACCTGGTGTTGGTGACTGTGAGGCCATAAAAACTGGCCAAACAGTGAGGTATACTGAGTAATGATAGAGATATCCTCTGACCGGCATATTAAAGAAATACTGATGATAGAGCCTAGTAAAGACTTCAGCTTTTCCATCTCAAATTCTTAGCACAAGGTCCAGCGGAAAAACTTTCTGCAGAACATGTATAACAAAATTACTGTGTCTGAATCCTAAAAAGATGATGTTCAGATGAGGCCATGAAACAGAGTCGCATTATTATACCCACATTTTACATATACAAGATTCCTTTATATATTTTGTAGATTAAAATTGGTGAAAAAACAAACAGTGACTTAAAATAAATGATCCCTCCTTGTCTTTGGACGGTACTGCTGCCAACACCAAGTGATTTAGACAAAGATTCAGGGAAAGGACCACTTGGAGTTCCTATTGCCCCAAAATAGTCTCCCCAAGTCCCTTCATCCGCTTTCCTGGGGAGTCTTGAGAATAATATCCTCACCTATTGGTACAGGTGAGCACAGATCAAATCCCTCAGTTTTTAGGACACTGAAAATCAATCAGGTTAAAAGACGGTTTATTTTTTTAAAAAAAGTAAAAGAATCACCTCTGCAAACTTAGGATGGAAGGTAAAGTTATAGGGAATAAAAGATTTAAACTCCTCCAGGCTTAGCTTTAAAGTTACAGAAAACAGGAATAAAACTCCCTTTTAGCATAGGGAAAATTCACAAGCTAAAACAAAAGATAATCTAATGCCTTTCCTTGCTTTACTTACTATTTTTGTAGATGCTTATTTCGGGGTAGGGTTTTAGGAGATGGATTTTCCTGCCTGGTCCCTCTCTGGCTCCAAGAGAACACACATAGACCAACAAAAACCTCCCTCCACCCCAGATTTGAAAGTATCTTCTTTCCCCATTGGTCCTTCTGGTCAGGTGCCAACTAGGTTATTTGACCTTCTTAAACCTCCAGGAGGGATTTTATATAACTGCATACATGAAGGTTTTTACCCTTCACTTTATATTTATGACAGGTGTTTAAATCATTCTCTGGAATTCCAGCCAAAGCAGCTAAGCTTTGTGGCAACAAGATTTACTGAAGATCCATGCACCTTAGCGAGCATTCTTTACCTAGTGACAATAGGAAACATCAATCATTAAAGAAATACAGTGGTATAAATGGGAGCCAAATGGGTCACCTCATCTCTAAATTAGCATCCCTCCTCTCACCTGTGAACTGGTAAGGATTAAAAAGTAGTAGCATCTGGTGGTCCATTATGAAGAATCATGCCATGTTTTCTCACCTCCTTCATGCTTTCTTCTCCTCCTGTTCCCTGTTGTTAGAGCTATGACTCTTCTGAATTCCAGTCTCAGCCATATGAGCAGACTCTCTCTCTAATCAAAGTGCTTATGAATTCACAGATTATAATTTATAAAGACAGAAAGGACCACTGTGATCATCTAGTCTGAACTCCTGCATAATACAGGCCATAGGATTTCCCTGAATGAAATCTTGTTTGAACTAGAGCATATCTTATATAAAAATAGCTGATGATGATTTAAAAATGAAAAGTCCACCACAATGTTTGGTAAATTGTTCCAATGGTTAATTACCCTTACTGTTAAAAATGTGCACCTTGTTTCTAGTCTTAATTTGTCTAGCAACAACTTCCAGCCACTTATTTTTTTTATACCTTTGCCTGCAAGATTGAAGAGCCTTCTAGTGGCCTTCGGACCAATTTTGTGGCCTTCTGGACCTCTGAATTCTATTGAAGTTTCATGCCACAACTGACTACTCAGCAGGCATGGTACTTAATGGAGTTGGACTGACAGAGGTCAGACCCTGATGATAGGAAGAGAATTAGTTTAATATTGAAATAGCAGCAGGTGTTTTTGTGGTCATTGTGATACAATTACTACATTTTGGTGATGACTCCAACATCTCCTTTTTTCAGTAGTCTAGGTGAATTGGGGTTCTGAAACGCCAGGTGATGTGGACATACAGAGATATTACATAACACACCAACTGCTACAGTATAGATTTTGAAAGCCAGAGGATTTATCACTGATGAAAAGCTACACGAATCCACTGATGATATATCAAAATGTACAGATGCTTCAGTGTGCCAAGATCAACCCCAATGAGACCTCCCCAGAATTCTATGAAGAGTGGAGCTACATTTAATTTATAATTTGACCAAGCGACACCACTGGGCATGTTAAGAAGGTGGAGGCTTCCCATCAATTTGCACAAAGGGCAGGGGTGAGGGAATTTAGTGCTGAAACCTTCTACTCCCCATGAATTTAAAACACTATGGTATGAGGGGCTAAGAGGGTGTCTAACTCCAGCACAAAGGATAGATAGGCCACAATCTAGCCCTTTGTGACCCATCTAGCAGTCCTTAGACAAAATTCCCATAGACCTTAATGGGAGTTTTGCCTATCTAGAAGACGTCAGAACTGTTTCCTATATATAGACATCCCCACCAAAATGCAGTGGAAAGATAGTAATTAGAAGGCTAGCCGTCACTCTGCACAATAGTGAAGGGAAGAGGTAAGTGAGATGGAATAAGTGGAAATGTCTAGTTGTTAAAGCATTGGACTGCAAGGTCCGGGTGACCCCAACATTTCATTTGGGACAACATTTTTCAACTTGGATGCCTTAAGCTAGGGACTTGTATCCATATTTAGGGTCCTAAATAAAAGTGGCTTGATTTGCAAAGGTGATAGTTGGAGACTTAACTATAGATACAGATGCCTAACTTCAAGCATCCAAGTTGAAAACATTAACCATAACTTCTCTCTCAACTTTCCTATGTGGTGATAACACAGTTCTCTGTCTCACAAGAGTGTTGTGGGGCCTAATTCATTAATATTTGAAAAACACTTTGAGACACCCAGATGAAAGGGTGATGCCTAATTAAATGGATTATTAGTAGTTATTTTATTAAAATTAATACTAACATTGTCTGCTTTTAAGAAAAACTTCAAGGATAAGAAAGTATGAGTACAAAAGAAAATATGAATTGTGATAGCACACTGTAGTCTGCTACTGTAGGCCAAATATCCTGCACTACATTGTTTTCCAGCAAACTGCAGCATGCGGCTTTAAGATTGCTTGAATTCTGTCCCTCAGGGTCCTCGCAAAAATAAGATATGGATGTCATGATGCTATTCCACTACATAAAGTAAATAGCAGGGGCACTGGAAGAGAGATACAGTCACAGAATACTTCAGAGGAGTCTAGTATGCAAAAAGCACCTAGACATGTACAGCCATGAGATTCAGAATTGGGTATGTGTTTACGTTTCTGTATTAAGTATTAACAATTTCATTACAGATACACATTTCACTACATTTAAAAGTCATTTGCCATCAAAGGAGGATTGTTTTCTCCCTCTGCTAACACTTTTGTTTGATAAAACAGAATGTTTTCAAAAGTTCTCGATTATAAATTTAGAACTCAAGACTTACCTTCCATCCCAAAGAAAAATAGCTTCGTTTTACCTTACCAGCAAGTTTCAAAGACTCGTTTACAGCTTTTGCACGCCATTTTCAGATATAATCATGAACCATTATTTATGATGAAGCAAGATCTTCCTGGGACATTTAAAGTTTAAATTCTGATTTTATAGCTCTAATAAAATCCCATCTGCCTGTTCAAACTAGTAAGACTGCTAAAGAATCAAAGGGAGCATTTCCACAGTTAAAGGACTATATAACAAAACGTACACTTTAGCAAACAGTAGATTGGGGCCCAATTCTGCAAACACTATTGTGTTAAGTGCTCACTACCCTTGAATAGTCCGTTATTCATGAGCTGCCCAGTTTTGCAGACTTTATGCAAGCTAGGCTCCTGTGCATTAGGACGTCATGATTATGTACAAAATGATCTTCACTGTTGTTGTTTACAGAGGAAACCCTTGAAGAAAGTTGCCTTCTGAGAGTAATATTTCTTACAATATGTTATATTCTGCCAAGTGTGCACAAAATTGGGATTTCCTGTTTGCTCTCTGTACATCCATTAGACTCAGCCAAAATAAAGGGAAATGCAATGAAACCTGTCAGGGCCAGTGCAAGGATATTTTGCACCCTAGGCGAAAATTCCACCTTGCACCCCCCCGCCTCCCCTCCACCCAGAGCATCGCTTATTATAAACTTTCAAAAATACACCCTTTTTAGACATGTATACTTCCTTTCTTCATATTAAAATGTACTACATTTTATTCTACCTTTAGAATATCCAATTATTGTTATTAATCAAATTTATAAAATTAGAATGGCAGATACTCCGCCATAAAATGACAATATCAATATGACAAATTTCAACAACTTACACACACACATTCACACACAAACATATACACTCAAATACTTAACATATACACAACTGACACAAAGTATTAATGAAATGATATAGCAGCACTTGCCAGAGTCTTAGATTTGAAACAACTCAACAAAAATAGTTAGCCTCAGTGGACAACCTCTGAAAACTAGTAAACATAGCATTATAAACAGCCTGTCAGAACAGGTAACGGCTGCGCGCAATGAGAAAAATGATGTCATTGCCACTTTGTACTGTAGTGAAACAGTACACTTGTGCCCACAACGCAGAGCTGGCATAGGCTATAGCTGTAATGTACGAGAGACTGACAAGTTAAAATGCACATTCAACTACGTTTTTCTTTATTCATTCGTTTTCCAACAATAGTGTAAAAAAAAATTGGAGGCACTGCTTTCTGGCACCCCCAAACCTTCACGCCCTATGCGGCCGCCTAGTTCTCCAAGTGGTTCATCGGCCCTGCAACCTGTTCTTCAGAGTTCCTTTAAGGCATGTCCACCAGACCTGCAGTTTCTGTAAATCAAGTAGCATGCTTTGCCCAAGTGTAGATTGTAATGAAGCTGTGTTGTCCCAGATTGTTTTGTAGTTTTATGATGGGAATAACTATCCACTAAGAACAATACTGAGACACAAATTCAGTCACTTAATATAAACCATATCTGAATATGTAGAACTCAAAAGTGAAATTTGTTCCATTATTGGCATTGTCCAGATTATGAGGAAAAGGCACATGCAGGAGGACATAGGTCTGAGTCTTCAAAGAGAGGAGACTGCAGCATTTATCAGACCTTAAGTAGACTTCCCAAAGTGACTGGCTTTTGGCATCAGACAATCCCATAGCTAATAAACTGAATCTAAGCATCCATCCTGAACACTATAGTGCATGAGGATTAGACTTTTAAATGAGGACATCAGCTTCTTGTAAGAGAGATGAAAGTGTCAATTTAATAAAATCAGAGCTTTGGAGACATGGAGATAAGAGTTCAACTTATAGCCATGAAAATAAAAACCAGAGGAGCTTAACATTCCACAGCTCAGCATAGCATTTCATGTGTAATCTTACTTTCTCGCTTGGTCCTCCCAGACATGACTGGGAAGGATCACCTTGCAAAGAGCAGCTCAGAAATCCCACCCAGCCCATCCAGAACCGCATTGATTGACCACCCCACATACGGAGCTGTCCCTCTGAATTAGGGTGACCAGGCAGCAAGTGTGAAAAATTTCAGGGTGGGAGGTAATAGGCACCTATATAATAAAGCCCCCATATTTGGACTGTCACTATAAAATCGGGACATCTGGTCACCCTACTATGAATGAAACTCTTGCCCTCTAGTTTGAGTTGTTAGCTACATTCAGGGCCTTACAGGTTTGTTTCCATTAGGATGAGAAATTAGTTATACGAAGTAGGGATATTCTGAGCATAACCTTGTTTAACATAAGAACATAAGAATGGCCATACTGGGTCAGACCAAAGGTCCATCTAGCCCAGCATCCTGTCTACTGACAGTGGCCAATGCCAGGTGCCCCAGAGTGAGTGAACCTAACAGGTCTGATCGAGCGATCTCTCTCCTGCCATCCATCACCCCCCTCTGACAGACAGAGGCTAGGGACACCATTCATTACCCATCCCGGCTAATAGCCATTTATGGACTTAGCCTCCATGAATTTATCCAGCTCTCTTTTAAACCCTGTTATAGTCCTAGCCTTCACAGCCTCCTCAGGTAAGGAGTTCCACAGGTTGACTGTGCGCTGTGTGAAGAAGAACTTCCTTTTATTTGTTTTAAACCTGCTGCACGCCAATTTCATTGAGTGGCCCCTAGTTCTTCTATTTTGGGAACAAGTAAATAACTTTTCCTTATTTACTTCCTCCACACCACTCATAATTTTATATACCTCTATCATATCCCCCCTTAGTCTCCTCTTTTCCAAGCTAAAAAGTCCTAGCCTCTTTAATCTCTCTTCATATGGGACCCGTTCCAAACCCCTTATTTACAGAAACATACAGAAAGTCCTATTTTCTACCCTGTTCAGGGAACCACCACCAGCAGGCAGTTATTGCTCAGAAATCATCAAGATTTCCACTACAACAAGTTCTGTGCCCAAGCAGCTCTTTTTCTCTGCTGCTTCTCGAGGTCACACTCACAACTGCTTCTCTGGATTTCTGTCTCTAACACATAAACAGCCTAAAACCAATATGCTAGCTCCAGGAGACTCCTGTTAAATCATGTGTAGTACAAGTCCCTGTGAGCTAGCCAGCATCCTTTGTGTGCATCAGCCCACCACATCTCTGGCCCCTCTCGCTAAGCCAGACTCAGACACGTTCAGCTCTCTCATTTCCATGCCCTAGGGCAGGGGTCTCCAAACTACAGCTCGGGCACCGGATCCAGCCCGCAGCTTCGATTTCTCCGGCCCTCCAGCTGAGCAGGCACATGGAGAAGCTGCCGCAGCCCCTTCCCCTCTCCCCCCCCCCTCCCCCCCATAAGCTGCTGCTGGCGGCCCCATGTGCAGAGGGGTGAGTGCTCCTGTGGCAGCGGCCGGAGGAGCAAAGGGGGGGGGGGGGTCGCAGCAGTGGCCGGAGAAGCAAAAGGGGGGATTTTGCATATGTTTGCATATATTGAATTTTTTCACAGTCACTTTGGGCTGCGAAACCCCTTCAAAAATCTAACATGGCCTGGGGGTAGGCAATGGCCTTCCGGGGGTACATCAGCTCATCTAGATATTTGCCTAGTTTTACAACAGGCTACTTAAAAACCACTAGCGAAGTCAGTACAAGCTAAAATGTCATACAGACAATGACATGTTTATACCGCTCTATATAGTCTATACACTGAAATGCAAATACAATATTTATATTCCATTTTTTTAAATACAATTATATGGTAAAAATAAAAAAATAAGCAATTGTTCAGTAAAAGTGTGTCATGGCCCTTTTGTATTTTTATGTCTGATTTTGTAAGCGAGTAGTTTCAAAATGAAGTGAACCTTGGGGGTACCCAAGACAAATCAGATTCCTGAAAGGGGTACAGTAGTCTGGAAAGTTGAGAGCCGCTGCCCTAGAGCCACTAACAACACCATGCATCCTCCCCTCCAAGACACATATGCTCCTGATTTTAATTTCACCTCCCCCCCCACACACACACACACCCCTAAGCCCCTTTTAGTTGGTCAAAAAAAGCCTCTGGAAGCCCTAAAGGGATCCTGGAGGCAGCTACAACTCTAGCAGGAAGTGATACTGCTTGTTACCTGACACATGCTTCAGAGAGAGAGGAGCAGACTAGCTAGCAATGCTTCACAGAACACCTCTTGTCCACAGACTACCATTTGAGAGCTATTGGGGTCAATAAGTTCAGCTGTGAAAGAACAGCTCTGCCCCTGCTATCACAGAGCATATCCAATACATTGTGAATTTGACGGTGGAAGTCTCTCTCAGAACACGTACACCAAAACAAAACCGTTGCTGTGGATTAGAGGTATCTCATGAGCACAGTGGAATTTTTAAAAGGTATTTAGGTATTTCAGTGTTCCAACACTAAACTGATTTAGGAGCGTATAGCAGACCGCAGACTCACTGGTGCGGCACCTCCTGCTGGTTGTCTTGGGAATTAGCTCAACTCCAGCTCCAGAGTGTCCTCTACTGGCCAGCGTCTCACCTGCCTCGGGACCCGTGTCCCTCATGGACCCCGATGCCCTGAGGTTCTGCCCACTGCAGTACCCTCACATACTGGGTCTCCCTTCCCAGGGGAACCCCCAATCCTCTAAACTCACCTTGCCTCAGTGGCTACTGCCAATCATCTAGCCCCGGCTCACTGGGGCAGTCTACAGTCTGTAACTGGCAAAGGGTTAGGACCAGCTGCCTCTGTCTATTCCCAGACTGCACCTCTGTAACCCCTGTACTTTTGTAGGCCTTCAACAAGGCCCACAACCTGGGGGCTTACCAGGTTGGAGCTCCCCAGCAACTCTTGCCCTTCCCCAACACTGCTCTACCTCAGGTACCTTCCTCTCAGCCAGTTAGCCCTTCCCACTCCAGGGCAAGAGTGAGACTCTCTTGTCCCATGGCCCTCCTATCAGAGCCAGCTGGGCCCTAATTGAGCTGGCCACACCAGCTACTCCCTCAGCTGCCCTCACTTCTTGTATCCCAGCCACAACCCTCTCCAGGGCTGCTTTTAACTTCTTCTCTGCTGAAGTGGGGCAGCCGCCCCACCACAGAGCCGAAGACTCATTTCAAAAGGCACTTGTGAATATAAATCCCATTGACGGGCACAGGCACTGGAATATTAAGTACTGCAACCTTTGAAAATCTGGGCCTTAGCCACTGGTGCATCACAGACTTGAGCTCTGTAGTAAAAACATGGTGTCAATATTTTGCTTATGCTCATCAAGGATTTGTTTAAGTAACTCGAGTGGTGATATCAACCATTTAGACATTAGCATATTGTACAAAGACTTGTACCAAAAGCCTATGAAATAATATGTACTTCCATATACTTTTCCCTAATTGAAGGAAGCTGATAAAAACAGATAGTGGACCCTGGCTATATCCTCAGCTACTGCAAATCAGGGTTGGTTTCTTGCTTGAAGTCAATTGAGCTACAGTGATTTATATTAGTTGAGAATCTATCCTTGATCTATGAGAGGTTACATAGGGTTTGTAGAATTCTCTCCGAGTTTAGAAAAATGTGTCTATTCCATATTTTTTATTAGTATCTTGAAAGATGAAAGGTAGAGCTGCATGAATTCTTCACAAACTTAATATTTGCATGACTAAAATGTGTCCACAACATCTGTTTTCATGCTCCAGTGCTTTCACATTCTGCGAATATTCTAGTGAACAAGCTTAATGGCAGGAATGTTACTGGAAACATCTAGTTGCACATAAGGAATAAAGAAAATTCACAGAAAGCAAATTTTGAACTCAAATACAAATATCCCTGTTGGGAATCTGATCCTAAGAGTTATTCTCCTCCAAACAAGGAACAGATACAATATCCCTTGACATCAGGATATCCAATCCTGTGTTTTGGAATCCTGCCCATCCCAGGGTTTGATTCACCCCCCTTCCTCCCTCCAACTTTGATTCCACCTTTTTTGTGGCTCTCATTATTGATTTTGGTCTTCAAACAGCATTACTCATATTTGCCTTTTTGTCAAGTGTCAAATTTAAAGCTAGACCTGTTTTTATTTGAGTTAACAAAGTCCTGTGGCACCTTAAAGACTAACTATAAAGTTTTGAAGCATGAGCTTTCGTGGGCTAATACCCACTTCGTCGGATGCAGGCAGTAGAAGTGTTCACAAACAGGCAGTTATAGAAAAGTAGGTAAGAGCCAGGGGGGAGGTGAAAAGGTTAGTCCAATTAAGCTGAGCCAGCTTGTTATCTCCGATCAGGGAGTGTGGATTATTCGTCTAGCATTTGAATGGGGTGTGTGGACATGGAGAGATGAGAAACAATGTCTGTAATGAGCCAACCATTGTAGATCCCGGTTCAATCCCAAAGTGTGTGTGCTGAATTTGCAAATGAATTGAAGCTCTCCAGTCTCTCTTTGCAGTCTGGATCTGAAGTTCCCTTTCTGCAGAATGGTGACCTTTAAATCTGTAATAGTGTGTCCAGGCAGGTTGAAGTGTTCCCCTACAGGTTTTTGTATATTGCCATTCCTAATATCTGATTTGTGTGCATTTATCCTTTTTCGTAGGGACTGTCCAGTTTGGCCGATGTACATAGCAGAGGGACACTGGTGGCATATAATGGCATATATGACATTGGTTGATGTACAGGTGAATGAGCCAGTGATGGTATGGTTGATCTGGTTAGGTCCTGTGATGGTGTTGCTGGTGTAGATATGTGGGCAGAGTTGGCATCGAGGTTTGTTGCATGGATTGGTTCCTGAGTTGGAGTTATTGTGGTGCAGTGTGCTGTTGCTGTTGAGAATTTGTTTAAGGTTGGCAGGTTGTCTGTGTGCCAGGACTGGCCTTCCTCCCAAGGCTTTTGAAAGTGAGGGATTATTGTCCAGGATGGGTTGTAGGTCACTGATGATGCGTTGCAAAGGTTTTAACTGAGGACTGTAGGTGATGGCCAGTGGTGTTCTGTTGTTTTTTTTCTTGGGCTTGTCCTGTAGCAGCAGGCTTCTGGGTACACGTCTGGCTCTGTTGATCTGTGTCCTTATTTCCTTGTGTGGGTATTGTAGTTTTGAGAAAGCCTGGTGAAGATCTCGTAGGTGTTGGTCTCTGTCTGAGGGGTTGGAGCAAATCCGATTGTACCTCAGTGCTTGGCTGTAGACAATGGATCGTGTGGTATGTCCGGGATGGAAGCTGGTGGCATGAAGGTAGGCATAGCTGTCGGTAGGTTTTCGGTATAGGGTGGTGTCGATGTGGCCGTCATTAATTTGCACTGTGGTGTCTAGGAAGTGGATTTCCTGTGTGGACTGGTCCAGACTGAGGTGGATGTTGGGGTGGAAGCTGTTGAAGTCATGGTGGAATTCTTCCAGAGTTTCTTTCCCATGGGTCCAGATGATGAAGATGTCATCAATGTAGCGTAGATAGAGAAGGGGTGTGAGTGGACGAGAGTTGAGGAAGCGTTGTTCCAGGTCTGCCATAAAGATGTTGGCATACTGTGGGGCCATGCGGGTGCCCATAGCAGTCCCGCTGGTCTGGAGGTATATATTGTCACCAAATTTGAAATAGTTGTGTGTGAGGATAAAGTCACAGAGCTCAGCAACCACCTGTGCTGTGGCATCATCAGGGATACTATTCCGGACAGCTTGTATTCCATCTTTGTGTGGGATGTTTGTGTAGAGAGCCTCTACATCCATGGTGGCTAGGATGGTGTTTTCTGGAAGGTCACCAATGCATTGTAGTTTCCTCAGGAAGTCAGTGGTATCACGGAGATAGCTGGGAGTGCTGGTGGCATAGGGTCTGAGTAGAGAGTCTACATATCCAGACAGTCCTTCAGTGAGAGTGCCAATGCCCGAGATGATGGGGCGTCCAGGGTTCCCAGGTTTGTGGATCTTGGGTAGTAGATAGAATAACCCCGGTCGGGGCTCTAAGGGTATATTAATTTGTTCCTGTGTTAGTGCAGGGAGAGTCCTGAGTAGGTGGTGCAGTTTCTTAGTATGACTTTCCACCATGACTTCAACAGCTTCCACCCCAACATCCACCTCAGTCTGGACCAGTCCACACAGGAAATCCACTTCCTAGACACCACAGTGCAAATTAATGACGGCCACATCGACACCACCCTATACCGAAAACCTACCGACAGCTATGCCTACCTTCATGCCACCAGCTTCCATCCCGGACATACCACACGATCCATTGTCTACAGCCAAGCACTGAGGTACAATCGGATTTGCTCCAACCCCTCAGACAGAGACCAACACCTACGAGATCTTCACCAGGCTTTCTCAAAACTACAATACCCACACAAGGAAATAAGGACACAGATCAACAGAGCCAGACGTGTACCCAGAAGCCTGCTGCTACAGGACAAGCCCAAGAAAAAAAACAACAGAACACCACTGGCCATCACCTACAGTCCTCAGTTAAAACCTTTGCAACGCATCATCAGTGACCTACAACCCATCCTGGACAATAATCCCTCACTTTCAAAAGCCTTGGGAGGAAGGCCAGTCCTGGCACACAGACAACCTGCCAACCTTAAACAAATTCTCAACAGCAACAGCACACTGCACCACAATAACTCCAACTCAGGAACCAATCCATGCAACAAACCTCGATGCCAACTCTGCCCACATATCTACACCAGCAACACCATCACAGGACCTAACCAGATCAACCATACCATCACTGGCTCATTCACCTGTACATCAACCAATGTCATATATGCCATTATATGCCACCAGTGTCCCTCTGCTATGTACATCGGCCAAACTGGACAGTCCCTACGAAAAAGGATAAATGCACACAAATCAGATATTAGGAATGGCAATATACAAAAACCTGTAGGGGAACACTTCAACCTGCCTGGACACACTATTACAGATTTAAAGGTCACCATTCTGCAGAAAGGGAACTTCAGATCCAGACTGCAAAGAGAGACTGCAGAGCTTCAATTCATTTGCAAATTCAGCACACACACTTTGGGATTGAACCGGGATCTACAATGGTTGGCTCATTACAGACATTGTTTCTCATCTCTCCATGTCCACACACCCCATTCAAATGCTAGACGAATAATCCACACTCCCTGATCGGAGATAACAAGCTGGCTCAGCTTAATTGGACTAACCTTTTCACCTCCCCCCTGGCTCTTACCTACTTTTCTATAACTGCCTGTTTGTGAACACTTCTACTGCCTGCATCCGACGAAGTGGGTATTAGCCCACGAAAGCTCATGCTTCAAAACTTTATAGTTAGTCTTTAAGGTGCCACAGGACTTTGTTAACTCTGCTATTCCAGACTAACACGGCTACCACCCTGATTCTGTTTTTATTTGTTTCACATGCACAACCTCTAACACTGATGACCTCTTCCTGAAATAGTCAACCTTTTATTGGCCATAGCTTCTAGCATTTCAGCTCCTGGGAACATTTTTTCCCCATTATTTAGATGCATGTGCTGGAATCCTAAACCATGGGTGAAACCCTGGCCCCACTGGAGTCAGTGGGAATATTTTGACTGATTTAAACTGGGCAAATGTTTCCCCATTTAGGTCCATTGTTAGTGTAATGATAGTAACAAAATATCCTTGAGAATACTATGTCATGTACTGAAGTATAACATCACAAAGTGACAGAGGAATGTTCTGGAAAAAAGACATTTCATTTAACCACATATACAAAGAACTTCATGGAACTAGACATCGCAAGCAAAGGACTGGTAGACAGCATAAGGTACTTACTGTCAGTAGGAGACCTGGATTTAGCAACCATTGGGAACTTCACTCTTTGCATTGCTGGATAGTGCTGTCAATAGCCCTTTGTCTGGTGGCTTCAACATGGATCCTTTCCTCACTTCAAGAGCAGCTTGTGTAAATTGAAAGTGCTATTTTGGAGTAGACCGCCTGTCCTCCTGGCTTTACATGGAGAATACAACCACCATGGCCGCTGTGAACAAAAACAAAATCAATTTATTTGATGGGGAAACACAGAAGCCCAAAACAAAGAAATGCATGAAGTGTTCAGAATCCCACTCAAAGCAGGATACTGAAAGTAGAGTTCTCTCACTGCCTTAGAAGGGGAAGGCACTTTCCAGCACCTTTATGCATACACAAGAGACAGAGAGACAATGTATTCTAACCCCTTACCAAAAATAAGATTTATACCCTCTTACAACTACTTCCCCCCCAATTATTTGTATTTTATTTTTAATATTACAACAGTTTTGTTCCAAATGGAAAATATATATAAGCATTGGTTTAAGAAAAATGTGCTTCTCTCATTTTCATAATGTCATCAGTAGTGCTTTGTACTTTTCCTTTTAATAGCACAGCACCAATATATGCTTTTACCGAACAAATTCTTTGCCCAAGGTTCCCGTAAGAAGATTCTGTCATTTTATTTCTGCTGTAACCTTTCAAAATGCGATAGCATAAAAGGCAACATGAAACAGCTGGATGATGCAATAAATGGAGAACAAAGATCAGAGTCTTTTCATAGCTAAATAAGCAACATGACAGTCATCCTTTTAGTCCTAAAAAACCCCAAGTTGATGGCAAATTAGCTGTAACCTTGTGTAGTGCATTAGAGTGTCTTCTTTTCCTTTCAGACACAAAGTGAAACTTCAGATAACCTCATGTCTGGTTTGTAACATTTTGTCTTGGCTGGCTATTAAACTTCTTTAAACTATGTTTAAACTATGGTGACAGACAGTAAAAATAATTCTTCAGTGTTATGTCTGCAAAATACACACCAAATGGAGAAAAACCAAACTACAAAAACTTCAAAGACAGATAATCAGTGGGTACTAAGCAACTGTTAGCGATGTACCAGAGCGTCAGTCTTCTAATGCATATCCAGGGGGCTTCACTAACTTTCTCCAAGCCCATCGTTAGTAAAGAACCTTCTTTAAAACCTCAATCCAGCAAAGCACTGAAGCCCATTTGACATTTTAAACAGATAAGTAATGTCACAGGAACTATTCATACACACCTAGCATTACCTGCATGCTTCAGTCATTGTCAGATCTGGGCCTAGTACATTTGTGCCTTATAATCCCATCAGGATAACTGTAACGTTCTATAAAATAAGCACTATATAAAGTTTGTAAAGCAAGAGTAATTTTCAAAGGGTATAGAGGTCAATTCTCTCCATATTTAGGGGATTTTATGTACATAGGACCTTGTGGCAGGCTGCAATCCTGAGCTAGCCATACCCAACAGGTTCTTTAAATTACCTCCATCCATCCACAGGCAACAAAGCCTGAGAAATCAACAAAACTGGAACTAAATCTTCACAAAATGCCTCTGTCTCCCCAGGCATTGCTGCTGGCAGAAAGGGCAAAAGGTTTAGCAAGTGTACTCTAATTTGAGGGGTAGGTGGGAGAGACTGTGGAGTATTTGCTGCACAACAATTCTGTGGAAGAGAGTGTGATGGGATTCCCAGGGTGCAGCCTGGGACTGTGGGACTACTGTGCCCCCTGAACTCTTTTCAGCCTGGGCTGACTCTCACAATGCCTTACTAGTGACCCACAGCAAACCCCTCCAGGTGCTGTTATCACATAGCACAATAGCATGGGGTGCCCCCTCCACCTGGCTAGATTGCATGAATGCTCCCAGAGCCACTCATGAATCACACCGATAAAGGCACTTGTCGAATCCCCACAGCTTCCAGTTTGTACCTCAGCAATATACTATCTTACACTGCTCAAGATGGGCAGTGCAGATTTATTAATTGTTTCACCACTTCATCAATGGAAAGTGGATATACACCCTCCTTTGTAAACCTGAGCAGATTTGCCACACACTTCATACAAAACTCACTGGTAAAGATAAACAGTAAAACAAATGTATTGACCTCAAAAGATAGATTTTAAGTGATATTAAGTGGTAGACAGAAAGTCAGGAGTTAGGTACCAAAAGAAATAAAATAAGAATGCAGTCTAAATTCTCAATCCTATTGGACTGGGCAACAACTAGACTAAGCAATTTTTCTCACCCTACTGGATATTGTAGTTCATAGTACACAGTTTTCACCCTTTAAATCCGGGACAGTCCCCTCTGTTAGAGTTTTTAGAGTGTCATTGTTTTTTGCAGCATAGGTGGGTAAAGGAGAAAGGTCCCACAGATGGTCACGGTGTTCTGTTTTATAACCTTAGGCCTTGGCTACACTTGCAAGTTATACCGCAGTAAAGCTGCCCAGAGAGCTCTACCTCATTCCCCATGCACTCTGGCCAGGCATGCAGAGTGCTCTGACTCCCTAGCTGGAGTGTTTCTGGTACTCCACCTCAGCGAGAAGAATAATGTCTGATGCATATTGGGTGACCAAGATGTTGCATTACTGCACTCTGATTGATCTTCAGAAATGTCCCATAATCTCCTTAAATCGCCACTATTCTCATTGTTGTGAAATCGGCTACAGGGATATGGATGTGCCCTTTCAAAGCTCCATTTCTGACAGCCGGCATGCTTATCTGCTCCCAGACAAAGCAAACATTTACTGAGAAATGTTGTTTGCTTTGAGTGAGAGAGAGAGAGAGGCAGAGGGGCCTGAACTTACAAGACAGCATGCTGACACACTCTCAGCACTCCAGAAACCCACTCTCTCTCCCCCCACATACACACAACACACTCCCTGTCACACTCCACCCCACCCCCCACATTTGAAAAGCATGTTGCAGCCACTTGAACACTAGGATAGCTGCCCATAATACACCACTTCCAATGCACCTGCAAGTGTTGCAAATGTAGCCACGCCAGCATATTTGCAGCCCTTTTCCTACTGAGCTCTCAAGGCTGGTTTAACTCAAAGCACTCTACATCTGCAAGTGTAGACAAGGCTGCCATCCCACGTGCTTGGGGTGCACAGATCCAGGCATGTCTGGGGACATTGCTAAGTCTCCAACAAGGTTGAGCAATTCCCCATGTGTGGCCTCATGCAGGTGAGTCATTGAATTGTAGCTCCCTTTCTGGACAATGGTTGTTGAGGGGTTGTTTGAAACCCCGCCTGGGTGTTGCTTATTTTCCTTGCTGCTGCCTCTGGGGAGCTAATATCTGGCTGATTCTCCAACTTAAAGCATGTGTGGTTCTCCCTAAAACTACACAATTTTCATAACTTCATATACATTAATGATATACATAAATGGATAGAGAAATGACTTTCAGAAGATCATAACCTTTCCCGATTCTTTACAAGGCATGCTTTATATGTAAAATCACATTTATATGAAAATGAGAAATATAGGGGTTACTAGATGTTTCCCCAAGGTATAGTATGTCACAGCTAGTTCAGCAAGACAGCTGTAGTTATCTCCTTAGAACCTACGCGATAGGAAATGCATCTCCATCCCAGATTGCTTTTGCCTTGCTGCCAGTTTTCACAAACCTCCACAGGTGTTTCTCCTCATCCATAAAATTTTCTGCCTACACTCATTTCAGGTAAAATTTTCAAAAATGACTAAGGCTCAGATCTTCAGAAGTACTTAGGCACCTAATTCCTATTGGCTGGACCTAAGTGACTTAGAAGCCTTAGCCTATTTTAAAAACTCCTCAAGTTATTTAGGACTTTAAGTCTCACTGAAACTGTTTGAGTTTTAGTGTGTTATGTGATTTAGGCACTTTAAAAAATTTTACCCTTCTATTCCCCAAAAAATCAAGATTTATTTTTAATTGAAGAAAATATTTCCTCATGCTCCTCATTCTCAAAATGAGACAACTCTTTTCGTTCAAACTTTTGAAAATATTTAATCTTCAAGCAGAGACCAAGCTGGGAAATTTCAGCTTGGAAAGTGAACATTTTGGAAAGTAATGAGAAACTGAAAAACAGATGGTTAGAATAAAAACCATTATGCCACTTTAACTATAGCAGTTGCTACAGCTCCCACTCCAATTATCTTTATAAATGCAAGTATTCATAAATGGAATCGGGTAGTATGACTTTCAAATTAATCTGTTCTGGTACAAGAAAAAAAAAACAGTGCCTAAAGTTTGTTCAGAATTTTGATCTTGTAGTGAAGCTACAACAATGTATATATTCAGTCCAGAGCTAAAATCTCTTCAAAGACATGGAAGCCAAGATTATTTGTAAGCCGCAGCACTTATGGTAGTTTGAGCTTGCATTAAAATGATTTGTGAGAAAAAAGGGAAGTTCAGTGTCATTTATATATACAAATGAATGTAAATTTCACTCCATTAAGTTTTCTTATTTGAAATGAAACTAAACATCAAAGGGATGTTTCCCTACCAAAGCAAGCAGCATTGCCTGGCAATCTGAATAGCAAAATCTTCAGCAAACTCTTTCTTTGTGATTATACTCAGAGGAGTATTTTGGTCATCTCTCCTTTGCTGTAGCCTATAAAACTCAGACATGAAAGCATCTAATAAATTATCCTTCAGCACTGCACCTGAGATGTCTTTAGGATTCTGCTCCAGCCACAGAAGGAAACATTGCATAAGGGGGCACTTGTATAGCTAATGAATTCTGCAGCATACAACACTTATGAACCATCACAATCCAAAATATTTTCCCTCTCTCCAACATCATTTAACTGGAGTTGGCCAGTGAGGCTTTAAATTTGCTTTTATGAAGAAAATCTAAAACTCCATCAAGTAGAAAAACTTGCACTGAAATTATTACTAAAATACAGAGGATTGGCAGCAGTGACAAAAAACATAAGAACAGCGATACTGGGTCAGACCAATGATCCATCTAGCCCAGTATCCTGTCTTTCAACAGTGGCCAATGCCAGGTGCTTCAGAAGGAATGATCAGAACCGGCAATCATCAAATGATCCGTCTCCTCTCGTTATGCAGAAAAATATAGTACAATGTAGAGAATTTGGGGTAGCAATATTGTTTAAAGTCACTCAGCTGCTGGAAAAACATTTCCTTAGGAAGGGAGAACCCAAGTCTTAGTCTATATTGTCACTGCAAAAAGAAATGTTCTCAATATAAAATAGTAGTGGAGACATGGCACTGTCTTGATCCAGTAAGTCAAGGTCAACCCTGGGTGTGGGACATAGGATTCACTGTGACTACCTACACTGAAGTGAAAAACTACCAGTGCTCGCCTCCATTTTACATTAAGAACACACCTAAGTTTTTCAGTGAAGATATAACCAAAAAGTGTTACTCATATATACACTGTTCTACCATCATCATGGCAAACTCCAAAGGGACGTGACTTCTTGGCATATCAGGGGCTAGGTCTCTCCGGCTAGGTCCTTAAGGTGGTCTGGCTGGGTATGCAATTTATGTCCATCACTGGTAATCTTAACACACAACCACTGCTTTTTGGCATGCACACTTCAGAATTAGTTTGCCTTCCATTCTAATAACATGTCTAGAAAAAGAAAGCTGCCAAAGCTGAACCAGTGCTGATGGAGGCAATTGCTGGAATCAGCTTCAAATATTTCTAATCTTGTCCTGCTATGTAATATGAAGCCTCTGACTAAGACAATGACTCAATGTCAGTCTGGTGTTCTTCAGACTTCCTCAGTGTCCATGATAACCTCTCTACAATTAGAGTTCTATTAGCTGTGGTTTTATAGGTCTGTAGCTTCACAGAAAGCTTGATATCATGACGTCATCACAGAATTCACCAAAGGACCCAAAACATGGCAGCAGTTGCTGTTATATAAGTGTTCACATCTTCTGAATGTCCTTCTGCGCTGTCTATGACAATGCCCAAGTATTTGACAGTTGCCACCTGCTCAACGTCACATTCAGATGGATTAATACTGAGCTGGATGTCATCTGGAGCTGGAGACTGCTTGACGGTTGTGGCCAAGGATTTAGTTTTATCCAGATTAATAACCACACCAACGTGTTGATTCTTGCCTGATCAGATCATCCATCTTTTGTAACAATTCACCAAACTGAGTCGGCAAGACAATGTCATCGGTGTCTTCAAGATCTCAAAGCAGAATGAGGTTCAGTTCAATGCCACTAACAGCTGCCTCCTCAAGCCTATCCATCAAGCTGAGTTCCTGCATGTTTTTCTATGGAGTTTTGCTAAAGTTTAGGGAGCATTGGTCTTATTTCTAGTTTTGCTGTGTCACTACTGGAGTTTCTTCTCAAGGTCCTAGGAGCAGGTTAAGAGCAAAAGAAGAGTATTATTGCATTCAGAGAAGCAAAACAGTGAGCTTCTGATTCAACACAAGGCAAAGGAAGTCTATCTAACTCTACCTGGGCTGTGTCCCCACTGCTCCAGCACATTCACAAGTACACAGTACACTAATTTGCTGTGATGGAGTAGGAGAAGGCAAAGGGAGAGAAAAGGAGATTTGGGGAAGTGATGGAGGACTTTGGAGCAGAGTTTCCGTGGTTGGGGATATTCCACCGATGATGAAGAAAGGACTTGCAATGCTCTGATAAATCCTTGTAGATTTCAGAGAGAGTGTATCATAGTTCTGAGCTATATGGAGGACCCAAAGTTTATTTCTTATGAAAACCATTACAGGAGACTATCGCAGCAGTTAACGTCTTGTTGGTGGTTGTTGCTTCCACAAGAAAAAAGTGAATACTGCTCATGACCTTTCGCAGTAAAATTCAGACCCCTGTGTTCACTGAACGGAGGGAGGGGTGTTCAGAAGCTAAATCTGGACAAGAGGGATTGACCAATCATTCCATTTTCAGCTTTAATCTGTTTTGCAAGTTATTGAAGACATTGTTTACAACAGAGATGTTGTTGCCACTGTTATTTTACTCGAACTAGGGACTAAATGCATGTAGATGAGTTTGTTTGGGAATAAGATTGCACTGGCAATCCCCCTTTATTATTCAATAAGTGACTCATTATTACATTTCAGGTTCCCTAGAGAGATCCATAACTGAAGCTTTCTCTGAATATTTTTCAATATTTTCTCTATTACGTATAAATATTTAATGCAGTAGAGCTAGGAAAATCCTGTCTCAGGATTTGGAGTAGATAAGACTATTTCTCAGCATCTCTTTTAATCAACAGTTTCAGGAACTGCAACAAAGTGGAACAAAACATGTGAAAGTGCAGAAAATGATTAGGGATTGGGAATTGGGGTGGCCCAGTAGACAAGGCATCCTTTCCTAATAGAGCTCCAACAATACTGAGCTATTACTGGCAGGGCCCATCTAATAAATAATGTATCAATTTTCTTTCTTTGCAACTAAAATTTGACATGAATCTATTTGAAGACAATCACCTTTCCTGAAATTTGAATATGAAATGGCAGCTTTTAAAGGTTGAAACTAGTCAGTGAATATACCAAAGATAAGATAGAAATGACCAAAAATAGAAACATCTGACTCATCTGGATGCTCATACATGTCCTCCAGATGTCTTATTCAGGCATACATGTTCCAGACTGGTAGGGGTAGCCATCTTTTCATGTAGAATCTTGACATACATTTCATTGTAAAACTGTTTGTTCAAGACTTCTTCTGTGAGGTCATCCCTGCCTTAACACAGCATTGCTAAGCAGTGCATGTGAGAATGACATGAGTTCCAAGAATGACAATATGAAAGATAGAAGTGAATACTTCTCATTTTGGAGGTACATACGCATAAGCTACATACACAGCTTCTCCTCTTTTTTAGGAAGTATCTGACTCATTTTAAAATGAAGCAAGATATTTCCCTCTGTAGGCTGGCCTTAGGGAGGACATAGGAGTAGGAAGGGCACCTGTATTGATGAAATTGGCGTGGCCTGCTTTGGAGGTCCCATCTGATGATCTGCTCCAGCAGCTTCATCCCTTTAATGGGCACTTGATAGTAAGCATAGACTCTAAAACACTGATGAGTTCCTATATACAGAGCTGGGTCAGTTGATCTCTGTGGCAGTGGGTTGGGGGTGGGCTGTTGTGTAGACATGGAAACAGGCATACCACACATTCAAGTCTGGGTAACAATAGGAAAGGTTTGATAGAAGTACAACACTCCCTAAGAGTTTATAGCTACCCAAAAGGAATTGTCTGTACTGTCAGAGGCAGATGAAGACATAGAGGAAAGTTGCAAAGAAGTGAGGCTCCAAAAAGAAAGACCCCAAAAGGTTATACACAAACTTTCATTACCGAGACGAAGCAAGAAAAACGCTGATGTAAGACATAAGCCAGAATCAAGATGTTAAGTTTTGATCCCTTGGTTTCTTATGCAGTTCTCTCTCAGAGGGTAGTGTATCAGTAGGCAATGATCTTCCCTCTTGGTTCATGCAATTTAATACATGGCCAGTGATTAAGAAACATAAGAGTGGCCATACTGGGTTTGCATCCCTGAACATGGGTTTGCATCCCTGAACATCTTGAGAAATAGCCATTGATGGATCTGTCTCATATGATGACCAATAAAGTGTCAACCACCTGTGAGTATGTATTGTATCCCATTTTTATATTCCCTCTAAACTGAGGACTACGAAAACATTCAGGTAAACTTCTGGAAAATGTCATCTCTAATACTTCATTTGAGAAAAATTATGAAGTGTGGTATTTTTGTTACCCTGTTTATTCTTCATGGTAAGCATATTCATTGCCCAGAAAAATAATAGGCAGAAAGGAAATATAAGGCATTACCCTATTCTGAATTCTCTGTGCACCCAAAACTTCTCTTAAAATCAAAGTTAGTTTTGGTTGCACAGGAATACCAGATTATACCCTTAGGAATAAACATGTTTTTAAGTTTCCTTCCAAAACACAATGTCAAGCTTTTAAAATGAAAGGGGGCAGAAACAGACTGTTATAAAATGAGGAAGTAAAGTGAGACAAACAATAAATGTCAGTGATTTCATTACTCATAACAACACTTTGCCTCTATTTTAAAATGTACAATCTACTGGCTTGTGACCCACACACCAAGCAGATTTGAGATAGTAACTATATATATATACACACACACTGCTTGCAGAATTGGCAAAGTTTCGTGTCTCTGCACACTTTCCCTGATTAAATCATTAGTCTTTTACCATTGGTTCAAAACTTGCAATATAGTCAAAATTACAAGAGCACATAGAAAGCACTCTAGAAGGAATAAATCTTCATTAGATACTTAGTGTTAATAAATATCTATCATCGGAAAAAACTGTTAATAGAAGGACATTACAGACTAATCAAGGTGTCCTTGGTTGACTTACACAGTGGTATTTCACATAATGAGGATTGTGACAAAGTTTGTGTTCCAAAACATTGTATGTAATTTTAACCTTACTATTCACCAAGGTTAGTGCTAACCACTGCAGTCCAAAGCCATTAACTTTGACAAGTTAAGACCTAATAAAAGTGCACTATTGAACTCAGCAAACACAAAGAATCAACAAGAAGGCACTTTAACTGAATTCATTATTGCTGTGCTGTACAACACAGGCCTCTCAGGAAACTAGTGCCCCTTATGTGGACAGTCCATTTACTTTATGGTACAAAAGCATTTTATGAAGCACCCTATGCACACTATTTCTTTAAAGAATTGCAAATCTCTAATGGAAGCCTAAAAACTCCATAAGACCCCAAATTGCTAAGAGAATTTGTGAAGACATAAATACCAAATGACGCAGTCATTTTACAGTCAGGACACTGAAATAAAATGTTTGAAAATCAGAATCTTCTTTACTTGGCTGCCAAACCAAGTGTTACCTCTTTAGCGGGACTCCAGGGGGCTCAGCCCTGGTCTACAGAGGCTCAGGACTCAGTTTCCCCAGTTGCCCAGGGTGGAGATAGAACTGACTAGCAACACTACCAGAACTACTCAGAAATTTGGATGTGCAGATTTAGAGCCTGCATTTGAAGACCAGGGCATTAAAGTGTATTGTTTAACTTAAAAGCAGCTAGAACATTTTTGTAGATATATTATTGGTGTATAGTTCTCAAGTAGGCACATAAATGAGACAAACATAAATACTGATATTGCCAGCTTGTTTCTAATATATTATGGGAAGTGATCAGAGCATTCATTCAAAGTGTCAAAAGGTGACACAGTCAGTCTGAAATCTACAAGACAGGTAGTAGTCCTGAAAATCATGATAGGATATACAAGTAGTGATCATTCTTCATAAAATAGTTCTTAATACAATAATTACTGACATGTCCCTTCCATATGTGGAAGTGAATTGAGAAACCCCTAAAGACCATGACCCAGGCAACAAACCACTTAAAGATAGGATTATCTCCATTCTGGATGAAGTATAGACACCCCCTTACCTGCTCCTTAACTTTGAGCCACAAATTTTACTTCCACTTCTCTCCTCTTTATTCTCTTGCATATGAAAATACATTAAGCATCTTCCTTCAACTATGAATTCAGGCAATCAGCCTCCTCTAAAGGAGGCTCCAAGACAAAGCTTCTGGCCATTGGGGCCTCATTTTGAACAAAGCATTTAAGTCTGTGCCTAACTTTAAACGTGATTGATTGACCATTGAAGTCAACGGGAGTACTTCTTTTCTCACATGTTAAATACATACCCACGTGTTTTCCTGGATCAAGGCCTTCCACTGGTGTAAATTGGGAGTAACTCCATTATAGTCAATGGAATTACACCAGTGTAAAATCACAATGAGTGCCCACTGGTAAGCCTCTACACATACTCATTCACCAACAAACAACATGCTTCCAGTAGCTCAGTTCACAGTTAGAAACTGCTCAGAAAGCTAATTCACTCTACCTAGTGAGCTAGAACAGAAGCTCAATATGATTGTAACACACATGAGCTGGCCTACCACATTACCATTAGAGGATGGATCAGATATGCTTTCAAGTTAAAGTGCTATTCTGTTCTGAAAAGTGATTGCACTAAGCTAAATTGATATCTTCTTACTCCAAAGATCAGTTCCCAGAGAATATTCAGCATCATCTCTGCTGACTTGACTGACTGAAGTTTAACTCTCCATTTAACCCCTGTTAGCACTGCAAAGCCAACACAGATATAGGCAAGGAAACTGGATTTTTTTTCATACTCAGACACATCAATAAATGTGTTGCTTCAATTCCTATTTCAGAGCCAAATTACACCATCTGTAGTAACTATGCAACACAATGCAAAGACCACTAGACGTATCTGTGAAACCTCTTTGCCCATAATGGGGTTGCACAAGTATAAGGGGGTGATGGTTCTTGAGGTATCCAAAACTGTGAGTTACTCCCTCCCTACCGCCACCCCTTCTTTGTGTTTAAATGGGTGTCAGCTCTTTGACACCATCAGCCCGTTAGCCACTCAGACAGTCTCCTCTGGGCTATGCCATCCCTGACTTCGCCATGCAGGTTAACAATCAATATACCTTAGTCCCCAAGTCCATCCCCTTCTCCACTGAATAGTCACAGAAATACCAGGTGCACACAAGCTTGTATGATTTGACTCAGGATCAGCACCTTGTCCAGTACCACAGCACTGAGATATTCTTATAGAGTAAACAGAAATATGTTTATCCTTATTCACTGTCTCTTGAGTCTTTGAAAATAATGAAAACAAAATGGTTACATAACAAACAAAATCAAAACAGACTTTCTAGAGACTAAACTTAACAGGCCGCTCTCCTGTCTCAATATGTTTTATCTCACCCAAAGTCTTTTGCAACATCGTACATCAAGGTAGGCAAAGAGCCCATTTTCATGACTATAAAGACACTGTCCATTTACTTCGTAGGTGCAGGATACAGGGGTGTCTTTTTGTCTTCTACTTACATCCCCAAAGTTCACAGTCTGTATTCAGAGACAGTAAATGGCCCCATTGTTTTTTCCTGTGTCCTGCTTCTTTCCTGATGATTTCACCTTCCTCTGCTGACTTCACATATAGATGGTGTGGCCACTATGTTGGCTTACAGCGCTTAATTTACATGTTGACAGAGAGACAGGTGAGTAGACCTCTTTTCTTTGACAGAAAACCAGTTTGTCACCTGTCTTGATAAATGCTTTAACACACATTTTCCGGATACGTACATAACTCCTTGCACTGTATCTGTACATAAATTTCACAATGGTATTAATGACCAGTATGACCCATTTAAGATGTCACACATCATTCTTTGGTGAAGCAAAATCTACATGTCAAGATTAGGGTATTCTTGTCACCTCCCCTGCCACTTGGAACTAAGAGGTTTCTGGGTCACAAACAGAGCATACTTACAAAATAGAAAGGCATAGCTCTACCTTCTCTTTTTCTCCATACATAAAGAGCAAACAAATGCAGCCTGGACAACTTTTATATTAGACTGAAAGCAATATTAATTTATTTAGATTTCAAATAATAAAAAGACATATCCAGGGTGCTAGTGTTCTAACAAATTATGTTTAGATTGTAAGCTCTTTGCAGCTGGGACCTTCTTTTTGTTCCATGTGTGTACAGATGTTAACAACGTAAGAATGGCCACACTGGATCTTCTGACATGGCCAATGACAGAGGGAATGAACAGAACAGGTAATCATCAAGTTATCCATCCCCTGTCAACATCAAGTGATCATTCCACAGTCAACCCACGGAACTCTTTGCAAGAGGGTGTTGTGAAGGCCAAGACTATACCAGGGCTCAAAAAGGAACTAGCTGAGTTAATGGAAGGTATGTTATCACTTTACAAATGACATATCATGAACAATGCAATACATATAATGAAACCTCAGCATTCAAGTAATCAGTTCAGCAGGAACTCAGCCAGAAAGCCATCCACCCATGGAAACTCTTTACACCCCTTCATTGTTATAGACAAAACAAGATAAAAACAGAAAGTTCAGTCTCAATGTGAGAGCACAGCATGTCTCCTCTGACATCCTTCACTGACCTCTGCCTCACAATGACTGCCTGAAGCTAACAACATCAACTTTCTAGAAATGTGGAGGTACAGTACACTAAATATAAGTAATAAAAAATACAATCTACACGTTCCACACAGCTGAAAGTTTAATTTATAGATAACAGAATTGTAGAGAGTTCATGATGATGTATGAGAAGGAAAGATTCAGCTTGACTGACTGGGAAAGTCTTCGGGGCTGATAAAATGATAGAAAAAATATATCTATTTGTAAACCAAGCATAGAGACTCAACAAACATGGAAGTCTCTGGTGTCATTTTTACAGTTTCATACTAAAACCTTGCTTTTAGAGTTCATTTCCCATGTCAGCCTGTCATAGATGTTTGAGACAAACATTCCTTAACCAGCTGTTTTAAAGCTGTACACATACACACGTTCATGTCACCAGCCACCAATGTACTGTATATTCAGTATGGAGAGATGAACTTTGAATTTTGATTTTTACAACCACAGCACTAACAGCTCAACCCATAGAGTGAAGAATTGTACAGGTATGTTGGTCTGTCACATTTTATTTGCTATAAGCCAGAATGCCATACCAACACACAGTTCCAACAATAATCATACTAGGATCAGCCTGCTTAGAGCAAAGAACTGTAAGTAGCTGGTTGCAAATTCTCCTTCAGAGATCAAATGTGTAATTTTATTATGACCTGTATGTGCCTGGGCTGAGAGACTCAAATATAACCTTTAAATCTTTGGAGCACACGTACACTGGATATCTGATCCAAAGCCCATTAATTTCAATTAAAATACTCCCACTGATTTTAAAGAACTTTGAATAACATGAGCAGAGATGTATGATTTCCGTATGATACAATTGTCAGTAATGGAACATATATTGTTTCCAATCAGATGTCCAGAGACAGTTGATGTCTGCAAGCAGATAAATTTTTGGTTAAGTTGTCTAGATTTTAGAGATTATTTTTTAAATGTTCCTAATGAACAAAGATTTTAAAGGACTCTTTTTACCCGTTTTGTAACGTGAATATTTTTGTGACATTGTTCAGCACTTGACAGTAATACAGAAATAAAATGACTGTAGCAAAAAAGATCAAGCCAGTCAAAGCAGTACGGACTTTCTGCTGCATTTTACATTAACAAGCATCATGAAACAGCCATTTTCACACCAGAAGATCCCAAATAAAGTTGGTGAGTATAACCAGAAATACAATTGTGCATCAGTCTGAAAGAATGAAATCCTAAAACAGGATATTATTAGTTCCCTTCAGGTTTGGATTAGCCAAAGGTAATTTACACTCAAAAGTAGAATATCAAAACACATATAATAAATGTTATCCTATTTACTGGAATAGACTATCCACTCTTTTAAAATTAGCTAACCCATTGTTGACCAGGACATGAGTTGTCATGTACATTCCACTGAAATATGGCAGACTTTGAGGAATGGAGGTTGAGCAGAAAATGGTTAATTGATATATAAAATAATACCACATAGCTCTTCTATGGTGCTTTAGCTCTTCTATAGTGCTTTTCATCTGCAGATTTCAAAATGCTTTTCAAAAAGGTCAGTGTCAATTCCCCTATTTTAAAGAGGGGGAAACTGAGGCACAAGGAGACACTGTGACTTGTTCATGGTCATCTAGTAGGCTAGTGGCAGAGGTGATAAATTAATCTAAATCTGAGTTCCTGTCCACTGTTCTATCCTCTAGACAACATGGCCTCCCTGAAAATATTATTAAAACAGTGAAGATTACATTAACGTTTACAGTTACTGGTGATGTACAATGAAACAGATACCTTATGAAGACTGCAGCAGAGGAAAAAAAATAAATGATTTTTGCAGGCTTCCTTACCAAGCCTCATTACCAACAACATCCACTTGTAATCAGAACCAGCACATTGTAAGATTGCTATTAGAAAACCTGCTACTCCTAAAGAAAAAACACATTATCCAGGCTTTATATTAACAAACTAGTGAATCAACAATTACCCATTAATTGTATTACCCCATTAATTGCACAAATTACACAATAATGACTAGACTCAATAATGAGATTGTTGTGCTGTGAAGTGTGTAATAAATTGTTAAAAAGGAGACTAGAATGAGGGTATTAAAAAGCATGCAACATATCTAAGATGTCTGAAGGGAGTTCTTCATGACAGATATATGATTGCCATTAAGGTGTAATACATCATTTAGTTTAATTATCCCTGGTAATAATTTGGATGGAAGTGTAAGCTTTCTGAAGAAAGACAGCTTGTGTCTTCCTGAGAGCAAAGATCCTGGTTAGAAGTAGATCCTATTGATCTAGAACTAGTTATAGATATAACCTTAGTAGTAACAAAGGATGAGGATTCCCCATCTCCCATTAGCTCACGTCTATCCAATAAATTTTCATCTTGCAAAGACAATATATACAGCCAGCCATTGTCAAGCCCCCTCTCACTGCATTGCACCAGTAGTCTAGTGATTGACAGGCAGGGCTAAATGAGACACAAGGTGGATGAGAATCTCTTTTATTCAATCAACTTCTTTTAGTGAGAGAAACAAGATTTTGAGCTTCTACGGAGCTCTTCTTCAGCTCTGAGAAACATACTCAAAATGTCACTGTTAAATACGAGGTGGCATAAGTAGATAGCACATATGTCAAGGGACTATTCATGGTGAAGTGGCCTATTAAGCACCCCTCCCCTCATAGCAGGAAAAGGAAGGGGGGGGAAGGCACTAGAGGGGGATTAAAACGAGGAATACTTGTGGCACCTTAGAGACTAACCAGTTTCTTTCAGCATAACCTTTCGTGGGCTATAGCCCACTTCATCGGATGCATAGAATGGAACAGAAGTAAGATGTACTTATATTCACAGAAAGCAAAAAAAGTTGTACATTAGGCTGTTTCATTTGGATGGGCCATTATCAGGAGGAGATTGTAAGTGGGTTATTGACTGTTGTAATAAGCCATAAATCCAGTGTCTCTATTCAGTCCAGGACTTTTAGTGTCTGACAAAGTTATGAATTTAAGCTCCCAGACTTGTCTTTTGAAGGTGCTGTGCAGGTTCCCTTTGAGGATGAGGACTGAGAGAAGATATAAAGTGATTGTTTTGTGAAAAGTGTTCACCCACAGGTGACGGCGTTTTTGTCATTTATCATTTTCCTGAGGGAATTCAAGAGCATTGTTTGGTTTCACCCACATAGTTGTTATTGGAGCATGTAATGCACTGATGTCATTCGCACTGGACTGGTGTCAAGCAGGGCTGTCTCATTGCTCCAACACTCTTCTCCATTTATCTTGCCTTGATCCTGATTCTCATATGTGACCACCTTCTTGATGGAATCAGGATTAGGTATCATATGGATGGTCAGCTCCTCCACCTCGGCTGCTTCGGCAGAATGGGGGCAAGCTGGTCCTTGGAGTATCTCTCCATCATTTACACGGACAGTTCCATACCTTCTTCGGTGATGACCTGTATGGTAGAAACTTGAGCCTTCTGTAAACCAAATTGCAGCCCTCTTCTGTTTAGCATCTGCAAGCCTCATGCCTCCTTTGACTGGCCACTCAAGATGTTTTACAAGGGGGAGGGGGAAGGTATGCCTTTCCTTCTATAATTAGCCCATACAGGCTGACAAAATGGCTTGTTCTTTTTTAAACTCAACTACTCAGTTTACTAGTGTGAGAGTCTATTGAGCAACATGGGGGTTAGAGACCTGGCCTTCCTGTATTTTCCCTGATATGATGTACTTGAGTGGAGAATGCACAGTCTGAGCAATGACCTTTGACCCTCCCCTAATAAATTCCCAATATGTGAGGCTCCAAACCAATGCAAGATGCTCCTTTTCACAGGGGGTAAAGCCTGGCGCGGTTTGATCCAGGATCCTGGAGGTATATGCATTGACTCTGAGCTTGTTGCATTGCCTTTGCTTGAGAGTAGCTCCAACGCTTGTCTCGGAGGAGGCCAACTGAATCACAAAGGCAGGGCCAGGGCAGGATAAGCCAGGGCAGGAGCGCTAGTCAAACCCTGTTTCAAGGTGGCCAGGGCAGTCTGCTGGTCTGGTCCCCATTCCCAAATCCTGTATTTCTTTAATAATTGGTCCAGAGGCTTGGATATGTCAGAGAACATTTCAATGAACTCTCTGGAGAAATTTAAAGTTCCAAAGAGAGCTTGTAGGGAGTGCGTTGGTGAGAGCAAGTAGATTTCCTATCATTTCTACCCTTTATTGATTGGGAATCCAGCCATCCTCCTCCAGACACACAGCCTGGTATTTCACTTGATGTTGAACTAACTGAGCCTTTTTTCTATTTACCTTAAATCCAGTTTCCTGCACTATAGTCAACACCTCTCTGGTGATTTCCCTGTTCATTTCCAAAGTGGGGGTGTGTATTAAAATGTCATCTACATATGAAATTACGTGTGAGCAGTGGGCAGGGTGCAAATGGTTCTACATTTTAGTGACATGGGCATGACAAATAGTAGGGGAAGAATGGAAAGCTTGGGGAGTCCAGCTGAGGACATATTATTGTCCCCTATAGGTAAAAGCAAACTTATTCCAACATGAAGGATGGAGGGGTATAGCCATGAAAGCATCAGCCAAATCCATCACAGAGAACCATTTGAAGCCAGTTGTTACTGCCACTGCAATTTCTTTGTATTTAGCTACTAACGGGGCTGCTGCGGGGCTGGCTGCATTTAGTGCACAGAAGTCTATTGTTATTCTGAAAGTGACCCCAACCGCCTTAAGGACTGGCCATACTGGTGAGTTGCAGAAACTCATGGCTAGATAGGCATGAGCACCCCTTGTTCCAAGAGACAGTCTATAGTATTTTTAATTCTCTCCTCTGCTGCAGCTGGGTACTTATATTGCCTTTGAGGAGGGGGTTCTTTTCCCTCAAATCAAAACTTCAGCATCTATTTTTCCACACTCCGCCTTGGGAAATTCTTGGACCCAGGGATCACTAACAGAGGTTATGGGGGCAGTGGGTGCCTTTATAGCAGGACAGTGATGCACAGCAGAGATCTCTCAGGTCCCCCTTCTAACCTCCATAACACACCATTAGCTAGATCCACAGTTAGCTGAAATGTTCAGAGGGAAAGTACACCTACGATTCCCTTCTCATTTCCCTCATGATCCCAGCATTCTATTTGTCCCTGTAGTCTGTCAGTTTTCAAGGAAACATCCTGCTGGACTGGAGCTTCCTGGATTTCTCCCCCATACCCACTGAGCTGAACCTGTTTAGTGGTTGGTCTCTGAATCATCAGGGACTTAGAATATTTACTGATTCTCTGGTGTCCACTAACAATTGAACTAACATCTCTGGGCTCTCCATGGGAGCCCTCGCAGTGGGTCACCCCCATATGTCGCATTGAAGTCTTGCAATCAGCTGAGGAGGCCCGCGGGGAACTGGACACCACTACTGATTGGCCAACTCCCTCGAGATCCTCCACTCAGAGGAGGGAGCTGGGAGCTGGCTTTGACAAGGAGTGGCCATGGGGCATGCCCTCCATACTGGGGCAGTGGGTTGAGGAGGGGATCCCTGCACTACCTCTGTTCTCCACATGACTGGAGATAAAGCATTAATCAGGATGCTCGGGGGATGAGGATCATATTTTCCCATATTCTTTTCCAAGTTCTCCAGCTCCTTCCAAATCACGTTCCTAAGGTTCCTTGGGTCATCTCTGCCCAGGATTGTGGGAGGTAGGGGGATTATAATTGGGAGGGCAACAGGCAGATTGTGGACCATTATTCACAAATGTCCTGTACTGGCTCTGAGATAGTCTTTTTGCTGATTTGTCCTTTTAAGACGCCAGTCTCTTGCAGCAAATCTCCTGCCTGTTTGATTTTTGTCCATTCCAGATTAGGTATTCTACATCCACACCCCCATAGTCAATTATGTCTGAGAATTTTGTCCTGCATAAGTACTCTGTACTAATTCAGCTCCATGATAATGGAAAGTGACAATCCAATTCTCTTCTGTCTGGGGTAATGACTCAGAGAGCTGCCAGCATCTTCTTTCAAATTAAGTAAGCTTTTGGGGCCTCTCCTGGTTTCTGCTCTTCCATTATATATAGTTTCTTAAGGGAAGAAGCAGGCAGTAATATTTTAAGAGCATTTATCATCCATTCCTGAGGTCCAGATGTTCGGCCTATACCCCGAACATCTGCGTCACGAGGAGAGGCGCATAACTGAGCCATTTGGGTTAAGTCCATGCCATCAGCAGAAGGGTACATTTGCCAAACGTGAGCCAGCCTCGCAATGACAGTGTCACAGTTCAGTGGCCCCAGTCTCTCAGCGATAGCCTTGGCTTGACTAGGAGACCATCTTACTATGTCCATGACCAGCTCTGTTGTCAGAAGTTCGGCTCCTGCAACTATGTTTAACTTCCCTTGAGGAAACAAGGGCAACATTATCCATTCATGGCCAGTTGGGGTTGAATAGGTTTTTGGGTCCAGAATCAGGGGGTCTCACTATTTTCCCAGGGGGCTCCAAATCACAATCCTCTCTCAACCTTACAACTGCTACCACCCTCTGATGGGTGCTAAATTGGGCTTGCAATTTATTAATCTCGGTCTCACACTCCTGATGGCCTGCTGCTACTTTGGCCGCCTTATTCACATCTGCCAGGAAGCGTGTTGCTGCTCTCACTTCCAACAAAATTTGTGTGTGTGTTAACTCTTTCCTATACTGTTCTGCATTCCTGCTTGCCTTCGCTCTCTCCTCTTGCATATTTCTAAGTACAGTCACCATTTTAACCTTTTCTATCAGTTCACACCCATCCATCTCACATTTGTTCAAACACTGTCATAACTGCTTTTTCTCCAGCTCCAGTTCCTGCCTTCCCTCATTTCAACCATGTCCAGATATGCAAAAAATAATGTCGCTGCAGCAGCCGCATGCCCGCATCCTTTGTGCTACCGCTTGGCTTAATGGTTGTGCAATATTGTTCAAAGCTCAGACCCATTTCTTGCCCTTAACGCACTCCCTTTCCCAGGGGCATTACTCTTTCTTCATTACCCATCTCTCTACCTGTTTTCTCGTGTCTCCAGTGAGTGGCCAAGGGGTTTTTTTCCCAGCCATCTCTAGTTCCCTTAGCTCACTAGTGATCCTACCAAAAGCATTTTCACACAGTCACAGTATTGCTCTAAAATCTTAAAAGTAAAGACACAACTCTTAACTCCTTATTGCACAGTCCTACAGTTATTCTAAGCACGATCCTTAACTTAAAAGTTACAGAATGTTACCAAATATTCTATGAGATACATACCTCACTAAAGGAGCTAAGTCTGAAAAAGGAAGAGACAGTTTGTGCCGGTGTGTGCCTCAGTTTCCCCGCTCCACAGCAACTACTCAACAATTACCATGTGATTAGGGTTATGTGCTACCCATGTTCTCCACCAATTTGTTAGCAGATTTGCCTATTGCTTTGGGGCACATTCATTTATTAGGACTTACTCTTCTGGGTGGGTGCAGTCCTGTAATTCTATCAATGTGCTGCTTGCGTCATTCATGTTTTCATACTTCTCCCTTATGCAAGTTCCTTCCCAATAGAGCTGCCCTGCAGGACCTACATTCCCCAGTGCTGGGTTCCTCCAGCCCCAGAATCAGATGAACAAACACACACACATTAACAGAGATTGGTCTGATAGGACCAAGTCAATCAGCACTCTTGAGTTGACCCATTATATGTTCCTGGACTTAGCAGGCTGGGTCAAGCAGCACTTCCAAGCTGACCCGGTATATGCCCTTAGACTCAGCATGCTGGGTCAAACAGCACATCCAAGCTGCCACCTTCATATGCCTTGGCACTGGAATACAGTATGCCTAAGCAGGCTGGGTCGAGCAACACTTTCAAGGTGCCACCCTCCTATGCCACTGTTCAGCATGTCCCTATCCCCATTTTCATGTTACAGTTGTTCTACCCATTTGATGAGCAAATTCCCAGGATTTTTGGGCACTGCAGGGATCTTTAGCTTAGATAATAGAGTGTTTCTGTAGAGCAAATGGGGAAGCCAATAAACACAAAATGGAGGGAGGGAGGAAGGGAGGGAAGCAACCATCTTAACTATAGAAGTTATTTATTGCCAGGTAATGACCATCCAAAATGAGCCAAACAAACAAACAATATTAAACGGAGCTTAAATTTGATTATAAAAGTCAGGTTTAGAAAACTATAACTGATCATACAATTCAGGGTTAGAAAGCTATGCCTAGAGTAGAAAAAAAGAGAGAGAGTCGGGTTTTCACCACTCTGTGAAGCTTGAATCAATCAGGATTCCCAGGTGGTGGTGGTAGCTGAGAGTCCAGAGTGCTGGAGGCAGGCAGAGCCCCACCCCCAGCATGATCAGTCAGGAGAAGATGAAGTCCCAATGGAACTGATGCAGAGTTTGGATCCAGGCATCAGAAAGATCACTTACTTGAGCGTGGGTAGGAGTTTTTTGTAGGGAAACAACAATGGCTCAGGGGAGAACATCAGATTTGTTTATGGGTAAACTGGTAGCTCAGGGGAGTATACCAAAGCTGTTTTGTTCAGGCTAGACAATAGGAACTGATCATTCCTGGCTATGGGTGGTGTTCCTTCAGGGGAGCTCACAATGCAATTAGGCAGCTTCCGTACTTTGGACACCAATAAAGAATTTATTACTAGAATTGGTCTGATAACTACTGAGCTGGGTGTGTGCAGGAGGCGTGGGTTCATTAACATCTGGAGCAGAGATTCCCCCATCATGCAGTGCTTCCCTGTTTTTCTGATCCCAGAGTTCAGTGTGGTTCTTGTCTGGGAATTTCTGTTCTCCATTCTTATGCTAACGGAGGTGCCTCCCTGTCCCATCTTCGATGCAAATGAGGCTAGGGGAGTTGCCTTAATCCTGTCACTCTTGTCAGGAGGGATGTTAGTATGACTCTCACTTTCCTTCATGAGTCAGACAGGCTGGATACTGCACACTGGTTCCCCCAAGAAAACAGAGCTGATAGGTAATACATGGCTACCTGTCCTAACATTAACAAGAAAACAGAGCTGATAGGTAATACATGGCTACCTGTCCTAACATTAACAAGAAAACAGAGCTGATAGGTAATACATGGCTACCTGTCCTAACATCAGTCCCCACCGATACGTTGAACTGCTGCAACATTCCATGAAACTCAGTAAATCCAGGAAAACAGTTGTTTTCCTATTCACCAAGACTGTGATAATTCTCCCCCACCCCACTCCTCACATCATCTTAAGTCCTGCAAGTCTTTCTGGGAATATCGGTTTAGCCTCATGCAATCAGGCTATAATTAGAAGGAGGCTTGGAAAGCAGATTGGGCTAAATAAAAAATTTTAAATAAGCACCTTGTGCCAGATCCCACATAGAAAGTTCCTGGGTTTGACCTTCCATGGTCATCTTGGTCAACTCTGAACCGAATTTGAACCAACCACGCACAAATGGAAAATCAAGGACTCCCAGTGTGCGAGAGTGTTCCCCATGACAGACCATCAAATATATCACTACCTACTGCCCAATTTATAAATACAAAGGAGGCATTACTGCAATAAATTCTGCTACTCCTGATGTAGCCCTTTGGCTCAATCAACTTCAGGTGAAATTGTAGTTGATGCTCTTCACCAGCTATACAAAAGAAGATAGAAATGTAACAGATTCTGTAATAGGGTGTTCTCACTCCTAGGGTGCCCCCTTTTGGCTGTTCTGGGGATTATCTACTTCCAAGTCAGATGCCCCCTTCTCGGGCTCATTTGCGTACCCTAAAGCCTCTCTCTCTCTCTCTGTGACTCCGGGTGCTCTCTTCATGGCTTGGTCCTCTGGCCACATCACTATGTTTTCTCCTTCTGGACATTATCAAAGTCCCTCCATCCAAAATGGTAGTCTTCTCTCTCCCTGCCTAGACTGTGACACTTTCCCAGTGGTTGGTGTCTAGTAGGGGACCCTGAGCTTGCACTCTACTTCAGGTTCCAGTTCAGGGACCCTCTAATCAGCAGCCAAGGCCTGCATTCTCTCATCTTGTTGCCATTTATCTGGGCCTTTTTCTACCCATCTTTCCACTCCAGCACCCTTCTGGGTAATCCCTTCCTTCAGGGCCTGGATCCCTGGAATTTCTACTCTCCCCCAGGTTTCCTTCCTTCCTGTTCTCACATCCAGAGGGTGGCTGCGACCTTCCTCACTGCAGCCCTTTTCTTCTGCCAACTTCCGGGCTGTATACTAGCCCCACCTGTTCCTTCTCACCTGGGCTCCATCATGAGTCTGGGGTAATTTAGGCTACCTAATTCCCCTCAAAGGTGGCCTATCTGACCTCTTCTCAGCCTCATTAACTCTTCATAGGCTAGTGTGGGGGTAAACAACCCAACACAGGTTCCTTACCTATTAGCTATTCCTATTCTACAGACATCCCCTTTTATGTTTTGGTACTCAGTCACTCAACTTTGAACAGCATTTTTGACACCCAAAATCAGAGCAAAAGTCCTTTCCTCCTCAAATCACTGTTTTGGGGTTCAATTTTTATATAGGCCTATATGCCTCACAAAAGAAATACTGAAAAGCTACCCATTGAGTAAGTAATTTCCATCCAGTACACTAAATTTTACAATAGAGGAAGTCCACTGAAATCAGTTGAGTTACACTAGTATAAAACTGGATGAATCTAGCCCAGTAAAACATTAATTTTTTTGGAAATGCAAAGTTTAGTTTTGCCAGAAAATGGAATTCCAAGTGCAGTGCTAAGTCTCACCTTTGTAGGATGAAATGCTCTTCTCTGCTGCCTCATTGCATTTCCCAGTTCAATAATAACTAAAATCTAGTCAACCTTTATGTTCCAACTGGCACGTTTTCCTAGATGCTTGTAATTCTCTGTCTCTAACTGATCAAACAGTGTGACCAGAACTACCCAGGGAGCTCAGGGACAGGTAGGCTAGCCTCAAATCCACACAAAAGCCCCATTTCACATAAAATGGACCATTTTGTACATCTAATTTAAGAATCCCTGCAAGCAACTTTACAAGAAAACCACTTAGTCCTAAATCCTTCTCCCCCTCCCTAGAATCTGATTTTTCTCACACCACATATCTGGATCCAAAAACTTCACCACCATAGATTTTCTTTTAGGCTTTTAGGAATTATGTAGCTTCAGTGATTCCTAAGAAAACCTCTCAAAACAGCACAAGAGCAGAATGGAATTAAAACAATAGAAGATGAGTGTAATCAAGATCTACCTACATCATCTTAGATTCAACTCCGAATTTGGTATTTGATCATTTACTGTCTCACTTGTTCCTATGAAAAGAGTCTGTGACTCTTTTCATATTCCTACAGTAGAGCTTTGAGATAGCTGGAAAGGCAGCAGACAACCTATTTCTCACCCCATTCCCATGGAGTCTCTGTCAGTGTTTCCCTTTTAAGAGAGGGGTGAGGAATAATCTAGCATACCTTGGGATCATCATACTATTCCAATTAGGAGCAAAGGGCCTTCAAATCATCCAGTAGCAGCTGAATGATTTTAAAAAGTGACTTTACACAGTTACTTAATATTTCCCCTCCCCACTGAGAGAAGTCACTTTTGCATTAACATTCAATAGGCTGTTTGGGCATAACAAGCAGTTCCCAATCTACTGCGAAGAAATGGCTTGGTATGAAAGTTCCCCATACACCTGAAAAAAAAAATCGATAGATTGTAAATGCATATGGTAATCACTGATGATGATTAAAAAGGGAAGAGTTGACTATACCTGACACATCCTCTCCCGCAATAAATGTGAAAGCATAGCATTGGATTCCATCAAGTTATTCCTCTCTCCAGGATGCAACATTGCAATTTTTGTTGCCCTGTGTATGGTTACTTCTCTATGCTAGGTTTCCTATGGCCTAGAAGGGGTCTTTTCCCTACACCTCTTGATTTGAGAACTCAGTGGTGTCCGAAGCACTGCCACATTGCTCTGTATGCAGGACAGGACACGGGGTATTTCATCTGTTGCATCACAATAAATGATTATTTTAATTGGCAACTAGTGTGGTTTTGGCAATGGAGTCTCTTTGAGATGGACAGTTGGAACCAGACTAGACCTCCTGGAGTGCTAATAATTAAAAATTATATCTGTACTTCTAGCTTTTGTGTGAACATTACATGTTGCGTAAGGTCCATTGGAGGAAAAACAATACAATTATTACATGTAATTACTGCTACTTATTGTCCTAATTTTTGTAGACTAATTTAAAACCATAATACAAAATGTAATCTGTCTTCCACACCCTCTTAATTTCATTGATAAATTGGTATGTGGAGCTCTTGTGAAACTTCAATTTAGTTCCATTTTTTAGGTTATTTTACTTCTTTGTATACTTCATGAGAGGACACTGAAACCTGTGAAGTCTAAGAGTGTATCTCCTATGAATTGTAGTGTGATCATTAGCCTAAAAATATGATTGGCCTGATTCCCCACTCTGTTCTAACAGTTTTATGTTGGTGTAACTCCATTGCTCAGTTGAAGTCATTAGAAATACATCAACATAATACAAGCCTGCTGGCTTCAAGATTCAAACCCAATGTCCTTTCAAATCTTTTAACACAAAAAAAAAATATAAGAACTGTTTTAAAATAAACAAATTCTTCAGTCTATGACCTATGGAGTCCTTAAATTAACTATTCTGCCCCCTTCTTCCAATCAATGATTGTGGGAGAGACATGGGAAAAGTTAGAATATTACCATAACAAATGAAGATTTTTGTCAGAAACAGAGATGGTTCAGAGATCCAATGGGAAGGATTAGTGGCCTGGAAAAATTCTCATATGAAGAAAGATTGGACGTATTTTCAATAGAAAGGAGACAAATAAGAGGGACTGGATAAATGGTGTAGAGAAGACAAATAGGGATCTTAAATTCGATCTCTCTCATAAAACAAGGATAAGGGACATTCCATGAAATTGAAAGGCGGCAAATTCAAACCTGATAAAATACTTTTTTCCTCACAACGAATAATTAGAATGGGGAATGCAATACCATGAGATATCACAGAGGTCAGAGAATAGCAGCATTTTAAAAAAAAAGATTGGGCTTTTATATGGATAAAAAGAATATCCAGAATCTAATAGTAAGTATTTAAAAAATGGAAGGCTCTTCAAACTTGGTGCACAGTAACAGGTAGTGATAATTGCTGGGTTCATTTCCAGGACCAAGAGGAGCCCAAGATGAGGAAATAGGGAGTCAGTTAGAGGATGTGCTGGAACATGAGTTTAGCACATACCATTGCACCCAAGTCAGGTTTGCACACATGTGAAGGCAAATCCCTACTTTCTGTTCACCCATCTGGTGTTTTGCAAGTGTAAAAATCTGCAGATCTCATCTCTGGATTGCATCTGGAATTTTATACAAACACAGTCTGCTACTCTTTTTTCACACAAAGAAAGAAGGGTCGGAGAAAACAGAGAGCCAGATTCATCTCAGCTTTAATTCTATGAAGATCAGTGCAGTTAAACCCAAGAGAAATTTGGCCCATCTGCTGTACCAGAGAAAGAATGGCAGAGTTTAGCAACTCTGCTATGAAGCAATCAACATAGCAGCACCCAATATCTTGCTCCTTCCTGAGATTTCAGAGTCTTCATCTCATCTTTATCATCTGCACCTTTGTGAGACTGTAGATGCTATTGACCAAACCTGTGTACCCAGAGGTGCAAAAGCCGATGTGCCGTACTGCGGCGGATCGGCTTCCCCAGGCAGCAATTTAAAGGACTCGGGGTCGGCGACAGGGGGGTACTACGGGTACAGCTGTACCAGGCCCCGGACTTTAGGGGGGCCCCGGGACACAGCAGTACCCGTAGTCATCCCCCCTTGTCGCCGGGCCTGGAGAGCGGGGAAGGGGCGGGGAGGCGGCGCGGCTCTCCTCCGGAGCAGACGAGCACGTGTGTCCCCGGCAGGAGCAGAGAGGCCGGCCGGCGGCAGCGGCGCACCACCGCCTGCAAAAAGGGCGAGGGCGGGGAGGCTCCGCAGCACAGTAGGGCTTCCCCCGCCGGGTCCGGGGGAGAAAGGGCGCGGGGGGGGGAGGAAGGGCGGCTCGCGCCACTCCCAGGCTCGCGCTGCCGCCAGCCGCTGTCAGCTGGGGGGGGGGAGGGGAGCGCCAGCTGGGCTAGGCTGGGGGGCACCCCCGGCTGGGCTTCCCCCCCCCCAGCCGCTGTCAGCTGGGGGGGGGAGCGCTGGCTGGGCTGGGGGGGCCCCCAAACGATCAGAGTAGGGGGCCGCCAAATTTCTGTCGCCGGCCCTGCTCAGGGCTCCCAGCAGCGGCTGGAGCCCCGGGCCCTTTAAATTGCTGCCAGAGCCCAGTTACTGGAGTCCCGGGGGTCGCAGCAACAGCCAGGACCCATGGGGCTCCGTCAGCAATTTAAAGGGCAGAGGGCTCTGCTGTGGTAGTGGCAGCTAGTGCCCCAGGCCCTTTAAATCACCCCCTTTAAGTGCCCCCTAACCCCAGGGCTCCCAGCCGCCTCTGCAGCTGGGAGCTCAGGGGATGATTTAAAGGGCCCGGGGCTCCTAGCTGCTGCTATCACAGCCCTAGCCCTGGTCTCTTGAAATCCCGATTTAAAGGTCTTGGGCATTTAAAGGCCCTGCCTCTTCTGGTAGAGGCCACGCCTCTTCCGGTTGAGGTCCCGCACCCTCCTCATGGCTCCAGAGTACCAGTAAGCCCTTTAAGTTACTTTCACCCCTGTGTGTACCAATCAATCACCTGGTGAAAGTAATCACAAGGATTTTGAAAAAGCCAGTGTTTCTCTTATAAAAAGATTATTAAAGGAAGTTAAAATGGACAAGCCATGTTTCATTTTCTAATAAGTGATCTTTAACATAAAAATGAACAAGCGAAGCTACATGGAATCACTGTTGCAGCTCAGTGGAAAAGAGAGCTCAAAGGAGTATATGTAGAGTCAGATATTCACTTACACAGTCTGCTATGAAACCATCACAGTAGCAGGCTAGCTTCCATGGATTACATTCCCAGCAACTCCTTCCCTGTAATTTTGCAGAGATTTAATCCCTTCAATTCAGCCCTAGTAGTAAAAACCCAAATTCCCTACAGTGCATAATCAAAAAACCCCAAAGCACAACTTCTAAAGAGGTGACTCAGAAACATGTGTTCCAGAAATCCAGCAGTCACAGTGCACTGCAGCAATGTTTGGTAACTGTGGAGGTCTTTGTGTAGACAGGCAAAGACTATCTAGCAGAGTAGCTAACAACATAAAGGCCATTATATTTTCACAGGTACTTTATTTATAGCATGCTATTCTCACTATTGGAAATAGTGCAGCTAATATACCTTAGAATATTTCTGACATACTTTACAGGCCCTATCAACAGTTGTGTATATCAGATAAGGTAAATAGTATTTTTAATTTAAAATTATGTACAAATAAAACAATTATTTATTTATACTAGGGTATTATCTCAAGGTCTTAATCTGTAATGGGGCCCCATTATGCCAGGCAATATAGAAAGTCATGGCTTCTATTCCAAATCCAGAGCACTCCCAGCATCAGGAAATGCAAAGCCACTTGTGTACCCAGTGTCCTTTGTCAGCTGCGAAGGCTGCTTCTTGGATGCTTCTGAGGATATGGTTCTCAATTTGTATGTTATAATCAGACTTCCGATGAGATATCCTTGATAAACAGACATGGGAATTAAGAGAGTAATCTATCACAACAGTAACATTTCCCGCAGGCCTAAAAATGCTACAATTCATTTCCAATCCTTAGAGATTCTCAGAGGAGACGACTGTAAAAGAGCATGGATTTTTCAGTAAGCAAGGTGGAATTTGACTGAAGTGAGTCCAATTTAATGCAACCTACTCAGCTGAAGATAGAACTGGAAAGATGCAAAAACAGACCACTATGTATTTATCTGGAGACTTATGTAGAGTAAATATATGGTTTTAAAAATATGCCATATTGCTGCCTGTGAATCACCAAACTAAATTTAGTTTAATACAACTTGAAAGCCAGCTGAGTCACCTAAGTGTGCAGCTTTCTTGCTGGCATAAATATTCATGAAGTACTGTATCTGTTAATAGGATCAATAAAAGTTCAGCCTAATGGACCACATTAGTCTTGCTAACTAAGGGTCCAGTTCTGCTCCTACTGAAGTCAATGGAAATTTTGCCATTGACTTTAGTGGAAACAGAAAAGGACATGGACCCTGAGCACATGGGCAAGACTCACCAGCCAGACACCCAGGAAAGAATTCTCTGTAGTAACTCAGATCCCATCCATCCAGCATCCCATCACAGGCCACTGGACCCATCTACCACGAATAGTCAAATATCAACTAATTGCCAAAATTATATTATCCCATTTCTGGCAAAGTATGGTCCCTCCTGCCTTCCTTTTAATTCCTTCTCAGTTACATCCCTCTCTAAAGTGTCCCACTCCTCCCTGGAAGGGTAGTGTCTGGAATAGACTGGCCTTGTCAAGGTCAGGCTGGCTTTTCAATGAAGAACACAAAATGGCAGTTAGCTCACAAAAGGGAAGACGATGTAAAAATTAAAGTCACAAAAGAAAATGGAGCTCACAGTTGGATACAGATCTATTTCCTTGCCCCGGTCACAGACATATTATAGGCCAAAGATGTTTACAGAGATCATCTTGAGCAACAGGATGGAATGGAAGATTTTAAAGGGAGAGTTCCTTTGCAATTAGTATCTGCATTTTCAAACAAAGAAGCACAAAGATTTTCCCCTGAAGACAAAAGGAGAGAAGGGCAAGGGGAGGGGAGAACATTATCTAGTAAAGATTATATACCACACAGATTGGATTCAAGTAAATGAGACAGAAGGCCTACTATATTAGTTGGTCATCTTGTCCATCCCTTAACACTGCAGGCTTGTTCCCTGTAGTACATTAGTTTATTTAGGTAATAAATCCCCCATCACAGGTAATCGGATCACTGAAGGCGCATAAAGCTGAAAGCAATATTGTTTTGTTTATGTTTTACATAAACAAATACAGCTGTAGTCCTACCAACTAAAGATGTTTTTCTTTACTCCGCACCAACTTGCTGCAATGTACTTACCTAGGAATGCACAATGACAACACCTGCTTGTTTATTTAATTTGAATTTCATTAAGAAAACTCACACACAAGTATTTTTCAGCAACTTGCCTTCTATTTCATTTTTTGTTTTGTTAAATTAATATAATCTAGACTTAAAATATATTGACTAAAATTAAAAGGAAAAAATAGCATATGCTCATAGCAATACCTTTTTTATTAGACAAAGGCTTTATTTGTTAGTTGAGAACATTCCCTTTGTTGTCGAGCTGCTACAGTAAGCAGCAGCAGATGGCTGACTAAATCCCAGAATTCCCAGCAGGAAATGTAAACAGATGTCTGTAACCAGGAATAGAATAACCCTTTCCATAAGACTTTATGCTGGGAACTGAGCAGTTTATGAGATTTATAAAAATCGGTTTGCTTCCAGAAGCCACCGAGCTATTTTGTCTGTTGTGTTGCGCACACCCCACCCTTCCTCTTTAAATTAAGGAGTACCCATCTGCAGCATAGATGAAGCTTTGATAAAGCAGGGGACTAGATCTCAAGAGTGTAGTACAGTAAACCCTCCATTTAACGGACTAATTCGAGCGAGGGGGTGTCCGTTAAATCAAAAAGTCCGTTATTTAATAAAAAAAAACCCCACAGAGCTGTCGGTGCAGCAGCCCGCCCGCCACAGGGTTGGGGCGGCAGCTCCGCAGCCCGCCTGCTGCTGGGACCCGGGCGGCAGCCGGGAGCCGGCAGCCAGCCCGCCCACAGGTGGGAGCCGGGTGGGAGCCGGCAGCCAGCCCACCCGCAGGCGGGAGCCGGCAGCCAGCCAGCCTGCCCGCTGGCGGGACTCGGGCGGGAGCCGGGAGCCGGCAGCCAGCCCGCCCGCTGCTTGGACCCAGGCGGCAGCCGGGAGCCAGCCCGCCTGGTGCTGTGACCCGGGCGGCAGCTGGCAGCCGGCAGCCAGCCCCCGAGAAATGGATTTCGGATGCATCAGACTTGCTCAGAAATTTTGTCCGTTGCATCCGAAGTCCGTTAAATCGAGGTCCGTTAAATCGAGGGTTTACTGTAATAACTTTGGTAATCCACCTGGTGACTCTGCATGCCTGCCTTCTCCAAAAACCACAGCTAACTGACAGTTTATGATCCAGATTTACAGATCCATCAGCCTGAATTGTGTAATTTACATGAGATCTATGTTACAAAGTAAGGAACGCAATGCAAACAAAAGACCTATTCTCAAGCCCTATCCAGACTAAAGGGAGCTTGCTCTTTTCTTTTAACGCTCAGTTCAGGTTTTGTAAGCACAGCCCAAATTCTGTATCCTTTTTCAAATGCTCACTTTCCTTTCTTGTTTTCCAGAATGGTACATGTCGAATACACTGGAAGGGAAGAGTGCTGACATTTAATGGCACCATTTCTCCTCTAACAATACATAAAACTTAATGCATGAGCATGCAGTGAAAGATCTACAACTGCCATAGGCACCATTTAGTGTCACAGATCCATAACAAAAGTTCATAGTATTGGAAATGAAAAATCAGACATCTGGTATGACACCCCTTGGAGACTACTGAATATGAAACCAGCTAACCTCGGTTTCTTGTGCCTGTAAGGATGCATCTTTGATTTTCTCCTACAATTGACTTTCAGCCCCCTTGAAATGAAAGTGGATAAGTTTGGGTTTCATCATGATGATGACTAATAAATCAGCTTTATGATGAACCGGGAAACGTATGGGACAACAATCTAGCAAAAAGTCTATGGCAACCACAGCTGGATTGTAGAGAAGTTTCATAGTAAAAAAAAAAGAAAAATCTGCTCCTGTTTTTGAATAGGACTTGCACGCAGTGAGAAGACAAATATAGCTTCCATGCACAACAGAGAAAAATATCTATAATGCACAAGAGCATTTAATTCCCTTACATTTTGCAAGAGATATGGTCAAGCATATCAGGGCCCCAGATTTGACCTACTTTGATTCCGTATGCGTGTAATGAAAGTCAATCATGTTTTTAATATCTTTTTCAACCAAACAATGCTTTTACTTCCATTACAAACTAAATAAATAAACATCTGCCACCTAGCACACATGAGCAATGGTAGGATAGAAACTATGTGTATATATTGGGAGTGGGGAGAAGAGGGAGAGAAAAATCAGTATGGAAGCAGTTCCATCTCTGCTTTCTAGGGGGTGTACTATAAAAATGATTTAATAAATTATGAGAATATCATTTTAAAAAATACAGAAAGTAGAACTGGGGAAAATATGACAGGAATAATAAGAAAATATCAAGTATTGTTCATATTTTAAATTAATGATTTGTTAACTTGGAGGTAACAATACGAAATACAGGAGTGCATTCTTATTAACCTTTACTAACCAAATAAAAAAGATCATTTAAAAATCCTTGGAATAGCTAATAATCTGAAGGAAAACATTGCTGTAATCTGCAGCCTCTGATGCTTCTGCTTGTGAGAATTTTACACTTTTGCCCTTTATAACAATATTTGCTGATAATGGAAAGCAAATGCTGTGAATCAGACAGATCGCAAAACCACCTTGCTTAGGTGGTTACCTTTATGATCAAAATGTCGACACCTGATTACCCTGGATATATTTTATTTAAAAAACCCACCACAGCCAGAGAAGTTCATGGTTCTGTTCAGAGCTATGAAGTTGGCTCTGCCTTTCTGGCATTAATGTATCCAGGAAAGGAATTAGGGGAATGACATGCAAGCAACACACAGGTTAGACAAATATTTACATTTTGCTCATCAATATTAAACAAGGGTGCTTGATTTACCTGGCTTCCTTAAATTGTTATTTAATTATAACCAACTTAAGAGACAGGCTCATCTGTTCTACTAGTTTTGCTGCTGCACTCTCTCTAATAGCGAACTGTAGATTGTGCCAAATTTTGTCTTTGATTAAAATGCATTCTTGTCTTTCAGCAGGAATTGTAGCCCTCACGAGCCTTTGAAATGCTCATTTTCCTGCCTCTGGTAGGCACTACACAATAATACTATGCATTTCAGATAGTTCTTTTCATCTGAAGATCTCGAAGCATTTTACAAACATTTATCAATGTTTATCAAGTTTACTCTAATAGCACGGCTGAGGGGTAAGTAAGCTGGTATATAGCCATCGTCCACCATTCAGATGACTCCTTCTCTGGGTTGGCCCAGCAAAATATTTAACAGAATACCCAAATTTAAAGCCATCCCAATCTTATAAACTACCTTACCTCATTTCTTCCAAAGGCATATGGGCTGTTTATCAATCAAAATCAAGAAAAGTTCAAGCTCCCTAATAATGAAATGCTCCAGATAATCTTCAAATGTCAATGTCATCGTTGACTGAGCTATTGCCAGCCTCCTAAAGAGTACCTGACAGTTATCACATTTCTTTGTCACTGAGCCTAAATGACCAAGGTAACCAATTTCAGATGTCACTCAGAAGGATATAATGGTTTTCTATTATCAATCAGCCATAACCTTGGTGTTTGGACCATTCCAGCAGACTTATAAATAGACAGTACTCTTCACAATTTGGGCTAACAGATATCGCCCAAATCTCATGATCTTCAGGGTTCACTGAAAACTTAATTCTCCTTACCATTTACATTTGAAAGTTGAAGGGAAGGTGGGAGGAAGGATTTTAATTGTAGGGGTGGAGAACAGTTTAAGTGGGAAGCAGATTTGTGGTAGGTTATCTGAAATTGCTGCAGTTGTATTTTTACCTTATGCTGAGACATCTAGATCATATGGAGATAGTTCATTGTTAGGAGGTGCTAGAAAGGGTGCCTATTTCATTAGTTTCATTATTATTGACCTGCAAGATGGCTACAATTTACAAACTTTAGTTAGGCACTTTATTTTCAGACATGCTAACCACCCATGTTGACTTTACCTGGTGGTCCCTATCTCTACAAACCGAGCCACTTTTATCAAGTGATTTAACATAGAAGTAGGTGCCTAACTTTAAGACACCCACAACTGCAAATATTTGTCTATGACCTTAGAACTATGTTGCATTATTCACATCACTACAAAGATTCATTTTAGGAGTTCACATTCAAGGTTGAATACAAAATAGCTTCAAATTAGCTTTGGCCACATAATGTCACAAGATCAGTTTAGTCCACAATATTTTTACCAACTGGAATGCTTACCAGATGATCTGTTCTCACTACAAGGCTACCCACTTGCAATACATCCAGGCTGTATCCATAAAACTGAATCATTCTGGTTTGGGAGCTCTGATCCAAAATTGTAAGGCCAGGGTCAGATTGGGAGGAGATTATTCTGAAGCATTTAAACCCCAAGTTTCAAGATGAATGGTTAAGAGCTCAAACCCATCACAAAAAAATAAAATGCATAGTCCTATCAGTCACCTTTGGGAAGATCCTGGGAATATTTCAGAGTAGGAAATATTAGTTGTGATAGAAGTTCTATTTAACATTAGAAGTTTCGTATTAAATGACCTGGAAAACTCATATCAAATATTACCATCCATATCCGCCTAGAGTATTCAGAGATGAAAACAAGCTGATAATGAAGTACTTGTGAAATACTTGCTTTCTCCATGAAACTATCTCCACTAAAAACCACCATGTTCTCCTCATCCTAAATTCTGCTTTGTAGACAACAACTTCTGAGTCTTATGCTAAATATTTTCTACAACGGTGAGGTGTACTATCCCTTATCCATAGGTCAGATTAATAAGGAGCTTTGTGTTTTGCCTCTTAGGTCTTTTTTTTTATGTAAGAACATAGGGCTCAATTTCTATCAGTCTTCTGGGCTTTCCCTTGTATCTCACCACTTCAAAAGACCTTACTGTAGAATTTTGCTGCAAACTAACCTAATTGTTTTACAAGCTCAGCCATAGCACTGTCAAGATGAAATTCCTTTTTCCTCCAACTTTTTAATCTAGTATTAACCTCAGCAGACTACTGGAAAGGCACTGACATGCAGAGGTTTTCATCACTGTTAGGAAACTGGGACACCAACACCAAGTGTTTAATTTCTGCGGGTGTTGTCAGTTGTTTTGCCATCTGCTGCTGTGTGTGTGGAAGTTTGCACCTCACTGATCATCTTGTACAGTTTTGTCAAACTGCCTGTGACTTTTTTGGATAGCACCAGAACACAAAATAAAAAACTGTCAAAAAGAACATTTTGCCATATGCCAGAAACTAATACACAGTTATTTTGAAAAGTTCCTCATTCGTTTTTGTAAATATACCTATACGGGCATATAACAGGCAAACATAATATAAAATATAGACTTCAAGGTTGTGTTCTGGGGCCTGTGATAGTCACACAAGATTATTATTTCAATCCAATATGTGACTTAAAATATTTACTCAAAAAACAAACCAAAAGAAAAACCCTTTTGTTTCAAAGCCAATTAATGGGCCATATCCTGGCCCCCAAGATGTGTATCCTTGCATACACAGAGAGCTACCTTAAGAAGATAATTGGTGATTCCCCAGGTGGTGAAATAAAGCCATCATTATGAGTTCTCTATGACTTGGATATAAGGGCATGGCAGCATGGAGTCAGAGCATAAAGCTCTCCCATGATGATTGGCCAGCAAAGAGATTTCTAAGGGAGTGCTGTGTGTGGCGTAACTTAGATCAGCTCTTCCGTTGTTCTGAATTATACTGTGGGCCCTTTTGCCTCATGGCTGGCTTCAAGATTTGGGGGACTAGGGTAACAGAAAAGTAGCTGAGAGCTAATTTCTCCCCTTAGCTGGGTCTTGGGCACACACAGCTGAGACACATTTGGGGATCTGGCCCAACATTGCTAAGTGTAGTAGTGGGTCACATATCTTTGAGCTAAAAGTCTATCAACAGGATATTAATATTTCAAGAGTTGGAGTGAAAGTAGTGGCTGTGATTTAGAGGAGTGGATTGTGTGCATTGTTGGTGACTATGCTGGAAGTAAGGGGATTTTCTGTCCACGTGATGGGGCTCTGCACTGGATATTATAATGTGTGAGGGGTAAGGCATGTGAACTGGGTGTCAGTGTTACTTAAAATAGTGGTTTTGTTGATATTTAGGGATTATATTGATAGGAATTTCACTTTCATCTCCATAACTAACTCATAGGAGGTGGATGTGAATCACAATTTGAGTTCTCTTTTCTCTATAATCTGTTGAAAGTTTTCCAGCTATTTGCCATCCCTATTGCTTCTACTGCTTTATGGGGATTTCTGAAAGTGTTCCCTATTTATTCAATATTTTGCATATTTAGTAAATTTCGCTTTGATGTGATAAATAATAATTTAAAGTAAGGCAAATTATAAGAATTTCCTGACAAGAAATAAAAGTTGGTGGTGATCACAGAATTTTATAACAAGTAGGAGTAAGAGAATATGGAAGAATGTGGCCCCATGTCTTAGAATTATTTGAAAGACCTAAAAGAAGAGCTAATTCACTAACACGGAATATGTGTTACATTTACATTCTCACAGATCCATTCTTGCATGTGATCTCTCTTTAGGTTTCCTATTTTAGGCCTTGATCTACCACAGCACATGCTTAACTAGTAGCAGATGACTCATCCCATGGAACACACATGCCTAAAGTATATTTAAAAGCTTTTCTGGCTCAGAACGCTTAATACTGGGCATGTTCAGCTGACACATTTTTCAAAAAAACTTCACTATCAGTTTTTATTTCCTGTCTCTGTTATTGGTTGATTGTGTATGGTGCAGTCTTTACAATCATACAAATACTCCCCTCCACTATGTCACCTATGAATTTTTCACAGAGTTTTCACAGAAATTTTTTTTCAGAAGGGTCAGTAAAAATATTTGATGATTACATATATAAAATGTATATACTTATACATATTTTAGACCCTCACGGGTCATCATACTAGGTTTTCTATCTACTCACACTTTAATAATATTCTAACAAACAATCAGCTCTGGATTTGGAATAAAGCATGAATGGAGATCATTGTGAACAATTCCTCTCTAATACTACTGATGTCTCTGCTCAGCTCAGAAACATTTCAGTGAAATCCCATACTTTCAATTTACAAAAATGTGTAGCAACTCCACCATCTTCCAGCCACCTTCAACTGACATTGTGTTTCTCGAATAGGTCACTATGGCATCTGCTTGGAAATATTTGACTCAATTCTTTTTGCAAATGTACAAGAAAAGTCATTTATTTTTAGCTTTATACAAATATTTCAGATCTGTTTAAGATTGATTTCATTAAAATAGTCACTGTTGTTTAAACCCATTTTATGCCATTTCTTTATGCCGTGTTTTATCATGTTTTACCTTCCATTTAGGAAGGTATTAAATGTTTATAGTGGGCCAGATCACACCCTCTAATGTTAAAGCTCACAGGGAGAGACTCTGGGGAGCAAATCTCCCCCAAAACCTGCTCAGAGAGCTCTCTTCCCCTCCATCATCCCATCAGGGAAGCAGAGTTTGTGGAAATGGCTCAATGGAAGTCTTGCTATTCCACAGGTCTTTCATCTGGAGACCCTGTACATTCACACAGTGGATATCAAGAGCTACAAGTCTACTTCTGGAGTGAAAAGACCAGGTTTCAAAGCCTGGCCACTCTAAGAGTGTGTTTTATCTAGTACTTTTGACTCTTGACTGCAGCCCATGGAGCATTTATATGCTACAATCTGTTACCAGATGTGCTCATTACTTTGGGGTATGCTCCTTTATTAGGGTTACTCTTCTGGGGGTGCACTGTAATTCTATTAATGTGTGGCTTGTGTCACTAGTGTGTTCATATGGAGGCCATAGAGCCCATAGAGCCAACCTGCAGGACCTAGGTTCCCCAGGGCTGGTTCCTCCAGCCCTAGAACTAGATGAATGTACACAGACAGAGAGAGAGAGAGAAAGTCTGAGCAGACTGAGTCAATCAGCACTCTCCTGCTAATCCTCTCATATATCCCTGTACTTAATGGGCTGGGCTAAGGGTAGCAGCTTGAAAGTGCTGCTTATGCACCCTTGGTCTTGATAGGCTAGGCTGGATAGCACTTTCATCTGCCCCACCCTCTCATGTGCTCCAAGTTTAGCACATTCCTATCCCACTTTCATGTTACAATTGTACTGGTAGTAACCTACCTGATGAGCAAGCCCCACAGTGTTTTGGGGCACTACAGGGATCTTTAGCTTAGATAAAAGCAGCGTTGCTGCAAAGTAAATTGGGAAAGCTAAAAACACAAAAGAGTAAAATTCAGAGAGCGAGAGAAAAGCAATCAACTTAACTATAAGGGTTATTTATTGAAAGTAATAATAACCATACAAGGAGAGCCTAAAGCATCCATTATTAAAGGGTTAAGGTTATTAAAGGGTAATACCTGAGTCAGAAAGGAAAACACAGGGGGGAAGGGTGAATGTCACCACTCCATGAAGCTTGAACTGGTCAGGGTTCCCAGGTGATGGTAGTAGCTCAGGGTCCTGAGGGTAGAAGACCAGCAGAGCCCCCAGCATGATCAGTCAGGCAATGATGGAGTCCCAATGGAACTGATGCACAGTTTGAGTCTAAGCATCAGAACACGGACTTGGGCACAGGTAGCGTTTTTTGTAGAGAAAATACAATGGTTCAAGGGAGAACAATAGACTGTTTATGGGTAAATGGATGACTCAAGGGTTTTATTTAAGCTAGACAGTAGGAGCTGTTCACTCTTGGCTATGGATGAGGTTTTCTTCCAGGGAGCTTGCAAGGCAACTAGGCTGCTTCAGTATTTTGGATATCAAAGATTTATTACTAGAACTGGTCTGATAATTGCTAAGCTGGGTGTGTGCGGGCATAGGTTCATTAGCATGTGGAGCAGAGATTCCCATGATGCAGTGCATCCCTGATTTTTCTGGTCTCAGAGTTTAGTGCAGTTCTCTGGTCCTTATTCTTTGTGCTAATTCCTGTCCCATCTTTCATGCAGATGAGGCTATGGGAGTTGTCTCTGTTCTTCATTCTGTATGCAAATGAAGATGTCTTTAATCTTGTCACCTTGTCAGGAGGGGTTTAGGTGCGACTCCCAATGCCCTTCATTGTTCTCTAAAAGCCTTTTCTCTGTTCATTTTGGTTCAAACAGAAAGAGGTGCGGGGCAGCAGTCTTTCATGAGTCAGAGAGTCTAGATGCTGTGCCCTGGTTCCCCAAAAGCACAGAGCTGATGGATATGAAATCAGAGGGAAGCCTGGTGCAGGCAATCTACACTTTGGTCACAAACAAACTACATTACATCACACTTTGGTCTACAAAGGAGCAGTAATTTCTAGAGTGGGGCACAACCATTTCCATCAACTCCCTCCTCTCTAACCTATGACTCTCCAAAATGGAGACACAGATGCATACATCTTCTGCTCAGTAGGGGGAGAAAGCAGATACTCTTGGAGAAAGACCCTGACTCAAAGAGTGAGCTCATACTGGAACAGCAAGGGAAGCTGAATGCAGGGAAGCAGTGAACTGTGTGTGAACAGGCTATGGCTGGCAGCCATAGCAACTAGGGGTAGGTCCATGCAGAAACTATGGGAGAGCAGCATAGATGGGGAAGGGAATCAGTACACAGGGGACCCACCAAGACACACCACTAACAAATTAGAGGAGATGGCAGGTCTCAGAGACTGGACTGATCTAGAGAGGCACCCCAACCCTAGGAGCCATAACACTGTAGTAGACCCCTCACCCATCCCACAATAGGAACCATTATTATTTCACCTGAAATTGCAGCTGTTTTAGCCACCATGCTAGTGGACAAGCCCCAGTAAAATATTCCTCCATTTAGCCACAAGGCCAAATTATTATCACAACACACTACAGTTAGTAAGCTAGCACCTGAAGCACCTTCAATGTTTGCCTCCAAGTTGTAGTACCCTGGGCAGATCACTGGTACCTTAGAGGTTTGATGTATCCATGTAAGGAGTAGTAGTAATGATTACACTTTTTTGAATACACATGAATTTATTCCTATTGTGTGCAGCCCTTTTATGTTCATTTTCCATGAACACTTGAATTGCCCAAGTAGCATGAAAAAAAAATGTATATATAAAATCTACAATTCAAGTGCTTCCAAATGCAAACAAAGCATTTGCATGTTCATTCTAACAAGTGGCAGAAACAATACAATGGAACTTATCTAACCAGTTACAACTCACCACACAGCTCTGAGAGTGTCTGTAAGTCGGACTATTTCTGATCAAACCAGGTGTATTGTCAAAAGTAAGAGAATTAAAAATTGCAGTCTGCTTGCAGATATTCCATGAGCAGAGAGACTAAGCTCAGTTGTGTTGGCAATTATTTGTTTAGCTTTAATGGTTACAATGATACCAATAGCAGTTTTAGTCCCTGATCCTGCACACACTGATGCATGGACCTTTACTCAGGGGAGTACTCCCAGCTGCTGCTGTTACTAATTACTACAGGGGAAGAAATCCCAGATTAAAGTTACACATGTGACTGGGTATTTACAAATTCAGGGAATTAATGCTACCCATTGCTGGGTTTGACTACAGCAGGCCAGGAAAATAAGGATGAGAAAGTTCACTAATAGCTCAGATGCAAATACTCTAAGTAGAGTGTTATTGCACAGATTCTGGTTTAACTCAAATTGACACCAAATTAATAAAAATCTCTAGCCACATTTCCTTCCAGGCAGTTCTACCAGCAGTAAACTCAAATATAGAAAGTACAGACCATATAAAGTAGCACTTCTGTTTCTTCAGCACTCTCTGCCCTAGCAGCCTCCCACTTCCCTTTTGCTTTTTCCTGGTCTAAGAGAACCACTCCTACCTTTAACCTGTTGAACTTTAATATCTCAGCTGCACCTAATTATCTCCTAGCCGGCTTTGAAGCTGGGGTGGATTTTCAGCCTGAAAGCACAGGCTATTGTCTGGTATAGCAGCACCTCTTCACCAGGGAACCACTAGAGTGGGGTAAGGCAGGGTTTCTAGGTCCTGCAAGTCATTCTGTGGGCAGACTCCTGTGCCTGTAGGGATACTATTGACTTCAATGAAGGCCCATTGACTTTCCATAGGGGCTTAAGGGTCTAGCTGTGTGGATTAGTATGCAGATCAGGCCTGTCTTTGGCCATAAGACCGGGGGGGGGAATATGCCACCAAAAAAAAGTAAAATGTTGATAATTTCCAAATAAGGTCATTCTAGTCAGTCTTTAGCACTCTCTGTGGGTGTTTTCCCATAGGAAGAATTTATACTAGGTTTAATTTTTTAAAGGATGAAATGCAGTCACGACTGGGGAGAAAATATATATGCAGGCTATTATTAAAATTAGGAGCCATTTGAATAGCTTCTCTAGTGCTTGAGTTTGGAAGATGTTAAAAAGAAAACCATCCAGGGTCATTTACTTGAAACGTTATGGTAAATTGCTGTTTGTGGTTCGTAATATGCAATATTTGTTTCATGTGTGGACATCACTGTGCTTTGCTTCAAATAATGAACGTCTCTTAACAGAAAGGAAGGCTAGCCAGGCCAGCAATAATGGATGCTCCCACACTTCATGAACACAACAGAGGCAGGTTATAAGTAGAGGTAGGCTAGCTCAGTGGCTTGAGCTTTGGCCTGCTAAAGCCAGGCTTGGGAGTTCAATCCTTGAGGGGGGCCATTTAGGGATATGGAGCAAAAATCTGTTGGACAATTTAAGTAGGGATGGGCTCTGCTTTGAGTAGGGAGTTAGATTAGATGATGATCCCTGAGGTAGGGTGACCAGATGTCCCAATTCTACAGGGACAGTCCCAATTTTGGGGTCTTTTTCTTAATATAGGCTCCTATTACCCCCCACCCCAGTCCCGATTTTTCATGTTTGCTGTCTGGTCACCCTATCCTGAGGTCCCTTCCAACTCTGATATTCTATTCTATTGCTTGGGCTAACTGGGCATCATTAGTGTACCCATTCAAGACTAGGAAGTGTAAAGCAAAGATTAAGGTCATGAACTGGAGATATATTGGTCTGGCCACAATTTTTCTTCTGAGTCCCTATGGCAGATTTCAGCACTGTTGACCTGTTATTCATGGAAGCAATGTCCTAGGTCAGGTCATTTAGACATCCCTCATTTTTATTTTCTCCCTTAGGATACCAGCTGCTATAAAAGAATAACCTCCTTGACCTCAGCCATCATCTCACTGTGGGTTTTCATCCTTGAGGCTGTTAATTGAAACCACAGAATCACAAAAGCAGTTCTCTACACAGTTTAGCCCCATATCATGTGAAGCCTGCATCCCAGCTAAGAATGCATGTATACTGATAATTATGACTGACATTGCCTATTAGAGTAGGATACAAAATCACATAACAGTGTAGCCTTTTTTTTAAATGGTCTTGCAACCCTTCTACATCTGGCTTAATGTTTCTACAAATAGCTTGACCTTTAGAGGAGAGGGAGGGAAAAGCGGGCAGTGTTCTGAGCTTTAAATGATTCCCATTTGTAACTCCATGAATGGCACATTTGGTCCAATTTCCTATCTCTGGCATTTCTAATCTGTCATGATATAAACAGTTCGTAGGATGTAAACTCCCCCCCCCCCCCCCGAGGGAAAAGTGCAATCAAATTGGCACCCCAGCCAGAAGCCAGCTATGCAGTATTATCAGAAACATGTCGTTTCTCAGACTCTGCAACAATTCCATGGGGTTCGCCTCTGACCATTAGTGTGATGCTGAGTACAGTAAGCCTGGTTCTCCACTGCCTTATACCTTGAAAAGTGAGCACAGAGTGCGTGTCAAGGCTATGGAGAATTGTGATTTAATAGTGTTTACATACACTCTACACTTCCTTTGCATAGGTGGAGATGGGCACACCAGATGCAAGGCAGTGGAGAATGAGTCTTTTTTATCTGGCATACCTTTCTGTTGTTTGAAAATCAAAAATATGTTTTTAAAAAAAATGCGTGGAAAGTAAATGAGAACGTTTACTGAAACTATGAAAAGAAGGTGTTCAAACTCAAGGGCACATACTGAACATGGGGTATTCATTGATGACAGTCTGAATCACTTTCCAATGTAAATAAGAAAGAAAACAAATGTCTCGTGTAATGGCCACATCTGATTGTTTGCTAGAGATTTGGACATAGTCCAGTTCCATTCTCTGCCTGCCCTTAAAAATCTTTTCAGCTAGAATGTTCTGCATGCTTAAGTACACTTCAGTTCAGCTGGAAGATTCAAGCCTGAAAGCTCCCCCTTTAACTACCGATGCCCTTGCCAGGAAGGAAGCTTCCCCATAATTACAGTGTATGGTATATATTTATAGTTAGAACAGAAGTCCAGAAGGGCACTCTCCCTTATACAGTGAAATCCAGCTCACGGATCTGGAATTAAAGGAAGACAAGCAATGATGTCATCACAAAGATTTAAAAGGCAAGAAGAGAAGCGGGATGAGGTGGTTAGTGTCTCAAGAAACAGCAACAACAACAAAATCCCCTTTACTCCCAGAGAGAGCTCTACCTTTTCTTTTGAATTTATTTCCATTTCTTCCTCATATCATTTTCTATTCAGTAGAAAAAATTGCCTAGGCTATTTTTAAAAACAGACAGAGGACTCTTGCTTCCATGATTTTCATCCTGAGTCCCCGGTTCAGGAAAGAATTTAAGCACATGCTTAAATCCATCTGTGCTCAGCAAAGCATGTAAGCAAGTGCTTAAGCCCCATTGGAGTTAAAGCACAATGCTTTGCTGAACTGAGGCCCTAGTGAATCTCACAGGCTTTCTCACATAAGAATTTTTATCCTCTTGCTTTTGTGCTCACGTTTCCTCATTTGTTGTTATCGGGCTGATTTGAATAGGAATGCCAAGTCTTAAAATTCCATTTCCACTCCCATCATGCCAAAGCCTTCAAGATAAATATTTAGAGCTGTCTGAATTACTAGATCTAAATTAACCCTTCCCGCCCCTAAAAATTATTCCCAAAACCTATCCTCATTTCATGGAATGCATTCACAAGGATTCACTGATTGATTAAAAGGAACAATTTTCTGTCTTTTCTGTAAACTTCTATTTAATATTTATTATTCATATTGTGGTGTGATTAGTCATCCACATCATATACAGTAAACCCTCGATTTAACGGACCTCGATTTAACGGACTTCGGATGCAACGGACAAAATTTCTGAGCAAGTCTGATGCATCCGAAATCCATTTCTCGCGGGCAGGCTGCCGGCTCCCGGCTGCCGCCCGGGTCCAGGCAGCAGGCGGGCTGGCTGCCGGCTCCTGGCTCCCGCCCGAGTCCCGCCAGTGGGCGGGCTGGCTGGCTGCCGGGTCCGGCCTGCGGGTGGGCTGGCTGCTGGCTCCCGCCCGGGTCCCGCCTGCGGGTGGGCTGCCGGCTCCCGGCTCCTGCCCGAGTCCCACCTGTGGGCGGGCTGGCTGCCGGGTCCTGGCTGCCGCCCGGGTCTCAGCAGCCGGGACCCGGGCGGGCTGGCTGACGGCTCCCGGCTGCCGCCCGGGTCCCGGCAGCGGGCGGGCTGGCTGCCGGCTCCCAGCTGCCGCCCGGGTCCCGGCAGCAGGCGGGCTGCGGAGCTGCTGCCCCGACCCTGTGGCGGGTGGGCTGCTGCTCCGACAGCTCGGTTTTTTTTTTATTATTAAATAACGGACTTTTTGATTTAACGGACACCCCCTCGCCCGAATTAGTCCGTTAAATGGAGGTTTTACTGTAATATCGTCTCTATTCTTCAATAGCACACCTGACTTAAAGTATAAAAAGAGCAGTGAATAACAAATAGCTCACTTCCTGTATGATTTTTTTTAAAAATGATGCATGCTAAAATTCATGAACATCTTGAAATTTAGGAATACGTTTGTGAACACCCAGTGGAGGCCGGAATACTCATGAATAATATGATGATACATATAATAGCAAATCTAACTTAGTGCTTTTATTCATAAAAGTACCAGAGGATAACAGAGGCTTGATCTAAACTTAAAACTTATATCAACATAGTATTTTGGTTAGGAGTGTGAAAAACCACATCCCTGACCAACATAGTTATGCTGACAAAATCCCAGTGTAGACATAGTTATGTGGTGGGGGGAGTGCTTCTCTCTACAACCTTCTGTTGGTGTACACTCCATCTGCACTAGGAGGATAGTGCCAGCATAGGTCCTGTATTGTAGGCACAACCTAAAACTCTTTACAGCAAAAGAACAAAGACCGACAAATAATGGATAACAAATGCACTTTTGATATTAACCTTCTAGTGTCTGTACTAAAGTTTGTGTGAAAATCCGGATTTATAAACATTTTCACAAATAAACAGGTGGCCATTTATATACTAACAAATAACAGATAATGTGAACCCACATAAACAAAGCAGAGTGAACTCACCGTGTTGATTTTTTAAGATATGCACAGCATCATTAACCCCAAAAGTTCAAAAATCAGGAGTCGGTTTCAACAATTGTGATTCACCCCAACATTGTGACATTTTTAAATTTAAAATCATAGTTCTGGTCATTCTTCATTTTTGAACTCCCCTGCCTATGCCCAGTGTGAGAGCTCATTAGTCTTGCGAACTCTCACAAAATGTACAGAAAGTTGACTTTGCCCGCCCCCATAGCAGAAGTTCTTGCTGGAAGACCCCACTGAAATCAGGGCCCCGTTATTCACTGTACAAACACATAGTAAGAGATAGTCATTGCCCAGAAACATTTATAATCTAGTGCAATTGCTTTCCAGTCACGTCTGTGCAATGGATAGCTGCCTCCCAGCCTGAGAGGATGGAACCAATGGGATCAGGTGTTAGCCAGAGGACCCCTGGGCTTTATAAAAAGGGCTGACTCAGAGGGAGAACTGCAAGAAGTAGTTCAGGCTCCTGAGGGAGGCAAGGTGTGAGGGAAGCAGGGCAGGGGTAGTTGTTAATCTGTTAGAGAAAGGGTCTATAGGAAGAAAGACTTGGGAAGCAAAAAGAGCTAAAAGAGCAGGGGAGAACTCTGAAGGGCCTGGGAGGTAGGGTGAAGATCAGGGAATGATGGTGAGGTGGCGGGGGGAACTCTGAGTGGGACTCTAGTGACTGTAGCTTGGGAGTCAATGCTCTGTAACAGCAAAGAAGACCTTAGAGATAGCCTAGAAGAGGGGCTGAAGAATAGGCCAAGCAGCATAGAAGAATCTCTTGTTTGAAAGATTTGGTTGAACTTCTGTTACGCTGGAAGGGGACTGAGCTTGAAAGGTGCCTAGCCTGAAGGGCTGTCATGCAAGCTTCAGACCACTATGAAACCAGAATGACAAAAAATGGGGGTTGTCGGAGTAAAAGAACCCAGCTCAAGGGAGTGCCCCACTGGTGAGTCCCTGTCCAACCCCCAATAACAGTCCCACATAGTAGCAATATGAATCCTTGTTTAATAATAAGGGCTATGAAGGGTACAGAATTATTAAGAGCAGGTGGTAGAAGGTGCTAGGCTTTGAACTTGTAATCCCAAGGCTTACAGTTCAGTGCATCTTCCACTAGACTAGAAGACATTGCAGTTGAATAAATCTTGCTCTAACTTTGCCTCCTTGAAATCAGGTGATGGGCTATAATTTAATGTGAGACTACCTGCATCAAGGACCAAAACACATTAACCCTGAGAGCTAGCAATACTAGAGCATGTGCTTCTATTAGCCAACAAGCTCTGCCTCAAGACACAAAGCCACAAAATTGGCATAATGGGCTCCCCCATGCTTGGTGTGGAAGGCATATTGAAGCATAACTGGAGCGTGACTATGCTCTGTTATTCCCCATCTGCTGAAACAAATGGCCCCTTGGAGCTGGCTGCAGTGTAGAACAGCCCTAAGGCTTTTCCAGGTTGCATGATGGGCTGAATCAACCCTTGGACAGTCCCAGGATTGGAAGGCTGTAAAAAGGTGGGGGGTAGGGAGGTAGCCTTTACAAGAAGTGCATGCAATGAGAGGTGTGTTCGTGTTGTCCCATAGCCAAAGCCAAAAGAATAGAAAAGGGTTCAAGTAGCCATATGATATGAAAACATTAGGATTTACAAACATCTAGTTATTGGTTCTGTCGCACCCATTGACCTATCTCCAGAAGCAAGGCAAAGTTCACAGTCACTTACAAGAGGCAAACATCTCCATCTACACACCATTATTGTAGCATTTACGATGGGGGCTAATGACAGAACAATCATTATGCTAATGACTGTTGAGGAAGACCCTTAGGTTGACTGCACACAGTACATGCCTTGCCAGGCAGCTCATCATGCATTTACTTGGAACAGTTGTGGTCCAACAGAGGTCACTTATTTTTTCTGGCCAGGTGTCTATGGAATGGCCAGGGTACACATTGCAGACACATGCTCCTCAAATAAAGACCAGCTGCTACACATGCTTCAAAAGGACAGTTGGGTGTGTAACATTAGAGTGACTGTGTACATGTACAATTTGCAGGATGACTTCCAAATGGCATTGGGAATCCCAGCTCAGTTTGTATATGTAACTGAATTCAGCATCATAGGCAAGGTGAGTTCACAAGTACACAAGACAATAGGGCACATGGTGTTTGTAACATTTGCAAAACCCCTACTTTTACACACCTCTCCAGCATTAAAGTATTTTGAAGTGAGTTTGATCTCCACTAGTCACTGCCATTGTCCAGTTTCCTTGGCACTGACCTTGCCTAGACACACAGACTCTCTGTTTTCTGTTCCCCTTTTACTCTGCTGGAAACTGCTAGTACTTTTTCCATGTCCTCCAGCAGATTGTGTTGTATGGGAGGAGTTAATCAAAGCATATTTAAAAGCAGGTAACAGCTAGGGATTGGAAATATTTACATGCCAGAAAAAAAGATGTTCATTTGAAAAAAATATGCACACATTTGCATGTAATGATCTCAGCTGAAATATATATCAGTGGCTATCTTCTTTAAACCTTTGACTGGCACATGAGAAAACAGTGCTTAAAAAAAAGCATTATTAACAACAGTTAAACCACTCATCCCACTACTGGTTGAAGTGAGGTGAGAAAAAAATGAGTGAAAATCTAGATGGCTGCCTTGCAGCAAAAATGTATAAAAATGAATATACAGTCACCCTGTTACCATCCACTCCTGCACAAGGCTGTATAATTTTAGATAAACATCCAGTCTTTTAGGTGCTTAAATGAATGGAATTAGATGTGCTTGTCCCATCACTAGTGAAGCTAAATCTCTATAAAACGCTTGATATAATATACTCTTCATGTGCAATGTGTTCAAATAACCATGCCTTCAGCTATGGTACAGCTGAGTGTCTGATGCAATAAAGCATCAATAGAAGGCTCTATCACTCCAAAGAAATGAACTACACAGGAGAGGAAGTGAAGATGGTAGGACACTTGAAACAAACCTCTACATGCAGAGGAATTCCCTCACTCTGTTACTGAAAAGATTTTTTTTCTCCTCTTTTGTTCTCACAAGACTTTAAACCTCCTGATTTGTAGCAACTGCTTTCATAAAGGAAGCAGGTAAATAAAACTCCCAAAACATGCGTCTTTGAAAACATGCCGTTATCAGCACACTGATAGCCCAACTATATTCCCATGAAGTCCAAATACTGTTCTTTTTAGAAAGTGTAATCCATGTTAGCAACTTACTTCTGTGGGAACTGGGTTTAGAAGCCTAAAAATGTTATGTTAGCATCAAGTGCCTTGCATAAAGACAACATGTTTATACTTCAGATGCACTGGGAACATTATCCACAATAAGAGGCAGAAACAGATACTTTTCTTGCTGATGACACAATAATATGCTAATTCCTTTCACTTTTATCTAGAGTTGTTGCATAATGAAAGGCATTACCTCTTATTATTAACTCTTCTCCCAATTTAATGGGATGCAGGGGTATTAACTGCCCCCCCTACCCCCAGTAACCTGGAAGTTAATTCCAACTGAGCTTTCCTTTTCCTTTCCTCCGGTACTCAGGGGAAGGCTTTGAGAGTGGTTGTTTGGAAGGCCGCAGGAGAGAATGCCTTTGAAAACATGGGAAAATCCTACTGGGAGACTTATTCTTGAAGAACTGAGAGCCGTGTTTACAGTAAGGAAATTAAAATCATTTAACAAACAGAATAAAGAGCAAGTTTTCAGTATCTTTCCTCTCCTGTGGATGTTGAACTTTTATATTGTGCTATATATACTCATTATTATTTAATGACTGCTGGATTTACTCTATGAAACAACTTCTGTAGGTAGCTTAGAAGTTATTCAAGAATAGCCTCCCTTCTGGAGTGCTCTAAAACATTCTGTTCTGAGAAACAGCTGTCTAGGATTTCAAGAAATTGCTTCTCTAGTATCTGCATGTGCATAAGAGGCTATCATATGTGCTCTTGGGATGTGTTTAATAGGCTTACTAGAGAATGAGGGTGTAACAGGGCAATCTGCTTCTTTAAGGAGAAGGGGTCAGGTACCAGCAAGAACTGCTCAATTATCAGACCCAGCTAGGAAAGAAATATGTGATTATAAAAACCAGCACTTGGCCCATTTGAGAAGATACTGCTGAGGGCTATGGGATTCTGTAGTAGGTCCCGATGCACAGGGAGTGAGGGGTAGAGTTTGTTCTCCATTCAGCATGGAAACAAGGAGAAACGTTTGTGGGATCTGAGACCTATGGTTGATAGAGGAACTACTTTGTATTGACTAGGGCTTATGTTGAAGAAAAAAAATATCCTGAAAGAGATGAGGGTATGATAGTGTCCTTCTAGGTCTAGAGGAACAGGGCACCAGCCTCTAGCTGCTGTCAGAAGTATGTCATGTATTAGAACAGGGGAACCAGCATGTGGCTCCGAAGCTACATGTGACTCTTCAAAAGTTAATACACAGCTCCTTGTATAGGCAATGACTGCAGGGCTGGAGCTAACTTTCCAATGTGCCAGAGGAGGGGAGGGCATGCTCACTGATCCCCCACTTCCCACCCCCTCCCCTGAGCCTGCCATGCCATCACTCCTCCTCCTCCCCTCCAGAGCCTCCTGCACACAGGCAGCCAAGCCAAGAGGGCCTGCAGGGAGCCAGAGGCAAGTAAGAGGCAGCCAGTCAGGGTCAGGCTAGGCCCTATATAAAGGCTGCCCAGCTGAGAGGCAGTAGTCTCTCTCTGGCCTTCAAAGGGTGAAGGTTTGTCTCCTGGGTGAAGAGACAAGCACCAGGGACAGTACAGTGTTGGCCAGGTGGGGGGAGCTGATGGGAACTCCAGCCCAGTACCTGCCAGGCTGCAGGCCCTGAGGGAAGGGCCTAGCCGGTGCAAAGGGGCCGAAGGGGAAGCGGCCCAGGGAGAGAGATGGACAAGGGGAGAGAAGGAGGGCAGGAAGGCTGCTGCCAAAGGGTCCCTGGGCTGGGACCCTGTAAGAGAGTACCCTTCCCCCACTCTAAACTCTAGGGTAAAAGTGTGGGGGTCTCTTATATGCAAGACCAAATAACTTTAAGCTACTTTCCCAGCCTAAGTTATATCCTTTCCCCCAAAACCCAAACTCCTCCAGTTGGGGATTGGGACCTGCTGCCACCATCAATGTGAGTATTCCAAAACCATGGAGTGGGGCACATTGAAACCCCCGATGAGTAACACCCCCCTCCCTACCTGGGAGATTGAGAACACAGAGACTCCGCTCCACCCCTCCTCCTCGTTGCTACCTAGGAGAGAGATTTAAGCACACAGACCCTCACTAACCATGAGCTGCTTGATCCAAAGGTAGGATCCCTTCACTAGAATTACCAGACAATTCTTATAACAAAAAAAGGTTTATTAAAGAAAAGAGAAAAAAAGCATACAACTTATACAGACTTCACAGATACTTAATTTCCTAGTCTTAACCCCTCTCTTGAGATTTCGCCCCCTAATAAGATTAAGGACACCACAGATCTATTACAAGTTTATACAATCACCAATTCTACTTACTGTTAGTCTAATTTAGCAACTTATTCAAAGAGATGAATAGGAAGGAAATTACATGCTCCCAAAGCCGGGAGAGAGGAGAAGATGCAGACGGCTGAGTGTTGAGATCAAAGTGAAAGTAAAAAACTCTCCCTCCCCTAGGAATGCTAGCTTGACATCACCACCTCTCCTGTTCAGGTTAACCCCTTGCAGGTAAAACAGTAAGTCTAAGGCACTTCCTACTTATGACAGACCCAGTGTAGAGTGCAGGTCTGGGTCTCCCCCCGCATGTACACCCCACCATTGGACGTGGCGATAGCGTACTGCACCAGACCCCTGATACAAGGGGTTAGACTTTGGGGTGTGACTGGCCACCATGGCTGGGGTGCAGAGAAAGATGGATGATAACCTCCCCCAAGGGGAGAGATGTGGACTTGGGGGCATTGCCAGAGGGCAGTGTCCTGATGAGTACACCACGAGCGGGGAGCAATGCGGGTCCAGATGCCAACAGGGCAAGAGATGGATAGAACACCATTGGCAGAGGGTGCTCCTGTTGGACTGAGCTAATTCCCAGACCAACCAACAGAATACACCGTGGTAGTGAGTCCAAATCCCATCACAGCTCTCTTTTTAAATGCAACCTAACAACAACAAAATGTCAGATCCCAAGTAGAAACCACTACAGTATATTTTGCACTATGTTATTTTAAAAAAGCATTTTCACGACTTTGATTATTATCCTAATGTGATTTTACAAACAGAAGGGAGTGTGTAGTGAGTAAAAATGGTGTGTGAAACTGACCTGCCACTTGAAAGAGAGAGAAGAAATAAAAATGTGTCTGTTCTTTAATTCTCATTGTATCTCCTTGGGAAATTTAAGTTCAGTGTATATTTAAGGATTGTGGGGTGGGGAAGGTGGCTTCCAGATTTAACTACTTAGTATACTTCTAACCTGTTCTTTGAATGTAATTAGATATTCATAAATGAAAAAAGCCATTTATACTTACCGTAGTAGTATAGTGAAAGTAGCAAAGCTTCTAAGTGTAGACAAGCCCTTACGTACTTTTAAAACTTTACCCAGAAGTACTAGCAGCATAAGAAAATTCTTATAAAATTTCTAGTCCAGTGTTGTAGATTCAGCTAAGTTAGTAAATATTAGGCTAAAACTATTATGGACAATTCAGTTGGCTCCTGATGACATGAAGAATTAGAATATTCCATTTAAAACTAAATACAAATACTAATGTATGAAATAGAAGGATTTTCAGCCCTGCTTTAATACACTTCTAAATGCAGCCTTAGGTATGGAGCCATTAGGTTTTTCAGTTAGAATCAGCCTTCGTTTCAGAAAGGAAAGTATAATAAGTAATATTTATATAATACTTTTTAAATGGGCTGGCACTGTTCCAGGCCAGGGTTGGCAACACACAGTGAAGATCATTTCAAACAATATGAAAAGAAAAAGCAGATGACTATCACACTCAAGCCCACCCTCCACATTTGAAACGCACGTTGCAGCCACTTGAATGCTGGGATAGCTGCCCATAATACACCGCTCCCAATGCAGCTGCAAGTGCCACAAATGTGATCATGCTAGTGTGCTTGCAGCTGTCAGTGTGGACAGAGTGGAGCGCTTTCGGACGTGCACTCTCCAAAGACCGGTTTAACCCAAAGTGCTCTACAGCTGCAAGTGTAGCCATACCTTGTGACTGTTACAAAAGCAGTGCAGACTAAGGTGGAGTCAACAGGCAATTTTACAATGGTGAAAGTTCAGAAAGCAGTTTGGTTAATTAAGGTGTTGAAATTAAATCAAGCAGGTTGTGAGAGTGGTTCTTAGAGAGCGAATAGGTAGACAGAGAGATACTAATGTGCAAATTAATTTAGCATACAAAAAGAGACAAGCTCTCAGATGATTAAAGTTAATGCCACACCCTAGCAGTTTTCAACCTTTTTTCATTTGTGGACCCCTACAAAATTTAGCATGTCAGTGTGGACCCCTTTGAAAATCTTAGAGATACTCTGCTGACCTCCAGGGGTCCATGGACCACAGGTTGAAAAACCACTATTCTATGGTAATGACAAACCTTTCATACACCACTTAGAGTCTATGTGTTGTATAAAAGCTAGATGAAATATAAGAATGAACAGTGAATACTGTTTCTCTAGCTCAGAGTGAAAACATCAGAATCAGTGATAACTAAATAAGCCTGCGTTGTAACTTGCAAGGCCAAGCTAAACTACTTGTACCAGCCAACCTAAAACAGAAAGTCTGTTTTCAGAAAGAGATAAGTGACTTTATAAAACAACTATATGTAGAAACTGCTATCCCTGTTATGCTTTGCTGTTTGTTTCTGAATTTGTGTAATAAATGGGCCAAACAGATTATTGTGATCTGCTATGCCCTAAAAGTAGATATGTGAAAAAAAGAATACCTGAAAGAGTAAAGATAGTAAGATGTATGTTTAAGTTAAGTAGATAGAAGAATGAATGTGAATGTATGTATAGTTTAAATAGTAAAGCAAAGTTACCAGAACCAGCCCAACTACTGTTTCAACATTGCTGGGCCGAAGAATATGCAGTATGAAGATAACTGAATGACCCTGAAGGGTGGGCCTAGATCTGCGCAGCCATCGCCAGATGATGAGGCTGAAGTGTGAAGAAAGAAGATAGAGAAGGTACCCCATAGTCATCATGAAAATACCATCTGCTGATTGATTATCACTTCGAGTGTTGCAACAGTATGACAAGGTGATTTCCATAGACCTGAATTGGGACAGATTCCTATAAAAATCCAACTCAGACAAGTGAGAAACTGAGTCTGGTTCTGCGACCATCTATGCTCCAGGGGCATCCATCTGAAAGATGGATGAGACTACGGCCCTTCACCCTTGTGGACAGGCTACATGGCCAGTATCTTGTCACAAGCAACGTTTAAGCTGGTAACTATAACAACTTTATAGAACTTCATAGGAATGAATGAATGAGTGCATGTGTGTGTGTGTGTGTGTGTAGTAGTAGTAGTAGTGATTGATTGTCTTATCTTTTCTGTCTGTACTTACAATAAATGTTGCATTTGCCTTCTCCCCTTTATAAGATCCTGCTGGTCTTTATTTGGTACAACATATGGAATCCACAGACCACAAGTTGAAAACCATTGCCATACACCATAAATATTGTAATGTTCAGATGCAGAAAGAGAAATGTGACAAAGTTCACTGCTTCTGGTATTTAAAACAGACAAAGGAAAGAAGTGATTATTTAACGAGGATAGGTTTGGGAAGTGTAACGTGTTAACACAGAAGGTAACTGCAGTTAGGAACATGCAATGCAATTAAAGGCAGTGTAAAAGTATTCTAAAGTTCATAACATATACCAATATAGACTGAGGTGAGGTTTTGAAATTAGAAGATAGCTTTTCTGCTCTCACACTCAGTATAGTGTTAAGAGAGAGAGATCAGAGGATGCTTATCTCAACAGCAGGTAATTCACATTCTGACATGCAAAGACAGCACAGCTGCAGGGGATATGTGTGTAAGATACAGGGCAGAACTGAACAGCGATTTAACAAAGCTGGTAGTTCTTAATAACTAGTTCTCAGGAACTGAGTAGAAATAAGATAAAATTGGCCATCAAACAATGAATATTCACAAAAATACAATAAATCCAGTTGAGTTTGAGTTTAAGTTGAGTTGAGTTTAAGACTACATCTATGCTGCACACCACTTGCACCAGTGTGTAGAGTAGGTGTACTTACAGGGCACAGTGAAAAAGCAGGCTGTAGTCACAATGTGATGTGCAATTCCTCCTTTCCCTGCTAGCACTGCCTTTCCCTGCTGCTGGGGTCTTCCACTGTGATGGTGAAAGGTTCCAGCACAGCTCCTCATTGCTGGAGCCTTGTTCTGCCGCAGCTAAAAATAGCAGTGAAGATGGGGGGGAGGCACTGCTTGGGCAAGGAGAGACAACATAGGGTATATATAATAAGGTTCTAGCATGTCTTTACTCTGCTTGCCTAAGCTATGCCTCACTAGCTACACTGTGTTGGGGTGTGCAGTGTATGTACTCTACATGCTGCCAAAAGGAGTGTGCAGTGTTGACATACATTTAGTTACGTACTGAAACCAAAGATTAAGGATTTTTTAAGACAGTGATGGCAACTTGTGGCCCATAGACCACACTCAGCCCATCAGCGTAATCCGATGGGGAGTTGCACGACAGTGGTTACACTGACCATTCACAGGCACGGCTGCCCACAGATCCTGGTGGCCGCAATTTGCCATTCCCGGCCAATGGGAGCTGTGGGAAGTGGTGTGGGCCGCAGGGACATGCTGTCCTGTCAGCAGATTACCCTTATGGCCGCGTGCGGCCTTTGCGGGTTGCAGGTTACCCACCATTGTTTTAAGCAGTGAACCACATAATTTACTGAGCCAAGTGAAGTGAGCTCACACAAGATATGAACAATAATTCTGGCAGTTACAGGTTAAAAGCATGACATTTAAATCAACACCGAATCAGTTTGTTGCAATGTTGTCAGATTCAAATCCTAGAATTTAGTCCAGTTATGGTTCTTAGGAGAATTATCCCCAATATTCAGTTATTTAGAGGTTCTATTTCTTTTCTGCTTCTAGTATAAATATTTCTTGGGATTTATTTGGAATCAGAATATCTTAAATAGTATCTCTAGAAGTTAAGTTTGTTAATGTGAAATTTTAATTCAAAGATTCAGAACCATGGTTTAGATTTATGGAACAACAATCTGAACTACAAAGGGAGGAGTCAGAATTCTAGAAAGGTGGTATTTCTACATTTCCCAGCCATATTCAAGCTTCCTTCAAAGCATAGAAATTCCTTATGGAATTTTAGCAGTCAATACTGATTTTTAAATCTCCCTATGCTTCAAAGCAAAGTGGGATTTATCTCACCCTTCCTTTTGTTGACTAGGGAGTCTGCTGGTGATTTCTCATAGAATATGAGGGTTGGAAGGGACCTCAGAAGATCATCTAGTGCAACCCCCTGCTCACAGCAGGACCATGCCCAATCAAATCATCCAACAGATTTTTGCCCCATATCCTAAATGGCCCCTCAAGGATTGAACTCACAATACTACATTTAGCTGACCAATGCTCAAACCACTGAGCCATCCCTCCCCCCAAGATTTCTTCTTTGTAGCTGTGATCTTCAGGAAAGAACTTTCTTTCCTGGGGCTGTTTATTTTTGAGACTTTGGATCTCCACGGCTTCAAAACCCAGGTGCTTCTCAGTAAAGGACTCTTCATTACAAGAAACTCTCTATTGGGAGAACAAAATCACTGAACATTGCTTAAATAAATAAGAGTGCTCTTCTTGGGTCAGGACTGCAATGTCTTAGTGTTAGGATCTCTGGACCTATAATTTGAAAATGTTGGAGATTACTTATTAAATTAATTTATTCTTTTGCACATTGCCAAGTGATACATTAATGGTTGTGATGGAACCATCTAGTTTGCTCAAAGATAAGAAACAAATTATCTCCAAAACTATTTTGTAAATGTTATAGGGACATTCTGGTTTATGGTCTCACTTTTTGTCTTTGTTAATTTTATAGTTTATTTATGTGGGATCTTAGTAGTCTTTAACAAGGAGATGGAGCCTGCACTGATGCAAAGAAAACAAATTTTAGCTCCTTTTGCATATGTTTCTGTGTCACTTGTTAGGAGATGAATTGAAACATCATTTTGATATTAAGTATCTCAAGATTTAACACACTAAAAGGTCTCATTTCTGAGGTTACTCTTTTAGTTTAATACAGGTTATTCAAAGTGTTAAATACAAATCTAGATGTAGGAGGTTGGGGCAAGGGAGGACAGGTCACCCTTGTAGGGTATGTCAACATTGCAATGTAAGCCTGGGCTCACACTCAGGATTGAGCCCAACACCTCACCTCCTTCCACCTACACACGATTCTCTGACTCGGGCTCGGACCTAGGGTCCTAGAACCCTGTTGTGGTAGAGTGCTAGAGCCTGAGTCAAGCTGAGATCCAGGGTTTGAACTTTCTTGCTTTGCAATGATAGATGCAGTCCACCCCAACTCAGGTCCTGGGAGTCCACCAGAGGTATCACACAATCCCATGGACCAATTTCCTTTGTCCTCTCTAAACCAAGACTCTCCAATCAACTCCAGTGAAAATGGAAGCAACTCCCCTTGGTGTAGTGCAGCAGCTCAGGGAGTCAATGTTTAACCCTTCCCTTGTCTTCTGATCACAGAGCTATAAACTCACCTTCACAGACCCTTCTATGTGTGCAATGGAGACTGGACAGAAGAAGATTTTGCAAAGATTCATGGTCACAGAACCAGAGCCAGATTTTGGTACATCTTTGGTGTGAGGCCAACTAAATGGTGGACTTTAGCAAGAGTACCAGGAATGATGATTCATACCAGAAAATAGCAAAGAAGCTGTCAGCACTGCAAATATACCTGACCAGTGCAGGGAGCAGATTAAGCATGTCAAGACTGAGTACAGGAAAACCAGGAACCAGACCCCCACCTCTGGCAACTTGCCAACATCCTGCCCATTTTATGAGGAATTTCATTGGAACTGCACCAAGCACAGAGCCAACAGCGGTGCATGATGACCTCATCACCTAGGACGGTGCCCTGCTGGCCCCAGAATCCAGCATAGGGACTGGGAGCCGGCAGCAGGTGCAGAGTGAGGACAGGGACGTGACATTTTTGCTGAAACGGGACCCAGAGGCCACAGGAGCAGCATGGCCAAGAGCTGAACTCGGAGGAGCTTTTTTAACACCTGGACTAAGGAACAGCCCACCGTGGCACCTGCAGCACAAGACAGAAACACACACACACACACACACACAAGAAGCTGCCCCAGAGTCTCGTCCATTTCTAGCTCTGTTTTAAAGTTTATTAATATTAATGGGAGGGATTTCCAGTCTATTAACCACTGCAAAAGTTATTCGAAGCCCCAGCTAGCAGTTCTTATCTGCTAATGCCAGATAGCACACTGGTGGCTTGGCTCCTCACCTTCATCCCCTGCCACGGGGAGTTCAAAATGACAACCAGGAAATGCAAGTAGTAAAAATGCCTTGAAAGTGATTTTTTACTAGAAAGCACAGATTTTTCCTCGGGCATTCCTGTTTCTTAAAAAATAATAACCTTACATTGCTGTGCCTATAAATACACTGCTCTGTAACCACTCAATAGTGTAACAAACCAATAAAGGTAATCCATAAGTGACAATCATTTGTCCCAAATTCAACATGGGAGTTGAAATTTTGTCCAGAAATATGCCCAGGACCGAGGGGGATAAGGAAGATGGCTGTGGAGTTGTGTGTTTGAATGCAGCCATAACAGGCTAAGCCATGTGGAAGCCAACACCCCATCCTGTTGATTCTCTCATGAATTCTGATCCAGTCATAGGTACTGGTAGTGCAAGCTTTTCCTAAAGCAAGAGCTCCAGATAGGTAGTCACACTTTGGGGAAGGGCATATTTTCAAGGGCCACCTTGGTAACTGACCAGCCCACTCCATTCAGATGTGCTGTTCTGTCACTCTACGTTTGAATATGCTGGTTGCATACACTGTTGGTTTCTCTCTGGCAGCTTGGAATGACATCTACTTTTGCCAACTGGGCACCATAGGAATTGTTATGTCTTCCAAAATCTGGTGCAGACAGTAACTCTGTTTATGCCAATGTCATTTGATGGGAATAGTGTTTCAGCCTGTCCATGAATGTAGACTCCCACTCAGCAGAAAGCACTGGCATCATGGATTTTCCAAGTACAGCCCATGTTGACATTTATAAATTGACCTCTGTGGTCCACAAAAGTCGGCATAGCAATGGAGTAATGCCATCTGCAGTTTATGTGTTCCTTGAAAAGAGCAAACTAGAGGCACATGAGTTCCATCAAAGGTCCTTCTACAGTCTGAAAACCTCATTCTCTCTAAGTCAGCAACTACTGCATGAATATCTTTTATACACACCACCCTGGGAGTAAACCATGTGCTTTGTTTCCTCAGAAACCTCTGCCCATAGTTGACTTTCCAACACCAAAGTGGGTGGCAATGGACCAGTAGCAGTCTTGGGTAGCCAGCTTCCACACAGTTATTGCAGCCCTCTTCTGGACAAGCAAGTCCAGCCTCAGGTGTGTCTTTATGTTGGGGGGAGGGGAAGGGGAGGTGGCAAGCTATTCACAAAGCTCCAGAAATTTAGTTTTCTTCACACAAAAGTTCTGGATTCACTGCTGGTCATTCCAGGTCTGCAAGATGACATAGATTCACCAGTCGGTGTTTGTGATCATGTTCCAGAAGCACTAGTCTACATAGAGGGCATCAGCAATTGTGCAAAGTGTCATGAACAGCATTAACCAGTATAACTCTGCCATGCTTAGGAACTCCTCCTCCATCATAAGCTCTGTCTGGCGCCTTTAGTGGGTCATAAAATGCTACCAAAATGTCCACAAGAGTATTACAGAAGTGTTGCCTATTTCCTGACACAGGAGTGAAAGGGCAAGCATGAGAAGTTGTTCAAAAGGTACCTCTTCCGTGTTGCTGGCTGTAGTAGCTGGGAATGCACAGACCAAAATGATTGGTAGGTAGCATATTTTGCTGGGCTGTTTGAACATCTTGTAACCTGCAGGGTGGATAGCCAGGTTCTCCCAGGGTGCACTACAGTCAAAGGGCTAGACTGGCCACATTTCAGCAGGGTGTTGGAAGCTTGGTATAGTGTTGGTTTGACTTAGGTCTCTGTGCTGCAGTGTAGATTCCTGAGCCCTGGGTTCAAGCCCTCATTAGAAAATTCTTAATGTCAGGTTAACAATCAGTATAGATGCTCATGCCCTGTTCTCTAACCCAAGGTCAGCTGCCTCAAGTCCCACAAATTACATTGCATAGCTACACAACAATTAAATGTCTGTGTCAGCTGTCTCAGGATCATAGGGCTCAAGATTCAGGGTTGTAAACTTGCAGTGTAGATGTTGGACTGGAGCCTCAGCTCTGGGACCTTCCCCCATTGTGGGGCTCCAGCTTGAACCTAGATATCTATACCACAAGTTCATAGCCCCCTGAGCATGAGCCCACATCAGATGACACAGGCCAGCTATGGGTGTTTAATTGCTATATAGGCATACCCATAGGTCTGGAATGTGTGAGGACATTAAAAGCCCTCTGTTTATTCCTTCCCTTACAACCACATAGTTCGCTGGAAGGTGACAAGAGAACATTCATAGAGCTGGAAAGGTCACCCAGGATATAGAAAAAGGATTTTAAAAGCCATTTAAAACATCTCAGGTTTCTCTTGTAGATAAAGTGGCCTAAAATCAGGCCTGGGTTAGAATTTAATATAAGGATACACAATTCAAATGTGAGCTATTTCACTGTATCATTACTTTAGCTTCTTAGTAAAAGAATATTAAAACTTCATATTCAAGAGCCAAAATCAGACCGGTTGGGCATCTCACATCTAATTTTGAAAATGTTGGTCTTACAGTATAAATGCCTTGGCTGGAAAAGCACTTTGTAGATCTTGGTCAGGGAAGGAAGCAAAGAAGGATGAAGGGAAATGCCCAAATTTTTCAAAGATAAATGACTCCTAAATATTAAAATTGGGGGAAGATTTGAGAGCCTGAGGAAAAAAAATCTGTCAATCAGACGTCTCTCTCAAAAAGTTATAGTTGCAAGATATTGGAAGGAAATAGTTCTCTCCCTCTTTTTTTAATTTTATTTACTTTGTATATTTGACAGCACTTGGTGTATAACATATTTCATTATTTCCTGTCTAGTCGGTTTCCTCTGTGTGGCTTTTTCACTAGGGAAATGTAAAACCATACAACTGTCAGATACTCCTGGATAGGTGTAACACCTGAAACCACTTTTAACTCATTTTTTAGACAACTGACTAGATTTAAAGTTAAATAACACCCCTACCCCACCTCAGTATTCAGAACTCTGCTTATAGACCTAACCAGTCTTAACATTTTTTTTCTCTTTGTTGTTGACTTTCTAACAAATTGTTTGTTATAACAGCAGACAATCAAGGTCATCCCCCAATGTAACATCTGCAGACCAGTCCACAGGATGATGAGAAGAAAAATGGAAAGAAAATTAACCTCAAATGAAAGCTGGTAACAGCCTTGACTTCTGAATCTTGATGCACTCCACAAAGGAGCAGTGTTTTTTCTCTTTAAAAAAGGAATTCCCAGACAGAAGGCAAAAATAAGAAACAGGTTTTCTGAGATGACAGTGCCATCTACAGTTATTCCAGGAATTGGGTTTGGTTTGCTGTTCAACTATTTGTTTTCATTTGTGGCACATTAGAAAATGGCTGTTTAAAAGCAGACCCTTTTCAGAAGAGTGTGAGTTTGGCTGTTTTTCAATAAAAAACAAATGCTTTGAATTAACTCCACCCCTAACTTTGGTAAAATACAGATCCAGCTTCAGGTCTGAACTGAAAGGCAGCTCAATTCCAAATCTGGATTTTGCAGCATGGGCCCACTTTCTTTTTTAATCAAATTCTGTTATTCCCTGATTTAGATTTTCTCAATGTACAACTTGCACATGTACAGCTTACAGAGAGTGGATCTGCAGCTCACAGCCCATGATTTTTAGTCCAGTAGTCAGAGCATTCATCTGGTATGTGGGAGTCCTCAAGTTCAATTCCCCCATCAGGAGGAAGGGGAGAAAGGCTTTGAATAAGGATCTCCCAGTTCCCAGGACTGTGCTTTAACCACTGAGCAATGGACCCTTCAGTAACCTCCTCTTCTAATCTATATAAGTTGTTATACTAACTCATCACTATAGTATCTGAGCATCTTCCAGTAGTGCATTAAGCAACATGGCTACACATCTGTCGCATTTGTTCTTTCTCTCCCAAGAGGGAAAAGTGCACAAAGTGTTTTTTGTTTTGGTAGGTTGGTGTGGATTTTGTTGTTGTTGTTGTTCTTAAATATAGCTGTTGCTATGTGTTTATATTAGACAAGGCAAGGTCAAAGTACCTTGCACTTGGAGTGGAAAGTGGTGAGATTTGTGATGGTCCTTAGTTCCTTGGTGAGTTCATTCCAGTCTCAGACCACCTTAGAGAAGGCCTTGTCTCTTGCATGGATAAGCTTTACTCATTTTCTTGCATTATAAGCTGTACTTCATTGCGCCAGAGGAGTGAAGCAGTCAACCACAGTCTTTAAAAAGACTTTAAATGGTCTTTTTTTAAGGTATTCTGGCCCAGGCCATAGAGCACTTTGAAGACAAATACCAAGACCTTAAACATGATTCGAAATTCTATGGGAAGCCAGTGTAGAGAGTAGAGAACAAGTGTGATATGCTCATGGTAGACTGTGTTACTGAGGAGATCAACTAGTACAAAATACTGCAGTGTGAGTCACCTAAGTGCTGAAGGTTTCATCCTCAGATATAATCACACTGCTGTCGTTCATCCAAGAGGTGACAAAGGCATGAATAACCGAGGCCAGGTATTCTTCTGCCAGGATGGGATGGAGTCTCCTAGCCACCCAGAGATTGTAGAAAGGCTTACAGCCTTTGCAATGTGAGAGTGCAGCATCAGCAAGGAAGCCATGAGTACAACTCTACTATAGACTGATCAATTCTGGATGCAAACCTTCAACCAAAGGAAACAACCCTGGAGCTTCAAGCGCCTTAAAAATACTTTCCTCTGCCCACCACCATCACCTCTGTTCCTTTTTTCTCGGGTTCAGCTTCAGCCAACTGTTCTTCATCCATGAGCTGATCTCATCCAAGCCATCTTTGTCATAGTGGTGTGGTCATATGTGGTGAACTTGAAACTATATCTGGGGTACAGATGAAACCCTAGGTATTCCCTCAATCTGTGAAGACAAGCTGCCAGTGAGCTCAGAGGGATCAATAAGCTTATTAAAATGACCTTTCATACCTTTCTCAAACAAAAGTAGTTTTATTTTAAAGTATATTAACTCATTGCTGCCAGAACTAGAAGCAAGTGTCAGATCCCAATAGGAAGCTGGAACCTAGCCCTGTGAGGGCTTGAGATATCATACTTTACAACTGTGACATTTTATGTAGGGAAAAATCTGTATCTGATCCAAGACTGAATTTTAGCAGGGGTAAATTTGAGGTTGGAGGAGAAGGAAACACTTATCTAGCAGGCTGATTAAAAACATTAAATGGTCAATGTTTAAACTGTTCTGGGGTCTGGAGTGGTAGGGTGAAGATCCACAAGTGATGGAAGTGTGGACAAAGAAACAGTGAGGAGATGAAAGGTGCATGAGAAAGTAATTTATCAAATGGCTGTGCAATTTATCACAGGGCTATAACTTCCACATGTGGTGTGCATGTGATATATTAGGAAAATATTAACAGTATTAATAAAATCATTTTCTGTTGGGAAAATCTTGGTGGCTGTTACAACTGTGTAACACTTTCATAGATATAAAAACAGTTTCTCTACACACAGAATTTGTTAGAGGCAACCAATATGTTAGCCTTTTTAAAACACAATCATTTTTGCAGACTTTTCTAGTTCTAATGTTTTTTTAAGTAATAATACTTGAGGTTTAGGGAATTTCTTGGCAAGAGGGCCCATCTGAGAATGAAACTCACTAAACAAATAATTACTTCGGCTTCAGTTACACCTTCAAAGTCAGCAGAAACGCCTAGGTCCACCTAAATAAACAAGAAGCAAAAAGGATCCAGTGAGAAGAGTGGAAGTGTTAGAGGCCATTTACACACAGAAAAAGATCTAGGAGCAATATCTGACAGGCATATTCTGATACTACAACTAAATGTAATGGGGAAGTGTAGCTTAGAGCACTGGTTTTCATTTTTTCATTTGCGGACCCCCAGGCGTCCATGGGGCACAGGTGGAAAATCACTGTTCTATGGTAACAATACCTTTTCATGGACTCACTAAGCCATAGTCTGCAGAACCCCAGGGGTCTGCAGCCCACAACTTGAAACCACTGGTATAGGGGGAATTGGGTAGTGAGTTTTTAAGCCCAATACTGGGCCCCCCTGTCTTCTGTTGCAGAAGCCATCAAAACCTTAAGAGGGCAGCAGTGTGTATACATAACTAAGCCTTGTATGTTCATATAGACTTAGGAAACACAGTTATGTGGAACCCAATAGTGTCCATGTGACTTCCTCATATTCCTAATGTTGTGTAGAGAGCAAAGACTCAACAGAAGGGCTAAGTGGAAAAAGAAATAGCAAGTAAAGGTAACTTTTGTGGTGATTTTGAATTGAAAGCCTTTATGCAGATGAGGAGTCTGTGCCCTGGAAAACATTGGCTATATGTGTGCAATCTGGAAACCTTTTAATGCCAAAAGTACAGACCACTTCCATCTTTTTCTCTTGTTTTTTTTTTTCTTTTCATTATTTTCACTTGTCTTTGCTCTCTACACAACATTTGGTCAGGTGATTTATCGTACACCATATTATTCTTGCACTTTCTGATGTCTGAACTGGAACAACTCAAGACATTTCCTCTCTGCAACCAACAAGTTTCTTGAATGATCTATCTTCATGTATTTCTCTCTAACTCTCTCTGGTGTATTTTCCTGTTATTTCATCATTATGATTTTGGGTTGTTTGTTTTAGCCCCCTTTTCTCGTTTCTACACCTCTTTTTTTTCTCTCCTTTCCTCCACTAGTCCTTGTCTTCCCAACCTTGCCTCCACTACTAGAACTGACCACATTCCGATCTTTCTGTCTCTCTAGGGTGCCACTCCAGCAAACCATGTGCTGAACTTTGAGTATATCAGTAAACACATCAACTTCAATATATTACATGTATCATATTAAGAAGATGTTTAAGTTCTTTACTAGGTCAGGCCTAAGTTCTTATCAAGCGTCTATCACTATGATATGAGTATTCCCTCTCACAGGGCTGGCCCTAACTTTTTTTTTGACGCCACAAGCAAAACAAAAACAAAAAACCCAATCACCGCCTCGCCAAAACAAAAAAAATCCTGAGCGCTGCCCCGCTGGAACAAAAGAAAAAAACTGAGCGCTGCCCCTCCTAAATGAAACCTCCCCCCTCAAGTGCCGCCCCACTGAATCAAACCAAAAAAAACCCTGAGCGCCACCCAGATGAAAAGAAACCCCCTGAGCACCACCCCGCCGAAACAAACAAACAAAAAACCTGAGCGCCGCCCTGCCAAAACAACTCCCCCCCCGAGCACCACCCTACTAATATTAAAAAAAAACAAAACCCTTAGCGCCGCTCCACCACCCCAAGATTGGCCGCCCCTTAGAAGGTGCCACCCCAAGCACATGCTTCATCAGCTGATGCCTGGAGCCGGCCCTGCCCTTCTATCATGCATCATGTCTCTGTTGTGCTGGTTCAGACACTAAATAAGAATATAAAAGGAGTGTGTGAATAAGGTCAGTGGGGTATTTGGCAGGTGTGTCCAGTTACCAGGCAGTCACAGGGCTATTCATCCAGCCTCAGTCCATTCCCCGTGATTAGGGCTGGAGTGGCAGAGGTTGATTAAGAGCTTCTCAACCAGCATCCTGCCACAGTCAGCATATCTAGCAGTATACAACTATAGAGCTACATCATTGCATTGTGTGAAGTCACCCGCTGAACTCCTCTACAACAGACCTATGAATACTCAACTTTCCTAGATGGGACAAAAACAAAAGATGACTGAAGAGTCTGTGATAGTGAGAAAGAGACTAGGAAAGTAAAAATCACACAAAATATTACAATAAAGGAGCAAAACCTCTCCCACTCTTAAAAAGTAAAGACTTCCAGAGAATCTAGTATGATGGGCACTGACCAGTCAAAACTACAGTGATCAAAGATGAGTCACCTTACTCCTAGGCAGTGATCACAGATGAAGGCAAAGTCTTACAAAGGAATTTTAAGCATCAGTTCAAGATACCTGACAACTTTGGTTGAGACAAGTGAAATGACAGCAGACATGCAAGCTAAAAACCATATACAAACCTACCCTGGTATTGATCATGTGACTGAACAGTCTTTTACTGACAAGGATTAAGTTAAGGGTTTGCATTACAGCGTATCTGAAAGTTTACTGAAACACCCTAAGAGACTGCTCAAGACATGATAGGCTTGTGTTTAAGCAACAAGAGTTAAATTAGTTACTGTATTTGTAGTGGTATCTTATTTAAGTCAGGAACTTTTTAAAGGGGATCTAAAGAAAGATGCTATAGACACATCCTGTACTCTCTTGATGTAGCCTTTGGTTTCTTATAACACTTCCTGCTAGGGCAGAAACAAAGAAGCCCAGGGTAGGACAGTCACAGAGTACAGTACAGAGTAGGAGAAAGTTTTGTTACTTCATTTCTATACATAGTTCCTTTTCGTGATAACATGTTTATCTTTGCACCAGTCTATTCATCATAAAGATACCTAGATTTGGCAGACCTCTGTTTTTATGTTATCATTTCAACTGATATCAATGTTTATTTTTAAGATTTTTTATCTTATTGAGTTTAAATGTTCACAGTTGCAGGAAATTAGGAGCGGACAGATAGCAGTACGATGACATTTGATGTTGAGATTCAAAAAGTTAAAGCTTTATAGCCATTAAAATGCAAATTAGCAACATTATATGTCAAAATATGCAAAGTAAATATCTTTAAATCAAATTTGGATAAGTTCTCAAGCAGCATTTTTCTTACCTGGCTTATCTGTACATTTTGATTTTTCTCCATGGAAATATTTTTCATCAGTTTGTGAATGTTAAATGAAATATGTGTTTACCGACATTTACTGATAAAAGTCTAATCCTCCCAGATCTAAAGATATTACAGTAGTCACTGCTCAGTAAACCAGTCTTGGCACAGTGTTCTTGATTTATACAACTGAACTAGGCTTAGGCAATGTTGTAGAAAATAAATTACACCCAAGATAAATTATAGTAGAGCCATTTCCAATATATGTGTTTCTAATGTAGTAATATCTTCATACTTATTTGAGTGCCTGTCAGTGGAAATTCTAAGTGCAAGACTACATCATTTAGGGATTAGCCAAAACTATCATGGACTAGTCTGCCCAGAACCCTTAAAAGGAAGTTGGGTGTTTTCCATGTTTCTGAGATAAGAAAATAAAGCATGATAGGTCATTAGCAGAACACATCAAAGTAATGATCTTTCCTTCCAGTCAAATAAAAAGCCATCATGCACATATATAGCATTCCTTTTTAGGTCATCAGTAAGTGCTGAATTTCTTGATCATAAATATGCCTTTTTAGAAGGGTATCTAGGTATGTGTGTGTGTGTGATTTTATATATATATATATATAAAGGATATATATATATCCTTGTCTGACAATCTCTTAGATGGTATTACAGATAGTAATAATGGTCTTTTTGAGGAAAAGAGAAGTTAAGATGGGCTGGAGCTATTATTGCTACTATTGTTAAAGTCTGATCCTGTTGCTTGAAAGGCAAAATGAGACAACCACACACAAAAGAACAGACAAGAAGGAAAGAAAGAAACCAACGGCAAAGATAGAAAACACAGCTTCTCTCTCTGGTGTTGAGTCTCACTTGCGATCTTGCTGCTGGAAAAACACAGGCTTGGCACATGGTCTTATCAGCAACTCCAAGACCTGGTAAACTCTAAACAGCATCAGGCTGTTTAGGACACTGCATTTAGCGGCCTTTCTGGTCAGTGGCTTACAGCAGAGTTCCAAAATATGCAGTCTTGGCCATCTAAGACTCATTGGACAGAAGGAAAAAGGAGAGAGATAGAAAGGAGAGGAAATAAGTTAGGGACAGTAAAGGACATATGAGGGGAGACAAAGTCTCACATCCCACGTAGTGTTCAGGATTTATCAGACCCAGAAGAAACATTGATGTCATCTAGGTCCCTCTCTCTGGTGCAGTCTGGTCAGTACATCTCTCAGGATCAAAATGACAAAGGCGCACAGACCCAGGAGATGGTGGGCATGGCAGACATGATGGTGAAGCTCCCTCCAGTAGCCAGTTTTAGTCCAAAAGTCTCTTTCTTTAAGGACTCCAAAAGGGAGTTATGAATGCATTAGCCCATACCTTCATTATTTTCTCCTCCAATTAGGCCTAATACTGACATAACAATTTTGGTTCATTTATTTCCTATCCAATATGTTGTTGTTTACCAGGCATGATCTTAATACAGGCCTCGAATTATATTGATAAGTCTTTGATTTAATTCAGACTAAATCTGTCTCTTTTTTTCACTTTTCCCCATCAACAGAGAATCATAAAATCATAGGGCTAGAAGGGACCGCAAGGGTTTTCTAGTCCAATCCCTGCCAAGATGCAGGATTTGTTATGTCTAAACCATCCAAGAGAGATGGCTATCCAGCCTCCTTTTGACAACCTCCAGTGAAGAAGCTTCCACAACCTCCCTAGGCAGTCTGTTCCATTGACTTGCTGATTTTATACATAGGACATTTTTCCTGAGATTTAATATAAATGTGCTATACTGTAGTTTGAACCCATTGCCTCTTGTCCTGCCCTCTGCAGCAGGAGAAAACAACTTTTCTCCATCTTTTTTTATGACAGCCTTTTAAGTAATTGAAAACTGGTATCATGTCCCCCCTTAATCTCCTCCTTTCCAAACTAAACATACCCAGTTCCTTCAGCTTTTGCTCATCTGGCTTGCATTCTGATCCTTTGATCATCTTTGTAGCTCACCTCTGGATCCTTTCCAGTTTCTTTACATCCATTCTATATATTGGTGACCAAAATTGAACACAGTACTCCAGCTGAGGCTAACTAGCACTGAGTAGACTCCCATGACCTGCATGCTATGCCTCTTTTAATGCAACCGAATTGCATTTGCTTTTTTTGCAACAACATCACATTGCTGATTTGTTATTTTAGGTTATTATGACATTTTATAAACTTTTTCACAGTTTCACAGCTCCGCTCACAATTAGGGAAATTTGTGACCAATTGTTACAATAGGCCAAGGGTCCTAATTTTGTGCCTTTAGCCAATTGAGCTCAAAAATATGATACTAATATTTATATATTACTAGACCTATTTAGAGTAAACTGTCAAAAGTGTGAATAAAGCTAGTTTGATGTTGATAAGCAAATGGCAAGGAAAATATGACTTTGGAATTTGTCCAAAGTAGAGGTTAAGAAATTCAGGAAATAGGATCTTAAATTGCCCCACATGTCAAAATATTTATTTATATATTGGATCTTGTTTTCTATTATCCCTTATTTTCAGTTATCTGGACTCTTTGCTGTGATTGCAAAATTAGACTTCAGGACAAAAGAAACTTCACCTGTCCATTTGTCGTCTTGTCTTGTTCTCAAGCTGTTCATAATACATTTAGTACCAGGACTAATTCACTTCCATTAATCCATTGGGAGGTTTGAAGTTGTAACACTTCATCTCTGACCTTTGATCAAAACTCAGAAGCCTGTGGGGGGCATTTTAAAGTGGGTTTTAACTTTATTTGTTTCCACCCCCAAAATTCAGCAAAAGATATTTGGGAAAGGGAAGAGAGGACTGTTTCTGACTATGACTATGGGCCTAATGAATGAGTGACAATAAATGTCTTATGTGGGAAATAAAGTTGCATCCTTGACTTTATCAACTGCAATATGTCCCTGTAAAATTAAAAGCTTTTTTGAGTACTTTTTAATTACAGCCTTGCTTCAGAAATTAGTCGTACAAACAGACTCCAGTAGCAAATGAGTGGTTTTTCTCTGAAGAAGTAAAACCATAAATTTATTTTTCCATGTAATACAGGTTTCCTTCTTTCCTTTGTCCTTGAAGAGTGATCATTTAATTTAAAGTTCCTTAGGCACGTGATCTCCTATTTAAATTGGTAGTAAATAAACAGAAATTGCTTAGAGCACTTTCCACAATCTCATCATCATCACTGAGTTTGAAGGACTATGCTCTGAAACTGTGTATATTGGTTCCCTCTCCTGGACATAAGGCAACAGTACACATCCTTGACTAGCCAATATTTATAACGTCATCCTGAGTCAGTCTTACGATGACAGCTGCTTTGTTGATCCACATAAGTAGAATGGGCTGGGGAGTAGCAGTGGACGTTCACGCACATTGCCTTAATAAAGTGTTTAACTCCTAACTTAGAGACAACACTTCAGGAGTCCCATTCAGACTTTGGCAGTCTGCTGAGACTGTCAAATTGTGTTGGTGGTATTTGATATGGACACCACCCGGAACCAGAATGAAATCACTAAATTCACCTCACACAGGCTACAGAACATATTACTTAGATTTTGGAATAAAGGTACTTGAAACTAAAATACTATAGTGAGGGGGATTTTATAAACACTATGCAGTTGATAAAATCTTCTTCATCTGTGAATCAACTCTTCAAGAAACATCACTTCAAATCCAACCCAGGTTAGATTTAAAATAGTGACTTAAACTGGTGGCATAGAGAGAAAGGGCTGTTCTGTATATCATTTCCAATCACCTGAGACACCCACTACCTCCAAATAGTATATTTAAATAAACCTGTTCATTTAATTAGGCCTCAGTTTTCCCTTCTTAAAACAAGACAAAATCCACATAATTTTTTTTCAAAAAGCCATTGTTTGTGTCCTTCAGTGGTACTATGTTCAGATTAGCATGCATGGACACTCTAGAAATGCATGAAATAAACATGATATAAATTTCTGTAAATACTAGCCCTTCACTAGCTGTAGTAAGCGGAAGAGAGTGTCACGGTGCAGTTGCTAGGCAACGGGGCGCTCCTCTTGGCCACCCCCTGGAAAGGGCGCTGAGCCAAGGTCAGCGTGCTCAAGGTAACGGCTTTCTGCTATCTGTGTGTTTGGGAACGGAACCGTTCCCAGCTGTGTGAGTGTTTACCCCGTCTGTGTGAGAACGAATGCATGGGAAACTATATGGGGAAACTGAGGCAGGACAGCGTGTAACCAATCAGCTTGTTGCTTGCAAATGAGATATGAGTATGTATGAGATGCAAATGTGTGAGTGTACTTAAGCCCACACCTGTGGGTTGTCTGTGGGCTCTTCCGACCTAGCAATGGCTCTGAAGTGCTAGGTACCCCTTTCTGCGGTCGCGCTGATCAGAATCGGGCCCCTCAGCGCCTATTCGAGGGACCGGGCCTTCCAATAAACTCATCTACTTTCTACAACCACGTGTGTGTGCCTTGTCTCGCGAAATCACAACACTAGCAGTCAGAGACACACTGATTTTGGCAAGGATAGCCAAGTCTTATGAAAAGTGCCAGAACCACAAGTTACATTTTCATTCTTTTCCATGACAGAATCTATGGATATATCATATTGCTTAAATGTCTTGTTACCTGAATTTCCTGAAGAGTTGATTCACATATGATAGAGATTTATCACATGCATGATGTTTATCAGATTCTCCTCATTATAGTATTTTACTTTCAAGTATGTTTATTGGAATGTCTCCGCAAACAACGTAATATGTAACTATTAGAGGTGAGCTGGGCCTGAAAAGTTTGGATTCACTCTGGCTGTGAAATTCTGTAAATGTCAGCAATTTGCAGATACAAGATTTTGGTTGTTGTAATACAAAGAAGGGCCTTCTGCAAAGTTCAGATCCAGTTTAACTCGTTTGTGAGGTGGTCAGAAACTATAGTGGTGAGTGGGATAGCTATACCTAAAAATAATAATCCAGATTCAAATTTCCCTCAAGAGTCGGGTATTACAATCTAGAGTTTGGGTTTGAACTCATCTCTAATGTCGTTTGACATTTATGAACCATTTCATATATTTATTCCCGATGAACTTTTTTTTTTCTTGTTAAATATTCACTATTGCTTGTAATTTATTTATTTATTTTTATTCTTGGCTGGTTTCTTAATCATTCCCTGAAGTAAAAGGGCACCAGACTTCTGCAGGCTCCTTAGATTTTGAGTTTTTCATTCTCGATTATCATTTTTATAGGGGGGAAAAAGATTATGTTCTGGTATCTGATGGTACAACTATTTACAGGGTTTGAACTTAGTCAAGGTACAGTATTTAAATGGCAGAATTTAATATATCTTATTTCAGCTTGATACTGAAGGTGGCGCTATGTGTCTACTAATGAAATCAGTCATCAGCAATGAAAGAACAGTAGACTCTCGATTATCCAGGATTGGATTAGCCAGGATGTGGATTAATCAGGATGTCAAAAAAAAATATCAGAGTTACTATTCCAGACTAACACGGCTACCACCCTGATTCTTAAAAAAAAATATGCGCAACTCGCAGGACTGGCTCTGGCTTTGCTGCCACCCCAAGCACACGCACAAAAAAAAACCCACCAGGGCGCAGGGCAGCCAGTGAACCAACACTCCCACCCATCAGCACAGGGTGGCTTGTGAACCAACCCCCACTCCCTATATTTTGTATGGATGGTGATTATCTGGGATTTTATTAACCAGAATTATTTTTTCCCTATCATCCTAGATAATCGAGAGTCTACTGTAGTAGGAATTCAACTTACAGACATTTCCCTTCCCACTGAACTAACATCATGTAACTTGTTGAAAAAATAAAATGGACAAACTAGTAAACAATGCAGTTTATCCACAACAAAGAAAAGAATCCATCATATCCTTTCCGCACAAAAACACTATATTGTACAATTTACTAATCGGCAGTAATGCACTCCGTACTGCATGACAAGGCTATTCACCTGGAGTCAAATCAATACAACTGTAACTTCTCTATTTGAAACTGTGTCCTAGGGAGCAGCCCTACATCTCCCCCATAAACATACTGATCCTTGAATATTTCTCCACATATGTATTACTATTTCATCTTCCCAATACTGTGGGAAGAAAGTGTGTTTTCCGTGTTATATCCCTTTTCCTACCCTCTATTCATCTTGTCTATTGGATTGTAACCTCATTGGGCCAGGGGCTGTGTTTGTTTGTACAGCGCCTACCCTAATGGGGCCCCATTCTTGTTTGATCCGTACACGCTTGTGACATTGCACTCCATATGATTTTATAAAAATATGCTAGTGAGTGTAAATATAATGTAACTGGAATATGCTTCATGCAAAAGGTCTCTTGTAAGGTATCATGACAAAACTTATAATCTATGGAGTGTGGTCATCCTATTTATCTAACTGTATCATTCTTGCATCTGAAACTAGAAATATGAAATATAACTGAAATTCTATTGTAATTACACAAAAAGGGTGGGCCATTAATGGTGGTTTGGAATTGTGATGGCTCCCATCAACTCAGACAGTTGGTTGTAAATGGCTCTGTTTACTTGCAAGCCTTCTTGTAAATCAGACCAGAAAGGATGAAGGCTTGGGTCTCACAGGACATGTGACCATGTCACCTGGTACTGGAATCCACCTTAAACCTGGTGATTTTTCCATTTAGAAGGAGGGATGGGGACCCAGAGAGACAAAAGATTTCTGCCTTGTGCCAAAGCTATATAAGGGGGTGGAACAGAACAAAGGAGGTTCCAGTCATGAGAAATCCCCTAGCTACCACCTGAGCTGAAACTAACAAGTTACCACAAGTTACCACCTGAGCTGAAACTAACAAGAACTGTACCAGGGAAAGGATTGGGACCAGACTAGGAAGGAGTCCAGTCTGTGAAAGAAGCTTATTGGAACATCTCTGAGGGTGAGATTTTTATCTGTAATCAGTTTCTTAATGTATTAGGCTTAGGCTTGCGTGTTTTGTTTTATTTTGCTTGGTAATTTACTTTGTTCTGTCTGTTATTATTTGAAACCACTTAAATCCTACTTTTCATATTTAATAAAAATCACTTTTGCTTATTAATTAACACAGCGTAAGTAATTAATAGCTGGCAGAGCAAACAACTGTGCATATCTCCCTATTGGTATTAAAGAGGGTGGGCAATTTATTCATTTGCCCTATATAAACTTTATACAGAGTAAAATGGATTTACTTGGGGTTTGGATCCCATTGGGTGTCTCGGTGCTGGAGATGGGAGTACTTCTTAAGCTGTTTTCGGTTAAGTCTGCACCTTTAGGCAGCGTGGGTTAAACCCTGGGTCTGTGGTGCAGCAAATTAGCATATCTGGCTCAACAAGACAGGGTTCTGAAGTCCCAAGCTGGCAGAGAAAATGGGCTCAGAGGTAGTCTCAGCACATCAGATGACAGTCCCAACGGGGTCTCTGTGACCAAACCTATCACAACACTATCATAATAAACATGATTGGTAATAATAGAAGTGGACAGTCTATGCAGTACAGTAAACCCTCGATTTAACGGACCTCGATTTAACGGACTTCGGATGCAACGAACAAAATTTCTGAGCAAGTCTGATGCATTCCTGATCCATTTCTGGCGGGCTGGCTGCCGGCTCCCGGCTGCCGCCCAGGTCACAGCAGCGGGTGGACTGGCTGACAGCTCCCGGCTGCCGCCGGGGTCCCAGCAGCCGGGACCCGGGCGGGTTGGCTGCCGGCTTCCAGCTGCCACCCGGGTCCCAGCAGCGGGCGGGCTGCGGAGCTGCCACCCCGACCCTGTGGCGGGCGGGCTGCTGCTCCGACAGCTCATTTTTAAAAAATTATTAAATAACGGACTTTTTGATTTAACGGACACCCCCTCGCCCGAATTAGTCCGTTAAATGGAGGTTTTACTGTATTGCCATTATGGACGTGGCCCCTCACAAAACCCAAAAGAGTGGCTAACTCATAATTGGCTGTGTCCACTTTTGTCAGCAGACTGCTTTATGTCATTTTATGGATGAAATGAACCTAAGTAAAGCTAAGCCCATATGAGAGAAAAACAAAAGGAAAACACTTCCAGGAAGTAGAACATTGTCTCATGAGCTGCTGCCTTTCCCATTGATGATCCGATAACATCTTCCTAGACCATCCACTAGTGCTCTATGAGCCACCAATGGTCTATGGACCACACTCTGGGAACCTCAGGCTTAGTGTACTTCACAGTGTAAGAGATCTGTGTGCAGAATAAACACTACAAGTAGTTTTTATCTGCGGAACATTATCCAGTTCATGTGGCTTTCAGATGACACTGTTGAACTCTTGTGCAGAATATGAACAGATGATATAAGAAGGTTTTAGGTTGTCAAACCCAATGGGTGTGAGGTTCCATTGTTCTTTTTTAATATTATTGAAAAATTCACTTAGAAGGCAGGCTTGAGGGAAAGTACATGAAAGTGTCCACATCTTGTTGTCTTAGAAGATAATGGTCAGTATGGCCACAGTGAACTTGAAGCCACTGGGGATTTGCCTTTACTGTAAAATGTACATCATCTGCAGTCCTTCACAAGGTGATATGAGCTCAAATTGAGTTCTAGGGACAAAAGAGCAGGCTGCTAGTTCATATGCTTTCAAACACTTGTTTCAGGAATCTGAAAATGCAAATAAACTTAAGCAGCACTGAGTAAACATTGTGATCATTTCTGGCAATATCTTTATGATTCTTTTCTTAAAGAATCATGAACTTATATTATGGTGTCAGATTATTTTCTTAGTAACAATAGCCCCCTAAATTTAGAGAACTACGACAATGAGTAAAAGAAATGAAAAAGTTAAAATGGCAGGATTCCAAGCAGGATAATAGGTAGCTAAGTAGAGAGACAGACAAATTTGTTTCTCCTTAGTATCCAGTACTTGACTGTGGTGGAGGCCATCAAGGTTAGGAGCTCACCAGTTCTGAGTGCAGTACTGCTGCCTGCACTGAAGGTCTCTGCTGATTATTGAGCAAGCTACAGGTGACATCACCGCCTTGTAAACCCTGCAGTTATCTAAGACGATTCTATCTAGAGAGAGACACAGAGACAGGCTAAGTTTAGGGATTTGCTGAATAAAATAGTGAATCCAGTTTCATCCACCTTGTTAATGTAATTGTTAAATACAAGCATTTCATTGAAAGATGCAAACTCCTCGCACCTTGAGAATACAACACTAAAGCTCTTATACCACAGGTTCTAAACTTCTATGTTTATTTTTACTCCTTTGTAGATTTATCTCAGTCATGCAGTGCTTAAAGTTAGGTAGAAGGGGATTGTCAGTGATCGCAGACCTGGAAAAATATTTTTTTAACTGAGCTGGGTCACCAAGGGGCACAGTTTAAGCACAGTTCTTACCAAACCTGCTACTCTCAGATTATGAAACTCCCCTCCCCTTTTTTTCCAGGCTGCTGTATGCACAGTAACCATGATGTAGATATTTGAAAAGTTATAGATATCTGCAGACTATTTGCACAATATCCCTACACAAAAAGATGCAGAAGCTTTTCCTAGGTTTCAAACTCCAAAAACCATAAAACCATTTTCAGCTCACATGAGGTTGGGAGGAAGTCAGCAACTGTAAAGTTATAGAATACAAGTAATAATTCAAATGTACTCAACCTGTGCCAAGAAATGGCTAATCATCTGATCTTAACTTTTTGTTCCAAAGGGTGTGGGGCAGGAAAGAATATGTTGTAGATTGATTTTTACATCAATTTAATTGGAACTGGTTGAAAGGTGGAATTGCTTGTTCCCACTTGCAAAGAATGGAGACCTAAGACAAAAGAGAACAATTAAAAAACAGGAAAAGGAGAAGAATATAAAGCTTTTTAAGATAAACTTGTATAAAAATGTCAAGGTCTGGAAAAAGGTAGTAAAGCAACTGCTGGATTTTTTCATTATATTCCTGGTGGTTTATGACTATGGGGCTTCAACTAATTAACATAGCCTAGGAAAGATGTAATATGAATGCACCAGTAATATTTTAGGCAATGTGTTCAAATTACATTAAGAAGTAAATAAAATACTAATATTTTTGTAGCTATGTTTATTTTACCCAACACATATACATTTACAGTAGACTTACACATTGAGTTACATAAATTCAGTTGCTTCTAGTGGTACTAAACTGCCAATAACATAAGAGTAGTTGTAATTCTTTGGCAATTGCAGCCAAAACTCCAAATTCAATTAGGATATATCTAGGCTAGAATTTTTAGTCCTGTTTTAACTCAAGTTAATTCATTACCTATTCACCCGAGTTAACCAACATGACTGTAAATGCTAGTCTGTGTTAGTAAATGCTAGGAAATGTTCCAATACACAAATGTTTGTGGTTTATCCTACGGCTCAGCCTGTCCTGGAACAAATGTATGCAGCGTATTTAGACTGGCATTTACAGTTCTGTTAGTTAATTTGAGTTAATTGGCAAACAGTTACCTCCAGGTAAAACAAGACCACAAACTCAAGTCTGGACATATTCATAGTAAAGAGACAAGGTAGGTGAGGTAATATCTTTTATTGGACCATTTTCTGTTGGTGGAAGGTACTAGCATTTGAGCTAAACAGAGCTCTTCTTTGTGTCTGGGGAATGAAGGAGAGTAGCTACAACATGACTGCAAATTATATTCATAATAGTCACACAACAGCAGCATTGGAGTACTGTCATCTGATTGAGTGCCTCACGTAGTTTGCATTTAAATAAATGGTACAATAGGAGAAATTAGCAACCGAGGATCAGTAGCAAGAACATTGAATACAACAGTCCTACAACTGTCCATAAGTGCAAATGCATTTTTAGTAGCTACTTCCCAAGTTATAATGTTTCACGTGTAACAAACAAAAGTTATTCTGTGCTGGGTCTGGAGCAGATTTATGACCAGTATGCAAATAAGCAACGGTATACAAATGAGTGATATGCAAATTAGCTGCATCTTTATGAAAGGGTGAAGTGTACCATATCTAATGCTTTACAATAGCAACAATCTTTGTGATCTTGGCTGCCTTGTGTTTTCTATCAGTTTGTCAGTATCTTGGGTCAACTCTTGGTGAATAAAGAGAGAAGAAAACTCAGTTTAAATAGTTCTTATATTATAAGGTATCATAAGTTTTCATTTATGCAAGAGTGAAAAAAGTGTTCCCCAATCGTTACAGTCATACTCTGATGATGAGGTGCTGGAACAATGTTCATAGTGGGGATGCTAAGAGCCATTGAACCAACCTGTAAACTTTGTATATAATGGAATCTACTTCAAGCCAGGGAATGTAGTAGTACCCCTAGTTCCAACACCTATGCCTGCTGACGTTGTCTGACAGAGCAGTGCACCTGTTATATCAATTTTCTATTTTGTGATTGCTTCTTTTAAGGTTCCCTAAAGCAGCGGTCGCCAACCAGTGGTCCGCGGACCACTGGTGGTCCGCGAGAAAATTTGGGTGGTCCGCGGAGCCGCAGCTGGAGGAGAGGGGCGGGGTCAGTAAGAGAGGCGAGCCGGGGAGGGGGAGAAGAGCGAAGACGGAGCCGGGGCCAGGAGAGAAGAGGCGAGCGGGGTGGGGAGAAGAGCGGGGGCCGGAGACGGAGCCGGGGCCGGGAGAGAAGAGGCGAGGGGGTGGGGGGGAAGAGCGGGGCCGGAGACGGAGCCGGGGCCAGGAGAGAAGAGGCGAGGGGGTGGGGGGAAGAGCGGGGCCGGAGATGGAGCTGGGGCCGGGAGAGAAGAGGCGAGCGGGTGGGGGGGGGGAAGAGCAGGGCCGGAGATGGAGCCGGGGCCGGGAGAGAAGAGGCGAGGGGGTGGGGGGAAGAGCGGGGCCGGAGACGGAGCCAGGGCCGGGAGAGAAGAGGCGAGGGGGTGGGGAGAAGAGCGGGGCCGGAGACGGAGCCAGGGCCGGGAGAGAAGAGGCGAGGGGGTGGGGGGGAAGAAGAGCGAGAGCGGAGCTGGGAGGGGAGAGGAGGCAAGCCGGAGGGGGGGGGGGGAAGGTAAGTGGTGGGTGCCCCGCATTCCTGCCGTGGAACAGGGTGCTTTCCCACTTTGCAGGGAATAGCTACCATCATCTCTATTTTAAAATTAGCAAATTGCATTTTAAATAGTTTTCAGGGTATTTAAAAACTTTTTCTGTAATAAATGAAAGAGTAGTGATATTTAGATGAGTTGTGTGCCAGGAAGAGAAAACCACCAAACAAGGACCTAAAGCGATTTTGAAAAGGGAATGGGGGGGGGGGGGGGGGGCGGGAGGCAGAGGCGCAAGGTAAAAATTTTGCCAAGTTTGCTATTTTATAGCAGCTTCCCTCTCCTGCAAATCTGGGTCTGTGTCCATTGCTCCTTTTTGCTGCTTCTCTCTGGTCTGGTGCTAACCCCTGAGGGTTATGTCTGCTCTTAGCCCACTTGACAAGTTTGATTGTCCTTGATCTGTCTCTCCTTCCTCATTCACACCTCATTCATTCAACAGGGCACTTGATTATAAAGTGGGGGGGGGGAAGAGATCTTATTCTACTTCTAGCAGAGACATTTTTCTTTTACCTTAATTATACTACCTTGGGGGCTATAACAGATTACCAAAGTTCAATACAGAGTTTCTAAAACAAGGTTATATGAAAAGGCATAACACAAAAGTCATTTAAAAGTTAAACAACCCCCCCCCCCCCGCTCCCCCCCGGGCCTTTTTAAAAAAAGTCATGTTAGTGGTCCGCGGGATTCAAAATTGTGAGTTTAGTGGTCCCTGAGGTCCGAAAGGTTGGCGACCACTGCCCTAAAGAACTTTCAAGTGTTCACTCAACTGTTGTGCAAAGTTGTATGATTAGATCTTTTACGTTTCACTTCTAAGGTGGCTACATTTCAGTGAAAAGTGATCTTTGTAAAGTTTTTGTATAGTATTTATATTTACAGTGTGCATTGGGATCCAAAAGTATAAGCAAATCAGTAATTATTATTGTTTTAGCTATTACTCCAAGAAGGAGGGATGCTAATTTTTATTTCAAAGAGGACATCTGGTGACAGATGCAAAAAATTACAGGAGTCTGGGGGCTTGTCTAAACACAAAAATTGTATCCTTTTAACTGTACTGGAGTAGTTAAAATGATGCAATGCCACCATCCCACCCCAACTGTGGCTGTATTTATATTGGTATAAAGGCATCTTATACTGATAGCTATTCTTATATGAGAGAGGGAATAACTATGCCAGCATAAGTCACCTTTATATCAGCATATATGTGGCCACACTGGGGCTTGTACTGACAGAACAATTTCAGTTAAGAAAGAATCACATCCTTACCCAAAATAGTTTTACCAATAAAACTTTTTAAGTATAGACAAGGCCTAATTTATTTTAGGTATTAAATCTCTTCCACAATCTGTTTTCTGAACACTTTAACCTTTAGTCTCCAATAGAATAAAGTAAAGTTAACAATGAAGGACAAAAATATATGTCCAGTATAAAAACAATTTCCAAGATTCTCTGCATTCAAGCTATGCCTCAAATACATTTACATTTTTGCACTCTTATAACTTAAACATGACTCAGCCAATTAAAATAATTTGTTAAGCACTTCTTCTGGATCCTGGGATGCCAAATTTCAGTTTGGCATCAATTTTAATTACCAAGTTATAACTCAGTAGTTTTTCTCATGCTTCATTTATTTATCTGTTAGATCTGAATTATTATTTTGTTGATCATATTCAGTTCTAGCTTTCTCTTCTACAGATGGAATTGAGTTATCTTGCTGTTAATGTCCTGTCCCCTAGAGGTCCAGAACTGGATTTCAAATACCTGTTTAAGCTGTATTGTTCATAACAGTTAACTCCCAGGCCAATATTTTCAAAAACTAAAGCCTTAAGTTATGCTCCTAAATTCATATTTAGGCACCATAATAGGTGGTGTGTTTTTTAAAAAAAATACTGAGCATCCAGTAGCTCCCAGTGAGTTCCCAAAATATTGAAGTCAGTTGGAGCTGCTGGGTGCTCAGGACTTTAGAAAATCATACCAAGTATTGAGTTGCCTAAATATGGACTTAGAAACATAACTTCTTTTTGCTGGGGGGAGGGGCAGAGGGAAGCAGGTATTGTTTGTTTTGTTTTTTTATTGGGGGGGTTGCTGCTGTATACTTAGGTGTTATCTGTAGTATGCAAGGTCTTGGGAAAAAAATTGAAGAAGAAAGTAGTTAAGGACGTTGAGGTCAATGGTAAATAGGACAAAATACAACATGGTTTTACAAAAGGTAGACCATGCCAAACCAACCGAATCTCCTTCTTTGAGAAAGTAACAGATTTTTTAGACAAAAGAAACACAGTGGATGTAATTTACCTAGATTTCAGTAAGGTGTTTGATATGGTGCCACATGGGGAATTATTAATTAAATTGGAAAATATGGGGATCAATATGAAAATTGAAAGGTGGATAAGGAACTGGTTAAAAGAAAGACAACAGCGGGTCATACTGAAAGACGAACTGTCAGGTTGGATGGAGGTTACCAACGGAGTTCCGCAGGGATCAGTTTGGGGACCAATTTTATTTAATCTTTTTATTACTGACCTCGGCACAAAAAGTGGGAATGTGCTAATAAAGTTTGTGGATGACACAAAGTTGGGAGGAATTGCCAATTCAGAGAAGGACCGGGATATCATACAAGAAGATCTGGATGATCTTGTAAACTGAAGTAATAGGAATAGGATGAAATTTAATAGTGAGAAGTGTAAGTGCATTTAGGGATTAATAACAAAAAAATTAGTTTTAAGACGGGGATGCATCAATTGGATGTAACAGAGGAGGAGAAGGACCTTGGAATATTGGTTGACCACAGGATGGCTATGATCCACCATAGTAATATGGCTGTGAAAAAAGCTAATGCACACTTGGGATGCATCAGGCAAAGTATTTCCAGTAGAGATAAGGAGGTGTTAGTATCATTTGTGGCAAAGCTTTGGCCTTCTCCCTGTGGGTACTGCACTTCCAGGTGGTTTGTGCTAGCCTCAGAGGCTCACTGTGATTAGTTAGAGGAGGTAGAAAAGGGGGGGGGGGAGGCCCGGGCCCACCCTCTACTCCGGGCTCCAGCCCAGGGACCCTAATAGTATCAGCTAAGATGGCTGACCTTTTAGGCACCAAACACAACACAATTCCCTAAGCTACTTCCCCACAGCAGTCCCCCGCTTCTTCCAACTTCTCTTCACCCTTACCTCAGGGCCTCCTTCCAAACTGCTCTCTGCTCCAACGCCTCCAAACTGCTCTCTGCTCCAACGCCTCCAAACTCCTGACACCCACACCCACCTGACTAACTAGGAGGGTTTTTAATTGGTTTCAGCCAGTCCCTGATTGGCTCCAGGTGTCCCCAATCAGGCTAGCTGTTTCTACTACCTTCTAGAACCTTATTAATTGGCCCCAGGTGTCCTGATTGGCCCAGAGTAGCCTTTGTTTGGCTATCCAGGGAACAGAGACCTGCACATCCTGAGGCTGATATACCTGCCTTCCAGCACTCTCCTATACCCTTCTGGTCTGACTCCATCACACATTATAAAAGTCACTGGTGAGACCTCATCTGGAATACTGCGTGCAGTTCTGGTCTCCCATGTTTAAGAAGGATGAATTCAAAAGATGAATTCAAAATTCAAAGGAACAGAGAAGGGCTAGTAGAATGATCTGAGGAATGAAAAACCTGTCTTATGAAAGGAGACTCAAGGAGCTTGGCTTGTTTAGTCTAATCAAAAGAAGGCTGAGGGGAGATATGTGTGCTCTCTATAAATATATCAGAGGGATAAATACCATGGAGGAAGAATCAGAGAGGTAGCCATGTTAGTCTGGAATAGCAGAAGTGACAGAGTCCTGTGGCACCTTAAAGACTAACTAAAGTATTGACGCATAAGCTTTCGTGGGCTAATACCCACTTCGTCAGAAAATTTGCATCCGATGAAGTGGGTATTAGCAGGGCCGGCGACAAGGGGGTACTACGGGTAGAGCTGTACCGGGCCCCGGACTTAAGGGGAGCCCCCTTAAGTCTGGGGACCGGTATACAGCTGTACCCGTAGTCATCCCCCCTGGGTACCGCATCTCCCTGGCCATTCTTTCCCGGGCTGTGTCCGCGTGTCAGTGGCTGGCTGCCTCCCGAGCCCTTCAGCCGGTGGCTCGTCCCGCACCCCAGGAGCCGCCCCGAGGCACCCCCGGCTGCAGCGCTTCCCCCGCCCACCTGCAGCAAGAGCCGGGCCAGCCCTTGGTAGGGGGGCAGCCCCCCGGCACCACAGGATGCCTGCTCCATCGCCTCCCCCGCCTCGGCGGCTGCAGAGGACTAACCGGGCGCGCCGCTCCGTGGGGGCCAGCGAGGCGTGGGTGCGGGAGGGAAGGAGGTTTGGTGGGGGGGAGGCTGAGCTGGACGGGTCAGGCATGGGGGAAGGAGAATAGGCTGGAGGGGCTGGGGGGCCCTCAACGATCAGAGTAGGGGGCCCCCAATAGATCAGAGTATGGGGCCCCAAAATTTCTGTCGCCAGCCCTGGGTATTAGCCCACGAAAGCTTATGCTTCAATACTTTAGTTAGTCTTTAAGGTGCCACAGGACACTTTGTCACTTCATGGAGGGAGAGGAATTATTTAAGCTCAGTACCAATGTAGACACAAGAACAAATGGATATAAACTGGCCCTCAGGAACTGTAGATTTGAAATTAGTTGAAGGTTTCTAACCATCAGAGGAATGAAGTTCTGGAACAGTCTTCCAAAGGAAGCAGTGGGGGCAAAACACGTATCTGGCTTCAAGATTAATCTTAATAAATTTATGAGGAGATGGTCTAATGGGATAATATAATTTTGGCAATTAATTGATCTTTGACTATTCATGGTAGATGGGTCCAGTGGACTGTGATGGGATGTTAGATGAGGTGGGATCTGAGTTACCACAGAGAATTCTTTCCTGGGTATCTGGCTGGTGAGTCTTGCCCACATGCTCAGGTTCAGCTGATCACCATATTTGGGGTCAGGAAGGAACTTTTCCTCCAGAGCAGATTGGTAGAGGACCTGAGGGTTTTTTCGCCTTCCTCTACAGCGTGGGGCGTGGGTCACTTGCTGGAGGATTCTCTGCACCTTGAAGTCTTTAAACCATGATTGGTGGACTTCAATAGCTCAGACATAGGTGAGAGGTTTATTGCAGGAGTGGGTGGGTGAGATTCTGTGGTCTGTGTTGTGCAGGAGGTCAGACTAGATCAGTGATGGCAAACCTTTTTGAGCCCGAGTGCCCAAACTGCAAACCAAAACGACTTGTTTTTTTCAAAGTGCCAACACTGCAATTAAACCTAAATAACGAGGTTTTAGTTTAGAAAAAAATTCATACAGTTTTTCAAACTAATTAACAGCTTTTGTTTAAAAAGAAAAACACAGTATCAGAGCTTTCCATTAAACATTTTTTTAAATTGAAAAACAACAAAAAAAACAAAAAACAAAACAAAAAAAAACAACTGTACACCCCCCCCAACTGACCCACTCAGCCCGGTCTCTCCCCCCAAAACCTCCTTCCCTCCCCCCCACCCCCCAAATGACCCACCCAGCCCAGTCTCTCCCCCCAAAACCTCCTTCCCTCCCACCCACCCCCCAAATGACCCACCCAGCCCGGTCTCTCCCCCCCAAACCTCCTTCCTTCCCACCCCCCCCAACTGACCCACCCAGCCAGGTCTCTCCCCCCCAAACCTCCTTTCCTCCAACCCCCAACTGACCCACCCAGCCCGGTCTCTCCCCCACACCGCTTACCCCCGCTCCCAGCCCAGCCTTCCCCCAACACCCCCTTGCACACCGCTTACCCCCCCCCCGGCGCTTACTTGTTCGCTGGCTCACGCTGCTGTGACCCGACTCCAGCGAGGGAAGGAGAGGAGCGACACGCCCCCCAGCCTCGCGGTCACAGCAGCGCCGCGACACACCGCCTCCCCCGCCCCCCAGCCTCGCGGACAGAGAGCGCCGCGCCACACCGCCTCCCCCGCCCCCCAGCCTCGCGGACAGAGAGCGCCGCGCCACACCGCCTCCCCCGCCCCCCAGCCTCGCGGACAGAGAGCGCCGCGCCACACCGCCTCCCCCGCCCCCCAGCCTCGCGGACAGAGAGCGCCGCGCGAGCCAGATGACAGGCTCAAAAGAGCCACATCTGGCTCGCGAGCGGCGTGCCCACAGAGACGGCTCGGCGTGCCGGCAGTGGCACGCGTGCCACGGGTTCGCCATCACTGGACTAGATGATCATAATGGCCCCTTCTGACCTTAAAGTCTACGAGTCTATTGACAATACAGATACCAATTTTATTTCAGGTAATCATTTATTTTGAAAAAAAAAATCTGCTGGTTGTTATCTTTGATCATTTTTTAATTCCTACCAGTCTCAGTCTTGTCTAACCAGAACCTGCTTTTACCACCTCAGGAATATTAGCAGATGTTTGACCTTTGTTTCTGACAAATACAGAGATGGTAAATTCTAAGCTGTTTTCTTGTAATTCATTGTTCATGGACTAGCAGATAATATACTCCATAGGCTTCAGTTTGTGCACACCATTACAGTCAAGTAGAGCTGTACAGAGAACAATAAGGTTTGTGAGATAATATATATTTTTGGACCAACTTCTATTGGTGAGTGAGACACGTTTTTGAGCTACACGGAGCTTGTCTCTCTCACCAAAAGAAGTTGGTCCAATAAAAGATATTACCTCACCCACCTTGTCTCTCTAATATCCTGGGACCAACACGGTTACAACCACACTGCATACAAAGAACAACAATTCCATTTTTTGACAACTTTTGAGGTTTTGAGTATTTGTTTCTGTTCCACATTGTAACAGAAATAAAACATGTACAGGGTTTCCAGAAAAAGGAATTGTATTTAAACATCATTTTTCTAATCAAAATTTTCAGTCTCTCCCTCTCTCTGGAAAATCCACTCTGGACCTGACAAACCATCCCATTGAAACCTTGGTTGAAATTGATATATCTTTGTGAAATGTTTGTGTCAATGAAAAGCCATATGTTGTTGAAAAAATGCGTAGAAAAGTTTCCAGCCAGCTCTACTGCTAGGCTTCTTGAACATTCAAATAATTTCTCTGATTTTACAGTCTTCACATTGGTTTCCTTTTGAATTCCATATTACATATGCAATTGCTTTGTTGATACTTAAGATTGTCATTGAAAACTGTCCATCATGCATCTTGTGGCTCTTGTGATTCCTTAAGTACCAATGCAGGCCATAGATTCTTGCAGTCTGTTAAATCTGGTGACTCCTAGACACAAGCTAAAAACTGTCATACCCTTGGCTCTGGAACTCTTCCTTGTTTAGTCTATATACAGATATGACTGATAGGCCTGATCCTGTAAAAAGTAGAAAAGTCTGGAAAAAATGGCTTTTCTATGACAAGAATATGTGAAAGGGATCTTCAACCCATCACGTGCTTCAGGGCCATGTCTGTCTGGCAACTACTGAAGTCAGTCTATAACCTGCTAGTCTCTTCCTATGGTGAGCTTGGCCTTTATGCATTCGTTATGTGTGACCCCCACCACACATATCCCGCCACTACAGTGCGAAGGCCCACTCCTGTAGAATATGTAAGAGTGATACCATCCCCTGGCATGAGCAGACTTCTGCTTTGTGCTGTGCCAGTGAAAAAATCAGAGTATTTCCACTTATTTTAACACCCCATATAAGGAGGCTCAGGATTCAACCCTTTGATTATAATGCCAGGGTTAAAACCAATTAGTTTTTTGTTGTTAATCCAGATTAATAAGGGATTAACATTTTGTGGTGTCCTTTATTAATTGTAAAGACCCTTAGGCTATATTGTTTGCTATGTTAATTTTACAACTACTACAATGGCACTCACTGATCATGAACTCAGATATAGAGCAAGTCTTTATAATTAAACCCAATGGATGTACCAAATTGTTTCATTATGTTGTCTTTTATGCCATAGTTTTAAATGCAGCCGAACATAAAAGATATTTACTGTTTCTCTCTGTCATGGGAATTATCAGCTGCTGATTTTTAGCTAAAGTTTTACTTTTAAGAAATAGCAGATGGTGCTAGTATGTGAATAAAAATGCAACTTGTAAATCATGAACATAGTACTCTGTCTGAAAAAAAATCACTACATATTCACATTTGATGCTGCCTTTCTACGTGATTATTTAACCCAAGATATTGTTTTATTTAATTTTGTTGTAAAGGTTAGAGAAGACACACTAGTACAGGTGTCAAATTTGTAGAGACTACCCCTTAGATTTCAGATGAATTCCAATTGCAAAATTCCCACTGACTTCAATAGAATTAAGAGTGGACTCCTATATAGGGAAGTTATACTAAAATTACAAAATCATATTGTTTCAGAGTTTTCCAGTAATGTTCACATTTGGAAGAAGTATGATTGGACCAGGGAAACCATTCAAGGTCAATTCTAGCTGTTAAACTCATAAGAGAAAGTAATCTATTGCATTTGAGTCTGGATGCCACAAAAGTAAATAGTTACTCTCTTAACAATACACATGCTCCACATATCAGACATAGAATTGTAGGACTGGAAGGGACCTCAAGAGGTCATCTAATCTAGTCCCCTGCACTCATGGCAGGATTAAGCATTATTTTAGGGTGGCCAGATGTCCCAAATTTATAGGGACAATCCCGATTTGTGGGTCTTTTTCTTATATAGGTTCCTATTACTCCCCAACCCGTTCTGATTTTTCACACTTGCTGTCTCGTCACCTACCTTATCTAGACCATTCCTGACAGGTGTTTGTCTAACCTGCTCTTAAGAATCTCCCGTGATGGAGATTCCACAAAATATGTAATTTATTCCAGTGCTTAACTATCCTATTAGTTTTTCCTAATGTCCAACCTAAACCGCTCTTGCTGCAACTTAAGACCATTTCTTCTTATCTTATCCTCAGAAGACAAGGAGAAAAAAAAATTCTCCCTCTTTGTAACAACCTTTTATGTACTTGAAAACTATTATCATGTCCCCTCTCAGTCGCCTCTTTTTCAAACTAAACAAACCCTATTTTTTCAATCTTCCCTCACAGGTCATGTTTTCTAGACCTGTAATCATTTTTGTTGCTCTTCTTTGGACTTTCTCCAAATTGTCCACATCGTTTCTGAAATGTGGTGCCCAGAATTGGACACAATACTCCAGTTGAGGTCTAATCAGTGTGCGGTAGATCTCACCTCTAAGTGAAATTTATATCTCCAAATATTTTACCAAGGCACTATATTGGGACCATGTCTCCATATTTGGCCTGGAGAAGAGAATGCTTGTCTCATTGCTTATAGCCCCTTCTGGTTAAGGGGTAGCCCCAGGGAAGCACTGGAAGAAAGAGACAGAGAGAAAGTGGTTGGATATGTGTTCTGAGACTGAGGCATCATTTAATAAAATAGAGTAGCATTAGAGTAATATACCCTTATGCAGTCTTGATCAGAAAGTTGAACTGTCAGTCAGGCTGCAATTTGAGCCCTTGAATACCAGATGGTCTTTTATCAATCTGCTGGCACATCCAGTACTTTGCCTCAGGACAACGTAGTCATTCATTTTAAACCTGTACATTGTGGAAAGGTCATATTTCCACCATCCACAGCAATGGCAACCAACACTACCCTTCCAGAACAAGCAGGGCTAGGTAAGACAGTGCTCACATCACTGTGAGCTGTATATGGCATGTGGGTCATCATGGATAAAGTAATGCCACTGTCTCTAGCTTTGAGCCAGCCCCAGCCTTTATCTACTCTTGCTCCTGCTTCAGCCCCCAGCTGCTTCCTGATTTCTGATTCCCAGATCACACCTTCAGCTGTGCCCTCTGACTGCAATTCTGGTTAACCCTCTGTCTTAGGCTTTGGTTTCTAGCACCCAGCTAAAAACCATGACCCTTGGCTTCACTCCTGGATCCACCCTGGATCCTACCAGATTCAGCTGTAACTGGTAGGCTGGTCACTTGCTCCAACCATTAGGCCAACCTACCCATGACTTGGTCGCTAACAGGAAGTCATTGCAAGTACCATCATCTTCCTTGGTAACAGAAAAATTATTTTCATTATTCTCTTCCATAATCCAATGCCCCAGTCTGTACACATTACTTATTTCACCTGTAGCCCCAGCAGGACCAAACAGGCCCCCCAATCCCCCCCCCCCACACACACACAATTTACATGAGTTTGGAGTTTGAAGCAGGGGTTAGGAGAAGGTCATGCACTGAATCTTGATCAAATGGGGCCCCCAGATTTGTTGGAACTAAATGACCTTGAAGATAAATCCCCTATGCCTAATATCACCAGTCATGTGCTGATTACCTATTCTCCTCCAGTACTGAACACCAGTGAGGAAAACAAAACAAGCAAACAACTTTTCATATAGATAATAACAAGAGGTAGCTTTGTTGTACTATCTGGGTCTAACTAGAGAGGGCAGCGTGCTGATAAAAACAACTGTCTGGTCGAATTTTTTTTAAATCAGAAAAGGCTGTGTGTCTTTTCACCAGGACAGAGGAAACCGCTCACTGAATCATTCTAAATTATCAGATTATTTCTGCAGTTTGTCTTAGATCTCATGCTGAATTGATCCTTGTAGATAGGTATAGCTCAACAGAATTGAAAATAGATCTTTGACTGTTTTTGTTTCGTAAATTGGAAAAGGGGAAACAGCATCAAACTGGAAAAGGATGATAGGGACTCTTGATTAAAAAAATTCTATATATTATTATTCCATCCTATACCCAGAGGTATTTATAGGAATCCTACAATATTTCTACAATAATTCTTCTTTGCGGGTTTGATTCTCCTTTGTTAAACTGCTACTGCACTAGAATAATCACTAGCTGTTTCTTCCAAAACTGAGATCTTCTCCTGTGTGGATGAATGTTGTACAGCCAAGATTTTACATTATTTCCTGAGGTCACTTTTTCTTGTAAGGAGACAAATCTTAGAATCATTAAGGCCCAATCTGCAAACATTTATCCACATGCTTAGCACAGGGTGGTCGCATTAAAGTCAATGGGACTTCTGATGTGAACAAAATGTCTGCACTGTAGGTTTGGGATCTAGATCATTACTTTTGTGAGCATATCACAAAGCTTTTTGACACTGTACTGGGCTCAAAATTAAGAAAGTAGTGAAGTTGACCTTGTGCAGTTTCCTGCTATAGGTAAAAGCTGAAAAATCTATTGGTTCAGAACACACCATTTGTACTGTACCTCTAGCACTGTAGGAGTTTTAGAAGAAAGAAGGGGAGAGATTTGAACTTCTTCCTCCTTTCCTTTTGTCTGATAAAGTTCAAGTGGAGCAACAGGAATATTTCTACACAGGGTCTGTACTGATTCTTCCACTGTTTAGTCAGCTCCAAATCAAAAGGACCAAAAATTAATCAAAGATCAGCTTCATGATCAGCAAGCTGAGAAGTAAATTGGCATCACTCCAAGGATCAGACCCAAAGTTGACAAGTGAAACAGGCTGCCTCACACAGGCAACATTCATAGAGCCCCTGGAGTGTCTATTTTCTGCTTTGCACAAAGGAAAAGAAACAAGGAAGGCTTCTGAGAGCTCAAGCACTCACTGGGCTACCCAGAAATGTTATCCAATTTCAATACAGAATCAACTACGTGGCAAAGAGCAAAGGAAAAGAACTGGTTGGCCCAAAGACAACAGGGCTGTCATCCCACTCAGCTCTGGAATCTGAGATTTCAACCATGAGTCGTAATAAGGACTGCTCAGAAGGTCGCCAAAATTCAAAACGGCCTCCTGGAGCCCAGGAGAGAGACATCTTTACTGCTCCCACAAGCATAATTATGTCCAAATTCCTTTTTTGCCTATGCATGCAGGTATTTGTTATGGGATTTACATGTATATTGATTTACACAAGAGAGATGATGTAAGTTGTCTCTCAGATGATTTATACAGAAACACTGCATATTTGAAATTATCTGCTGTGTATTCGAGGAATCAGTGTGCATCTGTTGTACTTACTTCCTGGATTCTGAATTAACTGTATCGACTCAGCAAAAAGATCTTGGTATTTTGGTGGACAGCTAAATGGGACCTCTATTCCTTATACATCAGTGGTCCAAAGCACAAACAAAATGTTAGGATGCATAAAGGATAGGATGGAGAATAATACAGAAAATATTAAAATGGCATTCTATACATGACATGTATGCCCTCATTGGTGTTCAATTTTGACACAGTCCTATCTCAAAAAAAATGAAAGAGGTGGCTCAAATGGGGAGACATGGAAAATCTTCCATGTGAAGAGAGAAAAAAAATACTGAACATGTTTACATTAGAAAGGATGCGAATAAAAGGGACCTGATAGAAATATTCAAAATAATGAATGTTGTAAAGAGGAGGAATGATAGTGCCCGTGTAATTTTCTCATCATGCAAGAGGCCATTATCCAACTTAAAATTTAGGTAAATAAAGAGAGATAATTCCAAATTGAAAAAAGGATTTTTTTTCTTTTTTACAAAATGTTCAACTAGGTTGTGAAACTCAGTGCTACAGTATATCACTGAGACCAAGTGCTTAGAGGATTCAAAAAAGGACTGGACATTTTAAGAACAGCTAGAGAATATTAAAATATAAATCAGGGTTTTCAAGGGATATGAACATTCTTGCTTCAGGGTTTAAGCCAATTTGCAAATAGTGGGGATTAATAAGAAATTTTTCTTGAGGACAGGTTGTCTCATTAGAGCTTTCAACAGGTTCCGTTGTATTTTCCTCTGAAGCAAGTGATACAGGCCATTATTAGAGACAGTTGATGTTTCATGAGTGAATTTCTGTCTTGTTTTGCAATAAATCCCTAACAGTTTTGCACTGAGAGTATGTATATCTACACTAGTCTTTTGTGCCTCAAGTTAGCTGATAGCCAATTAACTAGAGTCACTTAACAGGTTTAAAGGATAGTGTGGTTACTTACTTCCAACATGTTTGTTCCAGACTACAAACATTTATTTTGTAGTCTGGTCTGGAAGTGTCCACACTAGCTTTTAAAAACATGTGAAGTACTTTGTGTTAATTGGCAGACAATTAACCTGAGGCACAAAAGTCTAGTGAAAACAAGTCCTAAAGGTTCACAGAAACTCATTCAGCCATGACAAGTGTAATTAAAACCAATATTTAAGCCTCTTTCTTCTACTCTCCTCCATAAATAGTTATCAGTTTGAAAATGTTTATTTTAACTGGCATATTTTCAAGCTCAATTTGCACACGGGTATTATATACAATGCAAAGTGGAAATCCATTATCACATTACAAGGTTTTTATCTCTTCCGCAGTGAAGTTGAAAATACGTGTCACTAAGGCAAAATTCAGTATTATTATGGTTTGTTGTTGTCAAGGTAATAATCTATATATATAAAAGTCAAATGGTGTATGTGTGCGTGTATGTATGCATGTATGTACGTGCACTTACTCCTTCCACACCGTTTGAGCTAGAGACTTGAAATTTGGTACAGTTATAGGTCTTAGGGTCCAAATCAGGGTAAGAGTCAAAAAAATTTCAAATCTCACCTCTGACGCCCCCCAGGGGTGAAATTATTTAAAGGCCAATCACATCAGCTGGGCAGCTGCTGTTCTCTGTGACATAGTTATGATGTCATAATACCCCCCTCCAACGGACCCTGCACTCGCTCAGCTCTCTGCCCCCTCCCCCCTCCAATGGCCCCCACACTCGCTCAGCTCTCTGCCCCCTCCCCGCCTCCGACGGACCCGAGTTGGGTTTGGTCCGAGGGTAAGTGAGGTAGGGGTGTCGGGTTTGGTTGGGGGGTGAGGTGGGGGTGTCGGGTTTGGTCGGGGGGGTAAGTGAGCCGGGGGTGTTGGGTTTGGTCTGGGGGGGTGGGAAGGTGTCGGGGTGGGTGAGGGGTGAGGTGTTGGGGTTGGTCAGGGGGTGTTGGGTTTGGTTGGGGGGGAAAGTGAGGTGGGTGTGTCAGGTTTGGTCTAGGGGTGAGGTGTGGGTGTTGGTCAGGGGGTGTTGGGGTTGGTAGGGGGGAGACATGGGGGTGTTGGGTTTGGGTGGGGGGGTGAAAATGTGAGTCGGGGTTGGTCGAGGGGTAAGTGAGGTGGGGGTGTCGGGTTTGGTCGGGGGGGTGAGGTGGGGGTGTCAGGTTTGCTCTCTGCCCCCTCCCCCCTCCAACAGACCCTGCACTCGCTCAGCTCTCTGCCCCCTCCCCACCTCCGACGGATCCAAGCAACGCCGGGTATTTTCGCTAGTATAGTATAAAAGCAAGGTTTATTAATTCAGTAGGTTCCCTTTTGTTGGAAAATATAAATTAGAGAAAATTTCACATACTTGAATTTTACACCAAAGCTAGCTATTTTCACAAGGAAAGGCTTGTTCATAATAAAGTATACTTTAAATACATAATTTGTTATAAATAATTGTAACCATGCCTTTGTGGGTCACAACTGTCCAAATTCAGGACAAACTGGTGGTTATTCTTTCATAGGATATATCAAGCCAGCAACAAAAGTAAATTCCTGTTTCACTGCACTGGCTAACAAGAAGTTATAAAAGCAGTTTCCATGGGCATTCCAGTTCTTATCAGCACCAAAAACACTGGATTTAGAGATGTGTGGTTCTTTACCACCAATCTCATCAAATGAAAGATTCTGCTGATCCCAAAAGACCAGTCACACTCCCAGGTTAATATATAAATTAATTTGTACCCAAAAATCACACTGATTCCAGTCCCTTAGTATCTAAAATCTAAAGGTTTCGTCAAAGAAGAAAGAAAAGTGAGAGTTAAAACTGGTTAAAAGAATCAAATACATACAATAATTGAAAAGTTCTTAGTTCAGGCTTGTTTCAGTGATGGAATAAACTGCTGGTTTAAGTCAAGTTTTTGGAATATCCACAGCTTGGATGGGTCATTCAGTCCTTTGTTCAGAGCTTCAGTTTGTAGCAGAGTCCCTCCAGAGGTAAGAAGCAGGACTGAAGATAAAATGGAGGTGTTTCCATGGTCTTTTACAGTTTCTACCATGTGGAAGGAACAGGGCCAGTTCCAGGCACCAGCATAGCCTTTCGGCAGTACGCCTGCAGCATCACTGCCAAAGACGGAAGAGTATTGAGCTGCCACAGCCATGCCACCGAAGAGGGGAAAGTGGCATTTAGTGGCACACCTGCAGCAGCTCAATGATCTTCCCTCTTCCGCTGAGTTGCCACAGAAGTGCCGGCGAAAGCTGCTTGTCCCCCTTCGGCAGGGATGGGGGGAGCGGGGGTTTGATAGGGCATGGGAGTTCGGGGGCCTGTCAGGTGGCAGGGATGTGGCTAGGAGTCGAGGCAGTCAGGGAGCAGGGGGGTTGGAAAAGGGGTGGGGTCCTGGGGGGTGATTAGGGGTAGGGGGAGTCTCTGGAAGGGGTGGTCAGGGGACAAGGAGCAGGGGAGGTTGGATGGGTCGGGGTCCTGAGGGGGGCAGTCAGGGGTGGGAAGTGGGTGGGGGTCAGATAGGGGGCAGGGCCAGGCTCTTTGGGGAGGCACAGCCTTCCCTATCTGGCCCGCCATACAATTTTGAACCCCAATGTGGCCCTCGGGCCTAAAAGTTTGCCCACCCCGGACTAGAGGACCTCTCAAGATCCCTTCCAGTCCCATATTTCTATGATTCTGTGATTATTCTTAGTCTTGTGACAGCCAAATTTCACTTACATTCATAGCTGGGAAAGTCTTTTACTTTATTTGCCTGTGCACTGCTGTCACCACCTCCTGGTGTGCTCTCTTATGACTGACCCTCCTTAGTTTACTCTCAGTCAGGTCAGTTCTTGGACCCTAACCTTCAGTTAAGCCTGTCAGCCCTTTGCTTTTTGGGCTTTCCTTCTCCTTCAGTCTCCTGACTGTTTGCTTGGAGACAGCCTAGTGCAGGGCTATCACCCCTTTGCTATTCCAGGCCTTTCTGCCTCCCTTTCCTGCTCTGTGTTCTCCCCCTTTATAGCAGGCCTTTTCCCCTCTATTGTTTGCAACTGTGAGTGGCTGTCTCCATGACAGGCCTCTCTGGCAGCTGTGTGGGGTTGTGGTCAAGCTGCTTGCTTGTAATCAGGAGAAACTCTCCTCCCCCTCCTATCTATGCTTAGTATGGGGTTTGTAGACCCCATTACAACTCCACATTAACTATACCATTAAATCATTGTCCTCACTTTACTAAATGAGATTAAAGTTTTATTTAAAGTGTAGGTAAGACAGGAATACAGTTCTCATCACTACTGTAAAGGATCTGTCAGCACTTCCATTATAATGCACTATTTCCAGTGGTTTACAAGCCCATTTTTATTATCTTTTTAATAAAACATGGATTGTTGTTTTAGCTGTATTAATGTTAAGTAAATAAAACACGGCAGTTTAAGTTGCTTTTGTCCTCCTCTAACTAAATTGGCTTCAAGTAGAAAAATTTAACGGGACATGCAGTTTGTTTTTAATTTGTCCAATAAATTTGTATGGATAAGATGGAGATAAAAAGTTAAAAGAAATGGCCATTTCACATACTTATACTGTAACTTCATGAGGATTTTTACTTGGCTGACATTGCATTCTAGATATGGATTGACATGATATACTGGAAAAACTAATATTCCTACGGAGCTATTCCAGTTGCTCAGATATCTAATAGCTGTTTTTCAAAAAAACTGCTTAAATACATATTTAAGTGGAGTCCGGGTGGCACTTTGGTTAAAGAATATGCTTCTAAGTAACTTTCCATCAAATATTTTTTAATAATAAAGAGGAAATTAAAGACAAAAAACTGTTATTTTAACATTCAGGTTTCAACAATAATGAAATTCAAAGTCAAGCTTGACAGACCATCCTAACTCACGCAATAATGCATTTTATAAAGATCCACAATGAGATGGGTTAAGAAGAACATATGAGTCTTACATGGAAACTCTTAAATTATTTTTCATTTCTAAAGAACTTGGTAGTTTGAAACAGAGAAATGAATATATATTTTTTGATTGTGTCCAAAGTTTGTTATTTTGAGGCTGTTCATGAGTAGGGTATTGATTTCATTGTATGGTCTTAAAATATTATCACATTTATCTCATGAGCAGTCTTAAATGGCCTTGTTATGACTGGGACAGGAGACAGAGAGTGACAACTTTATGTCTATTTCTGGAATGCCTGCTGTGCTCTTTCCTATTTGTGTTTCCTGATGCAGTAATGGGGTTGCTTAACATTGTGTTCCATAGGGGCCTTTCTTTACAGAAAAAAACACTATTTTTCAGTGTCTGAAAATTCAGCTGGGATGTGCTACATTTAGATCCCTAACTCTTCATCTCAAAAATCACAATCAATGATTGGATTTCCTGATGATGGAGTAGGGAGACACCTAGTACAGCACTCCTCTCTTAATTTCATTTCCTGATAGTACGATCAGTCTGGGTGATACTACCATTTAGGCCTTGTAAAAAGGTTTGGCTTCCACGACCTGCTTAAAAATACCTCCAGGATATCAAAATATCTCGGTATGCTTTATAAAATACGTATATCCCTAATTGCATTCCCTTATTAAATGGAACTACATGGGTGTGGTGTGTAAGGATTATTCACATAACCAGGGGCCAAATCTTGCAAAATCCAACAATGGCCATAAATTAAAATTAAATGTATAACAAGTTTTCACAAAATGCAAGACTAACAGAACAGAAATTTAGAAACCCAATTTACAGGATGATTAAACAAACTGACAAAAAATGTGAAAGTGACTTGATTTTTCACTATACACCATGACAGAAATTCACAATGTAAATAAGAATAAAAATAGGAACAAATAAACTGTTCTAAACATTCTCTTACTTTTTATAATCTATCAGTAGTAAAAGAGGTAAAGAAATATTTGTTTACATCATATGAATTGTAAGTTGACAGTGTTCCTTTGAAATGGTAGTTATTAGATTAGTCCTCAAAGTTAGAATCTGTTTAATTGAAAATTAATTCATTAATTAAAATTAGTATAATATAAATGATTTTATTACTTTTAAAATAATTAAAATCAAAACATTTTTGTTTCCTTATAAACATTACACATTTTAGCATGATAATCAGAAAGTGAGACAGAATAGAGATGGAAATGAAATTAGTTAGTTTCTTTTCATTATTAAAGCTGAGTAAAATGCAAGAAGTTTACGAAAATACTTTTAGAATCTTTCAGTTTTGATAAGCTCTCACTCAAATGCTCCATCCCTCACATGTCTTGAAATTGAGTAAACATAAACTAATAATGAAAAATTGGCCCTCAGAATCATGGAAGAAATGGAGAAGAACCTATGTGGCATGATCCTTCTGCCCTTGAGCCAAGAGAAGTCCCTAGTAACCACTTTGTGCAGAAAACAGACCATCCAGGTGAACAATATGGTCTAGATGTCATGCTCACTTGTTAAAACCACATGTAATCTAAAAATGCTCTTTCTTTTAGCATTACATTACAATGCTTGACTTGTACTCCACAAAGTATAGGCGGATGTGTCATCTGCAGCCATAGACCACAGCAAAAAGTGTGGCAAGTCCACCTATGCTGCCAGAGGGCCATGACACAGTTTGGAAGGGCAAACAATTCCCAAGACACTAGGAACCTCCATGCTCCAAGAAATATTTAGCCCATACATTGTTTTTCTTTCTTGGTGATGCTTCTGGGCCATTAATCCCTATCTCACATATAAGGCTTTTCATAGTAGATTTCAAGCGCTTTACAATCATTATGGTATTTATTTGAGTTCAGGCGGGTGCTATTATTACCATTTTACAGATGGGGAATTGAGTTACAGAGAGGCTATGTGACTTGCCTAAAGTCACACAGGAAGCCTGTCGTGGTGGTCTCATGATTATCATATCAGCCCATGAAGTTTGAAAATAAATTCAGCAACTCATATAGGTTTCTTTGTAAGCGCTTGATCCAAAGTGTCCAAGCTGAAAAGCTTCACACGTGCAGGCAGCTCTAAAAGCCTGCTCTTGACATCTTGCAGAGTGGACTTATCTTGGACTCGTTGCTAATGATTTTTATTCCTGCAATGTGCCCTGTCCGAAATCTCACAGCAGTGGATGTTATTTAATGAGATGCTTTGATATCAATCAGAGGATCTTTTCTCTTTAGACTTTTTATTTGGGCTATTATTTCCCTTGATAGGGTGACAATATCGTCGGTTCTTGTCATTCCGACCTGAGTTTTATCATTATCTTGAAGAGGTGGTGTTTAAAATTAGAGGTTGACAGCTGCCCTGAGAAGAAAATCTTGCTAGACTTAAGAACATTAATTGCTAACTTCCACTGATTAGGTACCTTCCCTTTGGATCCTATAGCTTCAGTTATTGTGTGAACTGCAAACGATTGCACAATGTTGATCTTAGCAACATTTCTGGGAGCAGTATGTGACCGGATGGGTAAGGCATATTCAAATACTGGATGAACTATTGAGCAGTATGGTTTTTTTCAGTGTCCTAATACATGAATCACAATTGGTACCAGCAATACTTTAGAAGATTTAATCTCTTCTTTGCTTTGGCTGCCATCTTTCTTGGGTACTGGATTCCTCTCAATGGGAATGCCTTCTCTATCAAATGTCAATTTTGGACTCTAGTTGGACCTCCTACAATTTGTGGTAAGGTAGGTGGATTTTATTTTTCCTGGAGTCAGCTAGAATTTATATTTCTTTGCCCACTTAGCTACAGTTTCCAAGTCCTCATTCCATTCATTCTCCAATCCATCTATTTTATAACCCATGATATGAAGCACAGTATAGTCTGCAGACATATATACAGATGATCTCAAGTGTTCTGACAGTCCAGAGGATTACAGCAGGAAAAAGAAGAGGACTGAAAACGGAAACCTGAGAAATTCCACTCTAAGAAGCCTTGTCTTTGAAAAGGAACCATTTAATCTTACTGTTATTTTCCTATGCTGCAAGAAATCTCTTATCCAAAGGTACATTTGACCAGAGATTCACATCTTATTGAGTTTTCCTAAGAGCTTATCATGACAAACTCTGTCAAATGTTGCACTGCCATTCGGGTAGGTTCTATTTTCTCCTCTTGTAAAAGAAACCATGAAAGCCTTGATTGTACCATTCCTTCCATTATCTTGAAAAGGTGATGTTTAAAATTAGAGGCTGATAGCTACCCTGAGAAAGGATCTTGCTAGTCTTAAGAAGAACTTTAATTGCTAACTTCCACTGATTATGTACCTTCTTTTTATCCAAGTTCATTATGTCCAACAACCTGGCTTTAGATTTCTTCCCAAAGTGCTTTATCATATGATCATAGATGAGGTCCAACCTAGGGGACCTCATGCGTTCAAGCTTTTCTACTGCATTTTCTAACATGTGTGAGAAAGATCTGTCTAAAGCTAAGACACTCAGTAAGACCTGTGTGTATGTTTTTAAACTATCTTTGTCTTTCCTCTTGAATACTCCATCTTGTGTGTTTTTCAACAGACCTATCCTCATCATTATACATGAACCTACTAGTCTTGGCATAATATTCCACCCAAATATTTAGACTCTTTATCATCTAATGCCTCTACATCTCCATTTTCCAGGATATTGGTGTATTTTAAATTTCAAGGCTTGGGCTATCTTTTCTCAATTTACTTAAGTATCATATCCATAAATATTGTTCATCTATGAGGATACAGCCTTTCACAAGTCTCTTTCCAATATCTTATCTCTTTTGAGACTTTATTTTTGTCTGGCCTCCTTCATCGCTAAGGTTCTGTTCAACCTCCAGTTGAACTCAATACCCTTCCTTAATAAGCTTTATTTTATGCCAGTATCATTTCCCTGTGAAACCCATTTCTTCCTCTTGGTTTTTGAGATGATCTTTTTTTTTGCGGATGTGCAGCACATTCAAAAAAATCTTCCTCAAGGTTACATTTCATTGGTGTTTGAGAAATATTATTCTCAAGTGTGTCTGTGAAAAAGGATGAGTCAACCTTATAGAAGTTCCACCTCTTACCTGAGAGCTCACTGTCTTCCTATTCCAACAAGTGAGTACTGATTGATGATCACTTCCAACATCCCGAAAGACATTCCATGCACAGCTCATGGACATGCTGCTTCTCACCAGAGTTAACACAAATGTTAATTGTGTGCCATATGATCTTGATGTATAAGTCAAAATGCCATAATTCAAGACAACTAAATCATTGTGTCAATCTTCTAGTACAGTTCCATTCAAATCAATCATTTTGTTCTTCAAAACTTCAATTTTGGTATTGAAATCTCCACAGATAATTGGCTACAGCGACAAAGAGTCCTGTGGCACCTTATAGACTAACAGACGTACTGGAGCATAAGCTTCCGTGGGTGAATACCCACTTTGTCAGATGTTTGGCTACAGTTTCCAGTGCTATCAAAAGATCTTCTTTATTAGATAGCCTGTCATCAGGATGTGATACCAGTCAGCTCTGTGTTCTTGGGGAACCAGGGCACAGTATCCAGCCTGTCTGACTCATGAAGGACACCCTCCTCCCCAACCTCTGCTTGAACTAAAACCGATCAGAAGAAAGACCTAAAGAAAGCAATGAAAAGGCGGTGGGATACACACCTAAACCCCTCCTGACAAGAGTGACAGGATTAAGGCAACTCCCCAAGCCTCATCTACATCAAAGATGGGGCAAGGAGGCATCTCATTAGCAAACAGAATGAAGAACAGAGATTACAAGACAAGAACTGCACTGAACTCTGGAACCAGAAAAGCAGAGAAGCACTGCATCATGGGGATCTCTGCTCCAGATGGGAATAAACCTACACTTGCACACACCCAGCTCAGACCAATCCTAGTAATGAATCCTTGATTGATATCCAAAATACTGAAGCTGCCTAATTGCATTGTGAGCTTCCTTGAAGGAACACCATCTATACCCAGGAATAATCAGTTCCTCTAGCCCGAAGAAAACCCTTGAGTCATCAGTTTACCCATAAACAAATCTAGTATTCTCCCTTGAACTATTGTTGTTTCCCTACAAAAGCCCCTTCCCATGTTCAAGTAAGTGTTCTGATGCCTGGATCCAAGCTCTGCATCATCAGTTCCACTGGGACTTCATTTTCCCCTGACTGATTGTGTCCTGTCTCCAGCACCCAGGACCCTGAGCTACCACAATACCCGACCAGTTCAAACTTCAATCTGTCTCTCTATTTTCTTTTCTACCCCAGGTATAACTTTTTAACCCTGACTTGTTTGATCAGATATAGTTTTCCATATATGACTTTAGTATTCTTTAATAAGGCAACTGTTATGTTGGTTCAGGCTCTCCTTGTGTGGCTATCACTATTATTCAAAAATAACTTTTATGATTAAGCTGATTGCTTCCCTCTCCCTCTCCCTGAACTTTACCCTTTTGTGTTTGTGGCTTCCCCATTTACTCTGCAGCAATGCTCCTCTTTCCTAAGCTAAATGTGGTTCTGAATGCTCATTGCATTCAAATTTATGGAAGTACATTAAAGTTTTGACGTATCACATATTTCAACAACTCTCTCCAAAATCAAAAGAGGCAATGCATCAGTACATACACAATAGCATCATATTGCCAAACTCCCTCTCTTGAAACATCATGGTGGGAATATAGTTTCTAGGGCCCCATTAACCGGAGACTGCCTCTGGGAACACCTTAGTACCATGACGAGAAGTAGGGACGGTATGTGGTAGAACAGGGAACCAAACCCAAGCATCCCAGTGCCTATGCTACTGCCCCAACCAATGGCCCATCCTTCTCCCTTTGAATAAACAGCACAGCACATTTTTGCCCACATTCTGCAATCCACATGGGGGTGATCCCATACAATTCTGGGGCCTTTCTATACTTTGCCCATCATGGAAATTTTCTCTTCTATAGATATTTTCTGGAGGAGGCAAACATAGGCCTAAGGTATTAGGGAAAAAAAGCAAAGAAATATATGAGTGAGTTTGTTTACTTTTTCTGTTTGGAAACAAAATAGCATTGATTCATCTGTTTGTGGGGAGAAACCCCAAACACAAACAATTACATAGGCTTTATATAAACAAGAAAAAAAGCAGGCCAAACTTTGATCCTTTGTATTACTTTCTGTTTGGATCAAATCCCTGACTTTATTTTAAATTCCCTTTGAATGTGACAACTATTACACTAAAGATTTTAACGGGAAGCACAGGCTATTTGAGGTGACAAAATGCAGCTCTATGCACATGTGGGTGTTTAGAATTTGTTTCCCAGGAGATGGCTCATGTGTGGCACTGGAATCAACCACTACACCAAGTAGAGCCACGGGTGGTACTGTGCCTGGGGCATTGGATTGCCTTCATCTGACCTGGCTCCCAAATATATAGATAGGTGGTTCCAGGTCAGGGGTGACAAGGAGAATGTAAGGGTCTGCCTGGAGAGTTGGGTTTGGTGAAGTGCTTTCTGTGGGGTTCCCCAGGTAGGATCTCTCTCTTCTCCTCCCCCCAATTTTCCCATCCCCGGAGACTGGGGATTGTTGGACATGGTCTCTGCTGTTGGACACTCTTGATCTCTCCCAATCCAGGAGTATTGTGGGGGGAGGGGAGGATGGAATGTCTTTCTTTCTTCTTTGATGCATCCCATGAAGCGGGTATTAGCCCAAGAAAGCTTATGCTTCAATACTTTAGTTAGTCTTTAAGGTGCCACGGGACTCTTTGTCACTTCTGCAATTCCAGACTAACAGGGCTACTTCTTCCTTTCTTCTGGCAGATGCGAGGATAAGGGGTGTTGTTCCCCAGATCAGCCTCTTCTCTCCCTACCTCCTCCCCGGAAGAGTTTAACCAGCCGTCTCCCCCTCCGCCGCATCCCAGTTCCCGCGCAGGCGGGAGTTCTTGGCTGAGTTCTTGGTGCCCCCCTCCGCCGCTCCAGTGTCCGGGCTGGGGAATGTGGCGGCGGGGTGACTCTCCTCCCTGTGCCCGCTGGGGGGCGCCTACGGCCTTGCGGGTCCGGCGGCGCTGGGTTGAGGACTAATCCAGCGCGGGTTTCCCACCGGCAGCAGCCCCGGCCCGGCGCAGCGGCTCAGGCTGACTGAGCATGGGGGAGCAGCTGCTCTCCGGCCGCCCTTGCACCGCGCCTGCCGGCCGCTCCGCCCCGGGGCTCTGAAGGGCGCCCGCGCCGTGTGGAGCCGGGCGGGATGACCCCCGCGTGCTAGGGGCTCTGGAGCAGTCGGGCTCCGCTGCGGGCATCTTGCGGCGGCTCCTGCGGCCGGTGCTTCTCCCGCCCCCCCCCCCTCGCTTTGCAGCTCAGCCCGGCCCCGGGGAGCAGAGCCCGACCTCTGCCAACCTGCCGCTGATCGCAGCCCCGCTGCTGGGCTCCAACTTTTATTTCTTGTGCGGGGGGGAGGGGGCGCCTCCCGCCCAGCCTCCCCCACCCCGGGCTTTGCTGCCGCCGCCGTGTTTTGCATGGATGCACCATGGCCACGCTGGTTTGCAGGGTGCAGTTCTTAGATGACACCGACCCCTTCAATAGCACCAGCTTCCCCGAGCCCACCCGGCCCCCTCTCTACACCTTCAGGGAGGACCTCGCGCTCATCACCCAGCTGGCCGGAGTGCACCGCCTGCTCAGAGCCCCGCATAAGGTACGGGGATGGGGGTGGGGGCGGTGGTGGGTGAGGGAATACAGAGAAACCTACCGGGGGGGAGGGGGGAGAGACTCAGAAACTATCCCCACACAGCTGGGGGGGGGGGGGGTAGCTGTTCGGCGTTGGGAAGGGGAAGGGGCACTTTGAAAGTATCCCTGCATTGTTGCGGGGGAGGGAGTTAACTCGCTCCCTTGGTGGGGAAGTAGGGAACTGGGACTAGAGGGGATCAGTAGCACAAACACTCAGACCAGCTGTAGATGTGATCAGAGGCATGGTCAGTGTTGCTGCTGTCACACTTACTAGTGGTGGAACATGTGCTGATTTCAGTAAGTTACACATTAGGCGGAAGTAGGGGGCTTTGGGTTTTTTGTATGGGAGACTTAGGTCTGTTTTCCTTCCCGCAGGAGGAAAGGGTCAGTAGAGGAAGGGATTGCTGTTCAAGACTACCTCCAGCTCTTTGATTCCTAGTGCTAGAGCAGTGCTTTTCAATCTGAGGTCTGTAGATGCCTGGGGGTCCGCAGATTATGTCTCAGGGGTCCGTGAAGGGTTGTTGTTACCATAGAACAATGGTTTTCAACCTGTGGTCTGCGGACCAAAGGGGATCCTCAGTTTAGGTTTTAGATTTCCATACGGGTCCGCACCTCCATCTGAAATTTTTTAGGGGCCCACAAATGAGAAAAAGATTGAAAACCACTGTACCGGAGAATCAGAGAGGTAGCTGTGTTAGTCTGGAATTGCAGAAGTGACAGAGTCCTGTGGCACCTTAAAGACTAACTAAAGTATTGAAGCATAAGCTTTCGTGGACTAATACTTTGACGAAGTGGGTAGTAGCCCACGAAAGCTTATGCTTCAATACTTTAGTTAGTCTTTAAGGTGCCACAGGACTCTCTTTGTCACTACTGTACTGGAGGGAGCTCAGAGCAAGTCTACACTACCACTTAAGATCAACATCTTACTTAACCGTGAAAAAGACCCCCCCCCCCCATCCAGTAATGCAAGTTACTGCAATCTAAGAGTGTTGTCCACACCGGAGCTATGTTGCTCTCCCACGACATAGCTTCCACCTCTTGTGGATTGTCATGCCGACAGGAGAGAGCATCTTCACCAGTGGTGCAGCTGCATCGGTTCAGCTATGTCGATACAACGTTTCTAGTGTAAAGAAGGCATTGTGCAGCAGGACTCCGGCAGAGGCTCAGTTAATGTTCAGTGTACTCCTTCTAAAATATTATAGTATTCTACTTTGATACCCCAAACACAGCAGTAGTGCAATTGTTATGTGACTCTTCCTGTCAAATAGTATAACATAAATATAAATGGAGCAGAGTTGTTGCCCACACTTGTGACAGAAGTGAAGAGCAATTCAGACCCCTTGTGTCAGAGGAATACAGGTATCCTGTGGAAAGGGGCGTTGGATCCTGACTGTGTACAAGAAGAGTTTTTCAAATCGGAAACACAGAGGATGAAAAAAATATGGATCTGTACTTAGTAATGTCATTTTTGTACTCAACAGGACTGTAGACTGAGTGATATTTTCATCCTAAATCAAGCTTGTCTTCTTCCTGATTTAGGAATATCCCTAAACTTCACCAGTTTAGGTAAAGATACCCCAGCCCTCACCACCATCATTATCCTTAGTGTCTAGAAACGAGATGTTTTAGAATAACCGGCCTACAAAAATAATTAATGTCTTTATGCTTATGTATTTAAATGTGTAGGCTAAAGGACAAATTTTCAAAGGTACAAATGGGATTAAGGCACCTAATGGAAGTTGAGTGCCTGTGTGCCTTTGAAAATCTCCTCCTAAATGAATAGAACACAAAGTATGATTAATATTTTTCATTAGTTTTATTCTCCACATTATATATAAAGTCACCTTAAAACTGTTTAAGAAGTGCATGGGAAGACGTTTGAGAACTGGTGGTGGTGGACTTTGACAGCAATGTTGTTTTCCCATGTGAGTGTATCAAAGAGTTCACTTTTAATAAGTAATCTCTGGACAGAAATAAATTGTGTGTGTAAGTTAATGAAATGGGTGTCAGTCTCAACATAGGTTTGCCTGGGACAGAATGCGTTTACATCTTTATAAGTGAACATGTTTATGAAAGAATGTGTTTGTGTCTTCATGAATCGTCAGGTCACAGTATTGTACCTTCATGAGATGTCACTTTTCATTTCCAAAAATATCCACAGGGCAGGCATGGCTGATGCATTAGCTGTAACTGTTATATTTTGGAAGCCCTGAAAACAGGCCAAATTTGTAACAAATTTGACATGTCTGCCCCTTGTTAGTAACCTCTTCAGAGTATCATGGGATTTTGAGAAACCATTTATTGTTTAGGAAGGTTGGCTAAGAGCATGTTCATGCAGAGCAGGGTTTAAGCTATTGCTGTTGTGAGGTTTTATGAGCTAAACAGTTGCAGCAAGGGCTTTGTTAAAAATAGCAGTAAGTCTGCTGTCCTTGGAACAATTGATACTGTAGCTCTTCAGAAAGGTGCCTATAGAGTATGCCGCTAATGCAAATCCCAACCTTTGTGAAAATTAATGTACCTCTTATATATTTACTTTAATGCATCTGTTGATAAATGTCACTCTCTTCACTTATGGTCACACAGACAGGCCTGGTTTGGGCATTCTAGGCTTTTCAAAGCAATACCATAGTTTGTTGTTATGAAATATGTTGTTTTATTATTTTCTACCTTGTTATTTAATAATCCTTCTGGTCTGTGAATTAACTCAGCAAAGAAGTTAGAGGAAAAATAACAACTGATATATGTTTTTCTGAAGAAAGCAAAATAGGAAAAGACCATTTATCCATTCTTTCATAAAGTGGGAGGGAAATATTCTCTTAACATCATTTGCTGTGTTATGGCCTGCACTCAGGAGCTTGCTGGAAAATGGAAAAAGGCTGTGTGTGCTCTTAGCTTTAAGGATGTCAAAAGACCAATAAAAAGTAGTTCAAAGAAAACCTCTTTCAGCAGAAGTTTTACATTTGTAGAACATTTTCTTGCCAAGGTTACAGAAACTCTGTAGAGGACAGAGCTTTGCATAATGCACAAAAAATGTAGGTGCATTGGGTCATATTCTGTTTCTACAATTCAGGGTCAGATTCAGATACTTTAGTCACATTGCGTAGTGCCTTATTCTGTGAGTAGTCTCATTTGGGATTACTTGTGGAGTAAAATAGTGGGAGTAAGGGCCAGATTCTGATACCTAATTGTGTAGAGCAGTGGACTGGGAGACGGTACTTAAAAGTTCCATATCTGACTTTACTGTTGACTTGCCGTAAGCAGCCTATTTTTCAAAAGTGGCCACTGACTGGGTGGTTTTTGTTTATTTGGAAAACCCAATTTGAGATCACTTGGGTTAGACTGAGATTACTTGGAGAAACAGCAGCTCCCATTGACTTCATTTTGAATTGCTTGCTTAGCACTTCTAAAAATTGAGCTCATAATTACTCAAATTTGACTCCCCAAAATTGAAGCATTCAAAATCAGTGTCACTTGTGAACATTGACTTTCTTCCCAACAGCTCTGTTGATCCATTTGAAAAATGGAGCTAATACATGTATCACAGAGGTTTTATGAGATTTAACTGATTAAAAAAGACTTGGGCATTTTGGGTGGAAGATATGAAACTTCACAGTTGCTATATCTATATATATCTATCTATATATATAAAAGTCAAGTGGTGTATGTATGTGTGTATGTATGTATGTACGTATGACTGCGAAGTCCTCCCGCACCGTTTGAGCCAGAGACTTGAATTTTGGTACAGTGAGGGGTCTTGGGGTCTAGATGCTGGTAAGGGTCGAAAAATTTTCGGATCTCACCTCTGACGCCCCCCAGGGGTGAAAGTCTTTCAGGGCCAATCACATCAGCTGGGCAGTTAGGTGGTGATGATGTCATAATACCCCCCTCCAACAGACACCTCACTCGCTCAGCTCACCCCTCCCTCCTCCAACGGAACCCCGGAGATCCCTCAGTTCTCTGCCCCTCCCACCTCCCCAACGGAACCCCGGAGATCCCTCAGTTCTCTGCCCCTCCCACCTCCCCAACGGAACCCCGGACTCCATCAGCCCTGTGCCCCCCCCACCTGCGAAGGTACCCGGAATCCCTCGGCTCTGGGCCCCCTCCTCCCCTGCGACGGATCCCAGTTGGGTTTGGTGGGACGGTAAGTGAGGTGGGGGTGTCGGATTCGGTCGGGGGGTGAGGTGGGGGTTTCGGGTTTCGGGGGTGGGAAGGTGTTGGGGTGGGTGAGGGGTGAGGTGTGGGTGTTGGCTTTGGTCAGGGGGTGTCAGCTGTCTGCCACCTCCCCACCTCCGACTGACCCGAGCAGCGCCGGGCACCTATGCTAGTAAACACATATTAAAAGATAGGCCCTGTCACAAAGACCTTTTAGTGTGAGGTCCTGAGTCTGGAAACACGTTATGCATCTGCTAATTTTACTCATGAGAGGAGTCTCATTGAACTCAACAGTATGGGGATCTATTTCTAGTACATTATAGTTATGTCTCCTTGCATTCTCTTAGCTTTAGTAATTAATCAGAGTGGTTTACTCTCTCCAGATGTTTTTGTAGTTTAGTTTTTTCCTCCTGTTTGTTTGCTATCTCTCCAATAATTTGTGTCATCAGTAAATTTGATCATGGTTCGTTCAATATGCGCCTCTCCTATGTGGCTTGAAACTCTGGTGGATAGTCTTCTGGGGAATGGAGTATTCTGAAGTGGGCCTCTTGCAATTTCTCTCCAGCTTGCGCCAATTCCTGCAGCTCCCATTTGCAGGGAACCGCAAACTGCGGCCACTGAGAGCTGTGAGCAGCCATGCAAATGTAAACAAACTGTCCTGTGGCCCACCAGCGGATTACCCTGATGCCATCCGTGGGATGCATTTTGCCCACCACTATTCTAATGGGTATAATGTACTTGCATTTTCAGAAAGCCTTTGAAAAGATCCCTTACCAAAGGCTCTTAAGCAAAAAAACTGGCATGGGATAAGAAGGAAGGTTCTCTTGTGGATCAGTAACTGGTTAAAAGAGAGGAAACAAAGGGTAGAAAAAAATTTCCATTTTCAGAATGGAGAGAGGGATCTGTACTGGGACAAGTGCTGTTCAGTGTATTCATAAATGATTTGGAAAAAGGGGTAAATAGTGAGGTGGCAAAATTTGCAGATGATACAAAATTGCTCAAGATAGTTAAGTCCAAAGAGCTACAAAAGGATCTCACAAAATCCTTTACCCTGTAAAGAGCTACAAAAGGATCTCACAAAACGGGAGAGTGGGCAACAAAATGGCAGATGAAATTCAGTGTTGATAACTGCAAAGTAATGCACATTGGAAAACATAATCCCAACTATAACATACAAAACGATGGGGTCTAAATTAAATGTTAGTACTCAAGAAAGAGATCTTGGAATCATTGTGAATAGTTCTCTGAAAACATCCACTCAGTGTGCAGCAGCAATCAAAAAACTAACAGAATATTCAGAACCATTAGGAAAGATGTAGATAATAAGAAAAAAAAATCTTACTGCCACTATATAAATTCCTGGTACACCCATACCTTGAGTACTGCATGCAGTTCTGCTCACTCCATCTCAAAAACAGATATATTAAAAATTAAAAATGATGCAGAGAAGAGTAACAAAAATGATTAAGAGTATGGAACAGCTTCCATGTGAGACGAGATTAAAAAGACTGGGATGTTTGAGCTTGGAAAAGAGGTCACTAAGGAGGATATGATAGAAGTCTATAAAATCATGAATGACATGAAGAAAGTGAGTTAGTGTTATTTTCCCCTTCACATAACACAAAAACTAGGGGTCACCCAATGAAATTAATAAAGAACAGTTTTAAAACAAACAAAAGGAAGTACTTTTTCACACAGTGCACCATCAACCTGTTGTGGTAAACCCAGGGCAAGCTACTGCCAGAGGGGTTTGTGGAGAGAAAGGTAACTGCAGGCTAATTGGGTTCAGCTGAGTAAGGCTGCCTCTGGCCAAAGCAGGAACAGCTGAGCCCAATTAAAAAGCTGTCAGAGACCTTTTTAAACCCTCCTCCCCAGCTAGGAAGGAGGAGAGATAGAGGGAGTGAGGCTGCCTGCAGGTGAGGGGCAGCAAGACAGGGAGTCTCTCCCAGAAGGGAGATAGTTCTCCTAGACAGAGGGAAACAAAAGCCATACCAGAAAGAAGTGCTTAGAGGAAGGGAAAGCCTGCCTTTGGGGCTTTCTAGGTGGGTTGCTGGTACGGCTCTGGCCCCACCAGAGCCCAAATGACCAGAGTCAGGGGGGTCCGAGAGGCCACTCTGCCACACTGTGGAACTCATTACCAGGGGATGTTGTGAAGGCCAAAAGTATGATTGGTTTAAAAAAATAATTAGATAATTTCATGGAGCATAGGTCTGTTAATGACTTTTACCCAACATGGTCAACGATACACCACCATGCTCTGAGTGTCGTAAGCCTCTAACTGTCAAAAAAAAGAGGTGGACAGGGGATGTATGACTTGATAATTGCCCTGTGATGGATTTGTCTCTTCTGGGACCAACCATGTGAGCCAATTGCACCGGCCCGCAGGGCCCCCCCAAAGCACAGGGCCCGGAGCCCTCACCCCGATTTGCCTTACTCCAGGAATGTCTCTGCCTACCAGATTGAGCCCAGCAGGGGAGATAGATAGGGCAGTGTCAATCTCTACATGGTTTGAGGATCCTTTAGATGTCTGGAATTACCTGTGTATATATACCTTATTCTCTGCATTAGCAATGCAATGCCTGTCTCTTTGTGGCACCTCTTCATCTGGCCAGATACAGCAATGTGCTTTTATTTCAAATAATCCTTCCTGAAATGCAGGCCTTTTATTTTCAACAACAATTTCTCTTAAGAAATGTTTATGTAAAGTTCTGAATTTTAGTATCAGCCCTTAGATCAAGAAGAAGAAAAGGCTGCCCCATAATGTTGGATTTTGGACGTGCTGTATCAGAATGAGGTGTGAACTTTTCATTTACTTTTAAAATGTGCAAGTGAAATTAGTTAGGCAAAGTATAGATAGGTAATGTGCATGCCCATCTGCACAGTTCTGCTAATGTCTCCCAATTCAGACCGGCACCATTTACTGCAAGTTGACCATGTTGTTTTAGGAACATAGGAACTCCATTTTGGTTAGTTAGAGCTGTCTGTTTTATTCTGCTGCCCGTCACATAGTATCTGAGTGCCTTCCACACAAAACCAATAGCAATAGGGAATAGAAGGGAGGTTTATTTTGTGAGTGTCACTTATGGTGGGAAGACTCATAAAGAGTAAGGCTTTCCTAAAAACTGGAATTCATCTGATCTGCTCCAGAAGATTGTTCCATAGTCCGAGTCCCTCAACCGAGAGCTTTATCCCCAGCTCTTGCATGCTTTGTCCTGGGCTTTGTGATCTGTGTAGTCACAGAGAAGTGCAACTGTCTTGTAGATTGAAATTTGTTCTTTGATACAGCTGGGGCTTGATCCTTTAATTACTTTGAAAAGTAATACTCCAGTGGACCAATGGTCCATCTAGTTCAGTATTCTGTCTATGACAATGATAAGTACAAAATGTTTCATATTATACCTTGAAATGTAACTTTTTATCCGCTGAAACATGTTTTTATTTTAACTAATGTAACTGCAGATGCTCTTATTATTCATGTACATTTTTTGAAAACTTCTGAGCTCCTGGCTTTCACATTTTGTGGCAGTGAGTTTCACAGATTAATGATGTGTATTTATTTCCTTTCATTAATTTTAAATTTGACACTTCAATTTGATTGAGTGTTCCCTTGTCCTCTAAAAGGGATGGAGCTCCTGGTTTGCCATCCCTAATCATTTACTATTTTATGTACTGCTAAATAAACCAGAATACCACGTTGGGCTTGATCCAGTTCTCACTGAAGTCATTAGAAAGACTCCCTTTGACTTCAGTAGGTGTTGGATTGTGCCCTTATGGAGCAGAAATTTCTAATCATGATGTAATGCAGTGGTTTTGTAAGGAAGGTCATTTCAATCAGATGTGTGAGTAAATCAAGCAGGATTTACTTCTAGATTGATATGGTTACAATTTTTCTTTTTTTTTTAAAAAAAATCTGCATATTCTGCATTTTGAGTCCAGAGAAAAAGCTAGATCAATTATATTCTGGTTGACCTAGAGCTTAGAAATGTAAATCTCTTGGTTTTATTAGTTGACATTTTAGAAAATTACATACCTACTTAAGCCAGAGGCTTACAGTTTTCTGAATATGTTTTGTCTCTATCTATAATACTAACTAGAGACAGTTCCCAGCTGGACCTCTAGATCCAAACCTCCCTCTTCCACTTTTCCCTGAATCTTGGGAAAATTCAGATGTGGATCTAAATTTGTGGCTCAGGTCCAACTCTAATAATGTTCTTTGAATCTAATTTGGTACTGTGGATTTGTTGGTTTTGAATTGCTTTAAGTTACTTGATATCTCTGACTTGCTGACCTTAAGTCATTTAGGCGAGTGGCTATATATATACAGCCAATGTCAGGTGGCATTTTTTTAAAGTGATCTCCCTTACTTATTCATTTAATTACAACATGCCGTATTTTATCTTATCTGTCTCCAGTTGTCACTTTACATTTTGGTGTCACGGCAGCTTCTTATGAAGTACGGTACATTATTGTGCAATATGTATGAAATTAGTTATTTTCAATTCATTTTTCTGTCCAAATGATGACACTGACAATTAATAATACAGTAGAAAATTGTATTAGTGTGTGTATGCAGGGCTGAAAGATAGATTGATCCAAACTCCCACCCACTTGCCTCATATGACCCTTTTGCAACACTTGGGGAGGCAAGAATTCACCCAGGAGCCATGCCAGTATTCAAATCTTTTCCAATACATTTATCAGGATAGACAGAACCACCCTGTCACTGAAAGGAGCAGCTAATCCAAGTATAATGAAATTAATCCAATATGCTTACTTAACAAAGGGACTCTTACCTCCCTTAGTAAACAAATAGTCCAAACTGCCCCTCCAGACTCAGCCACTCAGTCCCAGATTAGGGCTCCTCTTTCCCATTGGACAATGGGTTTGTGTCTTGCCTGCAGTGCAGTTTGTAGTGGCCACACTCCCAGGTTTCTCCATTGGCCTATTTCCCAGCCTTGAGTTCATGCTCAGGGCCTGCTGTGTACCTATAACAGGGGACTCTCTTCTCAGAAGGTATCCCCGTACTCTAATGGGAACAGGAAGTCAGACACTGGCAGTAGGAAGTCAGGGCTAACCAGTCAGGACACTGGAGGCCTTCACAGCACTGCTGTTGACATGTGGTGTGATGGGGCTCCCTTCAGTATATAGAAATATAAGCGCAATGTATCATCAATGCAGAGAACACTCTACTGTGGAAAAAAAGCTCAAATACTGCAACCAAAGAAGTTAAGGAAACTGTAATTTGTGTGACATGTGAGCAACTATTGTAGTATTAAAGTAAACAACAAAACAAACACTGTGCTAATAAAATAAATTACTATCATAGTAAAATTAGAGTTGGGTAAACACATCCTTTCTTAGTCTTTTTTAAAAATCCACACAAAAGTAGGACCAGAACTTCAAACTTCTTGATTTTGTTTACTGTTAGTAAGCAATTTGTTATAGCGGCCAAAATGTTGGGAGCATCTGGTCCTACTCAGACACTGGGCTCCCTGCCCCTTCCAGGGAAGAGAAGAATCTCGATTCCCCTATGTGTGAGGCAAAAAAGATTCTGGTCCTTCTTCTCTAACTGTCCCATCCTCTCTTGGTGTTTGTAAGGAGGAAGAGAGACTGAAGATCCTTGGTTCATCCTTTCCTTCAGGAGAAGTGAAGTGAAGATGCTGACACTATAGACCCGTGACTTGAGTTGGCCTTCCTTTTTATATTGAAGTCCTCTGTAGGGAAGGGTCCCCATTTCCCCTCTATTTTTTTTCTAAGCAGATTTCCTTCGGCCTTCAAGAGCGGGCAGCAAGGAGCCCCACTGCCCCTGCCAGTCCAAAGAAAGGATTTTTTTTTTTTGAGTGTGGACAAGCTACTCACTGTTAGGCAGCAGGAGGACCAGGGAAGCATACTTCCCTGTCTTGCTGCACTGTTTCTTTAAGCACTATGGACAAGACGCACAGTACATGGAATTTAAGAAACCCTGCTTGGAACACGGCTCAAGGCTTCCCCTGATCTCACTTGCATTATGAAGTGTCTTGGTTTAAAGGAAAATAGATCCTGTGAAACTAAATGGATATCTTTCTTGATGAGATTACAATTTTGATCGATTAAGGTAATAGTCTTGATGTAAAATACACCGGACCCTCGCTAGAATGCAGGATTTGAAGTCCATGCGTGAGACTGCATTACCAAGGATTCCAATTAAAGTAACTAAATTTGGGAGCCATGGCCACAGCCGCGCTATATGCAAATACACGCTATATAGGGCTGGTCCCCACTAGGGCTTAACGTCGACTTTACCAAGCTAAAGTCGATTTAAGCCTGTACCCGTCCTCACAGGCATGCCCTTAAAGTCAATTTAAGGAGACCTTAAAATCAACTTCTGTACTCCTCCCTAACGAGAGGAGTAGCTGAAATCGACCTCTCGCTGGGTCGATTGTGATCTAGTGAGGATGCATGGGACGTTAAGCCTCTGACCTTTGGAGCAGCTCCGCGGACCCCCCCGCCCGCCCGAGCAGCTCCGCGGACCCACCCGCCCGCCCGAGCAACCCCGCGCCGGACCTGCCCGCCCGAGAAGCCCCGCGCCAGACCCCCCCGCTCACCCGAGCAGCTCCGCGGACTCCCCCGCCCACCCGAGCAGTCCCGCGCCGGACCCCCGCCCACCCGAGCAGTCCCGCGGACACCCCCGCCCGCCCGAGCAACCCCGCACCGGACCCGCCCGCCCAAGCAGCCCCGCGCCAGGCCCCACCGCCCGCCCGAGCAGCCCCGCGCCGGACCCCCGCCCACCCGAGCAGCCCCGCGCCGGACCCCCCCGCCCGCCCGAGCAGCTCCGCGGACCCCCTCGCCCGCCCGAGCAGCCCCGCGCTGGCTCCCCCCGCCCGAGCAGCTCTGTGGCCCCCGTGCCCACCCGAGCGGGGGGGGGGGGGGGAAAGAGCCGGCGCGGGGCTGCTCGGGCAGGCACGGGGGTCCGCGGAGCTGCTCGGGCGGGCACAGGGGCCACGGAGCTGCTCGGACTGGGGCTGGTCCCGTGGGGAGCGTGCCCGGCTGCCCTGAAAGGTGGTGCCAGCTGGGGACTCCCGGCCCTGTGGGATACCTACCCACAGTGCAATGCTGGCTATGTCGACCCTTGGAAAAGTTTAAGGACAGACACTGTCTACTTTAGAAAATCGACTTAAGGGAAATCGACCTACTGCTGTAGTGAAGACATACCCATAGATGTGCGTTCTAGCGAGGGTCTGCTGTACTTAGATTTCTGTAAGGTGTTTGACATGGTAGTACATGACATTTTGATTAAAAAACTAGAACAATACAAAATTAATAGGGCTGTCAACTGATTAAAATGAATTGTGATTAATCACGTGATTAAGAAGATGAATTGTGATTAATTACACAATTAATTGCACTGTTAAACAGTAATAGAATACCATTTATTTAAATATTTTTGGATGTTTTCTACATTTTCAAATACATTGATTTCAGTTACAATACGGAATACAAAGTGTACAGTGCTCACTTTTTATTTATTTTTGATTGCAAATATTTGCACTGTTAAAAACAAAAGAAATAGTATATTTCATTTCACCTAACATAAGCACTGTAGTGCATTCTCTTTATAATGAATGTTAAACTTACAAATGTATAATTATGTACAAAAAATAACTTCATTCAAATTACACTAACATAAAACTTTAGAACCTGCAAGTCCACTCAGTCCTACTTCAGCTAATCGCTCAGGCAAACAAGTTTGGTTACAATTTGCAGAAGATAATGCTGCCCACATTTTGTTGACAATGTCACCTAAAAGTGAGAACAGACTTTCACATGGCACTGTTGTAGCTGGCATCGCAAAATATTTATGTGCCAGATGTGCTAAAGATTCATATGTCTCTTCATACTTCAATCACCATTCCAGAAGACATGTGTCCATGCTGATGATGGGTTCTGCTCGATAATTATCCAAAGCAGAGCAGACAGACGCATATTCATTTTCATCGTCTGATTCAGATGCCACCAGCAGAAGGTTGATTATCTTTTTAGGTGGGTGCTTCAGGTTCTGTAGATTCCGAAGCAGAATGTTGCTCATTTAAGACTTCTGAAACCATTCTCCACCCCTCGGCCCTCTCAGATTTTGGAAAGCACTTCAGACTCTTAAACCTTGAGTCATGTGCTGTATTTATCCTTAGAAATCTTACATTGGTTCATTTTTTGTGTTTTGTCAAATCTGCTGTGAAAGTATTCTTAAAAAAACATGCTGGGTCATCATCCGAGACTGCTATAACATGAAATATATGGCAGAATACAGGCAAAAACAGAAGAGGAGATGTACAGTTCTCCCCCCAAGGAGTTCATCCAAAATGTAATTAATGCATTTTTTTTTAACAAGCATAATCAGCATGGAACCATGTGCTCTGGAATGGTGGCCGAAGCATGAAAGGGCATATGAAGGTTTAGCATATCTGGCACACAAATACTTTGCCAGCTACAAAAGTGTCATACATGTTCTCACTTTCTGGTGATATTGTAAATAAGAAGCAGGCAGCAGTATCTCCCATACATGTAAGCAAACTTGTTTGTCTTAGAATTTGCTGAACAAGAAGTAGGACTGAGTGGACTGATAGGCTCTAAAGCAGGGGTTCTCAACCTGTGGGTCGCGACTCCTCGGAGGGTCACCGACCCGGTTCCCGAGGGGTCGCGAGCTGTTTTTATCCGCTGAAAAGCCGCCGCCGTGATCACGATCGCTTCTGTTTTCGGCAGACATGCCGAGCTATTTTGGGAATGCTCGGCATGTCCGCCGAAAATAGCCACCGAATGTGGAAGTAATTCATTCGGCGGCTTTTCGGCGGACACTCAAGGGGTCGCGGCGCCGTGCCGCTCAGAAAAAAGGGGTCGCGCTAAAGGTAAGTTTGAGAACCGCTGCTCTAAAGTTTTACATTATTTTAGTTTTGAGTGCATTTATGTAACAAAAAAATCTACATTTGTGAGTTGCATTTTTCCCGATAAAGACATTGCACAACAGTGCTTGTATGAGGTGAATTGAAAAATACTGTTTCTTTTATCATTTTTATAGTGCAAATAATATAATATTTATATATATATATATTACATATATACAGTGCAAATAATATAATATAAATAAATATAATAATATAAAGTGAGCACTGTGGACTGTATTCTGTGTTGTAATATAAATCAGTATATTTGAAAATGTAGAAAAATTGACAAATATATAATACATTTCAATTGGTATTCTATTAACAGTGTGATTAATCGTGATTAATTTTTTAATCACAGTTAATTTTTTTGAGTTAATCACATGAGTTAACTGATTAATCGACAGCCCTAAAAATTAATGTGTTACATATTAAATTGATTACAATTTGAGTATCTAATAGATCTCAAAATGTAATTATAAACATGGAATAATTATTGAGTGGATGTGTATCTAGTAAAGTCCTGCAAAGGTCAGTTCTTGGCCCTACGCTATTTAATATTTTTATTAATGACCTGGAAGAAAACATAAATTCATGTCTGATATAATCTGCAGATGACCTCAAAATTGGGGAAGTGGTAAATAATGAAGAGGACAGTTCACTGGTACAGACCAATCTGGATAATTTGGTAAGCTAGGCACAAGCAAACAATATGCATTTGAATATGGCTAAATGTAAATGTATACATCTAGGAACAAAGAACGTAGGTCATACTTAACAGGATGAGGGACTCTGTCCCAGGAAGCATTGATTCTAAATGGATTTGAGATCCTGGTGAATAATCAGCTGACCATGAATTTCCATCACAATGCTGTGGCCAAAAGGGCTAAGACGATCCTTTGATTCATTAAAAGAGTATCTCAGGTAGGAGTAGGGAGAGCTTTTTACCTCTGTATTTGGCATAGTCTGCCACCTACAGAAAATGATAGTGGGGAAGGTGGTTGTTGCCCTCTTGAAACTGTTGGTAAAGGAAGGTGGGCAGAACCTGTTGAGGAAGGTGGAAATGGTCTGGGGCTGATGCAGTGCCTGAATTTTCATTGCCCTTCCCTTGGGAAGAAGAAGATCAGGGGAATGAAGCTTTACCCTTCTTGTAATGGTAACCAGAAGATCAGAACTGGCGGGGAAATTGGGCATAAGTATCTGCAACCATTTTTACACATGTTCTGGATTTCACAAAACTCAAGCCATTTTGTAATACACAGTACTTTTGCAAAGTAAATCCAGAAACTCACAAAATCTCAAATGCCAAGAGGTTCACCCTTCCCTAACTGCAAACAACATGAGATTGTTACCCCTGGCAATGGCTGTGTTTATTTGAATTTTCAGAGAAAGGTGTTTACATTCAATTGAAGAGAGATATCACATTTTATCAGTTGTTCATTTCTCTGCACTGCAGCCTTCTTTACCTATTTTATAACGATGCCAATGCTGAAAATGAAATTGCAGTCAGTGACATTCTCTGGGTACTGGTACAGTTATTGCCTACTTGGATAAATGAGAGCAGAATCTTGCCCTAACAGTGGATTTAAAAAACAAATTCAAAACTGAGTTGCATCAAGGATCTGTATAGAAAATGTTAGTGTAAGAAAAATAAAAGAGATACTAATAGGAAAGCTGTCAGAGGGTATTCATTTTAAGGCCGTGTGGGCCTCAAAGATCAGAGATCTCACCAATATAAATTGAAAATGAGCATCGAATGGTAGGGCTTACTATGATCCGTTTAATGCAAATTAGATGTGGCCTTTAAGATGTTTGCAAGCTGTGAACATCAGTTGCAGAAAGTTTGGTTTGTCTGTTCTAAGGCCTACAAATGCAGGAAGCGTCCCTTTAAGTGCACGTGTAACAGTCCTACTCTTTGAAATATCTCTTAACACATTGGTACAGACAGCCATCAGTTACTACCCCGTCACTTCTGTCTTAGTGTGCCACATGTTTCAAAAATTTCCTAATTGGGAAGGTTGAAATCATCTAAAATCCCAATCCGGTTATCCTTTCATGCATTGTCTCATCATATCACATTTCATTCTTTTGCTGTGGGGTTATGTGGCATCTTTATTATTAGCTCTTTTGGCTTTCACTCTGCAATTTTTTCTGCAATGGGCCTTCTTGCTGCCTCTTGTTCTCCCTTCTGGACAGGCCAAGTAACTGATTTTCTTATATTTAAGGGTATGTCTACATTGTAATAAAAGACCCGCAGCTGGCCCAGGTCAGCTGACTCAGGTTCATGAGGCTCAGGTTGAGTGCTATAAAATTGCAGTGTAGGCATTTGGGCTTTGGCTCTGAGACTGCACGAGGAGGGGAGGGTCTCAAAGCCCGGTCTACAGCCTGAGCCCAAATATCTAAACTGCAATTTTATATCCCCTCAGCCTGAGCCCCGCAAGTCTGTGTCAGGTGAGCTGATGCAGATGTGCTTGTGCTGCAGGTTTTTTTTGACACAGTGTAGACATACCCCAAGTGTTGTACACAATTTTGTTCACAATTTAAATGCTTGTATGATTATGTGACATCTGTTTGAAAAGTCCATAGACACACTACATAGCCCTTTAGGATTGGAATTGAAGAGTATCATAAGGGGAACTGAGATTGGCAGAACATAATTAAACATCCTGGAATTTGACCAAGCTGGGGTAGCATTCCAGTTCTTTTGAAAAGTGCCATGAGATTTTCAGTGACCACAAGTAGTCAAGACTTGGGGTTGTACGTCCTATTTCAAAGACAGACCCCTAATTTGATGCTAGAATATTGGTTCTGTACTGACTTGGAGGAAAGAGTGCCACCTACTGAATCACCATCACCGCTTCCAACACCTGGATTGCGTTACATTCATATTAACTTTATATTATATTACACTTTATTAATAACATAGCCAGGAATGTTGTTGAATGTTCTTAGTGAAGGAACAGGTTTGAACAAAAGTAGCAGTAAGTTCTCTAGTGAGCCCAGCTACCCAGAAACATCTGCAAATATCTGGCTTGAAAAATTATTAAGCTGGAGATGAATTTGAGACTTAAAGTTCAACTATCTGCATGTCATCAGCTTAACACAGTTTTAAAGTAAAAAATACGCTTCAGTTTTCCATTCCAACAATTCAAAAAAAAAAAGAGTTAATTCTGTCATTACCAGCTTTTAAAGAGTGCTTTAAAACACCTCTAGGCTTTTCCTAACTCTAGTAAGATGACTTGCCTCTATTGTACCACCACCCACTGACCCCCAGATTGCTTTTAGTGCATGTTTATTTTAATTCCAGAGTCTTGAACAAGAGCTGATTTTGATCTTGGGTGTGTTTGTCATTGCTAAACAGGGACAGGGCAATAATATTAAAGTAATCACTTAGTCACATCATTCATCATCATTTTACGTTTCAGTGTTTAATAAGATTTGAGTAGCAATGAATGGATGACTGAACAAGTACCTTCATCTTCTTGTGGTCATAATTTTGAAATATGTTCAAGACAGAGGTATGTCTATTTTAAGTCCGGGACAAATTGGACTCAAATTATATGGTCTTGTTAGTAAAGTTAGATTATTTACCTCTCAAAGGCAAGAAAAACCTCTACATGAAAAGAAAAGTTCCAAAATCAAATGAGATACATGTGATTATATATATATTATTGATTGGGAATTTAGCTGAAACTTAAATTATTATTTTAAGTTACAAGTAAATATCATGAACTGCACCTTAGGGATGTCATGCCTATATACAAAATTTGTATTGCTTTAACTATCCTGGTATAGTTAAAATAATGTAACCCCCTGTAGTTTGGAGCCAGTTATACCAATATAAAATGTGCTTGTAGCCATATAGCTTATTCCAGTATGGGAAGGGAAATAAATTAGACCAGTATAACTGTATGCAGGTGAGCTTGCACCAGTATAACTTTTATCAGTAAAAAAATAATAATAATAATAATTCACATTCCTTACTAACATTGTCCTAGTATAAAAACTGAGTGTAGACCAGGCCTTAGCATCTCAGATCTTTCTTCAAGGGTCTGAAGCAATGATGCTTGTGGGCTGGGTCTAACTTGCAGCCCTCAAGAACAAGGGCGTGAAGAAGAAAATTTGTTTTTTTTTGGTTATGAATTGAAAAAATGTGTTAGGGCCCCAGCCAGCAATTTAAAAATGGAAATAGTTGAACCAGCTTCATTGCTACAGGGAAGCGATTTGGGACATCACCTTTCCAACTTACTCTGGGTGCTTCCCCTTCAGTGGCAGGAGATGCTGTGGTCTGAGCCAGGAGAGCACTGAACAGTTATCCTGTCCCTCATGCAGCAGCTCAGCAAGGGAAAGCAGGATAGATGCCTGAGTTTAGGAAAGATTCCAACAAATGATGTCTCCCTTTCCCCACACAGCCACCCATGGCAGCCTAGGAGACTGAAAAAGAGGAGAAGTTGAGAACCAGCAACCTGTTACAGCCCTTAATTCTCTGTTGCCGGCCTGGGGCAAGTTTGAATAGACTTGTACCTGCTGGCAGTGGCCATTTGGGCGCTATATACCCACTGAGGATAGCTGGAAAGCAGCACACTGCAGCTCTTTCTTTCCTCCACCTCTGCGATTCCTTTCTGCACTAACGGCTGTGGGAGGAAATGAAGGAGCAGACTGCCTCAGCTTTTCACCAGTTGGAATCTCCCTTGTGCCAGGGAGACATGAGGGTGATTTTGTGTTGCACAAGTAGAGAGTACAGCGGGGCAGAGAATCATCCACAAAGCACTGATTGTGTTCCTGTGACCTTTTAGAAAATGTTCTGCACTTGAAGTAAAAAAAAAGCTGAACATCAGTGGTGAAAAGTGACTATGAACATGAAGAAATTGATGACTTATTTTTTAAGTGAAAAATCAAAACTATATTACATTTACACCTTCAGTTTATCATCATGTTACAGCAACTGTCCCGGTAACATGGCTTCTGGCTCCACACAGTAAGGGATTCTCTTCTCTACATCCACAGGACTGGGAGGCAGAGGGCTTTCAAAATTTGCAGCCTCAAGCTCTTTTCACCTGAGGGGTTGTGGTCAAGAAAAATTCACAAGCCTGCTAAGTTTTTCTCCCCTTTGTTAGCCTTCTCTTCCAGATTTGTTATTGGGAGCTTTGACTTTAGCAAAACTTTTGATATGGTCTCCCTCAGTATTCTTGCCAGCAAGTTAAAAAAGTATGGATTGGATGAATGGACTATAAGGTGGATAGAAAGCTGTCTAGATTGTCGGGCTCAACAGGTAGTGATCAACGGCTCCATGTCTAGTTGGGAGCCGGTATCAAGTGGAGTGCCCCAGGGCTCGGTTTTGTTCAACATCTTTATTAATTATCGGGATTATGGGATTAATTGTAGCCTCAGCAAGTTCGCAGATGACCCTAAAATGGGGGGAAGGCAGATAGGGTCCAGAGTGACCTAGACAAATTAGAGGATTGGGCCAAAAGAAACTGATAAGGTTCAGCAAGGACAAATGCAGAGTCCTGCATTTAGGAAGGAAGAATCCCATGTATCGCTACAGGCTGGGGACTGACTGGCTAAGCAGCAGTTCTTCAGAAAAGGACCTGGGGATTACAGTGGAAAAGAAGCTGGATATGAGTCAGCAGTGTGCCCTTGTTGCCAAGAAGGCCCATGGCATATTGGGCTGCATTAGTAGGAGCACTGCCAGCAGATCGAGGGAAGCGATTATCCCCTCTGTTTGGCGCTGTTGAGGCCACACCTGGAGTATTGTGTCCAGTTTTGGTCCCCCCACTACAAAAGGGATGTGGACAAATTGGAGTGAGTCCAGCAGAGGGCAACTAAAATGATTAGGGGGCTGGAGCACATGACTTAGGAGGAGAGGCTGAGGGAACTGGGGTTATGCAGAAGAGAAGAGTGAGGGGAGATTTGATAGCAGCCTTCAACTACCTAAAGGGGGGTTGCAAAGAGGATGGAGCTCATCTGTTCTCAGTGGTGGCAGATGACAGAACAAGGAGCAATAGTCTCAAGTTGCAGTGTGGGGAGGTCTAGGTTGGATATTAGCAAAAACTATTTCACTAGGAGCATGGTGAAGCACTGGAATGGGTTACATAGGGAGGTGGTAGAATCTCCATCCTTTGAGGTTTTTAAGGCCAAGCTTGACAAAACCCTGGCTGAATTGATTTAGGTGCTGTTGGCCCTGCTTTGAACAGAGGATTGGACCTGAGGTCTCTTCCAACCCTAATATTCTATGATTCTACAGTCTGGTACTTTTGTGTGGAATAAGAAAAGAGCTGGCAATTATAGCTTTTTTTTCAAATACTGTACACTGTATATTAGGAAAAGAAACAAGAAAGGTACTCAGACAAAAATATTCATGAGAGAAAGAGGGCATAATTAAAGTATGCTCTGCACTCTTTAGTCTCCTTTTCACTCATTTTCAGATATAATATATAATGCTACTAATTAAAGGACAAGAATCAAATTTCTTTTACTAATGCAAAAGACCCATAACTCTTCAGTTACCACAACTAACGTATGCTGTTTTTACTCACAAGTGAAAAACAGCAGGAATGAAATAATTTGGTGTTTTATTTCAGTCAGACGGGATTGGGTTAAACTGTTTAAATACTCTAAATTATGCATAAATCATAACAATAATTGCCTTTTGCAAGTCAGGGGCTCATTTTGTTTTACAATATCAGGTTTTTTGTTTATAAGAATTTAAAGTCTGTTTTGTTTTTTGTTATAATGTCTAGTTTTACATTTATTTCCGCCCCCTCCCTCACATTGGAGACGGAGAATGGGCCCTGCTTAGGCATAATTATTGAAGTGCATGTCTATAAACTTAGTGCATTTAATTGTTTTTAGTTTGAATGTCCTGTATATGCTAGCTGGATATTGCTTAGGTGGAATGCGCAGTTACGGTTCCTTCAAATTAACAAAACAGTTGAACAGCTCATCTGTTATGTTTCAGACATTGCACTTTGTTGTTCTTTTTATTTGTTTGCTCTCTTGCCATGATTTTCTGGATTCTGCCTTTTATCTGGCCATTTTATTTTAAATCAAAAAGTTTCTCTTCCTGCATTTAGATTGGCTCCTGGATAAGGAAGGCAACAGAAGCTGTTGTTCCTGCGGCAGGTGAAGGTCATGTAGGAGAGAGAAAATTCCTGAGGTTAGGGAGAGGAGGGTGCAGAGCAACAAGGCCTAAGCTTGCTTTGTGTGTTTGGATGTTACTGTCCTTATGTTTCCTCTCTCCCCTTAGCTTCCCGGGCTTTTGAAAGAGGGAAAAAAATCCACATTGATGAGCATACATTCATATTAGGCCCAAGCTAAGTCCATCCATTCAATTTTCTAAACTTTGAACAGTGTGAGTAGTTATAGTTTTTTCCTATTGTGATTTTAAAGAATGCTTCTAATGTTTTATTCAGTTTGCCACAGAAGAGTAATCAACACACACAAAAGTACTGTATGAAAAATAACAATCCAACATCAGCAGAGTTTTCTTGGGGTTAAGAAAGCTGACTGGCCGCATTGTTACAAGATGCAGATGTTGTCATTCTTCCATGCCAGTGTCTCTCTCCTGGTAAGCAAGTTGCATGCACTTTGGTTTGCATGTCTGGTGAACTCAGAAGTCCTTAGAACATTTCTCTGTTTTGTTTATTTGTTTTTGTGGTTTAAGCTCATTTTTGTGAGCAACAAATAAACTTCTACTTTGTGAGTAAATCTTCTGTGCATGAATGGTAGATTAGACCACTTAAGGGGCAGGAGAATCTACAGTATTTCATTTGACAGAGTTTTCAGAACAAAGGTGCAAACTGATCAACTGAAAGAAGAAAATTACCTATTTAATTAAAAAATAAAAAGAATTGAAGGAGACTGGAAGGCTTGGGAGGTTGGTAATGAGACACACAGCCATTCTACTGCAGTTTATTGGTCAGATTCCAGCTCCACTTCTTGTAACTGAAAGTCATTACTATTTGATGACTGGTTGATGCTATAAGTAAAGTGAGTAGACGGTCTCAAACAATTTCCAAGTGGATAAATGCCCACTTAACAGTGTTGCCAGTCACTTTACTCTCACTTTTATTGTGAGTCTGACAATATTTGCTGTGTTTCTTAAAGCTCCAGCTCCTGGGGTCATGTGATTAAATCTCAGCTTCACAGCGAGAAACTTGAAAACATGACCCCTAAAGGCTTAAGGATGGAAACACAAATAAAAAGATCCTAACATTTTAAAAATCCCATGACTTTTAACCCCATCTCATGATTTTGGAGGTGGCCAATTCATGATGTTTTGTTGTTTAGGGCTGGCAATATTGAAAAAAGCATTATCAGCACCACCACCACCACCACCACAACTGGCTCTTGTTGATAGTCTCAGCAGAGAGGTTAAGGTTTGCCTGGGCATGGAGACTGAACTACCCTCTTGCCTTTAGGAGTAGTCTTTGAAGGGGAAGATTGAAGCATACTGTTGGAGCAGTCTGAATACTGTTGTTCCACTGCCTATGCTGTGCCAGGTGTACCTGCTCAGTAGGTAAAAGGAAGATGTGAGTCTACAGGTCTGCAGTCTTGACATCTTTTGTGAGCATTAAAATCACATTAAAAGGACTTGAAATAAAAGTGCCAGTGAACTATCAATCAACAGGAAAGAAACAAGAGGACTGCACAGTGTTTATTAACAAGTTTATTTACATATAGATTGCTGTCTCCTGAAACGTTATTTTTGTTCGCAGTGTGGATTGCAAGCTTGCAATGTACAATCACATTTTCTGAACATGTTTCAACATGTAATTGCTTTGGCCTATATACAGTAACTTGGCTGCCTTGTAGCTTTAATCCTAGCCATTGTAAGAGTGCTGACTGAATCACAGGATAAAAATAGCCTTTCCTCAGACATGCTATATGCTTTCAGTTGCTCTCTGCTTTGCAAGATGTTGGTAACATGACATAATTAAAGGTTGACAAAAGTAGTAAGGAGAATTCCTTTCTGTGATTATTATGTACACAGAAATAAAGGTTAACTTGATGAAGTTTGACTAATATGATTACATTTCAAATCAGCGTTCCTCTTTGTATTCTTCTTTATTAGTTCTGGTTGTCTGATAAAACAGTGATCTTGTCTCAGAACAGTTCTTTTGATTCACGTTGATTCTGTTTGAAAGACACTGCTAATAGTTGATGGGATTTAAAAGTAATTATTATTACATGTGACTTCAGTGACAAAAAGTAGGATTAAAACATTCAGTTCAGTGTTAAGTGGAGTTACAGGGTATGGTCTACAGTGCAATTAAAAACCGACGGCACGCCCGTGCCAGCTGTCTTGGGCTTGTGGGTTTCAGACGAGGGGGATGTTTAAATATGGTGTGCTCTGGTAGGAGCCCTGGCTCTAGGACCCTGCAAGGTGGGAGGGTCCCAAACCCTGAGTCCGAATGTCTATACCCCAGTTAAACAGTCCTGGAGCCTGACTTCTGCGAGCCTGAGTCAGCTGGCATGGGCCAGCTGTGGGTTTTTAATTGCAGTGTAGACATATCCATAGACTCATCTCCCTTGTATTGTTATAGCTGGTGGCTATTTATTCTTCAAATAGAAGAATGATGGTAAATTGTCCTGTCCTTGTAAGATATGAGCAGGTAACTTGTAGTCTGCTAGTTTTATCCTTACAAGTCTCAGAGGAGACAATAAGGTAGATATAACAATGTTTATTCACTTTACAGTATTGTGTTCTTTGTCTACCAGACGAAATCTTTTGAAATAAAAATAGTGGTCTGAAGGCCATGGGTGGGTGTACGTGTGGGAAGTAAACAGGATTAAGTTGAGTTAAACCAGTTTGACAATGTTGCATTAACACAACGCAATTCGTTATAGTGCACTAACTCTATACTTATTGGGAATTCTGCAGTCCTCTTTCAAAGTGAACTCAGTTTACCGCATATTAAGTTAGCTTGATCTGTTGTTCATGCTGCACACTACTCTGGCAGTGCTCCAGCTGCTATCCCACGCTGCTTTGTCAGCAACAGTTAGGGACCTGTCTTTTTACCTGTGAGTCCTCAACAGCTCTGGTGTCAAGTTAACCAGATGTCCCCTCCCGCATTTAAAAACTGGCGCCGGGCCAGAATTGCCCATTTGCTCCTGGATTTGAGTATATTCGCATTGCTGCAGTGTTACTCCAGAAGCCAAACCGCTGGAGCCATGCTGAGACCCTGGATTCATTGCCCTCTAGGAAGAAGCATTGGGGCAGAAAGCTCTTGTGGCCAGCCACCGTAATAAGGATCTTTTTGTATACCTTGCTAAGCAGATGTCTGCGAGGGGCCACAACAGGGATGCAGATGGTACAGTAGACAGAGAAAACATCTTAGGAGAACGTACATTCAAACCAGGAATGCCAAGAAAAGATCCAGCAGTGGAAATGTGACCTGTCCATATTGTTGAGTTGGGTTGGCTAACCTGAGGAGGGAAAATAGAAGAAACGGTATGAATAATTTGCATACCTCATTGCAGACTCTTCCCCCCCCCCCCCCCCGAAACAAAGAGGAGGTGCAGTTTTTATTGTGGTTGGAGAGGGGAAAAAGGAATGTTGCTCTCTAAGGAGATCCTTGCAGTGGCCAAAGATAGTGTAGCAGTGGCCACGAACAGTGCTGCCATGGCAAAAGAAACTGTTGAAAGACCGGGAGATGCTGAGGTAACTCCTGGAGGTAATCCAGAGCCCAAATGCTCAGCTGCTGCACACGCTGCTATTAGGGCAGCAGGCAATGCAATGCTACAAACTGGGACCCGCCATGTTCTACACCCCTTGGACAGTTGGGGTAATGGGAACACCAGCAACTCCTCCCCACTGTAACCCCCTCAGCCATACTCTCAAACACTATTCCTTTCCCAAACTCAAATCCAGGGCAGCGAGAACACCTGCACCAGAGAGCCCAGCTCTTTTGCACCATCTAACAATCCTTAATAACGTAAAGCTTCGCCACTCAACTACCAGAAGGTCCAAGAAAAAGAAGAGATGGAGACAAGACATATAGTCGCCTGTGACTTGAATTCTCCGTCCTCTTGTTGTGTTTCCCCTCCATTGCACTGTTTCACTTTGAATTTTGGTTTCATTGTTGTTCTAATTAAAGGCTTATTTCTGTTTGCTATATGATACGTTGTTTAATAATAACAACTTCAAATTCATGTATACAGAGTCATCAGTGCACAGAAAATCCATAGATTCTAAATATATCAAAGGTTTTGCAAAAGTATCTAGGTGTAAAATAAGAATTGCCACAACACTTCTACCATTCATAAGCAACTGCTTGTAATCCATCCTCCCTCCTCCAGGTTAGCAGCTGCACATTTTCACACATGAAAATCAAAGTAGCAGCAATAGGCATCCCTGACAACATTGTCCTGGCTGTTTCCATTGTGTGTTGGACGCCTTGCTGGCTGCTCAAACTGCTGAGCAAGTCTCTGCTCCTTAGCCTCCCACCTGTCGTTACGACTTTCTCTATTTCTATCACTTATTGTGCAAAATACAACGTGCTGCTATAAGCTTTGGTATTTTTATTTTTTTTTTGCTGCTTCCACCCTATTACAGAAACAGTACCATTTTCCTTTCAGATGGCCAAATGCACACTTCACTGTCGTTCTGTAGATACTGAAGTGATAATTAAATAGTCCCTTCCTTCTATCTAAGTGGCCTGTGAATGGCTTCATTCACCAGGCAAGCAGAGGATAAGCTAGTGTCCCAGGATAACTGGAGAAATCTCCACACCATTAATGTCCATGGTGATCCTGGGGTCAAACTGTTCTTTCTGCAGTAAGGTAAATAGAGCTGAGTGCCAAGGTCAAGGTCTGGACCTTTCCAGATCAGCTGGGATTTGTGTGCACAATTGCCATGGGGTCAAGCAGCCACTGGAGCAACACGGAGAATACCCTCTGTCGGTTTATAAATTCTGCACCTTGGAGGGGGTAGGGGGATGGCAAAAATAGGCAGTTGGGACTCATCAATGCCCCAGTACAGTTTGGGAACCCCGTGCATTCAAAGCCATCAATAATCTCCTGAGCATTACCAAGCTTTATAACCCAGTGCAGCATGGTATCATACTCCTGCATGACAATGACCCCAACAGTTGATCTGCACAATCCAAATTGGTTGGGTTCTGACTTGTAGAATTTGGGGGTGGCCGTGGTGATCTGCTTCTCCGTGGGTATGTGGCACCACACATTGGAATGCTGGCGCTGCAGTCTGCAGCTAGTAGAGCACATATCTCAGAAAAGGTTTCCTTTGCCATCTTGAAATTCTTTTGCCACTGCTGGTTATCCCAGGTGCGCAGCACAATCCTTTCCTACCAATCCGTGCTGATTTTCTGAGCCCGAAAATGGTGCTGCACGCTGTGAAGCTGCTCCAGCAACTCCTCCTCTAGTGTCCATTGCTTGGTGTCCTCCTTCTCGTCCTTCTCCCGCTTCATCTGCCTCCTCTGAATCTGCTGGTGTTGCTGGAGGAGCTGCAGCCGCTACCACATCATCTGCTTGGTGGTGCGGCTGGCGAAGTCCAAAACTAAATTTATCAGGCTTCGAGGGCTGAAATATAGCCCAAGCAGTCTCTGTGTATTTGCAGTTGCCAGGATAGTGGCACAAAGCATTGTTGGATCCATACTCACTGGCAACAATTTCAAAATTGCACTAACCAGCCCAGAAAGAAAGCATGAGCTAGAGAAATGGAAACATGGGATTTCTTTTTTAAAAAATTTGAACCCACCTGGCTTCCACCAAATATGTCATAATACAGAGTAAGAAAAATCCCAGAATGCACACTGCTAAGCGGTGAAGCAAAGGATCATGGGATACCCTGAGACTGCCCCATGCTTAGTACACAGCAAGCCATTTCATATGTACGTAAATATGTATTGAAAGAAGTCACAGCTTCCCATGTGCATACTGTTAATGTGATTTACATACTGCCAGTTGAATAATGCACGTCAGATAATCTGGTTTGACACCCTCACTCCCCCCCCCTCCTTTGCATGTGGACAAACCCGTAATCTCTGATACATACTGAGATAAAGTTGTGTTTAATTATCTTTTTAACTGTATTTTCCACTCTGGTTTAAAGCCATGGGAGCATGATTTCCACACAGAATAATCCTAAAAGAACTGGTACAGTGTGTGGACTTTAATCTAGCTAGCTTTCATGTTTGTTACGTTTCAGGGAATGGAAAGTGAAATTCAAATAGCAGTTAATGTAAAAAGAACCCATTTTTGAAGCATCAGATGTGTGTGTAGCAAAAATATTTCCTCTTCTGTTTTCTCTCAGTACTTATTTTACCATTTCTTCCAAATGAGTCAAGTCAGTGTTAAAAGTTTCTCGCTTGACAAGGCACAGAAAGTTGAAACTGGAATTAAATTTGTTCCTGCATATTTTAACAGTAGACTGCATTTTTAGCCATTTCTTTTTAAAAGTTCTACCTTTTTTGAGAAATGTAACTGATCTAAAGCTACCTCTTCGTGAGGTAATTAGTGATGCTGTTGCATTTGGTTTGCATTACTCTTGCAGCTAAGTTCCCTGAATAGAACTGAGGGGTGATAGGAAGGGGGGAAATGGAAGGGAGGGAAAAGGGGGGAAAGGTCTATAAAGTTTTATGGGCCTGGAAAACAGGAATTCAGTTGTGAGCAGATTGTTAGCCAAGTTCAGCAGCACTGGAGTCTATCACCCCTGACTTCATGAATAGGTGTCAATGGGAATTTCCATCAAGGGATTCAGCTCATAGGGGGAATCTGTTCTGACAAGCCACAAACCCATTATATTTGCAAGCATCTCTGCAAAATATTACTGTGATTTATCTTGAGAGATTTTAATTAGCTGTTGGGGAAATGCATGAGTGAGCTGGCATGGATGCTCTCAATAGAGCCCATAACAGCTAAGTAGTATAACCTTGTGCCCTTGCTATCAGAATATTTATTTTAACCTGGCATGGTATACTGTTTTCAGTGGAATTAAAGTATTTCAGGCCAGATTGTGGGGCCTTTACTTAGACTAGTGAGCAGTTACTCACTTGAGTAGTCCTGTTGTTTTCAATGAGACTACTCACATGAGTAAGTGCACACCACTGTGAGTAAACACTCTACAATCTGGTTCCCAATTAGCAATGTAAATGAAAAATAATGTATTTCTTCAAACATCAACAAAACTAATTAGTTTCCTTTTGTTGATTTGTTTTTTGTTTGGGAGAGTGGGGAGGGGAACTGAAATCCCCAGCTGCAAAATGTTTATTCAACATATCAAGGAACTCAGGCAACAATTAAAGACTTGTGTTTGGTAGCAATATACAGTTGATCTCAGTCTCTAATTTTCAGCTTTTTTCATTTTGCATCATTAAGGTCTTACCAATTCCATGGTCCATTTTGGTCAATTTCACAGACGTAGGATTTAAAATATTGTAATTTTCATGATTTCAGCTATTTAAATCTGAAATTTCACAGTGTTGTAATTGTAGGGGTCCTGACCCCAAAATGAGTTGGGGGAGGGGATCACTGGGTTATTGTAGGGCGGTTGTGGTATTGTTACCACTTTTGTGCTGCTGCAGGTCTCGGCATTGCTTCAGAGGTGGGCAGATGGAGAGCGGTGGCTGCTTGATGGGAGCCAAGTTCTGAAGTCAGAGCTGCCTCTAGCAGAGTAAGGATGGCATGGTATGGCATTGCCACTCTTCTGTGTTGCTGCTGGCGGGGTGCTGCCTTCAAGGTTGGGCACCTGGCCAAGAGCTGCTGCTCTCTAGCCACCCTGAAGGCAGCAACGCAGAAGCAAGGGTGGCAATACTGCAAACGCCTAAAATAACCTTGTGATCCCCTCCTCCCCCCCAACTCCCTTTTGGGTCAGTACCCCCAATTTGAGAACCGCTGGTCTCCCCGGTGAAGTCTGTATAGTATAGGGTAAAAGCACACAGAAGACCAGATTTCATAGAGGGAGACCAGATTTCCAGGTCCATGAGGTGTTTTTCATGGCTGTGAATTTGGAAGGGCCGTATGCATCTTTCAGTATAGCAGGAGAATCCAGCCCCAGTTACAAGCAGTGCTGATTAATTAATCAACATGAGTCAGTTTCCTTCAGGAACTAGACAGATTTTGCCATTAATGATACCTACATGAACAGTTATTGCTGACCCATGAACTTGCAGTGATGGATACCTTCTGCAGTGGAATATAAAATCTCCAGTAACCAACACCAACCCATCTCAGTAGATAATTGTACAGGAAGATTAGTCCAGAGAGATGCCACTGTCTTACTGTAGCGGGCACAGGTGGGCCCCCTCTGAGCAGGAGGGCGAACCGGCCGGGGATCCAAGATGGCGGGCGGAGCCGAGGCGGCCCCGCCCCCCACCCCGGAAGTACCCGCCAGGACCCGGAAGGGTAAAAGGCGGGGCCAGCTGCCAAGATGGCGGCGACCCGGCAGAGGAGCAGGGCAGATGGCCCGACGGTGAGCGGACCGGCAGCACCGCGGAAGGGAGCAGCAGCCCCGACCCGGCGGCGGAGAGGGACTGGCCCGGCATCCCGGCAGCCACCTATCCGGTGGTCGAGGCCGACGACCCAGAACCCCCGGAGACAGCGGCCACCGACCTCCCGGAGCCCGAGGGCGGCCCAGACAGAGCGGTGGCGGAGTTCCCCGCGACCGAGGACGACTGGCCTGGGGTCCCAGCAGCGACCTATCCCGACGAGCAGGGGATGGACTGGGCCCCCGTGGGCCAGGAGCCCTGACAGTGGACCACCGGAGGGGTGAGTGCAAAGACTGTGTGCTTGCTGGCTGCCTGAGCAGGGGAGCTCAGGCTATAGCCAGCCCCTTGAGATTGTTTACTTGGGGATCACCGGGGCTGAGACGCCCGACTAGAGCCCCTATAAAGACTGTATGCTTGCTGGCTGCCTGAGCAGGGGAGCCCAGGCTATAGCCAGCCCCTTGAGACTGTTTACCTGGGGATCACCGGAGCTGAGACGCCCGATTAGAGCCCCTGTAAAGACTGTGTGCTTGCGGGCTGCCTGAGCAGGGGAGCTCCGGCTATAGCCAGCCCATTGAGACTGTTATCGGGGTGCGGCCGGAGCTGAGAAGCCCGGCCAGAGCCTTATTAAAGACTGTATACCCTGGCCGTCTGGGTGAGAACACCGGCTAGAGCCAGCAGCCCTAAGGACAGTGTATCGTGACTGCCGGTGGGCCCATCGACACGAGAGCCGGCTGCCTTCGGGAGGGCGTGTCCGTGGGCGGTGGACCAGGCCTCTGTGAGGAAACACCGGCCAGAAGTCAGAACAGACGCGGAAGCCACCGACAGAGGGCGCCCCGAGTGCTAGAGAGAAGCTAATTCCCCACATCACCAGCAGGGGGCGCCCCGGGTGAGTGTCGACACCTTTACACTTACAAGTAAAGAACAATCATGTGCCAGTTGGAAGTATCATGTTAAAACATGGAAATGATAGAGTTGTACAATTATTCATTCATTTTCATTGTCCTTAGAAGCGTCACTGGTTGAAAATGGTGTTACTGTGCTCTTGCTGTGTTTTGGGGTAGCAAAACACCAAATAGAGCAGTTTCTTTGCTAAAGAACCTGATGGAATTTAATGTTGATTACTAGCTTTGGACCATGCATTATAACCTTCGACTGAAAGACAGGGATACATAAACCAGATTCTTGGTCACAGCTGAGGAACAGTCAGTGCAGGTTTTAGAAGTATGTGCAGAGGTTGAATTAAAACCCTGATTTTGGAATCACTATGTATCGAGCAGGCCCCTTGGCATGAGTTAGAGGAGTCTTTAGATTTGAAATTCTGGTAAGTTGACCTCTGTGCTTTGTTTATACAAGGGGTTTGCAATGGTGCATGTACATTGGTGTATCTACACTGGTGTTCAACATCCAGTCTAGACAAGATCTAACTTGTTCAAGGTCACACAGGTAAGTTTGTCTTCCCTGTCCTGTCAAAAAATAAATCTTCTGTCTCCCATTTCTCCTACTTTTAATCACCCGTAATTTTTTTTTCTGAGCAGTGACATTGGAGGTTTTGGCACCTGAGTATTCTAGTAGGGTTTTCATACCGGCCCATTACCATGGTATCTTAGAGCCTTTCAGCAGTGCATTAAACAATATGCTAGCATTTGTAATATGTCATACCTTCTCCATTTCTTTCCTAGGGGGAAAAGTAGTCTTCTGTGTGTGTGTGTGTTTGTTTTTGAAGTACTCAGAGCTTTTTTTAGTGTAGTGAATGCCAGGTCAAAAAAAATGGGCTTTGCATTTGGAATAAAAGTAGTAAGCTTAATACTTGATCAAGTGTGTTCTAGCCTTGGACCAGGCCCTGGAGAACGCTCTTGTACAAATGAGCTGGCATCTGACAGTTTCATTCTGCCAAAGGAGCCGAGTTGTTATTGGCGGAAATGGTTCAGAACTCTGCGACAATATTTTAATTATCCTGGTGTCAATCAATTAAGGGCTTGTTTTCTCTAGGGAAAATAGTGTATTTTTAACACATCTTATCTAACATGTTAAACAAGGCAAGTTGTAGTTTAAACTTGTTTTAGCTGATGGGGAGCCAGGAGCCTAGAAGCACTGGTGCCATGGCTGATCTGAAATCCTCAGCATTTTGGCTCTGAGGAACAATTTTGGTTTGAAATTTTCTAAATGAAATGTTTTGATTGTATTTAAACACTTTTCTTTTTTTGATTTTCCATTCTATGGGAAATTTCAAACGATCTATTTTTGGTTTCAAAATGGAGCTTTTTTTTCAGAATATTGGAATTTGCTGAGTGACAGAACTTGATGATGATGAGGTATAATTTGAGCAAAACATTTCTGCTTGCTTTACCTTTAGAAGTCTGATAAAGTGCAAGCTGGTGTTTGTTGCAAATATAGCACAGACTGCTTATCAATTTTGTGTCTGAGTTTGTGATATTCTTACAGGAATGATATTAACAAGGCCCTGGACTTATCTTTTTCAGCATAGATGAGTGTATTAATGGTGAAATTTCATAGGAAAAAAGTCTGTTTTTATATAATTTTATATTCTACTAACCATTAGGAAACTAATTAAAAGAACAAACATAGAATGACTACTGTATCAATTTTCAGTCTGTAAAATGGGAAAAAAGTAAAAACTAGCAATATATAAATAAGAAATCTAATTTAAATGTTAGAAAGGCAATGTAAATTTAAAAACCATGATTTACATTTGGAAAATCCATTTTTAATTTAAAAAATAAAATCATTATATTTGCCCACCCTGGTATTTTTAGGGAGCCAGTGTAGCGAGTGGAAGACTGGAGTAATGTGCCTACAGTAACCCATGTTACTGAGGGAGTGCCCCACTACATGATGCATCAGTTGAAGCAAGATTTTGTCAAACCCAAGCGGACTGTGTTGCTACCTATGTATTGAGATGAATGGGCAGATTACACCTCTCATGACCATTGCTTCAGGCTACCTACAGACACAGGAAGACAACACAACTTTGGTTGTCTCTGCAATTTTGAGGCTTAGAATAAATATGTTTTTTAAAAACAAAAGCTTCAATTTGGGAGTACAATTCTTCAGCAAACAGTGGAACTTATGGCATATTTATTCCATACTGCAGAATGCACGTGGCTCTGATAAGTTACCTAAAAGTTTGGAGACTGTGGTGACATGACTGAAAAATGACAGTTTGAAGGAAATGTCCAGGATGGGGAAGCTAATTAAACAGGAAAGGGATTGCTACCAAGAATGCCCTTTCCCCAGGTCCCTGGTGGAACCTCTCCTCTGAGAGTGTTTGTTTAAATGTCCTGGACTAATGCTGATAGCGTGAGGGTCAGAGAGGGAGAGGTTGGTAGCATGTGGGTCAGAGAGTAGTTTTGAGTGGCCATGAACATGCATATTGGGGTAGGAAATCCATTTTGAGCCTCTGGCATTGCAGCAAAGAGCACTTCCACTAGGTTATTAAATTGACCCTCTGTACTTAGCCAGTCTTTTTGTTCTGGATTTGAAAACGCTTAGCACAATGGGGTCCTGGTCCATGACTGAGGCTCCTAAGCAAAGTTACAATACAAGTAGTTTATAATAATAATTAATAATGGTGCACAGTTTTATTATCTAGGAAAATATATGGTTTTGAATTGTTTTACAATCTACTGTATGTTTACAGAGACATAATGTATACGTGTGTCTAAAATATGAGACAACAGATCTAAACCTACATAATGGCTATCCTAAACTGTCTGTTTCTTTGTGACTGCATGCTCTGTTGACCATCATTCCTTAGTAGTACTGTTCTCTGATTATGCTGCCAGATATATGTATTGATTAATCTTAATATCTTAAACTTTTGTTTACCACTGGTTTGTTCTACCTGAAGACTGTTGTACTTTGAGCCCTTACTCAAAAGTACTTCTTTACCTGGGATTGAAATGGTTGTTTTACAAAGAGCCATCATTTAGTTTGACTTGGGTTGTTGCCAACCGATTAACCATGAAGGCTTTACAGAAGGGCTCATTACATTTTTTTACATTGTTCTGGGCTTTGCAGGTACAGGTGCTGCTGCTCTCTCAGAAATAGCAGTAGTTACTAGAGATGAGGTGGGCAAACTACAGCCCGCGGGCCACATCAAGCCCACGGGACCCTCATGTCCAGCTCTTGAGCTCCTAGCCCCTGGACCCTCCCTCGCTGTCTCCCCTCACCCGCAGCCTCAGATCGCCATGTGGGCAGCGCTGTAGGTGGTGGGGCTGCATGCTCCTGCAGGGCAGTGCATCTGGCTCCAGCTGGGTGGCACGGCTGCCAGACATGCTGCTCTAAGTGGCACAGTAAGGGGCCAGAGCCGGGGGGGGGGGAGGGGTAGGATAAGGGCAGGGGGTCCCAGAGGACAGTGAGGGAGGGGGAAGTTGGATGGGGTGGAGGTTCACAGGGGGAGAGGTAGTCAGGGGATGGGGAATGGAGCGAGGGAGTCAGATAAGTGTGGGAGTCCCCGTGGGCCTCCAGTTTATGTGGCTCTCAGGTCAAAAAGTTTGCCTATCCCTGTACTAGAGGCTACAGAGTCCTGTGAAGCTAATGGTTTTCAAGAGTAACTCAGCAAAATTGTTTGTGAACCAAAAGTGCTTCCAGTACAGGTTTAAACACATCCAATAATGAATACAGATTCCTTTCAATCACCAGCCTTTTCGTGTTTCAACACTTGCTGTATTGTTGACAGTGAAGGCTGGATCAGTTTCCCGGCCTGTGAGCATTGTGTATTGTTAATTAGGTAATTAATAATTATAAGCTGCTACTTTTGAAAATAGAGACTTTTTGAATTAATGTGAATGAATTGAGAAAGGAACCTCTGGGAAGAGAGCTGTTAGCTACCTTGGAATAAGTATGAATAACTCTTCCTGGAAGCCAATGTAGTAAATATACCTATGTTCCCAAATGCAATATGTGCATCTTTGTACTGAATTCCATGTGAGACAATCTTTTAAGTCTGTGGCGAAGCTCAGGAACTTGCATACCTGCAAGTTTCATTTAGATTGATATGGCTCCTTGCTCTGAACCCCACGCTTTGTGCTTCTAAACCTTATGCTTATTTATTCTCTTTGTGTAAATAAATACTTTCTTTAACATAATATAAAATTCTCTGTCTCAGTGAATCCAGTAATTGGGTCTGATTCTGTGTTGACTCGTACCTTACACCTCTTGGGTAGACCCAATGATGTCAATAGGACTGCTCAAAGAGAAAGATTCTACCCAGTGAGTGGATTCCATCCTCCTCTGAAGTCAATGGTAAAACTTACACTGACCTCAATGCAGTCTAGATTTCATCTAGAGTGAGTGACAGAATCTGGCCCAGACTGAGTATATTTCTGTATTACCATTTATATCCACTGTACTGCTCTTCAACTCCTATTACTTGTTAGTGCAATTCATGCTTGTAAAACATCATTCATTGAGAATATTTGTTTAATATTGAATGGACAAAAGATCCCATATACTTTTATTCCAAAAGTATCAATGTAATTCAGAGGACTCAGGCAGAAGTGAGGTCAGTAATCATAATTATAAATTTAAAGTTTTCTAATGTTGAAATTAAAGCTCAGATTTCCTAGAGAATATGGTTAGTTTATTGTAGCTCCATAATAGATTACTATGTTTTATAGAGCCAGTCGGGTGTCTGCCTAGATAAATGTGAGAGTTAATGGAGCAAAGAATAACCTTCAAACCAAACAGAGTAAAATGCTATGAGGAAATCAGCCCAAGTTTTACGGTTATGGCTCAGTTCTATTCTCTGAGACACCAATGTAGTTCTTGTTAAAGACAGCAAGAGTTGTGTGTGCAGGTTTGAGTGCAGAATTGGGCTCACAGTGAGAACTCAACAGAATGAATTACAATTATGACAAGATCTTTCACTCACATGGGTGGGAACAGTAACATTTTTCTTTTCTGTATGTGAGCCAATGCTCTGTTGCCTTACTGACACAGCACTACTTACTTTCCATTGTAATGTGAGAAATGTACAAACCCAGAGACTTGGCTGGTTCTGCGGATGGACATGCTCATTCCCAGAGACTTTACTGGGGAGTTCCATGCCTACAATTCTGGGGAGGGGAATGAGACAAGGCTGCCAGAACAACTAGAATGTAAATGTTGTAAATAAACCTGAAGATTGTCAAATCTTAAATTGGTCACCCAGTATGGCAGGTGAACTTCATTTCCGTTTACAAATATGTGGTATTAATTTCACTGTCCAGTTCTGCTCCAGTAGAATCATTCTGCAAGATTCTTACAAGGTGCCTTTCAAAATAGGCTCTTGCGATTTTGCAGCCATTAAAAGATCAACACTTGCTTCTAGTCTGTTGCACAGAATTGCAAATATGGGACAGTGTAAATATAATTAATGCTTACCTGATTTGCTAATTTTGCTTGCCTGCGATTAATCAGGTTAAGAATGTCTTGAAAGAAATATACAGTAGGTGTACAAGCCAATGGGCTATAAAGGACTAGCAAGAGCTAATCATTACCCATTCTGTTCAGTGATCACAAATCCAGCACATGCCCATAAACCATGTTACATCAATATGATTGTGTGGGCATCTTATTTGAAGGATAAAATGAAATATTTGTGGCAGTGGTGGAAGAGAAATACGTTTGTAGTACTGTATACCAAAGACATCTGGAAGTTCAATGACTTACTCAGCCAAATCATTCATACTGAAACAGCTGGAACTGTTTATTCCTCTACCCAAAACCAAACAACCTGAAAACTGTTTGAAGCATGTGTTTAAACATATTTAAAAGCTATCAGGGTGCTAGCACTGCTAATGTTATAGTTTCTACTGTAAGGGTGCAGGTGTGAGTACTTAAATCCATATATATATATATATATGTATATGAGAAGATGAAGTAAAGAAACCCCTGCCAGCATCCCTTTCCAGTGCTTATAGGATTATAAAGAAAAAGCAATTTGAAAAGAAGGGTAGAAAAGTGCTTCATAATTTAGATAGCCATCTGCACTGAAATACTTTAGATAATTTTGTTTAGGAAAAGTTACGTCCTAATGATCTGGGTTTTTTTCCCTCTTGCACTTTCACCTTTTGACATGCATGATTAAAAGGGTACATCTTGTTTTCTCGGTTTTGTAATTTGTGTTTGTTTCCCCAGTTGGCTGGTTATGGTGATTGGATCAGCTTTTCCTGGTTGGCAAAAGGGAACAACCAATTGTTACTGGGGTTTTTTAAGTGGAATTTATAATGGCTTTCCGGTCACCAGAAAATGTTCTGCTATTTAAATTGTCATGGATTCTTAAAGTACTTTTTGCCCTTGAATTTTTGCTCCCACTAGTTTTCTGCTTTTGTTCCTGCAATTGCAAATTCAGCCAAAGCAGTGAGAGGCACCCTAAGTTCTCATCTCCATGGTTACAGAAGTGCTCTTCAATGCACAGTTACTATGGCTGTGTATCACCCAAGTACAACAGGAAAGAGGTTAGGGGAAACTTTTTTCTTTCAGTGACTGCATGTTGAATGAAACCCCAATATTCTTTGCTCTTTGTCGCTTCTGCAAATCCAGACTAACACGGCTGCCTCTCTGATTCTATTCCTCAGTGTTATTTTAAAAAGAAAGCGTCTGGTTTATCTACAGGAAGGTCTGAACGTTGGAAATAAATGAAAGATTTGGACCTTCTTGTGGATTCAAAGGACCTGATGCTTATATCAGTTTAACCCCGGAAGCAGTTCTGTTGATGCTGATGATGCAGTCCCATCGGAGTCAAGGAAGTTACCTGGATGTATACAGTATGTAACACAAGAATCAGGCCCAGAGATATTGGTGCTTTGCAGACAAGAAATGTAAAAGGATTTTTTAAATATTTAGCCTTTATCCTTTTTTTGAAAGTAGTGTAGTATATCCACAAACAGATAGCAGCTTTCTCATGCCAGACAATCCCCAGACTTTTAAAATTGCTTCTAAATTATTTGGCAACCAGAAGTTTTATGGAATAAAGCTAAGCCCTATGCTTCACGTTTGTTTTGGAGATTTTGATTATAGCTAGATTTCTGCTAGTGCTAGGCATATGAACCTTTTGCCTTTAATGAATAAAAATGGAATGGTGAAGATCTGCACCTCCAGGGTGCAGTGTAAATGATTATTACTGTTTTTAGTATGATGTTAGTGATTAAGCCTATACTTCAAAAATAAGTTTTCAATGTGTGGTATTGTCATAACAATACCCAGGAATTCCTATGCAGAGCCATAGAGTTACTAATGGTAGCTGTCTTCTAACTTAGGTATATTGTTACAGTCAACTTACTGTAGTGTTCCTTTTTAAGTAAGTGAGGTAACACAAGGCATTGGGAGGAGTGCCTATCAAAAGGGACAAAGACCTGCCTGGTTTTCTCCTTTCCATTTCTCACTCATGAGCAGATCCCATGATAGCTGGAGACACATGTAGAAAATTTTATTGCGTATAAACCAGCTACTTTTTAAAAGAGATTTTTTTTAATGTAAAGATTGGCTTTAAAAATGTGATTAAATAAAGTAAATTTGAAGACCTAACTATAACACTATTTATTGAAAAGGCCTTTTCCTCCCCCGGGAGAGTCTTTTACTTAATTCACTAGTTATCATTAACCAACAAGGTGCTTTTATAGACATAACATAGATCAGTACATATTTATTTCCATTCTGCCTTTAGAATGAAAACAATATTATCTTGTTTCCAGGTATTTATCTTTAAAAGAGCAACATGTACCCTAATAGATTCTACTTTTATAGGAAGGATGATCTGTGGCTAAGGCACTAGGCTAGGATTCAGGAAATCTGGGTTAAATTCTTGGCTGTGCCAAAGACTTGCTGTATGCCTTAGTTCTCTGACGGTAAATTGGTATTTGCAGCCATCGTTTTAATTCGAAGGGTCCAATTCCAACTACAAGTACAGCCATGTTTATGTAGCCACTACATAATACTCCTATCTGACCCAGTTATATACAAAGTTACTTTGTGTCTTCACATTTTTTAAATCATAACCATACTTTAACCGAGTTTGGAGGTCTGCAGTCTGTGTTATGCCTGCCCTTCTGGGTAAATATGAGCAGTTATTCCACATGGCTTCTGCAGGAGATATGCACACAGATCTAAGAACTCTGGAGTATCCTGTTGCACAGAAAGCAGAGAGGAAGGAGCCAGACTGTTACAGGGTACAGTTAGGGGGTCCCATCTACACTGAAAAACAGCTGTCTATCAAATAGGTTAGCAAATAGTTGACTATATGCAGACTTGGCCAATTACAAGGGTGAAATACTGTTAGCTGCTATAGTTGCTAATTGCATATAAGCCACATTGGGTGGGCACAAACTATTTGTAGAGCCAATCATGTCGCTAACTGGTGCCAAACTTGTTCAAAATGCACAGTGTAGATAGCCTCTAGTTCATTACAAATACAGTCAATTCAGGGGTCTTTTATATGCCACATTTGTCCCTGAGCTGTTTACTTCAAAGTTTCATCTTTCTAGTGTAGATAGCTCCCATTTCTCAAAGTCAACTAAAGGTTTGATGAATCAAAAGAATTGTCATACCATAGCGGACTAGTATGTTGTCATCGATAATAGATAATAATAGTTGCTTAAGAGGAAGATCCAAGAAACCCATAATGGACAACTACAGAAAAAAATAGTTAGTGGTTGGTGATAGGCTGATGTCCTTAAGCATGAGGGTTTATGTTTATTTCTTAATTAAAAAAAAAACAACCTAACTATTGGAACTGTGGATGTTCTCATTATCCATATAAAGGCCTAATCCAATTTGAACACCCCCAACCCTCCTCCATTTTTTGAACTCAATGTCAGTTTCTTTTTAGTTCCTTTTGTAGTTGTATTATGAATGAGGTTAAATAGGAGATTTATTTTGTATTGATTTGTATACTGCCTTCGAATCCCCTCTCATTCACCTCCTTTCTAAACTATCTCTGTCATTTCAGCCTTTCTTAAGGCTTGATCCAATGTCAATTGAAGTCAATTGGAGCTTTTCAGGTATTTCAGTGGGGACTGGATCAGGCCCCACAAATGGAAGTTTTTTTGTGCCTCTAATGATTTTTGTCACTCCTCTCTGAACCCACTCTATTTCTGTTGCATACATTTTGAGATAGGGTAGCCAGAATGGAAGACACAGGGAGAGCATACCATTGATCATATACTAGTATTATATTATTTACCCATTGCTTAAGCATCCATATTATTTGGTTTGTAGGAACTACCTTGTAACCAAGTCAGGGAACACCCATATGGTCCCCTGATTCAGTATTACTAGTAGTGTAGATGAGGTCCTAAGAAGCACAGAGGTTCTCTTTACTTTCCTACCCTGTTCTACAGTGTGCAAACAACTTTTTTAATACTAAGGATTAAGGCCTCTTGGCATCTAATCAAACAGAAGGAAAAAGTGGATGATGACTAAGCATTGATGCCAAATGTGTGTTCTGGAGTGGGGGAAAATCCCTCTCAGGATCCCTTGTGCACTCTTTGAAAACCTGGAAGGGAGAATTCAGGAGAAAACATGCAGACTATAATATTTTCACTGTTATTCAGTGATCCCGCCATTATTTTGCACTTTCCCTCAACCATCTCTGTTTTTATCTTTCTATTTGTCCTATAAAGATACATTTGAGCACTGTATTAAATGAGCACCTACACCAGTGCTACTGTCATAAGTGTGAAGTGCTTTGGAGTTGCTGTTTTACCTGTAAGGGGTTAACTGAACAGGAGAGGGGGGTGACGTCAGAGTAGCCTACCTAGAGACAAACCAGGAAATTAGTCTCAGTTCGTCCGAGGCTTTTGGGCTGACTCCATCTTTCTCCAGCTATGGAAACTCATCTCCTCCTTTTCCTTCATATATTCATAAGTTAGATGAACAGTAAGTAGAACTATTGATTGCATAAGCTTTGTACTTGATCTCTGGTGTCCTTAAACTGTAAGTTTCAGCAGAGAGAGAGAAATCCCCAGGGAGGGGGCTAATTTATGCAAGGAGACTCAGGTTAAAAAGCTTTATACCTGTGAAGTTTGTATTAGTTGTATGCTTTGTTTCTTTATTAAGCTTTTTATACCTATAATAATTGTCTGTAAGTCCATTGAAGTGATCTGAGCTTTGGGTCTGGCACAGGCTTATAGCTAGGGAGAGCCTGGGTGCTGAAATCTTTCTCCTCGGTAGCCAGAGGGGGTGGGTGGAGCAAAGTCTCTGTGTTTTCACTCTCGCCCAGGTAGAAGGGGGGGAGGGGAGTGTTACTCTTGGGGTTCCAATGTGCCCCAGTCCATGGGTTTGGAATAAGAACATTGGTGGTGGCAGCTGGTTCCAATCCCCAACTGGAAGAGTTGGGTTTTGTGTGGAAAAGATTTAACTTAAGCTGGAAACATAGCTTAAAGTTTAGTGGTCTGCATAAGAGACCCCCCTCTTTTACCCTAGAGTTTAGAGTGGGGGAAGGAATATTCTCTTACAGCTACAAATGGATGTATGTAGTCTATATTACTTTGGATTCCATTTGCTGCAGCTATAAATTATATAGTAGTTTGGTTGACTTTTTAGGAGATAATTTTTATTCCAATAACCTATTGATATGTTAAATCCAGTAAGAGTAGTAACTGCAGTAAGAGTTAACATAAGAACATAAGAACGGCCATACTGGGTCAGACCAAAGGTCCATCTAGCCCAGCATCCTGTCTACCGACAGTGGCCAGTGCCAGGTGCCCCGGAGTGAGTGAACCTAACAGGTATGATCGAGCGATCTCTCTCCTGCCATCCATCACCCCCCTCTGACAGACAGAGGCTAGGGACACCATTCATTACCCATCCCGGCTAATAGCCATTTATGGACTTAGCCTCCATGAATTTATCCAGCTCTCTTTTAAACCCTGTTATAGTCCTAGCCTTCACAGCCTCCTCAGGTAAGGAGTTCCACAGGTTGACTGTGCGCTGTGTGAAGAAGAACTTCCTTTTATTTGTTTTAAACCTGCTGCACGCCAATTTCATTGAATGGCCCCTAGTTCTTCTATTTTGGGAACAAGTAAATAACTTTTCCTTATTCACTTCCTCCACTCCACTCATAATTTTATATACCTCTATCATATCCCCCCTTAGTCTCCTCTTTTCCAAGCTAAAAAGTCCTAGCCTCCTTAATCTCTCTTCATATGGGACCCGTTCCAAACCCCTAATCATTTTAGTTGCCCTTCTCTGAACCTTTTCTAGTGCCAGTATATCCTTTTTGAGATGAGGAGACCACATTTGTACGCAGTATTCAAGATGTGGGCGCACCATGGATTTGTATAAGGGCAATAAGATATTCTCCGACTTATTCTCTATCCCTTTTTTAATGATTCCTAACATCCTGTTTGCTTTTTTGACTGCCGCTGCACACTGCGTGGATGCCTTCAGAGAACTATCCACAATGACTCCCAGGTCTTTTTCCTGATTGGTTGTAGCTAAATTAGCCCCCATCATATTGTATGTATAGTTGGGGTTATTTTTTCCAATGTTCAGTGAACACCTCATGTTTTTTTAACTGTAGTTTTTAACAGAGTGGAGGATGGATGGAACCTACTGATGGAAACATGAGTGCTAAGGATACACATTAAGGAGGAGAGATTGCAGGTAGTAGAATAATTCCACATCACTTCAGAAAATATTTGGAAATTGGAAATGCTCCAGGGTTATTATAAATTCAAGAACACACCAGTAAAAAAAGCCAGATGAAATCATATTTTATCAAACTATATATGATTTTGGTTTTCCTGGGTTTTATATTATCTTTAAAAGCATCATTAGAGTAGTTTTATCCTAGAGATTTTCCTACACTTTAAAAAAAACAAAAAAACAAAATATGGAGAACAAAAGATTCCCAAAATGACAAACTCCACTGAAGCTAATCCTTCCCTCCCTGTCTTGGTATATCCCCTTCTTAGAAAACACAGTTATTTCCATTTCCCTGTATACCTTTGCAGTAATTCCCACCAAATGGTATTGTGAACAGTTAGCTGTAGGAAACCCTCGTGCATCAGCCAAAAAGTTATATGTAATTCCAAAAAACGTTTTCTGCTTCTATAGCTATTTTACTCTCTGATCACTCAAAGAAATACATGTAACAATGTCAGCTAGACCTAGCTCCAATTACTCTTAGTTAGGAAAAGCTGCACTGGTGTGAAAAGTATGGAATCTGCAAGCCAAAAAAACGGTGGTGTGAAGACAGATACATTACTGTCATCCTTTAAAATTACCAACCTGAAAATGTACATTGAATTTAGTGCTGAAGCACCAGAAAACACAGCAGTTCCACTTTTCAGGGAGTTCAGGTTTTTAACTGCATTCTTTCAGTCCCCTAAGTTGTTTGGGTTGAATGAATCCAGTCCTCAATGAAAAACTCACTTGAAACTGTTGATGTTTGGGTGGCTTCAGGTCAAAACTATTCATTTTGCATGGTTTGATGCACATTTTAGTGTAATTTTTGTGAATTAATATTAAAAAACAGCAAGAAAAAGCTTCTATGACCCAGGCAAGTTTCATTCAATTTGATGTTTCATTACAAATATTTTGAGCCTCTCTCCCCACCTCTAGCATACTGTTTGTAATCATGCTAACATGGTTGCAACTGGGAATACTGGAAGTCTCATGCTTATAAAAACCTACTCTACCAGATCCTAGACTGTAGTCCTTGGGTCATTCTCCATTGGTCTCCAGAATGAAACATTTAGAGAACTATACTATAAGGGACTGGATTGTTGGTCAAAGGTGTGGTTTGAGAAACAGTGGTATCATGCTGTCTAAAATGGCTCACAGCTGTGAGTGATAATCTCAGGTCAGACTGTCAGAAAATAGGGCAAACAACCTAAACTAGTGCTATATTCTATGATTAGATTTCTCCAAGTCAGTAACAAATGTGACCTTCTGGATCACTATATTAGTCTTACCATGGAGTCACAGTCAGTCCACCTAGGCTCTCCAATTTATGTTGTCACCCAGACAAACTGGATTTTGTGATAATGTTTACTATACCAAATTTCACATCACATTGGAATTGGGAGTGATTTAAAGATCAGTCATTTACTCCCAGATCAGTTGGTACTTTGGATGTTACCAAAGACAACACTGGCAACTAATTTTCTAGTAAACTAACTTAAGATTTATTAGCTAAGAAAAAGAAATGAGAGTTATTGAGAGATTAAAGCAGGTAAAATACAGTAACAGGTGAGTCAGAGTTTGTACATCCAAAATGATAGCAGAGATGTAATAATCTGTCAGTTCCAAAAGTCTCTCAGCGTACCCAGAATAACTCTGGGAATCTCTGTCTATTTTCACCCTGTTGGAATCCAAACAGTCCAGTGATTCAGGATTATTCATTGAAATCCATTTTATAGCTTCTTCTCACAGACAACTAGCTGACAGTCTCACTACACACATGCACATTTCTTTTGATGATGGTGAGTGAGGAATACACTTAGAGCAGGGATCGGCAACATTTCAGAATCTTCATTTATTCACTCTACTTTAAGGTTTCGCATGCCAGTAATAAATTTTAATGTGTTTAGAGGGTCTCTTTCTATAAGTCTATAATATAGAACTAAACTATTGTTGTATGTAAAGTAAATACATTTTTAAGAAGCTTCATTTAAAATTAAATTAAACATTAAATTAAAATGCAGAGCTCCCCAGATCGGTGGCCAGGACCCAGGTAGTGTGAGTGCCACTGAAAATCAGCTTGTGTGCTGCCTTCGGCACACGTGCCATAGTTTGCCTACCCCTGATTTAGAGTCTATGAGCTCCCATTGTCACACACAAGAGCCCTTACTTTGAAGTTAGAACTCTTTTTCATTTGCATTTTCCCAAAGCTTCATCTTCATTTAATGGGTTATTTAGTTACAGGGATGTACATAATGTGAACACCCATCATTACATAGGACTAAATAATTGATCACAATACAAGTAACATTCCATTAGTTTTCATACAGTTCTAACACCTGAATACACTCTTCATTGTCACACCATTGATTTTAATTACAGGGTATACCTAATGTACAAGTAACATGCCTGACTAACCTAATTGCCTTCTATGATGATATAAGTGGCTCTGTGGATGAGGAGAAAACAGTTTGTGTGTTATTCCTTGACTTTAGGAAAGCTTTTGATACGGTCTCCCACAGTATTCTTCCCAGCAAGTTAAAGAAGTATGGGCTGGATGAATGGACTGAAAGCTGGCTAGGTCATTGGGCTCAACAATGGCTCCATGTCTAGTTGGCAGCTGGTATCAAGCAGAGTTCCCCAAGGGTCGGTCTTGGGGCCAGTTTTGTTCAATATCTTCATTAATGATCTGAAGGATGGAGTGGATTGCATCCTCAGCAAGTTTGCAAATGGCACTAAACTGGGAGGAGTAGTAGAGATATGCTGGAGGGTAGGGATAGGATAAAGAGTGACCTAGACAAGTCAGAGGATTGGGCCCAAAAGAAATCTGATGAGGTTCAACAAAGACTAGTACAGAGTCCTACACCTAGGATGGAAGAATCCCATGCACTGCTACAGACGAAGACTGAGTGGCTAGGCAGCAGTTCTGCAGAAAAGGACCCAGGGGTTACAGTAGACGAGAAACTGGATATGAGTCAACAGTGTGCCCTTCTTTCCAAGAAGGTTAATGGCATTTTGGGCTGTATAAGTAGGGGCATTGCCAGCAGATTGAGGGGACGTGATTGTTCCCCTCTCTTCGACATTGGTGAGGTCTCATCTGGAGTACTGTGTGCAGTTTTGGGCCCCACACTACAAGAAGGAGGTGGAAAAATTGGAAAGAGTCCAGCGGAGGACAACAAAAATGATTAGGGGCCTGGAGCTCATGATTTATGAGAAGGGGCTGAGGAAACTAGACGTATTTAGTCTGCAGAAGAGAAGAATGAGGTGGGATTTGGTAGCTGCTTTCAACTACCTGAAAGGGGGTTCCAAAGAGGATGAATCTAGACTGTTCTCAGTGGTAGCAGATGACAGAACAAACAGTAATGGTCTCAAGTTAATGGGCAGAAGGTTTAAAACAAATAAAATAATGTAGTTGCAGTGGGGGGGGGGAGAGGTTTAGGTTGGATATTAGGAAAAGCTTTGGTTAGGTTGTATATTAGGAGACTGGTGAAACACTGGAATGGGTTACCGAAGGAGGTGGTAGAATCTCCTTCCTTAAAGGTTTTTAAGGTCAGACTTGACAAAGCCCTAACTGGGATGATTTAGTTGGGGATTGGTCCTGCTTTGAGCAGGGAGTTGGACTAGATGACCTCCTGAGGTCTCTTCCAACCCTGATATTCTATGATTCGATGAACATAATAGCAAACTATAGGAGACCGGCAGACAAAAACAATACAGTCAGTATCTCCTTTGATCTCTGTTACCATAGGAGTGAATTAGTTTCAGCATATACTAGCAATTAACACTTCTTTGATATTCACATACAAGTGAATTGTCCTGAGATTCTGGCATGCACTGGCACTTAGACTGTCAGCATCACAAGCGGATCTCTTTATCATAAAGTGATCAACAGAATGAAAGAATTGTAAAATCACTGACTTCCTCCTTTGTATCTAACCATTGCAGCAGATATACAATGTATATTCACAGTATTTAATTACATCCATTTCAGAGACCCCTGAAATAGCAATGTACAACAGGGTATATTAAGATTTGCAGTCTTAACTCTGAACTTCCTTCAATTTGTTGCTTAAAGTCAGATCCATAACACTTGTTTAATGGTGTTTTGTTTTTGTTTTTAATTTATTTATTTCAATGATAGTAAAATAATTAATAGAATATTTTATTGGCATTGTGTTGTGCCAGTGGTTCCTTTGGTTGTAATGTGCTATTTATATTATATTTTGTACATTCAGATACATCACCATCGAAATATATTTGTGCTGTAGAGGCTATAGAGTGGGAGATAGGATGTGATATGGGAGTCTGAGATCAGCCAGGAATGTAGGATGAGGTCACAAAGAAGAAATCTTCATAGCATAGCAGCAAGTTCTCTTAATTAATTAATTAATTAATTGACTCTGATCCCTTTGCTGAATCCTGCAAACACTTAAACTTCTTGTTAAGTTGACACTCTGTGGGTAGTCCCAGTGACTTAAGTGGGACTAGTCACAGGATGTAAAATTAAGCCCATGTATACATTTAAGGTCCTGTTCCTGCAAAGTTAGTAAAGCAACTTGAGGATGAAAATAGCTGTTTAAGTCCTGACTATTAGCAGTTAACGCAGCAGGCATTAGGGTACTAATAATATTTACACATAAAAACCTTAGTTGAAAACCACTGAAATGTAGTTAAAAATATGGAAGCAGTTCTTGTGCTTGCTGTTCCATTATGTAAATTCACCGCCTAAGATACTGTGAATTTTTCCCTCAAAATAATAAATGTAAAAGTTGAATTTTTCTCCAAATGTAGGCCATGATTCTGCAATGAGCTCTATGCGAATGGACCCTGAAGTCAGTGGGGCTTTGTATAGTTGCAGGGTTTCACACTTGCGGAGCTCACCATTGGATGCAATGTCTTAACTTTCAACCTGAGCTTTGTGGCAAGACTTGTTTTTGTAAATGTTGTTTGTTTGTTTTTAAACCTTTTAAGATCCTGAGTTTCAAAACTGTATTAAACTAAACCAAATAAAGAAAAAATTCATAAGAAACAAAACCAGATAAGCGAGTTTAACATTTATTTTGTTTGTAAAAATAAATACAATCAAATACCCTCTCCAACCAGTTTCTCCTACATTGGGATGCTGTGAAACGATCGTAAGAACACACATATGAACATTGTATGGCCACATTTTGTTAGACCAATGGTCCATCAAGTCCAATATCCTGTCTTTTGATAGTGGCCAATGTCAGGTACTTCAGAGGGAATGAACAGAAAAGCCAATCATCAAATGATGCATCTCCAGTCATCTACTCTCAGCTTCTGGCAAACAGAAGCTAGGACACTGTGAACATAGCCAACTACAAAAGCAGTTTCTCCTCTCTTGGTGTTCACACCTCCAGATCAACTGCTAGAAGAGAGCCTCATCCTCCCTGATTGAACTAACCTCCTTATCTCTAGCCTGATTCTTGCCTGCATATTTATACATGCCTCTGGAAATTTCCACTGCATGCATCTGACGAAGTGGGTATTCACCCATGAAAGCTTATGCTCCAATATGTCTGTTAAGTCTATAAGGTGCCACAGGACTCTTTGTCGCTTTTGCGGATCCAGACTAACATGGCTCTCTCTGATACTTGTGAACATAGTATTATATCCCTGCCCATCCTGGCTAACAGCCATTGATGGACCCATCCTCTATGAACTTATCTAATTATTTTATGAATCTTGTCATAGTTTTGGCCTTCAGAACATCTCCGGGAAAAGAGTTTCACAGGTTGACTGTGCGTTGTGTGAAGAAATACTTTCTTTTGTTTGTTTTAAACCTGCTGCATATTAATTTCATTGGGTGACCCCTAGTTCTTGTGTTTTATGAAGGAGTAAATAACATTTCCTTATTCACTTTCTCCATACCAGACAAGATTTTACAGACCTCTATCATATCACCCCTTCATTGTCTCTTTTCCAAGCTGAAAAGTCCAAGTCTTTTTAATCTCTCCTCATATGGAAGCTATTCCATATACTTAATCAATTTTGTTGTCCTTCACTGTACCTTTTCCAATTTCAGTATATCTTTTTTAGATGAATTGACAGATCTGCATGCAGCATTCAAGATGTGGGTATACCATGTATTTATATAGAGGCATTATAATGGTTTCTGTCTTATTATCAATCCCATTCCTAATGATTCCCAAGTTTCTGTTAGCTTTTTTGACTGCCACTCTAGATTGAGCGCAAGTTTTCAGAGAACTATCCACAATGATACCAAGATCTCTTGAATGGTAACCGATATTTTAGACCCCCATCATTTTGTATTTATAATTGGGATTATGTTTTCCAATGTGCAATATTTAGCATTTATTGACATTGAATTTCATCTGCTATTTTGTTGCCCAGTCACCCAGTTCTGTGAGATCCCTTTGTAACTCTTTGCAGTCAGCGCTGGATTTACCTATTTTGAGTAATTTTGTATCATCTGCAAATTTTTCCACCTCACTGTCTCCTTAGGGCAGTGGTTCCCAAACTGGGATTTGGGAACCCCTGGGGGTTCACAAAATGTTACAGGGGGTTCTCAGGACAAAAATCCCTAATGATGGACAGAGCTGTCCCTAGGAACCCTGGGTAGCATGGGGCCAGCAGCCAGGAGTCCCTGGACTTCCAAGAGCTAAGTAGATCAAAGTAAGCATGTCTATCCCATTGAGGAGATTTAAACTTCAAGACTCCTTATAAGATATGGAAAGGGAGGTGGATAGTTTTTGCTGTTTTTAAACTTAACTAAGTAGCTAGTGTTGTTTTTAAAATTATTATGAAGAACAAGTTTCAGCTTTGTTATAACATGTGTTGTTTGCCTGGACTGCTCAAGACCTGAATGCTTATATAGAAAGAGCTCTTTGAGTTGGCTTCTTAAATACCTTCATGCTGTTTCACATCTGATACTCCTTGATGAAACATAGGAGCCTTGTCTTATAACAGGCTTATTCAAAATGATACACGCTACAAAAGTGAGATTTTGGAAGAGTGTTGCCATTTTCATAATGTAATAAAATACTGCTTTGATAAATGATAATTAATAATAAATTGTGTGTAATAAGCATATCATAGAAAACAAATTTTATATTTCCAAGATCACTGCTCTTATCATTTATACTCGGGTAAAAGAGAAAATTCCTGAATATATTCATTTTTAGGAGTGAGTTCGCAGGACTTTACATTTTAGTGAAAGGGGTTCACAGATTGTTCAAGTTTGGGAGCCACTGCCTTAGGAAACACCACTATTTCCCCCCTCTCTGTTCTGAAAACTGACCATTTATTTCTACCCTTAATTTCCTATCTTTTAACCAGTTAGTGATCCATGATGGGACATTCCCTCTTACCCGATGACTGCTTACTTGACTTAAGAAACTTTGTTGGGGGACTTTGTCAAAGGCTTTCTGAAAGTCTAAGTTCACTATTTCCTGTGGATTACTCTGGTCAACATGTTTGTTGATCTCTTGAAGGAATTCTAATAGATTTGTGAGGCACGATTTCCCTTTACAAAAGCTGTGTTGACTCTTCCCCAACAAATTGTGTTCACCTGTGTGTCTGATAAATCTGTTCCTTACTATAGTTTCAGTGAATTTGCCCATTACTTAAGTTAGGCTTACCAGCCTGGAATTTTGGATCACCCCTACAGCCTTTTTTAAAAAATTGGTGTCACGTTAATGATCCTCCAGTCATCTTGTACAGAAGCTGATTTAAATGATGATTTAAATTATGCACCACAGTTAGTAGTTCTGCAATTTCATATACAAGTTCCTTCAAATCTCTTGAGTGAATACCATCTGGTCCTGGTGACTTATTACTGTTTATCAATTTGTTCCAAAACCACCTCTAATGACACGTCAATCTGGGACAGTTCCCCAAATTTGTCATCTAAAAAGAATGGCTCAGGTGTGGGAATCTCCCTCACATCCTCTGCACACCATGTGTTATACATTTGCTATCAGACCTGCCAGTGTCAGAGCTGAAATATGCAGAATCTTTGGCACTTGCCTTCGTATAAAATAGTACGCTTGTTTATTTCTAGCTAGGTTACTCACTGAGAATCAATAACAATAGTAGTCATCTGTCACATTTTAAAGGCTGAGTCACATGTAGCTGCAGAAAACCTATTCATCTGATGAACTGTAATAATGTTAATGAAAGTTTATTGATCAAAACACAGTTCTTTCTGAATACAGAATAAAATAGTCCTTGTTCTGACCCTTTGATGACAACCAGTTTGCCCTTAAAGTCTGGAGAGGCTATTTTAATTCTCTTAATAAATCATACTATGATGGATCACTAAGACCTCTTTGCAATTTGAAGTAATGTAGATATAAATCTAAGTTGTTGGGAGAATTTTTCCATCTTTGGCAAAAGGGGGTTTAGTAAAGGAGGTAGCGGAGGAGATGGCTCAGGCAAGGACAGAATTGGCTTTCGCGGGGCCTGGTAATAGGATTGTTACTCCACTGCAGAAACAACTGACCCAGAAAAGAGCATAGTGAAAAACTGAGAAGTGGAACTATGCAAACATGACATGCTTGTAAAAGATACAATCAATAAGGCTTAAAAAGTTTAAAAAGAAAGACTGAGCAATAAAATAAAATAAGCATGCAAAAAATAAAAATAAAATAAAATAAACAGCTGTGGGAAGCGGTGGCCTGCCCCATGCCGCTTCCCATTGGCCGGGAACTGTGAGCTGCAGCCACTGGGAGCTGCGAGCGACTGTATCTGCAGATGTTCAGGTAAATAAAGTGTCCCGTGTCTTGCCAGGGGCTTACCCTGAACAAGATGCGAACTCTTGATCTAGAACTATTAGAAATCTGATGAGAGCCTGTTGTGATATTTCCTGAAGAGTCAAGTTATTCAAGTAGTTTGTGTAAACATCAGGAAACAAACCACCTGTATTGTATCTCTGTAAAATCAGTGGGCTTGTGCCTAGTATAAATTTGGCTTCTGAACCTTCAGTAATTATTTGAACTGAACCTTTTGGAAGTTGTCCATAACTAGTTTAAATGAAAGATAAAACCTTTAAAAATGGTTTGCTCCAATCTGTACACCTGCTGACTATCATCTTGTAGCCAGCTTCAGAGTCTGCAGGACAATCATTTGAAATGGATGGATTTTGCAAACACAGCTATAGAAACCTATGTGGGGAAATCACTGGATAAGTTGCTTGCTGGAAAATACAATCCAATGGCCCCCGGGTGTTTTTTTTGTTGTTGTTGTTTTGTTTTTTGAGTGAAAGAAAGTGACAGAAATTTGTAATAATTTGGGACAGTTTTCTCTTTTTAAAATAAAATGGAGAGTGAGTCCTGGTATATCTCACTATGGCTCTTGCCAAATTAACTGTCAATATCCTGGAAGAGACAGCTTAGAACAACCAAGGAAAGTCCACTTCAGACTCAGGCTCTATAACCTAGCTAAGCATTCTGGAGAAAAAGAAAACAGCTTCTCCCAAGTTTCAGTTGGCATGGCAATAACTGTGTTGCATTTATGTTGCTTAATTGACCCTTTAGGCTTTTTGAATAAGAAGTGTGTGCACACATAGTCAGGGGTGGGGAGGGACTGTAAATGCCTGCAGACTTCTCATTATTCAGTCTGATATCATGTGGCTAATGTCTTAGAGGTGAGCACCCCATTTCCCCTCTCCCTGCCAACAATCTTTCAGTTTTAGCTCTTGGACAATAAAGAGCTAAAGACAGTAAAAGCAAAAAAATAACGGACTAAGATTTAGTTTTATTCAAAGCAGGAAAAAGTTTCCATTGTAGTTTCAAAAGGGGGCAGTGGGCATTTAATTGTCTTCAAGTAGCTGGCTTATGGCCTGCTTTCCTTCCTATTGTTCTTTTTGCCCACTTGCTCCTTGTTCCTTTCAGTACTGCATTTAGAAAGAGCTGCAAAGTTTAAGGAAACCAGTAGCTTTTTTCTGTTGCTTAGCAATAAGAGCTACATTGTGAGGAGAAATGGGGCATAGCTTTTTTTATTTTTTTTTAAGAACTGACCAACTGAGAAACCTTCACTGCCTTTGTGCTGCTGTTAAAGCTACGTTGATGGGTCCTATTGAGCTCAATAGCCTTGCAGTAAAAATAATTTTGGCACAAATAAATAGGAATCCAACCAAAACTAATTTTTAAAGATGACCAGCAAAATAAAAAAGAATACATTGGCATTCCATCGTTTTTATTTCCTTATAGTCTTTAAAGAAAATATAAGAGTTCCATCCCCTTCCCCACCCCATTGTCTGCTTGAGATTTACATTCAAATTTTAGGTGGTGTTTACCATGGAAGACTCTCTCTGATGACCAGGGAACTAGTGTCGTGATGGCATCACAAGGGGCAGGAGTGGCAGCTGAGTAATTGGGTCATGATCCTGAAAATAACTCTTTTCAGTTCACAATTGGGCCCAGGGCGTCCTTACCCTTTGACAGACTAGGTTTAGGTTAAGAAACAATAGGAATTATGTTTTTAAAATACTTTTTTGTTTTGAATGCTTAACTATCTGACTACATTTTTCAGTTACTTTTCACATAAGACAAGAGGGAAGGTTCTCTCATGGGTCAGTAACTGGTTAATGGAGATGAAACAAGAATAAGTGTTCGGTTTTCAGAATGGAGAAAGGGATCTGTACTGGGATCAGTGCTGGTCAACGTATCCATAAATTTTATGGGAAAAGGGGTAAATAGTGAGATCTCAAAATTTGCAAACAATACAAAATTACTCAAGATAATTAAGTCCAAAGCAGAATGTGAAGGTCAAAAGTATAATTAGATTAAAAAAAGAATTAGATAAATTCATGGAGGATGGGTCCATCAATGACTATTAGCCAAGGTGATCAAGGATGCAGTCCTATGCTCAGGGTGTCCTAAGCCTCTAACTGCTGCTTGATAATTGCCCTGTTATGTTCATTCCCTTTGAAGCATCTGGCATTGGCCACTGTCGGAAGACAGGATACTGGCTACATGGACCATTGGTCTGACCCAGTACAGCTGTTGTTATAATTGTTTCCTATAATCTTATCTGTATAAAATTTGTAAAATAATTCTCCTAAGAGAGATTTTTTAATATTCTTTGGGCCTTTCAAATATTTCCTTCGTATGTCAATTTTCTCTTCATTTTCCTCAGTAATAGTTTTTTGGGAAATAACATTTTTAGAGGAGTTTTTAAAGAACCCTAGCCTGCTGCTTCTTCACACCTAATATAATTTCAGTGGAATGACGGATTTTCTTATGTTCATAGAATATTAGGGTTGGAAGGGACCTCAGGAGGTCATCTAGTCCAACCCCCTGCTCAAAGCAATCCAGTATGCTGATGAGATCCATGGTTCTAACAGACTTAATCTCCTGTTCATGGAACTATCACACTATGTTATCATTGTCTCATTATAGCAAATATGAGATATAGATGCATCTATTTTGCATATGGGTAATCATTACCCTTTGATAACTTGCTGGGCAAAGGGAGACAAGTTGTTCTCTATCTATTTTCTAATACACAGGTATTCACATCACTATCATCAGCACTATCCATGGTCCCTAAAACATGATTAATACCATTGTTATATGTTAACCTTGTGGCTGTCTTTGTGGAGAAGTAGGCTGACCATATTTCCTTTAGACAAAAACGGGACATTGGGAGGGCAAAAACGGGACAGGGTGTGTGGGGGGGGCATGGCCCCACCTGGCCCCCCCAGCACCGGGCGGGGGGGAGGCAGAGGGGGGTTGGGGGGGATGGATGGAGGAATAAGCAGAACAGGGATGGGGGATGAAGAGGATGGAGGGAGAGAGAGAGAAGGGGGGATGAGGGATGAAGATGATGGAGGGGACGGAGGGAGAGAAGGCACGAAGGTGAGAAAGGGAGAGGATGGATGGATGAGAGAAGATGGGGGTAGGGAGCAGGGTGGATGGAGGAGGCAAGGGACAGCGAGAAGGAGGGATGGAGAGAAGGGAGATGGAAGAGGAGGCAGTGGACGGAGGGAGAGAGAGAAGGGAGGGATGGAGAAGGGGGATAGAGAGAAGGAAGAGAGGGATGGAGGGATAGAGAGAAGGGAGGAAGGAAGGGATGGAGGGATGGAGAAGGGGATAGAGAGAAGGGATGGAGGAAGTGAGAGGAGGCAGTGGACAGAGGGAGAGAGCAGGGAGGAAGGGGGGGATGGAGAGAAGGAGGAATAGAGAGGAAGAGGCTGCAGCGGGCGACGGGCTGGAGGAGGCGGCAGATCAGAGCTGTCAGGAGCCGCAGCTGGGAGCGGAGCGAGCCGGCGGGGGGGGGGGCTGCCGGCCAGGTTTTCTGAAGAGAGAAGGGACGGAGGGAGTGAGAGGAGGCAGTGGACAGAGGGAGAGAGCAGGGAGGAAGGGGGGGATGGAGAGAAGGAGGAATAGAGAGGAAGAGGCTGCAGCGGGCGACGGGCTGGAGGAGGCGGCAGATCAGAGCTGTCAGGAGCCGCAGCTGGGAGCGGAGCGAGCCGGCGGGGGGGGGCTGCCGGCCAGGTTTTCTGAAGAGAGAAGGGACGGAGGGAGTGAGAGGAGGCAGTGGACAGAGGGAGAGAGCAGGGACGGAGGGAGTGAGAGGAGGCAGTGGACAGAGGGAGAGAGCAGGGAGGAAGGGGGGGATGGAGAGAAGGGAGGGAAGGAGGAATAGAGAGGAGGAGGCTGCAGCTGGCGGCGGGCTGGAGGAGGCGGCAGATCAGAGCTGTCAGGAGCCGCAGCCGGGGGCCCGAGCGAGCCGGCGGCGGCGGCGGCGGGGGGGGACATTTTATGATTCCATGTTTTTTCTGAGTCCTGCCCCAAAAACGGGACAAAATTGATATTTTGGTCAAAAAGACGGGACGGTTAAAAAACATTAAAAAAACGGGACTGTCCCGTTCAAAACGGGACGTATGGTCAGCCTATGGAGAAGTGACGGATTAACTAGACACTACACTTAGAGGGTCCCTGCTCCAGTTTAAAATTGAGACCATTGGCACAGCTATCACTGATCTGTGGATAAACAAAAGGTTTCTGTTTCCAGGGCTGTCCATCTAGTAACCTTTTATTTAAGAAGTTCTAGCACTCCCAGGCTTTGGCACAGGGACTTGAAATTTGGCAGTGGGATGGCCCTTTGCTCTCTCTTTGAAAATCTGCCCAAATGTGGTGAAGATAATTGCAGTGTTTCAAAAGCTTCTTGCACATGCTTGGTAGAGACTTGATAGATCTTCTCAGCTAAATTCCCTAAAAATTCCAGTTTCACTGGCATGTTTGAGCCTGGGCCTGTGGGGGGCAGAGCTGAACCTCTCCTACAATTGCAGTTCTGTGCTGTTGTGGGCCAAGCACAGGAACTGTTAACAGGGAGCCTGAGGAGGAGGCTGTTCGGAGGAGAATGGTTGTTGTACAGTCATCCCTGCCAAATGGCAGAGCATTGGAAATATGCACAAATCTTGGGAATGCTGTGTGTTTTGTGGCTATAATCTGATATCATTTTGGATATGGGAGAGGTAATTCCCCTCTCCTTCTGATGGAATAATTAGCAGGAACTCCAACAGTGGGAATTTGCAGCGATTCCAGTCCCCTACTTGGCCTGAGGGGAGTGTCTAAAGGGAAGATCTGTCTTAGTATTTCATAATGACTCCTCATAATGGTAACTGAATGCCTGGTCCTTTTTGTAAGAATTATTTTACTCCCCTCTTCCCCCATCTTGTTTCCCCCTCCTCATTGAAAAGCAGCCAACTTTTTGGTGAAATGCAGCATAGTTAAAGTACTGGAGTAATACTGTAGTTACTTTTATGCATACCCTCCATACCCATAGTTTCAGTTCTTAGATACATGGTACAAAGCTTTAGGACAGGAATGAATAATACCATTTTCATCTGAAACTATGGTGATGAATTGAAACTAGGCAGAATGTACCATTTTCTTGACTCTAGCACATCAGATACTTCCTGTTCTTGTCATGTCTTTTATAGACTAAACTCATCAGATGTTAGTAAAGCACAGTTCCTTTTTCCTAGTTATGCAGTAGAATTGGAGATTGTGGGCAAATCTCCCAATCCCCATAGTGACAGCAGAACATTTATCTAATTAGTAATTTGCTTTCTGGAATTGCTGTGAATAAATTAGCATTTCAGTTGATACCCTGGGCTATTGGGAAAAAGTTTCCCAGAGTAGTGTTTAGCTTCATTTCTTTTTCTCTAAAGACTGTATTTTCAGTTTTGTGTAGATTGATGTTCCTTCTTAGTCAAAAGGATACATGCACTAGTTATGGATCTTAATGTAGGTTTTTTAATCCCTAAGAATCAGAGTTAAATTTGTTTATATTTTTCTTTCCAGTAAACTAAGCCTTCTGTATGTGCCATGCCATTTAAATGTCTCCTTCCCAAAAGAACTTAGAGAGAAAACTGTGACTAGCTCACATAAAAGCAACATTGTTGTTGTTGTTTTCCAAAGAAAAATCTAAACAGAAGTGAACAGATTTTCCAGATCCTAGATTTGGTAGTAGCACAATAATGGTAGACAGATTGTGATTTCAGTTACTCTGGCATAAATCAAAAGATACCTTTTGCCTCCTGATCCAAGCAATAACCTAAAAAATCTTTAATCTGAGCATTAGAAATCTTTCCTTGAATCTCTCCCTGACTCAATGACATTGAATTCGCTGGAGGGCTGAAGTCTGTCTGTCTGTATCTATATCTCTCTCTGTGTATCTAACAAACATTTGTCTGCCTATGCCAGCTGGGACTGACAGCACTGAAGGAAGAGTGTGCTTAGTTTTTGGTGGAGTTTGAGGACTTAATTTTCTAAAGGAGCCATTTCAGTTATTAAGAATTAGTATTGATCTCCAAATAAGAGAGTGCTGAATTATCCTCCTTTACTGGAAGAATAGTGAGTGCAATGTGGACCTCAGGAAAAATGAAAATGGTGGAGAACAGGTGCTTCAACAGGAACAAGATTTCCCTTTTCCCGCTGCAAAAAACACTGGCATATCCAAAAGAAGGGCAGCATTTTATAATTTTATGAACACAAATAATTACACTATTTTGATTTTTTTTCTTACAGCTTGATGACTGTACACTACAACTGTCCCATAATGGTACCTATCTGGATTTAGAATCCACCTTAGCGGAGCAAAGGGATGAATTGGAAGGTTTCCAGGAGGACGCGGTGTAAGTAAACTATTTATCAGTTTTAAATGAAACACATATTTATCAGGAGATGTTGAAATGACACAGATGTGGGCACTTAAACTGGTGCTTGGAGACACAAATAAGAAAGCAGAAAAGTATAATCTTCATATTTTTACTCACAAGCAGTTGCATTCAATTCCCTTTCCAGAAGCAAGAGATTTTTTTATTCTTTCTTCATGTTTTGTGTCTTTTTCAGAACAAAGACTGCTTAGTGTATGAAATCTTCTAGGCTGGATCTTTTTTCAAACAATCCTATATAATTTCTGTAGATTATCCTGATTGTTACGTAGTTCTAGTATGTAGAACTCAGCAGTATTTGAGCTTCCTCTGAAACCTCACCAAGAACCTTGATATACTCTGACTGGTACTGTATACGTGTTACCAATTCTTTGCCAAATAATGGCCTTTGAGATGTAGACTTCAGTGATGTGTTTTTTATGAATACAGGCCTGATCCAGAGCCCATTGAACTCAATGGGAAGACTTCCATTATTAAATTTTTTTTGAGAGAATCTCTCTCTTACAAAACACTGCTCAATGGGGCATATTGAGTATAATATTATAATATAGCTTCTAATAAACTGATTATTTCTGATAACAATTGATACTGAGAACAAAGAAACTTACTGATCATCATGTAGATTTATCAATAAATAAATAAGTAGAGTTTGGTGTCTACCTGATTTCTGCTGGACCTTTGGGTAATTGCTTATGGTGGTAATCTTTATTTTTATTCATGTTATAAAATGTACAATTTAAAACCTCTATATAAATGACTATTAAACATTTAATTTCAATTGAAATTCTAATTTCAGATTAATGTTATCTTTTTAAACAGTTTTCTTGGCAATGTTCACATAAATATGAGAACGTTATAAATGATAAATATTTCTCACTGACAAAGATTGAATATTAAAAACTGCACTTGGTTATCTGTTTGCTTGAGATATAAGAGTTTATTTGCTGTGGACTCAAAATTGTAGAGATTTCTTTCTTCACTGCATTTTACTTTATCTCAAGATACTATTGTGTGTAACAAGAGGGTTGTAATTACATTGCATAAAAGAAAATACTCATGTTTAAGGAAAATGTAAGATTATCTAGGTCTTAGAATCATAAAATCATAGAATATTAGGGTTGAAAGGGACCTCTGGAGGTCATCTAGTCCAACCCCCTGCTTAAAGCAGGACCAAGCCCCAACCTAATTATTCCAGCCAGGGCTTTATCAAGCCTGACTTTAAAAACCTCTAAGGAAGGTGATTTCTACCACCTCCCTAGGTAACCCATTCCAATGCTTGACCACCCTCCTAGTGAAAAAGTTTTTCCTAATATCCAATCTAAACCTTCCCAACTGCAACTTGAGACCATTACTCCTTGTTCGGTCATCTGGTACCACTGAGAACAGTCTAGATCCATCCTCTTTAGAAACCCCTTTCAGGTAGTTGAAAGCGGCTATCAAATCTTCCCTCAGTCTTCTCTTCTGTAGACTAAACAATCCCAGTTCTCTCAGCCTCTCCTCATAAGTCATGCGCTCCAGGCCCCTAATAATTTTTGTTGCCCTTCTCTGGACTCTTTCCAATTTTTCCACATCCTTCTTGTAGTGTGGGCCCCAAAACTGGACACAGTACTCCAGATGAGACCTCACCAATGTCGAAGAGAGGGGAACAATCACGTCCCCTCAATCTGCTGGCAATGCCCCTACTTACACAGCCCAAAATCCCATTAGCCTTCTTGGAAAGAAGGGCACACTGTTGACTCATATCCAGCTTCTCATCCACTGTAATCCTTAGGTCCTTTTCTGCAGAACTGCTGCCTAGCCATTCGGTCCCTAGTCTATAGAAGTACATGGGATTCCTCTGTCCTAAGTGCAGGACTCTGCACTTCTCCTTGTTGAACCTCATCAAATTTCTTTTGGACCAGTCCTCAAATTTGTCTATGTCCCTGTCAGGGTTCGCGCCCCCAGGCGGGGCTGTGAGGCCTAGCGGCCGGAGTCCCTGACGAGTCCCCTCGGCTGGGGGAGTGTGGCCCAATGGCCAGAGTCAATATCAGCCCCCTCGGCTGGGGCAGTGTGGCCCAATGGCCAGAGTCAGTATCAGCCCTGTCAGGGTTCGCGCCCCCAGGCGGGGCTGTGAGGCCTAGCGGCCGGAGTCCCTGACGAGTCCCCTCGGCTGGGGGAGTGTGGCCCAATGGCCAGAGTCAATATCAGCCCCCTCGGCTGGGGCAGTGTGGCCCAATGGACAGAGTCAGTATCAGCCCCCTCGGCTGAGGGAGTGTGGCCCAATGGCCAGAGTCAATATCAGCCCCCTCGGCTGGGGCAGTGTGGCCCAATGGCCAGAGTCAGTATCAGCCTCCTCGGCTGAGGGAGTGTGGCCCAATGGCCAGAGTCAATATCAGCCCCCTCGGCTGGGGCAGTGTGGCCCAATGGCCAGAGTCAGTATCAGCCCCCTCGGCTGAGGGAGTGTGGCCCAATGGCCAGAGTCAATATCAGCCCCCTCGGCTGGGGCAGTGTGGCCCAATGGCCAGAGTCAGTATCAGCCCCCTCGGCTGAGGGAGTGTGGCCCAATGGCCAGAGTCAATATCAGCCCCCTCGGCTGGGGCAGTGTGGCCCAATGGCCAGAGTCAATATCAGCCCCCTCGGCTGGGGCAGTGTGGCCCAATGGTCAGAGTCAATATCAGCCCCCTCGGCTGGGGCAGTGTGGCCCAATGGTCAGAGTCAGTATCAGCCCCCTCGGCTGGGGCAGTGTGGCCCAATGGCCAGAGTCAATATCAGCCCCCTCGGCTGGGGCAGTGTGGCCTAGCGGCCAGTGTCTATATCAATCCCCCTTCCCTGGGGTAGTGTGGCCTAGCGGCCCTGCGCCTGACCCCCACTCAGCGGGGAGTTCCAACCACAACACGCTGAGTGTCTTCGGGTGGGCAATACCACTCCCTCACTATCCTGGGGTCAGTCCCTACCTGATCCAGCGACGGGGTCCCCTGGCTGGTTGCTGATCCCCCGTATAGGGCTGGGTCCGTCGCCCCCTCAGTCAGGTAGTGGTCTATGGCACCTGGCCGGCTGGGGTCAGCTTCAGGCTTGAAGGCAGGGTCTGGCCACGGCTCCGATTCCGGCTCCTGGTGTGGCTGGGGCTGGTCCTCCGCTGGAGCTTGGCCGGCACGTCCTCCTCCTACGGCAGCCAGCCAGGACTGAGCTGTGCTCCCTTGCTTTATACTGCCTGAGCATTTGGAGCATGCCCAGTGCAGCGGGGGCGGGACTTCCGCTGCTAGCACTTCCGGCCAGGGGCAGCCCTGGTCCGTGCAGGGCCGGTCCGCCCCGTCACAGTCCCTCTGTATCCTATCCCTACCCTCTAGTGTATCTACCACTCCTCCCAGTTTAGTGTCATCTGCAAACTTGCTGAGGGTGCAGTCCACACCATCCTCCAGATCATTGATAAAGATATTGAATAAAACCGGCCCCAGGACTGACCCTTGGGGCACTCCGCTCGATACCGGCTGCCAACTAGACATGGAGCCATTGATCACTACCCGTTGAGCCCGACGATCCAGCTAGCTTTCTGTCCACCTTATGGTCCATCCATCCAGCCCATACTTCTTTAACTTGCTGTCAAGAATATTGTGGGAGACCGTATCAAAAGCTTTGCTAAAGTCAAGGAACAACACATCCACTGTTTTCCCCTCATCCACAGAGCCAGTTATCTCATCATAGAAGGCAATTAGGTTAGTCAGGCATGACTGGCATTTTCTTCCTGTGTGAGTTTTGAGGTCAGTTTTTCACAGGTATTCTTTCTTTTGTGTTAGCTTCTCCATAGTACTTTTACTGAGTATGAGGCCTGCCATTGGCTTTCTTGCCAGGTTTGTCATACAGGATTGAACATCAACTTTCCTCCCCAGTTTTTCTTCCCACCCACTTTGGACAAAGTAAATCGATCCAATAAACTCTTCAGGGGTGGCTGTAGTGGGAAAACGTTCAGAACAAACTACGTCTCTTTATGACACATGCCTGCTATGTCTTTTTGATTTAGAAAATTGGGCTTATTACATCATCTCCCGTTACATAACAGAACCTGCTCTCAATTGTGAGACGTTACAAAACATCCACTTAGCCTCCTGGTCTATTGTGCCTCATACTGCCCAACTGTTGTTAGGTATCGCTGTTGGTAGTGCTCTTTTCCTTACTTGGAAAATGGGAATAATATTACCTGTATACTGCCAAAGGGCATTGAGCCTAAATTAATTAATTTGTGTCAAGCATGTTCGTATCTGTAGATAGAAAGTGCTATATAAGTGCCAACTATTATCATTAACATGTCAGAACAGCAACATTTTATGTGAATATTTTGCATAGTGGTGAGATGTGAAAGTAATTAACTAATTTGTTAGGTTATAATGTAATGAGCTAGATCCCCAGCTGGTTTCAGTGGAGTGTGCTGATTTACACTAGCTGCGGGTTCTGTTCTGCTGAGTGTTTCTTTATTATCATTTGTAGCAAAATAAGACATCAGAAACAAAACATTTCTGAAACTATCTACACTAATAGCTGGCCTTTTCTTTCTCTCGTAGATAGGTGTTTACCTGCAGTAACTCCACTGGCTTCAGAGGTGTTACTCCAGATCTACACCTGTGTAAATGAAAGCAGAATTTGACTTATCTGTACCAAGCCCATCCAAGGGATTTTCAGGTAATATCACCCATTATGAGTAAGTCAGTTGGGACGTCTATAAGACTCAAAAGTGATCTTCTAGTCACTGTGGATAGTTTCCTGAAACATCCACATTCACTCTGCAGCAGCAGTCAAAAAGGCTGGCAGAATGTTAAGAATCATTTGGAAAAGGGTTGATAATATAGAAAATATCATAATGCCAGTATATATATATATCTATAGTATGGTCACAACATGAATGCTGCATGCAGTTCTGGTCACCTTATCTCGAAAAAGGATATATTAGGATTGGAATATATAGAGAGAAGGGCAATAATAATGATTAAGGGTATAGAACAACTTCCATATGAGGAGAGACTGGGACTGTTCAGGTTAGAAAAGAGACTTCTAAGGGGAATGTGAGAGTGGTCTATACAATCATGAATGGTAGGAAGAAACTGGATCGAGAAGTGTTATTTTCCCCTTCACATAAGGGGTCACCTGATGAAATTAGTAGGCAGCAGGTTTAAAACAAACATAAGTACAGACTACTTCACACAACACGCAGTAAACCCTTGGAACTCATTGCCATGGAATGTTGTGAAGGCCAAAAGTGTAACTGGGTTAAAAAAAGAATTAGATAATTTCATGGGGGATGGGTCCTTCAATGGCTGTTAGCTAAGAAGATCAGTAACATAACCCATACTCCGGGTGTCCCTAAACCTCCAGCTGCTAGAAGTTGGGACTGGAAAATGGGATGGAGCTCTCAAAATTGCCCACTTCTGTTCTTTCCCTCTAAAGCATCTGGCAGTGGCCACTGTCAGAGAGAGGATATTGGGCTAGTTGGACTATAGGGCTGATCCAGTAGAACCATTCTTATGTAAGATAGAAAAGTTATATTGTAGGAGTCTGATTTTGCTATGAGTCTTAGATATCAGTCAAGAAGTATTGTATGGTTCTGGTTAGTGCTGAACAACAATTCAGTGTTGTTCTTTTTAATAATGAAATTTACTATACTGTTTCTTGCAGTTGTCCTATAACTACTAATTTGCCATTAATTTATCCTCTATAATTCTCTGCCATTGAAAAAACCTAATTGTCAGTGACCTGACATTGTGGAGTTCAGTTTTTCATTTGTTCTGGGTTCACTTCAAGGTCCTGGTACTTAGCTTCAGTAACCTTAATTGGCTGAGAGTAGACTAATTCAAGATCCACCTCTCTGCCTCAGGAACACTGTGCTCATCAGGCACATGAAAGCTTGCTAAATCCAGAATAAAAGACACGGAAGTTAGCTGATCAAAGCATTTTGGTGCTAGGCCCTAAGCTATGTAACCCCTTACAGAAGAGTATTAGAATAAGCTCTATCTATCTTCAGAGCCTGATGTAAAACACCCTCCTTCCCCACAGCCTAGCTACATTAACAAAAGCTGTGATGACGATAGGAGTGGGATGAAGAAAGCACAATGGACCAAACCCTAGGAAGGTGACAAAGTGGAGTCCAGTTTTAGTCTTTAGTTATATACTTTTCTTATTTCACTGTACTTCATTGCCTAGATACTGCAGTGATTTGTGCTCTCTTGATATCCTAGGTAGGTATATGCAAAGTGGAAAGGATTAATAATGTTCATGAAGACAAAGGATGATTCCAATCATGGCCAATTTACTTTTGAATCTCTGTGAATCTCTTAATCGATAATAAAAATTATTTTTGAAAGAACTCATGCATGACTGTAGACAGGGTTTGAAAAAAGAAACAAACCCCAATTGCCTTTGGTGAATATAATAGAATTTTTTCCTGGTGGACAGGGAGAGAAGTAGGGTAGAGAAAGATGCGGGGGTGTTTTCAGGAGAAGTGGGAGGAACAAAAAGATTATAAGGCAGAACATAGAGTACATAATGTAGGGAAAGAATAAGAAAGGGGAGGGAAGAAAGAAAAGAGGAAACCATGTCACTAAAACCAACCCAGGAAAAGATACATCATGATCTATGATTATAGGGAAGAAAAAAAGCAAAAAAAGTATGGAGTGAAGCTAGATTGGAAATAGAAGTTTTAACAAAAATCAAGAAAAAGACACAGTAAGTTACATATTTTAAATGGAAAGTTGATTGACAGTGTTCAAACTGAATGAATAGTGTGAAGCTGTTTATTCCTTTACGCCATGAAGGGCTTGGCTCAGAGGGGCAGGACTCTGTAGGCACAGATATTTTTCGCCTGGTTAATAGGGATTAGTCCTTGGCATATTGGGTGTCAGATAAAATTTTCAAGTTCCACACTTGTGCACACTTTCTTCTTTTGTTTCTTAAAAATTATTTTTCAAAAAAAATTGTAAAAATTATTATTGAGCAGAAACCATCCATAACGTGGTGACAGGGTTAGATTAGCTGTTTCTTAAAAGACAGATCATTGACAGATAATGATCTTGTACTTGTTACCTTGCTATATTACATAGTAAGCAAGAAGCTTCATTAAGTTTATGTATTCATAGAGGAATATAATGGGTCAAGTTCTTTTTAAGAACATGTCTGAACAAACTCTAGTGATAGCATGCAAGATCTAAACACAAAGGATACAAAATTCTAACACAAAGGATACAAAAGCTTCATCCAGTAGTACTATACTAATGATGGAGGGTCGCTCAGGGAATAGCCTTGTAAGATTTTTACTTAAAAGAAAGATTGCATTAAGGTGTTTGTGACAGATCATTCTAGCATCAAGATCTTTGAACCATACTGGAGTCTTAGGACAAAATTGTGCTCTGCATTTTATGTGTTGTATTTGTTGTTAGCATTAGGAAAGCCAAGGTGCAAAGTTAAAATTATACTTTAAAAAGCACCCAAACATTTGAATGTATAGAAAGTCCCAGTTCTTCTTTGAGTGCTTGCTCATGTCGATTCTATTCTAGGTGTGTGCACACCCATGTGTACAGTAGTCGGAAATTTTGCCTTAGCAGCACCTGGAGGGTCGGCTGTGCAGCTCTCTAAATACTGCGCTCATGCATTGGTATATTAGGCGCTGCCAACCGTAAGATGGCTTGGCTGTGCATGTATAAACAATAATTTAACCTAATTAGTAACTTCAAAATGGTTTATTAATGGCGATTTGTTTTAGAACACAGTTCTGGTTTGCCATTCACTTCAGAGTGTGATTTAACATCCTGATCCTAATCTACAAGACACTTTTGTAGTTTGGCATCATGCTGCCTTAGAGAATATCCTCCATGATTTTCCAAGATGCTAGTACCCCTCACCAATATAGGACCTTGACAGAGCCAAATTCCAGCTGAAAGACACCAGCAACAGTAGCAGGACCCCAGCTTTCCAGAAAAATCACGCTAGCTCATGACTGGTGGTGTTGAAATTTAAGTATAAAACATACCTTTCTGATAAAACACTATCCCAGAATCTCTCATATATGGAATGTCATGCTCCTCCAGAGCTCTGGACTGTCCGGACTGCAACAATGACTGTGATTTGGTAACCAGTTTGCAACACTCCTCAGTTAAGACAAACATATTCTTCACATTTGAATTGCAGACTTTCTGCCGCAAAACCATATCTGGAGCATCTTTTGTGTCTCCTCGCGGTCTCCCTAAAAGAGCCTTTACCTATGAATCATGGGAAAAACTAGGCAGAGTACTTGAGCAGTACCAGAAGCATATGGGGCAATCTATTCTTTGATTGATTAAATTAATGACTAAATTAGTTCTAGGGTACTTAGGGAATTGGTTGAAGCAATCTTGTCTCCATTAGCAATTATCTTAGAGAACTCCTGGAGAATGGAGTGAGGTCCCATAGGATTGGAGAAGGCAAACATAGTACCTATCTTTAAAAAGGGAAACATATAGGGCTTGGCCAGTTATAGACCTGTCAGCCTAACTACGATACCTGGAAAGATACTGGAACAGATTATTAAACAATTAAGTTGTAAGCACTTAGAGGATAATAGGGTTGTAAGGAATAGCCAGCATGGATATGTCAAGGACAAATCATGCCAAACCAACCAAAATTCCTTCTTCGTCAGGATTATTGACCTAGTGGATGGGGGGAAGCAGTAGACACGATGTATCTTGATTTTAGTAAGGCTTTTGGCACAGTCTCACATGACATTCTCATACGCGTCAGTCCTAGGTCTGGTATTAGTCAATATTGTTGTTAATAACTTTGATAATGGAATGGAGGATATACTTATAAAACGTGTGGCGAAAACCAAGCCTGGAAGGATTACAAGCACTTGGAAGACAGGATTAGATTCAAAATGATCATGACAAATTAGAGAATTGGTCTGAATGTAATAAGGTGAAAATCAGTAAAGACAAATACAAAGTAAAAATACAAAGTTCCCCAGGAAGGAACTAAATGCACAGCTATAAAATGGGGAATTACTGGCTAGATGTTAGTACTGCTGAAAAGGATGTACGGGTTATAGTGGACCACAAACTGAATGTGAGTGAACAAGGTGTAGTTGTGAAAGAGGGCAATAGCATTCTGTGGTGTTGTTGGAATGTCACTGTCCCACTCTACTCAGCACTAGTGAGGCCTCAGATGGAGTATTGTGTCCAATTCTAGGGGCCACAGTTTAGGAAGGATCTGGATAAATTGGAGAAAGGTCAGAGGAGAGCAACAATGATGAGAAAAACTTAGGAAATCTGACCTATGAGGAAAGGTTAAAAAATGCATGTTTAGTCTTGAGAAAAGATTGAGTGTGGACCTGATAACAGTCTTCAAATATGTTAAGGGCTGTTATAAAAAGGGTAGTGATAAATTGTTCTCCATATCTGCTGAGAGAAGAACAGGAAGAAGTGGGCTTAATCTGCAGCAAGGGAGATTTAGATGAGATATTAAGAAAAACTTTCTAGCAATAAAATATTTGCGAGGGAAATAGTGGAATCCCCCGTCACTGGAGGTTTTAAGAACAGATTGGACAGCCTGTCAGGGACTGTTTAGGTATTCTTGATCCTGCCTTAGCACAGGGGCTGGACTTGGTCACTTCCAACCCTACTTTTCTATGATTTCCTATAGCAGATTGCGGGCCAGATCAGTTACATGATTATGGTTTCTTTTCTGCTGCAAACAGTCACACAAAGCAACCAAGCAAACAAACACAAAACAACCACCAACCCCTTTCCTCCCTTCCCTGCCAATAAAAACAACAACAACAAAAAATGCAGAGCTGGTGACAGGAAGACAATCATGTGATGGATTTAGTTTCTTTTATGGAGTGAAACACAGCTACCTGATCTCAGTTATTAATTAAGCAACCACATTGTGTGTGAAAGTAAACTATGTTCAGAACCAACCATGTGAATAATTGGTAATAAACTCAGTTAAAGTGATATTGTGAACAAGGCTTTAGTTTCTGACCTGTACTTCCAGTCCTAACACCAGCTGACTAGTCTGGTAATTAAGCTATTCTGTGAAATCCAATATTTAAATTCCAGACCAACCAGGCAACATCCACAGACGACACAAGGGAGATGCACTTCTTGCTAGTTTAACCTTGTGATCAAACATCTTATGGTGGTGGTTAGAAGAGAGAGGTAGCATCTAAAACTGAGGAGATCTAACTTTCCCTTATATGTAGTGATAGCTTATTGTTTTTGTTGACACTATATTGATGACTTTAAAGTTGAGTGTGGAATCATGGTTTTTGTGCATTCTTAAAGCCACCATGAAGTTTCACTCTGTGCCAGATGGGAAAATCCTGTAGGGACTGAGTTGGAAACTTCAGACTGCCCCCGCATAACATTTCAGCTAACTGGCCACTTAGAACTCTGTGGAATGGGAGGGCTTGCAATCCTGCTCTTGTTGGCCTATTGAAAAGTGGCCAAGGAAAAGTTCTGATCTTTGTGACTCTTACTGTTTAGGAGAGTGTGCAGCTCACTTGCTGATGGACAGTTGAGAGATGGCTTAGGGTGGGGAGTGCCTGGGTGTTTGTTCTCTCTCTCTGTGTCCCTGTCTGTCACACACACACACACACACACACACACACACAAATTGATTTTTAAACCAATTTAGTTAAATCAGTGCAGAAACTTTTTCAGACACTGTTATTTTGGCTTATGGGTGGCTTATTTCAGCCAGTTACTCTTTTTTAAAAGATGGATTAAGCTACATTGAAATAAATTAATCTTTAACTGAACTAAGTGTCTACACATAAATTTGCACCAGTGTAACTAAAACCACCTTTTGTTAAACTGGTTCAAATCTGTGTACGAGGCCACTAGTGACCCTGTAGAAAGTGAAATTTGCTAGTACCTTCACTGCCAGTGTATGAATAAAAACCTGCACTTGTAGAGCCTTAACATGTAATATGACCATCTGAGTAGTAAACTGTGAAGGAATTGACTGGCCAGATCCACATCAATGCAACGGACTATTTATTTGTTGTTTGCTTACTGCTCAGTATATGCTAAATGAAGTATAAATTGTCTAGTAATTATACACCAAGATTACCCCTCAAACAGAACATAGAATAGAAGAGCCAATGTGAGGTGGGAGAGAAGCATTATCGAATCATAACAAAGATCACGGCAAATATGGTGTTGAAAGACAACTTCCCATTGCCACCAAAAAAACCCTCAAACTTCTAAACAAACCCACCAAACCAAAACCAAAACAAAAAAATCCAATTCCCTCCCCCAAAGGAAATCATATTGACCAAAATAAGGGAGGATTTTTATGAAGCACTGGCATATATGTTGCATTTCTGCTGACTTAAGATATGACAGAACCAGGTATTCTGGCTGAGGCTATTTAAGCTGATTGTGTTTTGGAGGGGGAAAGTAATTACAGTAGACTCTTGATTATCCAGGATAGGGAAAAAAATTAATCCTGGTTAATAAAATCCTGGATAATCACTATCCATAGGAAATATGGGGAGGGAGGGTTGGTTCACCAGCAACCTTGTGCCAGGGGGAAGGGGGTGTTGGTTCACTGGCTGCCCTGCGCCCTGGTGGGGTTTTTTTTTGTTGGTTTTCTTTTGTGCCTGGGGTGGCAACAAAGCCAGGCCCTGCGAGTTGCGTGTATTTTTTTTTTGACATCCTGGTTAATCCACATCCTGGTTAACCCAATTCTAGATAATCGAGAGTCTACTGTACTGTTTAAAACAGTAGGGGACTCTATACAAAATATTTGGTCCACAGCCTTTGGGGATTTGTACTTCATGCCTTGTTTCCTGTGAAATTATCAACTTAATTGAAGAGTGCTAAAGCCTGGGTCTTTCTCTTACGTATTGTAGGGTGATTTGAAGCAGAAAGGAAAAGTTTATGAAAGATTATCCAAGCAACTTTGTTTCCCTTCTTGGTATACTTTTCCAATCATTTGAACGAAGAAAAAGCTGATGCACTAATGAGCATTCTAGGTCAAAATTTTAAGTAATGCCCTGTAACTCCCATACACTGATTAACCAAGACCCCTTCTGAAAGATCCTGTAAGTACTCTTCCTGCATTGTTTAGTGAAATTCAGGCACCATACCTGACATGCTTCTGCTATGGAATGAAGAATGTGCACTATGCAATTTGGAACACTGGGTATCTGTATGGGTTCCTCATCTGAAGAGATGGAAGCATTAAGCTGCTAACTATGGTACTGTTCTTTGAGGGACTGATGTACTTGGGGTAAAGTTTCACTTATTTTACACCTCACATTTTTCTGAGTGAGGCAGTACCCCGTGTGCCCTTATGGCAGCAGTAATGCTTTTGATTTTCCAGGATTCTAGGAGTTGTTTCAAGGCATCAGCAGTTGTTTCAGGCATGTGAAAAGAAAGGATTATAATGGAAATCTGCATGTAACATGAACTCTGTAGTGCTGGTTACTGGTCAGCCTTTTTGTATAATAGCTGGAGCTAGGAAGCAGTATGGAGCCAAGTTCGTGATCGGTATCGTTAGCAATCAGAATATTATGTGAGAACTATGATGTGTGTTTTAATACAGCTAAATGTAAATGTATACATCTAAGAACAAAGAATGCTAGGCCATAGTTACAGATTGGGGGCCATCTGGGGGAACAGTGAGTCTGAAAAAAGATTTGGGCATTGTGGTGGATAATCAACCCAACATGAGCTCCCAGTTTGACTCTTTGATAAAAGAGACAAGGCAATCCTGAGATGTATAAAGAATGGAATCTGCATTTACCTCTGGCATGACCGCTGCTGGAATACTGTGTCCAGTTCTGGTACCCACAATTCAAAAAGAATGTTTATAAATTGGAGAGGGTTCAGAGAAGAGATTAGAAGGCATGCCTTGTTATTGGTAAACTCAAAGAGCTCAATCTATTTATTTTAACAAACAGAAGTTTAAGGACTCAGTAGATTACAATTTATGAGTAATACATGGAAATACAAATATTTAATAATGGAGCTCTTCAGTGTAGCGAAGAAAGGTATAACACAATCCAATGGCTGGAAACTAAAGCTAGACAAATTCACACTAGAAATGAGTACATTTTAGGGCTGTCAATCGCAATTAACACATGCGATTAACTCAAAACAAATTATACCGGATCCTCGCTAGAATGCATGTCTATATGATGCGAATTCACATATAATGTGGTCACGGCCATGGATCCCAAATTTAGTTCATTTTAATGTGGATCCCACTATAATGCTGTACCTGGCATGGATCCCAAATCCCACGTGAATGTGAAGGCAGCAACTGAGCCTTAAATGTTCTGGGGGCTTTTGGAAGGTAATTATTTAATGTGGGAAAACTGTGCCTTAAAAAAAAACACAGAAACAGCTATCATGGTGATTCAGAAAGCAGGAGGATGCTTGCACATATCTCAGATTTCTGTTAACCAGAATTCTCCATACAGAGAACAAATGCAACAGATGACCAACCTTTTTGAACGCTATGTAATTTTTCATATTATGTAACAAGGAAGTGAATTCTGTTTGGGCAAAAATCATCACTCTGTGGTGAAACATAGGAATGACTGCCTTGAACTTTACTAAAACTTCAACATTCAGTAATAATGAGTAATTAGCTGAGTAGCTTATGTATTACAAAACATATTTGGTGAAACTTTCTAACATTTTATTTGACACTTCATTTGGAATTCTTCTCTCCTCTCCTCCCTCTTTTCTCCTCCCTTAAAAAGAAGAAAGCCCTGACCTAGCTATTACTGGAAGAGTAGGTGGTTATAAAAGCCAATCAGTGTATGTCTGAGGGGGCAGACCATCACTCTACCGTATAAGCTTCTACATCAGCAGATGAGGCTGATATATAGAATCAAATTTAGTTGGACCCTTACATGTGTACGGAAAAGGTATTTCTTCTGTATGACTGAGTGTCATTTTGCTTTCAATTCCACTTATGTGTAATGCTTGCTGTGCAACCTGTATATGCTGAAGAAAAGGGAGTCAAATTAGGGCTGCCAATCACAGTATGATCAGCATTGAAGATTCTGCAGGAAAAAAATATGTACAAATCTTGCTTGATTAATTAGCCTTAGGGTTTTTTTTACCAGTTTACCAGTATATACAATATCCCGATGCATCAAAATGACTTCTCTTTTCTTTCTTTGCCATGTATGATTTACGAGGTATTAGATTTTTTTTCTCCTTTTCTGCTCCTGTCAAGTCAGATACGTTGTGATTCAGAAACATTATGTTAAATGAGTGGGGTGCAAGAGTGGTATAGGAATAGTATAGCCCAAGTATGTCTGTATCTCTATTGCAAGCCTTTTAGATGAAGAGGTTAGATACGAAAGAAAAGTCTCATTAAAATCATTTAAAGATGAGTGTATGTGTTTGGAACGTGACAGCCAGCAGGAGACAGACGAGGTCATTGATGCTGAATGGGCATCAGTTTGTAATATACTTCAGAGCCTTGGAGGTGAATCTTGGCATTTAATAGACTTCTCGAGCTCCTTTGTTTCCTTATGGAACAAAAATGCAAGGAACGAGAAAGAGACAGCTGGATTGTGATATGCTAAGCTGTAAAGAGCTTCAAAAAGGTTACTTGTTTTGATAAGATTTTCTGGTGGCTTTGCAGAGAGATTTTTAATTTTCTCCCCCTCCTTCTCCCAAAAAAGGCCTGGCTTTAATAAAACAGTTTTTTTTTATTAGACATCAGAAGTGTTATCACATCGCTTGAATCCAGAATTGAGTGGAGAAACATGTTACTGTGGAACTTCAGTCAAACCATTGCTTTAACATCTTTGAAATCAAAGGCTAGGATTATGCTGCCTGATTAACGGCAGGTTTCGGGTACACTTCCCTTTTTGTGAGTGCGCCGGCTTTCAGCTCTCTTGCAAGGAACACTTGATAGCCTCGAGCACTTGAACTCTGGCAGAAATTCCCATATTTTAAACTCCATAGGGAATAGCTAGTTTTTTGCTGACAACATGAAGTACCCTAGAGTATGAACTTAATCTGATTGTGAGTAGATTCCCTTTGGATGGAATGCAACATTTTAACTTGCTGAAAGTTTGAGTGTCACTTAGATGGGTGGTGCAAAGAACCCTGGATATAAGGTTTTGTGAGCTCTAAATTAAACAAGGTATAATTCAGTATTTAAGCATCATGAAAGAATGTACCATAGAACAAATGTTCTGCTCTCCATGTACTGTTGATATTTTGTGGCAAGAAATTTGTTTCAAATAGGGTGTTGCAGCAGTTCATATTTCCTGCAGAGTAAAATATTCTCTCTTGAGAGCCAGTGGATCCCCATAGAAAATGGCGTTTGTCAGTAGCTGCTGTTACATTAAGCTTCCATTCAAAACAAAAAACATTGTTACAGGAGAAGGGCAGTGTGTACTGAGAAACTTGAGTAGCTTGAAAGGCTCTCATAACAATGCAAAGCAGTGCTATGCATGTGTACCTTGAATGCTTTTTCCTGAATGTGGTGTCTGTTTTAGATAGGTTTCCATGGCACTTAGATTGTCATACCAGATAGTAATGTATGCATAAATGTCATGTGATGTATCATCAGATTAAATAGGCTTTTTATACTGGCCTATAGTAAAAATGTTTTCTTTGCATACCGTACAATTAATTACTTAAGGGTTAATTATAGGTATTTTCTCTTCCTAAATATACACCCTTCAAAGTCATGGCTCTTGCTAGTTTATCCCAGAGGACAGCTCAATTCAGAAATCCACCATGTGTCTGTCTTTTGGCAATAGTCTTGACGGGTGATGGAAGTCACATTTGATTCTCCCAAGAGAGGCTCTGGTCAAACTAAACTGATACCTGGCTGTTCTCATATTTGTTACGTGATTCAGAGCCATCCTGCAAACAGGATGGCTGGGAACGATTAGCAGGTACTGAGCCTAAACAGAACAATAACAGTGACCAGAAGATTGAATAAAGGAAACAAAACATACCCAAACTATAAAAATAACAAAAAGCAAACAAAGATATTGAAGTGGGCTTATCACAACACCCTTAATTTCTTGCTTCTTTTGCTTAAGTCAGCGTGGAAGTTAGGGTGTAAGCCTTGATTTTGTACTGATGTTATACTTAGCATTTATGTGCTGCTTTATATGTTGCAAATGCTCCACAGATATTAGCGAATAAATCTTCACAGTGCCCTGTGAGGCAGGTGACTAAGGAGTATCCCCATTTTATAGCTGGGAAAGTGAGAGAGAAGTGTCAAGCTACTTGGCCCAGGCTATGCAGTGAGTCAGTGACAAAGCCAAGTTCAGAGTTCAGGACCACCTGACTCACACTGCAAGTACTCCACTGCTTGAATCAGTGCAAATATGAGCTTTTGTATTTATTTTTCTTTATAAATCTAGGGGATTTTCCAAAAGCCTCTTTTGGGAACCCTCAGGAACAGCCTCATTCTTTTAAAACTCCTCCTTTCTCAAGGCTAGGCATTATCACCTGTCTGGCCAAGGAGAGTTAGACAGGATTCCCACCAAATCCCATCACCGTTGTTAGCGTGGTTGGTTACTCTTGAGCCGAACAAGGTATTTCCTCCTAGCAGGGACTGAGTGCACTCCCTCCACAGTGATCAAGCCATCGACTTCCAGGGAAGCAAGAACCCAGGAATGGGAATCTAACATAGTCAGTATGTCAATGCAGAGCACCACTGTGAGGTTATATTTACCTTTAAATAATATATACAGAAAGAAAGTACAGACATCGATATGGTTGTAGTAATGACCTACTTACAGCAAAATGCTATGACCACCTAATACTCTTTGGTGGGATTTTGCCTTGTAAGAGTCTTATGAATTTGAGCAGCACTTTTAATAGACAAAAATAGTCTAAAGTAGATATCATGGGTCAGAGTAGGCCTATCTTTTTTACATTTTGCAAAAACTAAAGTGGACGTAGGACACAGCCCTTATCCTCTGAATGATACTTGGTCCTGAAACTGGGTTCTGGGGCTGCTGATGCACTCACAATACCACCTGGTGGATCTACTAGTGACGGGCATTGGGAGTCCTAAGGTCTTTTATACACCACTAATGGTACTGACCACAGGGGCCTTATTTGAGGAGCTCCCGCATCCTTGATTGGCCTGGGAATGGTATTTAAGCCAAAAAAGAACAGACAAGAAGTTGTCTGTTGAACAAGCTGAATCCTTGCTTGCTACTGATACAGACCCTATCATCTGCTACCTGACTTCTGGACTCATCTCTGGTTCCTGATTTAGACCCTGCCCTTTCCCAAGCTTCTGCCCTATGCCGTTTTCTGCTCCCTGAACCATGTTGCCCTGGTTACGGACTACTCCGGCTCCAACTTTCCGCTACCGCTCCTTGGCTTTTAACTCAGTGCTTCAGTGCCTGTTTTCTGGCTGACCCTGCCTCCAGATTTTGGCTCTGATACCTGGCTCCTGATTCCAGACCTGTCCATTGGTCTCTGGTTCCTGAACACTAGGCTGGCCACCAGGTTAGACTGCCCTTTTGCCAGTCACTGGTACTGGTCTTTCACACACCCTGACAAAAGGAGCCAAAGACTTCTGAACAAAAAGCATACAAAGCAGGGCTCCTATCAGCTGAATTTGGTTTCCAATAATGGAAACCTTTTCATGACCTGTCTACCTTTCATGGGATATGTGGCAGAGTACTGGCCCTTTAAGGCAGTGTGAGAAGCCAGTTACCCCATTCCAGATGTCCAGAATAATAGAAGCGGTCACGGGAAGAGAGGAAAATGATGCCAGAGAGCAATCAGTGTCTGGGAGAAGGAAGGTAGAGAAGTCGTCCCAGACCACTCTTCATTTAAGGGACTAGAAACCTTGCAGAGTGGATAAGACAAGGCTCTCCTCTTTCCCAGCCAGTGCAGAGAAGTGTTTGGGGGTTATTAGGCCCACCTGGGCAGGATTAGAGAGGTGTTCTGATGATTGAGTGAATGACTCAAAAGGAGGCTCCAAGCATAATCGGGGTGAGCTACTGCATTTAGCTGCTATGGGAAAGAAGCCAGCCAGCGCACAGCCCCAGGAAAGAGGGCTCTGTAGCCCCTGGACTTTGAGGAGTCTACAGGTTGGGGAGGGGAGGACCGAAAGCAGAACACACAGGCCCAAGGAAGGGGAGGACTGTGGAACTCCTGAACGTGAGTGGGAGAGTGTACAGACCAAGGAGTCCTGGACTGGGAATGCAGAGGCCCCAAGAGTGTAGGCTGTGAAACCTTGAAATTCAAAGGGGAATTGAGGAATCTGAATAAACTAAACTATGAGGAGATGGGGAATATTGTTTCAAAGATTTTGGTTATGACTGAATAGTTCTGGGGAATGCGGAGGGACACTGAGGCAGGGTGCCTGCGGGGCCACATCAGGCCACGGAGGGCATCCTGCAGTGGCATCCGTCTGCAGGGAACATTTGGAGAAATGGTTTGATAAAAGTACCCGCTTGTTTAGTAATTGACTTATTTCTAGAAAGCATGAAGTTACTGAAGCTTTACAACCAAACTAGCTTTGGATTGGGCAAGTTTTTTTTACCATCATCATTACTAGGTTATTATGTACATCTGTACTTGCAGTAGTTGCCATGCATTCGATGCTGAATCTGAGTCCCAACAAGGGGAAGCCAAGTCCCCAGGAGCTCAGCAGAGCCCATTGGTGTGGGATGTTTTATTGCAGAAATAAATTTCTCATTTTTCAAAGAATCCTGTAAAGTTTTAGTGACAGCGTTAAAAGAAGATTATCAGAAATGTAATAGCCTGTGGTAGGTATGAAGGACAGGAGCTGGTGGCTTCACTGCTAGGTGCAGTAGTAATGCTTTGGGAAGAAGCCTGCTCATCCCTACCAATCATTGTTGCTGCGAAGACAGAGCTTGTTTCTTCCATGGGTATGTCTGCAGTCAGAGGTGTGATTGCAGCATGTGTAGACGTATCTGAGCTAGCTTTCACCTAGCTAGTGTGAGTATCAAGAGCAGTGAAACTACTGTAGCATAGGCTGTAGAACTGCTCCTGGGACCCTGGGTACTTTCAGATAGCTAGCCCATGCTGCTGTGGCTTCACCGCTGTTGTTACCAGAGCTAGCTTGGGCATCTGTACAATTGTTGCAGTCACATCCTTCAGTTGCAGTGTAGGCATACCCTATGTGAATGACTCCAATGCATGCCTCTGCTGCTACTTAGCTTATGCAAGTGGCCGTATGATGATTTCACAGCTGTGCATTAAGTTCTGAGGCGCAGCAATGAAATGACTAGGTTCTTGTAATTTTGCTGCTGCGGGGGAAAGTTTTATGAGCAACAGCGGAGGTACTGGAATTGTGTGGCTGCATGCTTAGAAAGACATCACTGCATAGATTTGCATTCAGTTCACATTGGGAGAGTTGATTTCACAACATTAAGATGAAAATTGAAAAGCAGCAGCAATCAATAGTTAAAGACCTATTCTCATCCATGAAAAATTGCTATTCACCAGAGTTGAGAGGATTTTTTAATCCCTGTTTTTAGCAAAATTGTGCTCATTGACTTTAATGGGGAGGCCTGCACAGCAGAAATTAGTGTAATTCTTTGAAAATTTACAAAGGTGAGTTATTACTCTTTATACTTATTATTTATATTGCAGAAGTATTTAGACACTCCCATCAGGATCAAAACCCCATTGTGTTAGGTGCTGTACAAATACCCTGTAAAATAAATTCCCTATCCTAAGGAGCTTACAGTCTAATTAAAAGAAAAGATACAAACAGGTGAGTGTAGCAAGCAATAGAGAGGATGGGGGAGGGAAGATGAGAATAGTAATAAAAGGAATTCATGGTTACATAGACCACCTATCTGCATAACTTGAAATTTTCCAGTACGTGTTCTAAATTTGTAAATCAATTGAAAATGTTAGTGAATAACTGTTTTACATGACAGTAGATTTAAATATCTTTTTGTCTCACTGAAGGCTTTTTGCCATCATTAATGTCTTCATTAATATTATAGCTATGATTGTCCCTCATTTTGAACAACTTACAAGGAATAAGTGTGTTCAGAATGATGTATTGTGTGAAGGCATTTGTTAAGCGAACTAGTAAAGCTGGTGTTATTTATGTGATATTTCATTTCATGCATAGAAGAATCCAATAGAGAAGTTTCATTTAAAATCTCTAAATTAAACCAAGACAGCAATAACCCTTAAACTCCTCAGTGCAGAATATTGGGTTTTATGCAACTGATCTGTCTCTAACTGGAACAAAGAAAAGTGACCCATATAGATGCTCTTTTGAAAATAGTTTCTCCATAATAAAAGATGTAATATTTATATTAAGCAGAGGTAGAAAAGAAGTGGCCATCACACAGTCTTGGTCTTTTGCTAGAGATTAGACCATTGACACTCTTTTGGTCTTTGCCAGGGGAGAGGTATGAAGAACAGTGGTTTCAACTTAAGCTATTAATCAAGATATAGTTTCGAAAAACCAGTCAAGCCAGTAATACAAAGCCAATTTCTTTCAGCTACTTGGATTATTGGCGAGGAGCAACTGGGCTGATCCCCAGTTCCTGTACACTCTCAAAATGGCATTAAAATTACTGACTGTGTACTCTGGCCCATACTCAAGAGAAAGTACTAGAGCATGTGCTTGCCTGAGCTGGGGCCTTTATGCTGAAGTTTAGTGTGTCAGGCCCAGTAACCACAGCTCTGTATCTTCCATGATTGTGTGAATGCAGAATTGACTGCACAATATATCCCTTGCCAAATAATTGTGCTCCAGTGACTAAGCTTTATTGTTTTTGTAACGTTTCTGATCTTCACGACTATGAAGATTAATGAAGAGAGCAGAAGCCAGTGCTTGTTTTCCACAGAGTGCAAATAGTCTGAAACAGTCTAAGGGGTACATTACAATGGGTCATTAATTTTGAAACCTAAATTTGACAATTTCATTATCAACATTTTAGCAGACTAATATACTCTTCCCACAGCCCCAAATGGTCTTGCATGGTAATCCAGGTGCCAAAATCCCCAACTGTGCCCTGCCTGACTACCAAAATCTCCAGCTTCCCTCTTTCAACTTCTATGATACAGTTATGTGCTGTCAATTGCCAAAATTGTTTGGCAAATTGAAGACTTGGATTGAAAAAACAAAGTGAATTTAGTTACAAATTAAATAACATGGGGCCGCCGCACTCATTCTACTATTCATTTGTATATGTAATTAATTCAGAATCTCCATTTAAAATATTTTAATTGAAGTTGCTGAAGAATTTCCAGTTTGCAACACCAGGGCATTGCAGAATCAAAGAATCTTGCAGCAGAATTTATGTCCTGCGTGTGATGCAGTGCACAAGGCCTTGCTGTTAACTTCAGCCGATGTTCTACTACTGATTGTCACTTCGGTTATTCTTTCATGCCCTAAGATGGCTTTGCTTTTTCACTTGAGTGTTTGTAGTTTTGGACTACTGAGAACTGCTAAGGCACACAGAGAGCTATCCACAACTTATTGAATAAGATAGCATGTCACTATATACCACAGGGCAGAAGTGCTATACAAAATCTTACAATGGACTCTTTTACCCTCATATTGTGTGGTATACCTTTTATCTAACCCCAGCCAATTAAATGAAAGACTATGTCAACTGCTCTGAGATCCAAACCAAGGTTCTCTAATGTCAAAGGTCTAATGTTCTGCCCATTGAGCTGTTGCAGCCTTTTAATTTCCTTTGTTTTACTTCATCATAAATTTCAGAGCCCTGAGTGACCAGAATATTGAACTCTGCTCCCCCTGACACACACAAACCCTCCTAGATAAGTAAAATCAGAAAAGGGAGAAATGGGAAAGAGTTTCTGTTTTGTCTCCTTAGAGCAGTAATATTTGAAAAGGGCCAGTCCAGAGCAGTTTAACTTTCATTCAACAATAAATTTAACCAGTAAATTACATTTGCTCTCCACCTCATCAACCCCATCTAAGAAATAAAAAAACCATCAATAATCAAAAGCCTAGTGTCTTAGCATATGTCACTTTAAATCTGGTATGTTTAATATTTTAAACAATCTCGAGGAACAGAATGTACCCAACTTCTCTACAGTGTGTGCTCCATGTTGTGTGCCAAATATTCCTGGTAATTAGTTAGAACATGTAATATCCAGTCATCAATAACCTAATGAAAGAAAGCTGAGAAATAAATCACTGAGGGGATGTAATAATTAAATAAGTATCTCTCATTCACAAGTAGCTGATCGTGAATGTAACAACTAGATGGAAGGCTGCATAATTTGTCCCGTTAGAATGAACTACATTTTATTTCCTAGCATTTTAACTGGTGGGGGAAGGGAGTGGACCTGGCCACCGTTTTGCCTTATTTCCTTAGTAAAGGGATATAAACATTTATAGTCAGATAATATTTAAATACAAATGTAGTTGCACACTTTGTAACTCCCCCACTATCCCTCAAAGTATCTTGATCCTTCCTGTTAGAGACATGAAGTAAGGGCCGATCCAAAGCTTTTTGAAGTCAACAGAGCTACTTCCCTTGATTTCAGCATGCTTTGGATTGGGCTCTCAATGAGGTCTGGTAATACAATGTTCCCAGTTTTAGTGTGTTGGTTTTTTTTTTAGATAGGTGTTTGGGGATATATATCCAGAGTCATGCTACTGATCTAATTTTTTACATTATATGAAGACTATTTAGATTCATAAATGCCCGTGAAGGCCAGGATTAGTTGTCCAACAGCAACGTTAACTCCCTCCTTGCCCTTATGAAACCTTGGAAATTCAGTATGGCTTAGGGGAGGCTGAGTATAGGACTAAGACGCAGAAACTCTTGAAATCTAATAGTGGCTTTGATACTGCCTCACTAAACATCTTGATTCTGTGATGTGTTGTGGGTCCCAAATACAGTAATTTGCAAACTTCGAAGACCTACTTGCACACTCAAGCAAACATTTTTAATTAAAATTATATAAAAAGATGATAAACATTTCAATATGTCCATTCCCATCACAGCTGATGATAAAAATATTTGTCTGCCAATGTACCCTTTAAAAACTGTTTGCAGTTTAGAAAGCAACTATGGGTATTCTACGGTAGAATCTAGCAGTGATCTTTTGTTAGGTCAAGTGATAGAGGCCTGTGTTTTGTGAATTGAAGGACAAAGGTTGTGTTCCTGATAGGATGCATTTTTTATTAGATGACAACTTCTTTGTGTTAAGATTGGAACCACAGTTTTCTTAAAAGTCCAATTCTATCACCTTTTTAACACACATGCTCAAGAAAAAATCCTAATGCTTTCCAGTATTTAGAGCTATGCCTCACTGGAATATAAAATGTATTCAGAAAATTCATTAGATTGAGTGATGACTTTTTGTTAAACTACTGTGTATTCCATTGCATGTTTTAAAATGTCTCTGCGTTTATTAAAATACCTATCCCATGCATTTTTACTGTATGCGATAGGGGCCCAGAACACAACATGATACAAAATAGATTGCTCATTAACATCCATTAACTCCCCAACCTCAGCTCATCCCCTCCAAAATGCATAGGGGAAAAAGAGGGGCAGATGTCACAACACAACAACCTTAACTGTGCATTATTTAATACTTGATAAAATAATGGGTCAGATTCTCAGCTGGTGTGAATCACTGTAGCCCTATTGTAGCAGTAGAGACTCTGCCCAGTGTGTGTGTTTCCCTTTTCTTTAAACTGTATATGGCATGTTTAAGAGTGATCAATATTTGTTAATTTTAGGAAGTCAAAACCCTTGATTAATAGTGTGATCCCCCCCCCCCCACACACACACACATAATTTGGGATTATTCTCCATAAAATACTATGAATATATTTATTAAAACCTCCAAACTGTTCAAAATTATTTTTTTTAATAGCAAAACACATAGAAAGTTCTGGAAACCCACATTCATTCTGGATTATTTATCCCCCCCTCCCCCCCGCCCCCCATCAGTCAAGTTATAACACTCCCAATTACCAAGAACCCTGTTTGGTCAAAACAGTTTAAAACAAAATTACAAAGGAGAAAATTGTCTGACTATAAAAGCATTCAGTGAGTTTTTTGATGTCTGAAATCTCCCACATATCATGGAGGAGCACAAATCTGATTGGGATAAGGATATAAGAGAACAAGAAAAACTGGAGGCAATCCAGTCCAAATAGAATACCTGAAGTTCTGGATTAGACTGATTCCAAACTGAATCTATAAAGTATAAAGACATTATTAGTAACCTTTCTTACAGAAAGCCTACAAGGAGTGGAAGATGTGAGGGATCAGCAAGGAAAGCTACTTTATTGAGGTCTGAACATGTAGGGATAAATTGAGAAAGGCTAAAAGCCATGTAGAGTTGGATCTTGCAAAGGGAATTAAAAACAGGAGTAAAAGGTTCTATAGCCATATAAATAAGAAAACAAAGAAAGAAGAAGTGGAACCGCTAAACACAGAGGATGGAATGGAGGTTAAGGATAATCGAGGCATGGCCCAATATCTAAATAAATACTTTACCTCAGTCTTTAATGAGGCTAATGAGGAGCTTAGGGATAATGGCAGGATGATAAATGGGAATGAATATATGGCGGTAGATATTACCACATCTGAGGTAGAAGCCAAACTTGAACAGCTTAATGGGACTAAATCGGGGGGCCCAGATAATCATTATCCAAGAACATTAAACGAACTGGCACATGAAATTGCAAGCCCATTAGTAAGAATTTGTAATGAATCTGTAAACTCAGGGTTTGTACCATATGACTGGAGAATTGCTAACATAGTTCCTATTTTTAAGAAAGTGAAAAAAGTTAAATACAGGCCTTTTAGTTTCACATCTGTAGTATGCGAGGTCTTGGGAAAAAAATTGAAGGAGAAAGTAGTTAAGGACATTGAGGTCAATGGTAATTGGGACAAAATACAGCATGGAGCAAAGGACATAGTAGGTCAAAGAAGTCATGAAGTAGATATTTGATTATAGAGCAGAAAGTTGGAAGGGCAGCCATTATATTTCTTGTCTACAAAGCATGATGAACATATTGGATAAAATGCTACTTTTAGTACTGCTTTAGCGACTCATATAGCCATTAAAAAAATTAACATCTCAAGTATATTGTTCCTACAAAAGGAATACCGTTAATGTGTAATTTGAGGTGCCCCATAAATGTAAGTCTTCATTACTGTATTGAATTCACATGACCTTCATATTTCATATATGATACTGTCATATATAATTATATTTTACGTTTAAGAGTTTACTAGAGCTAGTGAACTCAGATTTCATGTTGCTTAAAAGAAAATATTTATGGGAGAAGCCACTTGGTTTTCTTGTAATGTTAGGTATTCCTTTTGTTGCTGTTAAAATATACACCTAGCAGAGTATGTTTGTTTATCCTGGATTAACCTTAATTTTATCTTCTACTGAAAAATACAGTCTTGTATTTATGGCATATTTTTTTCTTGGTACATGATTGTGATAATAAAAGCGGAGCTTAATTTCTCTATTACATGAACTATTAGGTACAGAAGTTTTAATGCTTTTTCCTCACAATCTATTCAACACAAAATTTAGTAAATTAGCGAAAAGGATAATTGTGACAAACTCAGGATGAGGAAATGTATATAATTAAATATTAGAAAAGTTCCCTTCTTTAGATGCCAGTTGCATACATTTCTGAAATTAGGTTAAATTGTGCCTAACAACCAGGACCCATGCCATGATTTAGCTTTTATTTTACCATAACATCATATAATACAGCTCTGTGTATAAGTAAGACTCAACGTGATTTAAAAAGGGTAGTACCAATAGTGAACTGTATGGCATTTATTCAGTCTAACGTCAGAGGAATTAAAAACGGAATTAACAGAGGTCCTCCGATGATGCTGATCCACTCATTAAATTATCCCAGCTCCTTACCTAGTTGTTTTTAAAATGAATTTATACCCTGAAATGTATCTCTCTTTGTGGGAGTCCATATTTGTTGTGTCTCAATAACTTACAGGTCAGAGGTAACACGCAAACTCGCACCAGAATCTGACCACCAAATGGATCATCACCAATTATAAAGATTCTGCAATCAAATCATAGTAGGCATCTTTGATGGTGATGCATTACTCAGACTGAAATCCCTTCACTCTTCCATAGTTGTCTTGTGTGGGGAGTCGTGGGAGTTTTGCTTTTGACAGCAAAAATAAACAGATACTTTTATGCATAGTCAGTTTTATTTAATGCCATTGTGATCTGGAAGTTTACTAAGTAGGTGATATTTATACATTAAAAAGGTTTTTAAAAGAGTATCTATCCTGAGAAGGGCAGAAGTAGGAGGGATACAATGACAAGAAACTGATCTGGAATGTCAGAACTGAGGAAAAGGAAGAAGTCTCTGTAACAGGGTGGTGACTCACCCAGAGGCGCCTCCTGCTGGTTGTCCGGGAGGCACTTCCTGCTGGTTGTCCGGGAATTAGCTTTTTTCAGCACTGAGTGCCCTCTGCAGGCTGGTGTCCCGCTGTCCGCTGGTGAAGTCTCTCCCTAGACCCCGGTGCCCAATACCTGGGGTGCTGCCCCCTGGCAGTACTCTCAGACTCTGCCTCTGGGTCTTCTCTCCCTGGGGAACCCCCAACCCTCTGAGCCCCAACCTTGCCTCAGTCTAAGCTACTGTCAGTCATCATCAAGCCCCTGCTCCCTGGGGCAGACTGCAGTGTAACAGCCAGTCATCACAGGCAAGGGGTTTTTGGAACCTGCTGCCTGACTCTACCACCCTGTACCTTTGTGGGCCTAGGACCAGGCCCTGCAGCCTGGGGAGTTGCCAGCGAGGAGCTCCCCAGCCCTGCTTCATTCCAAGTACCCTGGGCTCAGACAGCCAGGCCCTGCTCCCTCCAAGGCTAAAGAGAGACTCCTTCCTGAGCTCCTGGCTCCCAGACTTTTTCTACAGGCCAGCTGGGCCCTAATTGCCCCAGCCGCAGCTGTGGCTGCCACGCCCTCAGCTGCCTTCCCTCTGCTGGGCTACTTTTCTTTAGCCACAGCCTCTGCAGGGCTGCTTTTAACCCCTTCAGGGCAGGAGCAGGGTGGTCACCCCGCTACAGTCTCCCTTCACTATTCTTAATTGCTAACTTACAGTGTTAGCAGAATGAAGAATGGAATGGTTATTATTTCCTGGCATTTAAGTGAAAATCAAATAGCAGTATCTCCATGTATTGGTATCACCAACATGGCTGGTAATAATTAATCTGATGGCCAGTTTCCCTTTAACCCCAGTGACTGTAGAATAAGATCACAAGGAACAGAAAGGGCAGCTGTGGTTTCCTTTCAATAGCAAATTGCCCTTTTTTTAAACTTCATCCAATAGGCTAACCACTGATTGAAGACAAAAAAGCAATTTGTGTTTAGAAATCCATTTTGCTGGCAGCATTATTGCCACATTTCCGTTTTTTTATTTTTGGTGATGTGTTTTCTGACCCTCTGCCTGGTGTACAGAGAAAGCTTATAAATTCTACAGCTGGCCTGGTTTAAAATGGCATGTTTCAGAGAAAGGAAAGAATAAATCTCCATGATTATCTTCAGCATTCATTAACTATGTTCACTGTTTTTGTTCTCATGACTACTCTTTCTGTCCATCTATTTTAAGTACTTACCTGACTCCATTAGTGTAGTATCTGATTACCACATAGGCTTCAACGCATTTGTCTTCACCCCATCCTTGTGAGGTAGGACAGTGCTATTTATTTTACAGGTGGTAGTCTGTGTTACAGAAAGACTACATGAAATGCCCATGATCACCGCAGAGAACTGTGGTGGAGCAGAGAATTGAATTTCTGACTTCCACATTCCAAGCTAGAATCACTAAACCATCCTGCTGTCTTCATGAGGAAAAGGTCATCCGTTGCGTCGGCGTATTAATAATAGCACAGAAGAAGGAGCATAGAAGACACTTTTTTTTTTTTTACCTCTAGAAGAGCCAGCATGCTGGGATACAGCATAGTAAGACTACGGTACAAATCTGAAGCATGGAATCATCTGTCAATGAGTGGTACAGAAATGAATATCTCACATTTATTTGCCACTTTTTATCTGAAAGGATCACAAAGCACTTTGTGAATTAGATATTTCACAGGAGTCATTGAACTTTTGTGCTGGATAAGGGAAGCTGTAGTCCGAGCACAGGCCATGAAGTGCAGAAGGGTATTGTGTCCAGTTGCAATTTCAGGAGTAATTTAGGTACACAGATTGTCATTACCAAAATTGGAATTTGTCCAGAAAATGGGGATTAATATTCATACTATACAGAATACATATGAGGGAACAGTATGTTAGTGTTTGGAATATCAAAAGACTTGCAAATATAGTAATCTTAAAAAAGCTTTTATTTTTTGAAATTTTGTTTCATACCACTGAAAAGAAAGATCATTTGAAAACCAGTGTAATTTAAAGTTTTGATACAAACTTATAAGAAAACATATTATTGTAGGAGTGGCAGTGAATTCTTCAGTTACTAGTACATAAGCAATTTCATTCTAACCTCAGTTTTCAGCCACTTACATAATAATTCTTAATTTTTGCAGGCCTGGCATTTGCGTGAATGAGGATTTTTCTCTGGCAAATTGTATTGGGAGAGTGAAAAAAATACTGCTTTACTCTTGTATAAAATAAGATTCAGAAATGTTTTGCTGAAACAGCTATGGAATGGAAGTTGAAATATGGCTTGATGGTATTCCTTGTTGAAGAGCAGAGCCACTGTATTGTGTGATGAAAAGTGGTTTGATCTGATTGAGTTGTGCCCATTGAAAATTGCAATATGTGTATTGGCAAAAGATTTTGCACAGAAATTGCTCACTAAGATGGTAAATTGTGCAGCTAAGGCAGGCTGTGTAGTATGTGAGCTTGTGACTAACTTTTATGCACAGTGGAAAGATTAAGGCTAGAATGTGACCTCGGGTACAGTCCTGAACAAATCCCAAGAGCCATTGTGCCCCAAAAGCCCTGTGAGGTACAGTCCCATCCCACCCCTGCTCTTCTGTTGCTCCAGGAGGAGTTTGGGGGTGATGGTAAGGTAATAAGTTACTCTGGGCCTTGAAAGAGTACAACTTCCGGCCTTGCATCTGGCCAACTATTCTGGCTGTTGAATGGTGTGCATGTGTGTGAGTGTGGGTGTGCAAAACCAAAGCTCTGCCCACTCCCCGGCCACTTTCTTGGAAGGTAGAGTATCCAGAGATCAGGGACTGTGCTTTTGAGTAGACTCAAGATCCTGCTAGGTCTGCCCTGTCGGTACAGCAGAGGAGGGGAGGTGTAGCCTAATTTTATATGCTGTGTCAGTAAGAAAAGGATGCAGCATAGGCCTTAAGGAATGAGGAAGGCCTCCGTAAGCTTGTAGGGAAAATGGTACATTGTATGATGATCACATTCCATTTCTACATGTACTTAAAGACTCATCAAAATGCATATGCAGAAGGAATGGACAGAGGTAAGATTGTGTATGCAATCTTTAATGTAGCATTGTCTTTTTTAATGCTCAACTATAAAGGGCATAGGTACAGCATTTCAAATCTTGCTCCATGATTGGAGTTCCTGTGAACTCCAAATAATAAATATTTTATGAAGAGGAAAACCCTGCATCATTTCTTGGAGCTCCTTTAATGTGGGATTTCTAGTGATATTATATGAGACTAAGCTTTTAGAGCTCTCTTTGTGGTTTCAATAGTCACATCAAGTTTTCCTCTTTTTTTTCCCAGGAGGGGCAAGAAGCACAGTATAATTCTGAGGACCCAGCTCTCAGTGAGAGTCCACGCCTGCATTGGTAAGTGAGGTTCTAAATGACAAAAGAGGGAGTACTTTGGAAAAGGAATTTTAGGAATATGATGAGGTAGGCTTGCTTTCTACAAAGTTAAAGCGAATAGGCCGTATCTTGCTCACCCTACTTGAAAAAAATATCTCCCACTGATTTCAGTGGGATTGTTGTATGGGTGAAGTGAAGAGCGTTCCACTTTCATTAGTAATCAGGAATTTATCTCTAGGAAATATCAAAGTGACTAGGCATTGTGTATGAGATTTGACATTACTCAATTTGGACAGCTGTTCCTGGATCCTGATTTGAAACATACCGAGGGATATGTAATCATGTTACTAATATAAAGATCCCGTATTTTCAGTATTTACAAGTCAAACATTTTCTTTTGAACTCTGGATACAGGATGGCTGTATCTAAACCTTTAACCACATTTGAGGAATTGACCCAAGAGCAAGCTGGAACAAAAGGTTTAATTTCTAAGTTATATGCAGTTTTGACTGAAAAAAGATGTTGATAAGAAAACAACCCGGATGGAAAAATGGGAAAGGGATTTGGACAAATAAATTGTGTGATAGACCCAGGCCAGTTGGGTTTAGCAGAGTAGTTAAAGGCAGATATACCAGCCACTAGATAAGCACTTTTCTGTTCCCTGAGTGACCAGAGCAGGGGCTGTGCTAGAGCAATCAGGAACCTGCTGGAACCAATTAAGACAGGTAAGCTAATTAAGACACCTGGAGCCAATTAAGATCATACCAGACTCAATTATGGCAGGCAGACTAATCAGGACGCCTGGTTTAGATAGGACCTCCCATCAGTTAGTGGAGGGTGTGCAAGGAGCAGGGAGCGAGAAAGTTGTGCTGCTGAAGGACTGAGAAGTATAAGTATAAGCATGATCAGGCTTCAGGAGGAAGATCCTGCAGTGAGGATAAAGAAGGTGCTGGGGGGTGGCCATGGGGAAGTAGCCCACGGAGTTGTAGCTGTCACACAGCTGATACAGGAGACATTGTAGACAGCTGCTATCCATAGAGCCCTGGGCTGGAACCCGGTATAGAGGGCGGGCCTGGGTTCCCCCCATCCTCCCAACTCCTGATCAGACACAGGAGGAGTTGACCTTCTGTGAGCAACACCAGAAGGGAAAGTCTAATTTGGAAAGGGATCTGGCCTGTCCCCCGACCCACTAGGTGACAGAGACTGTGGAGATTGTTCTCCGTTTCCCCTATATTGGCCAGTGATGAGATTACCTGAATGAACAGCAGGTTTGAGCCTTGAGCAGAAGTGGTCAAACTGAGGGTTGCTGTGAACTTCTGAGGCGAGCAAATATGCCAAAGAGCACGGGACCCACCAAGGTAAAGGAGGAACTTTGTCACATTGATCTGGATTAAAGGGTCTCTTTTTGGCAAGGCAGATATACATCTTCAATTTGTGTAGATCATAATGGGTGTTTGTATAAATTATTGTATAAATGGCTTTTAACTCCGGATAAAATCAATTATATTTTTGCTGCTATGGGGGTGCCTTGTTGGAGGGACTTGGGAGAAAGGGGAACATAGTATCCATGTGGTGATTGTGTCTGAAAGTAGACAGCTTTGGGAGGAAATTATTAAAGACATTCATCTTATGACAAAATGTCAGCTTCCTAGAGATCTCCCAGATCTGCTTACTCAATGCTCTACTGAAAAGATCTACAGTTTAAACAGAATGACCAATTACATTTTTTTGGGTATTGTGTTGCTTTGTATTGCACATTATTGGAGAGCTGTGATTTCTCCTCCATGGAATTATGGATTAGTAAAATATGGACTGTCCTTATATTGGAAAAGTTTTCACATCAAGTACCAATGCAAGGGAAGTGCCAAAACGAGAATAGGTATTTAGAAATTTGGTCTTTTTATCATACTTAGAGGAGGAGGGCTCCCCAGCCAGCAAGCCAGAATCTTTAGCCAGGTTCTTTGAATATTAACTTGCTCCAGAATGAGTAATGTACAATGAAATATGTTAACCTTTTATTGTAAGTTTGCCTCAATAAAAATTTTTCAAAGATAAAATGAAGAGGGTTTGGCCCATATGTGATTGTGGGGAAGTAATCTGTAGAACAGAAGTCTCAAAGTCCCGGCCCATGGGCCATCTGTGGCCCGAGAACCTCCCCATTGTGTCCCATGGAGGAGAGACTGCCAGATCTGTCTGCTGCAGGCACCCCTTGCCCCACAGCTTCCATTGGCTAGGGTGAGGGACGGAGATGCCATCATTAGTCGCCGGGCAGAGTCAGCCATGGAAGCAGCGGCACTTTTTCCCACAATGGATATAAACAAGTCAAAATACCAAACACAACTATCTGATGCGCACCTTGCTGCAATCCTGAAGGTTTCAACTGCTCAGTCACTGAGGCCAAACATCAGCGAACTGAAGCGTTGCCAGGTGTGTGGTAAACACTAAAACCTCTCTGGCCGGTGAAGAATTGTATAAAGTTGTAGGACAGTTTCATTATTTCTAAGAAATTTGAAATAAAAAATACAATATAAATGTTTTATTTTCTGAACACCATCTTCAGTGACATTATTGGCCCGCTGGGAGGATTTAAAGACTGGCACTGGCCCTAAGGTAAATTGAATTTGAGATCCCTGCTGTAGAAGTTTGTTAAGAAGCACAATGGAGATTTTGGTCTTGTACACTAAACTAGCTGTGATGGTAAAGCTGTGGTGCAGATACTTAAAAGTGCTTGCACGACCAATGTATTCACAGCATTTCTACGTCCCCCCCTAGATTATGCTTACTGGGTTGAGAAGGTAAGGTTAGAAATTGCTGGCTTACAGGTAACTACTGTATTTTAGTAGCCCGTAATATTTATTTTTCTGGCCATGCAAGCTGTCATCACCGTCACAATTTTGGAAGTACTCTGTTTAGAATATTGCTGTCATAAGGAAAGCCAAATGAAATAAGTTAATGTGTATCTTAAAATGACCACATAGTACTAACGTGGCATGAGTGAAATTACCCTATGGCAAAGTCAGTGCATTGCAATGGGAATTTTATAAAGCAATCTGCTGCACAGCAACTTATTTAAATGGCCCTTAGTGGTAGAAACTACTACAAATGGCTTGAGTGCACTGATGTTGTCATACCAGGACATTTTAAGTGGCTTGGGTTCATAAAAAAGAATGTATTCCATAGCTTCCTTTTTTCTCTTTTTCATTTTATCTCTTCTGTGGTAGGTTCCTTTAGCACTTGAACCATTCATATTGTGCTAGTCCAGATTCAAAAGATCTTGGCCTGGACACAGAACTATAGAGACACATGTTTTTAGGGTAATTCAAGAAGAAGAAAAAAGCTGAGTAAAGATTCACATTCTAAGACTGTATGTACTGTGGTCTGAGTGTTCATGAAATCAGATTTTAAATACAATTAAACTTTCTTCTTAATCTAGGGACATTCTGAAACAGCCTTTATAAGAATTTGTAAGAACTGAGCATAAGCAACCTACAGAATTCCTCAAATGCCTCCCATTGAGAGCTGTCTCTAGACGGCATCATGTAGAAACACATTCCCCTATACTAGCTGACTGAAGAACAACAGTGGACTATTATTAAGCATATGTGCTTTGCTATTAGAGAAGAAGCAAGGATGCCAAGACTAGGATGATTGTATAAATATGAATTAAATTAAAAACAGTTTGGAGAAAGACTTGTTCTGGCTGGCTATGGTATCTCTTCAACAGACCATTAGCACTGTTCAACATACCATTAGCACAAGAGAAAATTTCATATGTTTCCTAGAGTGACAAAAAATATTTCCTCATGTCAGATTCTTAGTTTTGGCCAGAGTGCAAAGAGTCAGAGCATTAGGTTTGCATTTGCAGTTATCTGATGGACATGCACAAATGTTCTTGAAAATGTGTATCTTACTATACATATTTTAACTTCTGTTTTCAAAAATATGTGTCTCAGTGTAAAACGCTATCATAATGTTCTGTGCATAGATAATGCCTTGAATTTTAAATCTCCAAAATTTAATTTGGATATGCACTTTTGCCTATGTTCTTTATAGACATAGGGGTAAACTGCAATATCTGGAACTGATTTTAGATTCCAGCCCCCTGCTGAAGTTTTTGGAGTTTTCAGATCAGAGATTTTGTTTCAGCCCACTTAAGTTTCCTTAAGGTTTTTTTATAAGCTACTGTGACAGAATAGGGAACTCTGAATGGTTTTTAGTGTTGGAATCATTCTGGGAAAGATACATGTCAGTTACACTTTTCAGAAATTAGGAAGGTGTTTCACTCACAATGAGTATCTGTCTTCATCTTGCATATCTGTCCACCTCAGCTGCGTGCTATGCCCTTTTCCAGATATGAGCATTAGGTTCTGCGGTTGAAAGATGTATTACTTTTGGGGGGAGGGAGTAGAAGCCAGGAGTTAGAGCAATTTTGAGCTGTTGTTCTATGGAATAAGAAATTTGCTTCAGATCTTTTCTTTGGTTCCACCCACCTGTTCTATAATTGCAATAGTCTTTCTTCACAATGTGCTTGCAAAGGATTGTGCTTAGAATGTGATAGTGTTTAAAGTCATCACAATCATAGCATAGCTGTTTTAGTAAAGAGCATCAAGGCTGTTGTCACATAGCCTGTCATCACTGCCATATGCCCAATTGTAATTTGCATTTAGGGCTGAAATAGACAGATTGTTTGTTTTCTTTTAATAAAAGCTCCCATGAATAAATTGTGCCAGTATATTTTTCTGTCCCTAAATCTTTTCTTTTTCATGTCAAATATACAAATGTTTGTGTTCAGAATGTCAAAATAAATTTCCCTGCATTAGGGGATGCTAATCTCTTGGCAATTCATTGGACATTAATGCTAGCTAGAGGATGTATTGACTAATCTTTTGTGAGCTTTAGGAAGTAGTAGTTACAGTCCCACCTCCAACTTCTGACAAAGGAAGCAACTTGAAGCACGAGGCAGAAAAGAGGGGAATGCTTTGTAGTATTTTGAATACTGTCATTTAATGTATTTATTATCATAGCAGACCACTGCCATCACTACACACTCCATTTCTCTTGGTCTCTCGCTCTTAAATTTAACATTGACATTTTCTCTCTCATTGTTGGGCCTTATAACATTATGCTCAAATTAAGAACTTGATGGAAGAAGGAACAAATGTCTTTCATGTAATATAATGCTATTTTCCCCCTGTGACATATTTAATCCCAATTGAACTATATCATAATTAATATAATCAAACAAATGAACAGTTTTAAAAACAAGACTTGAATGAGCTGAAATTTTGCTGAAGCTTAATCCAATTTTTGTTTATAGACCATAAAACCAGTGAAAATTATGGGCTTAATTTTGCACCAATTGATGTAAATGGAGTAGAAGCAGGCCTTAAATGGTCCTGCTTCAGGGGCCTTGTTCTTAATTCTATCAAATTTTGATTTTTGTTTGGTGTAATTACGTTGACAGTGAGTTAATACTCCATGGGTTAAATCTCACTAGTGTTTTGGCAGACCTTGTATCCCAATTTCCTTGCTTTCATTTGTTTGTGACCTAATATTATTTTTTGTACCTGTGTGTTAAATATGGAAGATTATTTGATAAATTCCTTGCTACTTGATAAATTCCTATATACACCAAGATTTGGCCTAAAACACCACAGGGCTAAGAACTTTCATCAGCAAAACATTCGATTTCAATCAGAGCTGCTTTTGACTAGTTAGTGCATTTGACTAGGTATTGCATGGACAAAATTCTGGGCTTTCCCTAGCAACACCAATTAACTCAATAATTACATACTGCCAACATTTTTATGTGACAGATTAATAGAAGAAAAGAACACAGTGACCAAAACAAGGGAACTCTTCATTATTTCTTGAATGTTCACTTTATTTTTTGTGTATGAGAGTGGCCAGGCAGCTGGTATGCTGTGACCTCTGCTTAATACCATACCGTAGGCCAGGGATCGGCAACCTCTGGCATGTGGCCCGCCAGGGTAATCCCCCTGGTGGGCCGGGACAGTTTGTTAATCGGCGCATCCGCAGGTTTGGCCCATCGCAACTCCCACTGGCCACGGTTTGCTGCCCCAGGCCAATGGGGGCTATGGGAAATGGCGCAGGCTGAGGGATGTGCTGGCTACTTCCTTCCGCAGCCCCCATTGGCCTAGAGCAGCGAACTGCGGCCAGTGGGAGCTGTGATCAGCCAAACCTGCTGATGCAGCAGGTAAACAAACCAGCCCAGTGTGGCAGGGGCCTTGCCCTGGCATGCCACGTGCCAAGGGTTGCCAATTCCTGCCTTAAACCTTAGTTCTGCCTGTGCTGCTGACACATCAGGCAGTTCAGTTCCTCCATGTATTATGGTTACTTGCTAGTTGTGGTACTACAGTCCAAGGGATGCTAGTACATTCAATATCTTCTGTCATGATCTTCTGCCAATTCATTCTTGGCCTGTCTTGCTTTTTCTTTCCTCCCTCAGGTACTCAGTTTAGTGCTTGCTTAGCATGTCTCTGATATAGTGTACATGTCATAGCTGAGCCTTTTTTCTTTGATTGTTTTCTAACATGTCCTGCTGTCAGCTTCCTTACTCTCCCATTTATTATTTTGTCTTTCCATGTGATGTGCAGTATCTTCCTCAGCCATATCTGAGAGGCAGCCTCCAGTCTCTTTTTGTTAGCCACTGTCATTGGCCAAGTCTCTGCTCCACGTAGTAGCGTGCTCAGTATGATTGCATGGTATAAACTGACCTTTAGTTTGCTCTTAGTATACTAATAATTATCTCACTGTTACTCTGTGCTTCCCATATGTGCTTGTTTTATCTATCTGTTATCTCTCAATATATACTTAGATTGTAAGCTCTTTGGTGCAGGGACATCATTTTCATTATATGTGTGTATAATATTAGCTCAATGGAGCCCTAGTCCCTGATTGGAGCCTCTAAGCAGTATCACAGTTCAATAAATACATATTATAATAGCAAACTAATCACTTTACATCACGTTAGATATGTGTGTCATCCAATGATTTTCTGCCAAGATATAGTAGTTTTGATGGACAGTAAATCTTTGCCTAAGTAGTAGTAGTGCTCCATGGAACAGGAACTGCAAACTGTGATTAAATCAGCCATCCTGTTTGGTTGTGTGATTGCTATCAAAATGAAGAGGCTAATTCAATAAGGATTAACATTCTACTTACAATACACCAAAACAATGATTTTAAAGTTCATACTCATTTTATTTGTACAGTTTTAGTTCCTCTCCAAAATACACACACTCTCTCTCTCTCCCTCCCTCTCTCTCTCTCTCTCTCTCTCTCTCTCTCTCTCTCTCTCTTTCAATATATTATTTATATGGCGCTTTTACAAATATTAATGCATGTAACCTCATAGCACCCCTATATATATTATAGCAGGAACAGCAGCAATTGCATACTACAGTTAATTTTAGCACCAGGTATTCAATCATTCATAATTTTTAGAAAATTCCACTGTATTGGCCTTTTACCCTCTGTGTTTACTAGCAATGCTAACTCAAACTGTCTTGTTCCCTCATTAACTCCTTTTCATTCATTTCATTCATGCTTCTTATGCATGAAATACTCTCCCCAGATTGGTCCATAAGTACCTCTTCAAGACCTACCTGTTCTGTGATGTCTGTGGGAAACTGTCAGCTGATAATGATTGGTAGTGGGTCTTGCTGAGCAAGGAGGATATCTTTATCTTATAGTGATTCAGAACCACCAGTTAGAGCACAGAGCTAATCCGTATCCTCCCTGCTCCTTTCCCTTCCCATTATTGGACATAGTCGCTTGTTGCGTATGTTGTTGTATATTAGAACCTGATCCTGCAATCATTCTTGCATGTGTTTAATTTTATATATGTGAATAGTCCCATTGAATGCCTGAGCCTCAAGTCTTTCCCTCTGCTGCTCCGGGATTGGTATCCTAGTGACAAAGTCTAACTCTTTAACCAGTAAAGATATCTGGTACCTAATGACAAAGAAATTAGTGTAGATAGACAAGAAAGAAAAAGGTCTGACCTGGAAGTTACACAAACGTAGAAAAAAATATATATATTTGAGAAATCATATATCATCATGTTGTAAGAGACTATGCAGTATTGCATTCTCTCAGAGGGCAAAGTTAAGGTTCCGTATGTAACCACACTGTTGGTATTTCCTTACTTTTGAATGCTTAATCATGCAGCCTGAATGTTCAAACAAATGTTGCATTTGTTTGGAATGTGTAAATGTATACTGTTCTGACAGTTGACCTATGCTAACGGTTGGAGATCGTATGAGGTATCTTCTGATTTTCAGAAACTGCTTTTCATATTTATGGGTTCTTAGGCTAACAAATTATTTCCAGGGAAATGAGAACTTTCCTAATTTATAATGGGCCCTCCAAAATATGAGAAGACAGAGTGTCCCATAAAAACCGTTCGTAATGGAGGCTTAACAGAGGTTTAGGTCTTTTCTTTGAGCCTCTCATTTGGGCCTGTGGATTGTGATTTACAGGCCCAAATGAGAGGGTCAAAGAGAAGAAGTTCTTTGAGGGGCATTTTACAGATTTCTGTTCAGTGTTAGAAATACCTAATGGAAAACATTTTAATCTTGAAAGAAAGAGCATGTGGAGAGCATTAGCAGCTCAGCAAAACGTGCAACCAATTCGGATTTAATTTAAAGGGAACAATAGAGGTGCCTCGAGAATTTGTCGGAAGTGCTGTGGTTTCAAGTTCATATGCTGATGGCAACAGAACTGCAAAAGAGGTGAGTTGCAAATCCTTTATTAAATATCTTCTCCGTGTAACTGGAAAGGAAAAGATGAATTCCACTCTTAATTGGTTACAATGATGATGCCAGACGAGGATTGTCCATTATTGATTTACAGTCATGATATCCTGCTGTATTTTAGTGACAGTCATGGTTTAAATGAAGATAATAAATAGCATGTTTATTACAAGTAAACTGAGATCATACAAAAAGGGAAGATGAGAAAAAGAGTTCCAGGTTTTTGGGGGGGAAGAGGGAGGGTCAGCTATTTTTTTCTAAATGGTGTAATTTGAGTACTAATTAGCATAGCACATACACTATCTTGGGGCTGTTTCACGATGTGATTGGAGATACCTGATTCAGCTCCTTTTAAATTTGTGTGAAACATGAAATGGCTACAAAGCACTGCAATTAAATATCTTTTTGAGCTTTTTAGGATGATTTAAATTAACTTTATCCAGGCTTTGGAACTCTGATGCTCTTAAGTCCAGTGGTCCCCAGATCAGATTGCTTTAGAAAAATAAATGGATATAAATAATAATTTTTCTTAAAGAACTGGTCTCCCTTAAATAATGGTGTTAGATTTTCCTGTTAAAATGAATGCAAACACTTTTGGACAACCTGTTTCTCTGGATTAATCGCAGCACTTCCGGACAACTTGTTATTGTCCTTGTTTATGCTCAGCGAAGGAACATTGCATTATGGAGCCATAGTCATGGCTTCCTAGTGATGGTTACAATTATCATTCCATTCTGAGCTCTGTTTTGACACTCCCCCCCCTTCTTCTCTACTCTCTTTTGAAATTACTCCTCCTTCTGTTTTGAAAATACTCAAGTTTTGCCTCAAACAAAATCTGTATTAGTCCAGAAAGAATTTTAGACGAAGTGAAGAAATCTCTGTTGATTATCTCAGTAGAGCTATTTAAATTCATCATCCTTCTAGTGCCCTAAGTTTTAAGCTGCAGCACCATGAACATTTTGGAGCAAAGAACTCATAGCCTTCGTTAGCAGTTGGCTGCTGTAATGTACATATCTTGTTTTAAGAGGCTTTGTTCCAATTTTGAAAGAACTGCTGTGACTGAAAATTTAAAATTTGCCTTACTTCTCTGGTGCCTGAAAATACAGCAGTAGTCAACAGGACTTCTCTAAATCAGGTTATCATCTCTCTAACTATGTTTTAAAATTATTTTGATTCCCAGAATGATTTTTTTCTTATTACAACTTTAAAAATTGTAATGCGAGAAAAACTTTGTTTTGACCAGTAGCAAATATCATTGGGCATTAAAATAAGGCTTATAAGAAAGAGCAGGTCATCTTCACATGTGTCTACAGAATGCAATGCAAACCTAGACAAATGGGTGTTAGGGCACTTTTTTATCCATTTGCAAAATTGTTATAGATATTTTTTCATGTAATTGAAACTGTCGTCATATTGTATTTTATTATAATCTGGAACACACAAAAAATCTAGCAAACATTTTTTATTTTTTTGGAACATGCAATCTAGTTACACATTAATTCCCTTTGGGTATTAAAAACAAACAAACAAACAAAACCCAATATTGCTTGGCACTTTTGTGGCACCTTCAGTCCAAAGATTTCAAAACACTTTTCATGCTATAATGTTCACAAAAGTCTCATGAAAATAGGTAGGAATTAACTAAATTGGTGTGTCTTGTGCTTACTGGTACACTGTAATTAAAATGTCTAAGATGTCACATGCAAATGACTGGTGTTGCAATTGTCTGATCTAAGCACAAAATCTTGAATCTATGTAATCTCTAAAGGGACTAACACAATAATTTCAATTTTTGAAAAGTGTAATCAGGATGAAACACTTTATATATATATATATATATAAAACACTTTATATATATATATATATATATATAAAAAAGGCAACCTAGTTGTATGTACACAAACACACACACACACTGCTTATAACAAGTAGCAGGATAAGGATCTGGTCCTGCAGATATCTACTAATGAGTTTCTTCTTCTTCTTAAAAAAACCCCAATGTATTGTTTCTATTGTGCTAACAAGTATTGTTTTGAACTGTTGTATTTATGAACAAATATTAGTTCTTATTTAGATGTTTAAAAGGCTCTCGTCCATAAATAAAACCAGGGTAGAGCCTGTCACTAATTATTTTTTTCTCCATTGTGGGTTCTGTTATAGTAATAGGGCCTGTTCCAAAGTCCTGATTACATTGTCATCCATGGAAGTCTTTCCATTGACTTTTGAGGGCTTTAAATCTGGTTATTCAGTCAGAGCTCTCTTCTGGGGGCAATTTGGATATACACCTCCTCAGTGTGAGACCTGGGCGGCATTGTGACCCAAGCAAGCATGACAGGTCAGATCCTTAGCTGAGGTAAAGCAGCTTAACTCTGTTGACTTCAAAGACTATGACAGTTGATGCCAGCTGAGGCTCTGGCCTGATATCTCCTTCAGATCTAGATGAGCATGGCCACTGCTACACCTTTGAAGTCTCTGGCATTTATTCTTCAACTTTTGAATACAGTGGCCCCTGCACCTCCATTCCATCTATCTGGGATCTATCCTGGATGCTTATCCCACTTAGCAATATGGAAAGGGAATGATGGTTGCCACTACCTGTTAGCTCATTTTCTGGGGGTTGTGACAACCTCACCCCAGGTTGAGAAACTGTACACCATGGGGGTTGCTCAATGTGTCCATAGTAGTTTATGTCCTACAGGATAGCTATAACAACACTGCATTGATGTATATTTAGGTTTTCTTTGCAAACATAGGCTATAAAGACTTCATTTATTTTATAGGAAATGAAATTTAAGTTCTGCTGTGTCTCGTGAGGACACTATAGAATTGCCAGGATTGGGTAGTGCTGTGTACTAACTTAGTTCGACCCCTCAAAAAACGTTGCAATACAATACAATACATTAAATACTACTAAGTAGCTTGTGTGGTAAACCCAGGGTAGGCTACTGCCAGAGGGGTTTGTGGTGAGAGAGGTAACTGCAGGTCAATTGGGTTCAGCTGACTAAGGCTGCCACTGGCCAAAGCAGGATCAGCTGAGCTGTCAGAGACCTTTTAAAACCCTCCTCCCCAGCTAGAAAGAGAGGGGGGGAGAGAGAGGGAGTGAGGCTGCCTGCAGGCTAGGCGCAGCAGGACAGGTAGTCTCTCCCAGAAGGGAGATAGTTTTCCTAGACAAAGAGAAGCAAAACCCAACCAGAAAGAAGTGCTTAGGGGAAGGGAAAGCCTGCCTTTGGGGCTTTCTAGACTGGTTGCAGGCACGGCTCTTGCCTCACCAGAGCCCAAAGGACCTGAGTCAGGGGGGGTCCGAGAGGCCACTTTGCCACACTTGGTATTATTTAAATTTAGTGCTCTTCCAGAAATTTATAAAAGAAGTTTATATATTTCATTAAATATAGGAATTATCACAGTCTTCTACATAGCAGCTTCTTATAACCTTGTGCCAGTTGCTGAAACTTTTTTCATAAAATTTCCCTTTTAATTGTTTGCTTATAAAGTATAGTTCTTTGTGCCAAAATGAAATCAGTTTCAAGCTTCTGAGACTAGATTAAGACCACCAAACTCATTTAGCTTTAGCATTAACTACAGCACAAACAAGCCCCTAAATGGAAATGAAAAAGGTTGTCTGTTAAAAATATCCCCAAAATGAATTAGCATTATGTTTAGAACAGAGCTGAGTGATCACTTTCCTGCCTGTATTCTGCCTATTTTCCGTATGGAAAATAAAAATCACTATAAAACTATTTGCTTCAGATTAATTTTCTGAAGCCTTATACCTAGGCCTAGTTTAAATTTCACTCTGCCAGACTTGTTATATGAATCAAGAAAACACAGCCAGGCACCTAGAAGAGACACTATGAATTAAAGCCTAAAAAGTGTGGAAGTGAGAGCGAAGTGGCTGTCAACTCTTTTTAATAAACATTTTTGGACAGCTTGCTTTTTAGAAATATGACATTCTTGCTTCTCTCAATCTGATGGAGACTGTAGGTCAGATCTTTGTAGGACTTCAAAAGTTAAGTAAGAACAGCCTTCTTGCTTCTCTCAAAGATCCAGCAAAGGTCTGATACTTTGAAATGTAATAGAAAGTAGAACTGTTAAATTTATAGCACAGAATATTTACCATTACAATTGTATGAAGGGGTTGGGGTGGTGCAATGCCTTGCAGTTCACCTTTAGTTCTGTAATGTTTGTAAAACACTTTCAGATCCCTTAAAGGAAGGCACCCTAGAAGTGCAAAACATAGTTATTTTGAGCTCCTCAGCACTTAAGAACAACAAAACCCCAGAACCCCACCTGTAGTTTTGGAGAACATTTGGGCTGACTTACAAATGTTTCTGGAGAATAGAGAGTGATGCCAGTCAATATTTAGAGTAACCTTTCCCTTCAGTGACTGCTTTCCTTGATGATCTAGATAGGGAAGAGTGTTGCCTGACTTCTGTCTTATTGATCTGTCTCTTGATTTCATGTCTCACTTCCATTTTCCTGAACACTGTTTTCTCTCCTGTTCTTTTGTGTTATTGCTTTGTCTTTTCTTCCACTTAATTTCCTCTCTCTGATGGTCCGCCCCATTCCATTAATTACACATCACACATTGCAAAGGTTAATGCAGAGTCCTGCTGCTTCCCTATCTACATGCTTTGTAATATCCATTGAGGATTATATCTCATCACTAAGGTTAATGGTTGCCTGTTAGTACAGTGCTATATAAGATAAATGATTTTACTAAGGGTATGTCTTCACTTCGAAATTAAGTCTGTTACCTTGCAGTCAATTTTTGTAAGCCGACTGTATAGAGTCGATTTTGTGCGTCCCCACAAAGCACAGCAAGTTGGCAGTGTCTGCCCACACAACTGTGGCAAGCGTCGACATAGCGAGTGGTGCACTGTGGGCATCTATCCCACAGTTCCTGGAGTCCCCAGCAAGCACCATTTTGAGTGCTGCACTGTGAGTAGGCATCTCATTATTTCGCGCCCTGTCTCCACGCTGTGCTGATGCCATAGCAGTGCAAGCATGGAGCCTGCCCAGGTCACCGGTGCAGTACTGGCCGTTGTGAACACCTCGCGAGGAGTTGTGGACTTTATGCTGCATTGTCTGCAGAGGAATGCGATCAGGAGACGACTGCGCTCTCAGGAAAGTGACGACAGTGATGAGGGCCTGGACCTGGACCTGCACATGGACATGGACACTGACATTTTTTAAAGTAGGGGGTCCGACAGTCTGGCAATTTTGGTGGCAATGGGGCAGGCTCATGCCATGGAACGCCGATTCTGGGCCAGGGAAACAAGCACTGACTGGTGGGATCGCATAGTGCTGCAGGTCTGGGATGACTCGCAGTGGCTCAGAAACTTTCGCATGCGTAAGGGCACGTTCATGGAACTTTGTGACTTGCTTTCCCCGCCCTCCGGCGCAGGAATACCAGAATGAGAGCGGCCCTCACAGTTGAGAAGCGAGTGGCGATAGCCCTCTGGAAGCTTGCAACGCCAGACAGCTACCAGTCAGTCGCGAATCAGTTTGGAGTGGGTAAATCTACAGTGGGGACTGCTGTGATGCAAGTAAGCAGGGCAATCATTGATCTGCTGCTATCCAAGGTTGTGAACATTGGAAATGTGCAAGCTACAGTAGATGGCTTTGCCGCGATGGGATTCCCTAACTGTGGTGGGTCTATAGATGGGACTCATATCCCTATCTTGGCACCGGACAACAAGGGCTCAGAGTACATAAACCGCAAGGGGTATTATTCTGTGGTCATGCAAGCACTGGTTGACCACAAGGGACGTTTCCCCGACATGTATGATGGCCGGGAAAGGTTCATGACACTCATGTGCTCAGGAATTCTAGTATATTTAGAGAGCTGGGGCGGGGGACTTTCTTCCCAGTCCAGAAAATTACTGTGGGGGGTGTAGAAATGCCGATCATTATCATTGGGGACCCAGCCTACTCCTTAATGCCCTGGCTTATGAAACCCTACACAGGAGCCCTGGACAGGGGTCAGGAGCTGTTCAACTATAGGCTGAGCAAGTGCAGAATGGCAGTAGAGTGCGCATTTGGTCGCCTCAAAGAGCGCTGGCATACATTACTCACTCGCTCAGACCTCAGCGACAGAAATGTGCCCATTGTTATTGCTGCTTGTGGTGTGCTCCACAATCTCTGTGAGAGCAAGGGGAAGACGTTTATGGCGGGCTGGGAGGCAGAGGCAAATCTCCTGTCCGCTGCTTACCAGCAGCCAGACAGCAGGGAAAGTAGAAGAGCGCACCAGGAGGCGCTGCACCTCAGAGACGCCTTGAAAACCAGTTTTATGAGTGCCCAAAATGGCATTTGAAAACCCGCTCCCTTGCTCTGCTCAGCCCTAAGCCTGCCGTCCTTCACCTTCTTTCCCTCCCCCCTCAACTCTTGCAAAGGAAATAAATTCACTGTTTTAAAAATCATGCAGTCTTTATTGCTTCTTCACAAACACAGGGGGTCACTGGAAAGGTAGCCCAGAAGGGGTGGGTGAGGAGGGAAACCAGCAGTCGGGGTGGTGGATGAGGGAAGGGGAGGGGAGAGGAGGAGTGGGGAGACCAAGACACAGCACCTTTTACAACTTTTTTGATAAACTCAGCCTGCTGCTGATTGTGCTGGCTTGTGGGGTAGAGTGGGTCAGTCCCCGGAGCATCCCCCCCCCCCCCCCCCCGTGTTCTCACCCCGTGTCTGGGTGGGGAGGCTATGGGACTTGGGGAGGAGGGGAGGTGGTTAGACAGAGGCTGTAGAGGCGATCTTTGGTCCTGGTGAAGCTCCACCAGATACCGGAGCATGTCGCTTTGGTCTTCCATTATCCGCAGCATCGCATCCATCTGCCTTTCTTCGTGCTCCTGCCACCTCTTCTCCCGTGCTGCTAATGCAGCCCTGGACTCTCGCCTAGCCTCTAAAAGACTTTGCCTCCATGTATTCTGTGCCTCTAAAAATGTTTCTCTCCACGCACTCTGCCGAGTGGCCTGAGTGTGAGAGGACTGCATTAGTTCACTAAACATCTCATCACGTGTCTTCTTCTTCCTCTTCCTCCCTGAGGGGCATGAAGGGGTCTTCAGAAATAAATGTGCAGCTGCTGTGAGTGAAAAAAGAGACAAGGTTATAAGAAAGATAGGTTTTGCAGCACAATGGGATTAGTATTTAATGGTGAAACACAGTATTCACAGAGCTGATATGCTTTCTGTACAAGGTCACATTCCACACCTAAATTGAGTGGCTCTAGCTTTCATGTTCACACAAACATCACACACATGAGACAGCCTCACCACGGCTACTGAAATCACCAAGCAGACGGCCATGGTAAGCCATATTTTTTAGAGCAGCGCTCCCCTTTCCTATACTAACCCCTTCCTCCCCCCACCGCGTGGCTCCCAGTGAACCGCGAGCTGCCCAGTATGATTATTCCCCTCCTCCACAAGAAACACACACATATGCTGCTTGGGCTATGGGCTACGGTGGTTGTAGCTGCTTGGGCTACAGGCTATGGGGGTGTGTGTGTTGTAGCTGCTTGGGGAAGATTACTTTACAGCCACAGCCCAGTGGGAACATCTGTCCCGTTACAGATGACTGTCCCCTTACTTACAGTTCCGTATTTCAAACAGGCAACCGTGAATGACATCACTCTGCTGAGGATCTCACAGAGAGATAGAGAACGGATGTTGCTGAAATCTCAGCAATCCCCCGGGCCATATGCTGCAATGCTTTGTAACGCAATGATACCAGGCTGTTTACTAATTACATGGCGGGGAATGGTGTGCTACCATGGCAAACGTGTTGGCATCACGGATTCCTCTCCTCAGATAGCGATCAGATCCAACACCTCCAGCGAGGACCATGCTGGAGCTCTTTTCCTCTGGTTGGTCTCCTGTGCTGATGAGCTCTGCATGGTGAGTGACCTGTGCAGGTGAGCTCACCATGCTGGCCAAACAGGAAATAAAATTCAAATGTTCCCGGGGCTTTTCCTGTCTACCTGGCCAGAGCAGCGAGTTGAGAGTGCTGTCCAGAGCGGTCACAATGGAGCATTGTGGGACATTCCCTGGAGGCCAATAACAACCCCATGCATCCTCACTAATCCGTGATCAACCCAGAGAGGTCGATTTCAGCGCTACTCCTCTTGTCAGGGAGGAGTACAGAAATCGATTTCGGGGGCCCTTTAAATCGACGCAAATGGCGGCAGTGTGAGGACGGGTGCAGTTTTACGTCGACTTAACAATGCTAAAGTTGACGTTAAGCCATAGTGGGGACCAGGCATAAAGCACAGGACTAGGAGATGAGTTATATGCCTGTCTCAGCTAAAGATTTCCTTTTGAGACCTTGAGCAAGTTTTATAAACTCATGGTCTTCAATCCTGCAAAAACTTAAGCACAGACTTAACTTGATGCACTCTGAGTAGTGCCTCTGAATAGTTCAGCGCATAAAGAAGTTTTTGCAGGATCAGGGCCTTAGTACTTCAGTTTCTGTATGTATAATAGGGATAATAACAGTACAGTGCAGTGTGGCGTAGCTTAGTTTATTAAAGCTTGCTAAACCCTTTGAGACTTTCAGTGGGAGGAGCTATATAATAAATGTACTATTGTAACAATTAGAATAGTTTGTATTCCAGTTTCTATGCTGTTGATTATATTTTTCAAGTGCAATAAAATTATTTAAAATGTATATTTAAAAAACAGTAGTTTGAAAATATTTTGTCTTTATTTTCTAGCTTGGCATGCCTACATATGACACTATACTACTGTTAAGTCACATATTACTCAAGCATTCATTGTGTGTTTCTCATGATGCATACTATTCTCTATTTCTTAATCTTTGGCATTGATACTGATACTCTTTTTCTCCTCTTCAGTCTCTTTCTTTCTCACCTAGAGAGTTCCTGGGATTTTATAGCTCTTTCAGGAACACAGTCAAGTGATATTTTTGAGTACTATTTTAACTTTTCACATTGTTATGAGAATTCACTCAATACAGAGAGAATAACAGAAGTTCCAAAGTGACCCCTTTTTTGTTGTTTTCAGTGGACTGTCAGCTTTATTTGGACACACTGCAAGAAATTTAAAAACTCTGCACCCTTTGCTTTGCTCTCCATGTGTTGATTAACATCATCTCACTTATAAACAGGGAATATTTTGTACTTTTTAAGATTTTGAATGTGTGTCCAAATGCTACTCTGACTGTCACTAAACAAAGTTTTTGTGTTAAATATACCAGGCTATTTTATGTTTAATCTGAAAGTGTCCCCTTTCTTTTTACCTGTAAACCCCAGTGAAAGTAATGCAGATGGATCAGCTGCCCAAATAATCTTAAAATGAAACACAAGCAGAAGTTAAAGATCTGAACTGTAGCTTAGTAATGTGTTGCCATATGTCCTAAGGAAGATGGAGCTCATAAATTGTCAGTTTGCATATTGTCACTAAGAATTTAAATTGAGTCTTGTGCATGTAAAACCCATCTCAGGTTACTTTCTGTCTTTCAAACAATATGGTCATTCTGGTATTTACTATTAGAACTTGAAATTAAGTTTGTGTTTGCAAATGATGCTTTTTAAAAAAAAACGTGGGTTGCTGCCTGCCCTTTCCCCTCATCGGCAAGTGGATGATTATACTTCAACAATAAAAGTGCAATGTAATTTTGCTATGCCTAAAACTGGCACATCAAATTAAGTTGATGATACACTGGGAAGGAAAACATAAATATTGGACCAGTTCCATGCTCCTTCCATATTCCTAAATTTAGTCCCGTTGACCATTTGAAAGCCTCCTCAATATCATGTGCTGTTGGAAGCATGTGCTCTTGTATGGTTTTGTGTGAAGCATTTCAGTTCAGCTTGTGGAAAGTTTCTTGGCTTGATGAGGGCAGGAGGAGGTGGGGGGGGTCTAAAGTCCCTCTCACCACTGCCCTGGGCCTAGGCTTATCCCAGTGTTTCTGTAGCAGAATTGCTTATTTTGCATGGTATGAGGGATGGATGAGCTGCTCTAAGCAGATGAGGACAATCCCAGTAAGATGACAGCCAGCTGTCGTTGCTTTTCCATCTCTCTCTCTCTGCTGGAAGTAGTCTGGTTCAGATATACAGGAGAGGACTTGTAACCCTTTCTTTAATGTTTGAGCCAATCTGTTTGATGTAATACTCAAGGAACATGCTAAAGAAAATATGATGGCCATGGTTGCACAAACAGACCAACATAGTGTGTGTGTGTGTGTGTGTATGTGTGTGTATGTGTGGCTTTATATATAAACCCCCTCCCCCGCTCATAATCTCCAGCCTCACAGCAGCCCGCCTGGCGAATTGGAGGAGGAGGATTTAAGTGAAAGAGGACTGACAATTGCCTGAATCATGAATCGAGTCAGAGACTTGAAAAATAAATTGAAAATATATGTATATGCATTCCTTATATAAACCCACACACATACATACATGCACAAACACTATGTTGGTCTGTTTGTGCAACCAGGGGCATCATATTTTCTTTAGCATGTTCCTTGAGTATTACATCAATATATATAAGGAAACCATAACCCTCACTGATTAAAACCTGGGATAATGACTCATTTCTTACAGTGTTCACATGAATGTTTATTAATTTCCAGCATAGTCAAATTATTTTAGGTCTGACTCATTCCTGTCCTCTGTGTGCGGGTACAAAAACCTTTCCACTTCCTGTGCCACACGTGCAATCCCTTTGCTTTCCTGAACCCCACTAGTGCTCTAGGCATCTCTCTGGGAGGAGGGAAGAAAAGGTGCCACAGCCCCACTCAACTGTTCAGTAGAAGGTTCTAGCAATGGAAGGGAGCACACACTGCACCCTCCTAAAGGCTCACGCAGTGAACCATAAAACTTGCCCTCCTGCACATGCATGTGCGCGCGCTCTCTCTCTCTCTCTCTTTCTCTCTTTCTCTCTCTCTAACATTTTCTGGGAGCCAAGGCACAATGTCTCCCAGAATTCCCCTGAGGGTGATGCAGTTGCACACCACAAGCAGCACAGGCCTGTGCCTTTCGTCTTATTTATATCTCAGCTATTACATTTGTTGTGTGGCTGTTTTGTTGTTTATTCTTAATGTACCAAATCTCAAGCTCCTTCATCAGCTTTCACATAGTCAAAACTACACCAGTTAGTCAATGGTGGGAATTTTCCTGAGTAAACACTTTAGGGTTCAGCCCTTTGTTTATATATTTTAATTCATTTAAATACAGGCACAAAAAAAATCTATATTCTTCCGAGGATTCCATTCTTCAGAGATGGAAGTGTTCTTTCAAACTGTTATTACCTTGTGTTTTTAAGGTGTTATTGCTAACAGTCATAAGGAGTAATAATCAGGGAGCCTCCACCTTCCATATGTAGATAATATAAACAGAGAAGACATACAAAGAATTTCTTTAGGATTGTCTTACCTAGACTCCTCCATGGAGAATGAATGAACAAAGGTTCAGTGGAAAAATGCACAGTACCTATAACAAGGTAAATAAGACTAGAAAGACTTGTAGCACCTTAGAGACTAGCCAGTTTACTTCAGCTTTCATGGTTCATAGCCCACATCATCGGATGCATGGAATGGAGCAGAAGTAAGATGTATTTATATACACAGAAAGGAAAAAAAAAAGAAAAAACCAGACTTAGAACAATGCTTCCTTAACTCTCGTCCCCTAATGCCCTACTCTACTTGCGATATATTGATGACATCTTCATCATCTGGACCCATGGAAAAGAAGCCCTTGAGGAATTCCACCATGATTTCAACAATTTCCATCCCACCATCACCCTCAGCCTGGACCAAACCACACAAGCGGTCCATTTTCTAGACACAACTGTGCTAATAAATGATGGGCACATACACACCACCCTATACCAGAAACCTACTGGCCGCTAAACTTGCCTACATGCCTCCAGCTTCCATCCAGGACACACCATTTGATCCATTGTCTACAGCCAAGCTCTAAGATACAACCACATTTGCTCCAATCCCTCAGACAGAGACAAACACCTACAAGATCTCTACCAAGCATTCTTAAAAATACAATACTCATCTGGGGAAGTGAAATAACAGATTGGCAGAGCCAGAAGAGTACCCAGAAGCCACCTACTACAGGACAGGCCCAGCAAAGACAAAACCAGAACACCATTAGCTGTCACCTTCAGCCCCCAACTTAAACCTCTTCAACGCATCATCAAAGACCTACAACTATCCTGAAAGACGATCTCTCACAGATCTTGGGAGACAGACTAGTCCTCACTTACAGACAGCCCCCCAACCTGAAACAAATACCAGTAACCACACGCCACATAACAAAAACAGTAACCCAGGTACCTATCCTTGTAACAAAGCCCGATGCCAACTTTGTCCTTATATCCATTCAACTGACACCATCGTAGGACCTAATCACATCAGCTACACCATCAGAGGCTCATTCACCTGCACGTCGACCAATGTGATATATGCCATCATGTGCCAGCAATGCCCCTCTGCTATGTACATTGGACAAACCGGCCATCATAACATTCAAAAACCGGTAGAACACTTCAACCTTCCTGGCCATTCCATTAGACTTGAAGGTGTCAGTTTTAAAACAGAAGAACTTCCAAAACAGACTCCAACAAGAAACTGAGGAACTGGAATTAATTTTCAAATTGGACACAATAAACCAAGAGCTAAACATGACTTGCAAATGGTTCTCTCATTACACTAATTGATTGCATTTCCCTAGTTAATTTACCTTCAATAGGTGTTATCTCCTGCCAGACACAGAGATACATTTCAAAAGGTATTTTTTCTCCTGCTGATAATGGCCCATCCAAAAGAAACAACCTCTTAGAATTGGTATGCTAATGTACAACCCCCCCCCCCCCTTTTTGCTTTCTGTGTATATAAGTACATCTTACTTCTGTTCCATTCTATGCATCTGATGAAGGGGGCTATAGCCCACAAAAGCTTGTGCTGAAATAAACTGGTTAGTCTCTAAGATGCTACAAGTCTTCCTTGTCTTATTTATGGATACAGACTAATACGGCTGCTAATCTTAAACCTATAACAAGGTATTTATATAATTAAAAAAATCATAACCCTCCTGTCACGTTGCTGGAATTATTTGGGATCATATAGATCATTGGTGCAACCAAAGGCCTATAGTGACACCAAATCTTATGTGAAGGGGGTCATAACAGGTGTCTATGACCAGGTTATGGAGGGCTGATTATGAATATGCCATTGATATATGTGTATCTTTTTTGGAACTAAAGTTATGAATATGGGATATATGGTGCCTACATTTCAAACTGATGCTTGGCTGCTGGGTGAAATCTCAGATAAGCTGTTGTTAACTTGGCTGGCCTGGCTGATGGTCCGTTAAGGGACATCAACTATACAATGGACTTTGTAAATGCCTGTCCACACCCGAGCTTCTCTAGAAATGTCAACTGCCTGGTCAGAAACTAAATCTTGGAGAGTCTGGTAATTGGACCATGTGGCTATGAACCTTCATTTTTCAGCTGGACTCTGCATAGGAAGGAGGGGAGGGTCTTCGCCCACAAGAGGAAGTCTATAAAACCTGGGAGACATGTTCTCCATCTTGTCTTCTACCTCCAGCCTTCAGCCTGCCTTGTTTCCAGCTTTGGATGGAACTTTGCTACACAGGGGAACTCTGGACAAAGGTGCTGACCCATCCCTGTAGGGGATGCTTTCCAAAGACTTTGATTTAAACCTGCAGTTTATTCTACCTTTGCTGTAAGCCTGAACCAAGAGATGTACCATTACTGCATGTAATTGATTTCTTTTAACCATTCTTAACCCTCACCTATACCTTTTTCCTTGCATAATAAACCTTTATATTTTAGATTCTAAAGGATTGGCAACAGCGTGATTTGTGGTAAGATCTGATTTGTATATTGACCTGGGTCTGGGGCCTGATTCTTTGGAATTGGGAAGAACCGTTTTCTTTATTTGGGGTATTTTTTTTCATAACCATTGGTCCCCAGGACAGGTGGCTGCCGGTGGTGATACTGGGAAGCTGGAGTGTCTAAGGGAATTGCTTGTGTGACTTGTGGTTAGCCAGTGGGGCGAAACCAAAGTCTTTTCTGTTTGGCTGGTTTGGTTTGGGCTGTAGTTGCCCCTTTGGAAGCAATCTGCCCTGATCTGACACTCACAGTTGGATCCCACCAGGAACAGCACCGTCACACCTCCCAATGTTTTTGGTCTAACTGACCCACCTGTGCACAAAAATATAAATTAAAATTTTTGTTGCAAACCCATGTCTCTTCATAGTTAAGTATTCTCAAACTAGGATGAGGTCAGTCTTTCTGTATTGGTTTTATAATCCTACCTCTTGTGGTTTTTGTGTAGCAAAAAAAGTCATTACAGCAGTAATGTTAGACCCTTCAGTGTTGGTCAGTGGGGAAGATGAAAGTCCTGCACTTCCAAGGTCTCTGCAGGCTCTTGGACCCCAAACACGTACGGAAATGGCACTAAAACCTTTCATTAGGTAGTGTCAAATTATGATGAGCACAACCTGTTAGCATTGGTTGTCCTAAATATGAGTGCTCATGTTAGTAAAGGTTGTAGAACTAGAACCCTAATCTGTAGCTGCTTTTTTGAAATTAAATTAAAATGTTAAATCAGAATGTTATTTACAACATCCACTCCTTTGCATGTACTTCGATGTTTAACTTGTTCCATGTATCTGTAATAATAATGGTAATATTTATTAATAATTAATACCTATTTCTCTTTGTCCCTTTTCTTTGCATCTCTGAATCCTAAATGATGAGCAGTTGTAGCTGCAGTTTCATTCATGGAATATGGCTTTTTACCAAGCTCTGAGAGTAGTTATGCCCCCTCTTCCCCAGTGATTTTGCCCATATATGCCCATCCTCTTCTGTTATTGGTGGGTTCAACAGGTGAATTTACTCATTGGTGTAACTTCCATGAAGTTCCCACAGGGATGAATTAGGCCCACTATCTGTGAATAATTAACTGATTATAAGATTAGAATGTTAAACAGTGATTCTAAAAGTGCTTACTTTCTATGACTCATTTTAGTTATGGGAAAATACATCATGAAACAGAAATCCAAATGATTTCCTCTTAACTTAATTTTCTGTTTTTTTCTCTTGTAAGTTTGTATGTGTTTTAATAGCTGTGCTGTGTAGATTGCACCCAGTGGAGACAGATGGAACTGGTAAGATCCTAGCTGAGAAGTGTGCACAAAAAGATCCCTGCAATCCAAAATTTCCCATAAGCAGAAGAAATAAACAGGATATTATTGGAGTCTCAGCATATGGCAATGTATTTTTGCCAACATTTCTGGCCTATGGAATGCCTGAATAAGACTTTGTCATCTGAGATTCTTAGGCCTCTGGCTGTAGTGCTTCCAGCTTTTCTCTTTTGAAACCTTATTTTTTGTTTTTCTTATTACTAATTTATTACTTGCACCATGTCAAAATCACCATCATGATTGCTGCCAACTCGGAGTCACTCCCCTGAAAAGAAAATGGTCTGATCTTACTAAATTAAAATGTTATTTACAATCCCCCCTATCTTTCTCATGTGCTTTGATGTTTATCTTGTTCCGTTTTCTTTTAATAATGTTTATTTACTAGAAAACAGAAAATGGCCCCAATTGTATTTTATTTCAAGACTCCATTAGAGACTGACTTGTGTGCATACTTGCTTGGATTATGTTATATTTAACAACAGATATATTGTTGGATCCTATCTTTATTTCTGGCAATACACTTCACTGTATGAGAGGATGCCTTTACCTCATTACATTTTAGAGGAGTATTGCTTCAGTCCTGTCTACATTAAAGAAGCGAGGTATTGTACTGGATTAAACTTCATTGGTGCAAGCAGTGGATTTTGCACTATGGTGACTTCATTGATATATGCCACTACAAATTTCCTTAATGCTGAAATGGGCCTAAGTATTCAGTATTGTGGGAAAGAGTTACTTATGGACAATGTGTCTGACCCATTCATTTCATTCCCACACGTGGCACAGAGGGGAAAAAATTGACATAATTGACAAGGGAAAGGGTGAAGAAAAATAGTTGTCCAATATCCTATATGGCTGCGTAGCACCCTCTCTATCACAAACACATTTCACACACAGAAGTATTTGTGGAAGGAGTAAGAGAGAGCTGTTTTGGGGCATGTTTCCACCTCAGGGCTTGGCTACACTTGCAGCTGTAGTGCGCTTTGGGTTAAACCAGACTTTGCACAGCGTGCCAGAAAAAGCCCTCCAGTCTGTCCACACTGACAGCTGCAAGCGCACTGGCATGGCCACATTCATGGCACTTGAAGCAACATTGGGAGTGGTGCATTATGGGCAGCTATCCCACAGAGCACCTCTTCCCATTCTGGCGCTGTGGCTTGTGGGAAGCGGGTGTGGGCTGCGGAGCATTCTGGGTCCTGTCCCAATGCCCTGTGATGCATCTCTTCGCATCCCAGCAATCCCTGTGTTTCCATCCACATTTGGTGCCATCTTTCAGTGGTTTCTGTGTGGCACACTCTGTCTTCCCTTTTGGTCTGCGGGAATGGAGTCCGAACTGCTGAGGAGCATGCTGATGAATCTCACCAGCACGTCTTATTTGGCAGTCGAGTTACCCCTTAAGATCCAAAGTCGGACTGAGGAGTCCGACGATGATATTGACTCGCATAATGCATACGACACGAAATTGCTTGTCTCATTCATGGACATGCTCTCCACCATGGAACGCCACTTTTGGGCTCGGGAAACAAGCACTGAGTGGTGGGATCACATCGTCATGCAAGTCTGGGATGACGAGCAGTGGCTGCAGAACTTTCGGATGAGAAAAGCCACTTTCATGGGACTGTGTGCTGAACTCGACCCCACCCTGCCGTACAATGACATGAGATTGAGAGCTACCCTGCTGGTAGAGAAGCAAGTGGCTATTGCAGTCTGGAAGCTGGCAACTCCAGACAGCTATGGATCAGCTAACCAGTTTGGAGAGGGAAAATCGACCATTGGAATCGTGTTGATGCAAGTTTGCAGGGCCATTAATCGAATCCTGAGAAGAAAGTGGGTGTTAGCCCACGAAAGCTTATGCTTCAATACTTTAGTCTTTAATGTGCCACAGGACTCTTTGTAACTTCTGCATTTCCAGACTAACACGGCTACCTCCCTGATTCAGAAGAACCGTGACTGGGTAACGTGTATGACATTGTGACTGACTTTGAACAAATGGGTTTCGACTAACTGCGGAGGGGCAATAGATGGGACACAATCTATTGTGGCACCAAACCACCTAGCCTCTGAGTACATTAACCGGAAGGGATATTTCTCTATGGTTCTCCAGACGCTTGTGGATCACTGTTTGCATTTCATTGACATTAACGCAGGCTGGCCCAGGAGGGTGCATGAGACACGCAACTTTCAGAACACTGGCCTATTCAAGAAGCTGCAAGATGGGACCTTTTTCCCAGACCAGCGGATCACCGTAGGACAGGGGTTCCCAAACTTGTTCCATGGGTTGGCCCCTGGCTGGCCACAAGATGTTTTGTTTACCCAAGTGGCCATAGGTTGGCCGCTTGCAGCTCCCATTGGCTGTGGTTTGCCATTCCCAGCCAATTGGAGCTGTAGGAAGCGATAGTCTGGCCCAACACTACAACCCATCCTGGTCGTGATCCCTTTCCATCATGGCCCTTGATATCTGCCCGAAGGTATCGTAATTCCTACAGCTGGAGCGCAGCTAGGACTGCACAGCTTCCTCCCCCCAAACACTGATGAGATCCAGCACCTCGCCATTGCTCCATGCTGGGGATCACCGGGTTCATGGAGACATGGTCACCTGGAAAGATGCGCTGAGAGCACTCACTCCATGCCTGGCTGAGCAAACAGGAAGGGGATTTTCAAAATTGATCTTCTAATTGAAGGAGTCACGTGAAGGTCTATTAGAGCAAATCATGCTGCTGATGCAAAGTGGGAGGACAGAGATAGGGACATTGTGGTCCAAATTTACAGTTGCTCTGCACTAACTCAGAGTGATTGTGTTTTACCTCCACTTTGTGCTGATGCAAATGACCAAACAAGGCAATAGTAAATTAGAAAAACGTATTATAAGCTAAGATACAGTGGAGCCCTGCTATATCGCGATAAATGGGATCTAAGAAATCCCAGTGCGGTAAATGCGGTGTTGCGTTATAGCGGGTTCTCTTTCCAGCACGGGAGAGAAGCTGTGGCCCCGCGCCTTCTGGGACAGGGGACTCCGGGACTGCAGGCTGTAGCCCTGGAGTTCTCTGCGGAAGCCGCTGCCCACGCGCCTGCTGGGGGCAGGGAACACCGGCGCCGGCAGCCCTGGAGTCCCCTGTCCTGGCAGGCGCAGGGCTGTGGCTTCTCTGGAAGCCGCAGCCCCCGCGCTTCCTGGGAGCAGGGAACAGCGGTGCCTGCAGCCTTGGGAGCTTACGGTATAATTGCTCTATATCCCAATTCACATTATTCCAAGGCACGTTATACCGGGGCTCCACTGTACTTGAGGTCTTCTGGGAGTTTTCAGACACAGCTGCTGCTTGTCAGCGCCTGTGCTGCCTATTAACAAGCACGGATCAATGGCATCTGTGACCAGGCTGGTTATTGGAGGCAACAACTAGCCTCTTTCACTCTGCTGCTGGGTCAAGATTCCAATAGATTGTGGCAGAAAATCTGTACATCAACATTTGTAGATCTTCTGGAGGCAAGTCCTTCTCTCCCATGTACGTGTTTTTAGGCATGAGGCAAACTCTGTGTATGTGTGTGTGCCTATATATATAAAATATTATGATGAAATCTATGCACCTCCTGATAATTAGCACCAGTCTGTGGCGTGGGTGGTTCTCTCTGTAACATTGTAAATACATGTTTTCCTATGAAGAGAAGAAAGCTGTAAGTTTGTTCCAGCTCCCAAAAACACTATCTCTCAGAAGAACTCAACCTGAACCCCCAAAGAAACAAGCAACTAAATAAATGGCAGAGCCTGCTAGGTATAAAGAGGGCTGTGTGAACAGCAGCCATTTTTTCTGAGCTATTTTTACAGAGGAAAAAACAGCTCTTTTTTTAGCTGTTATCTTTTCCGTTGCTTTTGCTGCTTTCTTATATATTTCCTGATTCTTCTCTTGAGATACCACATACTTGGGAGTTTTGAGATACAGCGACTGCCTGTCAGCGCCTGTGCTGTGTATTGACAGTTGGATCAATGGCAAACACTCAGGCTGGTGCAGCTCTCACTGCATCCCTCCTTGTGAGGGTCAGGTCAGCTGTACTTTGGCATTAAAACCCCAGCTGGAAGGATCTTTTCCTTTTTTCCTAGGACAAACACTCCTAGAAGAAGGAAATCACTGTAGCCATACTTGGATTTTCCTGAGGAATCAAATACTGAATTATCTTTGAAGTTACATGTTCTAAGCAATTAAAAACACACTACCTTATTTGCATCCACTGTGACACACAAAAGCCTTCGCTCCACTCAAAGTATTTCACTGATAGATAATTGAATAGTGTCTTTCAAGCTTCAGCTATACCTTAATTGTAGAGTGAATATGCCTTAAAGGATATTGTAGTGACAGAAAAACAAGCTCTAGTGACCTGTTTATATCTTTCTTGGGGTCTTGCACTAGTCGTGCCCCCCGTATATCACGTATATACAAAATACAATTTATTTTTCATGTAGTCTTTTTTTCTACTTTAGGTCCAGTTGTGGTGTATATTATGGGGGATAACCAATGTCTCTGGAAGGAAAAATGCTACTGTGGTTGAAAGTAAGATCCTTTTCCCCTGATTTTTTCCACGGTCTTTCTATATGACCTTTAATAAGTTAATCGGGCCAGATTTTGAAAGTTAGACGGGCACAATTGTGTGTTTACTTTTGTGTGCACATAATTTATGCATACAAATAGCTGAAGTGCATGCACAAATTGAGTATTTGCTTATATAGGCCATTAGGCTATTTGGTCATGCGGGGTAGAATACCTGATTTGAATATGCGCTTTGTGCATATGCACATTTAGGGCCAGATCCTGAGCTGGTGTAAATTTACATAGATCCATTGCCTTTATTGAAACTAAACTGATTTATACCAGTTGAGAATCTGGCTCATTATATCTGAGACAAAACCCTTTGAAGATGATGGGAATCTTTCCATTAATTCAGTGGACTTTGTTAGGCCCATAATAAGTTTGGAGAGCGGAAATGCATATGCACAGTCATGAGTACCCAAATATATGGCCCTTAATCTCTGTCCTTTTGTTGATTTCTTTATGAAATATGTACACCTCACTCCATCATTGTGAAGTTTAATATATGAAGCACTTTGAGATTGTTGGATTAAAGATGCCTTAGAAGATAAAGTATTGTTACTATGACCAAGCCTCAATGTTACTTTGTTTATCAGTGTTAAATGTTAGTTTTTGCTTTGGATTTTCAAATTTAGCAATACCACCCTGCTTCCTTCTTTCTTAATTAACGTTATGATGCCATAGTTCTTGACTATCATATTCATATACAGAGAAATGAAATTCAGTGCAGAAAATAAAGGAAGTTGTTGCTACAGGATTAGTTCCATTGAGCACATGTTGATGACCATTACTCCAGGAGTTCTCGTCCACTCTGTTTAGAAACACACCCTTGCAGGGCTTTGTGTTTGTTAGTCCACACAATCCCACATATACCCCCCCCCCTTAGTCCTCCACCACAAATCCAAGAGACTCACATAACATCTGACATATTAACTGTTCTGCATTTCAAGGGCAGGGTGGCTGCTGAGCACTGTTTACTGCACCTCCAAGTAGGGTAGATGGACACAGTGTGCCTACGCAGGATTGTTGTAGCTGTGTTGGTCCCAGGATATTAGAGAGACAAGTTGAGTGAGGTAATATCTTTTACTGGACAAACTCCTATTAGCAATGAAGCAGTGAATAGGAAGACTGCCCAAAATTGCTTAAGAAAGACTTTGATACCCTGGAAGGGGAAAATGCATTTAGTGTCCTAGCAAGAGGGCTAGCAAGAGTCATAAAGAGGCAGCAGCAACTCATGGAGCAAGAGAGGGGCTGCACGCTGGGAGAGAGAGATGGTGCATCGACCTTGTGAAGCTAATCCCCGGAATGGCCAGGAGGAGGTGCCATTCTAGCGGCGAGTAGAGTGCTTGTCACAAGGTATGCCTACTCATACTTGCTGCTAACACTGTTAGATGGCAGGTGGGACACTTCCCCTCAGAGTCAGACTATACATCCCTGGGGATGTGATGCAGAGCAGGCACATTAGCTGTCTTAGCTCATCTCTCAGAAAGATTAAGGACAGGCTCATCGTATCCATTCTGCAGTAACAATGCAAAGGGGAAAACGATAAAACCTACTCGGCTTTCTAAAAGGAAGAGGCCAAAACTACTTCCTACTCCTAACAGCCATATAAAAGATAGTAGTTTGCTTTACTCTTCAGTGTGGGTTTATGGATGAGGAAAAATAAGAAAGTAATTATTTAATGGGAAATAACTCTGTTTTAGTGCCTTGAGCAAACACCGTGTAAGCAAACTGTGGATAAATTGCCTGACTATTGTGTTGTAATGAAATACAGAACTGTGAATACATATGGCCAGCAGGTGTTCTGCAAGTAAGTGCAGGGTGAATTTACATTATTTTTCCTGCTAAAAAGAAAGTGTCAAGGTGATTGCCTTATCTTTTGGGTGATTCTGGAAAATAATATTTCTGGGTGTGAATGACTAAGGAATAGCATGAGCCCCTGGTGAGGAGTGGGCATATTTAAAAATGTTTTTTGAGGGCCTATCAGAAGTTAGCTGGCCCTCTGAAGGAGTCAGAGGCTCAGCCTACCTCTGACAAGTTCCGCAAGCAGGAATGAAGGTTCACTTGGGGCTAGTTAATTCATGGAGTTACCAGGAGACAGTTAATTGGACAGGGGACTACCTGGGTAACATTAGAAAGGAAGCTATGCCCAATGGAAGGGCTAAGAGAACAGAGGATCCTGGGGAGAGGAACAGTCCCCAGGACACTGAGAGAGCTCCAAAGGGGAGGACTTCTCAGAAGGAACCTGGTGAGGGGGCTCACCAGCAAAGGAAACCAAGGAGTACTGCTCCAAGGGGGGAGGAGCTATGAAGGCCAAGCCTTAGCAGAATCTGACCCTCATGGAAGGACTTGCCCAGGTAGTAGCAGAAGCCCTAGAACACAGATATTATACACTGTGTTGAGGAAGGGTCATTGAAGTTTGACTCTTCTGGGGATCTTGACCCAAGGGAACCTTCCCTCAGTTGATGACAAGAGGCCCTGGCTCCAGAAGAGGTCTCTGGCTCAAGAGGGCTCCTCTGGAAAGGGACCTGAATATAAGTGGAGTTGATGGACTAAGGTTAATTCAGCTGCATACTCCTTCAGTGGGGCGAGGCCTATTTGAGCAATGTTCCGCCTATGGGTTAAATAAACTAGACCCCCAGAAGGGGGACTGTTCAGTCTACATATGACTCACTGGACTTATTGAAGCTCACTAGGGGAAATGGGCTGCCATGTGGCACTTCAGGTGTGAGGATCCCCGTTACAGGGCCAAACCAATTAGTTAGATTCTGAGCTTAATTTAATACAAGTGTAAGTTAGGTGTAATAGATTCCAGTGGAGTTACTATTGATTTATGCTGGAATAGCTGAGATCTGAATTTGGCCTACTATGTCTAACCATTCTGAAATGAAAGGAATGGTTTAATTATTTCAAAGGAAGCATGGGATTTTCCCCCTTCAGGTGTGGTACACACCTAAACCTGAAATAACAATATTGCGGTCATTGTAGCAGGGTAGGCATGTTATAACATGGATGTTATTAATCAACAACTGACTATTTCCCAATTTGAATACAAATACAACAATTACCTCTGTCCATGCAGCTCAGTTGATATTTTTAGATCCATAATAAATATACCGAGGGAAAAATATGAACCTCAAATCCTTGTCCAATAATGTGATCTATTTTGTTAAAATAAAACCTGTGTTGTTTGTTCTTCTCAGTATAACTGAACACAAACCAAGACGTTTTAATTAGTGTTACTGATATAATAGCAATGATCAGTAATTTTCCTTAACACAAGCCAGATGTCAAACTGTGAGCTCATCAAGATCTCTAAAATAGTAATTGTATTTCTGTTTCTCTTTTTTTTCCCTGTGCTACCACCCTGTAGCTGGAAGCTAGTACTTAAAGGGATGTCTTCTTTTCCAACTGATCTTTTCCTCACTGAGGTACAACTGAGGCAGCCAAAACATAATTTTCTGCAGCGTCCTGCAGAGAGTGAGTCTCAGTGGTCTGCGGTCTCCTTTACAGATCATCATTCTCCAGCCTTGTCCAGCTCCGCTTATGACACTCTAGCAAAGTTTTAAATGTCCTCCCTTCTCTCTCCCCAATACAGCCCATGCTATAGAATGCCAGATGCCATTTTCAGTAAGTGTATCACCAGATTCCATAGTTAGGATCACAGTTAAGTCAGTAAATACTTCATTCATTTATAATTGGATGAAACAATCATTCCTGTTTCTTTGACAGTCATCCTTTTCCTAGTATTGCATAATTCAATTTTATTTATAATCAAAAATAATATTTGAAACGGGAAATTATCCAAGCAATTAGAGGGGGTATATGCACACCATACCAGATCCTCTATCAGGAAGGATGGCCCACAAATCCTGACTGATTGCTGACTGATTCCCCTCTGTCATTCTATAGAATCAGTCCACAGTGTCCAGTTCTGAGGAATCTTTAAAAAGTGATGCAGTGCTCATTTGGGCACATTGCCAATGGCAGTTGATTAAGCCTCATACTACCACTTTGAGAAAGATGTGAACAGTAGGAAAACAGAAACACAGAAGAGTTAATACCAACCTGGGAATTAACTGTAGCAGTGCAGTTGGATCATATCACAAAAGGGATGCACTGGGACAAAAGTGACTTCCCCACAGTTGTAACATGAGTCTGTGGCAGAGATGGGAGAAGGATGTGGAGTTCTCTCTGTCATACTGTCAAGCGACACCCCAACACGTGGAACGTCATGTTTACAGACTCCTGTGCTAACTACTACACCACATTCTCTCCTAAATTAACATTTTTAAAAATTGACTATTTTTTTGTTATCGAAATTCAAACCTACCAAAGCCCCAAAATAATGAGCTATTTATTTTATGGTCTTGAAATTGGTATACATATTAAAAAGATTCAAGAATAGCAGCCGTGTTACTCTGTATCCGTAAAGAAAGCCAGGAATACTTGTAGCACCTTAGAGACTAACTAGTTTATTTCAGCATAAGCTTTCGTGGGCTATAGCTCACTTCATCGGATGCATAGAATGGAACAGAAGTAAGATACATTTATACACACAGAAAGAAAGAAAAAGAAAAAAAATTCTACATTAGCATACCAATTCTAAGAGGGCTGTTAAATTAAAAAGAGACGTGCAAAAATTGTTTTCTCATTTGTTTAATGAAAGGAGCGATTTGTACAACAAGCAAACAAGCCTTTGAGCAAAAGGACTTTTTGTATCTGATTTTAATAAAAAACAAGTTTTTCTTTCTTTTTAAAAATCTTATGGTATTCTTCAAAAAAACCCTCCACGACAGTTGAAACTGACTAGAGCAATGTGCATGCACACACAGACACTGCATCTTAGGACTGTGCTGGCGTCCAAAACCATTCAGTTTTTCCTTCATAAAAGGGTTGATTTTCTTTGTACCTACTTTAGAGTATCCATTAAAATGTACCATTTTTCTCTTTTTGGACGCTGTCTACACTTTCTCCAAGTATCTGATTTGAAAGTCTCATTATTTTTTGTTGGGATTTGGGTGCTTAGCAAGCCTGAAAATCAGGTCCTTAATTTTCTCAGATGTTGATATTTTAAAGATGAATACTGCATCTTTCTATGGTGGCATATTGTGAATTCCAGAAGCACATGGCCATTTGTGTCAAGATTCTTTTTTACCTCAGTGTTCCTGATTTTTACCTTTATGCCTGATCTAATTTACATCACCATCATTACCTACTTGACTTTCTGAAACAAAACAAAACATAGTTGTATCCCTTTCCCTTGTTTCTGTAGGGAAAAACAAGGAAAAGACTGACTGTAGAGGAAAAATAGTATATCTGACTATCCACAATCACAAATACACAATGGAAATAAATTGAGGGGAAAAGGTAGAGTCCTCCTTCCCCACTCACAAAGACTTTGTTCATTTTTAATTGTAATAAAAAGCAGAACAGTTTGCAGTGTGTGATTTTTTTAAAAGTTATTTTTAGTTTATGCTATCCCTTTAACGCAGTGCACATTTTCCTGATGACTTGAAGCTTTCTGAACATGTTACTTGGTCATTATAATCTTCCATAATGACATTTGAGCTCCTGAGCACCACAGTATGTATGCACAAGCCTGATCTCGTTCAAAATATTCACAGCCTTGTGTGCCATCTTTGGATACCATAATGATGCCTTGGGGGGGGAATGGGGAGCAGGGCAGGAAATGCCCTTTTAACAGGAAAAGTCAATTTGTCATGGAAGCCCGCAAAAATAAATAAATAAAATCAAATCTACAAATCTCTTTTATGGTTCATAATTATGGAGCCACCCAGGATGCAGAGCATAGCTCTGCTCTCTGAGCATTTTTTTCCCCTCGCTGTGGTTTCTAACACAGTGGGGTTCATGGATGTTCCACATTAATCTAAAAACTGCTCTTGCGTGTTTATCGAGACCATGGAAAAAAATGTGTTGTAAATAAAATGTGCTTTTGGGAAACTGATATTATGTGGTGGTGATATGTATTAAAGTCAGCATGTTTATTATATCATAGTATAGGAGATCCGCTCTTTCCCCACGTCACAAACAGGCAGGAGACTCTTTCGTGGCTTCCAACAGAGCTCTTTTATTTATACAGTGCAAACCCCACCACCTACTATATACAACTCTACACAGTTCAGCTGAGCCCCAGCCCTCAACCTGGCTGGTCTCTGGAAGCAGTCAGCTCTTCAGGCTCCTAGCCTCAGCTCTATTTCCCTGCTCTATGTCTCTGCAACTTCCTCTATCTCCTTCTCTCTCTCTCTCACTCTACCATACCACCACCACGGGCTTCCTCCCCGGCAGGCTTTTATCCTCTGGAGAGGCTGCCAGGTGCAGCACATAACCCTGAGCCCTCTGCAGCCCAGGTGGCTGATTAGTCTTCCCTGCAGGGGGAGGCTTTCAGAGGTTTTTTTTCCCTTTTAAAGGGCCAGCAGAGCTGGCTCAGGCACTCCTGGCCAGCACCCTGCCACAATAGCTAGTGAAAAAGGAATTTCCCCATTAAGTCTTCACTTGATATGCATTGGAATAGAAAACTGCTGTGGTTAGGGCTAGACTGCAAGTGTTGGGCCAGATGTAAACTGACTCTCACTGAAGTCGATGGAGCTTGGGGGTCCGACGCATTACGGATATCACTTTTTGCTTTATATAGTTCTCATTTGATAATGAAAACCTATATGTTGGTTTGATTTGTTTATTTTTCACTGTTATCTTCCCCAGCTTTTAGATTGAAAACAATTATGAACTGGTATAGAGTTTAACAGTGAAACTAAAGAATGAACTGAATTTAAAAATATTTATATGATAGTGGTCAGGACCAGGGGAGTAATTAGTCTTGATCAAAATTCAGACTTCATTTCTGCTCATCAAAAATTCTCATTTGAGACTCCTGCGAAGTTGGTTTCCTACTGAATGTCAGTTCATTGTATGTTGTTTTGTTTTAATTAAATCTCACAGATAGCAGATGATGCTTGAATGTTGGTGATTTAAAAAAAATATACCCAGAAGTTTCTGTGAGATTACCACCTTGATTGTAGCTTCTGAAATCTTTTCTCTGGATGATCCTGAGCAGCTTAGCTCTGACTGAATTACAATGAAAGGGATTTCTAACAGGTTGGAGTTAGAGACCCTGAAGGCTTCCGAAGGTGCAGCTGTGATGGCAGTTAAATGAAGCAAAGTCTTTTACTGGTGTTACAGCAGGTTATTTGACAGCAAGTCTGAAATATGAGGATTCAGGAATATACTTGAGGATCCGGGCTAACAAAAAGAAAACCCCTAAGGACTTTGCAAAGATGATATATTTCACTCTTTAGATAGTATAACATTGCTCCTAATCCCTGAGGGAGTTCCTGCTGCGTGAGAAAAAGAAATGCATACAGAGATGTGCACACACGTTCAAGTGGTATCTGTCACATCCATGTCTGAAATGAGCATCTTGATTTCCCTGCTGGATTAAGACAGGATTGACAATGGTTCCATGGAAATATAGTTTAGGACGGGTGAATACCTCTGAAGAGCAGAGCTCTCTTTTGACTGAAGAAACCTGGGCTTAAATTGAGCTAATTTACTAGGTGTTTTTTTTTTTAAAAAAAGCAAATAAACAATTTCTCCCTAAATTCCCTCATGTAGAATCACATAGGCCCCCTTAAGGCTAGTGAGCAGGAGTGGAATCTTTAGATCCACTGTGAAAACAGCTGCCACGTGAGCTGAGTCCTCTAGGTGGACACAAACTTTACCAGTGGGTTTCACAGATATTTGCTGACAGCAGAGGAATGTTCAGACTCGAGAAACGTTGGGAGAGGCATTTTCTGTAGTGGTCACAGACCCTTCTGCAAGATGGAATCTTCAGAGAATTTAACCTACAGACTCTAACAAGTCTCTACGGAGCATGTGCAAACTGAGATTTTTTTTAAAGTTTATAATTGGGTGATTTGGGTGTGGTTTTTTCCTTGTAAATAACTTAAGGCACAAACAACACCCCTGATGCTCTCACATCCCAATATTCACCACTGTCATGTAATTAGAACATGTTTTGTACAAAGCATGCCTTGTGAGGCATCATTCTAAATCTTGATCTGCTAGACATTCATATCTCATTGGATAGTATGTGCTATCGTCATATGTGAAGTTATGAAGTTTGGCTATGTATGTATTACTGAAACATGTTGTGAGGTTGAAAACACCCACAAGTAGCCTTTCAGGTACAATAGTAAAAAGGCCAAGCAATGCTAATGGCTGATTGAGAAAATGCACAAAAGCACAAGGATTACCCCAGGAACTGTGTACAGTAGAAACTCTCACTACACAATGGGAACTGTTTGATCCAGATCACAGCAAAAGAGTTTTTTTGTTGGAAGAAGATATAAAAGGGGGGAAATCACATAATAATGACACCCACTCTCCCTACAACAACACATCTGAGGGGCAAGGACTGAACTGAGAGAAGTGATGGTCCCAGGCTAGAAGGATTTTTAGGCTGTGTATGAAAACCTGTGAAAGCCAAGGCAATTTGTACCTTAAGGATCTGACAGCCTGATTATTGCTCAGGATGAGAATTTTCTAATTTATATCTTACCTGTCTAGTGTGTTAAAATCAGTTTGCAGTTCTGTTTATTTACTAAGGTAATCTGATTTGATCTGTTTGCTATCTCTTATAATCAGTTAAAGTCTATCTTTTGTAGTTAATAAACTTATTTTGTTTGGTCTAAAACCAGCGTGTGTGTAAATTATAACTTGAGGCAGAAAGCTGTTGCATATCTCTCTCCACATTGGGGGGAGGGGTGAATATTATGAGTTTATGCTGTACAGTTCCCTGTATCAATTCCAGATGGTATAATTTTGGGTTCACATTCCAGATAGGGGATGTTCCTTAGCAACTAGCAGGTGCCTTAACTGAGCCTTCCCATGCAGCACTGATCTCAGCATCTGTGTGTGAAGCTGCACCAGGGTTTGTCCCTACCTGTGTGTGTGCTGGTGAAAGAGCAAACTTGGAGAGCTTGGCAACTTAGCACAGCAACCCAGTGTGAAAGGGATTCCAGGCTGGTGAGTCAAGTGGGCTCAGTGGTACCCCAGTTCCAAGTGGTACCCTGGGGGGAACCCATGACAGTGATGCAGCCAGCAGGGTCATATGCAGGTTGTTGCTCTGAGGTACTGGTGGTGATTTTAAATGAGTTTTAAGGGTTTTGGCTAGAGATAAGTCAAAGTGGTTACCAGTTTGTTATTTTCTGTTTGTGTATTTCGAGCAAGGGAGGTAGGGACAGAAAAGGAGGAAAATGAGTGAAAGTGAATCTAGTAAGAAGCCAGAGTGCTGCAGGTTGCAGGCAAGAGAGATGAAAAGATACACAAAAGACCAATGGAATTACAGCGTTTGCAGATGGAAGCAGTTCCAGGCAAAAAGCTGCCTTGGAACTGCGAACCAAGGAAATGGAGGAGAGGGGAAAAGAGAGGAAGCATGAACTAGACTTGATAGAAAGGCAGAAGCAGCACTCTCCCCACATCAGGGAATCCCACCTCTCCAAAAATCCACAAATGGGAATGGTTGTGTCCTGCATACAATGAGACGGGGACATTGCTGAATATTTCATCACCTTTGGGCAGCTGTGTGTGCTCCATGAGATTCCTGAGAATCAAAAGACGACTACTTTGGTTGCAAAATTGTCTGGGAGAGCTCTGGATATATTCAATAAGATGCCAATTAGTGATGCTGCAGATTATGGTAAATTCAAGGAAATGGTTTATAAACAGTTTCAGATTCCACCTGAAACATATAGAGTAAAATTTAGAAGCCTTAAGAGAGGTGCTGGAATGAGTAATGTAGCATATATAAACCAGATGAGAGATTTAATGCATAAGTGGGTAAGGGGGAAAGGTATTACAAACTTGGAAGAAATGTGTGATCTTGTTGCTCAGGAACATGTCTTGAGTATGTGTAATGATGATATAAAACAGTGTTTATAGGATAAAAAGGTTCAAAGACCACTTTTGCTGATGAATTTGATCAAACCCAAGCATCCATTAGAAATAGATCACAGGCAGAGGGGTTTAAGTCTGGTGGGAAGCAGAGATCCCGTTTTACCTCTGGGAAGAAGGAGGGTGGATAGGAGGCTGGACGCTCAGGTCCCCAAGTTGGTTCCTCCAGTCTTCATCCCAAATCTCCTGTAAAAGCAAAAGAGCCCAGAAAATTGTATCATTGTAATTCCACTGAGTACCTGGGGACTAAATGTTTTGTGCTGGGTGAGAACAGGCAACTCATGGAAATGCTGCTACCCAGAACACAGAGGCACCTCAGGCCATTGCCACTTATCATACAGGGCTTTTTAAGAGGAGTTACTGCCCAGCCAGGCAGGAAGCACATAAAGGCTGTCAGAATTAATGGCAAGGAATTCCCTGGGTGGAGGGATACAGGTGCAGAAATTTCAGTGGTTGGGCGAGACCTGGTTCAGGAGAAAGACATGCTGCCAGGACAGATGGTAGAGCTTTTGTTAGTAGGAGGTCACAAAATCATTGTGCCTTTGGCTAAAGTGCACATGGAAACTGAGGCTTTGCAAGCTGAATTAATGGTGGCTGAGGTATTTAATAATCCAGCCCAATTATTATTATTGGGGAATTACTTTTTCAGTGTAGCTCAGGCTGTCAAGGGGTCTATCAGAAGCAAGGAGAAATATTGTGCTGAAACCGCAGAGGGAAAGAGTGAAGTCTCAGGAACTGCGGGAGGAAGGTAAGAGGGTCTTTTTAATTCTTCTGCAGCAATGGAAAACAGTCTGCTACCAGGGGTGAGTGTGGTTGATCAGCTCCTACAGCCCAGGAAGGGAACATTTCGCCTGTCTGTGAGACAACTGTCCAGGTTGCTGGCTGCTAACAGATTGCAGTCAAGGAAGAGACAGACTTCACTCTAGAATGCATAAGGATCTGACTCTCTTTTCCTAAACAGTTGCTTAGTATTAACAGAGGCAGAGACCTTGATACCACTTGCAAAGTTTGAGCCTGCCTGTATATGCCTGCTATCTAGCGCAGGACCAAAATGAGACAATATCTGTTCCAGGGAAAGCTCAGTTTGAAGAACTTCCCTAAGTATGTCAGGGAAATATTTTTTGGTTTTTTGATGAGTACATATTAGTTCAGCTGTTGCTTCACAGTTACCTACTATTTCTATTTGCCAACTTTAAAAGAATCTTGTTACAGATAAATTACTGCTCCCCTTACTTGGTGGGTTGTCATCTAAATTTTCAGAGCACTAATGAAATATCTGTTGGATTAGAATTTACAGATTAGAGTGGTCAGGTTAGCTACAATACTTTCTCTTTCTTCTCTGGGATTTTTGAAACCTTTAACGTTTCAAGGATTTGGGTCACAAAAGTAGGTAATCAGATTGTATCTTGCTGACACTCTCAGTTGGGAGATACAAGGCTGAGCCTATGTTTGCAGAATGAGAAATTTATGTTTCCAATTTTATAAGTGTAAAGTAATTAAGATATGGACGGGGTGGACAATATAGCTTTGATGGCAGTCTTTATTATCCCCTTTCACAGTGATGTCTTTCAGGAATATAGAATATTCTGCATTAGCCTTTAATGTGGCAATGCTTGAAGTGGCTTAATCAACAATTAACAGTTTGTGTGCATGTGTGTGTGCGAATATATGTGTGTGTATGTGTATGTATATATATATATCAAAGAATTGTTCCCCTTCCTTACTACCAAAAAATGCTTTAAAAGTACCAGCTAAAGTTATAAGTGTAGTTTATAAGTTTGAAGTTTAATCTACACTTGAAGTTTAAAGAGATATTTCAAGGATAATGGTTATGTATTTACAAACAAGTCATGTATGAAGAAGCAGAAAAAAAAGCAAAAAGAACTTTAAACATCTAATTTACTGTTCACAATTCATGCTGTTTGCTTTTTTTATTTGGACAATGAAATCATTTTCTGGCTCTATTGCACTGGTACCATATTGTAATGATATGCTAGGATGTGTCATGTACAGATCCTCTCCCAAAATTTTTCACAAATTCTTGAAAAATATACTGTTAACAAAGGTAATGACATCCCATTGCTATGGAAAAAAGGGTGTTTTACATCTTTAAGATGGTATTCATTAATTTCCATTCATATGTGTTTTGTAAATATATATTTACAAATAAACCTATATTTTGGGCTTAATACTCGATAGTATTCCTCATATCATTAAGAATGTTGGCTCCCCAGGTAATTTAGCCAGTCTTCAATACAGAAACCACATATTGTATAAGAACAAGCTTCATTAATATATCTTTATAGGAGAAAATAACTTCCTAGATTGTTGTGATGAGTGACTTTATTGTAGTTGAATGTTAGTTAGTGGCCTTATCTCCCTTGTGATCCTCAAGGAAATGAATAATTTTCCCTACCAAAAATATTTTTAAAATAATCCAACAGTGCAGATGATGTAAAAGGCTCAGAGGCGGGCACATGGTATTATGCTGTTATTATTCAGTAACCTGTAAGCTATTTACATGGTGTTCGGAGCAGTTTGCAAATATTTGGATAGTGAGAGCAGTACAGTAGCCTTTCAGAGTTTGTCTTTGTGCAGGGGTAGTTAAAAGGTGTGGTCAGAGATCATTTAAAGAGTGCATAAAAGTTAAGCTCAGGTTTCTGTTCTCTTATTTCTAGTGAGTGTGCAGTTCAAAGAAGCTGCAGATATTTGTATTGTAAATCCCAGAGTGGATTTTAGTGCACATCTGAATTCAGTCTGTGCATTTGTTGGCAGCTATCAAATGATTGCTTTTAAAGGGTTGCAAATCAGAAAACTCTAAATGCTTTCTGAATGGTTACTTGTGGTAATGAACTCCCTTTCATTTGGTCTGAAATGGATCCCTTATTTTTATCATTTTAATATTGGATTTTATTAAACTGACACAGCCACAATCTAGGGGTGCAATGAAAATATATATTTTTAAAGAAGTCAATACCTTAAACCAGAACAGTGACTCTATTTTAAAAAAATAAACAAAAAACTTTCATTGGGGGAAAAAATAAAATGCATTCCGCTCTTTTTGAGAGGAAGCATAATGACATGTATCAAAAATGAAAGCATCATTGGTATTCTTAGTCCACTAGGCACTTCCTAATTGGTACAGTTTTCATATTGTGGCAGGGTGGGCTTGACCCAGCCTGCCGGCCCTTTAAGAGGGAGAAAAGCCCTCTGCAAACCTCCCTTGCAGGAAGGCTAATTAGCCACCTGGCTTGCAGGGCAATCAGCCTGCATGAGTTGCACCTGGCAGCCTCCTCTGGGAGATATAAGGGCTGCCAGGAAGGAAGCCCAGGGTGGTGGCAGGAGCTATTCAGAGCTGTGTTTGTATGTTAGCTGGACTACATAGAGTCTGTAGAGCTGTATAACTGTTAGCTGGACTACATAGAGTCTGTAGAGCTGTATAACTATATGCTAAAGCTATCCAGAGCTGTATCTAAAGCTGTTTAATATTCACTCTGCGGGTGCAGTTCGGGGAGGAGGTCCCAACCGGGGGATAGTGGACTCAGCCTCCCCCTGTAGCTGTTTAGAGTTGTATGTTTAGAGCTGGATGTTAATGAGCTACTTAGAGCTGGATGTTAATGAGCTATTGAGAGCTGGATGTTAATGAGCTATTCAGAGCTGAAGCTGTAGAGCTGTAACTAAAAGGACTGCACTGTATAAAGTTGTATATGTTGGTGGTGGGGCCTGCACTGTAAATTAAAGAGCACTGTTTGGAGCAAAGAAGGGTTTCCTGCGTGTCCCTGAGAGGGGGGAGACGGCGGTCCGTCACAATATTTATTAGATAAACCAGTGGTACAAAAGAAAAAACCTTACACTAATTTTTCCCCTTTCATATATTCATGTAAATTAATTCTCCAGTTGTGTGTGTGTGTGTGTGTTCGGGTAGGAACATAATGGGGAGGCAATTGTGGTTCCTTCATTCAGGGCTTCCTCACCATGGCAAAAGTTAAGGTAGCCTAGCGGCAGTCCTTAGTTATGGCACTGTTGCGAGGGCCCTCAGGATCTGTGTGTCAAGTGTAGGATAAGATATAGTAGAAGTGTGCTCAGTCATGTCCTTTTCTCCTATCTCTGGAATGTCCCTTTTCCCCTTATTCTGGGGGCTCTGCAGTAGCTGACACAGAAGGTAGCTGAACTGCCTCCTGCAGATTTCCACCAGTAGACTATTCCCCGACACATGAAGATTTCAAGTCCACTTTGCACTCCGACCTTTGCAGACTGGAGGATCCAGACCATAGATTTTAATGTTGGAAGGGAACATTATGATTTCTTCTCCTGAAGGATTCTGGAGTATGGATTGTGGGACAGTAGGCGCTCTTTGCATCCAAGGGAAAAATATGTACGTGCAGGGATCACTCCATCCATCAGTGAAATAGTTATTTCTGTGTTGGGATGCAGAGGTGTTCTGTGTTTGCCACATCATATGAAAGACCCTTAGAGGCAAAAGAGAAGGATAACTTACATAATTGAATCTAAAGGGGGGATTTAGATAGCTAGAATGCAATTAGATTTGGGATTTGGCCAGGAATTAAAATCAGAGATAACCTCTGTCACTGTGCCAAAATGATACTATTGTCAATTAACTTGTGATGTGAATACAAGGATAAGAGAAAGCTAGATGAAGTCCTAGCTCCACTGCAGTTGATGGCAAAACTCCCATTAATTTCAGAGGGGTCAGTATTTCAGTCTGTCTTTAAAGTTCTTCTGTTTTCAGGTCCCAGGGTCATGTATGATTGAATTTTTTGGGGAAACTTATATTATTGTGTCTCGCCAATGAGATGCTGTCTAAGTTTTTGCCCCTGTTGAATTCTGCCTGTAAAGTAACACTAGATCAATCCCTGCACGTGAGTTCAATCTACTCATATCCTCTGGTGAAACTGTCTGCGTTAAAGTTGCCTGCTGTATGGGGATTTGTCTGAATCCTGGTTATTTCACATATTCCTTGACTGACAAGTGAAACTGGCCCAGTTAAGAGCTGAAACAAGCATTGCCAAGGGACTCATTCATTTCTGTGTTGCTTTCCAAGATATGAAAGAAATCACAAAATAAGCAGATCAGTTGATCTTGCGTGCAGCAAGGTACCTGTTTAATGTAATTGAAAACAGAGCTTGGCTGCCTTTGAATCTTTTTCAGGGCTTGAAGTTGGGTGAAGGTAAATACTCTAATAGCTTAGATTTATATAGTGCTGTTCATCCCAAGGTACTTCGCTACTGACTGCATACAACCTCCATGAAATGCAGCCACCTCCTCCGCCAACCGCACATAACATTCTGCACAACAATGAAGGGAGGAGAAACTTTGGCCAAGGACATTGGGACTAATCTTTATTCTTATGGATAGTACCATGGGATCTTTAATGGCACTTCAAAGCAGACATTTTAAGGATTTTAAGCTCCTGTCTAATATTAATCACAGAGGCTTTCACAACATGAAACTCAATTTACGTGTGTCAGAAGGATGTATGGTGGATCTGGCCTTGCTGGGAAACATTAGACAAACAATTACTGATACAAGTGGTCCATTGACTTCACTCTGGCCCTCCCTTATTTGCAAAATTAAAAACCAGACAGATAAACAAAATCCTAACTATTATCCCTTTTGTTCTGGGAGGAAAAGAAAAAAAAACAGTGTGTGAGATTACTACAAAATAATAGGAACACCTAGCTCTTGTTAGATCTCAAAGTGCTTTACCAAGGCAGTCAGTGTTATTATCCATATTTTACAGGTAAGGAAACTGTGGCACAGGGAAATGAAGTGACTTTCCTAATATACTCATTTTGCTACATCAGGCCAGTTACAGTTACATTTTATGCAAAGGCTAACCTTCTTCTTAAAAGACTGATTATATAATAATGGCCCATTATTTGTATTTTCTGTGTAGTAAAAACCAATTCATTATTTTTTTTACTGTAATCTCTTCTTAGGCCTAGTGCCAAAGCTACTTATTTTAAAGGAAGATCATTATTTATAGTGATGTGGTAGCAAGTCATGCTTTCTGACTAGACAGCATGAGTGGTAATGTGAATGCATGAAATGAGGTTTTATTTAAGACATGGGTTTTTTCATGCTTACTGCGCTACTCAGAAAGAATCTGAGTACATATCAGCACACAAACCCTCTGCAAACACTTTTCCTATGAGCAATATATGCCGGCAAGCATCGTAGGATCAAGCAGGACTTAAATCAACTACGCTCAGTCTTTTATATGAGACTAGTGTAATAGCCCGTGTACACGGGCCAAAGTGCTTAATGCTGTTTGTCCGGGCCGTCTCTACGGCTTGCGGTGGTGCACGCGCGGTGGCCATTTTGTGCCACCGAACTACAACTCCCAGCAGGCTGGTTGTCCGGGCCGTCTCTACGGCTCGCGGCAGCGTATGCGTGGCGGCCATTTTGTGCCGCCGAACTACAACTCCCAGCATGCTATTTGTCTGGGCTGTCTCTACTGCGCATGATGGCTTTGGACAAACATCCTCTGGCCTTTTATTATATAGGATTGTAAATGAAAACTTTGGTCTAATTTGTGGTCTAGTCTGTGATAGTATTAAGCAATCTGATGCATCTGCCTGTAATTCCAGCTGTGATTAAGAGCAGTCAATTTATCTAGCTGATTTTAGTAACAATACACCAATGTATGGTCCCAATCTTTGTTCTTTAATTGTTCTGGTTAATTTTGGCTATGCCACAAAAGATTCTGACTTAAACATAATATTAAAATCATCATGTGTTTTTGGTTTCTTTCTTTTTCTTACACACTGAGTATATGCATCATCCTTAGAGCTGTCCAAAACTAAGAATTTTCAGTTTGTGAGAAATTTTGAGATTTTGAAATTTGGTTTCATTCAGAATCAAACTGAAAGCAAACCTCTTGAAATTTGTTACAAACAAAAAATCCTGCATCTGGAGGGGAAGGGGGGAGACAGTTTCAGAAACATCAACACGTGGTGTTTCCCAAATGAAATATGCTCCCCAGAACCTGCAGCTGCCAACTAAAGTAGACATTCTTGAATGAATGTCAATTTCAGTCGGCAGCTTCAAGGAACCTCCTGGGGTCTGTGGTTCCGGGCAGCCCTGCCATATGAACTGTCCTGGGGCCAGAGCCTAAGGCTTCCAGACTCCTGGGCCAGTTGGCTCCATAGGCTACCCGACTCTCAAGGCAGTTGGTTCCTCAGGCTGAGGGATTTGGGAGGAGGTGCTGTAAGTCCTTCAAATATCCAGGCTCTTAGCTGTGGAGCCAGGTTTTCATGCTTCCAGCTCCATGGAGGGCTTGGCAAGCAGAACTGCCCTGGAGTCCTTGGCCCTGGAGCATGGCTCCTGCAGTGTGGGTCTGCCCTGGAGCCATGGACCATTGTAACCTCAGCATCCCACTAGGCAACCTGTCAGGGAGCCAGGCAGACTTCTGCTGGAAACCTCGCCAGCATCCACGCAGAAGTAGGTGGCAATAATATACAGTGAGCTGGGTGGCTGGAGAATGTTGGCTGCTGAATGAGGGCCCAGCTCTGCAGGCAGCAGCACAGAAGTAAGGGTGGCCATCCTGCTGCTGCTGCACTGCTGGCCGTGGCTTTTCTCCTCTTCTGCTGCCAGCTCTGAAGGCAGCACTGCCAACAGCAGCAGCACGGAAGTAAGGGAAGCAGTACTACAACCCCCATCAATAACCTTGCAAACCCCACCCACCCCAAACCCTCCCCCCTTTTGGGTCAGGATCCCTACAATTACAACACTTTGAAATTTCAGTTTTTAATAGCTGAAATAATGAAGTTCACAATTTTAAAAATCCTATGACCGAGAAATTGACCAAAACGGACCGTGAATTTGGTAGGTATCTCCATATAAGCTAATATTAAAGAAAATAGATTATTTAGCTATTTTCCCTTGTTGAATTCTGCCTGTAAAGTAACACTAGATCAATCCCCTCACGTGAGTTCAATCTACCCATATCCTCTGGTGAAACTGTCTGCATTAAAATTGCCTGCTGTATAGGGATTTGTCTGAATCCTGGTTATTTCACATAAATACAGTGCTTTCTGCATCACCATGTTCTAAAATGTGGTGTGAATAGTTTATTAGATCAACCCTTATAGTGCAATGCCCATCTCTTTCTCCTTTCATGCTACCAAATGTGTTCTTCAACTAGATGCTGATGAAAGAAATAGAACAGGTTAGTGTAGAATATAGTCAATATATTTCGATTGTATTCCATAAATATAGTTTGAGACCATGCAGAGTTCTACTTCACTTGGTATGCAGCATTATAAATAAGGTGTTTGTGGGTGTATCATATTAAGAATTTCTGTAATTCAAAAGAGACCGCTTTAGTGTAATAAGAATTTTTTAAGGGAAACTCACATATCCAATATTTCCCAACTAATGTGTCTGCTGCTGCTCTGTATAAAGCTGGCATTTTTACATCTGTTTCAGTCCTAGTTTGCACAGGATTATATCTCATATTCACCACATGTTATATTAAAGTAAAGTTGAGATTCTGGCTAACCTGACTAAACCCAAAGACTTGAGGGCCTGATTATCAACTCACTTCAGTTTGGCACTCTTGTAGCTCCATTAATTTTGGTGGATTAGACAAGGTTAAATGCAGAGAAAATAGAGGGCGAAGCAGGCTCTGAAACTGTTAACAGAGTTGTTCCTAGATCTTGTATTGATTTGGTCCGTCAGGAGATCATGGTGTTAGTGGGTGAATCAACATTCCATATGAACTACAACTGGACAGAATATGAGTGAAGTCATGTATTCTTTAACTCCTTGAATTTCTTGGCTTTTGTGAGTTTATTAGTAGGCCTGCAATATTATTCAATTGCATTGTTTTGGTGAGATTGTTAATAAGATATAAAAATGTAGTGGGAACCAGGACTATCCAAAATTGAAAACTGAAACAGACATAAAGATGGTCTGTGAGCCAACATTTGTTGCACACAAGATGGACAGAAACACAAGCTCCATGATGTTCTTCCTAAAGCCAAGTGTGAGGAAACTTTTATATGACCATAACTATGCCAAAAATGCAGAACAGATGTGATTTCTTTACTCTTAGAAATGAAGAAAGTATGTGACCCTAATTTTACTGATTACTGGAAACTAGATGAACATCATCTTGCTCTGTCCCTCTGTTAATGTCTCTGACTCTCTTAGGGTTGGATCTAGTCTCCACTGAAATGAATGGGAGTCTTTCCATTGACTTCTGTGGACATTGGATCGGGAACGTATCTTTAATCTGTCATTGTTTCTTTTCTAAGGAGAGTGTGTCTTTGAGGTATATGTTCCTCTTTTTGAAGCTTTATATTTTCATCGGTATTGGACTGTTCTGATTACCCCATTATGATGTTATCAATGCTATCCATAAAATATTAAGATTATTTTCTCTCCTTTAAGACTATTTTAGCACTAAGCTTACTAGAATCCTATTTAATTAATTGGTATACTCTTTTTTGGGGTGGAATTATCCACTCCATGACACTATGAAAAGTATAAGATTCCTGTGTGTACTATTAGTCACAGATATGAGACATTTATGAATTGCATATAAATTCTCACTTACTTTTTTCCATTTTTCCTGTCATGTTTAATCATGCTATACAGAGAAACATAGTAATTACAGATGATAAAGACCTATTAGATCATCCAGTCCATTGCCTTGCCAATGTGGGATTGTTCCCTTGAGTCTCCTTTCCATTATTTTTCCAGACTCAATTCAAAAGTCCCAAGTGATAGAGCTTCCACCCCTTTTTCTTATGAAACTATTCCGACTGTAATACATTCTTCATTTCTTAATGTCATTCTATTACCACCCAACTTATATCCTTTTAAAATTTCATTATAATTCTCTCTCTCCAGCTCCTGGATCATGTTTAGTGTCTTCTCTGAATCTTGTAACTATTTATCTCCGTGATTCCATAGCTGATGTGGCAGGGTGGGCTTGACCCAGCCTGCCGCCCCTTTAAGAGGGAGACAAACCCTCTGCAAACCTCCCTCACAGGAAGGCTAATTAGCCACCTGGCTTGCAGGGCAATCAGCCTGCATGGGTTGCACCTGGCAGCCTCCTCTGGGGGTTATAAGGCTGCCAGGAAGGAAGCCCAGGGTGGTGGTGGCATGAGCTATTCAGAGCTGTGTGTTTGGAGCTGTTCAGAGCTGTGTGTTTGGAGCTGTTCAGAGCTGTGTGTTTGGAGCTGTTTAGAGCTGCATGTTAAGAGCTGGACTATATAGAGTCTGTAAAGCTGTAAGCTGTAGAGCTGAACTATCAAGAGCTGTATGCTGAAAGACTGTACAAAGCTGTATATATTTGTGGTGGGGTCTTGCACTGTGAATTAAAGAGCACTGTTTGGAGCAAAGAAGGGTTTTCCTGCCTGTTCCTGAGAGGGGTGAGAGAGCGGTCTGTCACACTGAATACAGTGGTCCAGGAATGGTGGTATCAGAGCTGTAGAGAGCATAGATCACTTCGACTCGTAAGTGACATTATTGGTATATTTTCACAAGCTAGTATTTAATGCTTTAATTATATTTTTATTTTTCAAATAATTGAGACTTGACTTTTAAAATAAATTTAGTTTTCCATTATTAAAATGTAGGTGGGTCACAAATATGGGCTATAAAATAAGATAATTCAAAATTGCAAAAATATAATAACTTTTTGGGATACTGTTGATATAAATCAATATTGTTGTCATTCCAATTTTCTCCAGAATCTTATTGTAATTTGACTATTTATGTTATTTAAGATTTATTATTAAAGCCATGTCCTATGGAACCATCTATTTCTTGATAATTTAAAATGATTTCTTTCATTAACAGTTATTGTATTTACCATTAATAAATGATCGGTGGCTAAACAGCAGAGCTTGACAATCCCACCATTGTTTTCTTTCTTAACACATGTATGCCATATACTCTCTGGTAAGTATATATTAGAGGTACTGTTGTTTCTCAGTTGGAGAGATATGAATGTTACTCTCACAGGTAGGGAGATTTGGCTCTTTATCTTATGTGGAAGCAGCTTCTGCTTTTAGCTCTGGAGGGCCCTTGTTCGGTCCCGAGTGTTAGCCAAGATGGCAACTGTCTGAAATACCCATAATTGTACATGCTTTTCCTCAGCATGAACTGCTATGACCATTTGTTTGTTCAGCAGAATTAGGGCACTTCTGTGTGGAACTTTCCCTTCTGTCCTTTGACTTGCTGGTTAGAAAACAATCTGTTTTTATTTTAAATATATGATGTTGAAATTCTGTTAATAATAAAACTAAGTATTTGCCATGTGTCTTGTTGCTGGTGGCCATTCCTAAAGGGGACTAAAGTAAAAAAAGGAGACATACTAAAAATTTCATATATTGAACATTTGGAACGTATGTCTAAAACCTTGTAACAAATAAACCAATGGGTTATTTTAGCCAATGTACAGTATTGTCCAGAGAGCAGCTATGATTTTAGTTTATTTCCAGAATGATGTACCTATCATGTCAGCAGCCGTTTAGAAAAAGCAAAGAAGCTTCCATAATGCTAAATTGATCTTGGAAAATACATATTTTTTGGTAATTTTAACTTGAAAGTAAGAGAATAAATCACAAAAGAGAGGTGCTTTGCTGAGACCTTTTTCTCCTGAGGACAATTCTTCTGAATATTTTCCTTTTTAACAATGAAGTCTTGAGGCCAGACCTTAGCTGGTGTGCATTGGTATACTTCCCATGAAGTCAGTGAAGCCATGTGAAGTTACTGAAGCCATGCTGATATACATCCCTAATTCTTACAAAACTGCAGCAGATTGAAGGGCCTTAGCTATGAATGAGTTAATCAAATGACACTGTATCAGATTCTTAGCAGGGAAGGGCTGTGCGGGTTGGAATCAGGAGCAGACACAAAGGCAAAAGCTTTATTTTTGAAATGAACTCATTCTGTACACTTGCTTGTGCAGCGTTTTCCAAGCCCAGACATAGGAGAAGTTTGTGTTCTGGGGAAAAGTTTTAACCTAAGCTGGTAAAATAAGCTTGAGGGGTTATTTCTTTTTTCATGCGGGTCCCCACATCTTTACCCTAGAGTTCAGCGTGGGGAGGCAAACCTGGACAACTGCTTTGAAAGCCAGGATGAAATGTGCTTCCTAATTGGAGCACATGCTAACATAATTCCAATTACATATATTAAACTTTGCCAGCTTGTGTTGAGTGACTCCAACTTGTTGTCAATCATTTTCTTCAGGTGGTCTGTTCCTAGTCAGAACTGTATTCCAAGATTGTTAAAAGCTCTTGAAGGATATGATTGACATTCTAAAATACTATCATTTTTATTTAGAAAACATGTCTGTCTGCTGCACATTTATGAACACAAAAGATAAAAATCTGGAACATCCATAACCTCTATACCAACACAGTTTCTCCTTAACAATATTCCCTGACCTAGTGGTTAGAGGAAAATCACCTTCTAAAGGGTATCTAATTACCAGGATCAGTTTGATAGATGGTGACTACTGATACTACCCTCAAGAAATAAAAGGAGATTGGAGTCCATGCCACAACTCCTGTTGACTTCAGTTGGCCAGGATTTCAGATATCCATAAGGAAGTGGCCTTTGTCAGAGAAGAAAGAGAACATTTCCCTACTTGTGCTCAAAGCAGCTTAAAAGTTCTTTCAGGAACACTGCTGCAGCAACACTTCAGTGATCATGTGCCTGAACAAAAAAGAGAGGCACCAGAAACCGACGTCTTTTGGATGAATGACTCCTGTTCTTCTCATAATACAAGGCACAATACCTAGGAGAGCTGATAGACCACCACCAGGGTTTGTTAGTAAACTTTTCTAATTACCTTTCAATAACTAAATATACCTCTTCCTCTCTGATCTGCAAGACACAGAATAAAATTGTGTGACCCTGTTATCTGCCTGTAAACATATTTTTAGAGCTTGGAAGTACTTTGCATGTTGATTCAATTATTGCAGTTATGGTTCTTCAGTTAATCTGTGGTTTTATCCCTTGATTGTTCTGTAGGACTCTTTTGTAGAGACTGAAAATTTGACATCAAAAGCACTGATGTCCCGTTGTCTTTGGCACTGTTACCTGTCAGCCAGTATAGAAAGAGGTACACCCTATTAGCCCAGATGGTTTCTGCTTCTCTGATTTACCAGTCTTTACAAGTAATAATCTACTTTCCAATTCCGTTTTAGGGAAGACCAGCACTGGAAGGTGATAGTAAGTGTGGCAGAATTAATTTTTTTCCTCTCCTTTCTTTTGAACTGGAAATGATCTGGCAATGTGCTCACGTTACGATTTCACAGTGGCTCATGTAGTGTCCTTGAGCTGTTGACCTTTTAGGTTGCTTTCTCCATATATCTTGCTCACATATGAGCACAGGTTCTAATGAAGAGCTTGACAGTTCAATGCTTCTACAGAGAAGTGTATAACCTACAGCTTTCCAGTTGATTTCACGCTTTCCTCTTACTTGCCTCAGCATGTCATTGAGTTAATTCTGAGTTTTAATCACAGAGTAAATGGAGACATCACAATTGACCTTCAACTTCTGCTGTCAGCGAACAAATTGTAATTTAAACAATAACCAGAGTGAAGCCAAATAAAAAGTGAGAGTGTTGGGAGGGCACAGTAGGACTCTTAAGAACATATGTAACCTAGTGCAAGTCTATTGGACACCTTGAAGATAGGGTTGTTCTGCTGGACTGAGAAGCAAGTAGTTTGCTCAGATGTAAACAGTTATAGAAGCTTGTGTAGTGTGTATAGGAGGTAGGCTATTGTATGATGGACTGGTTTTGTTTAGGGACCAATGATCCCAAAGATGTTGTCAAGATTCCTTTTGTCATACAGGTTTTGTATTCATGTTATTAAAAAGAATCTGCCCGTTACATTTCCAATAAAAGAAACACAATGAACAGTAAGTACAAATAATGCATAAATTATGAATATAGGAGAAAGTTATTTTGCAAAATGATTTAAAAACATTTAGCTTCTTTTCTGAAGTGCTGATCTGTGAAGAAGAAATATAGAATAAAGTCAAATCTCTAATTTAAAAGGATTGATTGGACATTAATTTTAAATACATACAAATAAAATCTCAGACTTGTGGCTTGTTTAGCTGAATGGATTCTCCAAGCCTGCATAACTTACCAGAACATTTTTCTTCTCTTTTCTGTAGCACCCATGACTGCCATGTCTTAGTGCTCTTTCCCTCTCACTTTTTGCTTCCAAGGTCCATTTTTTCTTTTTCTCATACACACGGCTCTCTTTTTATAACTTGCAAGGACCTCCTTGTCTCAGCCACCTTGTCCCCGCTCCACCACCTCATTCCCCCGTCTTGCTTTCTCCTGCTGCTTGGTAGCGATACTCTCAATACTTTCCACATTTAACAATGTTGGCAGAATCCCCGATGTCACCATTGCTTGTGTGCGGTTCCCTGCTTGGCCGATCTTACATGTGACATATACTTTCAGTCCACCCACCTGCTATAATTTTATTAGCTAGCCAAAGTATCTGTTTAATTTGCAACGGATACTGTGCATGTTCCCTAGTGAAAGGAAGGAGGGATGATGTATTTATGCAGAATTTCAAGCTATTCCGTTACATACATGAACAATGTTGATACAGAGCCAAACAGACAGTATTAGCTATCTGCAATAATCTTGTAGCCATGTTGGGTCCAGAATACAAGAAAGGCAAGGTGAGTGAAGTAATATATTTCATTGGACCAACTTCTGCTGCGGATAGAGACAAAGCTGAAGAAGAGCTCAAAAGCTTGTCTCAGTAATTGCTGTGGCATGCACAAAAATAGCTGTAGCATGCACATGCTTTTGTCCCATTGATATTGCTTGTTATTGAAATGATGCCAATTTTGAGAGTATTTAATTTGATTGCTATGATAGCAAGAAAATGGTAGTTGTTTACAAAGGTCATTATCTGATATGACTGTAAGATGCTATTATGCATATATTATATAATTGTACATATAACATGGCCTGGATCCATGTAGCACATTTCAGAAACCGTTTCAGCCCTGATTTTGTTGGAAATAAAAACAGAAAGCAGGATAGGAAGAAGACTTGTTTTGTTACTATTACTTCTGCTGCTTCTGCTTAAGCAGAGCTATTTAGGCTCTCTGTTTCCCTCTGATAAATGTCTGCATGCCTGTTTTGTTGCAGATTGATTGAGGATAGTTTGCAGGCTCCTTTCCATTGATTTTCCTTGTGTTTTCAAATGTAGTGGGGGTGGTTCTTGTTAGACGGGAGGAGGGTCTCAGTGTGATCCTGGTATAGAAAAAGGGGCGAGGGTTGTGATATGGAATATTTGAGAAAATAAGTTTTATATCATATAGTTCCAACCTGGAATTCTGCTCCCTTTCTTGAATACTGAAAGTCACTATCTTAACAGTACTTTCTTAACAGTCACTTTCTTAACAGTACTTTGCATAACACTTTCTTAACAATCACTATCTTAACAGTACTTTGCATAATACTGCATACAATTCACGACATTTCAGTGTACTGCATCACTTATATGTATGGGGTTGTAAAGTGGGAGTGGTTGAAATTAAATACATTTATGACACCCAATTTCATACTCTGTTCATTTGTGAGTACAGATGCATGCACACAAACCATTGAACGTTGGACTGAGGATTTAGAATTTGAACCTGCCACTGGATTCAATTCTCATTAATGGCCCCTGTGTCTATAATGCACTGTCCCAAAGTTTTTGATTAAAAAACTGAGATATCGGAGAGTTTGAAATCCAGGAGTGAAATCCTGGCTCCACTGAACCCTTCAGTCAGTGGCCAGTTTTGCCATTTACCATAATGAGCCAAGTTTTAACTCCACGTCTAGATCCAAATTTTGCTCCTTCAGACCATTACTGATTACCCTTTGCCACCTGCATTAATGCCAGTGACAAAGGGAAGGGAGAATTGTAAAGCTTTGATGAACAGAAACGGAAATGAGTTTCCTCACCTTCAAAAGATCTGAAATCCAGTTTCCCTTTGAAGGGCTCCTGTATTTCCTGAGTGCCCGGTTGAAATCTGCAAATCATGACTGCATTGTTGCAGTTTAATTTATATATATTTTTATTTTTGCTAGGTCATATCTAGTTACCTGGTTTAAATTAATTAAGGATGCTGTTTAGCTACAGCGACAGTAAGCTGAAGGCCAGACGTTCAAAGTCATGCATGTACAAATGTGAGTGGATACATTCACTTGCATTTAGGATGATACTTAAGAGGAATGTGAAAATAATTCTGCCTGTCACAACATTTTTGAGTAAAAATGTTTCACATTTTTCTTGTGAATAAGTGTTAGTCTACTTCAGTACTCCAATTGCATTCTATGGATGTGACTCTGCTTCCCTCACTCCCCACTTAGATATAAATTGAATTTGAAATAACTTATATAAAGTTGGTCTGAGGCATTTTGTGTATTGCTATGTGGTACTGCAGTAGATCCTGGCATACAGTCAAAATCAATGTTTTGTTCAGTATCTATAACATTGGCCCAAGTAAAACTGCAATAAAACTTTTTAACTTTTGGTATTTTATTAGAGCCAGGAGACATTCATGCAAAAAAAATTCAAACGTGGGTACCTAAAGTGATGCTCTTAATGCCACATTTAAGTACCTAAACAAGGAGGATTAATTTTCAAATGGGCTGAACAAGTCACACCTGTATTACCTCTTGACTTCTCCACGATTTGTGAGTGGTCAGCAGCACCTCTGAAAATCAGGCCACTTTTAAATATGGAATTAGCCCAGTATGGGACCCCCTAGGCTAGAAAATGTTGGCCTCAGACTGTTGTATTCAGCTGGGGGGGGGGGGGGGAACTATTATATTTTGAGCATATTTGTAATAAGATGGTAATACAGGTTATTTCAATGTCAGCGAACTCTGCTAAATATAATAGCTTGTTAACTGTGTCTAGGAAGTAGAAAACATGGGTCTGATTCATCATGGCAATACACCAGTTTTACAGCGGTGTTTAACTCCACTGAAGTAAATGGAGTTACTTCAGCGTGAAACTGAAGTGACATGGTGATGAATCAGGCCCTGTGATTAAGAGGTGACATTTGTCATCATACTTGAGTCACAACTCAGATGGAAATATTAGCTTTCTATTATATATTTTCTTTAATTTCTTTATATTATTTGGTTGTCTGTTTATTGGACCTTTCACAAAGACGATGGTGAAAATTAAGTTTTTCAGAGCATCTGTTTTTATAGTCCAAGAAAAATAACTTCCCACCCTTAGCACTGCCACCACTATTTATTTTTTTTAAAAAGTCTTTAAAATAATCTTCAAGATCATTTTGTATGGTTAGAGATCTCAACATCCTGAAGAGATTAAGAATGTTTTCTCTGAGCAGAATTCCAGAGCAAGCCCAGTGAGTGGAGGCCCTTTATTTTCCATCCTTGAGATGTGATTGAAAGATCTTTGATGTAATTTACATGTAAAACAAGGGCTCAGAGTTCCGAAGCTCTAGTGTGAAAGGCCTTTGCCACCACTGTCACAGTGGGTTGTGGGAAAACAGCAATAGCTGTGGTGGCTTTGTGCTGCTGCCTTTGTTAAAGTTAGAGTCACATCAGTGGTGACCTGACTGTACTAGAAATGAAGAGATTACCGCCAAAAAACAATTGCAGAGATACAAGGGTGTACAGGCTTTTTCTTTTTTCCTTTTACTTAAGTTAAGCTGTCAGAAAAAAAAGTAAAAATTAATATAAAACTAATTAAAATAAGTTATGTAAATAAATGTTTGTCTGCAGCTTCACACACTTCATCTAAGTCCAGGATTGAAATCTTCTTTCTCTTGCTTAGCAAATACATTTACTGCCCAAGATACACTTTCCTAGTCTTTTCTGTAAATGTTATGGGGGAAAGTCTATTTATATATAAATATTGCTATGAAAGTGACACAGTGGTGCATATGAGCAGTTCCACTGATCATTTCTGGAGTCTTGATAAAACTTTACGAAATAGGTAATTATTCCTCCTGATATCCTAACTGCGAATTATTTGACTAACAAATGCCCCTGTAACATTTTACAATCAAGGAATGTGTATAACTTTATAATGTGGTGTATAAAGCACTGAGTTATATTGCAGAACCTGCATGTAAATGATTTATCCCTGTTCCTCTGGACAGTTTTGCTCCTGTGTTCATCCTGATTTATTTTTAGGCTGAAAAAATCTGGCTTGACTGCAAATTGCAGCAGGAGCTGTTCCTGTGCAAAATATCTCTCACGCCTCTTAAGTCTAAACTTCCTGCAGTGTATTTTTAATTCAAGATTTCTTAAAACACGTTATCTTGCACATTACAAGAAATTTTTGGAAGTTCACTGTTGTTTTAGTTGCAGTCAGATTCACTTGGTGTTAAAAACTTGGTTGGACCTTGAAGATTTTATTGATGTAGAGTACCAGAATCATGTTAAAGTTTTATCCAGAATAAGGCATACAAAATAGGAAAGTATGTATGTCACATGCTCTTTCATACACAGTATTTGTATCTGGACATCAAAGGAAAAAGGATATCCATTTCCCACCTTTCTCCTTTTATTATGATTTTTTTAAACCTTATTGGGCAAACAACCCCTGTGCACTATTCCTCCATAGAATTTCCACAAAGTGTTTTCTCATATAATAGGCCAGGGAGGTCATAGATCCTCAACTAACCCAGGATTTTAATAACATATCTCTGATCTTAAACCAGGTTTCCCCTTTCTCATGTTCTCTGGGTTATTCTTTTAAATAAATCTCAAACTATTTCATTCCCTTCCCACTTTAGTTTATATTTCTATAGTCTATATTCAATTCAGATTCTAGTTTGTTAATCATAGCCCCCGCAGTGTTCATAAGAAGAAATTTGGTAATATTCACTAAAGAATACATGTCCGCTACATTCAGGGTGAAGAATTTGTCACAAGTATGTGGCACAGCTTTATAATTATTACCACAATAATATTTCCTAGTATGGTATTTCTGTATTAATTATTACTTGGAATTGAAAAAGTTCTATTACTAGCAGCAGATTATAAAGAGGACAGCTCTGATATTGGCTCTTTCCCAGTGGAATGGAAGGTGATAAACTATTACTTGTTGCTACTGTTTCTAGTACTGATTTGTGATATAGTTTCACACAAACTTTCCTGTAGAAAAAAGTTAGTTAATTAATGAAGTGAATGGCCTTATCTTCAGTTTTGCGTAATGGTACAGCTGCATCCCAGAACAGTTATGCCCCTCTTAACTTGCTTCAATAGGAGTGATGTATATGCATGGGAAGGCAGAATTTGGGCCATGCATTCTTAAACAGAATGTTTTTCAGTCTGTAGATGAACCAGTCCTTCACAAGAATCTTTCAGAGGCATGGGGCAGTTTAAATGACTTCTTAGAACTGTGGGTATTTTTTATCAAGAAATTAATTCCCGAAGAGTTGTTTCTGGCTGTTTTAACCTAAGATCATAGTAAGTTGTTCTCAGGAAGAAGTGGGGAAAGTAACAGTGGTTACTTGTCAGTGGTTGTAAATACTAACCTCTTATCGTGTCAAACCATCATCCTAACGCCTATTAATTTTGGTCTGGAGGACCTGGGAAATACAGTGAAGAGTTTTCAACTGCTGATGGCTTTTAAAAGACTTTTTAGATTGATGTTTTATGGGACTGTGGAGAAACAAAGAAAGAGCAGAGATCTGCCAGAGAAGGAAAGAGCAAGGACAAAAGAGATGTTTTAATGTGATTGGTGCAAGGTTGCATGTATTTATATAAAATTAAAGAGAGAGAAACTGACTTGGGCTTTACCAGAGAAGACAGCGTAGTGGTTCTGGTTACATAAACATTAAAGCTTCTGTCTCACCATAGCTTCCCAGTGCATTTCTAAAGTGAAATTCACATTTAGCAGTATAGCCAATATATATTACCACAGCATGGAATAAATGATGTTTCATTATAAAATAATGGTTTTCAAAGCTGCGCTTTTATTTTAAGTGGGATAACATCTGATTCATGGCTTGCTGAATATATAACAGTTGATTTCAGTACAGTAAAACCCGAGAAAGCTTTAATATACACAGAATTATGTTTTTAAGACCATGATAATATTGGCAAAAAACCCAGTGTCACAAGAATACAAATGCTCATGGGATGAAATTCATTCCTCTGCAGAGGGCTCCACTTAAAGGCCAGGTGCCACTTAAATCCAACTTAAACCCTCAGAAATGAGCTTATATATTATAGAAACTGGGCATAGGCCTGTGCAGGCCCTGTGCACAGGGATTACTTTCCACCATGGTGAACAGTGGGGTGAATGGGCATATGCAGAGCTGCTTCTAGTCTCACATAACACTGGTGTAAATCAGGACTATCTCCTTTGAAGCCAGTGGTGCAACACAAGTGTAATGGTGAGATGAGAACTGGACACATAGTATTTATGCCTTCCTGATGTAGCAGGTCATGGTATGTGTTTCAGTATTTGCCAACCCCAAGCACTCATAAACCATAAGTCAGTCCCCATGAATCAAGACGCTGGTTGAAATATATTTTTTTTAGACAGTCTTCTTTATTTGCCCTCTGGTTTCTGAGCCATTCAAATACATCTAGGCAACATTTCTAGCTCTTCTCATTAGCAATGAGATCTAGCAGTGTTCAGTTTAAAAAAAAATCCCTTGTAATTATGTGATTCCAGGAGCTCGAGCTTAAAAATATCACCACCTGATAGATACTGTTAATGAAATCCAGAGAATTGGCAGCACTGTGATTTGCTGGTTTTAGTACAGTAAAACCTCCATTTAACGGACTAATTCGGGCAAGAGGGTGTCCGTTAAATCAAAAAGTCCGTTATTTAATAATAATTAAAAAAATGAGCTGTCGGAGCAGCAGCCCGCCCGCCACAGGGTCGGGGCGACAGCTCCGCAGCCCGCCCGCTGCCGGGACCCGGGTGGCAGCCGGGAGCTGTCAGCCAGCCCACCCGGGTCCCAGCTGGTGGGACCCGGGCGGCAGCCGGGAGCCAGCCCGCCCGCTGCCTGGACCCAGCCAGCCCGCCAGAAATGGATCAGGAATGCATCAGACTTGCTCAGAAATTTTGTCCGTTGCATCCGAAGTCCGTTAAATCGAGGGTTTACTGTAGTTACATTTTAATTTGCTAACACACACTATTTCTAGTCAGATAGCAAAGCTCCAGTTCTGGCTTTGATGATAATTTATTCTTGTTTGCAGCTAATCGGTTTTCCCATCATTTAAATATTTTGTTCCAATTTTAAGTGCAGCATTTATTAATACACATTCTCTGCCATGCCACAGTGGAATGCAGCTTGTTTTTATAACACTTGCCCAACAGATAACAATGCACTAGACTTTCAGTTCCAGCTAAAAGTAACTGTTAGCTCATCTGAAATTATCTTGAATCGAAAAAAGCAGCATCTGTTTTCCTGTTGTTAGAAAAGCTTGTCCTGCTTGTGAATGGTTGGAGGTCACCAGTATATATTGTACTTTTATTGTGGGGACATTCTTGTTGAAGATTCTGCTATGGTGGATATTCCTTGTTAGGGTGACATGTATTGTGGATGCTAAGGCGATCTCTACATGGAATTTCCACCATACCACATGAAGGCAAATTCTATGCATGTAACTAGAGACTAAATTTCAGTCCCAATTTCAGTTTGGAGATTTCAGCCACACTGAGTGGTTGTTGGCTCTCTCTGACTTGCCCAGGGGAGTTTGGAGATGGAGGACAAACTAAGCATTTGTTTGGTACTTTGTGGTACTGTGCGGTGGAATAAGTGAATAGACAAAAGTTGAAAACATCCTAAATAGCCTTAGAAAGATGAGAGTCATAGCAAAAATCTCTTTTTTGAGACTACATTAAAAATTAAAGGGAACAGTGTTGGAAATCCTCCAGAGTTTCTGAAAAAGATGCTATTAGAAATCTCCAGGAAGGCTGAAGTCTCTTTGAGAAGCTGTTGTTAGAACATTTTGTAGAGATAGGGTTAGCTAATAGGGATGTTTTAGCTTATAAAAAGGAATATATATAAAACATTCACCCATTAGGTGAGCATCTGGATGCAGTTCCAAAAATCAAAACACATTTATGAGTTATTAACATCACACTGGCAACAACTGGCTGCAAATGTTCCCCAGATAGTCTCTTTCAGTCCAGTAGGAGAAATACAGGGCAGAACCAAGGTTTGATCATTGAAAATAGCTCTCTGTCTCCAAACCTTCAAATCTAGGGACTATAAAGAAGAGAACATTAGTTGACCTCACCTGTTCCACTGGTACTTGGGGACAGAGGTAATCTGTCAGGAAGCCAGTACCCAAATCATGCAGAGCTTTATAGCTCAATAGCAAAACCTTTAATTGCACTTAGAATTAGTTTTAAAATTTATGGCTGCCGTATTTGTCTTGTGTATATATATTTGTCTCGTGTTTGTTTCTGGTATGTTCACAGTTCAGCTTTGTTTGTTTTGCATGTATTTAAATGAGATTTAAAAAAACAACAGAAGCCTGAATTTGGGATCCGTAAATACAGGAATCCGTATATACAGGCCCTTATATGGCCTGACTTTGGCAGTAAAGTCTATAATATTCCCTGTAAAAGATCACATTATGTTATGGTTGGATTTTGGGTCTGCAGGAGCTATTCCTAAACAGTATTGTGAATTCTCTTCCAACGTTTGGTGTGACACTGAAGTTTCTGTTCACGAATGGCTATTGTATAGTCTACATTCCATTCTAAATCCCTTGGTTATGCTGGACTGAATGTAATATTGTTTAAACCGACTCTTGGTTGAAATAATTAGAGAATTTATCTCTGAGTTTGTACATACTCCATTTAATTTTAGCATCCTGCTCACAGGCTCAGTTATGCCAGGCATGATACTGAAGAGCAATTATTATCTTTGGAAACTGTTGACATGACAAAAACATATGGGCTCGGGGTTGTTCCGTAGATTAGTGCTGTTGGCAGTTGAGGTCAGCCTTAGCAAAAATGCCCTCTCTCTTCCCTGAGTAATGATTTAATTGATAAGCATTCTGTAGTTTTGATAGATTTGGAGAGCAAAACAGGCAGTCTGGTTCTATTATCTCTTTTTTGTTTCCATCCATCATAATATTCAGCTGTAACAATATTCAGCTGTAACCTGTTGGTGCGGGACAGTGTCAAGTTATAGTAGGTCACTGGTCCTGGAATGTTACTTACTACTTTCAATTTCTTAATCCCTTCCTTTGCCTGGCTTTACAGAAATCCCTTGTATTGCAGGAAGGTGACAGGTGAAAAGAAGAATTTCTCTCTGAACAAATGTATGAAAGGTTCAAAAGGATCAGGGACATATTTATGCAAAACTCCTTTGACATCAGTGAAAGCTCTTCACATAGAGTTGTGGCCAATAATGGTAAATCTGGCAGTGAACTGAAATCTGTAGTGATGCTAAAAGCACAACAGTTTTACAGGGTTTACATTCATCTGTCTTACAAAAAACCACCAACTCCTATAAATGGAAAGAATAACAGAAAGTCTCATAAATGATTTATGACTGACATAAATGGAGTTATCCCAGTGTAAAACTGACGTCAGACAGACCAGAATCAGACTGGTAATCAGGCCTCAATCAAACATGCTTTATACTAAAGCTCTCTAAAGCTTGTCTCCACAAACATTTAGCTTGTGGTGAACTGGGATGTGAATCTACCCCGTGCTAGCCTGCTGCACACTAAGTGTCCATGTGGACACTGCTGCTGTGTGTCAGCAGTTCCCTCGTTCTTTGATCTACTTCCATTTCAAAGCAGGGTAGATCAAAGCTCACTAAAGAAGTGTTAGAACAGAGGTGGACAAACTTTTTGACCTGAGGGCCACATTGGGGTTGCAAAATTATATGGAGGGCAGGTAGAGAAGGCTGTGCCTCCCCAAACAGCCTGGCCCCTGCCCCCTATCTGACCCCTCCCATTTCCCACTCCCTGACTGCCCCCTCAGAACCTTTGACCCATCCAACCCCCCTGCTCCTTATCCCCTGACTGCCCCCAGGACTCCCTGCCCCTTATCCAGCCCTCCTGTTCCCCACCCCCTTACCATGCTACTTAGAGCAGCAGCCTGGACAGAGCTAGATGCACTGCCATGCTGCCCCCCAGAGCACAGGCAGCGTGGCTCCAGAGGAGGGGGGACATCAGAGGAGGGGTTGGAGGGGCTAGCCTCCCCAGCCAGGAGCTTAGGGCCAGGCAGGACAGTCCCACGGGCCGGATGTGGCCTGCGGGCCGAAGTTTGCCCACTCCTGTGTTAGAACATGGCAGCAGGGTCAACACAGATACTTAGTGCCCAGCACCCCAGCTTGCTGTGAACTAAATGTTCATGTAGGAATCCCACAGAGCTATGATATACTGGAATTTAGTTCCATTTAAACCCTCTTTATTTCACAGACTTTACTAGAATGTGCATACAGCGAGAATGGAAAAAAAAGATTTTCTCTTTTTAATTTAACGAGCAAGCCAGATCTTAGGTTAAAAAATGCAGTTCAGTATGGTGTTGAAAGAGGACACTGATGTTAGGAATATAACACCAAGTCAGATTTGAACACAACTTTCTTGTCAGAAATTGAATTGAGTTCCATTTTATTCTTGCTCACTTATTTCAGTGGAAATGATTCCTGCTAAGTCCTGTGGGAATGGTCACACTTCTGAGTTAATAGTTTCTCTTTAAATAAGGCACCTCGTTGAGTATATCAGTACACAAACCTCACACAGAGCCAATCCTGTTTATGAAAAATCTGGACACTGTCCATATAATTGCATTTCTGCAGAACTTGGGAGACGTGGATCTACTGGACACCAGGAATGAGGTGTGAAAAGTGGTTGTTTGCTTTGCTATAAGTCAAAGATCTCACAGAACTTGTGCAATAACACTGCTCTAGTTCCATGACATGTGTTCTTCCACTAATTCTAATTCTTTGAATTTCTCTTTTGTAAATAAGGGGTTCCACCTCTTCATGCAAAGAATGTAGGCGTAAGAGAGGTCTCACACAAGGGGATTCTGAGCTAGTATGTATATTTCAGAAAACACACATTAGAAATGCATATTAGAATGTAAATTAGCTGGTGGAGCCCAAGCTGAATATTGTATGACAGTGTCTCTTCAACTTGGGTGACCTCTTTCTCAATCAGCAGCTCAATCAGCACACATCCTTTTCTGTAGTCCCATTCACCTTTGTTGATTTTTTTAATGGGTCTTGTTTTAATGCTCTAGTTAAAATACAGGCTGGGAATATTGAATTTGATAATGACCATTTGGTTTTAAAACTTGGTTGGTGGAGGATCTGGGGAGACAGAGTAGGAGAGTTTAAACGTACGTGGGCATGGGTTGGTTGTCATCGGTCTACTTTGTTAATTCATGAAGCATCATCTGGGTTAACTTTAAAAGAATGTTCCTTTTTCTCCTGTCTTACTTGTGACAGGAATCAGATGTACAGGCAGCCAAGGGGCTCAGTTTGAAGTTTGTTTTAGGTGAGCCTGGGAATTGTGTTTTATTTTAGATTTGCTTTGCAAATAGCAATGCCTGCTACACACAGGATTTGGTTTTTGGTTCAGAGTCACAGATGGGTATGTTGCAAAATAAAGAGTGAAAGGATTCCAAACAATATATCCCATAGTTTAATGGTTGTCAGTGGTACTGGCCTTGTGAAGTCTTTCTGTTGCAATGTCCAGTTTTTGTGGGTTTTATAGCTCCACAATATACAGTTCTTTTCAGTTTGAAATTTAACATTTGAGACCTTAATGTGATGAAAGGAAAGTATTGTTAAAAACCCATATGTCTATTTTTCAATAAAAGGGCATGGAGTCAGACATTCACTGGTTGTTTTTTTTATTATATTCCTAAACAAGGGTGGGTTTGGAGTTTTGTTTTGTTTGCTTTGAAACAAAGTTTTATGGATCAAAGGCTTTAATTATTGGGTTTATATTTTTAATACAAATTAGATAATTTACTTTATCAAGTCGTTGCTATGCAATAGCACATTTCTCAAAAAATACCACAAGAATGTTTGTTTGCAAGGTTGTTGTAGCCTTGTTGGTCCCAGGATAGTAGAGAGACAAAGTGGGTGAGGTAATATCTTTTATTTGATCGATTTCTGTTGGTAAAAGAGACAAACTTTTGATCTCATTTTAGGCCACTATTTCTAGTGAGTTGCTAACTTTAACAGCTAGCTCTGAGATAAGCTGGCAATGTCATACCTTGTGTCATCATGTTTCTGTACAGTGATCACGACAAGGATTAATGTAATCTTGTTGTGACCCAGCTCACATATCCTAATCATATTATTTGACATAATGATATTGAACTGGCCCAGAAAGATTCATTGAGACCCTGAATATCCTCCAGGTCTAATCATCAGCATGTGTGTACTCATGAAAATCAGGATGATATGGCTAAAATGAGGTTTAAATTCTGGCGCAATTTTACATTATAAAAAAAATCTAAATAATTTTTCTGCTAGTTCATTTCAAATCTTAGCTAAGTGAAAATATTAACTTATTGAAAACTTTACACTATAGAAATGAGATCACAGTCATTTTACCTTTGGCAATGTTTTGTCCTGCTTACAGCTGAGGTCTTTAGAATCTCATTGTAAAGTATGAAAATATTTATCAGTGGGCAGAAGGCTGTAAGTTACTCTTGTGGTTAGAAAAAGGCTAATTATAAATTTCCTCGTGGCTAAGAGCATTATGTATTTATTTCCCTTTTGGAAAGCAAAAAACAATTTAATTACAGGCCTGATCTAGAGCCCATTTAAATTAATGGGAGTTGTTATATATTGACTCCAGTGGGCATTGCATCAGGCCCCTACTAACTTGAGCCTGATTCTTCTCTCAACCTGTTGTAAATTGGTTCATATCTATTAAAGTTAATGGAGTTACACAGATATAAATCCAGTGTAAATGAGATCCGAGAAAGGCACTGAGTTCCTGGTCATTGGTTGTCCTCATCAAGTATAGAAGAACTGGATTTTGACACACAGGTACAACCAATTTCTTATCCAAAAATAATTCTGGGCTGGGTACTTGCAAGAAAGCCGCATTAGTCCACTCTTGCAGTATGAAGGGGCCTTAAAGTGGTGGTAAATCATAATTACACTCACTTTGAGGCCCCTTTACAGTTCTAAGCAGTATAAAGGAATCTGAGTTTAAATGAGTAGGATGCCCTCTATGTTTAGATGCAGAAAAAGTCTAAGCTGAGGGAAAAGCTAGGCATGGTGTGGTTATAGATCATTCTCCTCCTGAAATGATATGAAAGGTTTAACATATGTTGGTACAGGAATGAAGAGAATTGAAGTTCCCCTTAGCAAGCTCAACCAATTAATAATGGTACTTGACATATATTGGATATAGATTTGCATTGTTCCAAACTACACTGGGATTTAAGATCTTGATTCTGATCTTATACCATTGTACCTTCATTGACTTCAGCATAGTTACTCCTGATTACTCCTGAGAAAAAATGGCATCTTGACATTTTTATACACTGAATGGTGATGAGCCTTCCTATCAAAACAGCATCAGCTTCCTGTCACCCTTATGTGGTATTTTCACACCTCTCTCATCTTCCTCTCTATTTTATCAATAGGCTTGTGCAATATCATCCATTCATACCTTTCCTGGAGAAGGAAGGACTATTTTTCACTGACTTTTCCAACCACCAATCACTGTCTATGCTTGCTTTTACTGGGGTTTTTTAAGCAAATTGTACTCTGATAGCCTGATTGACAGTGTACCGCATTTCGGTGTCTGGACTAGTCTGAACAGACACCCTTTAGTGTTACTGGGATAGTCCCTTTTTGTCTTGTTATTGAAATAAAAGAAACTCGGGGGCCAGTAGTGAAAGGTCAGGAATCTGTTAGAAAAAGATGGGAGAACTGTTATTTTTGTGTATCACACACTCTGACCCTTTTTTAAAATATCTGTAAAAAAATGTCCACTCCTATGATCACATACACTGAGATCTGAGCATGCTTCTGAGAGAAGTGCCAAAAGAAGGGCTGGCTTGGTCAGTAATTCCACAATAGTTATGTGAAACCTTTATCCTTTGCCCACACGTACTGAAGTCAATGGAAAATCGACCATTGACTTTGATGCAGGATCAGGCTGTAGGTCCTTTCACTCCATCTGTGTGTAATAAATATGTGATAGACTGTTCCACTTGATCTTCTTAATGTATCTGTTTGTTCAGCAGAAATACTATTAAGTCTCTATTGACACGATCGGTCTGAATTTGCCCAATGGGCAATGATTGTACATGATATACAATCAGTCATCACCACAGACTGTACCAGAAAGGTTAAGATTATACTGTTAATATTACTGTAAATTATGTGCCCATTTCTGTGTAATATTTTAACTGTATTTTGTTGAATATTTGCATTAATATTTTTTTAAAAAGGGCTAATTCAAAGAATAATTAAAATATCTTATATGGGAGATCTCTAGCCATCTGGCAACTAGCAAAATTGAACACTGGTGTGTTTTGCAATACGTTTGTCTAAAAGAACTCCTATAAAATTGGGCACATTTACTGAAGACCGATTTGCATGTGCTAATGCAAATAGTTAATAAATATAAATATATGTCTGCAATTCTGGTGAACTCATGGAATGCCTTGTGAGGCTTACTTATCTGAAAGAATTTTTTAAAAAAGAATAAATATGTTGTCTGGAAGAAGCCTCTGAGGATGGGGTTGAGTTAGGTTTATTGATTTAGTTTTCCATGTATGGAATTAATGCTGCTGTGTAGTAGATTTTTACAACTCTTGTTCATTTATGACACTGGTATCAGCCGTTTGTCACAAGAAAGGAAATCTCTCAAACTCTGGTTAAAAGTGATGTTTCACCTCTCTTTTTGAATTCCAGTTAGATGTCAAATGTCATTATTTATTTTTAGGCCTTCAGATGAAAGAACTAAAAATAAAATAAGTGAAGATTTTTCAGTTCAGATTTATAATGGAATTAATGTAAATATTTACTGGGCTCTTCCTTTTGACTCTATCCAGGAGTCTACTATTATGGTGCTTCCAGGCACTTTATGTAGTTATATGTGGTCTACTTCAGAGACTTGGAGTGGGAACTTGTGGCCAGACTCCTAAAATGGTTTACTCTTCCCATGAAAACTAGTTTATGCCACCACAGTGATTTGAGTTGCAAGAGGTAGAAGGCCTGTTTGTTTTGTAAAGTCATGCTTAACTTCTGAATGTGGACCAGTAACTGAAACTTTGCATTTAGCAATGAAACAGCTTTTCTTCCTCCTCACCATGTTTCCATACTCAAAATAAGCACTTATCACACTATAAACTCTTACCCACTTCTACAGTTAAAAACAATGTTGACTCTGAGGTAACTTGATTCATATTTCCTGCAGCTGGTTTATGTCTGTCCCTGGTTTTCAGTGGGTCACCCTGTGAGTTCTGGCCGTGTTGACATAAATCAATTTCAAGTAGTAAATGTGTCTCATTTCTTTCTGCTGCGATGAGACATTATCCTGTCAGTACTATCCATCCGTATTATTATTATCTATTCCTGTGAACTGGGCTACTTTCCTTCATACCTTCTCCCTCACTCCCAGTAATAAGTTAATACCTTTATTTTACACACCATTTTTATCATGAAATTTGTATTTTTTATGGGAAGAACATAAATGTTAAGACCATGGTACCAGTCTTCTGATGCAGGAAAGTCAGGTGATATGGTGGCTTAAGTAAAAGAGAGCCCACCCTTTTGGGTTCAGCACTAAAATAGGGATAGCTCACTCCGAATGGTGCACGTGGAAAAAATAAGGGGCTGTTGACCTAATAAGTTAATATAATTTCAGAAGCACCAAATAATTTACATAATTTCCTCTGAGCAAATGTGGGAATGTATGCAATTAGGTCTATTAGCAAAGCCTATTGAAGTCAACTGAAAGACTCTCCTTGATTTCAATTGCCTGTGGATCAGGCAGCTAGGGAGTTCTTTGAATAAGACAGTACAGAAACAGAAGTTCACTTCTTTCTCCGTTTTCTTGAGTGGACAAATGGGACTGAGGAAACCAAAATACATTGGGCCAAATTAATCCCTTGAAAATCTCTTGGCTTTAGGGGAGTTATGATGGAGATGAAATTGTCTGTCCCAATAGTTATCTAACTTTACTTATTGCTGTTTAAACAGATCTCAGTACAAGGGTGGAGACAACCTCATATCAGTGAAAGAGTGTGGGGAAATAGAAAGAGAACACCAACTGTCTGGTACCTAGTTATTAATTCTTACAAACTGCAGATGAGCATTGATGAAAATTAAGATGTCTAAAAAATCCAGAGTGTCCCACCATTGCTGTCTTTGTAAATTACACCATCCATGGATCTGATTTCGTCTGACTGTGTGGTACGGTGGATTAATGCCTAAGGTACTGGATGGGATTTAAGAGACCAGGGTTCTGTTCTTGGCTCAGTCATTGGCCTGCTTGATGATCTTGAGCAAGTCACTTCCCCAGTCTGTGTTTGTTTCTCTATCTGCAAAATGGAGAGACTGAGACTTATCTCCTTCATAAAGCACTTTGAAATCTACTGATAATATTATTTTAGGTTTTAAAGAAGGGAAGTGGAACAATAAATTAGTCATTATTCATTTTGCATTTCCATAAGAGGTTATTTCCTTTGTTTGATTTTTGGAAAACTTTTTAGGAGCCATTTCCATATATCTTGCATGAAATGTTCCATTAATGTTGAGTGGTACTTTGTGTCACCAACTGATGAGCTCACCACAGATTAACAACCAGGGATCCTCTACTAATGAAAGCTGATACAGTATATCTGCAAGATATGTCACAAAATCTGTTGTTGTTTTTTTTATTACTGACCATGCATAAATTCCATGGACATTGGGAGTGTCAGGTGCTCAGCACAATTGAAAATATTTTTTTTTATTTAAGTGCTTATATATGGAAATAGGTGCCTAACTTTAGGCATCCAGGTTTGAAAATGTTAGCCTAAGTTCGCCTGCATCATTCCCACAATACCAACAGCTTTTAAAATATATATTTTTTTCCTAATGAAAAGTTCACTTCATTAAAATCCAATTAGTAAATTGGGAGGAAAAAAATTGCAAGCTTCCACAGACTTTGGAAGTTGGTTATTAAGTCTTGGCATCTTTACGACAAAAGCATATTGTACAGAAGTTGATTTTATCCCCTAAGGATACTAGATTCTGTGGGTTTGGCCAATAGATTCCTGTATCAGCTGCTGCAGATTGAAGCCATTTTCAACCAGTGGGAGCAAAATAACATTTTCAGTGCAGATATTTTATTTCAGCACAAATAAAAGGCAATGTGCAAAATAATGTTGCGGAAAAGAGGTAATGGGAAATGTATCTCTGACTTTGTAAAGGAGATGGCTGCCAAGCCTATGGAAACAGCAATTGCTTTATAAAATAAAATTAAAGTAATTAAAACACATTAAATTTTGAACAGTGTTCTTAAAAAAATATTTCTGCAGATGTAGCAAGTTCATTTGTAATGCCAGTGTAAATAGCAGTGCAACTGTGTTGGGCTCAGGTTAGCTGTCTGTTCTCTAATAAAATCTAATGATGATTCAACCTTTAAAAGTTTGGTAATTGAGTTCAGTTTGGAAAATTATCTGAACTGTATCCAAAGTATCCAAGCACCTGCATAGAAATCTAGAAACCTTATGGGAACCGTCTTTCTCTCAAGATTTCCTGTGGTTCCTAGCTGCTTGCCTCACAATATTTTGGCAATCCTGTATGGAATCAGGAAATGCAGAGGCAAATGAAAAAAATAATAAGGGGTAGGAGAGAATTACACAAGCTTTCTTGAACTTCAAAAAGCTTTGGTTTCAGTTCTGAGATTGAGTGAAGGAAAAAATTGTAGCGAGAAAACAGCTTCTGTGCCTGAGTCTGGGAGCCATCATGCTGGTTCCATTTCCCAGAAGGTTGGAAAGCTGATTGAAAAGAATTATAGAGCAACTAGAGTTACCTTGTGAGTTTCAAAGGAAGTACAGTTCTGCTGCAGTATCTAGGGCATTCCCTACAACCCTCTGAAGCTCAGCCATTGAATAGGAAATATGTGATTTATCAGTGGTAGATAAACAGCCCGTCAGTTACTAACCACTGCATTTCAACTTAGAGGTAGCATCTTAAAGGGCTGAGACTGGAGCATTATGGTAAAAATGTATACGTTTTTCTTCTAGGGACACTTTGGGATGTCCTAGTCACAGGTCAAATGTCTCTTGTTAAGTGATCACCCTCTCCACAGGTGTGGAACAGGATTTTGAAAAATTAAGCTCGGGCCTTTGAGTGGATGAGAACTTTACCTTTTAATAAGACAGAGTGAGGAACAGTTTTATTTATTTATTTTTGGTCAGTTTTCCTATTAAAGGAATCCTACAAATAATTTTTAAAAATTAGGTTTGAGCTCTTTTTGATGTAGAAAGAGTTTTCAAGTATTTTTGTTTGTTTTTATTTTTAAAGGTATTTCCTCCTGCATTTTTTATTACCAAAGAAATATCAGGTATATCAAATGACTTGGTTTTGCTGGGGAAGATCTCCTGGGGAGGGAACAGAGGGGAGCTGTCTCAGAGCATGTGTATTGTGTGTTTTCATACTTTAATTGAGGAAGAGATGAGGATGCTACATCTTGAACAAAGACAACCCTTAACTAAAATGTTCATTAATTATTAGAGCTAACAAAAATAGTTTTTAACAGCCAGACTAAAAATCTCATCCTCTCTTGATTTCTCAACTTTCAGTCTTTTGACTTTTGTGATGTTCTCATTTCATTAATTTCTAGTTGCCAAAAAGGCCTCCCAGGTGGACAAGACTTGAATTTCTTAAAAACAAAACAAAACAAAGAACCCACAAATGCCCTTCCCCCCCCCAATAACAAGGAGAACCTTCTCCAACCCCAGTTATTTTGGGGAAAGGGAAGACTGTTTGGGGTTTTCACTATAATTTATGAAGAAACCAAAAAATGAAGGGCACGTGTATTTCCCCCTACTTTGCTTGTCACATTTTACAAGCTAAATTTTGATGGCGAGAGGAAGGAGATTAAGGAATTTTATTAAAAACTAGCGAAAATACCCGGCGTTCCTCGGGTCCGTCGGAGGTGGGGAGGGGGCAGAGAGCTGAGTGAGTGCGGGGTCCGTTGGAGGGGGGAGGGGGAAGAGAGCAAACCTGACACCCCTACCTCACCCCACCGACCAAACCCGACACCCCCACCTCACTTACCACTCGACCAACCCCGACTCACATTTTCACCCCCCCACCCAAACCCAAAACCCCCACCTCACCCCCCTACCAACCCCAACACCCCCTGACCAACACCCACACCTCACCCCCGTAGACCAAACCTGACACACCCACCTCACTTTCCCCCCCCCAACCAAACCCGACACCCCTACCTACCACCACAAACAAACCCGACACCCACACCTCACTTACCCCTCGACCAACCCCGGCCCCCCTCTTCACCCCCCCCAACCAAACCCAACACCCCCACCTTACCCCCTCCACCAAACCCAACACCCCCTGACCAACGCCAACACCCACACCTCACCCACCTCGACACCTTCCCACCCCCCCAGACCAAACCCAACACCCCCGGCTCACTTACCCCCCGACCAAACCCGACACCCCCAACTCACCCCCCCGACCAAACCCAACACCCCTATCTCACTTACCCTCCGACCAAACCCAACTCGGGTCCGTCGGAGGTGGGGAGGAGCAGAGAGCTGAGCGAGTGTGGGGTCCGTTGGAGGGGGGAGAGGGCAGAGAGCTGATTGAGTGCGGGGTCCGTTGGAGGGGGTATTATGACATCATAACTATGTCACAGAGAACAGCAGCTGCCCAGCTGATGTGATTGGCCTTTAAATAATTTCACCCCTGGGGGGTGTCAGAGGTGAGATTTGAAAAATTTTCGACTCTTACCCTGATTAGGACCCTAAGACCTATAACTGTACCAAATTTCAAGTCTCTAGCTCAAACGGTATGGAAGGAGTAAGTGCACGTATATACACGCATACATACACGCACGCATACACCATTTGACTTTTATATATATAGATGGGTTAGGTCGAGTCTGCTCATATAAAAGTAACACAGCCTTAGTTACAGTGGCTTGGAAGACTTTCCTTCAGTCCTTCCTGAAGTGCCAGAAACTAGGAGATTGGATACTCACTCTGTTAGCTGATCATAGCAACTTTTTGTCAACGATGGTCTGATGCGAAAAAATGCCTAGTTTCAAATGTTCAGGCAATTATCCACTGAACTATTTTAAATTTATAGTACTTTGTCTTTTATTGGTAAATGTTGGTCTGCATTTCATATAACAACCACTCAAGATATCCCAAATAAGAGAAAAATAAGCTGCAATTGCATTTTATGTTTTAAAACAGTAAATTTATGAATGTGCCAAGTCAGGGATTTGACACACAATGACCAACAGTTCTGTTTTTTTCGTATGTAGTGCATTTATTTAGTTTGTGGCAAAGCCGTTTAACCAAGGGTGGTTGTTATATGGAGGAACACAGCAATGTTGGAGGAGTGGTAGAGTGTATGATGATGATCTTTAAACAATAAAAACGGAAGGGTTAAGGTGGGGGGGAGGGGGAAGTTCCAGGAAAAGAATTCAGAATTTATTGTTGGGACATATTCTTTCCCATAAGATGAATGGGGTGAATGTGAAGGGGGTGGATGGTTAAAGGAAGGATAGTCTGGACAAAAATCCCATTTACACTGTATGTGCTACTGCATCAAGGACTTAATTACAAACTGGTTGCCACCTGTGAAGATTGTGGCATAGTTTAACTTTATAACATTGAGTGGACTGAAAAGTGTTACAACCAAATTTTCAACCTGTGCTATCGTCCTGCTAAGCTCCAGGACTATACCAGACTTGATCATCCACTCTATTAATATGGTTCAGGGGCACAGTGAATAAAATGTGTGTCAGTCCTGTCTACATTTTAAGATCAAAAAGTGCCAGGCGGTGCCATGTTGTAACTGGGAGCCCCGCCACAGTAATTAGTGTGTAGAGGGGCTGAGGGGGAGAGAGAGAATTCTTGCTAATAGTGGCTTTAAATATATTGGGATGGATGTGAAAAAGCAATAGATAATCCTTTCCTGCCTTACTCCTCGTTTTTAATTAAGCAATGCATGCTTATGTTATGATGCGAATGAAAGACCATTAAGCACTTCTGTTTAATTGCTGCAGCACACTTATGACAGCTGTCCTCATAATTAGTCTTTTATATTGTGCCATGGAATCTTTAAATAAGGAGTCACAAGCTCAGTTTTATTCTTATATGCTGGCAGAATCTTGAGGAGCAAAATGCCCCCTAGCATCACTGGCTGGCATTGATTCAGTAGTGACTGAGAGTACAGAGTACCGTTTACTCAATTAGCAATGCTGTTTAGAAAACTGATTTAGCTTTGGGCTTGTGTTACCTTTCTAGAGTATTTATCAAGAGCCCCTCTTCATCATGGTGTGTGCGAACAGAGAAAAACTCCTTCTGTAACTGCTTACAGGCTATCTGACTAATTCCTCTTGTATTGTGTTGAAAATGGCTGAATTAGGGAGTGTATTGCATTCTGGGTAGTGCATGTGTTTGTGTGAAAATAGTGATGGTATAGAATAAGGATATGTTTCTTTAAGGTGGTAAGAGCATTCGTTTTAGAACATTTCTTGGTCCTGTTAAAATCTACCAGCCATGTAGGCCATTTCACCCTTGTATTTAAATGTGAAATGCATTCAAAAAATAACTTGTGGTGCTCTCCTGTCTAGGTCCATGGACTAGAACTTGGGTTGGCAAAGCTTGGGATGGTTCTCACAGTGGCACTGGGAGGCCAGTAAAGCCACATCCAGGGAACACTATGGAGAGTAGACACCATAGGAAGTATCACCCAAGGGAACGAGAGAGGCAGAACTCTGTGGCCCTCTGACTGGCCAAGTGCCCTATTTAACCATAGGCTTGCCCCAGGAAGTTGTCTGGGCAATCACAAAGAGCTCAGCCTTCTGTGACTTTACCCCTCTTCCTGATCTCTGGTCTCTGACCCTGGCCTGACTCTGACTCTTGCTTTCTGACTCTGGCCCGGTACTGTCTCTGGTCTCTGACCCCAGACTGACTCTAACTTTTGCTTACCAAACCTGGCTATTCTGATTCCTCCAAGTCCTACTAATCGACTACTATCCCTGATGTGCAGACCCGAGGCCAGACCACCTAAACCCTAGTCCCGTACACCCCCATTTTATGCCACACTTAGGCCTGTCTATGCTTGTGGCTTGCAAGGTATTTGTAGCCACATGCCCCAGTGAAAGGCAGGTTGTGTCCAGACTCACTGCTGTGTGTTGCTGCAGACAGCTATAAAGGGCTCTGGCTGAGAAGGAGGTAACATGGAAAGGCTCTGGAAACAGGGAGCTGCCAAAGGCTTTCCCTGCTGCGGGAGTATTTCACTGCAGCAGGGAAAGGCTCTGGCAGCAAGGAGACATTAGGACACTACGTGATTAAAAATAGCAGAGTGGACACAGGAAGCACTGCTTGGGAATGAAAGGAGCCATTTAGGGTAAAGACTCTAGTGTTCTGGCGTTTCTCTACTCAAGCTGTGCCTCACAATCTACACTGCTGTTTACTCTTGCTAGCTCGATGTGGCATGTCTGTACTCTACACTCCGCCGCAAGTGTAGCTCTACTCTTATTAGTGTAGAAAAGTCAGATTTCTGAACAAACGTTCTATATTGCACTTCAGTGTGAAACATCATATATTCAAAGTTAAGAAGAGATGTAAAAGATGAAAGTTCCACCAATTCAAGCGTAGTTTAGAGTGTGGGCAGATGACACAATGCAACCACTGATGTTCTGCTATTCTATGGATTTACACCATTGGCACCTCAGTACTAAATAATGTTCCTGTGGGTGAAGGACCTCTCCTTTCCAAATCTCTCTCCATGCTGTACATCCTCATCACATTGGAAAAACTGTAGCATTGCTGAAAATCTCTCTGAAAATCTGTCTAAGCAGCTAATTAGCAGGAAGTGGTCAATTAACACATGCATTGGTGTCAAAATGTGGCAGCAATTTTATACAGAGCATTTAGCAAGCTTTGCGGAACATCAAAGCAATCTGGCTATACCAGGCTTTACTGGAGGATTATTTCCTGGCTATACCTGGGTATATACTCAGCATGAAAGCTGAGCATAGCAGATCATGATTGTACATTTTTTTCTTTTTCTAATTCCAAGGAGAGCTATGTGCACATTTCAGGAGCAAAATATATCCCTGTCCCTTAGACTCACTCATTCTTAGGAAAGAGGCTGGAGACCTAACCATTCATTTTGCTCTCATTCTTGAATGTTATTTGAAACATATGCCTATAATTCACTTAAACACATTCTGTGGTAGCATGCTTCATGCCTCTTATTCTGACACAAATGTATTGGTTGGGAACATAACTTCTCTGATCTGTATATAACATGGGGGACTCAGCACAAGGACAGCAAGTGGATTACATTTTTGCCTACCTCTCTGAGATAACCTTAAGGAGTACTTGGTTTTTCTTCACCTCATGCCTCTTCTGAATGGGGATTTATTTGCTTAACCTGATCATGTGTTACACTCCTACTCACAGCTCCTTTTGCATTCTCAGGATCAACCAAATATTTTTCCCCTGACCATTTCCCCCTCTCTTTTTCTCCATTTAATGAACATAAGTTTATTGAAGCAGAGTTCACTTTGCTATGCCATTTTGTGGTTCACCAGCTGCTGTTAGAGTAAACAGTTTTTAACTTGGAGGAATAAATACATATTTTTCTCTTGACAAATGTGTTGCTTCTGCTTGCTCTCCCCCATCATTCAAGGACTGAACCATAGGACCTTGCATGTGATGCAGAGTTCCAGCTAACAGGAAGCATCAGTGAACTGTGCTGTAGCAAATTTGTATTCTTTGTCCTACTTGGTCTTCCCTGTGAAATACAATCTTTGTTACACTGAATTATGACTTTTATATTTGATTATTGTTTGGTTATTTAATTTCAACTATTTTTTGGTAGAAGTAACAAAGAGTCCTGTGGCACCTTAAAGACTAACTAAAGTATTGAAGCATAAGCTTTCGTGGGCTAATACCCACTTCGGCGGATGGAAGCAGTGGAAGTGTCCAGGGGCAGGTATTAATAAGTAGGCAAGAATCAGGTAGGAGATCACAAGGTTAGTCCAATTAGGCTGAACCAGCTTGTTATCTCAAATCAGGGAGGGTGAGGTATTCCTCTAGCAACTGAACTGGAGGTGTGAACTCCGAGAGAAGAGAAGCTGCTTTTGTAATTAGCAAGCTCCACGTGGACTCCTCCTGAGGGACGAAATGACAGTCTGGAGCTATACATAGAATGCTTCCGCCGACGTGCACAGGCAGAAATTGTGGAAAAACAACATCGCCTGCCTCACAACCTAAGTCGTACAGAACACAATGCTACCCACACCCTCAGAAACAACCCTGACATCATAATCAAAAAGGCTGATAAAGGAAGTGCTGCTGTCATCATGGACAGGTCAGACTACCAAAAGGAGGCTACCAGACAACTCTCCAATACCAATTTCTACAGGCCACTTCCATCAGATCCCACTGAGGAATATACTAAGAAACTGCACCATCTACTCAGGACACTCCCTGCACTAACACAGGAACAAATTAACTTACCCTTAGAGCCCCAACCGGGATTATTCTATCTACTACACAAGATCCACAAACCTGGTAATCCTGGATGCCCCATCATCTCGGGCATTGACACTCTCACTGAAAGACTGTCTGGATATGTGGACTCTCTCCTCAGATCCTATGTCACCAGCACTCCCAGCTATCTCCGTGACACCACCGACTTCCTGGGAAAACTACAGTGCATTGGTGACCTTCCAGAAAACACCATCCTAGCCACCATGGATGTAGAGGCTCTCTACACAAACATCCCACACAAAGATGGAATACAAGCTGTCAGGAATAGTATCCCTGATGATGCCACAGCACAAGTGGTTGCTGAGCTCTGTGACTTTATCCTCACACACAATTATTTCAAATTCGGTGACAATATATACCTCCAGACCAGTGGCACTGCTATGGGCACCTGTATGATCCCACAGTATGCCAACATCTTGATGGCTGACCTGGAACAATGCTTCCTCAACTCTTGTCCAATCACACCCCTTCTCTATCTACGCTACATTGATGACATCTTCATCATCTGGACCCATGGGAATGAAACTCTGGAAGAATTTCACCATGATTTCAACAGCTTCCACTCCACCATCCACCTCAGCCTGAACCAGTCTACATGGAAGTCCACTTCCTAGACAACACGGTGCAAATTAATGATGGTCACATCAACACCACCCTATACCGAAAACCTACCGACAGCTATGCCTACCTTCATGCCACCAGCTTCCATCCCGGACATACCACACGATCCCTTGTCTACAGCCAAGCACTGAGGTACAATCGTATTTGCTCCAACCCCCCAGACAGAGACCAACACCTACAAGATCTTCACCAAACTTTCTCAAAACTACAATACCCGCACAAGGAAATAAGGACACAGATCAACAGAGCCAGACATGTACCCAGAAGCCTGCTGCTGCAAGACAAGCCCAAGAAAGAAAACAGAACACCACTGGCCATCACCTACAGTCCTCAGTTAAAACCTCTCCAACACATCATCAGTGATCTACAACCCATCCTCAACAATAATCCCTCACTTTCACAGGCCCTGGGAGGAAGGCCAGTCCTGGCACACAGATAACCCGCCAACCTTAAGCAGATTCTCACCAGCAACAGCACATCGTGCCATAATAACTCCAACTCAGGAACACACCATGAAACAAACCTCAATGCCAACTCTGCCCACATATCTACACCAGCAACACCATCACAGGACCTAACCAGATCAGCCACACCATCACTGGTTCATTCACCTGCACATCTGCCAATGTAATGTATGCCATTATATGCCAGCAATGTCCCCCTGCTATGTACATCGGCCAAACTGGACAGTCCCTACGAAAAAGGATAAATGGACACAAATCAGATATCAGGAATGGCAATATACAAAAACCTGTAGGAGAACACTTTTTAATCTCCCTGCACACACAATTACAGATTTTAAAGTCACCATATTACAGCAAAAAAACTTCAAGACCAGACTGCAAAGAGAAATTGCAGAGCTGCAATTCATTTGCAAATTTCATACCATCAGTCTGGGATTGAACAAAGATGTTGAATGGCGTGCTAATTACAAAAGCAGCTTCTCCTCTCTCGGAGTTCACACCTCCAGTTTAGTTGCTAGAGGAATACCTCATCCTCCCTGATTTGAGATAACAAGCTGGTTCAACCTGATTGGACTAACCTTGTGATCTCCTACCTGATTCTTGCCTACTTATTAATACCTGCCCCTGGACACTTCCACTGCTTGCATTCGCTGAAGTGGGTATTAGCCCACGAAAGCTTATGCTTCAATACTTTAGTTAGTCTTTAAGGTGCCACAGGACTCTTTGTTACTTCTGCAATTCCAGACTAATGGCTACCTCTCCTATTTTTTGGTAGGCTTTCCTCCTTAAAACAAAACAAAACAAAACAAACCACCACAACCAATGCCATTTAAAAAACCCAAAACAACAGCAACAAGAAACCCACCCTGATTTTGGAATTATAATAATGGGCTGCTGTAATGTATGTTTAGAGCCAGATACCCTTATTCAATTTGAATAGCACCCTGTTCCACCAATGGTCTCTTTGAAGCCAGTGGGATTCTTTGTTGAGTAAGGTTCGACTCAACATGTTGAGGCCTGGCCTTTAGACATATAACGTATTTTATGGGCTCCTTTCATACTGACTTTGACTAGTACCTGGCTCCAGGGTTCCTTGACAGTGTTCATAGTTCTTACATTTTATCTAATCTTGCCCGTTCCAGAAAAATTCCCTAATCTGTTGCCAAGAAATGAGGTCAAAAACAATGTTTATGTAGGACCTACACTGCTTTATGTCTTGCTATTGCAGACCAAAGTGAGGGTATGTTTATATAGGGAACACAAGTTATCAAAAAAAACCTCTCGGGCCTGGCAAGCTGTACTGTGATTGTGTTGGTGCTACTAGTGCAATAAAAAGGGAATTGAATAGACAATCATGTTAATTTAGAACAGAAACAATGGGGAAAGTAATAAAATAAGTGCATTTGTAAGGAATAACATTTTTTAAGATTTCACGAGGATAGTGAAACACTTTAAAAATGCAAGTATAAATAGTGACCAACTGCCTTTTTTACTGTAATATAAACCAAGAAACTAGGACAGGTTGAGGCCTCTGATTTTTAAAGCTGCTGTGTGCAGATTGCAAGGGTGTGCCTACATTGAGAAGATCGAAGGATTGAGGCCTTGTACTGGATATGGTACTTTTCTCTAAGCTGCACCAACATTATTCTGATAGGCGCAGTATAAATGATTGTACTAATAATAGCTTAGGACATTGCTGTCTTCTCCTTTTTGACATGTAAGAATAGTTTTGTGATAGCCTTAATTTAGTGTTTCCTGGATTTGTTGTTCTAGATCACGTTGTAACTAGAGCCAGTCAGAAAAAAATTGATTAACCATTTTGTTTGATGAATAACGCTGTTTCCTCAACATGTATCCATTTTGAGAAAGTGTTCCATGGGAAAATTTCTGAGGTGCCGGGTGAATGGCCTCTGTAGTCGCTAAGAGAAAGAGAGGAATAGAAAACCTGACCTTTTTGAAACAATTTCAATTCAAAAAAACATTTGAAAGTGTTTTTTTGTTCCCGTGTAGAATGTAAACAAATTTTGAAGTGTTGCAAAATAAACTTAATTCTCCAGCCAGCTCTAATTTAATTATTTAAATATGCCTTTTAGTCCATCTCTTTTGTGTAAAAAGTAAATGGATTAATTAATCTATATCCTAATTTTTTTGAGCTCAGGCTAGATAAGGAACATGCTGTCATGATGCCAATTGTCAATCCATAAAAATGACAAAAATCTATGTATTGGGAAATCTCAGCAATAGCAAATGAGCATCACAGAGCATAATAAAGAGCAAATGGTCATCAAAAATTACTTCCAAAGATAGCTTCAGAAATTAAAGTTTGCATCATACCTTTAGAATTTTGAAAATAACACATCAGATACAGCAGTATTGTTGATTTTTCCTTCTCATATATTTGAGAAAGGCAATTTCTTGTTATTCAGAAGGAGAGAGAGATTATAACTTTAAATGGGTTCCCATTGGATGTGCATTAGGCACTTTGATCTATGAGTGATGCATATGCCTGTGCTACAATGTAAAAGTTTACCATGGTAGTACTAAAGAATGTTGAAAGGACTTTTGTCTTGCAACTTGCAACTTCCTGTGTGCTATTATGTTTCCTGAGCCTGTTAATAATAGGTGAGAAGAGAAAGGAAGTAACCAAAATAATGAACACCAGAAAAATCCTCAAAAGTTTGGCCAAAGTCATTCAGTAACTGAATAGCTCAAAACGCTTAGCTTTCTATTGTTAAATTTGATGTTTATACCAGCACATTTCACATTCTACTCTCATCAGTCATCATTTGTAATGAAGTGCATTCTGTGCAATTTATTGGATTGTGAAATACATTTTCTAGACAATTTTGTTCTTGCGGATCTTCTGAGATTCAACAGAATAAAAAATGATGAATTAAAACCATAATTTACTGCTTTGGTCATTCAGAATACTAGTCTACTTTCTCAAAGGCAGTATGAGTATGTGCATGTATATCCTCATGCAAAACTACTAACATGCAGTTCTGACTTTTATGTTGGAAGAAACCGAATACTAGATTTCTGCTAATCAAGAGGCCTCTGGGTGTGTGTGAATGCATGTGGACACAGAGGGGATGGTTACACTAGAGATTATAGTGTGTTTGTTTGTAGCGCTTCCTAATTTAGCGCAATTGGTATCGCGCTAGAGCCTGTGCACATTTAAACCCTGTAGCGCTAAAGAATGCACACGTTAGCAGCGGTTCTGGCGGCAGTGACAGTAGCGTGATAGGACAGGTATCCCAGCATTCAGCTAGGTCAGGGTTTCTCTGGGGTTGCGACCCCCCAGGGGGTCGCGGAGCACTCCCCGGGGGGAGCACTCCCACAGATGGGCTCCGGGCTACGTGCCGGCCCCCAGTCCCTGCCACGGGCGGGCTGCCCGCCGCTCCCTGGGTCCCGGTCCTGCCGCAGGCGGGCTGCCCGCTGCTCCCCGGCTCCCTGTCCTGCCGCAGGCGGGCTGCCCGCTGCTTCCTGGCTCCGCATCCTCGCCGCGGGCGGGCTGCCGGGTTCGCCCCGTCCCCGCAGCAGGCGGGCTGGGGGCCGGTGCGCAGCCGGCAGCCCCCCCACGGCGGGGACAGGGGACCGGGGAGAACCCGGCAGCCCGCCCGCGGCGGGGATGGGGGACGGGGAGCCGGGGAGCAGCGGGCAGCCTGCCCGCGGCGAGGACGGGGAGCCGGGGAGCAGCGGGCAGTGCGCCCGCTGCGAGGACGGGGAGCCGGGGAGCAGAGGGCAACCCACCCACGGTGGGGACTGGGGCCGGGGCGCAGGGGGTCAGTTTTTTTTGTTTTGTTTTTTTTAAAAAAAAAAATCGGAGAACCCCTGCCTTATCGCGTAATAAGTGAATAGACTGGTCCTAACACGCTACAGGGAACACGCAAAACGCCTTTTGACTCTCGGAGAGGTGGTTTTATAGTTGCGCTTTAAACGGTGACTTATTGCGCATGTTACTTGCAAGTGTGTAGGGTTAGATAATTAGAGCGCTCCTGGAGGGTTTTAGCGCTACAAAGCGGCAGTCTAACCATGCTCAGAGAGAGAGAGAGTCCTTTATATAATATCACATATTTCAACTAAGGCAATAATTATTTTTATACAATATTGACGTTTGAAGTCACAGTTTTGAAAAAAATTAGTCTATAGAATGAATATATATATATTGCTTCAGAAACTTGACAATCGAATGCATGTTTCAAAGCCTTTCTGCCTTTAAGCTTTATTTTATTCTTGTGTATAAACCTTTCGTTCTAGATGGTTTTATTTTAAAAATGGGAGATATTTTATTTTTAAAATATGTTTTGTAATCATGATATTTGGGTTTTCACTTTTTTTTTTTTTTTTTTTAAGTGGAGCTTTTTTGCCTTCAAGCAAAGTGGACTAAAAGTGACACTGATGACAGTGAATGTGGGCTGTTCATTTTGTTACAATTTTCCTTTTTACATTTACATTTTATTTTTTAAGTTTATTTGTAGGAGTTGTCTGTAAGAAAAAAAGTTTATTTTGCATGATGGTTAAAAGAATGTGCAAGCAAGTTATATTGAATTCCAGCACTGGTCAGAGAATGGTGCAGAGGAGAACTTCTTTGTTTTGTGGTTTGAATAAAATATAAACGTAGGTATTGTACTTTGGGAGATGGAACAAGGAAAATTGTCTAATTGAGGGGTGAATGACTTCCTCTATTTTCTTTTCACCAAGCCCGTTGTATATGTAAATTTTAAAATTAAAAATGAAACTCCAAAACAACACATTCTGCCGAAAACTTCTTTGTCGAAATGTATGACAATAAAAAACCCCAACATATTTCAGTATGGCAAGTAGTTCCAAGAGTAAACAGGTTTTATTTTGTTTTGTTCGATACTTCAACACTGAAATGATGTGATCTTCAAAGGCACATCTGGGAAGCTTTAATGTTTCCTTTTCCAGTGAGACATTCATATCTAATTTTCATAAACAGGACTGCCAGCTGAGAAATTGGGCAGGGAGAGGCACTTAGGTAGTTATTCCCATTTGACAGCAGAATGTGTCTCTCAAACTGGAAATCATATTTGATACCTCCTAGTCCTGGCACAGTTTACAGTTAAGCTTTGTATGTTACAGCCAGTGTGGTGACTGCATCAGAGAACTGCAATTTTTTTTTCTTTAAAATGTCCAGAAAGCCTCTGATAAAGTCCTCCTTTTAGTACCAGGATCTAGTTAAGTATCAGTTCAGATACAAAGCAGTGCCTATGGCTAAATAAAGAAGTGCACACACATACCTTGCAGGCAGTGTAAAAAAAAAAAGTCTTTCTTCTTTTCTATATATTTTGTATTGCAGCCCAATATGCAATCAGCTAGTGCGACAGATTGAACTTTTGAGAGTTGTGGATCAGTCGTAAGGTTACCAAGAGTATTGCTTCCCTTCCAATACATTGGGAATTTCAGAGTGCAAGAACTCTAGTGCTCATGCTTCCACTAATGTATAGTGGTCAAGTGTTAAGGCCCTGTCTACATGAGAAAATTGTGCTGGTTTAACTTAAGTTATTTTTAAAATTGATTTAGGCCATGTCTACATTACAAAGGCTCAGCGATAGCACTGAGGCACTCAGGGATGTGGATTTTTCAGATCCCAAAGTGCTGTAGCTACGTCAATCTAAGTTTTAAGTGTAGACCATGCGTCATTTAAAAGTGGTGTAAAACCATATGTGGACACGCTTAATTTGGCTTTAAGTGACGAAGAGTCCTGTGGCACCTTAAAGACTAACTAAAGTATTGAAGCGTCTGGCTCTGTTGATCTGTGTCCTTATTTCTGTCTGGGGGGTTGGAGCAAATACGTTTGTACCTCAGTGCTTGGCTGTAAACAATGGATCGTGTGGTATGACCGGGATGGAAGCTGGTGGCATGAAGGTAGGCATAGCTCTCCGTAGGTTTTCGGTATAGGGTGGTGTTGATGTGGCCATCATTAATTTGCACCGTGGTCTAGGAAGTGGACCTCCCATGTAGACTGGTCCAGCCTGAGGTGGATGGTGGGGTGAAAGCAGTTGAAATGGTGGAATTCTTCCAGTTTCTTTCTCATGGGTCCAGATGATGAAGATGTCATCAATGTAGCATAGGTAGAGAAGGAGTGTGAGTGGACGAGAGTTGAGGAAGTGTTGTTCCAGGTCATCCATAAAGATGGCATACTGTGGGGCCATGCAGGTGCCCATAGCAGTACTGCTGGTCTGGAGGCATATATTGTCACCAAATTTGAAATAATTATGTGTGAGGATAAAGTCACAGAGCTCAGCAACCACTTGTGCTGTGGCATCATCAGGGATACTATTCCGGACAGCTTGTATTCCATCTCAGTGTGGGATGTTTGTGTAGAGGTTTGTTCACACCTCCAGTTCAGCTGCTAGAGGAATACCTCATCCTCCCTGATTAGAGATAACAAGCTGGTTCAGCCTTATTGGACTAACGTTGCTATCTCTAACCTGGTTCTTGCCTACTTATTTATACCTGCCCCTGGATACTTCCACTGCATGGATCTGACAAAGTGGGTATTAGCCCACTAAATCTGATGCTTCAATACTTTAATTAATCTTTAAGGGGCCACAGGACTCTTTGTCACTTCTGCAATTCCAGACTAACATGGTTACCTCTCTGATTCTTAATTTAGCTTGAGTGTCTTATTTCAGTTTATTTTAAACCAATTCCTAACTGACTTAAGCTACACTGAAATAAGCCACTGTTAAACCAAAATAAGCATGTCCACAAAGGAGTTCGTACCAGCTTTAATTAAATCAGTTTAAAATGACCCTTTTTGTTAAATCACTACTATTCTCTGTGTAGAGAAGCCCCTTAGCATAATTGGCTGAAACATAGATCCTGTAGCAATACTGACTGCCTAAGAATCTGCTAAAATAGTTAGTTACAGTTCTGTACAACGTTATCTGGATTTGTGTTTGCCTCTGCATTTATAACGTAAAGGGTAAAAATAATTTTGACCAAGTTTTTTATACTGTAGCCAAATGTTACTGCCTTTGTGGCACAGGATGCACCCCAAGAGCACTGAATCTACTGATTGATTACATTACATTACGTTTACTTATTATAGCGGTTTTGATGCAAATTACTAGGGAAGGATAACAGAAGTCTACAAAAAGTAACAATATTCAGCACAAGGTCTCCAGGAATGAGAATACTTGGCCATGGAGGTAAACAAGTCAGCAGCTGGTGGTCATGAATAAGAATAGAACCAGGCTTATGATGATGGCTACCATGATTCCAAGACTTTACAGTCCTCCCAGGGTTCTCGTATGCATGTGTTTTATATGCTGAAATATTTTTTCTTGGTAGTTTTAGCAGCAGTTGAAAAATGATTAGGTTTCCTACTGAAAACCATAAAAATGGGAAAGTTAACAAAGGGATCAGGTGGACTTAAATGACATACTAAAGAGTTGGAAAAAACAAACAAAAAAAGATAGTTGTATGATTAGAATCTATGAAGACTGAAGTCTCTTTTACCCATATTTACTATGGGTAAACAATTTACATATTTACTATGGTAGGACAAGAGAAGACTCGAGTATATAGCAACTGCTGCACACTTACCACTTGAAGCAATTACAAACCTCAAAAGTTGTATTAGAACGTAATGTGTTTAGCTGTTTTTAATGCAATTTAGCAGATGGAGTCAGTGCCATGTTTCTAGCCTGCCATAAACTACCAGAGAGTGCTCCATGGACTGAAAAGAGGATCACTTTAAGGTGTCAAATTGGACACCCAAAAACAGAGGCACCTAAAATTCCCAGGGGAACTTTTTAAAGTCTTGGCTTTATTGATGCCTTTTCCAAGTCTGACTTTTTTAGTGCAGTTGAATATTTGATGATGTAATAGAAATGTTAAACCATGGTCTGTTGAGGAAAGAGGAAGCTAATTCTCGCCTTCAGATTAGTATACATGATGGATTGATTTCACTGTACTCTTTGATTGAAAATCCATTCATTCAGGTAATAAGTAAAATTGCATCAACTTTGTACATATTGAATAGACCTGTTGCACTGTTTATTTTTATTTTCTTTGCTGGATTCAAGCAAATCTCTCAGGCACGTTTGTCTGGTGATTAAAGTAGCAGGAAACCTTGCATAATGTGGTTGTTGCCAGCAGTTTACTGTTGAGAGAACCTTGCATGATCTAATTAAGATAATATGTGAAGCTGCTGCTGTGAGTGAGCCAGAATAACTGTTTTTGTTATATTGCTACTTGGGAGCATGCACAAGGGGATGGCAAGCAAGGACACAGACCCCCCAGAAAATCTCTGTGTGTCCTTGCAGCCCAGGAGGAAGCAGCAGGGTGGCTGGCTGCCAGCTGAGCTCCTTGTCCCTCCAGCCCTACAGCTGCAGCTGTGGGGAGGGGGCATGTCAAGCGAACCTTTCATTTGTGTGTATTTAGCATGTCCTTTCAAACGTGGTCAAATTTAAATTCTCTGCAATGAAGAAGCCTCATGTGAAACTCTGTGAGGTGGTTTGAACATTAACCAGACATTCCAGCTGGTTTTGCATATTCTTAATGTCACAAGTTGGAACATGGCCCTGTTTTGTAGCATGCTCTGCTGTCAGTATCACTGCTTAATAATACAAGGAGACTGATACCACACCCAGGAGCTAGGAAAGACTGAAGCATTACTCAGGCTGAAAAGCTATCTTGGTGTGCTCTTAGCCAAATGTCTTTTGCTACTTGTCAACATCATTTGGTTAAATGCCCAGTGCTTCCTTTTGCTTCCTTAAGTGCACGCTTTACTTTGATGACTAAGGAATCATCAATCTCAAATGGGAAGAATTGTCTTGTTGTGAGGGAATATAAAAGTTTAAGATCCTCTCAGAGGAGAGCTTTGGGATGCCACGATCATCTTTGGAGGAGTATGGCTGCAGATCTATGGCTTTCATTTCTGCCATTCTCTAGTTTATATATGCTGTGGAGGGATGTTTTTGACTTGGATGATCTTGGATGTTAGATGATTTAGCTGCCTTTGGGAAAATCTTGGGTAAATGAAGTTATCTTTTCCTTGCCTTTGGTGAGCTCCTTGCCTGATGTTGAGGCACATATTAGTATAGGAATAGTGGTGATATTACTTATTCCAATACCACAGCACAATAGAGGTACAATAAATGCTGTTGAACTGTGACATTTACTACTTTGGATTTCCTTCTGTTTCCTCACCCCATTCTCCCAAAGTACCACATTTAGGCTGGAGTTTAGGAAAGGTCTGAGAGTATAAATTTTAAGATAATTTCTTGACATTTACAAGATGGCTCAATCCAGAATCTCTTGTCTATCTGGAAGCAATTCATAAATAAAAGTATTCACACTAGAAATATAACTCTAATTAGTGTTGTTCATATTCAGTCAGTGAACAGACCACAGTACCATTTGACCTTTAAGTCTTATTATAAGAGAACACTGCTGATTGGGATTTGAAATATCTATATTTGAAGTGAACTAGTCATTAACAATCTGCAGAAGAAGCACTCTACACAAATTATTTGGTGAATAAATTCAGTAACAAATACATTTGAGAAAATCGTACTCACAGACAGCGCTTGAACAAAAAGAGGCTGTAGTTGCTCAATAAACTGTTCTCTCTGAATTATTAATAAAACAATAGGAGCTGGAGATCATGAATAACAGCCATATAAAATAAAAAAATTAAAACATTGGGAAATTATTTGCAGACCCATTAACATGGTGAAGTGAAGAAAATATGAAATTACTAGATGATGACGTAAGAATTTACATCCAATACTTATCTGTTCTCCAAGAGGATTCTGCGGACTTCACTGGGAATTTTGCAAGCACAAAGGATGAAGGAGCTGCCTGAATATATGTGAAGAGCACTACAGGAATATAGGGAGGGGAAATTTTATTCTAAGGACACTGGGGGACACTCCCACTCTTAAGCCTGCTCTGTGCACAGATTTTGTACTGGCATAACCATTTAAATTAAGGGTATGATATTTTACTGGAGTAGTTATACCGGTAAAAACCCTAATATGGAAGCAGCTATACTTGTGTAAAGGTGTCTTATGCCATGATATTTTATCCCCTTTAGTACAATAGCTATATTAATGGGGTTTGTACCACTTTAACTTCACTGATACAGTGAAAGGGGTGAATCTTTTGCATGTAGTCATCTTTATAAAAGCGATCTTATTCTCCAGTTGGAACAGTCATGACCTGTACTGGGACAGGACTTGAACAGTCTCAGCTGAAAGACAGACTCAGAGTAAACTGTCTGGCACTCAATTTATCTAACCTTATGGCATTTGAATTTTGTGGCTCCATGGAATCTAGCTATTTCCAAACCGAGACACTGCGGTAATTCTCATCTGCTCTAACCTGGTTTTTCAAAACAAACAAACAAACAAATCTCCAAGACCCCTGCACTTAAAAACATATAACACTTTCAAGGGTACTGCACAAAACATTGAAGGTAAAAAAGATTGGATAATATTATATTATTTCTTTAAACAATATTTTTCATGTCTGAATCATACATTTGTTTTCATGCTGTTTTCTGTCACAGCAACTACTTCATTATTTTTCTCACATGAGCTGCCAAAGATTAGTCATTAGCAGGACGTTAGAAGCAACGCTTCTGTTCCCAAGAGCTCAGGGGTCTGTTCCAGTTGTCTTGTGGTGGTGTTTGGGTCGGTGCTTTTGTTGTGGCTCTCTGGAGATGGGCTCCCAGAGTTTGGCTGATGTTTGTTTTTACGACTAGAGAGGATTTAAAAAAAAAAAAAAAAGTCCCCAGAATTCCTGTTGTTGTGAGACAGCAGACACATCTGCTGAAGAGATGAGGGCGATGCTGAACCAAGTGCAACAGCGGGGAGCTCACAGTTCCTCCTCCTCACACCACTCGATGTGAACCTGCTGCAGCACAAGGGCTGGCATCACACCAGAGAAGTCCCGGGGGAAATATGTCTTAATTCAGCCAGCCAAAAAAACCTTACACAAAAACGTTAAAATAGAATAAGTATTTGATATATTTTTTTTTGTGTGGATTAATTCACTTCCTCTGCTCCAAATTCAGTTCGTAAGGGGCATCAGCAGATTTGTATTTTGTTTTGTGTTTGTTTTGCTTTTTTAAAGAAAAAAATATTTCTGCAAGCTGCTATACTTAATCTGTAACCAGTAGTGCACAAATGTCAAGACTGGTAGAGAAAAATTAGAAAGTGAAATTTACTCCACGTGTCTTGGTGACTGATATAAATTTAATTAATTAATTATTTTTTTTAAAAGAGAGAAGGATGAAGGCAGCAAGCTGGAGTTAAAAACAAACAAGCAACTCTTCCTTTCCCCAACTGTTTGTAGATTGCACCCTACCGTAACCAGTCCACGCTTGTAGTGTTCTCGTTATTTGTAATTGGGTGCATGCAGAATGCACGTTTCTGAGTGGCTCAAGGGACTGGATGGGGATGTAATTCTTGGACACACAAGATGCTTAATGATCCTTTTGGAAAGATGCTGAATAAATTAACATGATTTACTATTCATTTATTATTGCTGGAAGGCAGGGTTGTTTTTTTTTTATGTGAAATGTACAACGATCTGGATTCCTTGCAGACTGAGAACTGCCCATGAGAGAAGAACAAATCTATACAAGATTAGAAATACTGTAAACAAATATTAGATCTAACAGAAAAGATTTACAAAATTAGGTGAAAGTTTTAAGTTCCCACCGTCCAAGGTCAAATTGTTGGCCTCCCCAGCTTCAGCACATCCTTTCATTGTACTGATTTAATAAGGCTTGATTCTTTTTACAGACCAAGACCAAAGAGTCCACACAGCCACTGTTTTGCCCACACACTGCCTCCGATTCCACTCTTCGGGGGCAGTGACTAGTGGATATGAGTAGACACTGATACGCTACTCCCAATCCATAGCCTGGGACACTCGCAGTCCCCTGCATGCAATTGTGTAGGACCACATGAAGCTGAGGTCCGAGCTATGCAAGGATGTTGTGGTCTTTTTAGCACTTGCCCCTATCGCTCAGATGAGCAGGAGAGTCACTCTAGTTCCATTGTGCATGGGGTCCTTCAAACTGTGGATGAAGAGGCAGGCTTTATTTTTTTTCTTTCCCAATCTAGGAAATTTTTGGCCCTGGTAAATGTTGAAAGTATTTGATCTTTAGCTCTGCCATGCTGCTAAACATAAATTATTTCAATCTGAAGTCAGCTGAGGCCTCCTGCAGAGTCACTGACCAGGGCAATTACAATGAACCATCAGCTAAGGAAGTGGTTACATTCTAAATACTTGCACATGGATGAGCTGAAGATTATGATGTTGGCTTTGAATTGACCGCTCCATTGCACAAACCCCTGAGCTGTTGCTTTTCCCCCCTTCTTTCTAATGGGCGGTTATTGTAGTCATCTTTACAGACTTTGCTTAGCAAAGGACATGATTTCACTTGTGATCAAAAATGTGTTTGCAAGCCTATGATTTGAAAACACATACGAGTAAAAATTGCAGCCCTTGCAGTCTTAGCTTTAAAAATAACTGATGTAAGTTTTGATTTCCGACTGGTGTGGTGACTTTTCCCTAGCGGTGTATTAAAGATTTTGGTGCACGAGTTAGGAATCCGTTGAAGAGCTTGTCTCAGCCTATCATTTCATGTCAATTTTGCTTACCCCCTTTCATATGCAATTAGAGGTCCAATTCATTAGAAGAGTTTTGACTTTAGGAGATAAAGGCAAAATGCAAAGAACACTGATGTTGCGCTTCTTTGTAGAAGTTGCCCACTGAATGCATCCAGGTTTATGGCCAACTAGGATGTGGCCATAAGCTTAGCACAGCTATTACCTACCACCACAGTTGAAATTTCAGTGAGTGCTGTTGCTGGCAGATTTTCAACGGTAGGAAAATGTAAGGTTTGATGGATTCTTAGGAACAACACTGATTTGTCAGATGGCCGTCGGATAGGGCACTTACATATCATTATATATAAAGCCTGCTACTGTACTCCTTAGTCAGAACTCCAGTTCCTCTCACATACGTTTGTACTTTTTTTTCAGAAGTCCTATGTGGCAACTCTAGTGCTTTTCAGGTCTTTCAGGTGTCTTTCCTCATATCCTGAAGCCAGGGGAAGGTTCACCTGAGTACCGTGCTTGATTAAAACATGCACACCTTGTCTTGTGCTATTGATTCTGTGCAGGGACATTGCAAAACAGACCTTGGCTTCTTACAGTGTAATGGGGCGCAGAATGGGAGATGCAGGAAGAGAAACGGAATATCCAAATTATTTCATTTTAAAACAGAAATGTAACTTTTTGTTAAAAACTGTTTATTGTTGAACTTTCCTCCCATGGCAGATGAAAATATCTGTCACACTTTCTCCATAAAGAGGATCAGCTGGTTTAGGAAAAGGGAAGGACATTTCTCATTTCAGGGACACTATCTCTGGAACAACCTCCCTCGCTGTCTAGCTGACACCCCCTGTAGCTGTCTTGAAAGCACAAAGCAAGGCCTTTCTGGTCAGATCCGTTCCTTCTTCACTATTTTGGCTGCAGTTTTCCCATACATAGACTTTGCTGTTAAGAAGCTCCTCCTCTGCCTCTCCCACCATTCCATTTTTAGGTGACTGGGCCCACTAATCTCCCCTACTCTCCAGTAGCTGGCCAGGGACTGATTAACTTACATACGTTAAAGAGTTTAAAGCAAAGCTTCTTCCCTTTTGATTTGATATAACTGGCCATTCTGCCCAGTTATATTTTAATTTCTATATTAAAAGCTTCCATTTTCTCAGATGTCTTATTTAGGTACTTTATTAATGTGCCTTTTATTTATTGCTGTAATTTATTAATAGAATAATAAAACAAATAGCGGCCTATGTTCTGTACATTGGAATAAAGCAACAAGAAATCAAAAGGGAAGAAGCTTTGCTTTAAACTCTTTAATGTATGTAAGTCAATCAGTCTCTGGCCAGCTACTGGAGAGTAGGGGAGATTAGTGGGCCCAGCCTGCTACTTCCTTACTCTCAAACTTTTGTGCTGGTGATCCCTTTCGCACAGCAACCCTCTGAGTTTGACCTCCCCTTATAAATTAAAGCCATTTCTTTATATTTAACACCATTCTAAATGCTGGAGGTGAAGCAGTGTTTGGGGTGGAGGTTGACAGCTCGTGACCTCTCACGTAATAACCTTTTGACCTCCAAGGTTGAGACCAGTTTGAGAACCCTTGCTCTACTGGATTTGACCCTTTTTAATATTAGGCTTTTTCCTTTGTGAACCACCTAGCCTGTCCCCAGCATGTCCACTCCTTTGCCTTCCCATGAATTGCATGGTAAGAAGCCTCTGCATAAGCTTTGTGAGCTCTTTGCTGCCTGAGGCAGTGGAAACACAGAAGAGAGTTGCCAATTCTTGCAATTTTATTACAAGTGTAATGCTATTTGGTGTGGTTCTTAAAGCCCTAGCTCCTGGAAGCCAGTGATTCAATGGGAATCTGGGGTTTTTTTGTTTGTTTTTTAAGTAAGTTTCTAGCCCTCGTGGGAGTGGAGAAAAGTCAGAAAATGTAAACTGAATGGGCCCTAATGGCTGAGAAATCAGAAGGAAAATAAAAAGAAGGCAACAATTTAAAAAAAACTCATGGTTTTGAACAATATTACAGTATTGTAATTACAGTATTTTAATACAGTACAATCATGACTTTTGAACAATATTACGGTATTTCTGCAGGGCTTGAGCCTTTACAGACCTGGGAGCTGATTTGTCCCAGTGTGTTTATTAGATACCGGGTGCATTTACTGGATTCCAACATGCAGTTTTCACATTTCATCAAATGAGAGAATCGCACTTCTACTTTTCTGTCCTCCCCCTGTTGGCTAGATTATTCACAAGCCACCTTCTAATTCAATGGTGAGTACTGTGCCTCCCAGAGCCTTATCACAATGGAACATAAGAAAGACCATATTGGGTCAGACCAATGGTCCATCTAGTGCAGGGATGGGCAAACCTTTTGGCCCGAGGGCCACATCGGGTTTGCGAAATTATATTGAGGGCCGAGTAGGGAAAGCCCCGCCCCCAATCCAGCCCCCTCCCATGTCCAGCCCTCTCCTATGTCCTACCCTCTGAGAATCCCTGACCCATCCAACCCCGCCATCTTTTCCCTGACTGCCCCTTCCACAGACACCTAACCACCCCCAGCACCCCACCCCCACCCAATTCCCCTGTTTCCTGAATGCCCCAACCCCTATCCACCTTCCCACCCCCTAACCACCATCCCAGAACGGCACCCCCATCCAACCCATCCTGCTCCTTGACTGCCACCTTTAAAGCCCCCCCCCCCCAACCACCACCCTGGACCCCCCATCCCCTCTTACCATAGCTCCTGGGGGGAGGGGAGCATGCAGCCCCAACCCCCAGGGCTTTGCCCGCACTGGGCGGCTCTGGGGGAAAGGGGAGTGCACAGCCCTGGCCCCCAGAGTGCTCTCCGCGCGACACGGCTCCGGGGAGGGGCCAGCGCGCAGCCCCGGCCCCCAGAGCGCTCACCATGCGGCGCGGCTCCGGGGAAGGGGCCAGCGTGCAGCCCCAGCCTCCAGAGCACTACCCCTGCCGTGCGGCTCGGGAGGGGGCGCAGCCCCGGCCCGCTGCGGGACTCCAGGGGAGGGGCCGGGGCAGCATCCCGCCACCGGCCGGATGGGACAGTCTCCGGCCCATGGGCCGTAGTTTGCCCACCTCTGATCTAGTGCAATATCCTATCCTCCTATAGTGGCCGATGCCAGATGCGTCAGAGGGAATGAACAATACAGGTCATCATCAAGTTTGTTTTATGGCTAATATGCAAACTGAAAAGTCCATGTAAATTCTGGATATCTTGGAAAGCAATGAGTAGTAAAATAACGTTCCTGTGGTATCCACTTTTCTTGAATCCATTTTTGTTTACGTTTTGTAGCTGCTTGGTGTCACAGTGATGGACTAGTGTGTATCTTCCAAAATGCTTCTACTCAAAATTCTGCCTTTTGATAGAAAAATATACAAGAGCATGAGTTAGTGTGCCTGCGTAGTTTGACTGGTTCTAGCAGTAGTTGCTGGCAGGTCTTCTGGAATAACACACTGGATACAATAATAGTCTGCAGTAACTAAAACATTGGTGATTCAGTGACTTGATATCTAGCATCTGTAAGCTGATAATATTGCCATGAGAAAAAAAGATAATTGTATTGTCTCTGAAAAGAAGAATGCACTTACTGGTTTTTTTCCCATTTTGTTCTTTTGATTGAAACTGTCATGTGCTTGGTGGCTACCCCAGGTCTGTGAGTAAGAAACTCCAGAGAACATTAGTACTCTGACATGCAGAACACTTTCTAATGATGGCTCAGACGGCAGCTCAGCTTTTGACATGGATGTGCTGTTCACTAGAACACGGGCTAGCAAACAAATATAAAGGAGAGATCTTTTCAGTGCAATGCCAGACTTTTTATTTTCTTGTTCCAGCAGTTTTTCTTTTGTAACTCTGTTCAAACAAACAAAAAAAGTTGAGCCTAGTCATGTTCTGAAAACAGCTTGGGTATAAACCTGACGTAATACTTATAAATGTACCTTATATTGATGAAGGTTTTAGGTCAGGAACCAGGGTACTCTGTGAACACAAAGTTTGCATGGTCTCATCTGGCGATGTCAAGTCCCAGGACTATCAGAACTTTCATTTAACGTGTTCTTACGTTTCCTACTGTGAGAAAGGATGACAGCTCATTTTGTTTGCCTCATGAACAAATACAAAAGCTGGATTTCTTTCTCCTTTTTTTCACAACTGGGATGCAAGCTCTGTTATGGAGCGACGCTGATTAATTCCAGCTGCTTCATTTGAAACTAGGGATGGGCCCAAATAAAAAACCATGGATTAAAACTCTACCAAACTTTGGGCAGTGGGGTTGGTGGATTGGTACCTGAACCCAGATCTTAATTTTGCAACTGGCCTATATCCCTGCAAGGGCCTATCCAAACCCTGAACTTGAACACCCCTGAGTTTTGAGAAATTCAGAGCTGAGTGAGTTTTGTGGCTCAGGCCCCTCTTTGATTGAAATTACAGTGTCTGTGTGTAATTGTGTGTGTTTATCTAATCTGTATAGCGTGAATACACCACTATAACTTTTTCATGACAATACTGCATGCCAGAGGTTTCCAAAGAGAACTGATATATCTGTGGCAGTTTCAGGCACCAAAAAAGTGCTGAACATGCAGTAGAGCTCTGTACTGTTGATACAAGAATTGCACTGTTGCTCAGAGAGGAGAATTAGTCCCCCTTTCACACACCCCAAAGAAAAGTCTTGTATAGGTTGGATTGATATGTCTAAATATGGTGAGAGATTAAAGAGAACGGCTTTAGAAAAAGCAGCTCTCAAGACCAATCTGATTTAGTTTATATATCCCTTCCCAAAAGGAAGGAGAAAAAATACTTGCAAGAGTTACTTGAATAGGTTCTGTGAACTTGATACTGTGCAAAAGCCAGGGTGACGGGGAGGATTAAATGTTCAACAAACATTTAGATAACATAAAGTACATCAACAAATCTATCTTGAACCCTGATGGTGTTGTGTACTTTATTTTGTTTTTCCACATAATCTGAATTCTAAATACTTTGTACTAAATAAATATATTACTGTGAGCGTGAAATTCTTTCTTCCAGCTTTGCTGACAGGTAGTTGTTGATATTTTCATGGCCTGCTGCCAACCAGCCCACACACCTTACACTGAAGGAGCCAGATTCATCTATAGTGTAATTTACATCCAGGATGAATTTGGCTCAGGGAATCTGACTCAGTCCAATAAGTTTCTGGTGCTGTTAAACTAAAACATATAGTACAACACTTGGCTCCATAGCTGTTACACTGGAATCTGCTATTTTATCTAAAATAAACAAAAACTTTTAATGTTTGAATGGTCTTATTGCAAAAAAATAAAAAATAAATCCAAGTTTGTCTGATTTGAGTTAATAGGAGAGATTCGGAAGATGGATCATTGCATTCAAGTGTCCATTACAATTTTTTTTTATCAGCTAGATATCTGCATATGCTTTTCTCAAATGATCTATCCATGGTAAGGGAGCAAATTCCATTATGTGGACCCTGGTTAGCATTTGATTTCAATTTTAAAACGCGATCTGGCTTTGGATATTTCTGCAGCTCCAGTCATCTCTCTTTGAGATTAAATTCAGCATTGAAAAAGACTGTGTAATAAATACACGTCTGTAACATTAATAGTGAGTGGACTGTGTTTAGTATTCCACAAGCCAATATTTCTTTCCACAATGATACTTTTAATCTTATTTTCTTTAGTGATTCCTTTTCTGCCATTTCCATTTTGCAATAATAATAGCACAGACTTCACAGAAAAGCTATGTATCTTTGAAAGAAACGTGTTTTGCAATGCAGAAATTACAGCTGGCATGGAAGTCACTTAGAATTATTGGTTTTATGGATAGCTTGGTTGGTTTGACATTTCTTCTTTTTTAAAGAGGGCCCTGATTACTCTTTATTTTTGCCCATGATGTTTTATGCTCATCTGTAATTTTCAGCCCACCAGACAGTGGGCCAGCTGGATTCATCTTTTAAAGCAATTTTCTTTCATCTCTTTTTAAAATGACTTTTCATCTCCCCTTAATTTCTTTGTTGTTAAACTAATTGTGCTTGACACACCTTTCCTGAGCTATATCACAGAAATCTAATCATTTGGAAGCATCATCTTTTAATTCAGTATTACTCTTTACTCCCTTTGGGATCCCTCAGGCAAACTCCTGATTGATGTTCCCTCTGTGTGGACAAAGTCAACCATTTTTCCTGAACTGGAAATTCCAGTTTGTTGTAGGGATCATTTTCAAGAGCTGGTTCTCTGAAAAATAACTTTTCAAAAGAAAGCCTAACTGCAATGTAACTTACATATTTTGTCCTGATTATCTCTTCTTGTATAGCTCTCCCAGACTGCTTCATCATTCTGGGGGTTGTCTCTCCCATATATTCCTTGCTTGTATTTACCATGCTTCTTTTTCACTGATTTCCTTGTCCCCTTATTTAGCTTGCATGTGCCATCCTGCCATGCTGCGGCTAAATTTTTAAGTTGTTGTCCCAAACACACCACAATCTGCACATAGTACTCACACTGATATCAGTAGGAGCTCCACCACACACACCAATATATGGCCTACCGTATTTTTCGCCCTATAAGACGCACTTTTTCTTCCCCAAAACGGGGGGGGGGGGGAAAGTTGCTGCGTCTTATAGGGCGAATATACCTATTCGCCCCATCACAAAAAAAAAAAAAAAAAAAAACAGTGCGTGCACCCCGGTTCCCCCCCTCCCCGCCGCGGGCGGGCTGCCGGGGGCGCCCCGGTTCCCCCCTCCCCGCCGCGGGCGGGCTGCCGGCGGCGCCCTGGTTCCCCCCTCCCCGCCGCGGGCGGGCTGCCGGGGGCGCCCCGGTTCCTCCCTCCCCGCCGCCACTCAGCTCTCTGCCCCTCCCCACCTCCGACGGACCCGAGTTGGGTTTGGTCAGAGGATAAGTGAGGTGTGGGTGTCGGGTTTATTTGTGGTGGTAGGTAGGGGTGTCGGGTTTGGTTGGGGGGGAAAGTGAGGTGGGAGTGTCAGGTTTGGTCTACGGGGGGTGAGGTGTGGGTGTTGGTCAGGGGGTGTTGGGGTTGGTAGGGGGAGACATGGGGGTGTTGGGATTGGGTGCGGGGGGGTGAAAATGTGAGTCGGGGTTGGTCGAGGGGTAAGTGCGGTGGGGGTGTCAGGTTGGTCGGGGGGGTGAGGTGGGGTGTCAGGTTTGCTCTCTGCCCCCTCCCCCCTCCAACAGACCCCGCACTCACTCAGCTCTCTGCCCCTCCCCACCTCTGATGGACCCGAGTTGGGTTTGGTCAGAGGATAAGTGAGGTAGGGGTGTCAGGTTTGGTCGGGGGGTGAGGTGGGGGTGTCGGGTTTGGTCGGGGGGTAAGTGAGCCAGGGGTGTTGGGTTTGGTCTGGGGGGATGGGAAGGTGTAGGGGTGGGTGAGGGGTGAGGTGTGGGTGTTGGGGTTGGTCAGGGGGTGTTGGGTTTGGTGGGGGGGTAAGCTGGGGGTGTTGGGTTTGGGTTGGTCGGGGGGTGAGGTGTGGGTGTTGGTCAGGGGGTGTTGGCGTTGGTAGGGGGGAGACATAGGGGTGTTGGGTTTGGGTGGGGGGGGTGAGGTGGGGGTGTCAGGTTTGCTCTTTGCTCCCTCCCCCCTCCAACGGACCCCGCACTCACTCAGCTCTCTGCCCCCTCCCAAGCTCCGACTGACCCGAGCAACGCCGGGTATTTTCGCTAGTTAGTTATATAAAAGCTACAACTTCATTCTTCATTTCCCTCATGATTTATGAAAGTGGTAGAACTGTTTTACTGATGTGCCAGAAAATTGTTACACCAAATAATACATATTTTGTAATATTGCAAAATACAGGATATTATACTTATTTACATTCAGACACAGGCATGCACACAAAACACAAGGGCAAAGTCTGATGTGTCCTTCTTGCCCAGCATCTGTTCTAAGTGGAAGGTATTGGGAGGAACGACTACAGAGGGAACTTGTGTACAGGTAGAATGGCTGAGAAAGGCATAGGGAGCGATCTAAGCCAAAGAATCTTTTGCCCAGCAGACAAAACAGAGGAGGGAGTGGGAAAGCCATTATGTTGTCCAGAAAATGTTTACGAAAACCTTTTTTCTAGATCAGGGATGGGCAAACTATTGCCCACAAGTCACATCTGGCCCTCCGGACATTTTAATCCAGACCTCAAGCTCCCACTGGAGTGTGGGATCAAGGGTTTTCCCCACTCCACGCGACTCCCAGAAGCAGCAGCATGTCCCCCCCGCCAGCTCTTATGGATACGGACAGACAGGAGGCTTCGCACACTGCCCCCACCCTGCAGATCCCATTGGCCAGGAAACACAGCCAATGGGAGCTGCAGGGGTGGCATCTGCAGATGAGGCAGCGAGCAGGGCTGTCTGGCCATGCCTCCGTGTATGAGCTGGAGGGGGACATGCCACTGCTTCTAGGAGCTGCTTAAGGTAAGTGCCCCCAAGAGCCTGCGCCCCTGTCCCACTCCCATGCCCCAACTCCCTGATCCACCTCCTGCCCACCGAATCCCTTGGTCCCAGCTCAGAGCACCCTAGTGCACCCCCAAACCCTCATCCCCAGCCCCACCCCAGAGCTCACACACCCAGCCAGATCCCTCACTTCCCTGCATCCCAACACCCCCCCCCCAATTTTATGAACTTTCATGGCCTGCCATACTATTTCCAGATCCAGATGTGATCCTCAGGTCAAAATGCTTGCCCACCCCTGTTCTAGATGGATTATGCATAAAGGAAAAATGGAAGTTAACCATTAACATAACATTTGTTTACATTAAATCAGTGGTAGTATTGAGTTTTACTGACTAAATATGAAGATTAAAGAGTTAAATGTAGATTTCCAGGAGGCAGAGAACTCATCAGTTCACAGTGGTTTCTGCAAAACATCCTACAATCTGTTCTCAGTGGTTTTACTTATTCAACAGTTCAAAGTTTCATTCCCTATCAACATTTGCCGAGACAATTCCCTTTTTTATTTTAGGAAAACCTGATAGGAACTTTCAATGTAGTTTACATTAATATCATTTAGATTACTGTGGTAACAAATGGCATTCCCACCAGTGCCACTTTGTTAGAGAATGGCAGAGCATAAAGGAAATAACACACACTGTTAACTGATTGTTTGCCAGAACTATTTTGATTAGTAGCAATTTATGACAGATTAGGCAGTGGGGAACTAAATCTCCAAATGAAAGAAGCTTACAATGCATGCAATTTTAATTTTAATTCTAATTCTAAACTCTTGGACCATAGTATGGCTTACTACTGCCCTCAATTGACCCAATTTTCCTCCTCCAAAGGCCCAACAGCATTCCGTCACCACATAGGACTAAATGTGATTCCCTCTGGAGCTAATCATTCTAAACGCTGGCCAAGGAAATTTGCTGAAAAGCAATGGGAAGGATACTCAAGAGCTGAGTAAGCTGTCTTCATAATACTCTCAACCTCTCCTGTCTGAAGCTGATAGAAGTAAAGCTTATGACCCAAAATGAGATCTCTTTTAGAGCCACACTGAATTAGTGCCACTGACTAGACTACTGGGTCATCTCAAGTTATAAATCTTCAGCTATAAATACTAACGGGGCCCTGAAACAGGACACTTTACTCGGCCCTTTTTACTGTTCCCTCAAATATCTCAAACATTGGGAACATTCAGATCTCCCTGGCCCTTCTCTCACATGTACAGTAATATTTATTTAACCCCCCAGTGTGAAAGAGCAATACAGAATAAAATTTCCACTGGGTAATATTGGCCTATATTATTTTATTTTATAAAAGGCCCAACACTTTTGCTTGCAAGAAACTTCTACCTCTGCCTTTTTCTAGAAGAGTCCTGTGGTCCTGGATTTTTATAACAGTTTACATTTTGGGAGTTGCAGCACATCATTGCCCTTCCTAAAGGAACTCAAGACTCACATCACACCAACTAAGAACCATTTGGTTCTCCTAAAGTACTTTACAGCTACACATCTAGAAGTAATTTACCCAGTTTGTTATGTGTAACTGAGTGGGCTCAGATCAAGTCTCCAATAATGCATTTGACTTTCAGACCTAATCCATACCGTCTTTGAACCTAATTGCTGTATATTGAAATGATAATGCCTGATTTACTTGCCAGTTTAAGGTGATCCTCTCACTCCCCTATAGATGATGGATGGTTTATTTCAATAAAATGTTATTCCCAACTCTGAACTATTACCCCTATTTCACAGAGTGGGGACTGAAGCTGTGTGAAGGTTGAGTCGCTTTCCCACAGGCACATGGGAAGCTGGTGGTAGAGCTAGGACATTAACCCAGGTCTGCCACATCCTAGTCTAGTGTCTTAATCAATGGACCATCCTTCCTCTCTTTCTGAGTTCTCTCTCCCTCTCCTCTTCTTGGTGGCCTTTCCCTTTCTTTAGCTGTGGCCTCCTATCTTTCTCTCTTCCCCCATTTTCCTTTGGTGACTTCAGCATTTCCCTTGATCTCTTTCCATTTTTAGGCCTTGATCCAAAATGGTCCAATGGACAGACTCCGTCCCATTCACTTCAATGGGATTTGAATCAGACTCTTATCTCTCCAATGACACACACATTTACATACACGCATACTCTCCAATTCCCCCGGCAGCCCGCCCGCGTACACGCATACACCATTTGACTTTTATATATATAGATGTGCAAAATGTCAAACAATGCAGACCAAAGTGTCATACTATTGGAAACTTTAACATATGTGATTTTAAATTTGTATTTTTTCTCTCACTCATTTTCTCTATTTTTAATTTGGCAGCAATTTATTTATGAGAGCATTGTCTGAATTTCAAACATAATAAAACATTGCAAAGGAAATAGAGGCCACAACAATACGTCTGTGTCTCTGCCGTATAAAATAGAAGCAATAATAAAGCTCATTTTAAAAAATGTTAGTGCCTAAAGTAAGGCACCTAAATAAATGCCCTGAAGTTGAGAAGTGCTGGACACATATAGCTTTCACTGACTCCAGGGGGGCTCATCACTGCTGAAAATCAGACCACTTATAGAAGAGACAAACTATACTTGACTTCATTTACTTAGGTTTCCAAGTGTTGGCCCAACTGCTTGCAAGCTATTCTGCATATATAACATGAAAGATAAGGTGTATTATCATAGATAGCCTCTTTTTCTGTTTCAGAAATATATGTCCAACTTAAATCTAAGTAGCGGGCATCTCTAGTAAAGTCTGTTAAAATGACACTGTCATATAGGAGGTCTGAATCTGGTAAGATGAATTTCTTCTTCGAGTGCTTGTTCATGTCCATTCCGTTCCAGGTATGTGCACACCTAGAATGGAATAGACATAAGTAACACATCTCGAAGAACAAGAGTCACAAAATGTAGGTAACCATTTTTTTTTTCTTCTTCGAATGCTTGCTCATGTTGATTCCATTCTAGATGCACACACACCTACAGTGGTATGGGCAGGAGCAACACATCTTGAAGAACAGCGTTACCAAAGGCAGGTAACCGTCTTTTTCCCTTTAAACTACAGTAGACTCTCGATTATCCAGGATGATAGGGAAAAAATAATTCTGGTTAATAAAATCCTGGATAATCACCTTCTATAGGAAATATGGGGAGTGGGGATTGATTCACCAGCCATCCTGTGCCGGGGGGGGAAGGGTGTTGGTTCACTGGCTGCCCTGTGCCCTGGTAGGGGTTTTGTGTGTGTATGTGCTTGGGGCCGCAGCAAAGCCAGAGCTGGCTCTGCAAGTGGCGTGTATTTTTTTTTTGACATTCTGGTTAATCCACATCCTGGTTAATCTAATTCTGGATAATCGAGAGTCCATATATAAATCCTGTATATAAATCCTAGTGCAGTGGTCGCCAACCTTTTGGACCTCACGGACCACTAAAGTCACAATTTTGAATCCCGCGGACCACTAACATGATTTTTTTAAAAAAAGGTACAAAGACCAGTGGTCTGCAGACATATGTCCCCCCCCCAGCCCATTTACCCGCTTCCCTGTGCCGCAAATTGCAGCAGGTGGTGAGCGGCCACCTCCAGCAGCGCTTGCCCGGCCCGAGTGCGGCTGCCCGCTGCTCCCGTGCGCCCAGCCCCGGCTCGAGTGGGGAGGCACCGCAGCCCCCCGGTACGGCGCGGCGTGGCGCAGCGTGGCAGGAGCGAGCCGGCGGTTGCTGGCCGCCAGGGACGGGGCGGGACAGGCGTCCGCAGCCTCTTGCCTGCCCGGCGCGGCGGCCGTGAGGGAGCCCGGTGCTGCAGACCACCAAAATTTTCTCGTGGACCATCAGTGGTCCGCGGACCACCGGTTGGCAACTGCTGTCCTAGTGCACTATTAATATCCTTGCTATTAAGGAGGAAAAAAACATTGAAAAGGAAAGTGAAACTGACTTAATGCTCCTTTATCTAGAAATTTAAGGTCTCTATAAGACCCTCAATCTGTGTTCTCACTGTTGCTATGAGTTGTGCACCTAGAGTCATCTTCATAAAAAGATCATCATTTGTAAGTAGCTGCTGAAACCAGTATGGCCTTTCTTCTACCCTGTTCTATCACGGGAGTTTTCTTAAAAAGGATTTTAGAGATTCTTGATGGATACACATTTTTGTGTGTTGTTTCTGTCCTCAATTTGCCACATGGATTTCAAGATGAAGTATTATAATAAGCAACCCAGTGGCTATCAAAACAGTGTTCCAATTTGGTGTTTGTCAAGGGATTCTTTTTGTTTTCTTTTCAAAGTCCTTGTATGTTCAGATAAGTAACTATGGTTCTTTTGGTGTACCACATGTTCCATGGAAAGCTAGAGACAAACAACTGCACTGTATATTTGTCTTTATCCTCCCTAATTATATACATTGCTGCTGAGAGCGCCGTAATGTCCTATCACTTTGAGATAGGGCTGCCTTCATAAAAATAAAAACATCTACCAAATCAAGTTACAGTGACACGTTGTCACTGTGCACTGGGAGAAAATGAAGACAAACGAGAAAAGTAGAAATGACTGACCTCCTTACCTATCAATATGCTGGGTATCTTGCAATGCGATAAGCAAGAAAGAATCAATCTTCCGGACCAGTCTGATAGACTGGTAAAAGAGCAGAGTATTTCATCAGTGGATCTCAAAGCGCTTCACAACCTCTAATATATATATATATAAAGTCGTTTGAGCTAGAGACTTGAAATTTGGTACAGTTAGAGGTCTTGGGGTCCTAATCAGGGTAAGAGTCGAAACTTTTTCAAATCTCACCTCTGACGCCCCCCAGGGGTGAAATTATTTAAAGGCCAATCACATCAGCTGGGCAGCTGCTGTTCTCTGTGACAGTTATGATGTCATAATACCCCCTCCAAAGGACCCTGCATTCGCTCAGCTCTCTGCCCCCTCCCCCCTCCAACGGACCCCGCACTCGCTCAGCTCTCTGCCCCCTCCCCACCTCCGACGGACCCGAGTTGGGTTTGGTCGAAGGGTAAGTGAGATAAGGCTGTTGGGTTTGGTCAGGAAGTGAGGTGGGGGTGTCGGGTTTGGTCGGGGGGGTGAGGTGGGGGTGTCGGGTTTGGTCGGGGGGTATGTGAGCCGGGGGTGTTGGGTTTGGTCTGTGGGGGTGAGAAGGTGTCGGGGTGGGTGAGGGGTGAGGTGTGGGTGTTGGGGTTGGTCAGGGGGTGTTGGGTTTGGTTGGGGGGGTGATGAGGGGGGTCGGGGTTGGTCAAGGGGTAAGTGAGGTGTGGGTGTCGGGTTTGTTTGTGGTGGTAGGTAGGGTTTGGTTGGGGGGGAAAGTGAGGTGGGTGTGTCAGATTTGGTCTTCGGGGGGTGAGGTGTGGGTGTTGGTCAGGGGGTGTTGGGGTTGGTAGGGGGTGACGTGGGGGTGTTGGGTTTGGGTGGGGGGTGAAAATGTGAGTTGGGGCTGGTTGAGGGGTAAGTGAGGTGGGGGTGTCAGGTTTGCTCTCTGCCCCCTCCCCCCTCCAACGGACCCCGCACTCGCTCACTTCTCTGCCCCCTCCCCACCTCTGACGGACCCGAGCAACGCCGGGTATTTTCGCTAGTATATATATATATCCTTCCAACATGATTGTGAAGCAGGAAAGTTTTGTTGTTTTCAGATTTACAGATGGGAAACTGAGGCACAGAGGTTAAACGACAAGGTCACACAGGAAGCCCGTGGCAGAACGAGGAATTAAATTCAGGTCTCCCAAGTCCTGGCTAGCACCCTCATCAATGGACCAACCTTCCTTCACCACTCTTGTTATTTTAACTATGGATATTCTCTCATTTTGGAGAGGATCAGATTGATTATCATGGTTTATTTTTAAGTTATCTCCTTTGTTCTTCTGATCATTAAACAGATCTACTTGAGTATGCTTTGTAGTGTGTGTAAGCATAGATTGTATTTAGGTATCTCGATCAAGAAAGTAACCAGAAGTGGTTAAACTGTCACTTCAGATTATCCTGAAAAGCTGCCCCTGTGAACAAAAAATAGGGTATCTTTCTGTTGTGGTTAGCCTCAGTCATGTTAATTTCTTGACCACTACAGAGTGCCTAGAATGATGATGATAATGTCCTAATTGATTACATGTATTTGTGAGTTTCAAAATTGTGGGAGGGAGCTTATTACACATGTATTGCTTTATGTTTCCTTCTATAATCGTTTGTACTGTGGCTGTAGCAAATCAAATTCGTGTCACATATACTAGAATGCCATTTTAGGAAAACTATTAGATTTTTTCCTCCAGGAAGTTGTTTGCTTAAGAATTTCCCTACTCATTTAAATCAGTGTCAGGGGTCGAGAGTTGTGTGATCCTTATTCCCCTTTGCCAACTGCTAAAGAATAACTGCAGATAAATATTTTTGTACACTTTTTTAAGCATGGGTATTAAAATTAAAAGCTGTTTATTAGGATGAATTGATCAAGATATTTAAAGGCAGATTTTGCTGTAATTTCTAATGGCATAAATCAGGAGTAATGCCATTCACTTTGATAGGTTTACTCCAGATTTACACTGGTGTAAACGAGATTGGAATCTGATCCTTATTTTTCTGGTCTTAAATTATTTCATAGTTTACAATAGTAGATTAGTAACTATCAGATTTTAATTCTGTGCAGATTTATATAGTTTAAATTGTGTACATAATACAGATAAATAAGTCAAAGAGACCTGACTGATAACCAGTGCCTGGTTTTGGATTTAAGTATTATCAGCCCTAAGATTGAGAGTGAAATTCTGGCCCCATTGAACTCAATGGCAAAATGCCCACTGATTTCAATGGGACTAGGATTACATTCTCTGTTCATTAATGTGTTACCCTGTGGACAGGTGAAGAAAGGTCTTTGTTCTGGGTATTCAGGGTGCTGTGGCAGTACATGCACCACCTTCATACTGATTAGGCATCACATTCCTTCTTTTGTATTAACGTGGCATAATAAACCAGACTTTATTACCAAGATAGAAAGCACTTTATGCTGCAAACAATTCCCTAGTTTTTGAGAGGCTAAAAAAAGATGCTGAACAGTACTTTGCATAATGCTAGAAAATCGTACTTTGTCAGAAGCGGCCAAAATTTATTTGGCACTTCTCGCTTTTCCATATTTATATATTCTTCCCCCATGCTGAGCTCTGCGGAGGGAGCTTGCTTAAAAAAACAAGGAAAAGACAATACAGTATTGCAGAATGGCACATATCTCAGCACTTGAGATTCTGGGAGAACAGAAACACCTCAGGAAGGGTTTGTTTTCTTGTAGTTAGCTACAGTACACTGCATTTTAGTTTTCCCAGGGTTTGTTCTTGTTTTTTCTTTCCATCATGTGCCAGCAATGCCCCTCTGCTATGTACATTGGCTAAACTGGACAGTCCCTACGAAAAAAAGGATAAATCGACACAAATCAGATATTAGGAATGGCAATATACAAAAACCTGTGGGAGAACACTTCAGTCTCCCTGGACACACAATAACAGATTTAAAGGTTACCATCCTGCAGCAAAAAAACCTTCAAGACCAGACTTGAAAGAGAAACTGTTGAGCTACAGTTCATTTGCAAATTTGACACCATCAGCTCAGGATTGAACAAAGAGTATGAGTGGCTAGCTAACTACAAAAGCAGTTTCTCCTCTCTCGGTGTTCACACCTCCAGATCAGCTGCAAGAAGAGGACCTCACCCTCCCTGATTACAGATAACAAGCTGGTTCAGCCTGATTGAACTAACCTTATTATCTCTAACCTGGTTCTTGCCTACTTATTTATACCTGCCTCTGGATACTTCCACTGCATGCATCTGACGAAGTGGGTACTAGCCCACGAAAGCTAATATTCAATACTTTGTTAGTCTTTAAGGTGCCACAGGACTCTTTGTCGCTTCTGCAGATCCAGACTAAGATGGCTACCTCTCTGAGTCTTGAGTGTGACCTTGGTGACTTGCGTAACCTTCTGCCTCTTTATGTGCAAAATGGGGAGAGTTATGCTTAAACCCTATTTTAATATATGATCTTTGTATTATCTAAATACGAAACTTTTATAAAAGGTCTGTATGAGAAGCAGGACTTTTAAGTTGATTGCACAGCCTTGGGGATCACGCAGCTTGCTTGTTGTTGCCACAATTTTCCCTGGCACTAAATGGGGAAGATCCAAGCCTGTAGATGAGCCTGGTGAAAAAGGGACTTGTTTTTGCCCTTTGTTTATTAATATTTTGAGCCAGTTTTTCAGAGTTTTGAGAGCCCAGTATCTTGGGATATACCTGAAATCTTCCCAGTAGAATAGATTCAGCTGCTCCCTTGAATAGTGCAGCTGCTCTGAGTAGCAGCTGCAGCCATGGTAGGGGAAGACAGAATTAAGAGTCAGTCTGTTGCCTCCAGCACAGTGGAAGCAAAAATGCTTCTGCTCTAAGGGAGGTAGCTAGATTCTAGACTGTAGCTGCTACAGGGACTAGAAACTAGTGGGCAGGGGGACAACAGCAGGTAGGTAAAAGACCAGAAGAAGAGGGCATCTACCAATGAGAGGCTGAAACAGAAATTCCAGAATGGGGAATTGGACCAGACAAAACAGCAAGATAGAAAATGTCCCTGAGAAACAGTGAGAGAGCACTTGGAAATCTCCTAGAAAACAAATATGTCATTAAGTGTCAGGCTGATGTGTGCAGAAGTACTGTGATCTAGTGGAGTCACATATTAATTCTCTATTTTGGTATGAGTGATATGAGTGTTTCTAACCTAAAACTCATAGACTTTAAGGTCGGTAGGGACCATTATGATCATCTAGTCTGACCTCCTGCACAACTCAGGCCACAGAATCTCCCCTCCCACTACCGTAGTAAAACCCTAACCTATGTCTGAGCTATCAAAGTCCTCAAATCATGGTTTAAAGACTTCAGATGCAGCAAGTGAATCATGCCCCACTCAACAGAGGAAGGCGAAAAACTTCCAGAGCCTCTGCCAGTCTGCCCTGGAGGAAAATTCCTGCCCGACCCCAAATATGGCGATCAGCTAAACCCTGAGCATTTGGGCAAAACTCACCAGCCAGATACCCAGGAAAGAATTCTCTGTAGTAACTCAGATACCACCTCATCTAACATCCCATCATAGGCCATTGGGCATATTTACTCCTAATAGGCAAAGATCAATTAATTGCCAACATTGGGCTATCCCACCATCCCATCCCCTCCATAAACTCATCAAGCTTAGTCTTGAAGCCAGATAGGTCGTATGCCCCCACTGCTCCTCTTGGAAGGCTGTTCCAGAACTTCACTCCTCTGGTGGTTAGAAACCTTCGTCTAATTTCCAGTCTAAAAATTCAGAAGAAAATCAAAACGTGACATGCTAGTTTTAGAACATGAAACATGACTTGGATCAGAGGGTTAGACAAGGAAGATAGAGATTCATCTACACTGTCACACTGGAATCAAGGGCCTATGTTGTGGTTACACGAACACTAGAAAATATATGACTATTAATGAAGAGGGTGGTATTAAGTTTTGTGTGTGTATGCATGAGGAAATGCTGGGATGAAAAGGACAAGTGACTGGGCCATGTGTACTGTTGCAAAATGCAAGGTGGTATAATATCCTGAGAATGAGAATAATGACAGTGGTCTTAAATTGGATTACATTGTTCAGAGATTCTTCAAAGTAAACATCATGGTTACCCTAACACAGCGGTTCTCAAACTTTTGAGAACCACAACCCATTTTTGATTCCTCAGCTGCCGGGGCGGACCCTTGTGTGTCTGCCGAAAAACTGCCGAATGAATTACTTCCCCATTTTACGGCTTTTTGGCGGACATGCCGAGTGCTCCCAACTGCAGCCGAAGTGAGTGCTCGGTATGTCCGCTGAAAAGCCGCTGAATGCGGAAGTAATTCATTCGGCGGCTTTTAAGCGGCTCTGGGAGGTCACGACCCCCCTGGAAGCGCTCGGTGACCCCCAGGGCAGTTGCGACCTGCGGTTTGAGAACCCCCGCTCTAACATGATCTGGGAGGAGGAGAAAGGTGGATTAATAATGTGCCGATTTTTGCCAGTGTCTAAAACTACTGATGAGATTTAAAGGAACCCCAACCAGGTGTACTTGAAATGCTTTTTTCTAGATTTGTCTGTCAGTTTAATTTGCAGCATCAAAGTTAAACAAAGAACTACTACGTAAGTCACCTGTAAAATATTCCTTATGCGGTGTTTCAGTGGCAAGGGAGAAATAATAAAAGTTGCTCCTTGGTGTAGCATTTTGATTTCTGGGGGACCAAATAAATATGTGGATGACTGGCAGTCATCAGTAATTATTTTTGTAAGGCGCCTGCTAACTGTGTGTCAGATCCAACCTGTCATTTTGTTCTACTTGTTTCCAGCTGTGTCACCTGTGTGAAGCATTTTGTTGCTTCCCTTTTTGCAGACAGCACAGCTGGGGATGTCAACACGTAATTTCCCGAGTACCCTTCAAGTGAAGAAAAATTAGCATGATTCTTCAGTAGCGCGGTAGTTTAGACAGTTTAAGACATCATGCTTCTCTCCAGACTTCACTTAAATATGTTATTTTTGAATTACTTCATGATACTCTAAAAAGACTCAGTGGCTATCAAACAGCATAATCTGACTGAGGTAACTAGAGAAAAGAGGGAATTTTATTTAGTGCGTTCTTTCCTTTTAATTTTTTATTTACGTGTGTTGCCTTGCTAGCACTCAGTGTGCCAGTAATCTAGAATTCTGAGCTCATCACCTCCTGCTGAGAGTTTAGCAGGGGGAAAGAAGCATTGTTCAGGGTGATCATGTAAATATAAACAGTGTCCTCCATCTAGGCAGTGATTTAAGGCCTGCTTGCATTGAGAATGTAATCTTGTGTTTTTCCTTGCTCTGCTATAATTAAGGGTGAATGCTCCGTGTGTAGGAGGCCAGAGTGCAAACTTTGTGATTTATGTGACTGATAAATTAGAGATACAGATTTGGTTTCTCTAAAGTGGTATCTGAGGGCCAGATTCTCAGGTGGTTTAAATCGGTGGAGCTCTGTTGACTTCAGTGTAACTGTACTGGCTTACACCGGCTAAGGATCTGGCCCTGAAATGGAACCACGGTATATTGGACTGAGTCTGACCACAATAGATGACGGAATCCATTTGTCCCGTTTCCTTCTGTAATCTTCTGTAAAATAAATAAATGCCCCACCTCCCACCCCCAAACAAAAATGCCTTACACTAGTCAGGACCAGATCTGAATTTTTTACTTTGCTGATACACGGATGTAAGTCAGGCTTTAAAAGATCTCATACGCTAGTTTGATAAAATAACGTTTGGCAATCTATTCATAATAGCAAAATGATTGTGGAGAGATGTTTTATTCCATTGATCTGATGTCAGCATGATGAAATAAATGACTTTTTATACCTTTCTAAAAATAGTCTCTTTCCAAAAAGCTGAACAGTGTTGCATATCTTTTTACTTTCTACACCTTGTGCTGCATCGAGTTAATGCTATGGTTCCCTGCTCTGCAAGATGCACCCTACATTTTAGGAAAAGTTTCCTTCAGGTCTGTTAACATTCTCTATATGACCATGCTGTACTCTTGGTGGTCTGGCAGACAGACACTTCTTAGTCCCCTTACTATGACCAAGAGTGAGATAGTTAATCATAGGCAGAATTTCTATCTCTGGCAAAAAGGAATGAGGTGATGGTTTCTTTGGGTCAAATCTAATGTCCAATGAAGTCAATGAAAGGATTCTCATTAACTTAAGTGAGGCCCATAGGCACCAAATTTTCCTGGTGCCAGTGGGTGCTCAATCGCCCCCGCCCTGATTCTACCCCTGCCCCGCCCCTCCAACCCCATTCCAACCCTTTCCCCAAAGTCCCTGCCCCAACTCTGCCTCCTCCCTGCACCTATTGGTCTCCTTTCCCAAATCCCCACCCTAGCCCAGCTCTTGTCGCCATGAAACAGCTGTTTGGCAGCAGCAAGTGCTGGGAGCATGGGGAGAACTGGGGACTCAGCGCACTGAGGGGAGGAGGGGGGGAGCAGAAGTGGAGCTGAGCTGGGGTGGGGAAATTGACGGTGGGTGCAGAGCATCCACCAATATTTCCCCCTGGGTGCTTCAGCCCCGGAACACCGACAGTGTTGGTGCCTATGGTGAGGCCTATAGAAAACAACAGACATTATGCTTCCCCAAAAGAATGAATGCTGTCAATTTGGGTTTTCTTGCCCACATTTGACTTTTACTATCAAGCAAATTACAAAGGAGCCATCAGAGAGAACAATAATATTTAATTGTTAACCACAATAAGTAGGAATCTCAGAATATCCAGTAAGCAATTGAATTAATTCAGATGCCTCACAGTGCTCACAGAACACAGTATTATAGTGGAGATTTTGCTTTTCATAATATTGCGGTTATTTTCTCTGGCATACCTGTTTTGCAATGCTAATGTTATTAAACGTTCAGGAAACTATTGTTGGAAAGTTTGGCAAAAATCTGTGACACCCATTTATTATTCACAATTAATTGTTACCAAAATTTGTGGGCAACTGTATTAGTTTACCAAGATATCAAATGCATAGACACAAAGTAAAAGAAGCTGCAGCCTATATTTTCAATAATGTGTAAATTGGGGTAGGAAATTGTATTTTTTCCAAACACATTTTTGTGGTTAGCATCCTAAACAAAAGCTGTTAGAAGCACAAGTCCCCTAGTGATTTACTGTGGGTTATCACAAGAAAGATAACAGTCTGTTTATATTGCTGTTGTCTTTTCAGTTGATGTTGAGTGCACATTGCCATAGACTCTAGAGACTGACTGAGATTATACATGTGAAACCAAATAATTATTCCTGATAGAGATAATGTATCTGCACTGGTGTACAGATAGTGGTAATTCTTCATGTCATTTAGATAGTAGATAAGAGTGTTGTAGCAATTGGTAGATGAATGGCTTGAATCACAACATTACACTGGACAACACGGGGTTTGTACTAGTGGTTATTAATACAAATGTATTTACTACACAGCTACGATTTGCACAGTGATTTTAAACTACTTTAACCATACAAAGGAAATTCAGTTCTTGATTTCACTGCTAAACGTACTCTCCGTTGTCCTTAATAATTTTCGTTAATGTGGAGACAGAAGAGTGGAAAAGATGTTATATTTCCATAGCATTTATGCAAAGAAACTCATTGCTTCTGCCATGCACACTGGTGCTAGATAGAGGTGACATCTAGACTAGAGGGTGGAGTGAAATCCCTCCTCTCAGCAATGGGGAGTTATATTCATAAGTATAGGTGGAGCTTTGGATGTTCTCCTTCTCAGAGTAAATACATCTGTTAGTGGTTGCTGGGCTTCCTTATTTACTGGACTTTACACATGCAGAAACATGACAAATTTCTGAATGAGCTCTGTCAGCTATGGAAATGACATTGTGGACAGCCCAATGAGGACTTCTGCTCAGTGTGTCAGAAAAGCAAATAAGAAGCTAGGATGCATAAGGAATAGGATAGAGAATATGATGGAAAATATTACAATTTAAATACTGATTTCAGTCATGCAGCTTTATCTGGAGTATCGTGTGCACTACTGGTCACTGCAGTGCATCTCAATAAAAGTATTTTGCAGAATTAGAGGTGGTTCAGTGAAAGATGATGAGGATGGTTAGTGACCTGGAAAAAGTCTTGTTTGATGAAACATTGACAAGATTGGGATTGTTCATCTTCGACCAGTGATGGGCAACTTGTGGCCTGTGGGTTGCACGCGGCACGCCAGGCTAATGCACTGGTGGGCAGCCAGACTGTTTAAATTTGCACGGTCCCCCGCAGCTCCAAGTGCCCATGGTTTGCTGTTCCCAGCCAATGGGAGCTGCAGGAAGCATAGTAAAATTATATAAAATAATGAATGGTTAAGAAAGTAGATCAAATGTTTCTACAAGGGGACATTCGATGAAATTAAAAAGATTGCAGATTCAAAACTGATCCAAGAAAATATGTTTTCACACAACACACAATAAGACTGGCATTTTTTGCAACAATATGTCATTGAGATCAAGAACTAAGCAAGATTCAAAAAGGGATTGAACCTTTATATGTATAATGAATATTCAGGATTATGATAGTTATTGGTAACACAAAATTTTGGAAGTAATATTAAACCAATATCTAACTTAAGCCAATCTCTATTAGAAATCAGGATGAGACCTGATGTGTGTGTGTGTGGGAGGAGTGGAGGGGGGAGCAAATTATTCTGCATTTGCCTACTGTGGGTTCTTACACCTACCGCTGAAACATCCAGTGCTGACCCCTGTCAGATACAGGATTAAATGGACCTAAGGTGATATCCAGCATGTCAATTCCTATATTACTATATGTTTTCATTATGAACTAATTATATAATTTTGAAGTATATTTATATATTAAATATTCCATAATATTTCTTTAATGCAGCCAGATAGATCTCTTTAGTTAAAAGAATGACCCTGAACTGGTGAATGTGATGGTAACATGCTGCTTTATTACCATGTTAGAACAACCGATTGCTAGTCTACCTATTTATTTTAAGATGTGGAACATGGGCACTGAACTTCTTTGCATGGCCTAGTGGATGATTCTTTAAATGAATCATTTAGCTAACCAGGGGGAAAGAGAAGACAGAAAAAAGGCTGAAACTTCAAGGCTGAAGCAGGCATGATCACCTATGGCAAGTTTGGTGCTGCATTCATATAAAATCTTTTGTAAAATGTGTCTCAGTCAAAAAATGCAGCTGTAGAAACCCAGTCCCAAAGTATGTCTTTGTTTGCAGACATACTGCAAGAGATGGAGAAAAATAAGTACCAGACCTCTAAAATGTAATGAAAGAAACAATGTGAAAGTGTATCCAAATTGCTACCCAAGCTGCAACCTCCCGCTGCCATTGTACTCAATTTAGTTTTGAAAATTTAGGAATTTGAGCCCAAATAATTGCTTAGGGAGAAAAAACTATAGAAACTGCATTTTGTCCATCCTGCATGAATATCTAATGATAGGTGAAGTAAAGAGAACTGGGCAGACTGTAGAATGATGTATGTCGTCTTTGGGCTGCTATAATATGATGAGTCATCACAAATCCCATTCTTCTAAACCAGGGGTCTCAAACTCAAATGACCACGAGGGCCGCATGAGGACTAGTGCACTGGCCCGAGGGCCGCACCACTGACACACACCCCGCCCTCGCTGCCCCGGCTCCGCCCCCACTCCACCCCTTCCAAGAAGTCCCACCCCTGCCCCACCTCCTCCTCTGAGCACGCAGCTCCCCATTCCCTCCTGGAAAGCGCTAGGCACCACCAACAGCTGTTTGGCAAACAAAGCAAGAGCAATCTAGGAAGTCCAGAGCTAGAAACACACGCGGCCCAGCCAGGCAGCAGAGAAGCCTCCACTTCTGGCCCCTCCGTCCTGCAAACTGCTAAGAGGGGACCGGGGGGGGGGGGGGCGCCAGGAAGCTTGGCGGGCCGCAGGGAAGGGCTTTGCGGGCCGCATGTGGCCCCCGGGCCGCATGTTTGAGACCCCTGTTCTAAACAGATAAATAAGTAGAATTCATTACAGCTTTTTGACTGTTTGTTTTCATTGGGAGGCTATTGATATGTGTCGAGGCGACATTAATCTTGTGTCTCATTTGTTAGCCAGTAACAAGAACACCACACGTAGAAATATAAAGGCTGCAAAAGAAGCAAGGAAGTGCACACACTGGAAAAGATCGAATCCTACCCCATTAAAATATTACCATTCAACTGTGAATGACTGGATTTAAGCAGCAAATTTGACCAGACAGACCGCACAATGAACTCATCAGTGCTAAGACCCACCAGCTTGGAGTAGGGGAGGAAACAAATCCAACCCAGGGTTTTAAGACAAATGCTTTGAAAAGCAGTTGATATATCAGGTGGTGCTACTGGCTTGGAGTTATTTAACTGTTCTGTATAAGTAAAAAAATTCTGATAAAGAACATAACAGCATAACAAAGCCAAAGCAATGTTGTAACACAGGAAGCCACAGATCTGAATCCTACTTAGGGGGAAATTGATCAGGATCCATCTTTAGATTCCTTAAGCCAAACTCATCCCTAGTGTAACTTTGAAGTCAGTGGCGTTACACCGGGGAAGAATTTGTGCCCTTGGCTCTGGACTGTCTCTCTGTTTTTGAAGAAATCAAAATAGAGATCCTGCTTGCTGTTTTGGCAGATTATCATTTGGGAATGGTTTATTTCAGTAAAATTCCAAAGAAAATCTTATTCCATCTCCTCTGTGAGTGGTCTCCTTCTTTTCCTTTTGTCCTCTGATGTATTTTCTTTGTTTCTCCTTCGTCGAGGTGTAAAAGAATAATTTGCCAAACTACTTCATAGAAGCAATAAGGTATCTTCCCTCTACATTCTGGAAGTGTGTGTGGAGATGATTAAATTAGGTCACTGTCAGAGTGACTTTAAGGTATCAGAGTGGTACATTGCCTTACACTGGCTATTGATGTCAAATGTGATAGGTCAAAATCTGGCTGTCTAACTCTGCTTCCAGTTGCTAACATGCTTGCTTGTTCAGTAGAACCTGAGTAATCCACCTACAGTACCTTCACACAAAATTGGTGGTCTCTCTTCATCTTTTGGTAAAGACTTCATAGCACTGCTCTAGTGAGATCTCATGGTACCAAAACATATTTGATTTATTTAATAAAATAACATATTTATTAGTGCTTTTACAGGCATTTAATCTTCATTATGCCCCTTCCTATCTGTACACAAATATAAAAGCATCTCTGTTAATATCTAGCATGATGTAAATGTCTGCACATCATGACAGAACCTGAACCCTGTCCAAACACCCCTTTTGGTAGAGATCGGAGGGAAGAGCTAGGCCTTGCATTATACCTGAGGATTCACAAACTTGGGCTCCTTTGGCTAATGGTAGGATTGCCAACTTTCTCATGGCACAAAACCGAACACCGCTTTCCCGTCCCATGCCCTCGCACCATCCCATCTCTGAGACTCTGCCGCTGCATGCTCCATCCCCCCTCCCTCTATCACCCGCTCTCCCCAACCCTCACTCACTTTCATCGGACTGGGTGAGAGTTCTGGTTGGGGGTGTGGGCTCTGGGGTGGGGCTGGGGATGAGGGGTTTGGAGTGTGGGAGGGGGCTCCCGGCTGGGATTTAGGATGGGGGCCGGGTATGGGCTCTGGGGTGGGGATGCGGGCTCCGGAAGGGACTTTGTGTGTGGGAAGGGACTCTGGGCTGGGGTAGGGAGTGGGGTGTTGTGCAGGGTCCCAGGGCGCTTACCATGGCTCCCAGGAAGCAGCCACCTGGTTCCTGCAGCCCCTAAGCACATGGGCAGCAAGGGAGGCTCTCTGTGGTGTCCTTGTGCCTGCAGGCGCTTCCCCCGCGGCTCCCATTGGTTGCGATTCCTGGCCAATGGGAGCTGCAGAACCAGCAAGGGGGGGGCAGTGCATGGAGCCTCCCTAGCTGCCCATGTGCTTTGGGGCCACAAGGACCTGGCGGACACTTCTTGGGGCCGCACGGAGCTAGGGCAGTCAAAAACTGGACGCCTGGCAACCCTACCTCATACAAATGGCAGTTGTTCAGGGATTACTCTCTGCATTGGCACATTGTGACAATGAATGTGGTAGAAATATATGGGTAGATATTATACCCTGAGATTTCTCATAAATAATTACACCTACAGTGACAGTTGTAAAAATGAATGAAGTACATTTTTGATACATTTTCATGTGTGTATGCCCTTTGGATTAGTGACTCGTGTATGTATGTTCTACTGTTAGGGTTTTAGTTTTGCCTTCACTTGGTGATGAGAAATTGTAAATCACACTCCCCGCCTCAGTTCTGAGATTGGCTTAAAAATTATGAGATAAAAAACAACTACCCCCAATTATTGCAGAATTCAAGATAAAAATCACAAGAGTTTGCAACATTGCGTTTTGCTTTCTTATGCATGCCCAGTCCTGCTCACCTTAAAGTCAGTGGGTCTGGACTTCATTTCTGATTTGTACTTGTAAGCAGGCAACATTCAAAACCATGCAATTTGAAGAAACAGCAAAACAATGTAAATTTCAGTACCTTCCTGTACTCACATTAAACCTGACTAGTGCAGCAAAGAAAACTCTTGTTGAATGTACCTGAGTGGGTTGTGGCTCTGATTGCTTTACTGTAATTTTGATCTTGGGGTTTCAATTTAATTTATGGAAATACAACTTGGAAGTCTGATTCTGCAAATAGATACACAGCCACTTGCTCCAGTGCCCAGTCCAACTGACTTCAATGGGATTTCACATCGGAGAAGGTGTTTGTATGTGTGGATCTGCTTACAGGATTGAGCCCATGCTAAAGCCTAGTCCTACATTTGCACATGCAAGTAAAGTTTATTCCTGGTATAAGTGTTTGCAGAGCTAGGGTCTAATATACTCAGTGGCAGATTTGTCAAATATCTTTGATTAGCAAATACAGCAAGTTTGAACACATATGGACTTTTTTGTATGTGGTTACTGTACTGAAGCAAACTGACATAACCTGGAAAGAAAACAGCCCTGGTGTGTGGAATTCCCATTAAAATTCTTTTACAAGTTCCAAGTATACAAAATTATCTAATGGCAGATCTTGTTTTTTCCTTCTGAATTTTATGCACAAGCCAAAAAGAGGTAAGAAAACCAGGGAGGGAGCGCTTTCTCAGCTAGTTTTATTTTATTTTTTTTATTGTTGTGTATATGATTTTCATGAAACCAAGCACTCTGTAAAACATTTATGAAAACAGGAGCAAACATTTGGGGGTGAGGGTGGGAGAGAAGGGAGGGAGAAGTAGTAACCCAATGGCCTGATCCTCCAGTGCTTACTTATATCAGTAGACTTATTCAAGTCAGTAGGACCGACCTCCTCAGACACACTTGATTACTCACCTGATAAGTAATTCCCTGATTTAAGTTTTCAGAATCAGACCCTAATATCTCAAGCCTTCAATGAAACTATTCCCATTACTAAATTAAATACATGCGTAAGTGTCTGCAGGATCTGAGCCAAAGGCATTTGTTTGTAGTTGCAGCAACATAATATGTTTCCTTGAAGAGCAGGAATTACTAACTGCCCTGCAAGTTGAGCTTTTTCAGTTTACATTACAGAAAAGCGTTTTAAAACAGAACAGGCAGATATTGAGGTATTATTTTACAAAGTATCTTTTACTGTATTTTAGCTCTTTTGATCAGGAGACACTTTATTGGATGACAATCTTGTTTGTTATGCCAGATTTCTCATAAGAAGTCTGTATTTCCTCACTTGGGGGAATATGCTTTTTCTCTAACATTTGTGTCCACAGCAAATCCTTAAAGGTAGTGAGTTTAAACAACCATGGAATAGTTCTGAAGGTATTGGAAAAAATGAGTAGGTGCCCTAGGTAAATTTATCAAGGAAAGGTTTTCCCCACAGTTAAATGAAAGACCCCCCCCCCCCCCCAAAAAAAAAAAAAAAGTAATGCAGCGGGATTTAAAATAGAAGCTTTGGTCACTACATCACAATAAATATTGAAGGTATCAGCTAGATGTCTAGAAAAACTTTTCAGATTTACATACATTTAGATTGTGTAAGGTTATTTTTAACTTACAATTTTTTTTACCAGGAATCAGAGAGGTAACCATGTTAGTCTGGAATTGCAGAAGTAACAGAGTCCTGTGGCACCTTAAAGATTAACTAAAGTATTGAAGCATAAGCTTTCATGGGCTAATACCCACCTCGTCGGATGCATGTAGTGGAAGTATCCAGAGGCATTTTTTTTACCAGGCCCACATTCAGAGTGTACTTATTCTGCTGCTCCATTTTACATGGAAAGACAAATGTGTCATTAAAGGGAAACTGGTAAAGAACTTAGAAGAATAGGAATTAGGAAGCTAAAATGAGCACATGGTTTCAGCCCTTTTTTGGACAAAATGACCCATTTAGGTTTGCCAGATTCATCCCATCTACTGAGTCAGCAGATATCTCCAAAAGTGTTTCATTCCATGTCTTACTTAATCTTCCGAATAATATAAGCAGTTATTTGGTCATGGCAATTTGTCTCTATACAATTTGATCTACAATTATTTAATAATATGACTGATAATAGTACTTAGCAGCCATATAGTGTTTTTTTCTATCAGTAGATCTGCAAGTGCTTTACCGGCATTGGTAAGTGTCCTTATATCTGCTTTACTGATGGGGGGAAAATGAGACACAGAGTTTGCAACATGATAAAGCTCACATTTTCAACTAGTGGCAGCCCATGTTTCTTGATTCTTAGTCTGTTTTCTAGTGTTTGAGCTAACTTCTGCTAACTTTTTGTTTTCATATTTAGAATTTACTCAGTCTTGCAAGCTCGGTCCTCATCAGAGCTCTGTATACCACACATCAATGTGTTTGCTTTCTGGCCTTCTCTTTAAAAATAATTCCATTTTTATGTAGCTCAAATTAATGTTGTCTACTGCTGTACCATTTTAGAATATGGGGTATTATTTTTTCTTCAGCTAACATGAAACTGGAGAAGGAACTGGAGATAGTGATAATGCCATTATTATTTTATTATTTGTTTTACAACTTCCAACAATGTGTTAGGAACTAATTAACTGACACTAAAACCTTCAATACAAAAAAAAGTATTTTTTTAAATGTAAAAAGCAAGCACATTTTTGGTATGTTTAAATATTACAGCAGAGAGCATTGGAGATAATATAAAGGAAATGTTTCTGATGTTATATAAGGGTCAAGCCACGTGGAATAATGAGTGGAAATAAGGCAACGAGAATTCCAAATGTCATCTCACTAGTCCAGGCGTCAGCAAACTTCCAGAAGTGGTGTGCCGAGTCTTCATTTATTCACTCTAATTTAAGGTTTCGCGTGCCAGTAATACGTTTTAACGTTTTTAGAAGGTCTCTTTCTATATGTCTACAATATGTAACTAAAGTACTGGTGTACGTAAAGTAAATAAGGTTTTTAAAATGTTTAAGAAGCTTCATTTAAAATTAAATTAAAATGCAGAGATCCCCGGAATGGTGGCCAGGACCTGAGCAGTGTGAGTGCCATAGGTTGTCTACCCCTGCATTAGTCCATTATATAGTGGTAGAATAATTTCCTTCAATATGGAATATCAAGTATTTCTTCAATATAATTTAAGGCACCTCATAATTGTTTCCTTTCTTCCTGTACACAGTTATATTGAGATGATACAAATAGCTGCATACAATTGCATGTCTTTTATCTGTCATGATACAAGGAGAGCAGTTTCTTCCATTATAAACCCCCAAATGAAGTACAATTGAGAAAAGCCAAAATAGCAATAAGAGGAAAGCAAAGAACAAAAGAAAGAAGGGAAAAAAGGTAAGGGAAACCACAACTAAGACATACAAGGAGAGGAGCAGTGGATAAAAACTCTGTTAGAAATCATACGGCCCTACCCAGTGGTATTTGGACATTAGAACTCAAATATATTCCATATGCTCTTGGTTTTTACTCCCTTATTTTGTAGTGAAAGTTTTGATAGGTCCTGACTCTATCAAAACTTACATAAATGCTGAATGGTATGCATGCAATAGGATTAATCCCAAACATTCACTTAGGCATGTTCATAGACAATTGTTGAATTTGGGTCCTTAGAGTATTCGGAACACATACTGCAATTTGGTTTTCATTGGTGGACGCTTGTGTCCTTCGTTACCCCTCCTGCTACATTTCAGTACAGCTCAGTGTTAAAGGGACAGCGCCAGTTTGAAATCTAGACAAATTAAAAGCAAACCAAACATAACAAGGTTAAAGAGGGCATCTTGAGTACTAAAGCACCCTGTATCCCCATGTCAAGTTTGAGGGTTTTACAGCCATGATTTGGGTTGCTTTCAAAAATTGTTTTCCTCCTCTATTATGGTTATTTAATAATTAAGAAAATATGTCTGGCCTCCTACATGGTGTTGGTTTTACTTATATATATCTAAAGGATGATCAGCTGTGTCCTGAGAAGTCTCTGCTGGTTAAAGTTTGTTTTGCTTATTTGGGCCTTTTCAGTGTTTATTAGACCCCTTGCTGAGTGAAAGGTGTTTATATGAGTGCTGCCTGATGAGGTGAGACTTCTGGGACTTCCTTATAGCGGTCAGTAGATTGGGACTTTGAAGCTTAAATTTAGGGCGCGCAGTTTAATTAACTGCTGGGCCTCAAACACAGTCCTTTAGCTGCAGCTAGATTTTCAGCAGAGCTTGATCTTTGATGGTGCATGGATATCTAATCAAGTTTTGATATTGGTTAATAGGAGTGGACAGTTTTCTAACAACAAAAAGATTTAACTTAGTTTTGTTTTAGGATCCAGGCCTTACTGATAATACCAAGTTAGCATTTGCAGGATAACCCATTATTTTTACCCGGACTATCTAGTATATTGTTTTGCTCTGCTTTCATTTCTCTGTGGTTTGCTCCCATAGGGTGTGACTGTGTCCTACGCAAAATGCTGAGCATCTTCCATTTCCATTTAAGTAAATGGGAACTCAGGTTGCTCAATACCTCTCAGGAAAGCACTGTAATACACTGGATTGGGAATTTAAAGGAACACCAATAATGTGAAAATTAGTCAATAAAAAATAATTAGTTAAAATCCATGACGGAAATCCTGTGCCAATTTTAGTGGCTTTACTGTAGTGTTTTATTTATTTAAAATCTTCCTCTCTCCCTTTTGCTGAATGTGAAAGAGCCAGAAAAACAACAGAGGAAAATTAACTAAACATCAGCAACCATGAAACAGAGTACACCCAAAATGTCAAAAGCACAAAGTAAGCAGTCTGAAACAATCAGAAAAAATACTGGTTTTTCTAATCACTTCAGGTTACAGTGTAGTCTTCAGGGATTACTTGAAACAATGATAGGTTAAAGAAATCAAATAGATCTTTTTAAAAGGTTGATATTGACCCATTAACTTGCAGCATACAGGAGGGGTAAATATATGAAATGGGATGAAGTAACAAGATTCCCTGGATGTGTAAGGATAGTGACAAGTAAAGTTCAAGTGAAATCTGGGATTAAAGCATCTGCTTTATGAAAACTTGTAATATAAACTTTATATGTTAGAGATGCAAAATTAGATTATGGCAAGCAGTATTATAGACAAGGCCTCATGCACATTAACCGTAAATTCTGTGGCGCTCATGTGCAGCTGATAGGAAATTCCATGAGAGCTTCATTTAAATTTAAAAAAAATGAAATTTATAAATGAATAGATACAAAACAATAGCTTAGTACAATACTTTCTGTTATATTTATTATGAAATTCTCCATCTGTGTAGATTTGGAAGGTAGTTGGCATTGAGGGATAAAGATATTTGCTGGAAGTCTCTGCTAAAATGCTTAGCAGTAAAATTGTACTGTCCTGCCATTTAAATGATAATCAATAGTCTTCACTATATTATATATTTTTATCAATAGTTAATACTCCACTGATTTGTGGTTAAGCCTTTCAGACCTATTGTTTCAGGCTGTTAGCGGACTCAAAAGACAACACTGCACTGGTTATAACTATGTTTCACATTTTCAAGATTGTTTTCATAACTAGAAAGGCTAAAAACATAGGGCCACATCTTGGGCTGATATAAATCAGTGGCCCATTGTTTTAAATGAAAAAATATGTTCTAGAGCACAATTTTGCAGCACTGGGTAGTCAGTGGTAAATGTTGCAGTCATTTTTTTATACTGCGCTTTAAATGTAAAGATTAATTGAAGTGCTTTTAACAAATAAAAAAACTTGTTTAAGATCCAAAATCATTAGCCTATACTTATGTAAAGTCAAAAATGATAGTTTAGTGCTATGTTTTAAAAAAAGTTAGTTGAAGAATCATTTCCTTCCTTTGGTAACAAAGAGGCCTGTGGCACCTTAAAGACTAACTAAAGTATTGAAGCATAAGCTTTCGTGGGCTAATACCCACTTCGTCGGATGCAAGCAGTGGAACGAAGTGGGTATTAGCCCACGAAAGCTTATGCTTCAATACTTTAGTTAGTCTTTAAGGTGCCACATGACTCTTTGTTACTACCTCTGCTATTCCAGACTAACACAGCTACCTCTCTGATTCCTTCCTTTGGGCTTTATCCTGAGTGATGCTGTGCAGCCTTCACTCTCTGGGCCAGATTTTCCAAAATTGCTCCGCCCCTGTACACTTAGTGCACTGATTTTTGAAAGGAGTTTAGCAGATTTGAAATCTGGTCCCAATTATTGGTGCTGAGCACTTGAGAATCTGGTCCTCATTAGCTGCTCTGTGAGTTGCAAATGCTCAATATGTCTCAGCCTCAGACCCTTGTTTACCTGCCAAGTTCCAAGTTCTGGGATCTTTGTTTTCCCTGTTAAGAGGTGGTATAATCACTAACACTTAAAAATATGCAGAGAGCTGCATTCCTTACATTCCATGAGGCATTAATGATGTCACCAACTGCTACAGGATAAAGACCTAGTCCTGACCTCAAGTCTTGGCAGATAAAATGTCTTTGAGTTTACATTTTTAAAGGCATTTATTTGTATTTTTTAACATCTGCTAATGTATTCAGTTAATGATTTGGAATCTCAGGTGGTTTTGTTTATTTAAAAACAACATTTTGGTTCACCTTCAAAATACTATAAAATGCAAATTTCTCTTTATTCTTTCTGTAAGATGTCTCAGTTGTCTCAGAGCTGGCTCTTTCTTTCCACCCAACTTCAGTTTTCAGTTGTTCAAAGCTGTTTTGCGTGTGTAGATGTATAGATGTTTGTTTAGGTTTACCTTTTAATAGAAGCATGCCTAAATAAACTTGCCAACAGAAAGGAATGTAGTGCTCACCAGACCAGCATAATTAAGAATCTGTAGCCTTCACTGTCACTTAAGACAGAGAGGCAGGATAGATTTAAGATTAGCAGCCATGTTAGTCTGTATCCGTAAATAAGATGAGGAAGACTTTGTAGTACCTTAGAGACTAACCAGTTTATTTCAGCATAAGATTTCGTGGGCTATACCCCACTTCATCGGATGCACAGAATGGAATAGAAGTAAGATGTATTTATACACACAGAAAGCAAAAAAAAAAAAAAGTGTACATTAGCATAGCAGTTCTAAGAGACTGTTTAATTTGGATGGGCCATTATCAGCAGGAGAAAAAAATACCTTTTGAAATGGATTTCTGTGTCTGGCAGGAGATAACACCTATTGAAGGTAAATTAACTAGGGAAATACAATCAATTAGTGTAATGAGAGAACCATTCACAAGTTCTGTTAAGCCCTTGGTTTATTGTGTCCAATTTGAAAATTAATTCCAGTTCCTCAGTTTCTTGTTGGAGTCTGTTTTGGAAGTTTTTCTGTTTCAAAATTGAAACTATCAAATCTTTAATGGAAAGGTCAGGAAGATTGAAGTGTTCTACTGGTTTTTGAATGTTATGATTCCTGATGTCAGATATGTCCACTTATTCTTTTGCATAGAGACTGGCTGGTTTGGTCAATGTACATAGCAAAGGGGCATTGGTCGATGTGCAGGTGAATGAGCCTCTCATGGTGTGATTGGTGTGATTAGGTGCTATGATGGTGTCAGTTGAATGGATACGAGGACAGAGTTGGCATTGGGCTTTGTTGGAAGGATAGTGAAGCTTAAAGGGACTTACTGGAGTAGATTTCACTAATTCAATCCCATTTTACTGTCTCCTTGAATGAATTTGGACCCAGAATCCAAACACACCTGAAATTTGGGAAGGTTTGATTCTAGATTCAGGCTTGTTGACCCCTGTTTCCTATGGACTACAGAAATGCTCATCTGAATTTTGGGAGGAATATAGATTAGGATCTTATTAATCAAAACTTGCCTTCTCAGGCTCATTTCTGTTTCATTCTAAAATTGTACGCAGACCAATCCCACCTGACTATGCTACCTAATAAATCAAGCTAAACGTGGGTGAGAAACTGAATACCTGAGGATGCTAACCTCTGTTGTTCCTGCCTGGAATGATCACTGTGATCCTGTAGGAGATGTCATCATTTTCATATACTTTTCTTTTGATTTTGCTTTGATCTTGTCTCAGAGGAGAGTTGTGTTGCTTACAAGGAAATGCCCATCTTGAACTAAGATTGATGAAAAACAGATCAACTGTACACATCTGGCTGCAGAGCCTTTGGCCCTTGTAACCAAATTCTGCAGTCTAATGTTTCCCCAAGGCCTTCACCATGTCTAAAAACTTGTGAGCTTTACAGAGATATCTAGGTATTCTCTCAAGCAAATATTAATTCTTGGAGTTTTCACAGAGATTAAGAACTTGCCATGTCAGACCTAATTAGCTGGATCCAGTCCATAGGCCTTCATGTCATTTTGTCTTATTAGGTGTTTGTACTTTTATGAAAATTCCTTGCTCATACTAACTTGTGCCTAAATGTTTAAGACAGGGTAAGCAATAAATTAGATCCAGGAACCAGTGTGATAAGGGTTAGATTCTCTGCCCTTGAGATGAGAGAATTATGATTCAGATAGAGACGTAAGTTTCCCTCACTGATGCAAAATGTAGCTACTCCTAAAGTGGGGATGGGAGGAGAAGGGGAGGCCTAGATTTTTAATTAAGTAAATAAAAAGAATGACTAGGTTTTTCACTCGCTATAATGCAGTAAAATGGGACATGTGATGGCGAAATACCCATTATACTCTCCTTCCTGTTCCTGTCATCGCTGAGTCAGCTGGGTCCACACAACTCTTCAGACAAGGGTCATTTGCTTTACTTCCATCATGCTGCATCTTGGAGAGGTGTGGGGGTGAGAACTAGTCGCAACCACCTACTGTTGACAAATGGAACATAAAAAATCATTGCTAGGCCCTGTCACTGGCCCTTTAAATTACACAATTTCCACCCAGACCTGAGTTTTCTCAGTTGCTTAGGAACGTACTGAGACACTGTTGTAGTAACTAGAACAAAAATAACAAAAGGGCTTGCTGAATCACTGGAAATTGAGTGGTCACTGTCTGACTTGGTTTTATGCTGTATTGTCAGAATACTTTGCAGATGAGGAATGATATGTGGTTATGTTACACATCACTACACAGCTTTTGCTATGAAAAATCAGCCCAGTATGGGTGTTTGTCAGTGGACAGACTTGTGTTCTGCTCACTCTGGAGTTCCATTCTTTCAGAATTGGCTCTGATTCAGAGATATTTTTTTATGAGTTTTTGGTGCTCAGAGTTCAAAGAACTGGATTCCAGACTCCGTCTTGGAATGTTTAAAAAGAGAAAAAGGTTTAATACAGTTTTTGAAAGGCCACAGCTTCCAAAACCAGAGGGGACCTTTGCGATCATCTAGTCTGACCAGTAGAACACAGGCCATAGAACCCAAAGTAGTAATTCCTAGAGCATATCTCTCATTTCCATTATGTTATTGTCATATTTAGAACAATAGTACACTACAGTGGTGTGGTTGTCTTCCTCCACAATGTGCACCATGGCTTTCCACTCAATGGAGTGTCACACTCAAATCTGTGTGATCATAGCGCTCTCTTTTAGCTAAACACTATGACACAAACTGCCCTTTCTACTGAAATCTCTAAAGTGATCATGTTACCTTCTAGTGGTTGCAGCCTGCAGTGGGTGAAAGCCCTGATATTACAAATGTGACTTTTACACTGGTTACCTTTGTTTTGACTCTTGTGGGTAGAAGTCAGACTGATCCTTGTGATACCTCCTAATGAGTCAGTAGTGTCCAAACAGTGCTATCCCTGTGTTGTCTCTGTAAACATGGTGTTAAAAGATGGAACGATAATATGTTAAAGACCAGTAATGAGCATGTTGTGTCGCCTTCTATTTTGAAAATATAGTATCTTACCTGGCATTTTCATGGCACTTGAAAAGACATTTAGAGCATTTCAGCACTTTATATATTAAAGAAATCCAGAAATTGAACTATGTAGTGCTAGCAGGCTTGGTGCCAATGCCATCCCATTCAGGGGGTTCGGATTGATCTTGAGTAGTTAATTAGTCTTTCCAAGCAATCCTTACAACATGTCTCCCACCTTTTACAAACATCAGTTGGGTACTCCTCTCCAACTCTTTTGGCCAAGACAAGGTAGGATGCACTAACATCAACTTCAGGGGTTAGATGTTTGCTTTATATTGTATCCCAGTAACTAAAAGGTAAAATATGTAAGTTGTACATGAGTCAAACTGGAGTCCCTGTGTCTTAATGTTGATGTTTAAAGTAGTTTGTTTTGTGATCTACCAACACTTGTAGGCTAATCTATTTGTTGTGGGTTCTTTCTCTGCTGAAGAGCAAAGAACTGCTGAATAAGAAATGTATTGGCTTCTAATATTTGCATTGCTGTTTGGAATCTTTGCATCCTAAAGCAATTCTGAATTAATACTTTATGATTTTTTAGTTCACAGTATCAGGAACAAATTATCTCAGGGTTGTTTAGTGTAATGGCAGCCAGTGTAAAAGGGGAAGAAGAAAAATGAGGCGTCACCATCTCGGCATAATAAAATAAAGTTCCTCATGCAGATTGTTGGTCCTCTCTGCATATGCCGGTATTTTCTGACTTTATCTTCTCCATTTTGCTGCATTTAAAGCAACATGATATTCAACATATGCTGAGTTATGAGAATAAACTTTGCCACTCTCATTTAGAAAACATTTAGAGTTACCATAATTGTATTTAACTAATGACAAACATGGCAGTGTACACACACACTCTGCTGCATTGATTTGTCTTTGACTTGCTGTTCTATTCACCAGTCTCCAAGTGAGTTTACGTTTTACGAGAGGTTTTTTTTATTATTACAGTTCCCTCTCTCTGGTCACCAGTAGAGAGTAGAAGAAGGGGCAGAGAACCACAACAGAGTTAGAATCCAGTGACGGGGACATTGAGGGTACATCTACTCAGGGATGAAAGACTGTGACGTGGCTACAGCTGGCCTGGGTCAAATGGCTCGCTGGACTCGGGCTGCAGGGCTAAAAATCACTGTCTAGATGTTCAGGGTTGGGCTAGAGCTTGAGCTCTGGAACCCTCCATCCTCACAGCGCCCCAGAGTTTGGACTCCAGCCCAAGCCTGGATGTTTACATTTTTCAGCCCCAGAGCTTGAACCCCACAAGCCCAAGTCAGCTGACCCAGGCCAGCTGCATTTTTTTTTATCCCTATATAGACATTACCTGAGAGGGCTTTCTCCAGCCTAGTCTCTTGTTTACTGACACTGCCTTTTCAAATGAGAGTACTGCTTGGGGTATAGAGTAGTGATTGTAAAGCTATGGCAAAGTTTGTTGCAAAGATATTTACTTCTTTAGCACATTCCCAACCTTTAGAAGCTCATAAGGAGCCCTGATTACACTGAGTGTTTGAAAGAAGTGGTTCCCCCCAGGACTTACTGTGCTGCTAGCTGGACAGTTTTGTGAAGTCATGTTAATCACAGCAATTTACAGTTCTCTGAATCTGTGCTGAGTTGTTGGGAAGGCTGAGGGTAAGAGGCACAGCTGATTTGTGGTTTACCTCTTCTCTTTCTGTTGGCCATTCAGTAGGGAGTTCTGCGGTGACATTGCATTAGGATACAAATGTTGTTTCTTTTCTTTTAAAAAAGATCCCTCTTACTTCACTCCCAGAGGGATCCTAAATCCTACAAGGCAGTGTGGGTACAGTAATTTGGGTGGAGTTTCATAGCAAAGGGTTATTTTATCAGAAATCTTTCTAAACAGAATGCACTGCAGTTTCCTTTTATTATAGTTCTCTAAATTTAATAGTACCTTTCGGTCCCCAGAGATCCAAATCACACTCCAAACTGATAGGGAAACTATTAGGGAAACTTTCATCCACCGATGAAGGGGCAGCCTTTTCTGCTCTTTCAAAAATTGTTTTTTTCATGACCACAAGTGGGTCTGAATTTTGGTTTTACATATCATCTGAAAAACAGCACAGTGTTCGAAGCATGCTGAGGTGTTGGTTCAGTTCTGCTGGATAGGAGAGAGCAACATCTACAGAATCATTGATACTTCTTTCTGGAGCGCCTAGATGGATCTTGGATGTCTCTGATCCAACTACTGATCCCATCAGCCCAACTTGTTAGGTCTATCAGAATCACAACTCAAGGTTTTGTAGTTGCAGTGATTGAATGAAATGGACTGTACACAGTTTAGAGTGTGCTAAATACCCATACACAACTTTAAAGAGGACTTTCTTGTCTAGTGGCTGTTTTGATGGATCCAGAATGCAGCAGAAAAAAACTGACTATAAAACTGCTCTGGGGAAAGAGTTGTGAAGCCCTGAACAAAATGGGAATGTAATTTTATGGTGCCCTTAAACCCAACATCATAATTCAGGTTCTAAACTTTATTGGAGAAGTTGTCCAGGTGCCTAGCTCTTCATTGATATGACTGATAAGAGCTTAACTGCAAACTCCTCCAAAGTGGAGCATGTACATACAGCAAACCCCAAAGACTGAGCATTGCCAGCAGTGATATTCTCTTTCTGTCCGTGACTTTTCTTTGGAGAAAGCATTGTTGGAAACTTCAAGTAAAATAAATGGACTGTGATGGAAAAGGGAAGCTGGAAGCTTTCCAGGATTAATAGCACAAGAGGTGTAGAATTTCAGACTTAAATTACCTTTTTTTAACAGAGTGAGAGGGTGTGTTGTACCAAGAAGCTGTTGGCTGGAGGATTTATGTATTGCTGTTATAGTACCTACAGTATGCGGAAACGTTTTTATTTACTTTGAAAAAAAATTAGCAGCTATTTTAACGCAGAGGATTAACCACAGTTGCTAACCCTGCAGTGCTAGAGCATAGGATAATGAGATGAGAGTTTTGTTTAGAGAATGGAAACAAACTGAAATGACAAACAAATTAGTCAAAATTGTTTTGTTTACTGGTTCCATAATATTGAGTAACGGTGGAAAACCTGCAATCCAGCTAAGCTTTGCTCCTCTAATAAAACATTCTAATCTTATACACCCAATAACTTGATTATTGCCTGAGGGTTATTCTGTATCACTTCTCTTCAGTTCCCATTCCAGCTAACCGTACATTTATTTCAGAAAAGCACTTAATTAAATGATTATCTACATCCCTACTCAGGACCTTACTTAGACCTGGGCTTCACTGGGGGGAGGAGTTTTCGAGCTAAGATACGCAACTTCAGCTATGCTATTAGCGTAGCTGAAGTCAAAGTATCTTAGTTTGACTTACCTAGCTGTCCTCATAGCGGCAAGTCAACCGCAGCAGCTCCCCTGTCAATTCCGCTTACTCCTCTTGCGGAGATGGAGTTCCGGAGTTGAGGGGGAGTGCATTCGGAGATCAATTTATCATGTCTAAATGAGACACGATAAATCAATCCCTGATACATCGAACTCTACCCACCGATCTGGCAGGGGAGTATAGATGTACCCTTTGACATATGCTTAAAGTTAAGTGAGTGCTTAAGTGTTGTTTTGAACAGAAGTGCTCAGACAGGTTCAGGTTCTGCTCTCCCTCCATCTTTAGCAAGTTGAGCAGGATTCTATCAACTGCCTCAATGTTTGACCAGTCTTAAACTATTAGAAACATACTCCGGATTTTACATCTTATTTTTTAAAACGACTGTCCTGTGGGTGAGAATCAAGAATGTCTGACATAGTACATTATTCTGTAATATTTTGCTGTGCTGCTATAGCAGACAGCTCCAGAATTCTGCTGATTCATCTGTAAATTCATAGCTAACACTCAGGATATAGCAGACCAACACTATCCAGTCATGCTAGCCTGTGCTACGTCTGACACAACATGGGAAAGCAGTGTTTGTAAATGGAATAGGACCTAGCGAGTGCAGAAAATATGGTTAATTCCAAGATAAAATATAACTAAGAAAGGGGTGTCCTTTAAAGTCTGTTGTATTAAAAATGTTCATCATTTATCCCTTAAGGAAACAGCAGTATAGATAGATGAATATAGAAATAGTTTATTCTTAACTTCCTCTGCCCCATCTAAGTTAAAGCATCCCTTGGAATTGGAACCATATTCTTGTTCCAGTTTCACATATATTTCCCCTCTCAAGCCCAGTATGTCTGTAAGTGGCACAGTGGATTCTACAAGGTTCACAATAGTGAATCTGTGCATCAGTAATTTGCAGTCTGGACATAGACGTCTTGGAGTATGTCCATTTTTTGACTTTGACAGTTACTTGGATGCTTGTTAAAAAGATTGCACTACATTACATCTGTTTGTGTGACAGAGCAACTATGCAGGGTGCCCACATACTGATTTTTTTTCCCCAGGGGAATAAAAGATTTCTCATTCTGAGTGATTTTAACAGCTTTGGCTGACATTCACTCTGAAATCCTTACTTGGTTTAGTCAACGTAAATTTCCCCATTTGATAAAAAGGGTTTGCTGATTGCATGGAAGTTAGTCTCTCTTTGCCAAACCTAATTGACTTTCAGCAAAAGAGAGGACAGTGAACATTGGTTGCCCCAGTGAATTGGCAATTCATTAGAGCGAGAGGAGACAGGATGGACTAAAGGGCTTTTTCAAGTTGATGCACAATAGTTTACACTTCTTTTTTCTTGTAGGAATGCCATTTAAAATAAGGGTTTTTTTTTAAGATGTTGCACATAAAAATGCAAAGCATTTACGTAAATTTTGATATATATTTTTTAATTATCCAGTAACCTCACAGTATAAAACACCAGTCTTAATGTATTGGGCAGTGGAAATTGCACAAATAATTGTTGTCCAATTTTGTTTTGGAACATTTACCTAATTATTTTATGACAATTGAATTAAGTGGGTTTTTTAATAGAAAACCTCAGCAGTGACATTTACCAAACTAACAAGGCTGGACTAAAAAAAACCCTAATAATCGACTTTGGGTGGCCATGATTTACCAATAAAGCCAGACTATGAGACTGTGAACACAGTTTGATCATTGCTACGAATAAGAACATAAGAACATAATAAAATAATAATAATAATATATATATCATAGGTCTGCAGGTGCAGTATAGTTACATGCCCAAGGAGATTACGTGGCATGTGTTTACTATGAAGAAAATGATTTTTGGTAGTGTGAATAGAAAATAGCCATGCCTATCAGAAATTGTCTGAGAACTGAACTTCAAATCCACAATATTCTTGAATAAGGGCTAATTCTGATGTTTAACTTCAATTCAGATCCGAAATGAGTAAGAGTGTACCTTCTATTTCAGATGCAACTGAAATCTTTCAATAATAATCATTCTCATGAGATTTTCAGCATATAACATGAACAAATTATGAAATTTGGAGTTGTGTAGTCTCCAATGTTCTTTTAATTTGAACACTAATCCCAAAGTGTAGGCTAAATCAACTCCAGATCTTAATGTTCAGCGGCCCTTCTCAAAAACATTAGCATGATGTTTTACTTTTTTTTCTGATATTTAATATTTGGCAATCAGAAGACAATGTAGCATTTCAAAAATACGGCATTCAGTGCCTACATATACCAGTGGATATGCTGCTTGCATCCGATGAAGTGGGTATTAGCCCACGAAAGCTTACGCTTCAAAACTTTATAGTTAGTCTTTAAGGTGCCACAGGACTTTGTTACCTCTGCTATTCCAGACTAACACAGCTACCTCTCTGATTCTGATTCATAAGTTATCTTATCGTTGAATCTGGCCTGATTCCACTCCAGACACAATGTAGAACACTGACCTAAGTAATTTATTTTCAGATATTTTCTCTCTTTTTTTTCCAAGTCAATAAATGAAAATAATAGTTCACTTTTAAAAATATGGGCTGCTGTTTTGGGTTCTTTGTCATAGGAGGCTGCAGAAGAGACAGTGGAATGTTTCCATAACTTTGAGTTTTGCCAATACATTCCTTGGTACTGGTGACGCATGGACTCCTGTTGTGAAGCACTTTTCCAAATGATTATATTAAAAGGAATTTATTAGACTGTCTTGTTTGGTTTGACAACTTTCCTTGTGTTGGTGTTTGTTTTTCTTTAATAAAACTGCCAAATGGTTTCTGATCAATGTAAGTCATCTTCTATGACAGAGCATTAATTGACCTTAACACTTTGGAGACTGTGGCCACATAACCTCCACAATAGATGTTTGGCTGTCACCAGCCTCAGAATTGCTGGCACTGTAGGCATTGCAAAACTGATTGCAAACCTTGGAGACATGTAAATCTTCTAAATCTAAACAAGGTTGCTAGAGATTAAGTCCCAAAATGTATGAATTTCATGTAGTAGCAATACCTTCCTTTTTTATTAGGTGAAGGGGGTTAATTTGGACAAGTGAAGTTTGTCTTGTCATTTCTTTAAAAGACAGATGAGGGGTCAGTAAGGTTAATTAAATGAAGGGGATGACTGTATAACAGATGTTTTAGATATACAGTATTCACACTGTATTCTGTGCCTTCTTATTGCCAATTGGCAGGATTTTTAGATGTAATATTTGGTGTCATATTCTGCACAAGTAAGACAATCTCTGATGGATTGTTGCTTGGAGACAGAATGCAGAAAATACTATAGTCAGAATAGCTTTCTTCTGCAGTAACATTCAGCAGAACACCAAGAAGATCCCTCACACCACCGTCGTAATTTAAATGTAACACCAGATATCTTCCTGGTTACATCAGTGCTGTATTTCTTAATCTTCTTACCTATGCTGATTTATTTTTCTGATGGACTCTCTTGTGGAAATCTTGGTTTCAGCTGGGTCACTATTAAGCATACCTTTGGGATACTTCCTCCTACTAACTTGGCCAAGAATGGAGGGTTGTTATTCAAATCATACAGGAAGCGAGGAATACTTGTAGCACCTTAGAGTTTAACTAGTTAGTCTCTAAGGTGCTACAAGTATTCCTCGCTTTCTTTACAGATACAGACTAACACGTGCTATTCTTAAACCATACAGGCTAACTTACAGAGTGGATAAAAATCAATTATTTTTTTTAATTAAAAAAATCAGATTTTCTTTATTTAAATCAGATTTTTTGATAAGATGCTTTTTGAGGAAAAAACCTAATTCTAGAATATGAGACACTATATTCATGTAATATTTAACAAAAGTTTTGTAAATGAGTTCCAATAGTTCATGAATCAGGGACTCAGTCTTATAGAGTTCCAGGGGCTGTTGTATTTATTTAGGTTAATCTTTCTATATACCCAATGAGATTTAGTGGTCAGTCTAGAAGATATCATCAGAGATGCTTTGTTTTGTAGTTCTCAAGCTATGAATTTGTCTCTCCAGAAATAACATGCTTGTTAACATCAAAAACAAAAACAAACCAACCAAATAAAATAAAGAAAGGTGAGAAATAAAAGACCACAACCCTGTTGTCTCTCTGCAAATTTGTGTACACAGCATCAATCCCTTGCCTCTCTCTAAAAGTGAAAAGTTTCAAAAAGTTCAATGAACAGAAGGTTGTTGGGGGCGGAATAGATCTGGACAAGGAGAAGACGTCTGGAGATAAATGTGAGAAGGGAGGGACAGGCAGTAGAAACCAAAGTGAAACTGAGCAGCATATTCCAGAAGTCTTTCTGAATGTAGCCTTCCTTGATTTGAGATCGACCATACCATTCTGTCACTAGAAGGGAAAAACATGTAATGGCAGCAGGTCGTAAAAGTGACCCAGTTTGGGAATAAGAACCATTCACGAAATATGTTTGCTGCTGATGTTTTAAAGAAAGTCACACCAGTGAACTGGTGGAAGTCACTTAATCACTTTGATTCAGAGACTGTTGAAGTGATAATCTCATTTTTAACAGCAGTAGCTTCTTCTGCCAGTATAATGTTTTCTTCTTTTGGACTAATTCATTCCAAATTGAGAAATCATTTGGGACCTGAAAAAGCAGGAAAGCTTGTCTTTCTTTTCCAGATTATGAACAAACAGGAAAATGAAGGTGAAGATGACTGAGTTAGCTGCAGAAGCCAATATTTTATGTTTCTCGTGTTGACCTGGCTGACAAAGTCAATTTAATTTTTTTTTATTTCATTTAACTATTTTAGTTAAAAACAAATTTAACAAAAACAAACCTTATTAAAAAAAATATTTAACTACATTCAAAAATGTATATGTTTTGTGATGGAGTCAGACCAGAAGGGTACAGGAGAGTGCTGGAAGGCAGGTATATCAGCCTCAGGATGTGCAGGTCTCTGCTCCCTGGATAGCCAAACAAAGGCTACTCCAGGCCAATCGACACCTGGGGCCAATTAAGAAGATTCTAGAAGGCAGTAGAAATAGCTAGCCTGAGTGGGACACCTGAAGCCAATCAGGGACTGGCTGAAACCAGTTAAAAACCCTCCTAGTTAGTCAGGTGGGTGTGGATGTCAGGAGCTGTGAGAGGAAGCTGTGCTGTTGGTGAGACTGAGTGGTAGACAACATATATGCACGGAAGGAGACTTGAGGTAAAGGTGAAGAGAAGTTTGAAGAAGCGGGGGACTGTTGTGGGGAAGTAGCCCAGGGAATTGTATTGTGTTTGGTGCCTAAAAGGTCAGCCATCTTAGCTGATACTATTAGGGTCCCTGGGCTGGAGCCCGGAGTAGAGGGTGGGCCCGGGTTACCCCCCTTTCTACCTCCCCTAACTAATCACAGTGAGCCTCTGGAAGTGCAGTACCCCAGGGAGAAGGCCAAATCTTTGTCACAGTTTGTTTTGCTAAAATAATATATGTTTTCCGTAGAAAGAAACAATCCAGAATACACATTGTTGTTAAAAAAACAATTTAAATATCTGTCTGGTGATCTTCTCCTCCTAATACAGAACGGCAAGAAAATCCTCCAAATAATGATTATCCTGTTGAATTGAAGATAGTTCACCTCCCAATGACTTAATAAATATCTGCTTCAATTACCTTTGATTAATGAAATATCCAAACAATCATTTATTTTTTGATATAGCCATAAAACTCATCTGAAAAGTTTTCAAAATAAATCACTTTAAAAATGTATAGTATGTACGTTCTGAAAATGAAACTTACATCTATCTTGGAGTTGTGAGGAATATGTATTAAGGTTATAACAACTAACAAGAATGCACTTTTATGTAGAAATCCATGATTAAATCAAGTCTTCCTGACTAGTGATTTAAATCATGATTTAAATCACATACACCCTGCTACCTAATAGATAGGCTTCATCTGTTAAATTACAGTTTATTTAAAATTGGCAACTAGGATTCTCAGCAGGAATATGCCAGCTCAGTATATTATTCTTGTGTTTGAGTCATTACATTTACTTTCAATAGCTTCCTGTCTTGGTTTGAAGAATTCTGCTTATGATTTTGTAAACTTACTTGGTGGCGTGGATGCTTTGTGTATTTTGGGATTTCACTGCATTGTGCTCTTTAGTGTGCTAGCCATCAGATTTTTTTCCTGAGCTTTGGAACCTCATTGTCTTTTATTTTCTGGGATTGTGGGTTTTTTTTGTTTGTTTTTTTAACTTGAAGTCCTTTGACTTTCAGCTTTTTCTTTCCAGTTATTTTTGGAATTATATGGTGAATTCCGAATTGTTCATTTATTCCTCATAATCACACTGCTGATTATTTTGAATACTCCCTGACTTTGATTTTATATTAGATTTTAGTGTAAAATAGTGTGAAATTGTTCTTGCGCACAGTGCACTGTATCTACTATTGTAGGGCTTACACAATAACCCACTTTCACATTTGGTGCTTGGGATCCCAGAGCCTAGCTCCAACCTGAATGTCCACTGTAGCAGGGTGCTGGCCAGAAACTGCTCCCTCCAAACATAGCAGGAAAAAAGCCTCTGCTAGCAGCTTCCCTAGCAGGGAAGGTAATTAGCCAGCAGGGTGTGGCCCTGGGCTGAAGAGGGCTTAACAAAAACCACCTGGCAGCCTCCCAGGCAAGGTATAAAGCCTGGCAGGAAGGAAGTGGGGGGAGGTGGCTGTGCCTAGCTAGCTGCTCCCCCCAGGGCAGCCAAGCCCAGAGACTTGTTTGTATGCTTGTAAATAGGTGGTGGGTTTTGCACTGAAGGGAAATAAAGGGCATGGTTGCTAGCACCAAAGGGCTCCTGCCTGGTTTTTGAAGAGGGTGAGCAAGAGGCCCGCTTACACCACACCACAACTAAATAGCCCCATATGCCTGAGTCCTGTGAGACCCCAGTCATATTCTTGGGCCAGTCATGGGTATTTAAAATAGCAGTTCTGTATAGATATACTCATAGGTCCTGAGTTAAGAAAGGAATTCAAAACCTGCTTAAATCTCGTTGACTTCAGTGGGATTTAAGTAGAATCTTCAAGTTAAGATGTGCTTAAGAGCTGTCCTGAGTTGAGCTGTTTTTCATTCATTAGTCTTAGGGATGTAAGACTTGCATGTGAAAGCCTTGTTATTTTGGAAGAGGGGAAGAGTGCTCTGAAGGCGAGGTATAAAACTGCAAAGAAGTTGCATCCCCATAGAAAAAACCTTTAGGATTAGTTATACAGCCTTGCCTAAGGCTTGGTATACCAACCTATGTAAATATCACTAAGTCACTCTGATTTTCCTCACCCCTGAGGTTAGTTATACCTAGCCATGTAGACTGCACTATGTTGACAGGAGGGCTTCACCTGTTGACCTAGGTAATGCCTTTCAGGGTGGTGAAGAATCTCTCCCACTGGTGTAGCTAGTATCTTCTCTAAACACTACAGCAGTGCATCGATAGCACTGTAAGTGTATACAAGCCCTAATATCACTCTTGGATGAGGTATTACTCATACAGAAAGGCAATATTTGGGAATCTCCATTACCTCCTGGGCTGCTTCTTGTTCCAAAGAATTTGCAGTTTTTGATGGATAGTGGGGAAAACCACAGAGCCATGTGTGGTAAGAGAAATAGGATATGTTAGGTTTTTGAAGTGAGTTTCCTCTGAGTCAATCTATTGCGATTAAGAAGCACCCATGCTGATTTCTGTGAGAGAGCTCTCTAATGCTTAGTAGTATTCTATTTGTTGACCACAGGAAACCATTGCTTGGAAATAATAGATGAAAGAATGTGATTCTGGTTAATGCATATACTCGCAGTGTAGCTAAAGATAAAGTAAGTGGTCAAATGAATTGAATCTTTTAAATGTATAGTCTCTTTTTTTCATTACTTGGTTATTCTTTTCTTTATCAAGAAATGATAGTAGTAGGCCAGGATTCCTTATCATCACTGAACTGTGGTATTATTTTCACAAATTGGGCATATTTAGAGATTACAGTGTATATGGTCATAGAATATATTAGCACAAATGAGTACCGCATGTTTGTGTGTTAGGTGACAAATTAATCATTTCAAAACCATTTTTTTGGGTTTCACAGATAAGCCCAATCAACCACTGTGTTTATGTGCACACACAATATGGCCTTTAACTAGAGAGAGTTACCTACCTTGTTTTAGCACATTAAGATAAGAATAAAAGTGAATGCAATTCTAATGGCCTCACTGAAGTTGCATTCATCTTAACTGTTTCTATATTTGGGTCAGTAGTGGAGTCACTGTTCCCCTAGAAAATTGTCATATACCTACCACAATAATCTGGTGCGGATTTAGTTAGCATATGGTGAGGTATCACACAGTAGAAGGAAAAAAAGTTAAATTGGCCGGCGTTGTAGTATATTCTAAGGACATTTTAATAAAAGAGTGCTCCATTTGGCACCTCAGAGGCATGTGGATAGTAAGTAATAAGGAGTAAGACTTTGAAGAAGAGAGAAAAAGACGAATTTTTAAAAAATAAATATGCGACAGCTAAGACTGATGAATGGGCAGAAAGTTTAGATGTATAAACCACTAGGCAACAGTAATAGACAATCATGTTTAAATTGCAATTTGAGATTTGACTGCCCATTCTCTTTGGGCAAAATGTTTATTTTTTTACAATCACTCAGCTCATCTGCTAAAGGTCTGCAAAGGTTTTGGAACGGACATTTGAACTGAGCAAGATATTTTGCCCAGAAAACTATTATACTAGGGTCTTCTAACATATCTTAAATTCTAAAACATAGGGCTGGTTTACAGTAGGGGAAGGGATTGACCGAAGATGCACAACTTCAGCTACATGAATAACCTAGCTGAAGTTGACGCATCTTCGGCTGACTTACCTGCCATCCTCATGGCGGCAGTGGTTGTCAGGGGGCTGGAGTTCCGGAGTCAACGGGAGCGCCTTTCGGGATCGATTTATCGTGATGAGATGTGATAAATAAATTGCCAAAAGATTGAGTGAAGGCAGACCCATAAAAAGCACACAACTAGAGTGTTTTCTTGTGTGTGTGTGTGTGAGAGAGAGAGAGAGAGAGAGAGAGAAATAAGTCTTGACTGTTTCAAGACCATGTTTTTATCAGTTTTCTTTTTTCTTATGTCTATTCCTTGTGTGCACATGTATTTCTTATTATAGGGTTTCTCAGTTGTGGCTTGCTAGTGGTGACTTTTTTGTTCAGCTGACAGAAGATTCTCCTCCCCTCCCCCTCCCAGTATATCCACACAAATTCCATGGGCATCTTAGACAAATTACCCAGCTCTGGCCGGTGAGGTTTGCAGGTTAGGGAACTCTTGGATTCTCCATTGCTCTTGAATTCCCAATCGGCATCAGTGATCAGGAGTGATTTTCCATTTGCCTTGAGCTTTGCTGCTGTCCTCCATGTCTGGATTGGAGGTGTACCCTGCCATAAACCACCCTTGCAGATGGCTCACAAGTTATAGTTGCTGCAGAATATAGTGAGTCATTTATTTAATAAAAGTAATGATACCGTAGCTGCACTGGGTTCCTTTTTCTTCCTGTTCTACCTATGCAGCCTAGGGAATTCCAAAATGTGGCCTGTGCCTTCCCTGAATACAGATGTAGCCCTCAAACTATAGATTCCAGCATGCTGTGCTCCGTCTTGATTGAAGCAATCAGGTAAATAATAGATGTATGCATCTACTCGAGTTTATGTGGTACTAGCAAAAATGCCCAGTGTTGCTCGGGTCCGTTTTAGGGGGAGAGAGGGGGGAGAACTGAGCGAGTGCGGGGTCCGTTGGAGGGGGCGGAGGGGGAGAGCAGAGTGAGTTGGGGGGGGGCGTTGGAGTGGTGGGAGGGGGGTGAGATTTAAAAAAATTTCAATTCTTACCTGGGGGGGGGGAGAGCTGAGTGAGTGCGGGGTTCATTGGAGGGGGAGAGGAGGGAGAGAGCTGAGCGAGTGCGGGGGCCGTAGGAGAGGGGGAGGGGGGTGAGATTTTATAAATTTTCGATTCTTACCTGAGGGGGGAGAGAGCTGAGCAAGTGCGGGGGCTGTTGGAGTGGGGGAGAGGAGGTAGAGAACTGAGCGAGTGTGGGGGTAGTTGGAGGGGGGTATTATTACATCATAACTATGTCACAGAGAACAGCAGGTGTTAACCTGCTGCCCAGCTGATGTGAATGGGCTTTAAAGAATTTCACCCCTGGGTGGTGTCAGAGGTGAGATTTGAAAAATTTTCAACTCTTACCCTGATTAGGACCTTAAGGCCTATATCTATACCAAATTTCAAGTCTCTAGCTCAAATGGTGTGGAAGGAGTAAGGGAACGTGCACGCATACACGCATACACCGTTTGACTTTTATATATATAGATACTAGCGAAAATACCCAGCGTTGCTCGGGTCAGTCGGAGGTGGGGAGGGGGCAGAGAGCTGAGCGAGTGCGGGGTCCGTTGGAGGGGGCAGAGAGCAAACCTGACACCCCTACCTCACCCCCCCCGGCCAAACCCAACACCCACACCTCACTTACCTCTCGACCAACCCCGACCCCCCTCCTCACCCCTCCAAACAAACCCAACACCCCACCTTACCCCCCCCACCAAACCCAACACCCCCTGACCAACCCCAACACCCACACCTCACCCCTCACCCACCCCGACACCTTCCCACCCCCCCTGACCAAACCCAACACCCCCACCTCACCCCCTGACCAAACCCGACACCCATACCTCACTTACCCTCCGACCAAACCCAACTCGGGTCCGTTGGAGATGGGGAGGGGGCAGAGAGCTGAGTGAGTGCGGGGTCCGTTGGAGGGGGTATTATGACATCATAACTATGTCACGGAGAACAGCAGCTGCCCAGCTGATGTGATTGGCTTTTAAATAATTTCACCCCTGGGGGGCGTCAGAGGTGAGATTTGAAAAAAATTCGACTCTTACCCTGATTAGGACCCTAGGACCTCTAACTGTACCAAATTTCAAGTCTCTAGCTCAAACAGTGTGGAAGGAGTAAGTGCACGTACATAGACGCACGCACGCATACATACACGCATACACCATTTGACTTTTATATATATAGATGTAGGGTAAATTATGTAATTATTTAACTCATAGTACATTGCCAACAGTCCTTGACTGGGATAAATTAGTTTAACCATGATTTATACTTTCTCACAACATTTAATTCATTCCTAGCTTTTCTTCCAAGAGCATCTAAAACAATGTTGTTGTTTTTCTTAGCGTTAGTCCCGCACTATGGCAGGGTCCGCTTTGGTCAGCATATCCGCCTCCATTCGGAGCCCGGACAGGACCAAGGATACGACCGGGGTATACTCCAACCGATGCATTGCGCCACCTGTCGTTGGAGGCATTTTATACCTACTTCCAGGTGTTAAGCCTACAGCACCTAGTATTCCCAGGAGGTCTCCCATCCAGGTACTAGCCAGGTCCGACTCTGCTTAGTTTCCGAGATCAGACGGGATCGGGTGTATCCAGGGCGGTATAGCCATACAAGAGCATCTAAAACAAGAACAAGGCAATTAAATTTAAAAAGCAATTGTTTAAAGCAATGGAGGCATTATAGTAATCTTTTGCTTCTAGAAATGTGTTATCTTAAAGCAGTGACAGTACAGTAGTTGTTTACCAGCAACACTTCATGAGACAGAAAAGAAATGTTCTGCAATCACCCATCAGTAACTAATGGAGAAGAATTATTAAGGTGGGACCACATTTGTGAAGCTATGAGTAACTGAAATCCAATTATTTCTGAACTCCATAAAGTTGTTTTCGTAGAGAGATTTGTGTCAAACTCAGTCAAAAAAGGCCAAACAGCCCAGCAAAACCAGTCTGTCTTTTACTTTTTTCAACCCGGGGCTTATCTTCCAAACTGGTAGCTGCTGGGATAAGTGTACTGAGTCAGGATCAGTAGTCGGAATGGTTTTTCTCTTCTACCTCACAAAACACTAGATCTTCCAGCAGTACAAATAAAAAAAAAATCTGGTTTGTCAACTGAACAAGATTACTTGATTGCACTGCACTTTTCCTGTCTCTAATACAGTATTGTTTTAACTTGAAAATCCAAATGCCATAAACTTTGTCTAACAATAGCTGAAATGCAATTAGAGAATGTACGGACATCATGTTCTTTACATTTTTTCTTCCTTTTATGGTTTTTTTCAGAACATCTGTACTTAAACCTACAGAAAAGTGATTTTTGTTTTTCTGTATTAATTGTAAATCTGTGGGCTTAGATCTTCAAAATGATATTTTCACCAAAAAGCAAAATTCAGAGAGTTCATTCTAAATGGGAAATATGTATTTTCTGTGTTCTTTTTGTTGACATTTGCTTCAGCAAGGTCTTCCTACCACACAGCTTAGCTTCTTGTTATTCTTGATTTCCAAATATTCAGGTTCCTGTATCACACCCATCACAGTTGTGCTGGATCACATAAATGATAGTTTCGTTTGACATCATAATCTTGTCAAATGTTTCTCTGCTTTGATATGGGAATAGATTATTCCATGTTGTTTAGCCAAGGGGAAGAAAGAACCCAAAGCCCATAGTTATTGGTCCCATTACTGTCACCCAAGGAAGTGCTCATCAGATTGAGGAAAAGGAAAGTGGAGTGGGAGAGGAGTAAACCAAGAGTCCCCTGGGGGTTTAAGCTTTCCAATAAGACAACTATCGAGGTGTTCCCAAAGTGATGAAAAAGGACCTGCCATTCCAAGCATTACTAAGTCATTTTGTTAAATACTTTGCCATAGAGGTATGGCCCTAAGACCTGCAGCTGAGATGGAGTAACTATTGCTTGTATGAGTAGGATTTGCAAAATCTCTTCAATCAGGGTTTGTGGAGCCAGGGTGGCTTAGAGGCTGTCAGGTGTAGAGATTAGACCGAATATTTAGCTTCCCTGTTGGGGCAGTCCTCCTCCTGATTTGGTGGAGAAGGATCTGAGGCTTCCATGTATTGTGAGGATGCAGCAATATTCAGCTGCAGCTGTGCCAAAGGACCAAGGAGGAAAGAATGAACTACAGTGAGGGAATAAACACTAACGACTTTGGTAGGACTGAATAAAAAGATGTCACAAAATAGGCGAGCAATCCTTTAGTCCTTTCTTGGGTTGTAAAAGTTGTTTCAGGCTCAATCCTTCCGTGTTCACTCCTGACATGCAGTTATGATGATATTTGTACAAAATATATCATGTGAGATATCATTTGAAAACTAACACCCTGATCAATAATATCATTGTGAAATATAGGTGACAGTGCTGTATTTGGAGTATGCATGTCTTCCTCTATTATGTTTTAAAGTCTATATTTGAACAAAGTAGAAAACAGGTCTGCCCAGGTCTTGAAGACAAATAAAGCAAGGTTGACCAGTGACAATAGGATTACAATTTAGGTATGCAACAAACAGAACCATCAAAGCTCATGAGGTGATTGAGGAGTCACCATGTCTGGATCCTAAAGGATGGACAACGCCTGGTCACTTGGGACCCAAAATTGCAACAGGGACATTTACATCATAAAAATACAGCAGGAAGCATTACATTGGAACACACCAGGAGACACCTCAGTCATGATGGTGTTGTCCCCTCCCCTCAGCAGAGTCCGGAGATGGAACCTCAGGGATCAGCTTGACTTTTGAAACAAAAGCAGATGTTGAGATATAATGATACGCAGAAAGACTTTGTATTATCTTTCACTTGAGGAGACTAGGAAAGCCAGCATCTGGGACTCTGTGTGAATCCTGGTTAAAAGCTAGTCAGCCATTGTTAGAAAAGGAAAATTGGTGAGGAAACTACCTTGAATAATGGCTGTAACTTGTGTTAGGTCTTAACCATTAGGAAGCATATTTTATTATAGTTTGTAACCCTTTCTGTCTTTACTTCCTTTACTTGGTATCACAAACATATGATTCTTTCTTTAATAAACTTGATTTATTTTTTACTGTAAACGAATTCAGTGCTGTGATTGAGATAAGAGTGTTTGTCAAACACCAGTTAAATTAACGAACTGCGGCATATTGATTCTTTAAAGAAATGATAAACTTAATGTCTTCTGTAACTGTACAATAATAGAGGGTGTGCATTGCAAAGAGCCATCTCTGAGGTGCTTGGGGGCTGGCATTCGCTGATTGTTACCTGCTAGGCACGGTTAACGCTGGTAGTGTCTCCAGGAGTTTGCTGGTGAGGAAGACGGACCAGAGTGGCAGGGAGCTGACACAGTCTAATCTCCAGCTAGGCTCACTGCTGTTGAAGCAGAGAGGTAACACACTGGTTCGCAGCTCTGGGTATCCCCAGCAGTATGTGACACCTTCTCTTAGATTTTTTGTTTTAGAAAGTTAATAGAATCCCCAGGAACTAAACTCAGACTATAAGTTCTTGTCCTTAAAGAGTATTATTTATAATGCTATTATGCAGCTTCCATAGTATGTTAGATCTACATCTATCTCATTGATCTTCACCTTGTTATGCATAGTATGGTTTCTTACTATAAATTTAAATTTTTTTATCCAAAATGCATCATAAACAAAGTTTAATGTAAATTCTTTATTTACAAGTATCTTAACTTGTTGCATTTTTAAACCAAAAAATAACAATTTGTTCATGTTGCATAATTTGCTGCTAAGCAAACTAGCAAGAATGAATTTCAGTTCTTCATTCTTGTCAGTAGGTGGCAGTGGCAATTTCTGTACACATTCCAACAATAAGAGAAATAGTCAAAGAAATTGATTGTCTGACAGCTGAACTAGAGGTGCTTGCATTGTACCAATGTACAAATAAATGGGTTTGTTTAGTATTGTATCAGAATAGAAATTGATTATAACAGCACCGATTAAAATGATTAAGGTGAGACATCAAGAGCTTTTGAGATTTATCTATAGGACACTGTGTCCTAAAGGAGGGAGGACAAGAGTGAATCTTTTTAATGTGCATTTTCTTGTATCTGAAAGATGTGACAAACTCTTCACTTGCAGAAACATTTGCAGAGATTGGTGCATGCAGAGAGGGTAACACTTCAAAAGCACTGATGTGATTTAGTACTAAGGCACAGATTTTTAAAGTTACTCGGAGATTGTTCTGCGCAGCGTTGCAAGGCTTAAGTGGCGTAGATTGTTATGTTCCATTTGCCAAAGAGATGTAGGCATTTAGGAACTTATGTCTTACTCAGTGGAGCTTATTCAGTGGAACTTAGGCTCCCGCATCACATAGATGTTTTAGAAAATGTTACCCAAAGTCTGCACTAGAGGATCTCCCAGTTGATTGCAATCTCTGGTGGCAGTGTAGTGTAGTTGCTGCTAATGTTACCCTGGCCCCACACCAGTCCAGGAAGTGGTCACTGCAGCCTGGGGGCGGTGAGGCTGGGATCTCCCTCCGCATGCTGCTCCTGCCTGCAAGTACCGCCCCCACACCTTCCATTGACCAGGAGAGCTGCAGGGGTGGTGCTTTCCAAGAGGGCCAGTGCACAGAGTCTTGTTCCTACCTCCTCTCCACCCCAGGGGCCTCAGGGGCGTATTGGCCCCTTCCGGGAGTGGTGTGGGGCCGGGGTAAGCAGGGAACCTGCGCCCACCTCCGATGAGAGCCACGGGAGGTAAGTGCTGCTTGGTGGGAGGCCACACTCCACCGCCTATCCCTGAGCCCCCTCCCGGAGCCAGCACCCCATGCCCCCTTCTGAACCCTGAACCCCCTCTTGCACCCCACACCCAGCCCTGGCCTTCCTCCCAGAGTCACCACACATGCCCCTTCCTGTACCCCAACTCCCTGCCCCAGCCCTGACCCCCCTTCCCAGAGCTAGCAACCTGTACCCCTCCTATACCCCAGCTCCCTGCCCCAGACTCAGCCCAGAGCCCCCCTCACACTACAAACCCCTCAACCTCAGCCCAGAGCCTGCACCTGAACACTCTGCCTCAGCTCTGAGCCTCCTCCTGCACCCAAACTCCTTCCTAGAGCTTGCACCCCTCACTCCCTCCGGCACTCCAACTCCCTGACTCAGACTCAGCCGAGAGCCCGCACTCCTACCCTGTCCGAGCCCAGTGAAAGTGTGTGAGGGTGGGGGAGAGTGAGTGACAGAGAGAGGGAAGGATGGAGTGTGTGGGGCAGGGCTTTGGGGAAGGGGTGGGGCCTTGAACATGGGGCCAGGGAGTAGATCAGCAGCGAGCTTTGACCTTTGATGGCTGTTAACAGCAGTTTCATCTGTTCCCTCAGAAATGATTATTGCATGGTTTAAAGATGTGTAATGGTTTGGCTTCTTGTCTAATGTTTTGGCAAATTAAATTACTGAAAATACGTCAGTGAAAGTGGGTTTTTTAAATAAACTTATGTGTGTGTAGTTGAGTACTTGCAAAAATTGCTGGACTGAGAATCCTGGAGACTAAAATGGTCTGTTCATTCCCATAATACATACAGCCCAGGCAACAGCAGGACAAGCTTCTCCATACACCCCCGACAGCATGACTCAATTGTCAACCTGATCTAAATGGATCACAGGTTGTTAATTAATACCAGTTGTGGTAGTGGGTTGAAACTAGTCAATGAAACCAGCAGCTCATTTCATATAAAGATCTGAACAGCCATCAGTCGCTAGTGACCTTGCTGGAGCAGAACTAGAGGTGAAAGGCTCTATATCCCTTTGCCACCTGCTCCAGCCAATCCTCCTTAGATTTTTAGTTAAGTTTAGCTTTATTAAATGACAATAGCAAGTGGCAGGTGTGTTTGTGATGATTCTCGTGAGACACACTACTGAGAGGGAGACTTGCTGGTGTTTAACTGGGTTTCAGCTCCCAGACACTTCCAGTACTTTAGTCACCCAAGCCCTCTCCTTTGGACTATGTCACCCCTCACTTTGTCATGTACCACAGTCGCTGAGTCACTTTGAAGTGTTTGTCTCTAGTGTCCAGCCCCAACTACACTGAACTTTCACAGAAATATCAGGGATGCTGTCCCTAAGTGAACAGTGCACACACCAGTTTGAATGATTCAGCACAGGATCAGCTATTTGTTTAATATCACAGCTCCGAGATACATTTATAACGAAAACAATAATAAGTTAATTATCAAAGATTCAAGAGATCGTGGGTAAGGATAATGGAAACTAATGGTTACGTGTAAAACAAAATCATAACGTACCTTGTAGAGACTAGACTTGACTTAGCAGGCTAACCTCTGGTCGGCAGAGGTTCCTCACCCCAAATATCCTCTGCAGTGTTTCAACTAAGGCTGGCTGAGATCCCATTTTTCTGAATGTAAATACACTGCCTGTTTACTTTCTAGGTGCAGGATGATAGGATGTCTTCTCTGTTCCTCAGATATATTCCAGCAAACCTTTGAGGTGTATCTCAATATATGGTTCTCCTCATGTGCTGTGTGCTTTCTTCCTTGTTGACTTCATATCTCTCTGTTGACTTCATATGTAAATGTGCCACCATTGTGTTGGCTTACAATGCCAAATTTACATGCCAACAGAAACGCAGGTGAATAAACGTCTTTGTCTGAGGGTATGGCTAGACTGACGATTGTAGCGTGTTTATTTGTAGCGCTTCCCAATGTAGCACAATTGGTATCGCGCTAGAGACTATACAAATTGAAACCTTGTAGCGCAAAATAATGGCTACATTTGTGGTGCTTCTGCCGGCAGTAGTAGTTGTGGGATAGGGCAGGTATCCCAGCATTCAGCTGGGTGCAACGTGCTTTGCAAAGTGGGGGGGGGGAGGGGGAACTGGGAAGTTGTTCACAGGGAGATGAGATCTGGCTGTCAGTTAGTTTTCATTAGCGAAAACTGACAGGCTGTCTATTTCAGACACACAGCTCCGTCGGCAAGCATTTTCACTGGTTATTTGCTGTGTGAGTTGTTAGAGAGAAACTGCTAAGCTACTTCTGCCTTTATAAAAACAACACCTCACGTCATTTGCCTTACATGGCAAGTTGATTGTCTTTAATGGCTTGCTGATGGCCTTCAAAGGGTTGCTGATGGCTTTACATGGCTTGGAGGCATGCAAGAGATCCCATGAGTGTCCACATTCCCACCCTTGCGCTACAACATTAGCGCAAAAAGGCTTATCACTCTGGAAAAGGAGGTTTAACACTTGCGCTTTAAACAGGGAGTCATTTCGCAAAATCTCCCTTTGAAGTGTGTTCGGTATGAAAATTCTGGCGCTAGAGGAGGGTTTTTGCGCTGCAAAGCGCCAGTCTAACCATACCCTGACAGGAAACCTGTTTCTACACCTCTTCTGTAATACAGAATCTAAGAATATATTTTCAGTATACATACATAATTCCTTACCTAATATCTACATTTCACAATGATATTAATGATCAGTGTAACCCTGGCTTTCATTTAAGACCTCATGTGTGGTTTTTTTTGGTGAACCAGAATTACATACCAGAATCGGGACATTCTTGTAACCCTTTGCCAGTTGGTGAGAGGGTTTTATGTATCACAGTGCTTCTATATATCATGTTTATATTAATTCTAATAAGCACATGTGTGGAAGTTATGGTAGCCAACCCTCCAGGGTTCTCCTGGAGTCTCCAGAAATATATAGATTAATCTTTAATTAAAGATTATGTCATGTGATGAAATCTCCAGGAATTTGTCCAACCAAAGTTGGCAACCCTAGTGGAAGTGTATAATTTATAGGGGAATCCGCTAATGAGTTTGTTTTTGCTGTATTTGTGGCTAGGCTAAGGTGTGAGAGTACTCTAAATTTAGGGCAAAGAGAAGTCACAACTTGTAGTTTATTTCTGAAGCTTTCCTTCCTTCCTGATGCAACACTCTCATCACTGATATATTTCCCCCCTTGATTTTCTCATCTCTTTTGCATTTTAATAGCATTGAAGAATCAGACTTACCAGTTTCAGCATATGCAAGTTTTCTCCCAAAGTGTACAAAATCCTTTAGTAGTGCTGACAGTGCCTAGGAAAAATATTACTGACAATATTTACATCTTTTCTGATCATTAATTTATTTTACCACCATGAGAATGCAAAACAGTGTTTTCAAATACCCTGGAATAGCTTGCCATAGTGCTGGAAGATAATTTTGTAATGGATTTTATGATTGCCGCTTTTGGCTGTTTAAAAATATATTGGTGCATTTTAATGATGGTTGCAAGAGAGAATCCTCAGAAGAGCAAACCAGCATTCCCCAGGCCCCCTTTTATGGAACATTGTTCAATGTGTGCGTGCTGCTTTGTTCTGTGAGCTGTGAAGAAGACAAAAATAGTGTGTAATTGAGAGCTCAGGGAAACAAGTCAGAGCAAAGCAGGGGATTGGTTACCCTGCAGTAATGTTTTGGGGATGGGCAGTTTCCCATAGCACAGGCAGTTTGTAACCCATCAAACAGACTTTTGCACTTGAATAGCATCCATCATTCCAAGTGTCTCAGAACATATTTCAAAACTTAAAGCTAGTTAAAGAAATAGTGATTTAAGAGAAGACTGCATCAAGCAAATGAATCTGAAAACTGGATGGAAATAGGTCTCAGAGTTTAGGTATTAGGACAATGAGTTCATAATTAGCAGTGCTGAGGCACTTGAGTGAAGAGTATTGAGAAATCCAAGATTATAAACAGTCAGTTTTTGGTTCAGTTGTATTCTTTTGAATTGCAAATATACTGGGTCACATTTTCAGAACTTGCTACCTAAAGTATGTCTAGGAAATTAGCATATGAAGTTGATGATGTGACCTCAGAACCCATGCATTCCCAGACTGGTTACTTGCGTAGATGAGAGCCCATTTAGGTTTTTTTTTATGATATATACAAGGCATTGTCAGCTAATTATTTTTCTTCCTGGAATGCTTATCTGAGTTATTGTATTATGGCCAGTAGAAAAATATCTGGGCTTCCTCTTCTGGATTGGACAACTAGAATAAGGCACATGAGAGCTGCAAAAAATCTGGAAGCAGAGATCATATTTAAGCTTGTGTATGTGTTGAATACTGATAATCTTTGTCAGACGTTCAGACATAGAAACAATGCCCATAGCCACTCATAGATCAGCAGAAATGAAAGGGCAAAGTACAGTATATATCTCACTACCCTGGTCAAGTGCAGGATAAGCTGAAATTTTCAAGTGATGCCCATAGATCTTTAAACAGAGGTAATTTAGCCCTAAAACATCATATTTCCCATGGTACAATATGCTGAATATTAATTTGAGATGAATAACACGAAAGAAGTCACTGAAAGCTTACTTAAACTTTGGAAAAATACTACTTTAAGATGCATTATTTCCCAAAAATGTGTGGAACTTGATTTATATAGTGTGCATGTAGAGTTTGAAGTGCTGAAGAACAATATAGGTGTCCAAAATGCTGTAATAGTTAAGCTTAGAAGGCAGAAGGTTCCATTGTAGAAGACAAAACTACAGGCATCTGTATTAATGTCTTTTTAATAAGATCAAAAAAGAAAGTGAAGGTAAAAACCCGATGTGTATTTATAGATTATTTTCAGAGCCTGCAAAATTGGAACTCTGACTTCCTTTGTCTTTAAGAATATACTTTCACCATGCAAAGATCTGAGAGCTTAGGGGTAGAGTTATGATAAACAGTTGCAGGTAAGCCCTCCATATCATATCATCCAAAACATTTAGATAATTGTCTCCCTAAGAATAGCAGATTCTTGAGACATATAAAAATTTCAGGAACTGAAATTGACTTGGATAAGTGAGATTGACCTGCAGTTAGGTAAGGTAAGTACTAGACCACGGGAGCACATAACATTCCTCTTTTCATTTGTGAATAAAATAAGTTAGATGTAGGTTGAATATATTATGAAATTCAGTCCAACTGCTTAAATCGCTAAATCTCCAGAGATGATAAAGGTAATACAGGAGGTCAAAAAAATTAAATGAGGTATTTTAAATATCCCAAACTGGGTATTTTATTACTTCATATCACTACTATTAACATAGATTGGGTATCCAAATAATAGTTTCTCAGCAAATAAGGTTTATATACAGTCATTAAGTGTGTAGCAAAACTATACTCTGGAAATTTTGTCTTTGATGTAGAAATCACCTCCTTATGCTGTTACCAGTGAAATTACATCCTTGTTTCCTGCAGAGAAGCAACAGCATTTGCTCAGTGGGAATAATGGTTGTCTATAAATCTCTGAATTCAAATAGCCATAGGTTTAGTTTTTCTCCCTCCTGAGGCAACACCAGTGATATACATTTGATCTTGCAATATTATTCTCTGAGGAGACCTTTATAAATGTGGCATCCTAAACACAACATTTTAAACAATAGCTAAATAGTGTATTCTGTTTCAATGCCTTATTATGACCGAGTGTACCATTTTACCAAAGATGTTAGCATAGCATTTTCTAGTAATATTTTATCTTGTTGTATTTATAATATAATATATGATAACGTTGACTGTGTTTCATGCTCTATATTACCGGTAATGCCAAGTTATTTTTGTTCCACTAGCAGCTGCTGGCTATGGCTAAATCTGAATAGTAAGAGACTGATTTCCTGTAGGGAATTATGCAATTGGGCATTTTTTTGTTTCATGTGCTAAATATGCTGTCCCAGAAACTTCACTGTTACTGGACACCACAGCACCAAGAAGCTTAATAAAACAGAGCAGGTGGACTTGCAACTTGGTATTAATTATAGTCAGTGTCACTCACCCTGTTTAGAACCAAGCCTGTGAATATTCAAGCTTGTTAACCCTTAGTGACTGGATTTTCTGAATCAGTAAGAAGCTCTAAGCTGCAGAATTTTTATTGACAGAAGAATGCACACAGTAAGGTTAAATAAGAAACCAGATCAGGAATCTAGTTGGCACAGGAATAGAGAGGACTGTGGGGTTATTGTAATTATATGGTACATTTGAGGTCCTCGTAGGAGATTGTGATGTGTCTTACTCAGGGAGAAGGTCACACGGTCTATTGCTATAATAAGCAGAGGGTATAGCTTACTGTATTCCCATAGCCATTTGGTGATCCAAGGTAAAGTGCAGTTAACATACTTTACAGCCAAGCAGTGTAAAATGATCCAGATTATGAAGAATTCAGTTATTCACATGTAGCACACAGGGTAGCAAACTAAAAAACCATACATATGGGCCCAAGTTTTGTTCCTTGTAAAATCAGTGGGAAATTTGTCACTGACTTCAGTGGGAGTAGGATTTGGTCTCTTGATCTGCAGCTGTCCTTTACACTGGGCTTACTTAGACAACCACTGCTTCCCCAGGGAAAGCACTGAAAGCCAAAACAGAGCACTGCAATATGTAATGAATAGCATTTAAAAGATACTGAGCTGCATACTTCAGAGGGCAGTGTATACAATGTTCCTTGCTTTTGCAGCTCATAAGAAATACTACCACCTTAAAGGCAGAGTTCGTGTAGTCTGTGCATTGGAACACACTGGGAACAGAGGATCAAGGGGGATTAACACTAGCCATTTATCACCAGCAGAATCAATATCTTTTAGTATCCTTTAGTCAATTTGTTTTAAAGGTTTGGATTAGAGTAAGGAATGTTCAGTCCCTACTGACTTCTCCATTCTTCCTATAGCTTGACTATGCATATTAATACATCTCCCAGCTTCAGAAATTTATTTCAGATCACTTGCTGGTCAGCTATTATTCCCAGTTTAGGCATGACAAAGCACGATGTAATACTATTTATCCCATGTAAATTCAGGGCTGTATACAAACCAGTAGATGTAAGAAACTCTACTTTAAGTGTTTAACAATCTTGATGCATTAGACTGAACTATTTCTGTGTATGTGCCTGAGCTATTTTAACAGCTGCAGACTCTTGTTGAATGTCAGCCATTGACTAATAATTCTGTCTCAGAACTGCTTGAACTATAGTTATTTAATAGAGGAAAGAGAGGATCAGTGAGATGTGGCAAATGGTCATCACACCAAAATGAAAATCAGTATTAGCTAGAATGTACTTCCTCCTTCCCCTTGTATCCTGAGTTAAGCATTTTGCTGTTCAGTGTTTTCCTCTGACATAGCTAGTAACTCTTAGGTAGATGCTTTTTATACAGTACCCGATTTTTACTCCAGATAGGGTGGTGGATAGATCTTTTTCCTAGACCTGACTCTTCACTGTGTTTTTATATATTTTTCTATCACATATTACTTTTATTTATTATTCATGTTGGCAAGCAAAAGTGTGCAAAATGTTATTGAACTGCTTAGTAACAGCAGTGTTACTAAGGCTGATTTAGCCCCAATGGGCCAGAACCAAGAACCAGGACTCCTCTTTTGTATGTAGGTCTCATATTGCCAAGAGTGGTATTTTCTCCACAAAGTTCCCTGCCCCTTTTGTTAATCTTCAAATATCATGATGCTGGGCTTGGTATACAAAACTGGATGACAGATTGAATTATAACAACATTCTGGGGTTTGGATGTGTGTGTAGAGAGAGGTCGGGGGGAGGGGAGTAAATCCCTTGAATAACTGAAATGTTTGGCAAATCTGAGTTCTTCTTCTAGTTAATTGACTAACATGCTGAAAACCAGACTATCAAGTTAATACTGTATCTCGTTGTTACTGTAAGGAAGAAGATTGCAAACAAAAGAGGGACCTGAGAATAATTAGGTATAGCAGAAAGTCCATGGATTGAAAAAAAATGCTGAGAGGGGACTGGGTCTATATGCAGCCATCAACTGTATCTAATTAATTTTTTATTGACACTTCTGGTATCAGTTTCCCTTCATTCCTTATACATTCTGTATCTTTTATGTTATATTTACAGTAATAAAGTATTGCAATTAAGATCCTGCCACCTGCAGGATTGGTAAGACAATCTCAGACAAAATTCAATTTACCATGGATTCTGGAAGCTTCTAGATTCTGGTAAAGCAAAACCATCCTTTCAGTCAGTTCACCATTCAATCCACTTCTCTCTCCATCTTGAGTGACAGTTGATTCCACCCGTTAGCCACACTTTCCATCAGGAATGACTCCATACATTCCTCTTTTGTTCTTGGCTTCTAAATTATTTTGTAATGTTCTTGTTATTTCCCAGTAGGCATAATCAAGAACCTTGACATTAGCAAAACTTCCCTTTTTGCTTTAGAATAGTTGAAGTTTTCATTCACAGACTGAATTTACAGCCTAATGTTTCTGGTATCAAAACTAGAAATAGGTGTGATATTAATGTGACTACTATAGAGTAACAGATAAATTTAAAATAAAATCCCATATAGAATATATAGAATCCTATATAGAATAAGGTTAGAAAATGACTTCCCAGTTGGACCTCATGGACATTTACTGAATAAGGAAATTGAGAAAGAATAATAAGTAATTCAGTGAGGGAAAGAGAGAGGTGATGCTGCTGTCCAAAAGTGTCAAGAATCAGATAGGTAGCCATGTTTAGTCTGGAATTGCAGAAGTGAATCCTGTGGCACCTTAAAGACTAACTAAAGTATTGAAGCATAAGCTTTCGTAGCCCACGAAATCTGATGCTTCAATATTTTAGTTAGTATTTAAGGTGCCACAGGACTCTTTGTCCAAAAGTGGTGTAGGAAGCTGATGTGCTACTTAACCAACATTTCTCCCTATGGTCTCATTCTAGGACACAAGGCTGAGAGTGTTGGAAAATATCATTACATAGTACATCGCTAGAGAATTGGACGAGTTGGTGGTCTGTGAATTCACTTGGTTTTCAATCTGATGGAATATTTTTTCCCTGTGTTTTAGAAAGATGGCTCCCAACCCAATGTATGCAGAATGACTGTGGTATCAAAGCTATTGCTGTTCAAATGCAGTGATATGGGAACTACTGCTAACTCTTGAATTTCAGTCTGATGTAGTAAACAGAAGTGTTTCCCACATTGTGGCTGTGTTTGAGAAACTCATGTTCTTGCTTGATTTCAATAGGAGTTACATTCCTAGGCATTTTAAAAATCCCATTAAGCATCTATTTGCATCCTTAGGCATCAGAATACCTCTGAAAATCTAGCCCTAAGCCCATAAATATTCAATAGGAAATCCAGATAGCAACATATGTTTGTTGTGGGGAATAAGTATTGCAAAATTGGTACTGTGATGTTTTAAGAACAATTTTAAAACCAACTTTGTAGAACGTCTGTGAAAACAAACACAGCAAACCCAAGCCCACTCAGTTTTAAAGTGACTTTTAATAATTGCTCTCCACTGTCAATGTGATTTAAAATGTCTCCTAACCAAAGTGATACATATGGTATAGGTCATGGACTTACTAATGCAGCGTAATGTAGTAGCCACTGTATACAGAGAAACATCCCACATGTGGCCATAAACATCTGCTTTTACTATCAACAAATCTCCAGCCATAATAATTGGCCAAAAAAAAAAAAAGTGTGTGTATGTGTGTGGTGGGGTGGGGAGTGGAATGCTGGTAGGAACGACTTAGATCCATGGGATACACAGGAGCTCAAAAAGCATAATGCCCGAGGGAGGGAATTAAAATGCAAGCAATTTTTAAATAGCAAATAACTTCAACACTGCACTTTCCCAATTGTCATGAAAAAAATCTCATGCCCTAGTTTAAGCATCCCAGATGCTGCTAATTGGTCATTCCGATCAAAAAGTGGTGTGTGTTTGAGAGAGAGAAAATGGGGCTTATAATGGATATCTAGACTTGTTCTTAACTACAGAATTGCTACTGGCACCATCATGTTACGCAGTGTTGTACGCCATGCACCCTCTCCAAGGCAGGATCAGCTACTCATTCAGCTGAGACTCTGTTTTGGGTACAAACACATATCATGTACTGATACCAAAGGAGATGTGTTTTGCCAGCATGCTGCTGCCTGGCACACACTAATACAACTTTGGCTGCTGACATGATCCGATTGCTGTGCCCTAGTTTTTGACAGGAAAGCAACTTCAACATCACAGTCTGCGGAAAGCTTTCGTAGACTCTCAGTTCTGTTCTCAAATCTGCACCACGTCTCTGGGTGCTGTTATTCTGCTACCCTTTCAGAAGAATGGATCATGTCCTCCGCATTTGTGTTGGTGGATTTAGAGACATTGCAGTTTGATCTTACAGGCCTAGTTTGTTTCTTGCTTATTTGTGCATGTGAGGAACCATGTTGTATTCATTTTATTTCCTCCTGAGCCTCATTCTGTTATGGCATATCCCCCTCAAAGACTTCTTGGGGCAGTGGAAATCATAGGAGTTCCCTGCCACTAGGGAGCCAAAGGTGGGGGCAAATATCTCTGATTCCTCATTGATCTTGAGGGATCCATAGCTTCTGGGGCCCAAATGCATTGAGAGCTCCACAGTGGGGAAAACCCTCCTCTCCTTTCAGAATAGTATAGAAAGTTCCTGCCTTTTCCTCCATCTCCTCTGATAGGTTTTTCAACAAGGAGAGTATGAAGCGATCAGACTCAAATGCAAAATTTAGCATTCATGGATATCATAGGCATGTGGGTACACACCAGAGAACCTGAGGTCTTGAAAATAATGACTAGATCATACCAATCCATAACTAGTTATTCCTGTGTGGTACACTGCCACTGAGACTATTTCTCATTGCAGTTAACAATTTTAGAAATAAAAATGTGTGTGAGAGAAAGGGACACAATAAATAGGGAATGTCACACATTACAGTGTTACATTTTTGCATAAGACTTTTACAATCACTGTTGTCTGTTTACACTGGAGCAGAAGGTGTAATTCCCAGCTCAGGTAAGCATCTGATCAAGCTAGTTGCTAAAAATAAACGTTTAGACTGTGACACAAGACATAGTCACATAGTGGCGTGAGTGCTTGGACGGGCTAGCCACCCCAAGTACAATTCTTGCAGTACTGCAGCTAAACTACTATTTGTAGCATATTAGCTCAATTAGAACTGGTGCAGTCCTTTTCAAGTTGGAAATTACACCTGCAGCTCTAGTGTAGACTTCCCATATCAAGTGCTTTCCATTTCAGATCCAATATCAATATTTCAGAAACAATAACCAACATTGATCTCTCAGATATCACAGTCCTAACATAAAAAAAGGATAATAGCCAAGATTGTCATAAACTAAAGTGCAGCTGAGATGTTATTTGATAATAAACATCATTTGCAAAATCAGCTGCTGAATCTGTGAATTGTAGGGTTTGTGGTCTGTGCCAAAAATCATAATCTGTGGTATTATGCGATTATGGAATTAAGGTTTCAATTATTTTGATTATTGTAATGAACACTGACAAGAATGGTATGGCTTGGGGTTTTAAAATACATTTGATTCTTCTCATTGCTTTAACAGAATCAAACTTGCCCGGAAATATGCACCTAGAAAATGTTTTCTGAATTTTTGCCACATCATCATTATTGTTATACATTAACAGGTGGTCCCTGTTGTCTTAAGATCATTGGTTGAATTTGGAGATGTGTGTCATTAACTCGTTTTGCTGCCTATTGTAATGTTTCCCACCATTATTAGTTCAGTTACTGTCACCCAAAGTATGAATTTTGGAGGGTTGCTGGAATGCAGTCTATTAGCACTGTAAAGACACTATGTTTATTATCAATAGTGAAGACTCCTGGGTACAGCAGTGTACAGTACTGGAGCACCAATCTTCTATTCCCCTTCCTCTTCTCGTTTTCATCATTATTACTAGACATATATTTTTTTTCCAGACTAAGTCCTGTGAACTCTGTATAATATACAGGGGCTTTGTTTTACGGCAAGCTGTGGTGTCAGGGTCACCCACTATTGCTGTCCCTTTTGCTTTGAAACAGACTTCAGACATGAAATAGCAGTCATGTGTCCTTGCTTCAGTTCTTCTTGTTGAGAACGGCATAAAAACAAAAGTTAATTTATTCTGGCCTTTCATCTAAATGAACTGCATTGCTAGAAGCTTCAAGGATATCAACCTTGGGTCATCATTAGAGCCACTTTGTATCTGATGGATACAAAAAATAAAAGTATTCTCATTTTGACACACTGTTTAATCACTTCTGTAATATTTATAACATTTTGGAGATCCTCTTTTAAGGACAGACTCTGCTGGGACATGATCAGAGGTGACTTTTTCAGATGGCAAAAATGTGAAATGTGTATGAGGAAGGAGGGACTAAGCCTGGCCCATAATGTATTGATAAGACATCTGTCATACTTGAGGAAAGAATGCAGAAATGTTGGCCTATGTTTGTTTTTCAGACTTGGTCATAGATGTGGTCGTGTTAGTGTACACACTGCTGTACAGTAGGTCAGACGTGTCAAACAGATAACAAAGTGCATGCCCTGCAATGTTTATACTCCAAGGACCAAATTCTCTGCTGTGGGAAGCAGGCAAAGCTACATTTAAGACAGTGGAGATGTGCAGTCTTTTGCCAGTGGTAACTAGCCATAAAGCAACAGGAGGGTCCAGCACAGTGCAGATCCATTGGGAGAGGTGCAGGAATGCTGTACAGCATAGCTGAGTTTTCTGAAGTGGTGTGGTGATAGAGTGGAATGTGCATTGGTGATCATTCGATGTTCCAAGAATCAGGGACTGCATGAAAGAAGGGATAAAGTCAAGTCAGCAAAGGAAAAGAGGCAGCAATTTCCTTGCAATATTGATATTCACGGGACATATATATCCTACTCTTAGCCAGTATATTAAAATCCTCCATGTAAAATCCTTTCAGCTAGCATGAATATCAGTCGGAGAGTACAGAGTCCTTATCTGATAAATTAATCTTAATCAATCCAAGTTAACACATGATTAAATCTATCCCTGTTCAGGACAGCCTTTAAGCACATGGTAAAATCTTGCCGTGAATATGGATGTTTTCCTAAATCTAGGGCAGTGGTTCCCAAACTGGGGTTCGTGAACCCCTGGGGGTTCACGAAATGTTACAGGGGGTTCTCGGTACAAAATCCCTCATGGTGGACAGAGCTATCCCTAGGAACCCCGGGCAGCATGGGACCCATAGCCGGAGCCTTGGGGACAGATCAAGGCAAGCATATCTATCACACTGGGGAGATTTAAACTCCAGGACTCCTTTTATGAAATAGGAAGGGGCGGTGGTTATATTTTGCTTTTTTTGAAATGAAATAGGCTGCTAGTGTTATTTTTTAAATTATTATGAAGAACAAGATTAAACTTTGTTGTAATGTGCATTGTTTGCCTAGACTGCTCAAGACCTGAATGTTTGTGTAGGAGGAACTCTTTGAGTTGGCTTCTTAAATACAGTGAAGTCGCCCGGTATAATGCGCCCCGCTATAACACGAGTTCGGTTATAGCGCGGTTATACCGTGGCTCCCAAGTCCTAGCTCTTTGTCCCTGGCAGGCTGTGGGGCCACGGCTTCTCTCCCCTACTGAGCAGCTCAGAGAGAAGCTGCAGCCTCCCCTGCCAGGGACAGAGAACTCAGGACTGCAGGCGGGGGCTGTGGCTTCTCTCCCCACTGCCCAGCAGAGGAGAGAAGCTGCGGCCCCAGCCTGCCTGGGACAGAAAACTCTGGGGCTGCAGACTGCAGCCTGGGAGTTCCCTGTGGAAGCCGCAGCTCCGCACCTGCCAGGAAAGGGGACTCTGGGGCTGCATGGAGCCCCGGAGTCCCCTCCCGGCAGGCGGGGAGACGCAGCTTCCCTGGAAGCCGCTGCCCCGCGCCTGCTGGGATAGGGGACTCCGGTGCTCCATGCAGCCCCAGAGTCCCCTGTCCGGGTAGGCGCGGGGCTGCAGCTTCTCTGAAACCTGCTGCCCCCGTGCCTGCAGCCCCGGAGTCCCCTGTCTTGGCAGGCGTGGGTGGCAGTTTTTCTCCGCTGGGAGAGAAGCTGCTGTCCATGCCTGCCAGGACAGGTGACTCCTGCTATCTACTGCCTCTGGCAGGCACGGGGGCAGCAGCTTCTACAGAGAACTTCTGGCCTGCAGTCTGCAGCCCCAGAGTTCTCTGACCCGTCAGGCGTGCGGCTGCAGCTTCTCTCCCCTGCTGGGCAGTGGGGAGAGAATCTGTGGCCCCCTGCCTGCCGGGAATAGAACCCCTCTACAACGCGACCCAGCATTTAGCGCGATGGGATTTTTTGGCTCCCATCCCTCACGTTATAGCGGGGTTTCACTGTACCTTCATTTGGATTCACATCTAATACTCCATGATGAAACATAGGAGCCAGAGGCACCAGTATGGGAGGCGACGAGGGTCACACGGACCCCCACATCAGGGCATACCCTCTGGGTCCCTCCCCTTTATTTCCATGGCCCCCCTTTTCCAGTGGTGCCCCATAGACCCTGGGGTGTGAAGGGACTTTGTCCCCGCATCCCTTTTTTTACTGGTACCTCTGATAGGAGCCTTGTCTTATAATAGGCTTAATCAAAAGGGATACGAGCTACAAAAGTGAGTTCTTGGAAGAGTGTTGCTGTTTTCATAATGTAATAAAAATACTGTAATGATAAAAATAATAAATAGTGTGTAATAAGCATGTCATAACAACTAATGTTATATTTCCAAGATCACTGCTTTTATAATTTATGCTGAGGTAAGGTAGAAAATCTGTGGAAATATTCATTTTTAGGAGGGGGCTCATGAGACTTGATATTTTAGTGAAAGGCGTTCACCGGTTGTTAAAGTTTGGGAACTACTGGTCTAGGGCATATAGTGAATGAGTGTGTAGTGTCACTTTTGTTTCCTGTACTCACTACCAACTCCAGTGGACAGAGTAATAAAAATTAACATTTTACCCATAAAATATGTTGCTCTGTTTTGCAAGTGTTAATTAGATTAATCCTTGGATCACCTGGGTGAAGTAGGAAGGTGATTATTGTTATCCACATTTGTGGATGAAGAAACTGAGTTCAGACAGTCTCCAGAATTTCCATAGCAGGTTGTAAGATGCTAACAAGGGTTGCACGGCTAAATTCCTTTGTGCTGCTTTGCAATCGTGGGAGTGAGGCTGAATAAGTAAGTGATCCTTATGAGCACCAAACTATAGCAGAACTATACAAAGTCAGCTTCATACAAAGCGTATTATTTGTTTATAGGGGGCAAAAGTCTGTGAACTTTCTTTTTATTCTTGTTTTTCGACAAGTGTTTCTGCAGGGGTGTCTGGTGGTTATTACACTATAAGAATAGGACAGCTTCTCGATGTGATTTTATAGCTTTGATTACTTATTTTCTACATTAATTAAAACAAACTGAAATATTCCAAAGGGGAAATGATGTAATAGTTATGTATAAGGTTTATGGGTCTTTCAACGGGTATAAGAGGAAGGCTAAGGAAAAATGACTCTCTTCTACCGGATCCTGTTCTTTGAAAGAATAGACAGAAGGCTGTAAATAACAGAGATATGCCTTCTAAAGACAGCAGTTGGAGAGCAGTCCAAGGTTGCCTCCCTTCATCTTTTTTTCTTCAATTGTTTTATGGGAAGTTAGTTACGGGAAGGGTTTCGAATTTTTATTGCTTATTTTCTAATGCCACTGTAGTGCTTCAGTGTAGGCAATACTACCTATGCCAATGGGAGTAGTTCTATTGTCAGCATAGAACAGGGGTCTCAAACTCAAATGACCACGAGGGCCACATAAGGACAAGTGCATTAGCCCGAGGGCCGCATCATTGACACGCCCCCTCGCTGTTCCCACCCCCACCCCCACTCCACCCCTACCATGACGCCCCATCCTTGCCCCGCCTCTTCCCACCCCTTTCCAACCCCTTCCCCAACACTGTCCCCTTCCTGCCAGCAGGGAGTGCAGGAGGTGTGCAGGATGTGGCAGGGGGCAGGGAGTTGGTGTGTGGGGTGCAAGAGGGGTGAGGGGTGCGGCAGCAGGTGGCTCAGGGCAGGGAGTGCAGGAGGAGTGCGGGGTGTGGGGAATGCAAAGAGGTTTCTACCCAGTATCAAGCGGGAGGGGGCGGGGGCGGGGGAGGCTGAAAAAGGCTCTCAGAGGGGAAGAAAGGGACATAGGAGCGGACCTATGTAAAGGACCCAAGGGCGGGTGGGGGAGCTGCCTTATGTCTTCTAGCGCATGGGTGGGCAATCTTTTTGGGCCGAGGGCCACATCGGGTTTGGAAAATTATCCCGCCTCCTGACTCCCCCCTCAGAATCCCTGACCCATCCAACTCCCCTGACCTTGTCCCCTGAGTGCCCCTTCCAGAGATCCCTCACCCCTGACCACCTTCCAGGACCTCACCCCCTACCCAATCTCCTGCTCCCTGTTCCCTGACTGCCCTGCCCCCTATCCACCCTCCCGCTCCCTAACCATCACCCTACAACCCCACCCCCTATACAACCCACCCTGCTCCCTGTCCCCTGACTGCACCCTCCCCTTATCTAAACTCCCCCTCCCCCCGTCCTGGGCCCCCTTACCATGAGGCTCCTAGCTGCTCCGTGTGGCTCCAGAGGAGGGGGACAGCGCGCAGAGGAGGGGGACAGCGCAGAGGAGGGGGACAGCGGGCCGGGCAGGGAGCGTCTTGCGCACGCAGGACTCCTGGGCTGGTCTGCGACTCCCGGTCCCGCTCGCAGCGCGGGGGGCTGGGCCGGGCCCGGGCACGCGCACGGGTCGGGGGGGGGGGGTTGGAGGGATTCCCGGATATCAGGGACTTTCTCTTCAGCGGCGCATGGAAGCCCAGGCACGCGCCCCTCGCCCCCTCCGGCTCGTGCAAAGCGCGCTCGCGGGGCGCTGCCCGGCGCGGGGCATTGAAACCCCGGCCGGGGGGGGGGGGTTGCCAAGCGCCCCCCTCCTCGCGACCCGTTAACCCGGAGTCACTGACCATGCACCGCCCCGGCCTCCTTATCCAGCCTGCAAACGGCGCCTCTTCCCAGCACAGCTGCGGGGCGGGGGGCGGGACACAAGTCTTGCCCCCCCCCCCATCCCTGGGAGAGACTCACGCGGATCCCCTAGCGTGGGTCCAGGGGACCGCATGCAGCCCCAGCCCCCAGAGTGCTGCCGGCGCGGCACTGGAGGAGGTGGGGAGCACGCAGCCCCGGCCCCGGGAGTGTTGCCTACCCAGCGTGGTTCAGGGCGAGGGGGGAAGCGTGTAGCCCCGGCACCCGGAGTCTGCCCGCACAGCTTGGCGGGCCACACAAAAGAGTCCTGAGGGCCGCATGTGGCCCGCGGGCCGCGTGTTTGAGACCCCTGGCATAGAAGATCCACATCCCTGTGGTTGAGGTAACTTTTTAGTGTTGACTTGAAGTCTTAAAGGAAGATTGTAAAATTTAGACCAATGCCACTGTTATATGGGGTTTTCTAAACTACCAAAACCTTAAAGCTTGTTTTAGGAACAGAAGGTATTCACTGAATATTCACTATTTTTAAAGAATTAATGACAATTAGTAGTGTATTTTATTGAAAATGAACTAAAATATCTCTGGTTGATTTTGGGGAAGGGTAAGTTTAGAGGGATTTTACTGGCTATTCTTTTGTTCTGCAGGCTTTCAAACTGGCTATTTAAGATTTTTCTTGGCCTTATAAATGCTATATTTTATGCAGAATTAAGCAATAATCCTCTATTTTAGGAATAGCATGAAACAATGCAAGAATTAAAGATTTGAAAAAAAGCATCCACTGCTCTCTTCAGATGCAAATTCTTTTCTCTCCCTTGAATGGTGATGCTACAGCACAGCTTGTCCTAAGTTTTGGAGCATTGTGCGGGAGGAAGAGAGCCAGATTTATTCTTGCACTTTGCAACTTTCCTGGTAAAATGAAATCCATTCGTAATATAACCGTAGTAGACAAATGCACAGTGGTGATATCTACAGGGATTCAGAAGTCCCATTTTTGATTCCAGCATTCTCAATGTCTAATGAAATCACAGCAGATTATCCTTATTTGAACCTGGTCTACATTATGGAGAAAAAGGAGCAGGAAAGCCTTTTTTTTTTTTTTTTTAAACTAGCTGCATTGCACGTTTCAATATGAAAGTCATTTATTGAGATACATTAAAAACTGTTTCTAGTAGTGTGGTTACTGAATTTAATTTGTGATTTATGAGTCCATAATCAAGGAGTTAAAGCATTTGGATTTTTGTCTGCATGGCATGGTGCCCAATCCTGCAAGATTAGTTGGCAAATGATTTCTGGGCATCTTGCCACCTGGCATTTCTTAGTAATGGTCTGCTAATAAAATACCGGAAAAAATAGGATTGTTCCAGACATGCAAACCCCTGAGTTTCAGTGAGTGAGAAGTGACAAGATTTTCACACACTTACACAGTATTTTGGGGCACCACTTTGGAACTTCTGCAGATGAGTGCAGTTGATGTACCACAGAACAAAATGTTACTTAATTTTCCCCTTCTTCAATTTATGGACCGAATTGAAATACTTTTGCAGTGTCAGTAATAACTTCTCCCATTCATTGGGCTATTAATTGTTTTGAGCATGTTGAGGAAGAGAATCTGAAACTGTATACGCAGGTTAGGATTTTCAAAACTAGGTGTTGGCAGTCAGGCTCCCTCAGTCCATATTTAGCTGCCTCAAAAAGTCAAATGATTTTCAAAATTGCTGAACATCCAGGGACTTCACAGTCCCTCATATAGATCCTTGGATGTGGACATTGGAGATTAACTCGAGTTATTTATAGGTTTTATAAACTGTAATATAAAATCACCCATCTAATGGTCTGTGCACCTTTGACGGTCTTTTAAAAATACACTAAATAAACAAGCACTCCTGTCAATTCCCTCAGATAAAATCTAATAACCCAAGAACAACGTAAACATAATAGCAACTAATAGTCCCTACAGACTGCCCCCAGAGTTCCACATCACTACTATTCATCCCTACCTAGTACTCATCTCCTTCGGGGCAAAGGAGAAAAGATAAGCTTGCCAATGTGCCCTGAACGCTGACAAATTTGGCATAGGAAGGACATAAGTTCCAAAGATCCGGGCCTTAATGGAGAATTGGCCTTGCCAGCTGCTCCTGCCACTTTTATTGATGGTGTTTCACCAAAGGTACCTCTGTGGACCACAACTGTGGTACTATGTCATGGGGAGAGAGGTGGTCTCTTAGATAAGTAGGTCCCAAGCCATTTCAGGCTTTATAGGTCTAGACCAAAGGTTCTCAATCTACTTAGCATTGTGGGCTGCTGTAGTGGGGCAGCTGCCCCACTCCAGGAAAAAGGGTTTAAAACAGCCCTGCAAAGGGCTGTTGCTGGGGGCAAGCAGCTCCCAGGCTGATTGGGCAGAGCAGCCACAGCTGTGTCTGGGTCAATTAGGGCCAGAGGACAGGGCCTGATAAAAAGGCCCAGAGTTTGAGGAGAGAGAGTGTCTCCTCCAGCTGCAGAGGTAGACAGGCCTGGCTGCTGGGGAACCTAGACAGGGTACCCAGAGTGAAGCAGGGCTGGGGCAAGGCACGAGGAGCTGGGGAAGCTCTGGTCTGGAAGCCCCCAGGCTGCAGGGCCTAGGAGATGGCCCAACAAAGGGTACTGGGGTTGCAGGGGGCAGCCCCTAGCTACAGAGGCAGAGGCAGCAGGCCAACCCCCCTTCCGGCGATGAATCTCAATGATACTGCAGTCTGCCCCAGTGAACGGGGATAAGTGGTGACTGGCAGTTGCCTAGACTGAGGCAAGGTGGGGATAGGAGGTGGGGGTTCCCTCGGGAGGGGAGATCCTAAGACCTGTGCGGGTACTGCAGGGGTGCAGCACCCAAGGGAAGAGGGCACCGGTGTCCAGGGGGAACACGGGGCTAGAGCAGAAGCGGGAAATCGGCCTGCAGAGGGTGCTTCAGAGGCTGGGATGGGCTAATTCCTGGGCGTACAAGCGGGAGGTGCCGTGGGTTGAGTCACTGCACTGCTACAGCTGCATATGTAGCTCTCTGTGTGATGTAGGCTGCATCCACATAATATATATACTACCTGTATGGCCCTGAGGATTTCACCTGGGCTGCAGCCATAGGCGCCAATTCTGTGGGTGCTATGGGGCTGGAGCACCCACAGGGAAAAATTGTTGGGTGCTCTGCACCTACTGGCAGCTCCCTTCGCTGCCTCATCCCAGCTCACCTCCACCTCCTCTCTTGAGCGCACCAGGTCCCCACTTCTCCCTCAGCTCCCAGTGCTTCCTGCTGTGAAACAGCTTTTTAGCAGCGGTAGTATAAAAGTATCATTACATAAATGAATAAGAAAATGAAAATTAAATTAATTCCCTCACAAATGAGGAATGAATCTCCCCATCCTTTCCTCCATAGATTAAACCAGCCGATTTTAGAAGAATCAAATGTAGGTGCTTTGTATCCTAGAAGAGCACATAGCTAGGACTGGTTCTCAGTCCAGTTCTTCAATTAGAAGAAGGCCCTAAAGCTGGCACAACTCTTGCTGGACATGATCTCTGGAGAAGAAAAGTCCCAAGCAGAAAATACAGTATTGCTACTAATTCTAAGTTCCTTATTGAAAAAGTATAAACTATAGTCAAAAGTTAAAAGCCCAGTGCTCCCTCTAGGTGCTATTCACACTTAGGTTTAGCCTAGCAACAAAAAATCATATAGAATTTCCTTGATCATTGTGAACAGGGATTTCTTTTTCATCCTCTGATGCCCATGCTATAAATTGAAACCTCTTCTGTGTTGTTTTAACTGGTTCAGAGTTTTAAAGCACTGTATACATGCGAGTCAGAGAAACTGCAGTAGACACCTGCTTTGGCAGGTGTGGAGAGGGCCTAAAATGCATAACATATGATGCTTTGGGAGGGGGAAGGTGTTAAACATGCGGGTCCTGCTAGGCATCTGAGGAGAACGTCTGGACTTTAATATCTGTGGGTATTTTGAGACAGTACTTCTCATTATATATAGATAGATATAGATATGAATGATACACCTATGGAACCATGATTAATGCACAATGTAAAGTATGCAAAAATAACTTATTGTGCAGGCAGGTGTAGAATAATAGCAGACTTCAGTTTTGGCCCATTAGGCAGAGCTTTTCAACCACAAGGGTCCCTATTCATATCTCTGTTGCAATAATGTGAATGACACATACAACCGTTCCACCAGAAAGAGAATCCCATTAAGTTGTGTGCTGAAGAGCATGGCCAGAGTTTAGTTCATACAACATATAGTAGGAGGTGCAATGTATGCTTATGTCCTTGATTCATTTGGATCCGGTACAACACAATATAATAATTTGCCTGCTAAAAATGCAAAATTCTGTCCTCCAGTTTGTACCATTTCAGCACCACTGAAACTAGTGTATTTTAAAGTATTTAAAAAGCAATAACATCATCAGCAACAATAAAAAGATCTATAGGAACTCATTATTATTAATCCAGATCCAATCTAAGGCAAGGTTGCCATTCTGTAATTTATCTAGATAATGCTCTGATCTCATTAAAATTCGAGGGTGTTTTATGTGTCACCGAAAGCATGTGGCAGTGTAACCACTGAGCTGTTATTAAAATAATACTTGAGAAAAGAAAATAAACTACATTAAACCATGGCCAACAAGATGACCAAGAACAAATGGGACAAATGCCCAGTTTTGCCTCCCCCCAAATAAAATGCCCCCCCCATTAAAATAAAAAATTGGGGAGCCTGGGACAGGACAACAAAAGGGGACTGTCCCGGCCAAAATGTGATGTTTGGTCACTGTAACAATCAAGAATTCTGTTAGAGGAAAATGTATCTGGTAAAGTGGAATCCTCTGGGGCAACAAGGAATAAATAATGCAAAGGAGAGATTTACAGTGCCACTCAGATGGCACTAGGTCCTTTTCCTAAACATTGACTCAAACTGTTGTGTTGGCAACTCAGCTTTATAAGTACCTGTAAGCAATTCCTATTCAAATCTATCTATAATTATACTTTGGAAAAACATGGCCAACCAGAACACTAAAACCAGAGTTAAGTTCATCCTGGCTAGTGGTTGGTTATAGATGCTACCTCATAATTCCTGAATTACCTTTGGCATGAGGTCAGTCTGTAATGTGGTTACCTCTACCTGAGTGGGCAGAAAGGTGTAGAGAAGCAAATGCTATAGTCATAAGGCTGATAAATCAGAAAAAAGTGCTACTGTATGATTGTTTGACATTGAGCCTGATTCTGCATAGCTTTTACACCCGAAATTCCCCTGGTCTTCAGTAAGTGCTCCAGGCATTCAGTAAAGTCCCTGTGCAGGAGGGATGCTTAAAGCTAAACTTATGTCTAAGTGCTTTTATGAGTGGAGATGGACTTAAGCATGTGCTTAAGTGCTTTCTTGGATCAGAGCCTAAATGCAGAACAAGACTCACTATCTAGTGAAAAGTGGAAAAGGATACTTGTTTTAGTAATAAAAATTTTCACTTGTGTACAGTGTTTTCTACTTGAGGGCGCATAGCATTTTACAGTTTTTAATTTAGCTTCACAAGACTCCTGGTTCATGGCAGGTTTAGCAGAAAGCATTGGAAAAAGGCAACAAATCTTCCCCATATTTTAAAAGAGTTTGATTTCTTTGAAAATTTCCTTAATTTCATTTTAATCCAGTACAATGACAGTGACTGAATTAGAAAGACCCGGGTGCGACAGATATGGCAATATCCTGTACAAACCTTATTGCATGAAATTAAACTTCGTGAATTAAATTTAGGTATCACTGTAGGCCAGGGATTGTATGTAATTCATGTAGGAGGGGCCCCACAGCCCTCCAGGAACTAAGAACTGTGGTGTGAGGTTAGACAAATTCAGACACCTCCACAGAGCTACTACCATCTGGAGAAGCCTGCATATTCTGGTTCAGCTGGATTCCCTGGGGACCAACAAACAAATAAAGGACTTTTGGTTAAGTAGCCTAAGTTTAAACTGCCTCTGGGTTTGCTTTCTTATCCAGAAAATTAACAGGATCTTCTGTCCAACCGGCAGGGGGAATGGGGAAGGAGGCTCAGTCTTAGGGAAGGGTTCATAATTGCTGGAATCCCTGGCTTGAAGTTGTTTCCACCATACAGGGTTTACTTTTTGGTTCAATGGCTCTCGGCCTAGAAGGACTGGAAGGATTGATACTGACCATAGCCTTAGTGGAGATGGGGGGCAGGGGGCTGATTTCTGATAAGCTTATTAGCATGCATATAGGTTCTTTTATTGTTGTTTTTATGTATTCTCTATAGCACTTTTATCTTAAGAATAAACGTGATTGTTTAGAAAAAACTGTGTGGTGACTTAAAACCATGGACAGTGTTACCAGTGTTGGTTGGACGTATTCCTAGAGGTTTTGTCACAAGTCATAATCTTTAATTAAAAATTAATCTTTAATTCCTGGAGACTCCAGGACAATCCTGGAGGATTGGCAACCCTTGCAATTACATTGCTTACAGCCTCTGAGAGAGATCAAAGCAGTCCTGCTGAGGTAGTCTGACTTGGTGGAGAAATTCACAGTTTAGGCAGGGTGCTGAGCAGTGTAGAAATACTCTGGTCATAAAGGAGAGACTTAGCGGGGTCCACCCAAGAAAGGAAGCCAGGAACCTAAAGTGGGTCTCCCATAAAAGGGGAATACAGGTGCAGTTGCCCTGAACTGTAACACCAGGAAATACCAACAGGCACTATCAAGCAACACTGAATCAAGCTCTAGAAAAAGCTTTTGTTTCCCCTAAAGTATGGGGAATATAAAAAGTTACAGTACAGTATATTTAAAAATCCTGGAACCTGGAATTATTTTAAATGCTTCAAAAACATAAGCAGGGTTTGTAACACAGACTGTTGCTTGTTTGAAGAACCGAATTAATGTAAATTTGTTGGCATGTCCAAGGGAATGATTTGCAGAAACCAAACATGTAAATTTAAAAATTTAACAGATGGAAAATCATCTTGCCAGTAACTTCTGAGGGATGTGGAAAATAGCTATTGCCAAATGAGATACAGATTTTTAGAACCAGGAAATGTAAGATGATTGTCCACAGAATAGGAAGGGAATAAAAACCAAAGAGGGAGAGAGTGGTCCAAGTGTGTAGCTAGAAGCAAGGGGATGAAATTGAACAAAGGAAAATTGAGGCTAACTGTCAAGAAAAATTTCCTAATAGTGAGATGTAATGGTCTGTGAAATAATATGCCAAGAAAAATAAAGGAAGACCCATCATTTAAAACAAAATTGCACAAACCACTATAAGGAATACTGTACAGCACAATCCTGTGCAGGCAAAGGGGATAGGTAGTGGAACACAATAAGACTTGTATTTTAAAGGCCCGATGCTGAACATAATGGCAAAACTTCCACCTCAGAGGGAGTGATAGGCCCTAAATTGGAATTTTAAATGGTTTTGGATTTTTATTTCTGGAAACCGAATTTTAAACTCACACTTAGGTTTGAAGGTGCAAATGGGTTTGGAATGTTAGCCTCACAGTATGCTTTTATGTTTCACAAAACCACTATAACATAAGGCACAGCTGTCAATCTGAGCAGCGGTCGGCACCGTAGTAGCTACAGTTTAGCTACAAGTCAGGAATGAACTGGGGTGAACTGGAAGAGTTATGTACTATGCCTGGCCTTACGTGACATGTTACTCCTTCACTCTTATTAGCATGGAACTGATGTGCAAAACAAAAATGACTTTTGAATGATGATTCAGCTCATGTTTCCTTCAGCTTTGTTTTCTAGCTAATAAGATTTGTTGTGAACAGTTATTCTCACTTCCTGTTTGTATGAAATTCCATACTACTACTTGTTCCAATGATCCTAATCACCGTGAAACTCTCAGAGGGTCTTTTCTAGCCTTATGTAGCTGCCCCCATTATAACACAAAAGGGATTTTATGTCTGCTACCACATTGATTGTGTGGTTTTTTTAAAACTATTTCCTTAATTGACCTAAATTGAAATACCACAAATTTCAAGTTAAATCAAATTTTTAATAAATAGCTCATGAGAGACAAATATTGAGAGGATTTATCATACAGTATTACTATGTTCCACATTTCATTCCTGGTGTTGTCATTTAGACTGCTGTAAATATTAAAAACTACTGGTAGAACATTTTAATCCCTGTGGGAGAGATGGCCCTATGTTAGTTTGGCAACAGTTACAGTCTGTGCTGCACTGATCATGGAAACTGTTGTAAATTGACACAGAGTGATATAGGAGAAGTGTGACCTCCCAGTGGTGTGGGGCCTACCCCATTGGGAAGGCAGAAGATCATCAAGAATTAATACAGTAGTGGGGAAACTTCATCCAGGGCCCCTTTGGAAACTGGACTCATTCATATAGTCCCTTACCCCATTGATGCCAGAGCTTAGATTTCAGAACTTGAACTTCTTCCATTATAGTGTGTGATTGGACAACAACATATGCTCACCTCCAGGACAGCAGCATTCAAAGGGATCACCTGGTCTTGTGAGGGCCCTTACGACCTGTTAAGGCCCTCCCCCCACCCCCCCACAAGCTGCCTTTGAAGGGTGGAGACCACCTTTGGAGGAAACACAGAGATAATTTAAGATTGTAAGATGTCAGGGACTGTATCTTTCTATATGTGTGTACAGAACCTAGCACATTTTAGGTACTAATGGAATGTAAAAAGCCAATTATCACACATACTTGCAAATGCCATTCCAGGCCAAACAAGAAATTTCACTTTAAGAAGAGACTGCATCTTCATGCAAATTTTTCCTGTAAAATAACTTAACTGTATAAATGATAGACTGAAACAGGCATGCTATTTTTCTCAAAGACAGTCGTGGAAGACGAATATGAATCCATGACTGCTTGATGAAGATGTAGTTTTGGTGACTGTCTTGCGCTCGCTCTTCAGTCAGACTCTTAGTAACGTATTTAGTTGAGCTGAATTTGTGGCTCAAGAATACATGGAAATTGATGCGTTTAGGACTAAGATCACTATTGTTTATGACTGAAGTATTAATTGTGAGTTTGTGACCTCAGTGAATTACTTGGCCTAGACCCCCATAGTAGGATGTGCAATCAGTTCTGCTGGACCAAATTAGCAAGACTGACCATAGGGAATCCTGCATGACGGTGAAACCTTTTTCCTGTTAAGGTACTTGGTTTAAGATTAGCAGCCGTGTTAGTCTGTATCTGTAAATAAAACGAGGAAAACTTTGTAGCACCTTAGAGACTAACCAGTTTATTTCAGCATAAGCTTTCGTGGGCTATAGCTCACTTCATCGGATGCATAGAATGGAACAGAAGTAAGATGCATTTATATACACAGAAAGAAAGAAAGAAAGAGAAAAAACTTTGAAAATTGATTAATTCCACTCTCATAAATCTTGGGAGACAGATCAGTCCTCGCTTACAGACAGCCCCCAACCTGAAACAAATAGTCACCAGCAACCGTACACCACACAACAAAAACACTAACCCAGGTACCTATCCTTATAACAAAGCCCGATGCCAACTCTGTCCTCATATCCATTCAACTGACACCATCATAGGACCTAATCACATCAGCCACACCATCAGAGGCTCATTCACCTGCACATCGACCAATGTGATATATGCCATCATGTGCCAGCAATGCCCCTCTGCTATGTACATTGGCCAAACCGGCCAGTCTCTACGCAAAAGAATAAATGGACACAAATCTGACATCAGGAATCATAACTTTCAAAAACCAGTAGGAGAACACTTCAGTCTTCTTGGCCATTCCATTAAAGACTTGATGGTGTCAGTTTTGAAACAGAAAAACTTCCAAAACAGACACTAACGAGAAACTGAGGAACTGGAATTAATTTTCAAATTGGACTCAATAAACCAAGGGCTTAACAGAAGTTGTGAATGGTTCTCTCATTACACTAATTGATTGAATTTCCCTTGTTAATTTACCTTCAATAGGTATTATCTCCTGCCTGACAGATATCCATATCAAAAGGTATTTTTTCTCCTACTCATAATGGCCCATCTAAATTTAACAGCCTCTTAGAACTGGTATGCTAATGTACAACCTTTTTTTTCCTTTCTTTCTTTCTGTGTGTATAAATGCATCTTACTTCTGTTCCATTCTATGCATCCGATGAAGTGAGCTATAGCCCACGAAAGCTTATGCTGAAATAAACTGGTTAGTCTCTAAGGTGCTACAACGTTTTCCTAGTTTTATTTAAGGTACTTGGTGTATGTTAGTGAACATTGTTTCATTTACTGGGCAGGTGAATGGGGAAATTTGAGGATAGTTCTGGAGGATAGTTCTGGCAAGTCAAAGGATTAACTCTCTTTGTATAACCAGCTACAACAAGATTTATCCTTCCCATTCATTCATTCCAGCCACCTTTAATGTCCTCTGGACTCTTCCCAGCCAGTATTGCTGCATGTGTGTTAGACATTTAGTGCCATCATAGCCTGCCCACGAAGTGTAAAAGAAGATATTTTTAGTGTAGTTAAAACAATAACCTCTTTTGAGTAATGCAGTTTCTGGAGGGTGTGTTATTTGCTATGGGTGTGTGCATGCCACCCTCAGTTGGCCTCTCTGAAGATGGCTCTGTCAAAAAAGGCTCATCACTGCAAGTAGTTATAAACCTTTAACAAAGGGCATATTCAGTTTATTCATATCTGAGCAACAAAAACCTCAAGAATGTGTTGGGCTGAGTGACTGACTTTTGGCTGTCTGTAAGTTGCTGTCATTCCTAGTAGCTTTCTAAGGCATATTATATATTGTCAGACATCTGTATAGAGTGAATATAACAGTGTGCCATGCTAGGTAGATAATAACAGATCAGTTGAATCACCTGATACTCTCTAATTCTTTCCAATAGGAATAATTACATGCTGTCAACACTCTGAGAACAAATAATGTGAAAAACATTGATCTATGGAAAATGTGCACATAAATATTCAGGGTCCATGTTCTTCCTAGGGATTTATTTCATAGCGGACTTGACAGTCATCCCTAATCACCACATTTCAGGGCTCTGTGATCCTCGATAGTTTGGACAATGGCAGTGACTTCAGTTCCTGCACTAAATTACCAACACTGAATGATAGAAAAGGGAGAAAGAAGGAAAGAAAAAGGAAATTTATGAGAAGTTAATTGTAGGTTTCACTTTCAAATAACTTTAATAAGATTTAGTGAAACAGATATGACCTTGGATTAGGATGTTTTGGAAGCACAAAGTCCTCTATATCTTATGACCAAAGTGCAAGACGGAATAAAAAATGTCAATATGGACAAATAATGAGTAAAAAATGTTTCTGAGGGGGAAGCTGGAAAGCTTTAGAGTCAAACATCTAGTCAACTATTTTTACCGTTGATTATGCTTTTTGTTTTGAAGTTTTAAGGCCCTAAAATAGAGCTCAGTATTTAAGTGTTTGATATCACAAATATGGAGTCTAAAAAGGGAAAAAGTGCAGCATTTTATTAACCTATTAAATTAGTTCTCAGTTCCCATTAGAAATCCCATAGCTGGGAGAAAGACTTAAAAAAAGGCCCATAAAGTTCCTAATGGTCTTAAAACTAGAAACATCTGCTGGAGTCATGAACTACTCATTAGACTAGTTTAGCAGTCACAGAGACTGAACTTCAGTTGGGACATGAGAGAAGGGTAACCAGAAAAAATATGAGACCAAATACAAATTTGGAAAAAAAAGATACTAAGCATCATATTTTTATATTCTTAAAAATAAGAACACTAATGGTAGTGTATTTTTCACTCTTTTAATGAGAAACATTTCCCATTTTCTTTGGGATACCAAGCCCAACTCCTGCTTCTGGTAGGTGGGTTGTGCTCGAAGGTTAAGAACTCTTGTGCAATTCACACATAAAATCAGAAACATATAACTCTGCAAGGCTGCAAAGGGACAAAACCAAAGTGGCTGTGTGACCAAGAAGAGTGGAACAGTAGAGCCAGAGGCACTGACATCCTGCATGCAGTATAAATAGTCTTCAGAGCATGTAACATTAAAACAGTTGTTTCAGAGTCTGGTCGGTGATCTACCCAGAACGCTGGAAGTGAATTCCCTATGGAAAAGAGAACCCACATTTAATATACTTCAAGTATACTCAAAGTGCACGAATACAAGCCTACACCATACTAACAGACTTAAAGTGGATTTTACACCTAGCTTCTGGCCTCCATAACACCTTAAACAAGCTACTTCCCTGGTTTCTGCTCATGATTTTGAGGACATAAATGCGAGGCAATGGAGAGCTCGCTCTCTCTCTCTCTCTCTCTCTCTTTCTCTCTCTCTTTCTCTTTCTCTTTCTCTTTCTCTCTCTCTCTCGTTGATGTAGATTAGAAGCATCTTAATTTAAGCACCACAATAGCATAGCTGCATCGGAGCAGGTCTTCCATTACAGCATTTGAAGTGTAGGCTTGCCCTGAGTATGTTTCCCAAACCTGAAGAACTCTGTGTCGCTGGAAAGCATGTCTCCCTCACCAACAGAGTTGGTCTAATTGTTACCTCACTCACCTGGTCTCTCTAATATAGGGTCACCAATGTCCGGTTTTATAGGGAGAGTCCTGATATTAGGGGCTTTTTTCTTATATTGGCACCTATTATCCCTGATTTTTTCACACTTTCTGTCTGTCCTCCCAGGACACGCCAATCCTGATTTTTTCACACTTTCTGTCTGTCCCCCTATTCTAATATCCTGGAATCGACAGGGCTATGACAACGCTGCATAATATGTCCATTTCATTAGTTTTTGGTGAATCATTCTGACAGTAGGTGGTTAATGAAAAATGCCTATTTATGGGATTAATTAAATATGGGCATATAACTTTGAATGTTTAGTTACGTTCTTCAGTTGAGGTTACTGTGATCAAGATTACTGAGTGCAGGTTACTTAATTATATGTGTTGTAACCACCAAAGTCCGGGGCCTACCACTCTTTGCTTGTGCCTCACACTAATGTGAAGAGATAGAAAAGAAAAACTACATGTGTTAAGGTTACCTTTGGAGAAAAATAGTTTTATCACTCTGGTGCACGTTACTCTCAGCAATATTATTGGACATATGTATTATGTGACCAGTAGGAAAATTAAAAACTGTAATTCATTAGTTCTCATGAGTGTGAACTTGCAGTCCCTGAAATATGTAGCTTCTTCTGTACATATACAGTTCTTAACATATAAAATTCAGTGGTCTTGAGTTTTACATTGGTGTAATGTAAATCAGGATTAACTACCTGAAGTGAATGGAATTTTGAAGGTCATGCCCATATATATATAAGAGCTGAACTGCACTTTAAAAAAAAATTAGTATAGACTACGTTTTCCAGGTTGAAATCTTGTGCACCAGCCTTCAAACTGGAGTAAATTTGTTTATAAATATATATATATATACTGTTAATAAATATAGATAAATATATAAATAAATATATAAATAAATAATAAATATATACTGTTAATATAAATATATATATATATATATATATATATATATATATATATATACTGTTTATAAATATATACAAGCCTTTGGTTTTATAAGGAGTGTCTTCACATAAATGGCATGTGTGCACACACACACATGGTTTATTAAGGTGCTGACACCCTTCACTAAATAAACCAAAGAAAAACTGTTCTATTTTGTGTTGACTTCTATATGTTCCATACAGAAGTTTAGATACATTGTTCACTGTCTAATGGAATCATTCAGTTGTCCTGCTCCTAAAGAAATCTAACAAGGGTAATGTTTATCAGTTGACCCCCCAGAGTGGTGATCTGACTGGTTTTTTCCCTTCATTGAACAAATTCAGATGGTTTCTTCTTTTTTTCTTTTTCTTGAAAGTTAAGTGAAGAGGCAAAGATTAGCATTTTAGAGGCCGGTAAATAAACATCCCAAGTGTCTTCTGGAAAAGTTTGTTTAATCATTGAAGGATTCAGCAGTACCTTGCTGCATCAGCAAGGCGATAGGGTCCTGGTATGGTGTGTGCGGCTGCAACTGAGTAAATAATTCCCACCTCAACACCCATATGGTTTGACAGCTCACAGATTGTAAATTTGAGGACATAATGGTCTTTTGATTACTCTTCCTTTTCACTGTGTTTGTCCTAGCTCAAAGAAAGGAATTACAGTGGGCAGCCATAGCTCAGTTTCTAGAACCTGACACCAAAATGTAAAATTAACCATCTTAGTCTAATACAAAGTTACAAATACATTTAGATATCTGTTTTGTTCCTGCAAAGATGCATGTGTTCTAGACTAGTGGCACTCAGTCTTTCCAGACTACTGTACCCCTTTCAAAAGTATGATTTTGTCTTGTGTACCCTCATGTTTCACTTTACTTAAAAACTTGCATTTCTGTTCCCTCCCATCCCACCAGTCCCCGTGGGAGGGGTCTCTTCAGGGACCCCGCTCATGAGCAGTTCTCGATCCAGGAGGTACAATCCCTTCTCGTGGTGGGGGCAGTGGAGGACGTTCCTCAAGAACTCAGGGGCTGGGGGTTCTACTCCTGCTATTTCCTCATATCAAAAGTGAAAGGGGGCCTCAGTCTCATCCTGGACTTGAGACATTTGAACAAGTTCATAAGGAAGCTCAAGTTCCGCATGGTCTCCCTGTCCTTCATTATCCCCTCTATGGATCCAGGAGAGTGGTATGCCACCCTCGACTTGAAGGACACATCTTCATATTGCAGTTCTATTAGCACAGATGCTACCTTCAGTTTGTGGTGGGCAACCTCCACCTCCAGTTTGCAGTCCTGCCGTTCGGGCTGTCAGCGACTCCAAGGGTGTTCACAAAGTGCATGGTGGTAGTAGTGGTTTTCCTGCACAAACACCATGTCCAGGTGTTTCCCTACCTCGATGATTGGCTCATCAAGGGCCACTCCAAAGCCCAGGTGGAGGCCCAGGTGGCATTTCTCAGGTGGACCTTCCTTGAGCTCGGCCTTCTGCTGAAAGAGGCCAAGTCTACCCTGTCTCCTATTCAGAGGATAGAGTTCATAGGGGTGGTCCTGGATTCCACACAGGCCAGGGCATACCTGACTGTCGGGTGCGGAAGAAAATGTAACTAGTCGGTGCTAGGGCCATGCAATTCGCTTCCATCGCGTCTCCATGGGAACGCATTATGGCCAAGGTTATCAGTCTAGAGAATGGCCTTCGCTCAGTGTTATCTCATGTGTATGTAACTGGGAAGTGGTTCTCAGTGCCAGCTGGGAGTTTATCTGGCCTGTGTGAAACTCGGCTTGTGTGAAACTAGACAGGTAAACTGAGGCAGGATTGCAAAACATGTTATTAGCTATTCATGAGTTATGTATGAGATGCAAATGTGCAAGTGTATTTATGTGTCTGAGCCCTCTTGTATGATGGGCTTCATCCTGAACACTGCTCCGGTGTGTCAGGTCCCCCATGTCCAGTGGCAGCACCGTGAATGGGGCCCCCTGTGCGGTTATGTCACTATTTGCCTTCAATAAACTCATCATTTTTATTCATCTAGCCACTGTCTGTGAGCCTCGTTTCTATGGGACTCAGTGTACCTTGCAACACCTGCTGGAGTCCAGGTTCTGGGCTTTGGCTGACATCATCTGGGGCCTCAGCCGTTTCCCGATGTCCTTGGCACAGACATGCCTGATGCCTCTGGGTCATATGGCTGCTTGTACATATGTGGTACACCACGCTAGACTCAGGCTCTGCCCGCTCCAGTCCTGGCTGGCATCAGTGTACCATCCGTCTCAGGACACCCTGGACACTGCGTTAACCCTACCCGGGGCAGTGCTGGTCTCTCTCCATTGGTGGGTGGACCCAGAGAAGGTATGTGCTGGGGTGCCTTTTGCCAGTCCTCAGCCCTCGCTGTCCCTGGTCACAGACATGTCGGACCTGTGTTGGGGTGCCCACCTAGGGAACCTTCAAATTCAGGGCCTCTGGTCCCGAGAGGACCTCTCTGTACATATCAAAGTCAGGGAGCTGAGGGCAGTGCACCTGGCCTGCCAGACTTTCAAATCCCACTTAGCAGGCAGGTGTGTTGCAGTTCTAACAGGCAATACCTCAGTGATGTTCTATATCAACACAGGGGGGTGCACGCTCCTCTCCCCAGTACTGGGAAGTCCTTGCGCTGTGGGACTCTTACATGGAGCACAACATTTACCTGATGCCATCTTACCAGGGGTACAAAACAGTCTGGTGGACTCTCTCAGCTGGTCCTTCCATGCCTTCGAAGGGACGTGGTGACTTTAATCTTCCGTCTCTGGGGGGTTTCCCCAGATAAACCTGTTCATGACAAAGGACAACATGAGGTTCTGCTCCCTCATGGGCCTCAGCCCGGGGTCAATCATGGACTTTTTCTCCGTCCCATGGACTCATGGTTTGGTTTATGCCTCCCTGCCAATCCTGTTGGTACACAGGGTGATCCTCAAGATCTGAAGGGACTGGACACAAGTCATTCTGATAGCGCTTGTATGGCCGTGCCAGCACTGGTTAACGTTGCTTCTGCAGATGTCCCTGAGGACGCCCGTACAGCTACCCCCATTCTCGAACCTGATTACGCAGGACTGCGGCTGCCTTCCGCACCCGAACCTGGAGTTCCTCCACCTTACGGCCTGAATGCTCCATGGCTGAACCCCGCTGAGCTGGCCTTCTCTCATCACATTCAGCAAGTGCTCCTTGGCAGTAGGAAGTCCTCCACTAGGGCCACATATATGAACAAATGGAAGCATTTCTCTTTCTGGGTGGAGCAGCATGGGCACGCTCTACTGCGCACCCCTATCCCACTCATTTTGGACTATCTTCTTCACTTGAAACATCAGAGTCTGTCACTCTCCTCGGTGTGGGTCCACCTGGTGGCTATCTCAGCTTTCCACCCAGGTGCTGGAGGTTTCTCTGTCTTCACTGACCCCCAATCAGCTGCTTCCTCAAGGGCTTGGAAAGGCTGTTCCCGCATGTATGACAACCTGTTCCTGCCTGGGATCTTAACCTGGTCCTCTCCGTCATTATGGGCCCTCCCTTTGAGCCGCTGGCCACATGCTCTCTACTGTTCCTGTCTTATAAGGTCGCGTTCCCGGTGGCTATCACCTCGGCCAGGCGGGTGTCGGAGCTCAGGGCCCGCATGCCCTACACTGTTTTTCACAAGGACAGTGTCCAGCTCAGGCCACATCCAGCCTTCCTTCCCAAAGGGGTCTTTCCATTCCATATGGGTCAGGGCATTTTTCTTCCGGTGTTTTACCCAAAGCCACACGTGTCCAACAGGGAGCGCAGGTTACACTCTTTGGATGTCTGGAGGGCCCTAGCATTTTATATTGCACAAACTAAGCCATTCAGAAAGTCTGTTCAGCTCTTTGTGGTGGTGACTGATAGATAGGATGATGGGCCTCCCTGTCTCATCCCAGCGTATCTCCTCGTGGATCACGTCCTGTATTCGTGAATGCTATGATTGGGCGAGAGTGCCTGCCCCTCCGATGACAGCCGACTCCACTGGGGCCCAAGTCTCGGCAGCAGCGTTCTTGGAGCAAGTCCCTGCTCAGGAGATCTGTTGGGCTGCCACATGGTCATCCATTTATATGTTCATGATGCACTACGCCATGACTCAGCAGGCCAGAGATGATGCGACTTTTGGTCGCGCAGTGCTTCAGCCAGTAGCAGATCCAACCCCACCACCTGAATTTGGCTTATGAGTCACCTGCTTGGAATGCACATGAACAATAACTTAAAGAAGAAAAGACAGTTACCTTTCGTAACTGGTGTTCTTTCAGATGTGTTGTTCATGTCCATTCCGATACCCATCCTCTGGCCCCTCTGTCAGAGTGATGGCAAGAAGGAACTGAAGGGGTGGAGGGTTGGTATGGCCATATATTGCGTGCCATAGTGGGTCCAGGAGCCCGACCCTATGGATACTGCTAGGGGACAAGCCTTCTGGCTGGTGTGCATGAGGTGCGCACACACCTGCTTGAAATGGACATGAACAACACATCTCGAAGAACACAAGTTATGAAAGGTAACCGTCTCCTCCTAGCCAAGGCTCAAAATGCTTTTTACGAATGTTAAAAAGAAAGCCAAACAACTAAGAACTGTCTGTCTCCTCGCCTCCAAACCAGAAAGCAAGCAACCAACCAACAAAAACATTTCGGACCTGAACAGCAATAGGATAGAGTGCCAACCATCATCATTATATCAAGCTTTCTAAAATCCCAGACTACTTTTTGGTTAGGGTAAAGAGGTGAGGAATTCCAAATGTGCGGGCTTCTCGGAGATAGCAACTGGCCAGCTGCTCCTTCTTTCTTAAACCAAATAGGCTGTATTTGGGAATCTCCACTGATGGCAGCTGCAGAAGTGGAAGACAGCATACAAACAACAACAAATGCAAATGAACTTCCTCAATTTTTTAAAGATGAGAACTACCTAAGATTTAAGACCCTAGGGCCTATTTATACTTTCTGAGCCTGACATATTGTTCTTGTGAGATAATTTTATGGTGGGTTCAAATCATTTGGAGAAATCCTAACATAACTGGGACTCCTATTTTTACCGAAATACAAATAATAATAATAGAAATCACTGTAGAAGAAATTCTGCCCCCTTCTTTACTCGTAGTGTGACGAAGATACAATATCAAAATTCCTGTCTTTCAGTCTTCAGGATGATGCATGTTTTTCTTCAGAAGTGTCAGTTTTATTGTTCAGGGCAGGGAGGGATCTTTGGTTACCAAAGGGTGTTTTGACATCTGTTTAATCGATTTGCACCACATTCTCTCTGTTTGTTCATACATCTGTGATATTTCATTATTTCTTTCATGTTGTTGCAAACCAGTTTGTTAGTTTCTTAAATTAATATAAATGTTGTTTGGCCTTTCTGTAAAATTTAACTTTTTTCTCCCATGTTTCAGATTCCCACATTCCCTTTCCTCTCTCTGCTAATACATTTGTCTGATTTTGACATATAATTTATTCAAAATGCAGTCTGAGTGGTGACTCATTACTTGTAATAATGAAGCACATACTGCAGGCAGACTTGTGTGAGATTTCTCCACAAGTTCTCATTCTCTCATACAAAACAAAACACAGCAAAGCTTCATTATATATAAAGAGAGATGTCAGCTTTGGTTGTTTGGTTTTTTCAGCAAGCTTGTTAGTTAATTTCCTTTTTCCTTTTTCTTTCCCATAGGTTGTAAGCTCTTTTGGACTGTCTTATTGCTCTACATTTGTACAGCACCTAGCACAATGGGATCTTCCTCTATGATTGGGGGTTCCTATGTGCTACCACAATATAAATAAATAAGACTATTTTTGTATGATTGGACTGATTCTCAACCACAGGTTCCTGTACTGTTATTCATACATCAGGATTTTTTGATGAATGCTCAGAACTGCCAAGCGCAAGGGTTCAAAAATCGTGAAGCAGATCCCAACACATCATGAGTTTGGTTTAAATATTATCAGAGTTTAAAACAAGAATATAGTTTTGCATCTTTTCATTTGTCGTCCTGTCTTTTATCCTTTATGGGTCATGCTTTCAAGCTTTTCTTCCCAACCATGAAGGCTAGAATCTTACTCTGTGTGTAACCAGAGATTATCATGCCTAATTACATAACTCCATCATAGGACAATTATCATAGGACTCATGATAAAATTGTGAGAGTTGTGCCGTGCTAAGATGCTGAGGTTTGTACTATTCCCTGGCGGGTAGATGACTGCTGACTGCCAATTATGTGTGTTAATCTTGGGTATCTGAGTTTTCAAGCATCCACATGGTGGGATAGAACAGGGTTTCTCAACCTGTGGCTCGGGACCCAAAATTGGGTCGCCAGAATATTTCAAAGGGCCGTGTGGCAGCTTCTGTGGCTCCTATCCCATGGGGCTGGCTGGGCTCACATGCTCCCTGCTCCAGGTACTGCAGTCTCTGGGGGTCTCAGCACCAGTCAGGTTTGGCCCAGCCGTCATGATGATGGGAGTCCAGGTAGGCCTAAATTTGAGTGAGTAACACTGCAACCCTGTGAGCCAGGTTGCAACTCCACTCACACACATTTGGTCAGTCAGGGTGGTGGGTCAAAACCTGAGCGGCACTTCAGTCCTGGATGTTGCAACGCTTGGAGAGGAGAGCCAAGCCCAGCCAGCCCTCCAGCACAGGAGTTGCCCCGGTGGGTGAATGTTGGGCAGGACACAACCCCTGTGAGGGCCAGGATCCAACCAAAACCATCTCATAGCCTCCACCCCCAAACTATTTATAGGATCGCGACATGCCATAAACATTTACAAATGTTTACAGCCAAAAAGGTTGAGAACCACTGGGTTAGAACTCACAGTTGATGCAAAGGCTGCTGACGCTAAGGAGCTTAGCCTGGTAAACTAGAAAATTGCCTGAAAAAGGATAGAAATCATAGGAACCTTCCTTGTTTTGGAGGTACCCTTATCCTCCGACATACTTTGGCACATCTTTTGTAACACTAAAGTTTGGTTTGAGCTTGAAGCCCAGGAATGAATCCAAGTTGTTTCCGTAAATCAGAGATCTCTTTGCACTCAGGTATTTTACTTCTTGCCAAACTGTCAGCAAAAGATAAAAATATGATCATAACTGTAAGGTCTGCAGCAATGTGACTTGGTTGTTTTGCATTTTCTTAGTGAGAATATACTAAATCTGCACATCACCATTGGCTTAGTAATATTTATAGAGTAAACAAGAGTTGGCAGCATTTTGGCACAATATCCAGTGAATTAAGACATGGAATAATGATCTAGTATGAGAGTGCTAAATTCTCATAACCTAAGAGGCAGTGATGTAATTTCTCTTGCTTATACTAGTGTACAGTTCAGCAATTCAGAGACTGAGTTGTAAACTGAAACAAACATTAAAGGTTTGCCTTGACTTATGTATTTTTTAGCTAATTATATTTTTAGCCGTAGATGGGTTACAATAATCTCTAAAGAAAACAATGAGCAGTTCTATATTTCTTATAGCGATTTTCTCTGGCTTCATTTTCCTGAATTATGTAACCCATGTTTTAGGATAACTACTGCCTTCCTACTGTATTATTCTCTAGGGAACAATTTTGCATTATTAGGGAGATGAACAAGATGACCTCTTAATTCTTTTCCGTCACCACTTTCTATATATCCTGCTACAATATATGCCCTTGTTACTTTAACTCCACACTGCCTCTTCCCCTCTCAAACACTCTTTCATGCTGTCACAGGGTCCCCTCCTGTGCCTTGTGTCCTCCTGTGTCTCACGGCCTGGTGCCCCCAACAAAGTCGCTGTCCACACCTTTTCCGGTGGTTTTCCAATGTCCTTTATTTACAGTGCAGCTTTATCACCTTCAGTAAGTGCTCCCCAAGACCCCCACCTTGGTTACCTTCACCCCCCTGGCTCACAGCCTTTGGCCCTTGAGGCTCTCTGGCCCTCCGGTCTGGAGACAGAGCACCCCCCTGCCTCCTTCCTAGCCTGTCTCCTTGCTAACTGGAGCCTGAGGCTTTTCAAGCCCTCACAGCTCCCAGCCCCAGCTGTAGCCACTTGCTCCAGCTACCTACTGCCCGGTAGCCCTCGTTAGGGCTCCCAGCTGGGCTGAACTAGCCTCTGCCTTTAGCCTTGCCTCTTGCAAGCAGGCTTTAGCCTGAAGTGGCAGGGCAATGCTGGTGTTTTTACCCCAGCCCTGCCACACATGCACACAGTTTTTCAACAATCATCACAATTTTTGTATATTTTTAAAATCTCCCTCTTTCTCAGTTACCAGACTAAAATGAACCTAGGGCCATTTCCTGCACTTGAGAACTGAAGAGAGTACTGATTCCTCTGCATTCAACGGAAGAGGGACTGTGTGAATAGATGATTGAAGGAGTACATGTTGCAGAGCAAAATTAATCATTGGTTAACTCCATTGAATAAGCATGTAATCTTTCATTGTTCAATATGTGAGCAAAGTTGTAACTTGTTTTCCAGAAATAGTGATGTCTTGAAGCAGATACGGCTTCCTTGTATTCCAATGCTGTACTCTGTTCTTCATGGTGTAAATAGTATCATAACAAGTAATGTATTTGCCATTTTGTTTTGTCAGTGTGTTACAATGTTCGTTACTTGCGTACAGCTGTCTTTCCCCCAGACACATGCATACTCTCACCCAAGCCCACACATACTGGTGATAATTATAGCTGATAAGAAGAACCTTTGTACTGTAACTTTCAAAACTGGAAATGGTAAGTGAATGTGGGAAGGGGAAGAAGTTTGGAAATGCAAAGAAATGCTGCAGTGGGTTGAAATAGATGAAGAGATCTGAAAGTGCACTGCTCTCCTTGCTCTCCCTACTCCTCAGTTTGCAGAGAAAGGCAAGCTCCTCTGGGGCTTTGGCCTTCTGATCACATTTGGAAGATCATCAGCTGCAGTCCAACTACAAAAGCGCCTTCTCTCTGCACTCTGTTCACCTGTCCTACGGGAGCCAATCTTAATAAGCCTATCATTCCTTACAGATGGCATAACTGAACCACACAACTGTCCCTCGACTGCTGCTGCTGCTTTTTTTGGTAAAGTCAATATGGTGCTCTGCCTTAGTATATTGACTCTGACCTCGACTGTCCAATTCTAGTTCTTTCTTACCCATTTAACTACAAAGCCCATTGTCATTGTCACTTCAAGCTGAGCCCATTTCCCACCTCTGCACTTATTCTATAGCAACAATAAGAGTAGATTGAGACAGGCTTCTGCAACATGGAGTAAGGGACACAGAAACACTCTGCTTCAGGTGTGAGTACAGTACAAAACTAGGACTGAAATAGGAGTCCTCTCTCCAAGCCAGTCTTCTGTCCCTGTCTCAGCACAGGTATCAGTTGGTTTTCTTCCTTCAGTTGTCTACTAGCAAGCAGGACCTCAGTTCGCAAAGGTGAATGAGAAGAGGAATAGACTGTGGAGAGCACACCCTCTTCCCCCTCCCACCACCCAAACTTCAGCAGATGAAAAACAAAGGTTTCCCATTTCACTTAAGTATATAAACACTTACTGTGTTTCATCACATCCTTTTACTGTGAATCTGTAAACCCCTGGTATTTATTTGCATTGGTGTTTAGGGATAATGTGATAAATGGTTCTTTCTGCTGGTTCAGCATTCTTATGGAGGCGTGTGTGGGAGAAGGGGGAGTAATAATTTAAAGGGCTTTGTAAAGAAGGAACTTTTGCTATTGATTTATCCATTACAAATGTATACCCGCATAAAGTCAGGCAGAATAAGCAGAAATTTGATAGAAATCAGAGAAGAGATTGATTCGATCCCTTCAGGCTTCTGTTGTGGAAGATGATAACCCCAGCTGCTAAGAATATATGGAAAAATCCTTCTTTCACATCTAATTGGACCACATAGGTATCACTTTAATTTTTCTGTACGCTAGTGATGAGCCTGGAGTGCTGATTCTAATGGTGGTGTGACAGCCATTTTGAAGTACAGGAATTATGTAGAGAGATCAAGGATCCATCCCTGTGAAGATTTCTTCTTTTGCTTTCCAGTTTAGGATTAGATGATTCAGCTCCTCCCTTATCTCTCCAATTCCTGAATTTATTCATCTTGATACAAGCACTTCCTTTGTGTGAATCACAAAAGTTGCTGCTTTCTGACAGTAAGGATCGATCTCCCTCTCTGTCTTCTCATCTATTTCCCGCTTTTGATGGCTGTCTCCTCTTGTCTCTCTTCTGTACTGTCCTCCCCAACTTTTCTCATTGTCTACCCTGATATAGCTGTTTCTCCTCCTCCCCTGTCTCCGTATTTTTCTCCTCGGTCTGTCCTCTTGCAGTATCCCTTTATTGTTCTTTCTCTTCACTCTTTCTCCACTCTGTTTTCCACCAATCATTTAATCCCTTCATTCAGTGACCTCATTCTCTTTACATAGTTGTCAATATAGGAGGTGGGACTTAAGGTGCCACCAGCTCCTGGAGAATGGACGTGCTTTCTGTTTAATTTTGTTACTTTTAATATGAAACATAATTTGCCGAACTGGTAGCCCAGTATCAGTCCCGGTCTGATATTGTAAAAATACCTCCAAATAGCAACATTCGGGAAGACCTCAAACGTTTTGGGTTTTGGATAAGCATCTCTTACTTTGGATCCCTCTCCAAACTCAGGGAGGCTATTGAAAGGCCTTGTGGAGATTCTGCCGCATTAGGCTGATCAAGCAACAAGTGTGAAAAATCAGGATAGGAGTTGGGGGAGGGGGTAATAGGAGCCTATATAAGGGGGAAAAAATATTGGGACTGTCCCTATAAAATCGGGACATCTGATCACCCTATTCCGCATACAGGTTATCCCAGTCTGTGAGGTCTCCTTCAGGGAAGCCCAGCAGACTGTTATTCCAAGTTGGTGTGTTCAGTAGGAGGACTGCAGACCAAACACATAGAGGCAGGAAATTTCTTGAGAGGAGATTCGTAGATTTGCCCTGTAATTCTTGCATTATGGAAAGTGAAGCTCTCCCTCTCTATCCCTGCTGTGGTGCACCCCCTAAATCCATAAATTCCCCCAAGATCTGCAGATGCCTTCTGTCTGCACTGGCTCTCTGCATTCTCCATGAGCTCCCTGGCAGCTTGGCTTTTGCAGGGACCTGAAGCAGTTGTGGGAATGGGGAAGGGGTCAGCATTAAATTAGCCACAAAGGTGGCATGGGTTTTGAGGTGAGGTGGGAGGGGCTTATAATTCTACCTTGATGGCTATCTCTCCTCCTCCTTCTCTCCACCTGTGGCTCCTGCAGGATCTCTGCAGAACAGTTTCTATAGGGTATGGGGAAATGATGCCAAGAGAGAGCACTCCTTGTACCTAGGCCTGATGGATCATGATTTTTTACATCCCTGTCTTCTCTACTTTAGGAGGCAACACTGTCCCCCATATAATTAACTAAGCAGCTGTTTTGTGTCTGAGTGAAAATGAGTAGAAGTAAGTTTTATTCTCATTGTTAGTCTGCTGTGTGTTCATTGTGAAGCAGGCTGAAAATTCTTTGGAATCAATCAGTGCTGGCAGCAATGTGAATGTGAAGAGAGTTACTAAAATTTGTTCTTGGCCTGTTGTTTTTCATCAGGCCATACTTTATTGTCTAAAAACTGTATTTCCTCACCAAATACTAGTCATTTACTATTGGATTAACAAGAGACTATAAAGCTTAAGTTCACAAGCTACAAATACTGCACAAATAAATGTGTAATAATTTATTAATTTATATATGGATAATCAGATTAGATAAAAATATCCAGGATTTGTAATATACAAAACTGAGTATCCTCAACAGAAACAACAGTTATGTTAATGTAATAGTAGGCAATGTGCCTGTGAATAATTCCCCTCTTGAAATTATATATTTTGTAGGGGTCTGGGAGTAAAAGGAAAGTGTATTGTCTTGCCAATGGATTTATTATTGGCTTATGTGGACAAAAACAAAACTAAGAAGAAATCCCTTTTTGGCATCATCACAGGTCTTTTCTTAGAACACCACTTTAATGTGCCCGACATGCAATGAAAGAATGGCACGTTGTACTAATTAGTATTGTATACAGTAAATTTATGGATCTGAGACTGCGTTTGCACTGATGGGCCCAGTCCAGAAGTCCGTTGAAGTCAGTTGGAATGGTGCCTGAGGAAGAACTTCAGGATTGGATGCATGGGCCCGATTCACTGCTGCTACTCCATTTTTATGCTAGTGTACTGCTATTGATTCAAGTGGAATTACACTGGTTTAAAACAGGAGTCACACTGTGGTGAATCAGGCTTTATATTTATACGGTACTCAGCTCTCACAGCAAGAGTAAAGTTTTTCCCTACTATAAAAGAAAAATTGCCTGACTTCTTTTTTTCTCTCTCTTCTTTCTGTGGAAAATGCAAATTGTTTCTTTTAATTCCCATAGAGTGTTTCGCTGCCAATGAAGGTGTAGATAATACATGTGTTTCTCAGACATCAGGCTGTTCATTGCTTTAGGTTCAGAAATAACATTTTTAGTTTTAAGTGGTAGCCAGATTTTTGTTTTTTTTTTATGGAAGCCAGAGAATATTGTTACTCTTACCTCATGCACAGGGATTTTACCAAGGACTAGCAGGAACTATGTCAAATCTCCTTTATTGAATCAACACTGTGAACCCCGGTAATGTAATGTAATATCGAGTGTAGTATGTTTCTATAACGAAAGATGTTTCATCTCTGAAATCAGAGTGTGGAGAAGAGGGGCATGGATGGGAAATGTGGAGGTCATTCAGGCAGGAGCAAGTGAAGCTGAGTAACTCCCATTTGTGCTCAGCCAGATGTTAGCTTGCCTTTTGCCAATAATCCAAAAGGCTGAACCCCAGGGACTAATTCAGCTGCTGTGATGGACAGGGAAGTGGGGGGTTGTGTACTTTCCTGGTCAGAGATCAGGCATTATACTTGGGACTATGTTTATCCAAGGTATTTTTTTAAAACTGTGGAATAAAAATGTGATTTTCCTAGCGATACCAAGGAGAATTGAAGATTTTACTAATGACATAGAGCAGCGGTTCTCAAACTGTGGGTCGGAATCCCAAACTGGGCTGTAATCCTATTTTAATGGGGTCGGCAGGGCTGGCTTTAGACTTGCTGGGGCCTGGGGCTGAAGCTTCAGCCCTGCATGGCGGAGCTCAGCTCACAGGCCCCCTGCTTGGGGCTGAAGCCATTGAGCTTTAGCTTTGCCCCCTGCCTGCAGCTGTGGGGCTTGGGTGGACTCAGGCTTCAGTCCCCACCCCTGGGGCTGTGTGGTAACTTTTGTTGTGAGAAGAGGGTCGTGATGCAATACAGTTTGAGAACCCCTGACATAGAGGCAAATTACGACTTTTTATTTATTTATTTATTTATTTATTGGTTTATTTATTTATTGGTTTATGTATTTATTTCTCTCAGAACACCGAAACAGAAAAAGAATGAAGCCCTTTCATGCTACAACAAAAAGCCTTTGAAGGTCATGCATGAGAACCTTCCCGAGCTCGCGCTCAGAATAAAATATGCTAGTTGCAAACTCTATCACCAGAATTCTCCTTTTAATGATCCACTGATGTTTGTCAAGAATCAGAGAGGTAGCCGTGTTAGTCTGGAATAGCAGAGGTAACAAAGAGTCCTGTGGCACCTTAAAGACTAACTATAAAGTTTTGAAGCATAAGCTTTCGTGGGCTAATACCCACTTCGTCGGATGCAAGCTTTGTGTTCACCTGAAAGAAATCCACTTTCACTGGTTTCATTTTTGGTCTAGGAAAGCTGTTTTAAAAGGACCCTGTGTGTTAGAGGGGATGGGTGAAATACTAGTTTGCTTCTGTAGCGTATGGCCCTTTCTTAGCACACTGATGCTGAAGATAAGGATCCCGTGTTGCCAGCTCTGCTGGTTTCATCACAAATCTTGCAATATGTAATGTTTTATTTAAAAATTCAGCTCTTGGAGACACCTGATTAGCTGAGAATCTCCTCTTTCATTTTAAAAATGTTTCCTGTACTCATGTTCACAGAGAAAAGCTTGAAACATGGCTCAAGTGCCAGCCTGAAAGATTTGAAATAAATAAACAAACCCAGAAGGCAAATGAAAAGAACCCAAAATGAATATTTCATCTAGTTATTTTTAAGCCAATCACCTGCTTTTTTGTGGGGGAGGCTCACTCATTATTTTTAACATTTGGGCTCAGCAATGCTGCTTTTTGGTAACTTGAATATTCTTTCATTTCTCTCCATGACATAGATTCTGCTAGGTGCCCGGGTCACTCACATAGCAGTTTAGTATAGTACTGCAAACTGTATTATCAAATGGAAGCTAGAGTGGAAAAGACCAAGAGTAGACTCTCGCAACCCGATGGGACCCCACAACAAGTGTTGGGATTGTGTTGGGTGTAATTTGTATCGTATACATTTGGACTTGGTCCGGGTAGCTGACTTTGTATGGGGGACCTGAGGTCCATATGGGGAGGGGAAGCAGTGACTGGGGGGAATGGGAGGAAGATATGGGCTGTTGAAGTGGCTCTGCTATCCAGCTCGTGACATCATCAAGTCCCTATTTCACACTGGGCTCCAGGTGGCTTTGGGCCTTGTGCTTCTCTGCCTGGTTGCAGTTGCAGCATCTCTGGCTCGCTGACCCACTGCCAACTCCCCCCCCCCCCCCCCGGGCCTGGCACCAGCACTTGCCGACATGGAGTATTCTCTGCAGCCAAGGAGGGAACACCTGGCCCAGGACTGGCTCCCCATGCAGGGCACTGGCACTCAGGAATGGTGGGGACTAGTCCCCTGGCAATAGAATTATTGTGGGGGCTGAATGAGATCCAGAGTGATTGGAGCAGCCACTACTGTGCCAAGAATTAGGCTGGGGAATACGAAGCAGGGTGAGCAGGGTTCAGGTGCAAGAGGAGCCAAGGTGACCCCTTTCTCTCTCTGGCTGAAGAGCGTCCTCCGAACTAGCTGGTAGTGGCATTTGATGGAAGGAGCCAGGGATTCTATAGCTGGGACCAGACAGCGGATCATGCGGACTGGAGCCTTTGGGAGCCCAAGCGGAGCTGGGAGATATTGGGAGCTGGGTAGCAGGGCTTCCCGGACGGCTGAGCCCCCTGCAGGAAGCAGGAACCAGGCCCAGGTGTTGGGGGAGTCTGGGATGGGATGGGCTCTGCAAGAATCACACCTGTTCCCTGGGCCTCCCTCGCTGCCTCTGTCTTCCTCTCAGCTTCCCCCTTGCTCTCCTCTGCTCCCTCCTGGGGCCTCCTGTTGCCACCAAGAATGCACCTCAGCCCCCATTTTCCACCTCTGCTGGCCTTGGGTGCTAATGCACCCCAGTTTTTACTCCCCAGTCCAGTCCTGGGTGCTGATCCAGCCCTTAAAGGTCCCACTCCTCCCCATCCCCACAAGTGTGATGCATGGGTACAGAAACATCAGGCCCCACATTATTTACATTGCTGGGTGCTATCTCCTACTCTCCCCTACTCACTGAGTTCTGCCATCCCTTACCCTGTTGTGTGCAATATTAAGCCAGAGAGTCCTTTCTTCCTTGTTTTTCCCCTGAGTCGGGAATGAAAACAACATGAAACTCTCATGTGTGGTTTGGGATCGTATTGGCTGTGGTCTAGTTGGGTTCAGGTCGGGCTTTAAAATCGGGTACAAGCAGACCTGTAACAGATAGTAGTTCCTCTCCCTTAAAAAATAATCCCTGCCATCTAGTGGTAATAGCTGACGAAACTACCAAATTCGATCACAACAAGATGAATGTCTTTAATAAAACCTTGACTTTCCCAAGCTCCAAAAGCTCTTTCTTTTATTTAGTAACTAAAAGCAATTTTGCAAATCATAACCATATAAGCACCAGAAATGCACTGTTAACATTTAGGGAGTTTGAAACCTCTGACTCTGTCTATTGCTCTTAATTTATCTTATTTAATTTTAGTGGTATTGTGGTTCCTGAATATATGAGATCCCTTTCTGCGCTCAGTCTGTGGAGGATATGAGTCTGTTACAGCCTTTGGTAGTGCACCTTGGCATATTAATTCAGTGTGTAGCAAGCGCAATCTTTTAGCTCTGGAGGGGTCCATGGTTCAATCTCTGGTGTGTCACCCAAGATCCAGCTCTCACATGAACTCCCAAGGATTTTCTTTTAAGTGAAGATATCCCTTAACCCTACTAGCCAATGTTGCCTGGTATGTATCCTCAACTACACTGCGTTTTCAAAGAAGATCATTTGACTGGCTACTAACAGAGCAGACTCCATACAAAAGCTGTCCTCTTGTCTCCTGTTAACAGTTGGTGTTTATATATGGCATATCTTATATGATAGCAAACCAGTGGCTAGCTAGGACTTTAAAGCTGTCAGCATGGGCCTCTTAGAAGTTAGCGATAGCAGCAGAGATTCAGTTTGCATGCTTCTACTCCAGAATTATAGGCATCTATCACTTCAGTTAAAGTAAACTCTTTTCAGCTGTTATCTGAATTATGTTACACCCATTCATAGACAGAGCTGAATATTTCTCTCGAGTAGAGGGGTAGAAATCCACATCACAGTAGTGAGTTCATTACAATCCAGGTGACCCAGATATTTTGTTAGATAGCTTTTGCTATCTTGTTTCTTAATTATCTTTGGTATTCTTATGAAAGCACTCTAAAAAAATATGCACTTCATTCCTGGTTTACCACACAAAGTGAGATTACTGCAGTTGATTATTCTTGACTTTCAAATCCAGTTTAATGTTTAATGTTTGCACTGTCTCTGTTCATATATGAAGCGTATGGGATAAGCATCAAAACACATCATTAATTCACATATGGAATTCACATTCCTTTTGACATTTATAGGAGTTCTACCATTCCTTGAGGGCTGTATATATGTTTATCTTGTAGATACATTTCTGTGTAGCATCAAGAAAATAACATGGTGCCACAAGGAAAAGAAAAACTTGCCTTATACAGAGTTCTCTGCTTAGGGTGAATTACACCCTTACTTCATGCAGAAACCAACCAATGGCATTTTCTAATGTAGCATGGCTCTTAAAGATATGAGTATTTCACTTAGCTTCTGGATTATGAGTCTGTAAATGTTTCTGATTTTTCATGGTTCCTCGGTGGAATCAAGTCTTGAGAAGATCCATGTATTGCCAAGGCATGGAAAAATTAGTCCGAATAAACGGTAGCAGTTGGACTTGTGGGTGAATAGGTTACATCTGTTTAAACACAAGCTCATCTTAACATGTAAGAGAACAGTGAACATTAAGTGGTCTTTTTTCTCCAGTTTGCTACACATGGCCGGTGCAACATGCTGACTCACATCTAATATGTATTGTCACTCCCCTCTAAGTGGAATCAGATCTGCTCAAGTCTTTGATTATGTTGCCATGTGGTAGCTGGCTGCTGCTGCTAATAAGCCTTAATAATACTAGAAGCTATTGGTGAGCCTCCTTTAGCTCAAGCGGTGTATTTTCGGAAGTGAAGTTACAGACTTGTGTCTCATATGAGCAACTGACAGACACATTGTCTATCCTTGAGCCATGGATTTTTTTTTACATGTGTGAAAAGAGAAAACACAAAAACAAGAGTGAATAGTTCAACGTTATTCTTCTGAGAGAACTACCAAAAATTGCATGTGCTAGTGGAGGCAACCACCATTGTAGTATCATAACAATACATGATTATTATTTACCCTAGGCTGTGGCAATAATTGCTCTTGGGTAAGGAAGGGCCACAGATGACATTGTTTAAAAAGTTGATATTTGTATACAAAGTTGCCAGCACTACAAGAAATGGTGCCTCTCTTAATTAGGATGATGCTGTATTGTCTCATTTGGAGGGACTGTGCGATGCCAGTGGCTTATATGAATGGAGGGAAATTAGTTGTAACAAATGCCAGATGGGAGGTATATTTTGTGCTATAATAGTATGTGAAGTCAACAAACAAGGTCTTAAAAAATCCCTATTATTCTTTAAGTTTTCCTGACAAGAAGACTCTTGATCAAGCCAAGAAATGTCATGCTTATACATGCCAGTACATTTTTAAGATAGAATAATTAAAGATTGCAGTTTATGGTTTTAAGTTAAATCCCTTCCTCCAGTGTTTTTGTCAGAAATCCATAAACTCTACAAGGAAGAGGAATGGTTGTAACAGCTGTAATCGTTGGGTCAGTTCTACACTTCTGCTTTCAAAGCCAAAGGCAGTTTGGAATGACCAAAATGGTTTATGAGGCTTATAAACAACTGCTGAAGTTTTATTTTCTGATTGTATGACACTGTTGGGACTCAAAGGTGTTTGTTCACATTAACCCTCAGGTCTTCTCAAATTAAGTTTCTTAGAGTTAAGTGGAAAATAGCAAGTCTCTGAGCAAAAATGTAAGAAATCCTCAAATGCCTATTTTTTCTGTGTCCTTCCCAGAAAGAGGAAAAGAAAATGTGGCTATTGAATTTCATATGGTATATAGTGTAGTACAGAAATATGCAAAGGGAAGTGTCGGGGGTGTGTGTGTATGAAGGAATTTAAGTCAGTTGCACATATGTGGCTAATGGGTGTGTCATCTTGCCATATAGGAACATCCACAGTCTGCAGCAGGACCAGCTCCAGGTACCAGCATAGTAAGGGAGGCATTCAAGCATTTTTTTCCCCTCCGGCAGCGCTCCTCCTGCAGCCCTTTTTTTATTTGCTCCAGCGGCGCTCCTCCGGGCGCCTTTTTTTCCCCCAGTTGGGGCGGCAAAAAAGTTAGAACCAACCCTGGTCTTCAATCACTTTATCCTTGATCCCGTGTGCCTCTTAGTGCCTCTTTAAAGCTATCGAGCATCCTTCATACCCATCCTTTGTAGGCTCCTATGCTCCATATGATAGCTTCTGGGAGAGACTAAGAACATCCTGGAATGTCACCAAAATAAGTTGATTTCTCTTGTTAATTGTCTTCATAATACGTTAATTCCATAAACATAAAATTATGACTTTTTTCACTGTTCATTATTTTTTCTATGACTTTGATAGATATATATATATATATATATATATATATATATATATATATATATATATATATATATATATATATATATATATATATATATATATATATATATATATATATAATCTCTCTCTCTCCCTCCATATATATATATATGGAGGGAGAGAGAGAGATTGAGATATATATTGCTCTGAATTATGCTCAGAACAAACTATCTAGCTATTTCTGGTATTAAGTATCCTCACATACATTGCAATTGCAGAAAGATATTACCATTACAAAAATGAGAATGCAGGAGAGGATCGTCTGGGAGGGACGGGGTGTCAGTGGCTTGAAGACTGATAATGGGGATATGGATACTTTTACTTGTAAGTCAGTAGTTCAAATGTAGATAGATTGGTAGCGATCTAAACTTACCTCCACTTGACAGTAGTCTGTATAAAATGGGGAATCTGTGTGATATGTCCTCATGCTACTTCCCATTAGATTTTTCAAATCATAAATCTGGCACTAGTTAGCACGATTGTTGACCATCACAGAACAATGGTCAAAGACTGCATAGGTACGGGGACTGAAGTCCACTCTCATTCCTTAAAAGTGATCCCTCCAGGACAGGACTGAGGCTCATTATTGGGGCCTTGTATGGAAGCTTGCAGTGCAGCTGCTCTGAAGTCTTCATTCCAGTACCTTTCACGGGCTCTAAATTTAACTTTAAAATGAAATAAAGTTAGAGAGACACAATTACACTTGAAAAATCCTCATAGTCTCATTTTCTACTGACCTTTCCTAAAGTTCCTCTGGAATATTTCAGTCATGCCATGAATAATTAACTTATTTTATTTGTGCTGTTTGATGGGCAGGTATTATATCTGTGAAAAAAAGGTTGGCTATTCTGAGGGGGTATGGCTAAACCACCCTGAACATGCCCGATCCCGTCTGATCTTGGAAGCTAAGCAGGGTCGGGCCTGGCTAGTACTTGGATGGGAGACCTCTTTGGAATACCAGGTGCTGTAGGCTTAACATGGGCGTGGGGCTAGCAACTCCACCCCGTAAGGGAACCAATTGCTACCGAAACACCAACAACAGAAATGGAGAGATCTGTGGTTGGTGGCCCATACCCTGGCTGGGGTGACGGGTAAAGAGAGAGTCTGAGAGGAATATGCTGCTTGGTAATTGGACACTGCGACCATTCCTCGCCAGCTCCCCCTAACTCCATCCCATTTTCACAGTCTTGTTAATGTTGGGGTTTTTGTTATTCCTTATTTCAGAAAAACTCTACAACTCCAGTGGCCGGGAGCTGAGACGGGCCCTTTTCTCTTTGAAACAAATATTTCAGGTAAGTGAATACATTGCCAATGAATCTCCATGCTATTCAACACTAAATTGTTTTTTTTCTTCTTTGCATAAAGGGCTAATTGAAAAGCAACCCACATTGATGCTTTGACCTGGTGGTTAGGGCACGGATGTTGGAGACTCTGGTTCACGTCCCTTCTCCAATTAATATTTAATTATTTATGCAAAATGGGACACCTCCAATAGAAAAGGTTTAGGGAGACTCATCCCAAGAAAGCCAATAGTCTCCTAATTAGAGCACTCACCTGAGAGGAGAGACCTCCATGTCAAGTTCATGGTCTAAATATGGACATATACGTGGATTTTCTACATCCTGCTCTGTACATGTCACATGAATCTTTTTTTGTTTTGTTTATGATTCGAAACAGTGGCTCAGTATTTGCCAAGTCTTGCTTCACTTCACTGGAGAGCCCCAACTGCTGAAGTTTTGGCTGTTCTGTGGTGGATGGGTTGCTCTTTTCTTCTGATTTTGACTATATATTCCATCCTGGACCTGCAAAACCTTTCTCAGCTAAAATGTTGTTGACCCTGGTATGTTTTTGCAAAAAAGGTTTTGTTTTGATGAATTGCAAAACAGTTCAGTTGGAAAATTTCTAGGCAACTCTAATCATAATTCATATGCACAGGCAACTTTATTTCTGGCATTTCCTAACTGTTAAGTGCTTTACTTTTCAAGCCTAATCATTTTCTTTTAATGCATATTTTGGGTGTAATTAAGAATAGAAAGAGAAGATAAGGTGTTTTTTTTTAAAGGAAACATAAGATAGCTATTTTTAAATAAAATATAAATGAAGCTAGATCATTGGAGTTCCACTAAGGATGGAACTAACTTGTTGACTGAGCCAGTTTGATGGTGTGAAATAATCAGTTTCCATAGAGAACTTGGTTTTCCTTCTTTCTTATATGTCTGTTCTAAAGAGGAAGTTGGGAACTGTCCATGTCCATACACCTGCTGCCAATTGATTTATGGACTCTCACTGAATGATGATGATTTTGGGAGAATCTACATTTCCTGCATTCCAGGATAGAAATTATAATAAATCAATGACATGTCACTGGGAGATCCGAGGGAAGAAGTACAGCTTGTAGTGGAGAGAATCCATATCACATTTGAATACTTGAAGTTGTGTGCTACCAAAACGGAAAATGAGGGAGAAAACACCATTAGGGAAATGATTGGGGTTTTACCAATTAATTGTTGTGAAGATTAACCGCCGTACTTCTGTCATACCTGTGTCATTATTCCCATTAGTTACAAATATTGTGAAGATACTGTCCAAAATTGCCTTTAGAATATTTTGAAAAGAACCGTCAGGGAGAAAATACAAGATTTTTGTAGACAGCAAAGTGATGTTCTGTGACTTTTCTTGAAAGATGAGAAATGTCTGTGCTGAAATGTTAATTTATAAGCATTGAAGAAAAGTGTGAGAGTTCAGGTAATTGTGTTCAAAAATATGTGTTCAAAATGGTGCCAGGAGACTTGCATTTCTAGGGGCCAGAAAAGTATTGTAGTATTAGAAGTCTTTTGATCTAAAATTGTGCTAAGATTAAGAAAAAGTTATAGTCTTCAGCATAAATCAGCTATCTGATGGTGTTCTATCATGTTGGTTTTAGTCATAAAGCAGGGCTACATATTTTTTTTTTTGAAAGATGAGAATTTATTTCAAAAGTTATGTCTTCAGGCTAATCTAATTCTTTATATTTACATGCAGTGCTCATTTTGTTATAATTTTCAAAAAGCTTGGACATTTCATGTTCTCTGAGAAAAGTGCCAGAACATCTTATAACACCATCTTTTTGTAATTATATAATCAGAGATCAATTAATTTGGCAAAAGAGTCTGTGCCCATCTATTTTTTCCATTAGAAGAGTTAGAAGGTAGCATGCATCTCTTATTTGCATTATGGGAATGAGCCCAGGTTTTATAAGTCATTCAGGCAGCACATAAATATGAAATCAAAATATGAAATCAAAATGCTTTTGTTTGTCACACAAGTCCTCAGCAAAGTGAAGCAAGACTTGGCAAACACTGAGCCATTGTTTTGAATCATAAACAAAACCAAAAAAAAGATTCATGTGACATGTACAGAGCAGGAATCTCTGTTTGGTTTCTGGTGATGGCTGAATTCATTAAAAGGGTAAAGGGGGAGTTGTTGGTTTTTTTTAAGTCATGAATACCATTGCTATATCTTAATTATCTTTTTTTAAATGTTAATGTTTCCAATCAGCATTTTCTGTGGGGTAAATTGTGATACTGTTGTTTTGATTTACTGTATATTCTGATTGTATCTAGAGAGGCAATCAAGTCAGGCATGTTCGTCTAAGGGCTTGTCTACATTACCCGACGGATCGATGGGCAGTGATCGATCCAGCGGGGGTTGATTTATTGCATCTAGTCTAGAAGTGATAAATCGACCACCGATGCTCTCTTGTCAACTCCGCTACTCCACTGGAGTGAGAGGCGCAAGCAGAGTTGACAGGGGAGCATTAGCTCCCCTGACTTCATTGTGGTGTGTTAATCTAAATACGTGTTAATCTAAAAACGTCAATTTGAGCTAAGTTATTCACGTAGTGAAGTTGCTTCTACTCTACAGCAGCACAGCTGTAACACCTTAGCTATGTCACTGTAATGGCTTTAGTGTAGACATGCCTTTAGTGACTGTGTATTGTCTTCCCAGGTACAACCAGCTAAATTGCTGATTCTTGTATTTATTTGCAGTGAAATCTTGATAAGGTATGCCTTTCAGGTGACTCTGATTTACTGTCTCCTTACTTCACAAATACTTCTGTTGACTTCAATAGGAGTACTTGTGTAATAAGGAAGTTAGTATTCAGCTTGAGGGTGGGTATCAGAATCGCCCTAAATTAACAGAAAATAAGCATGGCATATAATAAGACAATGAACAGGAATTCCATTTTTTAAATCATAATTTAAAATAGAGGGAAAGTTGCTGCATTTAAAAACACTTAATATTTTATCAGTTTTAAAGGCAAAATAAATGAATAATGTACAATAGTATATCTATTTTACATAGTATTAAAGGATTTTATTTAATAGAGCCTCTAGTACTACAGCACATAATAAACTGGAAAAAGTTATGCTCAGAGAAATAACCATCATGCTTAAGAAGGTACAAACTAAAAATGGTGATCAGACCCTAGTTTAAAATTATGCTAATTGTAGTCTTTCAAAATATCAGTGAGTCAGACAAAAAATACATTGCTACAAGAGAACGAAGAAGAAAACAAACAACAGAAGCATTCTCCATTTCTAAAATTCTAAAGAGGACTGTAAGAGATGCTGATCAGCTTGTGCATTGGGTTTTGTGGAAAGTAAGCACTGATAGAGTGTAGTGGTAGAGTATTATGTCTCTTTTTGTTTTAGCTAAAATAATTTTTGCATAAAGAACTTTTTCCATTAAAATGTCATTGTTCAAATCTGGCGGTGTTACACTGTATCCTCTTTGATTAATCTATGCTTTTATTTGATGATGATGTCTGAATGTTGGGCAATATAGAATACGTAGTCACATATAAAATCTGCGCATATATTTTTGCTTTTTGTCACAAATTCATCAAATTCATATAACAATGGAGCTTTGTTTAAAATGTTAAAAGGAGTAGATATCTCAGACTCCCGAAAACATTAACTAGAAGGTGTTCAGAAGCACACATTTTTATCAGCAACTGAAATCAAATGTCACACACTTCAGCCTCTAAGGAGTCATCAATCACTCTTAGAAGAGTAGAAGGAGTATACTCTGTTTGCCTCATTGATCTGAGGAAGGAGTTGTGTCAAGGAGAGAACTCCTTCTGCTCTTCTAAGAATGATTGATGACTCCTTAGGGAGTGAATTGTGTGACATTTAATTTAGGAGCCTCTGTCCTGGCATGCAAAGCCCTCTGGATTTGTCCAAAGAGAACAGTCTTCTAAACTCAGATTGCCAGATCTCCCTTCTAAGAGCTAAAACTCTTGCAAGGACTCCTGATCAGCCATGGGGAAGATTGAAACTTTCTTCCCATCCTGACTTCCCAATCTCATAGGCCAGAGTTTGCTTCATCATCACCCAACTTTGAAAAAGACAGATCTCAAAAGTCACCAGTGAAATACAGGTTGTATCACCATAAGTGTTAGCAAAGTTCCTTTCACAAAACCACATCCAAAGCCAAAGCCTTACTCAGGTCTAGGCAATGTTATTGTCTATGGGTTAAAACATCCATCAGATCACACACACAGATTTTAAACTGTTGAGCGCTTTCTTCTAAGCAGGTACAAAAATATCAGGGGTAGGATAACAGCCCCAGAAACCACAGCTTTTTGTGTCTGAGATATTCATGTCTATTTGAATTTCCAATTTCCTAGTGCCCCTGGTAGGCTGAGTACCAAATGTCAGTCAATCCTCTTTATGGTAGAACTTCAAAACCTTTCCAGGATGTTAAATATTTTGTGAGCTTTTATCAGCTTTCTAGGACTTAACTTTTACATTCAAACCTTTATTTTTTCCAGTATTTTAGTGATTAATATTAAAAACAACACATGTATCCGAAATATGATGTAAAATTATATATTTACTAACAGTTTAAAAGAACTAAAACACCATACTTTTGGGGGGATATGCAAATTAGCAAATTGCATTTTGTTCTACATTTTTGTCAGCATCTGGCACCAACAATTTTTACATTTTTGTTTTGATGATATTTCTGTGATGAAGTTTGAAATTTAGTCCCTGAAACAGGCTTCTGTGCTTGTGCTGTCATGGGGTGGGAAACCAGATATAGGGGATTAATGGCTGTAAATAAAATGTTTTACTTTTCAGCACATTTTGATGCCCACTTATTGATGCCAAGATGGAAATACATAACCAGCAATTGTTTGGTGTATATTTGAAACTTCTTCAACTTGGCAAGAAATGATCTGGTCTTTTAATACATTAATATCAGACTGTTCTACTAGCTGGCAACAGAAATACTCTGGAGATGCTTATAAGACTGGAAAATAAATTTGCTGGTGTTTGCTATTTGATAACTAGCCGGTTGACTCATTGCAATGTTGTGCTAGGACATTGATACTTTAAGGGTAAGTTTTCTGCATAAAAAGGGAGCTAGGAGTGCAACTACTATATAAGTTGTTTACCTGCTCTAAAAATGTACCCATTGACCTGTATTGGTTGTTGGGAATGACTTAGATATAAACACATACTAAGACAAAATGCTGTTCTGTTTTGTATTGTTCAGCCATCTTTTTGCACTGGTAGTGTGGTAGCCTGTAGGAGAAGTAAAATATGTCACAAGTCAACATTTGTTTAGTATTTTCTTTTCTTTTGAGAGACCATCCTGGACATTCTTGTCCTTCAAACTTCCACAAGATGTGAGTTTAAACTGTTAGTTTATTAATGGATCACATAGATTTATTTATAAAAGATGGAAAAAGTTAAATAAAACAGGTCAAACTATTGACTTTGTTTATAACTTATACTTGGCCTTAGAGATATATAAGGTAGTACAGTAGACTCTCGATTATCCAGGATGATAAGGAAACAAATAATTCTGGTTAATAAAATCACCATCCATAGGAAATATGGGGAGGGGGTTGGTTCACCAGCCACCCTGCGCCGGGGGGAGGGAGTGTTGGTTCACTGGCTGCCCTTTGCCCTGGTGGGGGAGGGGGTTGGTGTGTGTTTGGGGTGCAACAAAGCCAGAGCCAGCCCTGTGAGTTGCAGGTTTGTTTTTTTTTTTGACATCCTGGTTAATCCACATCCTGGTCAATTCAATCCTGGATAATTGAGAGTCTACTGTATAGCAATAAAGCAGATGTTTTCCTTAATATTCTAAACATGTTATGATATCTGAAGTAGGGAAGATCTTATTTGTTAAATTTATATTTCAGCAATTCCAAAAGGCACTGGTCAGGCTAAGGGCCCCATTGTGCTAAGTCCTCTAGGAACAGTATGAACACACAAGAAAAGTTGGCCCCTGCCATGCAAAACAGTCTTAACGAGACAGAACAGACAAACAATAAGGAAGAGGGATGTAATATAAAAAGCAAGCCATCAGGGTGATTGGTGTTTAGCATGTTATTGTCCCATTTTTACATACACATATATACATATGTAATAGTCTGGAGCAAGAGGGAGGTTGGAGGAGATAAGTTGACCAGAACATGAAGCAGGAAGAGTCAGGAAATGTGAGAAGGTAATGAGGAGGGAAGACAAGACTAGGAGAAGAACATAGAGAGTAGGGGGGAGTGAGGCTAGCAGATGTGAAATTGTGGTGGAAGGGTGGTAGTTGAAGCAACAGCCAGACTGCAGTCAAAGCTGAAAAACAGAGTCTGATTATATCACCTTGTCTAGGTACATTGGTGGATTGACAAAAAGTCACCTTGTAACTCCTAGTATCCTCCATTAGGTTGTGTCACAGTTTCTGTGCCCCACGTGTTGTGTCTAATGTGTTTAGGTCTGTGGATCTAGAGCAGGGGTGGGCAAACCTTTTGGCCCAAGGGTCACATTGCAGTTCAAAATTGTATGGAGGGCTGGGTAGGGAATGTGGTGCCTCCCCAAACAGCGTAGCCCTGCCCCTTATCTGACCCCCTCCCGCTTCCTGCCCCCTGACTGCCCCATCAGAACCTCCGACCCATCCACTCCCATGCTCCTTGTCCCCTGACCACCCCCTCCAGAGACCCCTCGCCCCTAATCACCTCCCAGAACCCCACCCCCTATCCAACCCCCCTGCTTCCTGTCCCCTAGCCACCTCCCCACCCCCTGACCGCTCCCCGAAACCCTCTGGCCCTTATCCAACCCCCTGGCCGAGCGGTCCCAGCCCCCTTACCACGCTGGTCACAATAGCATGTCTGGACCGGAGCCAGACACGCTGTCGCGCAGCCCCACCTCACAGAGCATGGGTCACTGAGGGGGAGGGGAACAGCGGGGGAGTGGAGAGGAGATCGCCTCCCCAGCTGAGAGCTTGTGGGGCCAGACAGAATTGGCCCACGGGCTGGATGTGGCCAGTAGGTCATAGTTTGCTCACCCCTATCTAGAGAGTTGCCTTTCCCACCACATCCACTCCCACTGCATCCCCAATTCACTTTTCCACAGTGCTGTTGAGAGAGGCACAGCAAAGTTCCACATAATGACCCCCCCCCACCACTGCCTGGCCTCTGCTTTTGCATAGCAACAGCATAGTACTATGCTGTGTTTAAGGACCTACTGGCCTGGAGAATGTGGGACATAGCTTTTGACTCATAGTTATGAGGCATTTTTACTACTCCATCTCTAAAGCAACCTTTAGTTGACAGGTCATCTTGTCCACTTCCCTACATTTTTGTTCTTTCCAGTATATTCTTGAATATTTTGTCCAGATATGATATAAACATAGAAACTGCCATAATGGAGCTGACCACTGGTCTGTCTAACCCCACATCCTGTTTATAATAGTGATCATAATCAGATGCTTCAGAGGAAAATGCAAGAAACACAACAGTGGACAATTATAAACTAACCTGTCTGTAGGCGAAATTCCTTCTTAGCCCTTTCTGTTAGAGATTGGCTTAAGTAGTGAAGCATGAAGGTTTATATTACTTAAATTGTCTAACACACTTGGGTATGTTCCCATTATGCATATAAATATCCCATTCTTCTCAAATCCTTTGTAATAACATTTGGCCTTAATAATGCCTTATGGCATGGAGTTCCATAGGTTGAGTATCTGACTATAGTTTTGAAATGGTGGCCTTTCAAGTTCATTGATTGTCTTTTTGTTTCTGTACTACGAGAAAGGGTCAATAGGAGCAACAACTCTACCTTCTCTAAGCCACTTGTCGTTTTGTATGTATGTATTCTCTTATTCATCTCTCCTCTATAAGCAAGAGGTGTAAATGATTTGAGCAATGGGGCTTCCACCATGTCCTTTGGGAAACTCTCTCCCACAGCCTATATGTAGATTTGCTAGGGAATTACTTTCAAACTCCTAGACGTCATTACATGTAATCTATATATATAAAAGTAAAATGGTGTATGCGTGCGTGTATGTATGTATGTATGTATGTATGGGTGTATGCTTACTCCTTCCACACCGTTTGAGCTAGAGACTTGAAATTTGGTACAGTTAGAGGTCTTGGGGTCCTAATGACCGTAAGAGTAAAAAAAAATTCAAATCTCACCTCTGACGCCCCCCAGGGGTGAAATTCTTTAAAGGCCAATCACATCAGCTGGGCAGCTGCTGTTCTCTGTGACATAGTTATGATGTCATAATACCCCCTCCAACAGACACCGCACTCGCTCAGCTCTCTGCCCCTCCTCCCTCCAACGGAACCCCGGAATCCTTCAGCTCTGTGCCCCCTCCCCACCTCCGACGGACCCCGGAATCCCTCAGCTCTCTGCCCCCTCCCCACCGCCGACAGACCCGAGTTGTGTTTGGTCGGAGGGTAAGTGAGGTAGGGATGTCGGGTTTGGTCGGGGGGTGAGGTGGGGGTGTCGGGTTTGGTCGGGGGGGTGAGGTGGGGGTGTCGGGTTTTGTCGGGGGGTAAGTGAGCCGGGGGTGTTGGGTTTGGTCTGGGGGGGGGGTGGGAAGGTGTCGGGGTGGGTGAGGGGTGAGGTGTGGGTGTTGCGGTTGGTCAGGGGGTGTTGCGGTTGGTGGGGGGGTATGGTGGGGGTGTTGGGTTTGGTTGGGGGGGTGAGGAGGGGGGTCGGGGTTGGTCAAGGGGTAAGAGGTGTGGGTGTCGGGTTTGTTTGTGGTGGTAGGTATGGGTGTTGGGTTTGGTGGGGGGGGAAGTGAGGTGGCTGTGTCAGGTTTGGTCTACGGGGGGTGAGGTGTGGGTGTTGGTCAGGTTGTGTTGGGGTTGGTAGGGGGGAGACGTGGGGGTGTTGGGTTTGGGTGGGGGGGTGAAAATGTGAGTCGGGGTTGGTCGAGGGGTAAGTGAGGTGGGGGTGTCGGGTTTGGTCGGGGGGTGAGGTGGGGGTGTCAGGTTTGCTCTCTCCCCCATCCAACTGACCCCGCACTTGCTCAGCTGTCTGCCCCCTCCCCACCTCCGACTGATCCGAGCAACGCCGGGTATTTTCGCTAGTAATATATATGGAGAGACTCGGTACTGGAGCAGTCACAGCTTAGTTCTCAATTATATACATAAGCACACTATATCCTGTCAATTTCCAGTTTTATCCCTCTGGAAAGTTACAATCAACCATCTCCCACGGTTTGTCTGCAAAGCTCTTGGGGGTATACATTATGAGCAAATTGATGACAGTCTCACAAAATAAATAGGGCAGCTCCATGGAATACATTAAGAAATGCATGTACAAACAGAATTAGAAAACTACAGTGAGAAACACTACCAGAATGTCCCCAGTTTCCTCATCTAGGAGTATCTTGTCACCAATGCCATATAATGTACAGAATTGAAAATATATGAACTTAGAGATGTAGGTTCTTCAGGACCGTGTGAAAAACTCTGTTCATATCTGGTTCTGTGCTCTGTTTTTTGTTTGTGTTTTAAATGGAATTATCCACCTCAATGCAAACCAGAGGTTTGAATAATGATATAAGACAGGGTTTGAATCCTATAATCAGTTGTTTATTTAAGAACAACAGGGGGTCCCTATATAGAATCCTATGTTTGGTGCTCCTTACATAATTTAGATTCAATCAGAAGGACAGTATGAGGCATCTCATGGAACTTTAAAACTTTCTTGATTTGCCTCTTTCTTCAAGGTGCGTTTGTTATAGGTGATATGGCCCAGGAAGCAACCTAAAATATACTAACACAAACAGTGATGATTGAGTTACAGGTATATAGTATTAGGCACTTCTGGATTTGTGATTTAATATTTTAATTACACTAATAATTTTGTAGTCCAGAAAACAGAATTGTAAGTTAAACTATGGGTAAGTAACTATAAAATATATTGACAGTCCATATTTATACTCCCTCAATCACTTCCTGATCACATTGGCTCTATGTGCATGCTGAAATAAGATTTTTTTCCCTAAACTAAGCTATCATTGGAAGCTCAACTTCATATATAAAAAAACAAAACTTGTTGCTTATACAATTAAAAATCTGGACCTTGGGATTTAGTTGTAATTTTGTTCTGTGATATGTGAACTGAACACAGATAAGAACTGAACACAGCATGTTCTTTTGTTTCTACACTAAGGTAGCAAAGTTGACAGGGATAATTTTGTCAGGGATAAACTTCAGCGGATTTGACACGCCAGGTACTTTGATCATGCCTGTGCAGACATTTCTGTGAAATATATTTAAAGGAGCCTATAGGCCAGATTCCTAGCTGTGCAACTGAGAGGAGGGACAAAAAGGAATTGCTTGCTGGTTCTGCACAGACTCTGGCAGAGATTAAAAAATCCCATAGGCTGTTGTTACCTATTCTAGCTGCCTCTGGACCACATAGGGCCTATACACCAGCTAGGGATAGCCAGAGTGGAGTGTGATCCGTCCAAACGCTAACATGCCTACTATACTGGGGTCAGCAAGGAAGAGTTCTGTAGGAGCCAGCTATGGGGCTGCCCCAGCTACACCGGGGATGCCCAAAGCCAAAGGAATCCTCGGAAAGGGAGACCTGGCTGTTCCTGCTTCTCCGTTTTGTGCCACCAGAAATGCAAAACGGGGCAGAGCAAAGAATCTTGCCAAATATTATCTTTTTCAAAAGACTGGATCCTGCCATTCTGCCTCATTTGCATGCCAGTAGGGGAGTCTTCAGAGTTTTTTGGAATACGGTGTCTCATTTATTTCAATATGGTATTCTCACACTGAAGAATAAAAAAGGAGAAGAGGGCAAATACATTCCTTGTATTCTTTTCTTCACTGAGCTCATTTATCTTAACAAAGCCTTAATTTACATTGTGCCACTTGCTGTGCTTTTTCTTCCCCTTCCCTCACCACTCAGCTCTAACTCCTTTGAAGCTAATTTATATCACCAAATGAGAAAATCCTAATCCTCAACCCCTAATCCTCCTAAACCCAGCTCAACTTTCTGATCCTTGGTTGAGTTTGCAGGACAGGCAGTTAGAAAAAAACACATCCTTTTATTTCTAAGCTAATTATATTTGATTTGGAAGTATCTGAGGAATAATAAACATGGGACCCCACAATACTATTTTATGGAAGAGCTTTGCAGAGTAGATTCACACTTCAAGGATCCATGTGTTATTAGTATTATCATTATTTATTATTTTGTACTGCAGCAGTGCCTAGAGCCCCTATTCAGAGTTCACCTGCTCCAGACTGTGCAATTCACACTTCAATGAAGAGCTTCCCTACCGCCACAGAGTGTGAGGGGCAGTTGCAAAAGAACCATTAATTAATAAGCACAAGTGCGAACAATGAGTCCTTCAATCCATCCACCTTAAAAGTAGAAATTATGATAGAGCTCCTCATAAAATTCTGAGTTGGCAGGGCTCTGCATTAACTGATTCTCACTAAAAATTGTTGAACTGTTAGATGTCACTGAGTCTGCCCTTAGTCCCTGAATTGTTTCAGGTAGGATTTAACTTTCTCATATTGCAAAACATTGCATGACAGATTTGCAAGACAATGTGATATCTTGCAATGTAGCAATGTGAATTAGCATGACATTAAGACACAAGAGTGTATATTCAGACATAAAGATTTTATTCTGCATGGCAGAAACCATAGTTAAGGTTACAATTTAGTCAGGGGTATTTTTAGTAAAAGTTATGGACAGGTCATGAGCAATAAACAAAAAGTCATGGCCTGTGACGTGTCCATGACTTTTACTATAAATACCCCTGACTAAATCTTGGAGGGGGTCACTGCTGGGGAGGGGACCATCCTGGAGGTGCTGCTGCTGTTGAGATGGGGGGAGAAGGGCCAGGGGCCACTTCTCTTTCAATGGGGGACACATCTGGCCAGTTCAGGTTTGTGCCACACAGAGGACTCCTGTCTTGTAAACAGTATTCAAAAGTGATTTTTTTTTTTATCTGTGGTTGGCAAGGATTTCCAAGGTTTTCTTTCAGATGCTATCGCTACCCATGATTTTATCAATTTTAGACTGCAATGTGCTCTACATTTGCAATTAAAAAGTTGTCTGGTACAGAATGCGCCTGCCTGTTTATTCAATGATACCTTTCCTGGGGACGACAAGCTAGCAGCACCCAGTTTCCTGGTTTAAACAAACCATTATCACAATGGGTGTGACGTGCAGCTTTGTAAAGTGGTGAGGGCAAGATGTATGGAGTGGGAATAAAGATGGGAATCCTCAGGCTTCCCAGGGGGATACAAAACTGTCTTAGAAAAAGGAAAGGCATAAAAATGAGTTGCTCTTTTTAGTGGAAATCCCCAGGTGTGGGTGTGTATGTGTGTATATATAGTAAATTGTACAGCTGTTGGCCATGTTAAAAAAAATGTGGACATCCAAACATGATAAGCAAGTAACTAATCCAACATCCCCAAATGCTTAGAGTACAGCTGTTTTCGGTGCTTGTTAGAGCTGGGTTGTTCTCCCCCTCCCCCCAAGTTTACTGCATTCTGTTTTTCTGGGAGATAATTTTTGGAAAATGTTTCTTTGACAGAAATAAAAAATAACACTGAGGAGAGAATCTTTTAAAACACATGGTCCATGGAAAGAGCAGGCTTTGGAAAGGTTTAAGAATAACAGTTAGTTTGTAAATAATTAAAACATAAGAATAGCCCTATTGGGTCAGACAAAAGGTCCAGCCAGCCCAGTATCCTGTCTGTCGATAGTGGCCAATGCCAGTTGCCCCAGAGTGAGTGAATCTAATAGGTAATGATCAAGTGATCTCTCTCCTGCCATCCATCGCCAGCCTTTGACAGACAGAGGCTAGGGACACCATTCCTTACCCATCCTGGCTAATAGCCATTAATGGACTTAACCTCCATGATTTTATCCAGTTCTCTTTTAAACTCTGTTATATTTCTAACCTTCACAACCTAATCAGGCAAGGAGTTCCACAGGTTGACTATGTGTTTTGTGAAGAACTTCCTTTTATTTTTTTAAACCTGCTACCCATTAATTTTATTTGGTGGCCTCTAGTTCTTATATTATGGGAACAGTAAATAACTTTTCCTTATTCACTTTCTCCGCACCACTCATGATTTTATATACCTCTGTCATATCCCTCCTTAGTCTCCTATTTTCCAAGCAGTAATTTATATATTACCTTTGCCAGCCTCTAACTGAACAAGCAAACTTTAAATAGTTTAAATATATTCAGCGTTCTGTTTGCTGGCTGATTGGAATAAAATAGTGTAAAACTGAAAAGCAATATACATACATAATTGTTCCTAGTTTTGCTCCTGATTTGCTTTCTTTTTTTTAGGGTTTTATCTGTTCCAAACTTACCAATGGGTATTATTTAACTGACATGCCATCAGTATCTTTTTGTAAAGTTTTTAAGTAGCTGGTCTTTGTGTTGCTGCACAATCCTTATGGTTGTAGGAGCTTATGGAGCTTTTACTGTATTTTTCTTCTTTTCTCATCAGGAAGCTTATGGAGATTTTACTGTATTTTTCTTCTTTTCTCATCAGTGCTTTAATGCCCACTGATTAAAGGGTCATTAATCTTAGCAATATTACCGGAGAGTTCCATTTCCCTACCAAATGACAAACCTTCCTCTGCCCCCCGTTTGTTATCATATACATGCCACAACTACTTCTTATTCATTTTTGCTGCTCTATATAATCTATAGACTGAATGATATTTTTCAGGAAACAGTGAACCACTTGCTATTGCTAAAATAGCCTTTACTCTTGAGGTCATCTAACTTGGCAAGTCAGTGAGTTAATGGGTTTGAAAAGATTACCCTAGTACAGAGATGATGTAAACATTTTCCTTTCAGTTTAGGATATGTGGATTTGGATTCCTTTCATCTTTCATGCACATTCCAGATGTTTGCTGCTTTCCCTACATCATATATACATGATGGAATAGATAATGTACAGAGTGCAAATTTTTGTCTACGGTACAATGTGTTTATACTCTGCTTCATTACATCTTCTGTTATCCTTTTATTGGGAAAAGGAAGAGTACCTTAAAAGCCTTTTTAATTCAGTTTTGGTGTGTTTATTCAGTGTTTTTCAAAGTAGTCTGGTTAAAGTTTCCATATCCTCTTCATTTCCTCTGCAGCCCTAATGCAATATATCTCACTTCAGTCAAGGATGAATAATTTACTACTTCAGTCCTTTTATAACATTATAGAAATCAGCTTTCTTGATTCCATTTAAAAAGGCATGAAGGGCAGTTAGGTACCCATCTCCTAATGAAAGTCAGTTGAAGATAGGCACCTAAATGCCATTGAGAATCTTTTTATATAGGCCTGAAGGGCCTGAGCTAAAGCTCACTGACATCAATGGAAAGACTCCTATTGACTTCTGGGCTTTGGATCAGGCTTTTTTGGTATCTTTTGGATCTTAGAACTCTTCCAAAATTGGCATGCTAAGTCTTTGAATGTTAATGATATCTTAGAAACACTGGACCACAGTTATTCTATTTTACAATATTTCCAGTTGGGCTATTTTGTCCTTAACCAACCAGAATGGATCATTTTGTCTGTCAACCCAAGATGACTGAAAACTGTTCAGGAAAGACTCAATCTCTTATCAAGATTTCTAGAAAGGTGTCCATAAAATATTTCTAAAAGAAAAGCAATGTGTCCTGAAAAAGATAGTGTCCAGCCAATTTTACTGACTTCAATTGTAATTCCTCTTGACAATACATATTTGATTGCTGTGTTCCTTGTATATCAGTGGTCTCTAAATTAATGATTGACTCTACTGCTATTTTTATTAAACTGAATAAATGCAACAGCTATTTGTCAAAAAGATTGCTGGAAAAATGATTTTGAGGAAGTCTCTTTTTTACACCTTTGGTAAACCTACTCTTATGTGGTTAATTTTGGATAACTTTTCAAAATTCTAGATGACTTCTTTTTTTCTGGTAAGTTTTTTTTTCATGTGGGGCTCAGGCCCCATATTCTTACAGTCTGTTGAACTACCACAAAGATTTGTTTTACCATGGATTTTGGCAACTAAAATAATTTCCTCATTAGTACCCGTGAATGGGATTCACCCTCTAGTGAATCAGAATGGATTGAGCAGATTTATTTTATTTTAATCATGGGGATTTTCAAAATGCTGGAAGAACAAGAGACTTCACCAATCCAATAATACAGGAGCTTCTGTAACATTATCACACTGGTTAACAAGAAGTCAAACACCGCCCCTTCAGGCATTCTAGCCTTTGGCTTTCATCTAGACAGCCAAGTCTAGTACAGCGAGAGGTCATTAAAACCCTATTCACCATAAATCAAGTTTTTCCAATCCCAAAGGATCAGACATATTATTCCCCAGCTCAATGAATATTTCAGATCTTACCCAAATACACTGTTACAGCTAATCCTTAGTAACTAAATCTAAGATTTATTAATAAGAGGAAAAAGAAAGATCAGCGTTATAAATGGTCACAAGGTCAGTATACATACAAATGACTTTGTAGGTTCGTAGGTTAGAATCATAGCGCCGATGTATATCAGCTGTCTTGTAAAAATCTCTCTGTGGAATCAGTTCAGTGGGTTAGAGTCTAATAGTTCAGGTGTAGAGTCTGTTAGAGTTTTTCCATGAGATTTCCAGGATAATACAGGCAACTACCGGGAGACCTCCTTCGTATGTCTTATACTTTCACTGTTAAAGTTTAAGCAGAGCTGAGATAGCAGGATCAGGCTTTTCTTTTATAGCTCTTCTAGCAGGCTGACAAGCCTCCTCATAGAAATCTACCATCTACCCTAGTGATAATAGACCATCTACATTTAACAGCCCTCTTAGAATTGGTATGCTAATGTACAATTTTTTTTCTTTCTGTGTGTATAAATGCATTTTACTTCTGTTCCATTCTATGCATCCGACGAAGTGAGCTATAACTCATGAAAGCTTATGCTGCAATAAACTAGTTAGTCTCTAAGGTGCTACAAGTATTCCTCGCTTTCTTTATGGGTACAGACTAACACGGCTGCTATTCTTGAACCTGTCATAGAAATTGTCACCACAGGGCCTTCCCTCAAAAAAAGAATAAGCAATGCAGATTGCCTGTGGATTGTTGCTTTGAAACTAATCTTCTATTTCCTATGTATACACGGGTAAACTAGTTACACTTATTCACATCAGGCAATTAACCGGTCCTTCATTATAACATAGTTAAGCTGAAGACAATGTAGATAATATTATTTTCCTGCAGTATCTTACATCTTTGATCTCAAGATTCACTGGATACACTCACATAAATAATTAAGGCAATTAATACATGAAATGGAATTAGCATCTACCAGCTCATTTGGCTACATAGTTAAACCTCAAACAAGATATAGGTAAACAGATAAATACATTTAGCATCTACCCTTGACTTCTATTACTAGAAATGAATAACTTGATGATTGCTAGTCTAGTACATCTCTTTGAATTTCACATACTTGTGAATTGTCCTGTTAAATTGTTATGGGTCATACAAAGGTTGTCTGGTCTGCCAGTGTCGCACTGTATTTACATCTTACTTATTGTGTATTTATAAGGTATTATTGCCTAGTAGCCCCAACTGTAGACTAGGACTTCATTGTGCTAGGTGCTGTACAAACACAGAACATAAAATTGTTTGTAAGTTGGGGGGCAGGGATCCTGTCTTTTGGGTGTATTGGGAGGCACCTAGCAGACTTTTGGCTGCTGAGACAATGCGTATTATAAAATTTGTGAATGACTTTGCAAAATAAATTGTAGTGCAAATGATATGTGCCCATGTGATGGTGTTCCAGCTTCACTTTGTCTCATTGGATCATTTTCATCACCAATGTAACTCTGTTAGCTTCACTGGGGTTAGACATGGAAGCAATGTGCCAAATTCCTCCTAAGTTTTATACTTCTGTTGCATTAGTACAGAAGATCATTCACTGACTTCAGACCACAGAGTGTGACGGGCATTATGAAATGAGTTGAGGGCAAAACGGCAGCTTTACATTGACATTTTTATTTTATGTTGCCAGAATCCTTTTTTCCTTACTTAAGCAAGTAAGTTTAATGGGACTGTTCATGTGAAGTTCATGGGACAATGTGTAACTACAGTGAGAAAAATGTAGCCCTTTTCAGTTTAGTTTAGATCCTTAGCATTTGTAATATAGTTGGTCTGTACAGACAGTTGTTCTGTATAAACTGGCATATTTGGCTATTTGTGAGATTGGTATTACACAAAATATAATACACACAGACCAGAATTTTTAAAGTTTGGTGCCTAAAGTTAATCTACTACATGAGCATTTCTGATATTTGGGCCACTTTTACGTAGCCAACTAGATATGGATTTAGGTCTAGAATGAATTTTGCCTTGTATCATTTTTTAAGTCAACTTAAAAAATGCATGCATTATGACAGGGTATTTTGACAGTGTAACAGCAGTTGCAAAATGTTAGTTTTGGAACTTTGCCCTAAAATGCAAATTTTGACTACAGGTTTTACACAAATTAGCCTGCGAGAGATTGACTTGGAATTGAAGAGCTGAATCCTCTTAGTTGTGCCAGCTTGTAATAGATTCCAAGGGCATTTCACTAGCCAAGGATTGCCAGAACTCAGCATGCTTTGGCCACAGGCCTCCCAGCACACCTGGGCATGTTCTCTGTGTCAGGGGCATAGCGGTAGGTGGTGTAGAGTCTACTATATTAACTCTGTGTCAGCCACACCACACCAGGAAATTCCCTACACCAGCAAATCCTGGAAGGACAGCTTTAATTCCCCTTTATGCTTTTGGAGAGACACAAATTGGGTTTATCATGGGCCATGATTTGGCCCAAAGTGTCAGAGCCAGATCCTCAGCTGGAGAGAATTGTCTTTATTCCATTGACTCCAGTGAAGCTACGACAAGCCTGTATGTGTGAATCTTGGCCAAAATCTAGCCTGTTTTATTCAGCAAGAGGAGTCACGCTATAATAAATATATGCAATATTACCAAACAGACTTCTCTGTGTACTCTGTGCTCCCGCTCTCTGACTGATCCCTTTCTACACTATCGCTACAACCATTACCATAGAGCTGAACACAGAGGTAGAATCACATTATGAAACTTTGAACATCAACAAAATAGTTGGGAAAAAAAATAGAGCAAGTTTATGTCTCCTTCATCAAGTCTGCTATTTGCACTTACAATTTAATGATAAATTGAGGACTCCATATGATGGTTTCTAGGGATTGTGAATCTTAAAAACAATATATTTACCAGTGTTTCATTAATGTTTAAGAAAAAATATAAATCTATAGAAAAGCAGAGTTCTAAATCAAAGTCTAATGCATATTTCCTAATCTGTTTTATTTATTTACTATAGGTTTATAGAGGGAACTAAAGGATGAGCTTGACTTGAGTTATCTTCTCCTTTTTATGCTTTTCAATGGGATAAATAATTATTATCTGGTGGTAAAAATTTTGGTTGACATCTTTCACCTCTTCCTGCATTACTCAATAATCAAATTATTCCCCAGCATTTCCAGCTGACTCAAGATTTGCTGTTGAATAAATTTCCATCAGAATGCTTTATGGCTTGAAGATATACCTCATTCAAAAAATGATTAAAAATATTGAACTCTTTATTCTACCAAATGTATAAAATTCAGAGCCTAGTAAGTGCATTGTCAACATAAAAGGCAAACACTTTATTCTTTAGATGACTTTGCAGTTTTCTAATTCAGTAAGTGCCATCAATTCTATGACAAGAAATAATCTCCAACAAATCTGTGTATTTATTATAATTGTGGAGTGTGGACCAATTCATTTTAGCACTACAGTATTTGAAAGATGGCAGTTACCATTTGTGATAGAGTCAGTCACAGGGATCCACTTGGGACTGTCACCTGATGTGCGGAAATTATCTCTGAGCCCATTTTCCCTGCCATCTTGGACTTTCAGAACCCTGCCTTGGTGAGCCGGGCACCTTAGCGCGCTGCAACACAGCCCAGTGTCTGGGCCACAGCTCCAAAGTTGTAGGCTCTTAAGTGAAAATACCTCTGCAGGTTACCTGACTCCAGCATCCAGACATCAGCTCCCAATGGAATCCAAACCTCAAATAATTCCATTTTACTCTACATATAGTACAAAGCTTATACAGTGTAAACTCATAAATTATGTGCCCTCTATAATAATGACAGAGAGATATGCACAGTTGTTTGCTTCCTTCTTTATTAATAACTTATTCTGGGTTCATTAATAAAAAAGTGATTTTATTAAGTATGAAAAATAGGATTTAAGTGGTTTCAAGTAATAACAGACAGAACAAAGCAAGTCACCAAGCAAAATAAAGCAAAAACAAGAAAGTTTAAGCCTAATACATTAAGAAACTTAGTACAGGTAAAATATCACCCTCAGAGATGTTCCAATAAGCTTCTTTCACAGACTAGATTCCTTCCTAGTTTAGGCCCAATACTTTCCCCTGGTACAGGCCTTGTTAGTGCCAGCAGACATTTTAGGTGGTTAGCAGGGGCTTTCTCATGTGTGTCCACCCCATTTATCCTGTTCCATCCCCTTTTATAGCTTTGGCACAAGGTGGGAATCTTTTGTTTCCCTGGGTCCCCACTCCTCTTTCTAGATGGAAAAGTACCCAATGTAAGATGTATTTCATTATCAGGTGACATGGTGTCATGTCACTGTAAGACGGGGGTCTCAAACTCAAATGATCATGAGGGCCACATGAGGACTAGTACATTGGCCTAAGGGCGCATCATGGACACACTCCCTGCTGCCCCCAGCCCTGCCCCCACTCCACCCGTTCCATGAGGCTCCGCCCCTTCCCCAGCTCCACCTCTTCCAACCCCTCCCCTGCCCCCATTGCAACCCCTTCCCCAAAATCCCCACCCCAGCTCCGCCCCCTCCCTGCCCCCTGGTTATCTTATCACTAGACCATCATAGAGACAACATATTAAAGATGAATACGCAACTAATATCAAATGTGTAAAATCATGTCATTTGAAATTTTATTTGGCCTGCAAAGTGAATTCTGATAATTTCCTGGAGAAAAGATTCTTCCTTGCAGGGTAGAAGGACTTTTTAAGTGTCAGGAACTTAAATATTAAGGTCATGTAGTACTACTCTGAGGTAACTGTAAATGCTGACTTTTTAATGGCAGCCACTGTATTTGACACTTATTTTTGCATTATGTAAAATATTACAATTTGCAAGGGATATCATTCAATTCCTTCTATTTAAGAGAAAAGATTTCTAAGCTATTAGTCTTAGAAATGGATATAAACTTTAAAGGGGAAAATCTAACCCTGGTGCATACAGTTCTTCTGTATGCTATTGCTTTCTCATTTCTCTGTTATATTCCCATGTAAAAAAATCAACCAATCAAATTAAAACTTTGGGTCAAATCCTGCAATCCCTACTCAGTTGGTACTCTAGCAAAATTTCATAAAAGAGGTGTACTTGTCTAGTACATTCCAAAGGATGGTTATTAAAAATACCCCTATAGTAAAAATAAAATGTATATGACTTTTCGATAAGAATGTAGGGGGAATTTAACGACCCTCAGTCATTAAATTTACCATTGTATTTTCTCACTTAAAGTTTAATTAATATCACAAATACTGTGATAAAAGTAAATATTACAGTATAGTAAATATACATATTTCGTGTCACCTACCGTAAATACTTAGGTTGAAATTATGCCAAGAGACTCAAGTGGCCTATACTTGCTGATATTGCCACAGATTCTTAGGGTATGTCTACACTGTAATTGAACGCCTAGGCTGGTCATGTCCATGGTCTCAGGCTTGCTGGGCTCGGGCTATTGGGCTGTAAAATTGCAATCCAAGAGAAGGGAGGGTCTCAGAGTCTGGGCTCCAGACCAAGCCCTGATGTCTACACTTCAATTTTACAGCCCTGAAGCCCAAGTCAGCTGATATGGGTCAGCTGTGGGTTTTTTATTTGCAGTGCAGACATACCCTTAAAAAGCCTCATCTACACCTAAAAATAGATTGATCTAGTTATGTTACTCTGGGCTGTGAAAAATTTCACCCCCTGATTGCCGTAGCATGGTCAACCTGACGTCCGGTAGAAACATGGCTTGGTTGATGGAAGAATTCTTGTTCCAGTTCTGACTTACAGAAAAAGAGTATGTTCATATCATTTAATTTGAATAGAAAGTAAAAACCACAGACCATATATTTTAGTTCATATTATTGTGACAAAAAGTGTTTCCTTGTCTTTGAGATTTGTAATGTAGTATTTCTGTTTTCTCTCCCTTTGTCTTCTTTGGCAGGATGACAAGGATTTGGTTCATGAGTTTGTTGTGGCTGAAGGCCTGACTTGCTTGATAAAAGTGGGAGCTGAGGCAGACCAGAACTATCAGAACTACATCTTAAGAGGTACAGTAAGTGAACTCAGAAGCTGTGTTTCCTGCAGTGAATCTCACTGACAAATCTGCTCCAACCTACTACACCAAGGATTCAAACATGTTTGAATAATTTTTGGCGGTTCATAATTAGCTGGGTCTCCCAGTGAGTGAGTCAGTGAGTTTTTATATGAGTTTGAAGAGAGTTACTTTTAAAGCAGTGGAATGGATTCCATGCAAATAAATCATCAGTCCAACATGACATTCTCATCAGCAAACTAGAGAAATATGTTCTAGATGAATTTACTGTAATTTACTGTACCGTACTCAAATAGTAGTTATCAATGGTTTCCTGTCAAACGGGGAGGGTGTATCTAGTGGGGATCTCATAGGGGTTTGTTGTGGATCTCATACTATTCAATATTTTCATTAATGACTTGGATAATGAAGTGGAGAGAATGCTTATGAAATTTGAAGATGACACCAATTTTAACAAGATGAAATTCAGTAAAGACAAGTACTAAGTGCTTCCATAGGAAGGAAAAATAAAATGTACAACAATAAACTGGATGGGCAGTAGTACTGCTGAAAATGTTCTGGGGTTACAATGGATCGCAAGTTGAATATGAGTCAATAATGTGATACAGTCATAAAATGACTAAAGGCAAGTCTCATCTTAGGCACATTTTACATGCGCAAATTCAGCTTTGCATGGTCAGCAAAAACAGAAAAAAGAAAAGAAAATAACAATTTAAAAACTGCATCTGTAGTGTGGGCGATTCCGCCCACCATTCAACTCAATTAGTGTTTCACTATATGCGGTTTTCGCTTTACGCGCTAACCGCGGAACGGAACCCCCGCCTAAGACGAGACTCACCTGTACTTCCATTTTGGGTGTATTAACAGTATGGGAGGTAATCGTCCCAGGCTGTTCAGCACTGGTAAGGCCTCAGCTGGAGTACAGTGTCCATTCACAGCATCAGTTTAACAATCACCCTATCTTTACCAAAGATGTGGACAAATTGAAGAGAGTCCAGAGGAGAGCAACAAAAATGATAAAAGGTTTAGAAACCCTGACCTGTCAGGAAAGGCTAAAAAAACTGGGCATGATTAGTCTTAAGAAAAGAAGATTGAGGGGGGACCTGTTAACCATCTTGAGATATGTAAAGGGATGTTACAAAAAGGATGGAGATGAGTTGTTCTCCATGTTTACTGAAGGTAGAGCAAGAAATAATGGTCTTAATCTGCAGCAAAGGAGATTCAGGTTAGTATTAGGCAAAAGCTCTGGATTAGGCTTTCAAGAGAAGTTGTGGAATCACCATCACTGGTGTTTTTTTTAAAACAGGTTGGCCAAACACCTGTAAGGAATGGTCTACTCTACTTGGTTCTTCCTCAGCAAAGGGAGCTGGACTTGATAACTTCTCAAGGTCCCTTCTCTCCCTACATATCTATGACTCTATAATCAGGCCCTGTTAAAGGGGAAATGGACATATCACTGACTGGGAGAGCTGGGAAATTTAAAAATTGACTAAGTGCATTCAGCCTGGTTCATTTACCTTTCATAAAACCCTGAACAGAAAAACAAACCACACACTGAGGAGCCAGATACGAATTAAATACATAAATAGACAGAAAGATGGCTTAAGGTATTCTAGATCTACATTATTTAAAATAGTAGATTTAAGTTGAAAGTATCCCTTCAAATAAGACACTCAAAGACGGGACCAATACAGACAACAATGTGTTAAAAACAAACTGCCTGTTTCTGCAACAGTAATGGTGTAATAGCTATACATGTTAGTGTGAAGACGTTGAGATAATACACAGTGAAGCTAGACAAGCTCACAGAAAAATAATACATGAACCCTAAATAAGATCCTTTCTTTACAGCTATGAGGAAAAGTTATTCAAAAGCAGTTAGTCAGAACTACACTAAGGAAAAAATAGAAAAGAAAGTAAGAAAACAAATACAGTGGGGGAAAAATCTGATTCCCAGCTGGTATTCATTGGTGGAGCACCATCCACTGGCATGGGGAGCTTCACTAATAAACAATAGCTGACAGTCTGGACCTCCGTCTCTAGAGATTTTATGGGCAGTAAGTGTTTCGGATATAGGAAATATCCAAGAGAATTTGCAAAATAAATTAGTGAGAAACATGTATTTCCCTCTAGGATTACAGTGAGTCTTCCTTAAGATTTCAGAGTAATAATCCATTATTATTAGGCAAATCAGCTTTCTAATGCCTGCATTTGGCATTGTTTGTATGATGTGGCCTCATCTATGTGGGTTCGCAGCATGCTATCTATACCTCCACCTTGTTGGAATGTCATTTGAATGAGTGGCAGTAACACATCCATCCACGTCATCTTCTTTTCAAAAATAACTAAATATTGTATCCGAATGCCATCACATTTAGGAGGATTTAAATGGTCAAATTCTTAGTGTGCATCTTCTGTACTTTCATATGGGAAAGCTGTGTGTGTTATAGGCCTGATTCAAAGCAAAACAAAGCCAATGAAAGTTTTTCAATTGATTTAGGTGGGCTTTGTTTGGGTGAGCCCCATAATACTGATTTTTCACAGCATGTGTATATAAAGCTTGCTTTTGAGTGATTGTACCAAGAGAATTGGTATCCAACCCTGTTGCCTTATTATCAACTGATGACCATCTAGACAAGTAAAAAAACCTAACTAAATAAAATACCACTGTATGTAACTGTGGATGAAAATCTTGGTTATTAAGTATTTATAGGGCTCTGAGCCATATATATCACATCTTAAAGTAGAGTTGATGTTAGGAGATTTTAATGTTTTGCTGATGGATCAAACTGCAGTCTCTCTCTCCCTCCCTTCCTCTCTCCCTCTTCCCTTCTCTCCCCATATATTATCCCCACCTCTATAAATGTAGTGGGGGGGGGGGGAACTATACATGTTTTAGCATTTTCCTTTATCTGTGTTTTCTTTAGAAACTGAATTTAAGTTCTGACTGACTTTCAGGCTGCTTGAAGTCCATTATTATTTCAAGCCTTTGTCAGCTGTTTTCAGTTCCAGGAACCAGTGTGTGCTTTCTGTATGTGCAGTGAGATAAAGATAGGCTTGCAAGTACAGTGTATCCAACCCTATCCAAAAATATGAGGAGGCTGTTGAGAAGAAACATTAAATATACGTCATGTGAGAATAATATTTTTTCTGATTTATTATTTTTGGATGACTGTAGGAAATGGTTTAAGGTTTTTCATGATAACCATGTATGTAATATAAATCGAATATGATGTTTTAAAATGTACAACTGTAGAGTTCTGGTTGAACACAGGGATTTAAAATGCATCAGAATAGGAACTCTAGAAGCTGAGACAGTGCCATGGGCTTTAAATAACATGTTAAGTGATGGCAATACTATAATGTAATGAGGTAGCGTGTGTCACTGAATGCTTCCAGCATACAAGCAGAGTGTACAAGACTCCTAATACCCTTTGCAGTGGGATTTACCCTCCTTCTGGAGAGTGTTCAGCCTAAACTACAAAAAGGATACGATTTGGCTCAAGTTTCATATCCCAGCTCAATTCCACTGTAGCTTTAACTGAAGACACTATTTTTCTTTTATTATAGTGTTACCATTAACTCCAACACTAATCAGAACATTTCCCGACTTTCTAGTGCATAAGCTTGAAACATTAACTTAATTATTTTTAATGGGAGAGTTTAAGAGGTGTTTAGTCAAGAGAGATTTCTATTTAATTGGACAGCATGCACATCAAGAGTTAATTTTCTAGAAGCCAATGGAAGTCCCAACAATCATGTTAACGTTGTTAGGTTGTTTAATGGCAGTCTTTCCTTTCTGGAACTAATTTCATGGGGACAAACTTTGTTTGTTTGTTTTTTAAAAAAATATTGTTTCACTCCAAAGCTTTCTGTTTGAGTTTGCTTTTCTGGGCAGTTTAGAATAATCTACTGAGTTTCAAGGCAGAAGGTGCTGCCAGAAGAATGACTAGTGGAAATAGTTTCATTTTCTATATTTAGTAAATGAGTAGCAGATGAAAGTATATCTATTGCGTAGAATAGAGATGAGCCAAGGACAGTTTTTGTAAAACTGTTACATTACTAAAGAGTGGGACACTTTTATCTGTTGGTTGGTGCCCAACAAAGCAGCATTGTCTATGAATACCTTTGCAAATGGGTTTTCTTTTGTTATCATCCTCCAAAGATCCATGCTATGGAGAACTAAACACTGCTTTGTCTCCAGGACATCCTAAAACAATAGTAGCTAGTGCCTTTTCTCTTTGTTTACTTTTCATCTAATGGTTATTTAGCTGCAGTGGTTATTCATTCTCAGTTAGTAATCACTGGGCCTAAAGTTACTCAGATAGCTTTCCTTTATACTAACTGGAAACAGACCTGTTCAGAAACAGAGTCACTTTTAACCATCACGGGCCTGATCCAAAGCCCCCTGTAGTGAATGGAAACCTTCAATGGACTCCAAAAAAATAATGCCATCAGTGTGAATACTATAGATATGAAATATGCCCAGGAATAGGTCACTGATGTAAACACTGAGCAGGAAAAGGGTCTTTGTTAAACATAGCTAGAAAATAATCCAAAAAGGAAGATTTTCTATTGTTCTTTTTTACTGAACATCCTAGAACATCTGTTCTGTTGTTCACTTTGCCAGCTACATCCTAACAGTATACTGATTCCAATGGAATGTGGATGGAGGACAGCAGAAGCAGTGCAAGTCTGGTGGTTTTGGTGGGGGATTTTCAGTTAATAGGGCTAGTTTAAAAATTTGAAAATACATGGTGTATGCTATAGAAATAGACTTGTTTGTATGGTGTTTGAATTTCCTGGGGATAGCTGAGCAAACCTCAGTGTTGCAAGGTTTTTAATTTAAAAATTTTTTTTTGCTGATCCATCAAACTGCAGTTTCTCTCTTTGGGTACGTATCTTTATATCTGTAGGTTTAGTTAGAAAGATAATATTGAGATGGGTGTCAAAATTAAAATATTAGAATATTAAAATATTAGAATTAGAATGAAAATTAGAATATTAGAATATTAAAAACTAGAATTGTTAAATATTAAAATTAGGATATTAAAATTTAATATTAAATCTAAATATTCATAAAATACTACAATTTAATTTAATTTTAAACTATTAAAATTAAGATATTAAAATAAGTATTAAAATTATCATTATAACATTAAATATTATTTAAAAATATTTATAAAAATATTAAATTTAATATTTAATTATATTATATATAATTATATAATTATACAATCAAATATTTAAAGTATACTATTAAAATATTAATATTAAAGTTACTATTAAATAAATATTAACAATATAATTAACATTAGAATATTAGAATATTAAAAATATTAAAATATTAGAATATTAAAAGAGAAGATAAAAATGGAGAAAAGGTGGAAGAAAAATGTCCACTGTTGGTAGGGCTTTATTTGTGCATTTCTTTTTAATCTGAGGGATTCTTTTGATTTCTTCATGGATAAATTCTCATTTTGTACAGCATAGATCAGTGGACCCTAACTTTTTTTTGTTCACACTCTCCCTTTACCTGGTCTGCATCCCCTTGGGAGCTTCAGTGGGAACTGGGCATCGGGGTAGGGAGTGGGGCCAGGAGGCAGGATCAGCAGTGGAGCTGTGGCCGGGAGCAGGGCCAGAGCCATGGTGGGGAGCCAGGGCTGGGAGCGGAACCATGACAGGGCGCCTGGAGTGGGAGTGGGGTGTGTATCCCTAACTGCCTAATTTTGGTTTAAAATAGTTGCCTAGTTGCTAAAGTTCAAGTTAGGGAGGCATAAAATAGCGACTTAAAATATGTTAAAATATGTATCCCTGTAGATCAAAAGACTAATGTGACAAGAAAAGTGGGACAATCAGTCAATATCTCCAAAATAATCTTGAGTGAAATTCTGCCCTTGGATACTTACAGTCAGATAATTTGTTTAAAAGTTTGTTTTTAAAATGGAATATAACTGGCTAAGTAAACTTACATTTTTTAGACAATATGGAGTTTGCTGGCATTAAATGTCAGCTTGAGTTATAAATCGAGTGTTACTCCTAACTTGACTGTCCACACACAGAAATCTGTAACTCAAGTTAAGTGGTGCTTTAAGCATGAACTAGTTGGTCTTATTGTTTTTATTTATTTGGTGGGGGTGAGGGGTTTAAAGATGAAGTGATGCTCCAGTTAGTAATGCAGTTGAGGATAGAACAGCTAAAGTTACACTACTTCATCAGCAGCTAATCCAATCAGGATTTTGTAATTGGTTATTGTATTTACCCTACTAATTTTACAAGGTCTTTCATGAATTCTATATCACTTTGTCATATTAAATTTACCAATAGCCGTGAAAATAAATGAGAAATAACTGCAGGAAACCCAGAAATATAATAACATCCCTTATGGAAAACGTAACATGATGAGTCAAATTCTGGTCCCTAATTCAGACCCATATTGTTTAGGCAAGAAGTTGTTATATTGGATCCCCCAAAAATCGTGCTCGTCAAGCACTCCTGCTAAAAAGGAACAAAATCTAATTTTAGAGCACCAGTTTGGATTTTTCATTCTCTCACTGTGAGACCATAGGGATGATGTCAATGATCTTCTCTGGGCTTCAGTTTTGTAATAGATAAAATGAGCCTAATCTTTGTAAACCACATTGAAATGTTTGGATAAAAAGCATATTGTAAATGTGAGAAGTTATTTATTATAAAATTATAAATATTTCCTGCTTTGGATGCAGGCTCTGTCGACTACTATATTAACTCAATTCTAATATCTTTATTTTTGGAAACTTGAACAAAATAGCTTAATAATATGATCTATCTTATCAAAGATGTATAGAACAAAATATGTAAGGCCAATCACAGTATGATTAGGTGTAATGGCAGAAAATAGATTTCACAATTGGTAATGTATTTCAATACAATAATCTAATTTGCCATTTGTTATATAATAGCTGCTACATCCAAATGAGCTCAGAAACAATTTCAGAGTTCAGAATTTCATGTAGATATTCAAACGCCTGATGGTTTGGGGATATCTATGGTAGCAGCCAATCAGTTTAATACCAGAACCTGTGCTAATGCCCCAGGCAGTTGTGCCTATTTATAAAACAAGAGGCATGTGATGTCACCTAAGCACCAGCTTTAGAACAAACGTCTATTCTTGTACATTCTGGGAAATCAGATTCCTGCAACAACTCAGGGCCATGGGTCTGTTGTAGAACAGCATCTGGTTAATATCTATCACTGGACATTCCATGCCTGAAGGTGTTGAGGTGAGGTTAAAGGAAGGAAAAAGTGAGGGCTGAAGATTTGTTAGCAGACAATGAAAACAGTTGATTAAAATTCTCTTATTGCAGAACCCAAACATTAGCTATCACTAGCTGAGAGTATTTCGGCTACAAGCCACGTGCTGTGTGCAATGTTTGCTTTTTTACAGTGAAGCTCTTTCTCGAATTATAGTGGTGGAACAAATGCTGTTAGCTGCGCATATGAGGCTTACTTTGTGTAAGTGTGATGCATAAATAAATGACATCATAAAGATTGCTAGTTCACAGCTTGATATGTCTCACTGAGCGGCCAGTTGTGACCGAGCTGCTGTCACAACAAAAAAGCAGATAGTCACAATTCAAATTTATTAGTGAAAGTAGAGTTAAATATCACATAGCATGAATCTCATTCTGTTATTTCCCCATTCATTGTAAACAAACCCTGGATACTGAAAACTACAGAGCATCTTTTAGAATGATATGCTGAACACTCCAAAGAAATAGCATACCAGGAGAATTCAGCACATTTCTGGGCAGAAGCGTACCTTCATCTCTCATTTTCCAGGGCTTACATTAAAACTTGCAGCTCCTACTCTGTGACTCTCCCCAACATTCATTATTATATTCTGTGCATAATTCTGAAGTTGGCTGATTTTTTTCCCTAAGCATTCAAATAATCTGTAATGAGTACTTCTTTCTTTTTCTTTCCCACCCTCCCCCCTTTGTAAAGCATATAAAATTCTCTGTGAGTCACAGAACAAACACAGCACAGGCATGGGCCTTTATTAGCTGCTCAAAAAAACCCTCAGTAATATTCTTAAAGCTTGACCATCTAAGTGGATCACCACGAAGAGTGAGTTGACAGTTCATTTTATTGGTGCATTCCATTTTTGATCCATCTGCTGAGTCTACTAAACAAGGATCCCAGTGATTTCAGTGATGTAGACTCTTGTCTGCTGGAAACTATACTAGGGTATTACTCATTAATTTTTTAAAAGGCTACCAAGTAGCCATCATATGAAACCACCTACACAAGATCTTTTGTATATCATAACAGTGAATGAGTATCTCCATGTAATCTTCAGCATGAAAGATACAATCTAATAAAAGTATTCTGGTGCAACTGAATTACTTTCTCTTGAATTTAATATAGAAGATCTCTCTATGGAAAATATGTTTCACATACCTGGACAACTGCCATGGGTGACATCTTAGTCCGTATCATTCTAAGATCACTGAATAGTCATGGGGAGAGACAGACAGACAGACAGATGTGGTGATAGCTAAAACCTACTACTACTGCTACATCCTAAGAAGGGCTTCAAAACATTTCTGTTCTGATTTAAAAGTATTAAAACAGTATGACTACAGTTGACATGTTACCATTATGTCTTTCAATCTCGGATTGAACAGAGATCTACAATGGTTGGCTCATTACAGACATTGTTTCTCCTCTCTCCATGTTCACACACCCCATTCAAATGCTAGAAGAATAATCCACACTCCCTGATCGGAGATAACAAGCTGGTTCAGCTTAATTGGACTAACCTTTTCACCTCCCACCTGGCTCTTACCTACTTTTCTATAACTGCCTCTGAACACTTCCACTGCCTGCATCCGACGAAGTGGGTATTAGCCCACGAAAGCTCATGCTTCAAAACTTTATAGTTAGTCTTTAAGGTGCCACAGGACTTTGTTACCTCTGCTATTCCAGACTAACACGGCTACCTCCCTGATTCTTGACATTATGTCTTTGTGTGCCTGTGAGACTGGCTAATGTGGATGGGGTGAGCACCCAGTTACATCAGCCCATTGGTTTTGAAAAAAAGCACTTGAATATGATACTCTGTTTTGATAAAAACAGGGTATATTATACCATCTGTGTGATTATTGAGATGTACAGTGGGCTGTCTTGGTTCAGTAGCTGAGCCTCTCTGTCACCTCTGGGAATGTCTCTTTAAGACAAGCTGAATTTGTTTATTTGTACAGAAGAGCTTGACCTTGAAAACATACAATTTAAAGGCAGAAATCATTCTCCTTCCTTTCCCTCTATGCTTATAACACACATTTCCTTTCTACAGTTCCCATCTGAACATTTTAAATTACATTTTGATTAAAATTGATTTATTAACGCATTCCATGACTGTTTCCTACAAAAATATAATCTGATGTGTCTTTTAGGCTGTAAAATGATCCTTCCCTTCCTCATCCCTGGATATGATTTTGATCTCTGATACATCTGCAAAGAGAGTCAGTTTATCCTAATACAGATTATACAGAGTATGTGTCTTCCCAGTCTGGGATGGGAATTGGCATTGAAACAAATTTGAGTTCATAAGTTTAACCTCCATATAGTAACTTACAAGTCTACAAATAAAGTGAGCTGTTCTTTTCTCTGTGCACAATATGAAATGCCCTTTCATGTTATGACTACTGACGAGGAGGATATAGGATTCTGATTGTCTACATGGAATTCAGCAATAACACCATAAAATTATGGATTTCCCTTGTTTTTAAAGCTGACTGGGTCTGGAAGGCTTTGATTTGCTTTCTGCCTACATGAAAACTAATCTTCAGTTTGTGTGTAATTTTATGCTTTGTGAAATTCCCATGAAATGTGACACTTTGGGCTATGCAGACTCTGTGAAAAATGAGGAATTGAACCATGAAAAATGCACATCCTTAACTATTGAGCAAAGCATAAGTGATTCTGAAAAGCAGTCCCTGAGATCTTAAAGCCATTTTGGATTGAACCAGTTTTGAACACACTGTGCTGATACCAACTAGTAGGAGGGTGGGGCTGGCACTCTGTGAGAGAGTATTTCTCTGTGTTGTTGTGGGGTTTTTTGTTTCTTTGTTTTTTTCTATACTCTTTGAGTTTGGTGTATAGCAAGACTGATTCATGAGAGAGAATTTGCATGGAGTAAAGAGTGCGCTGAAACACACAATGCACCATGCCAGTAGTCAGTGGTTTTTAGGATATACACTACTGGCCAATGTTGGAAAAACAACAGATTTACTTCTCTCCATCCCGCCACTTTCAAACACGGTGCTCTGACACACATCTGGAATAGTCGTGATATCACTAGTGATCCGCAAGACTGAAGTACTCCATAGAGGAAGATGCTTTGATCATGGGAAGTGGAAGAAATTAAGAATTTTACAGGGAGGGAAAAAAGGTTTTCTTTATGTTATACCTCATGGTACCATGAACAACAACAACAAAAAAGTGCAAAGTATTTTTAAAATCAGTTGAATCTAATCAGTGGCTACAGGCATCATTATGCACCAATCATAATTGTATAGCCATTGTATGACATCACTACAGCTCAGAGTTAAAGTTCTTGGGGAGTCTTAAGTGTCCATTGCCACACTTTAATTTGTTTGGCTTTCTTGGAAGTTTAATCTTACCTCTGAATATATTACATAGGTACTTGCATAGGGTCTGTCCCCACAGATCCAGTTGCAGAATCAGAGCATTATATTGTAAGGTATTTGAGAAAGAGCTTGTCATTTATTTGATCTTTTTATACTGTTTCACACACTGGGGCAGCGATCCTTACTGGGACTTCTTGGTGCTTCTGCAATACAAATATTAAAAGAGATTAATGAATTCAAGCAGAAAAGGGTTAAGAACTGAAAGCGTTACAGTGTCCCTAGTCTCCTTAGCAGGCCTACATAGCATATATGGAACATGTTGGTTACTAGCTAGGCTATTCAACGTATATCAGACTATATATATACAGTATTTGCAATGAGCTCAGGTTAATGAGAGGATGAGAATATATTTTCCATTTCCTGACTGGAGGATGTTTAAATTTCAATTCTATTTTCCATATAATAATCTGTTTTTATTTAAATAAATAGGGATTAATAATGTAAGCACTGAAATCATTCCAATGCTATTTTGACATTTAAACTCTGTGAAGGAGAACAAGTAGAGGAGGGCTGAATTCTCTTTTGTGGGTGCTGCTGTTTGGCTGGGGATGTGTTTTGCTCAGGGAGGCTCAGTTAACAGGACAGGTGCACATCTGTGAATAATTACATGGATTGTATCTATGCAAGGAAACGCACTTCGTGCATGTTCATTTTTTACTAACATATAAGGGAAAGGATTGTAACCTGCTGTCATGTATGTGCTTACTCCCCTGAACAGACTTACCCACGCTGGGTGTTACAGCACAGGGAGGAGGGCAGTCTCCCTGCGGCTGGTATTCTCCACCTCCCTGCAGGTTATCAAAGAGTGGATGAGCAAGGGAGGGACTTAAGTTGATCCCTAGATGCACTGGCCAGCTGAGCCAATGCACAGGGGTAAGCTGCTATAAATATAGACCAGTAGCACAGAGAGATTTGCCACTAGAGCTGGGGTAGGCAACCTATGGTACACGTACCAAAGGTGGTATGCGAGCTGATCAGTGGCACTCACTCTGCCTGGGTCCTGGCCACCGATCTGGGATGCTTTGTATTTTAATTAAATTTTAAATGAATTTTCTTAAACATTTAAAAAACCTATAGACTTACAGAAAGAGAAAAGAAAAAAGAGAGAGGCCTTCAGCACACGAAACCTTACAGTGAATAAATGAAGACTGGCACACCATGTCTGAAAGGTTGCTGACCCCTGACCTAGAGCAAGGCGGGGGAGAGAACTGTGATTCTTAGTCCCCGCCTGGGAAGGTTCAGCTATACACTGCCCCCCATTTGGTGCAGTCTGTAGAATTACACTCTACTCAGAATTATATAAAACTTGTGAATTGCAGAAGAAATGATGGAGAGACCCTAAAGTTGTTAGTCTATATGTAGTTTTTCTATAGCCATTCTTTACTTCTATCCCAAATAGGGTAACCAGATGTCCCAATTTTATAGGGACAGTCCCGATATTCGGGGCTTTGTCTTATATAAGCGCCTATTACCCCCCTCCCCCCCCCCGGCCCAATTTTGCACACTTTACTTACTATCTGGTCACCCGAATCTGAGATTTTAAAACAAAAAGAATTAAATAATCACAGTGGTCAAGCCAGCTAAGAAAAATGTGCAGATCTCCTGCCCTCTAGTGATGTGATGTAGGGATCTGGGCTTCATTAGGCTGCTAACAATTTAGCAGAGAGCCACTGGCCATGCTCAGGAGCGATTTTTTTCAATAGTTTCTATCTTAAAATATTCTTTCTATAAAACATAGCAGAGACCCTTCTATGTGCAAGTTTCACACAAAAATGAGTGACACTTAAAATCAGCATATTTTGAATGATTGATTTCAATAAAACGCCATTTAAAAAACTCATTGTTTGGAATGTTTCTGTACTGCACTTTGCCACATGATTTCCATCTTGCTGTACAGTTCAATACTGGATCACACAAGCTTGCCATAGAATGGCATAGAATTTAGGCTAAACATATCCAGAACATCAAGGTCCAGTCTATAGTTCATAAGTACATTGTAATCTTCATTAACCAATCATACCGCATGCTTGATTTATTCATATTTAGGTTATAATACCTGCATTCTTTCTAATAATGAAGTGTTCCTTTTATTTCCATGGGGCTGATTACTCTCTCTTTTAATGATGGAAAATGTGGAGAGAAGATCTGATGCTTTATTAGCCAGAAGCAAAAGTGAATACTTGATTTAAAGACTCTGTTGATGATGGCTATGTTCCATTTAGCAGCTGGAATGATGTGAGTTAATGGGGTGACTCTGAAGTCAATTCTAATTAAAGAAGGTATTATTATTTTTTTATAAAAAATGTTCTTGATCTGGAGAAATGGACTATTTTCAGTTGTAAGCAGCGTCAGGATGAGCTCCACCCTGACATCTGGTGGGGAATTGCAGGAATTGTGGTGAACTGTGGAAAATAACTTCAGCTGGTGATATTTGCATAGACACACCCACCGCGCCTAGTCTGAGCTCACAGCAGCCCACTTCGGCTGCTGTGGGATCCCCAGGTTCTCTGTTATTGGGGTAGGAATGATAAAATGTTGCTAACCTAATTATGTGAATGAGGGACTGGGACATGTACTTGGCCTTTGTCATGATGGAGGGACTCACCATCATCTAGGTAGCACTCACTGGCCAAGGGGTAGGAGTTCCAAAACCCACTGAATGGCGAGAGGCAATAGACAGGTTTCTATACCTTTTGGTGAAGGCCTTGTCTGAGGGCCCTACACAAGCCTATTGCATGCTGTCTCTCTCCACTGTAGAATGTCAGAGCTAATGTTTGATTCCATTAGGAGTCTAGGTTCAGACTGCTGAGCTGAACTCACTTTGGGCTCTGTAGAGCATCTGCACTAAGGCCCCCCATCTATGAGCTGAAATCACTTGAGAGCTGAGATTGCTTATGAGCTGAAATCACTGAGCACTGTGTTAAGTGGGGGGGAGGGGGCTGAAATTGTACTGAAGAGCAGCTCATGGAATGGGCCAGTTTGACTGACCGCTAGCAGAATGACTGGTGATGCGCAGCAGCAGCGGATGGAGTGGAGCAGTTTGGGTGTCAGCTAGCAGAGTGGCTAGCGGACCAACCAGCAGAGCTGTTTGTGAGACAGCTTGCAGAGCAGAGGCAAGCTGATGGCATAGCAGCTGGTGGAGCAATGTTGAGCTGCTGGCAAAGGCAGAGGCAGCAGCTGGTGAAGCAGAGCAGTTCCTGGGCAGCTGATGGAATGGCTCATGGCAAGGACTGCAGCAGAACCCCATGGAGAGGCAGGACAGTCGACCTCAGACCCCGTAAGGTATCCCTCAAATGGCCCTCCATTTCCACCCAGCCTGGGAGGAAAGACTCTGCAGAGTAACTTTTGACCAGGAACTCCAGAGACTTTGGGGCTGTTGGACTTTGGGTGACATTTGGGTTGATGGACTCCAGAGACTTTGGGCGGTTGGACTTTTGGGACTTTGGGTGATTTTTGGGTTGCTGGACTCCTGAACAAAAAGGAGAGGACACAGCCCAAACTTGCTGGGGTGGGAGATTCTGGTTCATGGTTTGGGTTATGAATCCTGGTTGTGGTGTTTCCCCAATATAATGACACATTGTTTATCTCTGTTATTAAAAGGGTTTTGGTACACTCAGACTCTGTGCTTGCGAGAGGGGAAGTATTGCCTCTTAGAGGCGCCCAGACGAGTGGTATATGGTTGTCCCAGGTCACTGGGTGGGGGCTCGAGCCGGTTTTGTATTGTGTCGTTGGAATGGAACCCCTGGATACTGAACCCGGTCCTTGTTGCTGCCAACTCCGATGGGCAGAAGGGTTACACAGTTAATGTATTGTTTAAGAAAAAAAAATGTGAGACAGATATTGGTTATTGGCCATGATAATATATCAAACTAATTGGACTTGCAATGTAAAGAGCCAACATCTAAAATCTTCAAAATGAATTAGCAGTACAATACAATGATCTGGTTTATTGTATTAAAAGGTTACCATTCAGTCTGTGTATATTTAAAAATCTTGCATTGATTACAGTATTAATAGCTCTTGGGAGTGTTTATCTAGTTAATTGTTTTAAGTGTAATTTAAAAGAGGCTCTTTGTGTTATGGATTACATATAGCAAACCATGACTAATGGAGATCATTGCTCCACTGTTAGTGCTAGAACAATCAGTCTAGCTAGAGATTGCCAGTCTGTAATTTATTTATTACCAGACTGCATACCAATTATTAGCACAGCAGGATGGATATGCTTATGCAGACCAGAATAATTTTATTAGGAAAGAAACTTTTTTGAGTAGGTGTCCGTGTGAATCCTATTGTGGGTGTGCGTTATCCTGATGCACATTAGATGTTTTTTTTTTCACTAGCTGTACATGTGCCCTGTGATATCTCGTGCTCCCGCATGAGGCCATGAAGGATAGAGCTGCTTCAACCCTCCCTGAGTTTCCTTTTACTTCCCGTTGCACAAGATCAAAGTCAGTGAGTCTCCAACCTGCAACACTTCTTAGAGACTTTAATACCTTGCTGTTTAAGCCACTTTGTGAAGAAATCTTTATTTTCACACACATACACAAAGAAGAAAAATTATCAGTGACCCCCTCACTCCATACGTACGCTCCCTCTTCCGAGACACTTATGCCAACCACTATTCTCATGGCAAACTCCAGATCTTCATAGTTTGTACTCTCTCTCTCCCCTTCTTGACATAATCAGTGTGTGTTCTGTCTTGGGAAGAGCCACCTTCCTGAAAGATATTCAGTGTACAAATCATTCTCCTTGAGGATTTGCAAGTCTACGAACACATGACTGAAGCTACACCTACTTAAGCAATTGATGGTAATCACTTCAGACTCAGAAGAGACAATCACTAGCAAAGAACAACCAAAAGGGTCATCGTCAGTGAGGTCTTCCATGAGCTGACACCATACCCAGGGGCAAGGCCCTCCTTAGGGTGGTGCGGGGCCCAGACAAATCAGTCTGTATGGGGCCCTCTTTAACATTTTTTATTCAGGTGAAATCTGGTTACAGTGAACTTCCAGGGCAGATGCTGGCGGCAGGATAAATATTGGTAGCGTCCACCTGTATAATTACAATGTTGTTATATTCATAGAATCTCAGAGTTGAAAGGGACCTCAGGAGATCATCTAGTCTAACCCCCACTCAAAACAGGACCAATCCCATTTTCTGCCCCATATCCCTAAATGGTCCCCTCAAGGATTGAGCTCACAACCCTGGGTTTAGTAGCCCAGTACTCAAACCACTGAGCTATCCCTCAGCCCCCTTCTAGTTTATATTATATTTTAGTGCTTTTATAAAATGATAATGAAGTTCATATAATTAAAAAAGCCTCACGGATCATGATCAGTGTCGTGCCACTTACATTCTGAAATCCACTTTCCTGGACTTCGTTGCTGCGAACTCTCTTCCCAGATGCATATGGTCTCGCTACCCTCAGTGGATTTTTTGAAATGTAATTACACATTCGCAACACTGGGAGCCCACGTCTCAGGAACTGGGTGGCTCTGCGAGGGCCTATATAATTGACCTGGTGGTGGGGGACCCCAGGACCCTCCAGCATAGAGGAGGGTCTCTAAGATCTGTTTTCTCTGGGGACTGGCAGGGGAGGGGAGGTGGAAAAGCAGATGGACTGAGGGACCCCAATCCTGGTGTGTGGTGGAGAGAGCAGAGTTGTGGGATCCCAGGTCCTGGTACTGTGGGGAAGGGGACCCCAAGGCTGGAGAGCTGAAAGGCAAGGAGAACACTGAGGCAGTGGCATGATAAGGGCTGGCTTTGGCTGGGAGGTGGCATTGGAGGACCCCGAGTGCTGGGGGGTGGGGCAAAAGGGCAGTGGAAGGGGGAGGTGTCTGGCACTGGGGGCTGGGGCACCAGTGCTGAATGACAGGCGAGGGATGGTGGAGACCACTGGATGACACTCACCTGTGCTAGGGTAAGGGCCCCCCCTGTGCTGTCGAAGGGTCCTGCTAGAAACAGGAAGGGTCTGTCCGAGGCAGAAGGACAAGGTCAGCCTGCTCTGGCACTATTGGTTGGAGGGCACTAGGACCCTGCAGCAGCAGGCACCACTGAGAGCCGCAGAGTGGGCTGGGGCCAGGTCGCTTGCTGCTACTGCCACAGAGACCGAGCCTGAGCCTAAGTAGTGTAGGCAAGCCCTAAGTCATTTAAACAGTTGTCCCATCTATTTCCTCTCTATGTCCAGCCATAGCCAGGCATTCTAAAGCATTCTAAAGCTCATTACACAGAATATTGAAATCGATAACAGAGTGCATCTCACTGTGTTACTAGTTGGCTGGTGTAACTCTCCCACCAAACATCAAGGCTAACTCCACCAGAGCTTGTGCAGTATCCTCTACACTGCTACAGGAATTTGTCTTTTGTCTGGTCAGTTTCGGTTCAAGCAGAGGCTGGGGGTGGAGAGTGTCTTTCATGAGTCAGACAGGCTGGACACTGCACCCTGATTCCCCAAGAACACAGAGCTGACTGGTATCACTGTAGGTCAAAGGGCTTTAAGTAAAATACCATGAGACTTTTGATAAAATTGCAAGAGTTGGTAACACTGAAGCTGCTCTTCCCAAGAGAACCCCAGGCAGGTTGATGGTCTTCTAAACACTACCCTCTCTGGATGGGAATGTCCCACAGCTGCAGTTCCCATTGCTGCCTTGGGAGCATGTACACAGTTTCACCAACTCACTTGTGTTCACACTTAAATCATGCAAAAATGGGTGAACTTAACTCTCAGTCTCTAAACTGGAGTGAGTCTTTTGTACACAAGATTGTAAAGTCTTCAGCACCGCACACAAGGCTAAGATACAGTGGGCCTGGTTTCTCCTTTCATTCACCCCACTAACTCTACTGATTTCAAAGGGCATTTATTTTGATATACATTGTTGTGAGAGGAGAATCACACCCTGTACGTATATGCTAGAAGGCTTATAAACAAAGAAAGCTACCTATGTTGTTTGCCTGTCATGTTGTCATATTCTATTGAACAAAAACACTTAGTGTAGAAATGTGTGTTGATCCTCAGAAGTAATGAGACTTTTGTCTTTAATCATTAAAGACCTGATCCTGCCTCTGTTGAAGTTAATGGGAGTTTTCCATTGACTTCAATGGAAGCATGATCCTTAAAACACACAGTTCCTTAAAAAACACTATGGAAAAACTGAGATCCATCTGTAAATGGAAACCAGAGTTCTGTGGATCACTGCAGTGTCACTCGACAGCCTCATTTCAGTCTTGCTTGTTTAAACATCGTTACTGTAAAAACTTTAAGACAAAAACATCCTGCTTACTGGGCTATCCTGTGAGAACCACAAACACATTACTGCACATCTTGAAATGCCATTATGCATCTCACTATATACTTTAAGAAGAATATGTAGGGTTGTGGTATTTCCAAACATAGCTTTTGTTTTCTGGATTCATATCTCCCTCCTCCCCCCTCCCCCAACTACAGTATTCCCAAAAAGAACCACATTGAGGCTGCTTTTTATATGATTTAATTGCTTGAAAGAACTCTAAATCTAAATACGGGTGTCTGCTGCTGACAAAGAAAGGCTTCTTACTGTATTTTCCCAAAAAGACTTCTGCTCTGTTTTGTAGTCAAACTACACTGGGAGGTTTTTGAGTCCAAAGAGAAAACGAAATTTCACTTTACAAATCTCTTCAGGGTTGAGAATGTCATCCCTTTGATGTCTCAAATCATCTTTAGATTGAAATAACTTCCAGCAAACCATATTTATCAGCATTGAAGAGCCAGCTTCAGTTTTACAAAACAATGATATTACTGTGATCAGCCTTTAAAGTTTTGTGTAGCAGTCCTTTTGCACAGCACAATAATTGTGACATGTAAATGCGAGTAAATAAAAGGTATTTTAACTGCCTTTATTCTTCATACAAGGATTCAGTGAAAGCACCCAAAAAAACCCAATAAACTGGTAAAAATATTTAACAAGTCCCTTGGTCCTATCTACAGCAGACAACATCTGTATCATTCAGAATTGTTAATGACTCAGTGGATAGGGCACTGAATTGGGAAACAAGTTACCTGGGTTCTGTTGCTGGTTCTGTCACAGGCCCACTGCATGACCATGCGCAAGGCAGCATCTCTCCCTATACCTCAGTTTCACCATCTGTAACGTGGACATAAAAATATTTATCTCCTGTGTAAAGTAGTTTAAGGTCTGTGGATGAAAAGCACTATATAAGAGATAAGAATTATTATTTAAAAAAGAAAAGAGCCAGTAAGCTAGTTAATTTTTCCACACAGGTTCATGCAAGTAGTGATCTGTTTCCAGTATCCTGCACTTTGCTGGCACAATTTGTGATTATGAACTTCAGAAATTTTATTGTTTTACCCTATTTATCCTTGGGGGAAAAATCTACTTCAAGTTTCTTTTCCTTTTCTCATGTCAATAGGCTGTAGGGATGAGGGAAGATGTAGAGAAACTAAGGGCTTGTCTATACTGGCAAGTTTCTGAGCAGTAAAGCAGCTTTTTGCGCTCAAACTGCAGACGGGTACACACTGCCAAGCCACTTTGTGTGCAGAAACTCCTCAGTTGTAGGGCTGCAAAACAAAGCCACCCCAAGGAGCGTCATAAGGCTATTTGCACAGAGGCTCCAGCGCTCTGTTGCCAATGCAGACAGACACTTGATTGCTTTGCATGCTGCGCTAATCTGCTCCAGGACACAATGCAAACCATTAATGTGGAATGCTCCTGCTGTTGGACACAGAGGCAGGTGTCTGTGTGTGTATGAGAGAGAGATTGTTGTGCAGAGAGCCCAGGGAGGAAAGCAGGTGCTGATGATGCGGTTTCCCCCTCCCCCTGCCTTAGGACTGGTTGCTTCCTGCCGCTGTCTGAACTTACAAGACAGCATGCAAAGACATTTTCTGTCCCCCAAAACACACTGTCTCCCCGCCTACACTCACTCTCACTCTCTCTCTCTCTCTCTCTCTCTCTCTCTCTCTCTCTCTCCCTCCCCCTCCTTGGAACAATGGGACTGGGAAACCTGCATCATGTGATGCTGTGTCTGCCCAATGAGGCATTGCAAACACTTCCCAAAGCACCCTGTGGCCAGTTGCACAGTGGTTTGTCTACCACAATGTACTGCTGTCTTTACCATTGCAAGAACTGCTAATGTGGATACAACAGTGGTTTAATTCCAGTGTTTTAATAAAAGTGGTATAAATTGTGATGCAGAAACTTGCCAGTCTAGATATACCCTTAGAGCATGGATGCCAGGAGCTGTGTATTGAAATTCTTCTAAAATATGCCAAAGGTGGCCTTAACTCTTGTGAAAATAGTTACATGATGGTCCGGTTATTTTACGTTTGTATTTGAGTGTGTCTGATATATAATTCTAATTGTAGGGATACCCACAGGAAATCATGTATATTTATTCAATAGTACTTGAATATGAAATGAGGAATGAAATGACATCATTAACAATTATTGTATTAAATTGTAGGATTGTTTTCTTTTCCTGCGTATAACCTTAAACGGCAGTCCAAAACCTACTAGAGTATATCATTAGACACAAATTATACCAAAGTCATGTTCTGTTTGCTGGTTAGGCCTTTTTCATTATGAGGCACTCAGGCACCAGTGTAATGGTAACTGATCGGGATCTCATTGCCAAACAGAAGTGGAAAATAACTACTCTTTGAACTTAATTTTTCTCGGATGTTTGTGGCTACAACCTTTTTAAAGAAAATGGGGGTGGGCCATTTAACATATTACATGCTGTGGTTGCAGAGGAAGGCAAAGATGGTATTGACCCGCATTCTCTGACTTTTTTTGTTTTAGCCCATCTCCCTCCAGCTCACATCTCTCTTAAATTTGTCTCCTAAGGAACTAAATTATCAACTCTGTTCCGTGTACCAATAACATGATGGGAGGCAAGCAGCCATTTCCCTTTGAAGGGCCATTGCTAACAATTCTCCTATGGTATGATATGCCCGATGCATATATTGGCACAGCTGTTGTAATGGAAATACAGCAGATGAGAACTGCAAATACATAGAATGCTCCACAGAGGCCATGTGGATAAATATTCTCTCATTTTGAACATACCCAAGAGAATTTATTCTCCCCTGTTACTACAACTCCATTCTAAGTCCCTTCTAAACCAAACAATATATTTAGACTTTTAAAAATCAGTTTTTTATATTTTTAAAAAACAGTAAGCTAAATATTCCTTACAAAAATGATAATTTCGCTGTATAGTGCAGTTTTTTAAAATTATATAACACTAGAAAACAAATGCATTACAGGCTAAACTGTAGCCATCTTTTTCTATTTACCTTTCCACTGTATATATACTGAGTTCCATACAGCCAAAACTGAGCACCCTTGCCCCAATCCCTTTCCTGCCCCTGCCCCTGCCCCTGCCCCTTCTCTGAGGAAATAGCTTGAGAACATCAAAATAATTTCAACTGTGACCGGCTCTTTACTTGAACCTGTTCTTTACACATGCCAGGTTTATGCATTATCTTGCTGTGTTACTTAGATTCCTCCCCCCGCCTTTTTTTTTCATCTCAATAGATATTGCCTAGCAGAAACCTCAAGGGTCTGAATGCACAAAAAGAGTTAGGCACCTAAGTCCCTGTTTTGACTTCATTGCAATGCACAAAACTCCTGCTGAAACCTGTAGGTGCCTAACCTTACATGGAACCAAAGTTTTTGCAGTAAAAGTTCCGTAGACAGCTATGTTTCTACTATGTTTCTGGTTATGAGCACTGCTACTTCCCTATGGGTGCCCAGGCACCCATCTCACACCTGAGTCTCAGAGTGATTAACCCAAGGCCGGCGACAGGGGGGTACTACGGGTACAGCTGTACCAGGCCCCGGACTTAACGGGGCGCGTCGCTCCATCTTCCCCTCCCAGCGAGTCGTGTCCGGAGCAGCGGGAGGGGAGGGGCCCCACAAACGAGTACGGGGCCCCAAAATTTCTGTCGCCGGCCCTGGATTAACCAACCAGGAGAAGATAGGTGTTTGGCTGCCTAAACGCATGCAGAGCATCACGACATCTAACTCCTTTTGTGCATTCAGGCCTAGATGCTAAACTTATCAGATCCATGTTTCAAAAATGTGTGAGAGATTTAAAAACTTGGAAGCAAACTCTACATTTTTCCAAAAATGCAGATTGTGAATATCATCATATATTGTTAAAGTTACAAAGACTGCATTTGTTCATTACATCCTATACATTTTAAGACAGTTGTGCTGTGCAGATTTCATATAAAGTGACATTACATTTAAACCTTTAACTAGATTTATTTGGACTTTTCTTTGCTAAGCACTTCAACGTTTGCTAAATATTTGTAGGTGAGGCTAGTAGCACAGCCTATTATTAAGGTTGCCTGAAACGTCTCATTATGAGATCCCATTTCAGTTACTTTTAACTTTGCCCAACTTCAAGCATTTGGGCTGAAATTTTCCATGCTGGGTATCTGCTTCAGGCTGTTTTTTTTGGAAATGTTAAGTCAAATTGGTTCCATCATTTCAGAGAATGAAGTTAGCATCGTTTTGCCATTAATAAAAATATGTTGCCTACTTTTTCTGAGATGCTCTAATACTCCCATGCTTTACAGCAGGGACTTGAAATTTGGCAGGGGGTAGCCTTTGTGTCTCAGATGTGCCAATGACTGTTCCTGTGAAAATCAGTCAAATTCTAAGCCTTTCAAAAATTTCAGTTCACAAATGCCATTGCTCAGCAGAGATGCTTTTGTTTAGCAGCTAACATGTCTCGCGCAGCGCCTAGTGTGACCAGACATTGCTCTTGCTATCCCCAGAGAACAGTTGAGCATGCTCCAGAACAGCGCTTACAGGGGTGCAACCAAACTTGGCTTCTATTGCTCCTTAATGCTGGGACAGGGCTGAGCACCAAAACTGAGAACATGGAACATGTGTCTTCTGTGCTCTCAGTGTTCCCCATGCTTGTGCCCAGACAACATAGAGGAGGACCTGCTGGACTTGAATGTATAGGGGATAAAAGCTAGACCAGGGTGGAGGGAAAGGAGTAGTTTGGGACAAGGACTTGATCAGACTGGGACTGGAGTGAGGGAGAAGATAGATACTGGGGCTGGGGGCTGGGGAGCAGTGAGACTGATACTGGAAGCGAATGGGGGAAAGAGAGGCCTGTAAGTGAGTTGGTGGTGGGGAATACTGGTAGGGGAGGGGGCAGACAGTGACTGCCTGGCAAGATGATTGGGACAGGGAACCGATGAGGGAGGGGGAATGGGACACATGTCTGAAAACAAGCTCGAGTGCAGAGGGAGAACTAAGTAAGAGTGGCTGGGCACAGAGATTTGGACAAAGAGCCAGGGAGGGAGAATACTATTAAGGGTGGGGAGGGGGAGGGGGAGGGGGAGACTGGATGTGGAGCCTTGAGAGAGCGATTGTGACAGGGAGCCAGGGTGAGATAATATTAACATATCCAAAGTTATGGAGAGAAGAGAAAAATCTCCTAAATGTGGCACTGTTGAAAGCTTTAAGAATTCCTATAAGATGAGATTCATGTTCATGGTAATTCTTGATGTAAATGTGGGTGTTTAGAAAATGGAAAAGAATAATAAAGGGATTAGAGGACTATTATGGTTAATTTGGAAGGAATTTTTGCTCATTATCTGAGGTGATTTTGAATAAAGTGGCAGAAAAGCATTTTTATTAAGAATGTTCTGGAAAAATGCAGTCTCCCTACTTGAAAAGGATTTCTAATGACATTTCTTTTTTACACCTTTTTCTCAATGAGAAAGTCCATTTCTAGTAGGAGACTCAAACTTGTGATATCAGTATATTCTTTTCTCAGAAATTACTAATGAGGCCATATAGCCATAAATTTCACCTGGCAACAGACAGCTCTGAAACAAAACAAAATAAAAAACAAAAAAGACCCAGTTGAATAAATGTATTCATTTGCTTTCCGATGCTGAATTTGGCTTGGTGTAGCCAGTACTTGGAGAGTAGTCTCTTTCAGTAATTTGTCCTAGCAGGCATGATATCAGCAGATGAAAGTGAATTTCTTGTTGACACATACATTACTGCAGGTGTAGGGTGGAGTCTGTGTGAAATGTTAGAGACAAGCACAGCATGTTGTACAGCAATAAAAACTGGAAAGTCTGTGTATATCAGGAATGTCAGGTTCAGTTGTGCTTTCTGTTAGACTATAATTATGATTTAGAGAAACGGTATAAGCCAAGAAAAGGATATAATCATTTTTAAAATGTGATTTATCTTATGAGAGCTCAATAGATCATTAATGACAGATACTTTTCTTTAACATCACTGTATATTGGAATGCATCCTTGAATGTGTAGAGCTGCTCATCTTCATTCAATCAAGCTTATTTTCCCTGCCATTTCATTCTGCCCCTCATTAAGCTACCATTCATGGAGAAAACAAATTTGGGAAACTAGAAGAGTACCTTACTTCCCTGCCTTTTGTTTGGTTTCTAAGGTTTAGGATGTAAATGTAGTGTGCTAATAAATGAGGATTTAAGCAGCACTGCTTGAGGCCAGGGGGCATACAAGCTTCTTCACATTGCTCTGCTCATAAGAGCCTGATCCAAAGCCCATTGAACTCTTTCCATCATTCTTCTACTTTCTGTTTCTGAGTTCCACCTGAGCTGAGCATAAGGCTACAAAAGTGCTGCTCAATGAGAAAAAATTGAAGTGGGTTGGTATACTGATGGTTGGGAAAAGAAGCTTTGTACAGTAGAATCTCGATTATCCAGGATGATAGGGAAAAATTAATCCTGGTTAATAAAATCCTGGATAATCACCATCCATAGGAAATATAGGGTGGGGGCGTTGGTTCACCAGCCACCCTGCGCCCAGGGGAGGGGATATTGGTTCACTGTCTGCCCTGCCCCCTGATGGGTTTTTTTGTGTGTGCGCTTGGGGCGGCAACAAAGCCAGAGCCGGCCCTGCGAGTTACGCGTATTTATTTTGTCATCCTGGTTAATCCAATTCTGGATAATCGAGAGTCTACTGTATTAGAATGTTTCACTACATTCATCTTTACAATGAGTATGCAGTAGATTGGCTTCAGAGTGGCAACCCACTCTACAAGGCTGTGTGCAATTTAAAAACATTCCTCTGCCAAGCAAACTTCTTCATCTCAGTGTTTAATGGTATTTCAAATATTACTGAGCCTGAAAAAAAGTAATAAATATAATTTACTTCTGTTTATGTTGGTTTTTTACTTGTTGCATTGATCTCAAGTGAGATGATGAAAGCTGATACAAGTTTTACTTTTGTTTCTCTTCACGGTACCTTTCTGGAACTTTCTGGATCACATAAAGTAACACCATCTGTAATATTTTCACTGCAAATACTGTGGAGTCATGTTAAAATTAATACTGTTTTTAAGAGGATTTTAGTGTTTCCTGAAAATATTTTGATTTTGATTTTTTAAAATTTTGATTTTGTAAAGTTGTTTTTACTAACAATAACCCTCTTTTTTAAAAAATAATTTGCTGAATGGTAAAGGTGAGAAATGGTGAAAAATAAGGTATCCTCATTCCTACAGAGCAAAAATATATCTAGAGAAGTGCACTCTCTGTCTCGCTCTCTCTTTTAAATGTAGCCCTCCTATATATTCCCCAGACACTCATTATATAATTAGCTAAAATGAACAAATTCTTTTATTCTAGCGGTAGACTAGACAAGGTCTACCTAACTACTAGTACTTTTACAAGTGCTGATCCATATGTATATTCCACACGTGTACGCATGTGCGCCATGCGCCTCAGTCCAGAAGTTTTTCCAGGCAATGTCTCTGACCCACACATGTGCAGTCTCCGTTCATGCTCCCGACTGAGGGTGTCAGGGGTTGACACCAGTGCTTCTTAATTTTGTCCCACAAAACTCTCAGTGGGAAAATTATATGAGATACCAACACAGCAGCTACCATTTTCATTGTTTACCTCTTCTTCATCCATCTCTTCGTGTGTTGCTTTTCTCTCACACACACGCACACATAGACACACACCTTTTTTCATGACCTGTGTTCACTAAAAGAAGTTCAGTACTTTAAGCAGAGAAGTGCTTTCTTTGTTCAGTGTCATTAGTTTCCTTCTGCATCATCTTCCATGTGTAATTGAGTCATGTGCCGGATCCAACAATTCATTTATGCACATGATGTGAATAGTTCCGTTGAAGTCAATGAGACTGCTCACATGCTTTAGTGCTTTGCTTGATCAGGATTCAATTGCTTCTAACATCAGTTGCCCTTCTCATGTCCATCACCTAAGCTGCACCTAGGATCCAACATCCTTCGAAATCAACAGAAAGACTCCCATTGATTTGAGTGGGTATTGGATTGGCTCTGTGAGTAAGTGGCATATTAGAGACTCGGAAACAGGTTAGGATGTTTGAATACAAGGGACTATGGTTGTGGGGAATATTGGTGCTGATATTAGTGAGGGAGTAGTACTTATGTAGTAGTTGTATATGGTACTGTAGTGGGGCGGCAACTCACCCCGTGGTGCCTCCCACTGGTACGTCCAGGGAATTAGCTCTTCCAGCATCTGGAGCGCCCTCTGTAGGCCATAGTCCTGCTTGCCACTCTGGCCCCGTGTCCCTCCCGGACCCCAGTGCCCTCTTACCTAGGGTGCTGCTCCCTGCAGTATCCCCACAGTCTCAGGGTCTCCCCTCCCTGGGGAACCCTCACCCACTATCCCCACCTTGCCTCAGTCTAGACCACTTGCCCCTGTTCACTGGGGCAGACTGCAGTATCATTGCCACTCATCACTGGCAAGGGGGGGGGGGGGTTGGCCTACTGCCTCTAACTCTAGAGCCATGGGCTGCCCCCTGTAACCCCAGTACCCCTTTGTTGGGCCTTCCCCTAGGCAGCCTGGGGGTTTCCAGGCCAGAGCTTCCCCAGCTCCCCTTGCCTTGCCCCAGCCCTGCTTCACTCTAGGTACCCTGTCAAGCTCCCAGCAGCCAGGCCTGTCTACCTCTGTAGACAGAGGAGACACTATCTCTGCACCAAACTCTGGGCCTTTTTATCAGGGCCAGCTGGGCCCTAATTGACCCAGCCACAGCTGCTTTCACTTGCAGCCCTCTGCTGGGCTGCTTTTCCCTAGCTACCTGGAGTGGGGCAGCTGCCCCACTACAGGTACAGATATGCATGTAATGAAAACATTAACTAGAATAACAATAGTTCTGGGTGGAGACAGTTATAGACCAAGTACGCAATGGCCAGGATTTCACATACACAGGAGATATTCTCAGTGTTTTCTATTGCAAATTAGTGTTGGGTAGTTCCATTTAGTCACCCCCATTCATTTTCTCTTTTTTTGTTCTCAGGGAATCCTGTTCTTTGTTTAGGAGAAATGTAAATATTTAAATACTTCAGAACATGTGTCTTTATATTTAAAAACAGTGACAAAGAATCCAGCATTTGTTTCCTCAGCAAATGTCCAAGTTATATCCTGGAAGATTTACTTTTGTTCTAACAAGATAATGTAGCTGAGGATAAACAATTGTTCACTGTCTTGGATACTTCTTCCCTGCCCTGTTAAACAGCCCAGCTGTGCTACCTCTGCTTATATTTTCTTTACTTTACATAGATTGCAAGAGCCAATGACCTCACGATGGACTTCATTTTGCTACTTAATTTTGAAATACTTGATTGCAATCAATTAATTGGCTATTTTCATACAGTAGCAGGAGTTTTGTTTCGTATAATGCTTCAGAATTTCTATGCCCAGGTGCAGATACTCACAGAGACTGCCAATCCAGGAGAGTTGTCATGCTTGTTATAACTGGATTTTGATAGCCTATTTTTCAAAACACATATCTGTCTTCCCCGGTGATTTTCAAGCTGAGTACTGTGTTAAATCTTAGGTGAAAGGCTTAGGTTGCTGGTATTTTGAGGAGAAATTGGTATTCCAAACTGATGTGTTGTACATAATTGACAGTGATTGATAAAAGACAGTTAGCACCTGCAGGTACTTTCTTTCTGCTGCATAAACAGGTTTGTAAGGAGTTCAAGAAAGAGAGCTGTTAAAGTTATTTTTTCCCTCTTGTAATTTGGATTGGCGCATCATTTTCATGTCTTTGTACCTTCAAAGTCAGGATTAGTGGGGTTTACCCAGAAAGACGATTTACATTCATGATGATTAGTGGGGAGTGGAATGCCTTGAAATCCATCCCATCCAACACATAACTGGACTGAGTTCTCAGTCGGTTGCCAGTTAAGATCACCAACACAATTCTCCTGGTGTCTTTGCTCCTGAAATATGCTACTTTGGCTGGTTGATTGTTTCACCATTATGCATCTCCTGAGTGGAACTCATTGCCTATTGACATTGGGAGTATCACTAGCAATCTCTTGTTTAATTCTGCATTTCAGACATGTTATCTTTACTCACCTCTATCCAGGGAGGATTTGATTTAAATCATTTAAATCACCAGTCAGGAAGACTCGATTTAATCATGGTTCTCTACATAAAAGTGCATTCTTGTTGGTTGTTACAACCTTATTACATATTCTTCACAACTCAGAGATAGATGTAGGTTTCATTTTTAGAAGGTACACAATATACATTTTTAACCAGTGATTTATTTTGAAAGCTTTTCAGATGAGTTTTACGGCTATATCAGAATATGAATGATTGGTTGGTTATTTCATTTACCAAAGGTAATTGAAGCAGGTATTTATGAAGTCATTGGGAGGTGTACTATTTCCAGTTCAACAGTTTAACCATTAATATTTGGAGGATTTTCTTGCCATGCTGTATTAGGAGGAGAAGATCACCAGACAAACACTTAAATTGTTTTATTTAACTAAAACAACAATGTTAAGTATTCTGGATTTTTTTTTCTTCAACAGCAGACATAATATTTCAACAATGTGTCCCTCTGTTTTCACATTTATCTCCCGACTTTTTCTCCTTGTCCAGATCTTTTCTACCCTCAACAATCTTCTATTCATTGAACTTTTTGAAACTTTGCACCTTTAGTGAGAGATAAGGGATTGACTCCGTGTAGACAAATTTACAGAGGGACAATATAGTTGAGGTCTGCTATTCCTCATCTCTATAAATCATTTATTTATTTATTTTAAACCATTTTTGCTATTAACAATCTTGTTACCTCTGGAGACACAAATCCACAGTTAAAAACTGCAAAACTAAGTAACTCTGATGGTATCGTCTAGACTGAGCACTGAGTTCCACTGGGTAGATAGAAAGATTAACCTAAATAATCTATACCGAAGCCTGTAGAACCCAATTGGATTGGATCACTAATCCATGAATTATTGGAACTCATTTACAAAGCGTTTCTTAAACATTACGCGAATATATTGTCTCATACTATAGAATTAGAATTTATAATCCCTGTTCCACAATGAGATATCTTTAAACTATAATGCATCTTAATTAAAACAATCTTTGGATTGTTTTTTCATCAAAAAGCATTTTATCAAAAAAAATCTGATTTAAATAATAAAATCTGATTTCTTTTATTCTTTTAAAAAAATCACTGATTTTTATCCACCCTGCTTCTATCTGAGTTTAACTAATTATTACCCCTGAGGGGATGGATTATTTAATTTTACTGTTGTTATTATAAAGCATTTAAAGATGATTCAGAATGATAAATCCACCTCAAAAGTTAAAACTGTTATTAAAAAGTGAATCTCTTGCTAACAGTGTAGACTCAAAGTTTGTTTGAGTTATTACAGGAAAGCAGGGCAGAATACCAGTCCCTAAAACATGGTGTAATTGCAGCTGCACTAGTTAATAACCATGTCTTTGATTGCAGCATCAGAAAGTAACCCAGCTTGAAAAAGTGTAACTTGAGCTGCAGGGTATGTGAGGGTACAGGACAGTAATAGTAACATCAATCTTGGAGCCCTCTGAGCATCCCTCGGGAGTGCTCATCCCCTGTTTGACTAAACAGTAGCAGAACTTTCAGATTTGCTACTCCCAAAGGAATAGGACACAAGATTCAAGTCAGATTCTACTTAACACACAGTTTGAATGGTCACAGGACTGGCTCTGAGCAACCATATGGTAATTTTAAGACCCCCAAAACACACTCTATTTTATTCTGTTCTATACAGATTCTTATACCACACTTATCTCTGTGGTATCTTGATGTCTTTCAGTAGTGTATTAAGCAATGTATCTAATGTGTGACTTTTATTCTCTCCTTTTCTCCCCTGGGGGGAAAATGTGACCAGTGGACTGTTTGGTTTGGGATTTTCTGTGTTTTACATACGTATAATATGCATATTATCTGCGAAGTCCAGGTCTTCAATGGATGAGAAGAGTGCCCATTGAATGCCTCTTGGCATGTCTTCTGTTGTACGCCGCATTACCCAGTTGATGGCAATGTTGAAGAGGATTGGAGGCATGACACACACCTGATGTACTCCTGTTTTGACTTCAAACCTGAGCTCACTGTGATCAACACTGCATGTAAAGTTGAAACAGAAGATTTTGATGATGTCAGTTATATGGAAAGGAATTCCATATGCCAGCAGAATGTACCATAGGCTGGTCACGTGAATACTATCAAAAGCCTTCTCAAAGTCTATGACGTTTACGCAGAGTTGCCATTGCCATTCTAAGCACTATTCTATTATGTTTCACAGAGTGAAGATCTGGTTTGTGCATCCACAGCCTTTCTGAAAATCAGCTTGCTCTTTTCTAAGAACGCCATCAACTGCCTCTGATATAAGCAGGGCTACGATCTTACACAATACTTTGCTTGGCACAGATAAAAATGTGATACCACGCCACTTTTTACAATCACTAAGAGTTTGTTTCTTTGGTATCTTCACTATAACACCATTGGTCCATTCATTTGGCACTTTTTCCCTTTTCCAGACTGATGTAAATCAAGGGGCCAGGATAGATGCTGCTAAAAGAGGATTTACCTTGAACAATTTTGCATTCAAGTAATCCTTGCCTGGAGCTTTCCCATTTTTTAAGGAAGTGATGGCTGGAATGATCTTTTCCTTAGTTAGGGTGTCTGTGTTGATATTAAGATCTTCTGCCTCCTGAATGTTTGCTTCCTCTTTAGGTGGCTCCCTGTTCAGCAATTCTTTGAAATGCTCTGTCCAGTGTATTTCTTGTCCTTTTTCAGTTGTTAGTAGATGGCCTTGTTTGTTCCTGGAGAGAGTTTTTATTGATGTCTGCTGTTCGGTTCCTTGTTCACCACGAGCAGCTGCATTCTCCGATTTTGTTGCCAGGTTATCAATATAATGACGTTTGTCCACTCTCACAAAGTGTTTGACCTCCCGATGTGCCTTGCTATACTGCTCATGGTATTTTCATTTAGCTTCTTGGATTTTGTCTCTAAAACTTTTTTCTTCTAGGCTTATTTGGTTTTTATGCCATTCCATGCTCTGGGTGAAATCCACTCCTTCCTTCTCTTCTGCCTCTAGCCTAGACCTGATCATGGTATGGTCAATCTGGTTCTTATCTCAGTCATTTGGAGAACACCATATCAGCTTGTAAATTTCACCATGCTCAAATAGGGATCCGCTGATGACTAGGCATTCATATTAGAGAAATCAACAAGCCTTCTCCGTTTTCATTCATAGTGCCACACCCACGTATTCCCATTGCTCTGTCATTGCAGGAGGGCTTCAAAAGCTTGACACCTTGACACCTTGTTTTCAGCCTCAGTTCTGTTCCAAGTGTAGAATTGGCAGCCTATTAGCCTTCACTTTCTTACCATAATCAGCAATGAAAAAAACATTTATTTGACAGTGGCTCCTGGGGAATGCTGGGGACTGTGGTTATTGTTAAAGACAGATAATTAGGTGGAACAGAATAATAATAACATGGACCTGAAGGTCTCTGTTTTGTGCCAAGAATGTCAGAATTATAACTCTCTTTTCAGAATTTCCTGTGGGCTTTTGCTGCTGACAAAAACTGTGCTGTTTTAGAACACAATGTTTAGAGTGGAGTTCTAACAGATTTAAATAGTCTCACAATAGAAATGCACTCTCTTTAAAAGCAAAATAATGTCAAAAGTGGCTTAGCACAGGCACATTTTAGCTGTTCAGTAAAGAAAAGTTGTTTTATTCTTCATGAATTTGACCTTGCCTTTTAAATAATATGTATTTTTAATGACAAGTTATGGCATGTTGTTGCAGTACCCACTCTATTATAATCACAGTGAGCCATGTAAATCTCAGTGCCTGACTGTGCAGCACAAAGATGAATTGATTGGGCTGAAGAATAGCATGTTCAGCCTCCTGTTTTGTTTGGCATCATGCGAGTTGACCTCTGGAAGCAGCTACATTTGAACCAGTAGTCAGGTGAAAAATCTTAGATGCCAATCCTGTTTGTTCAACAGCTTAAATGGATTCTCTTTGTTTGTTCACCAACTACCCGCAGGATCTGTTAGCACAGAGTTTTTAAAATATTTTAGGCTGCATACCCCTTTTCAAATAATGTAGTCTACCACATACCCTCCTATCTGAGATAGGGTCATAACATACAGTAGACTCTCGATTATCCAGGATGATAGGGAATAAATTAATCCTGATTAATAAAATCCTGGATAATCACCATCCATAGGAAATATGGGGGGGGGGGGGTTGGTTCACCAGCCATCCTGTGCTGGAGGGAGGGAGTGTTGGTTCACTAGCTGCCCTGCGCCCTGATGGGTTTTTTTTGTGTGTGTGCTTGTGGCGGCAACAAAGCCAGAGCCGGCCCTGCGAGTTACGTGTATTTTTTTTTGACATCCTGGTTAATCCACATCCTGGTTAACCCAATTCTGGATAATCGAGAGTCTACTGTACCTATGAAAAGACTCTAATACTTGTTGGTAAATATTTAAAATGTAGATGCATGTGTGTTTCTTCCTATGCACTTGCAGAAATCTGAATGAAAATTTGACCTTTTATATTTTTTTAAATACAGTTTCGCACAGGGGTTCTCAAACTTCCTTTTCCCCCATTCTGGCCCATGATGAGGTTAGCTGAGTGAATGGCAGGTTTGAACCAGTAGCAAAAGTGGACAAACTGAGGGCTGCCGTGAACTTCTAAGGCAATCACATCCACTGGAAAGTGCAGGACACACCAAGGCAGAGGAGGAACTTTGTCACACATGCTAAACCAGTGGTTCTCAAACTTTTACACTGGTGACCCCTTTCACACAGCAAGCCTCTAAGTGCTTCCCCCCCTTATACATTAAAAACATGTGTTTATATGTTTAACACCATTATAAATGCTGGATGCAAAGCAGGGTTTAGGGTGGAGGCCAACAGCTCGTGACCCCCCATGTAATAACCTTGTGACCCCCTAACCCTTGCCTGGCCCCATTAAAGTATTTTTCTTCTGTACTCGCTGACGAGAGCTCCAGTACCCCTATGGGTACTCATACCCCAGTTTGAAAACCACCGTGTTAGTATGTTATATCTGTGTATATTTTGCTATAAAGTTTTTAACAAGTGAGAAGAATAAAAATTGCATATGGTGGTTAATCTTGAAAGCTTTTCTGTGTATTCTTCCTGAAGAATAAAACCATAAAACTGCAAAGAGGACTAACCCTAAAATATTGCCAAAGATCTGAAAATGCTGCTTGAAATTTCCCACACAGGTATTGATTCACAGAAAGTTCTCCACGGCTAAACGTTGAAGTGAATGCTTGATCTTAAAAATGAAAGTGTTATGAAAATTGCTGATTTACATTTGTAACCCCTCTTTGTTCAGTGTGGTGGCTAGGCCATGCAGAGATTGATGAACCTGCTATATACAGCCTTGGTACGAGAGATGTGTATTTTAGATCAGGCCGTAGAGGCACATGCATTAAGGTGAGGGGTACCAGAATGGCTGGCGTTACATATTAATAGTATGATACATTTACATTTGGAACAAAATTGCCTATGTATTTCAACAGTTATGCTTTTCATTAGAAAATTGCAGCTCTGCCATAAATAATGGATTAATAAAGGGATCCTAAAAAATGAATCTCTTAGCATTGTTGTGTATTTCAGCTTCGTAGTAATGAACAAATGAACAGACCTTATAAAAACAGATTAAACAAGGAGATGAGGTTTGAGAAGGCTTTGTTAAGAAGCAGAACAATCGCATATTTCTAGGCATTACTAAATTGGCTTTCAGTTTCCTGTACGGCATTGCTGACATCCTTGGCAGCGATAAAAGACTTGAATATGTGTGCAAATGACTGACTTGGTATTGCAGACTAAACTGGACCATATCTCTAATAACAAAGTAAAAGCAAATCTGAAAAATCTGAGCCAACTGTATCCCTGTAGAATAAATATAGCATCTGTAGGCTGGCAAACTGTTGCTTAATATGATTGTTTTTACAAGAGGGAACAGTGGGGGCCACTTCAGTAACTGCTATATCTGATCTTACTTTTTAGAGATGAGAAGTTTTTATTTGATTTTGTTTATTTTTTCACATAGCCAAGTGCCACAAAAACAGTGTTTAACAATGCAGTGTGTTTACATTTGGAACAAAACCTGTCTGTGTAGATTGGTAACAATTACTTTAATTGATTCATATCTGGACCTGAATAATTGAGTTCAGTGGGGTGGTTTTTATTTAATTTTTTGTATTATACTTTCCACTTTAGTGAACCTTTCAGTGATTTGCTATCCTATAATACAGCACGCAGTGTTGGACATGGAACATAGTTGTAACCCAGGGGTAGGCAACCTATGGCATGTGTGCTAATGGTGACACACAAGCTGATTTTCAGTGGCACTCACATTGCCCGGGTCCTGGCAACCGGTCTGGGGCGGGGGCTCTGCATTTTAATTTAATTCAAATGATAGTTTTGCTATATATTAAGACTTCTAGAAAGAGACCTTCTAAAAATGTTAAAATGTATTACTGGCACACGAAACCTAAAATTAGAGTGAATAAATGAAGACTCTGCACACCACTTCTGAAAGGTTGCTGACCCCTGATAACCAAAACTTTCTGAAACTTCCATAGGTCCAGTTGCAGAACCTTCTAGATTATTTAGCAGTAAATTGTCTGCTTTAACCAAATACCATTTCAGAGATGAGCTTCGCTCCTTTGCTGTGAGGGAATATGAGCCAGGAATTCTGAGCTAGATACTGTACTTGCTGCCAAGTAACCTACTGGTATTTCATCATGGGATATTGTTGGCACTTAGGCTCATAATATTAGGGACCTAACAAAAACCTTACATAGACAGATAAATATTTTCCAAAGATATAATAAACCAGGGTACATTGCTATCCATATTGGATTATAGCCCAGTATCCCCATATACTTCGTATATTAAGGTGCTTTTTCTATATAAGAGATTTCATGTGTATCTGGGAGACATTTTAATAGTCTTCAACAGAGCCGATGACTCAAGAATGGGCTATGTAATAATTATTTATAGTATATCAAATTGAATGCAAGATAGCTATAATTCAATTGTCCATTCTTTGCTTGTATAATATAAGGTAAAGCTTTAGCCAGATGGAAAGCAGTTTTCTCATAAAAGCTGACTATGCAATATTGTAACAAGTAGGTACTCGAACAAGAACCGAATTTGGCTAATTGTTCAGAAAATAAGTGTGAAAATGATGAAGTAATATAACTTCTACGTACATGACCTTCAGGGGATGTACCAAATGATTGTAAGGAATCAGAAAAAAGAGTATAGCAGGAAAAGTAATTAACAGGAGGTCTAATATAAAGGATTCCCACTATGCTTAAACTATACATAGTCATTAGATATATTGCAACATATCTCTGGCATGATAAATTTTGTTTTGACATGAGGAAGCAGGAATAAAATAGAAATTCTCCTGACTCCGATGCTGGTATTTTAACTAGATTGTTACTATGGTGCAAAGCTGAAGTAGATAGAAAAAAATGAGGCTGCAGTCCAGAGGGGCTTAAAGCTGCTGAACACTACAGGTTGGAAACAGCTTTGAAAAGTTTGAAATTATAGGTGGGTAAATATAAGACTTCTACTAAAATAATGAGGAGAGTGAGGTTTTTGTGCTAGATTTTTTCCTCATTAGTCCAATTAACTGTTCTTATATGTAGTTCAAAAATGTCTCAGTGCCAATACTGGCAAGTTTTTTAAAGGGTTTTTTTTTTTAAATCTCTGATTCCTTCGAAATCTATGGAATTCCTGCCTGGTCCATCCTTTTCCAACATAAACCTAATCTAAGAAATCCAGCGATATTACACTTTAAAATAGTGCTGGGTGAATTCACAAACTATGTTCAAATAAGATTAAAAGTTTGACTTAATCCAAAAGAAAAGGAATTTCAAATTAAGCCTGCTCATCTTAACCCCTTGCCCTCCTCCTGCCTGCCCTCCATTGCTCAATAACATGCTTTCCTTGTTGATATATTTCCAAAGTAGAATTCCAGTTAGTACAGAGATTGGATTAAATTGCTTGCACTTTTTGCCAGTTTGGTTAGGAGAAGGTACAAACGGAGAGGTTAGATGTGATGGACAAAATTCAACCCCAAACTCATTGACTTAATAGATCCCTTCTCAAATTAGCCTGTCTCCATAGGGCAAAATCATGCTCTTCTTTGATGTGGCCATATGTGGGGAGGTATTGAAGTCAAGTTGTGAACAATGGCGGAGTCGGGGTCAGGGGGTGATGTGTCATTGGTGGTGCCACCTTCAATGATAGCTATTAGCTTGAAAAGGAACCACGCATACCCTAGGGGTCACCAGGGTGGGGTGTGGGAGTTACCTCCTGCCTCCTATTGGCTGTGCCACTACTGTGGGGGAGTTTGCAGCGGTGGGGGGGAGTTTCAGCCATTCTGGCCTATGGTTTCGGCCATTCAGCGGACCATAAGCCACTGTGCCAATGTAGGGCAAAGTGCCTCAGAGTATCTGAGGGAGACACATTCTGCTGCTCTAGAAAAAGAGCACCCTGTCCCCAGTCTGCCAATGTGTCATATGCAAGACCTGGTCAGGCAGACTCAATCCTCATTAGAGACATGAAGTATCAGCAGGTGCATTAACTTGGTTCGTGTGACAGCCTCCACTTTGCGCCATTCTTTTCAGGTGTTCTCTTTTACTTCAGCAGACCCATACAACACAAGTAGCATTTAGCTTTGGAAATGGATCTTATACACTCCTTATGCAACATGTCTGGACATACAATTGCAGACCTCAAGACAGCCATATTACAGCAAAAAAAACTTCAAGACCAGACTTCAAAGAGAAACTGCTGAGCTCCAGTTCATCTGCAAATTCGACACCATTAGGTCTAGACTTAATATTAGCTGTGAATGGCTCACCAACTACAAAAGCAGTATCTCCTCTCTGAGCGTTCACACCTCCACTTCACCTGCTGGAAGTGGGCTTCACACCGCACCCCACCCGATTGGATTTACCTTGCTTTCTTGCCTGCATATTTATACCCGCCTCTGGAGATTTCCACAACATTCATCTTAGCCCACGAAAGCTCATGATCCCTAAGATCCGTTCGTCTATAACAGTGGTTCTCAAACTTGTTGAGACCGCGACCCCTTTTTGTGCTCTGGGGGGGGGCTCAACCCCTCCGCCGAAAACCCGCCAATTGTTTTTAAAAAAAAACCCAAAAAACAAAAAAAAACTTGCCAGGACCCCCCCTGCGCCCCCCCTGCGCTACCAGGTGCGCCCCGGCCCCAGTCCCCGCCGCAGGCGGGCTGCCGGGTGCGCGCCGGCCCCCAGTCCCCACCGTGGGCGGGCTGCCGGCTACGCCCTCGGTCCCACCGCGGGCGGGCTCCCGGCTGAGCCCCGGCCCCAGTCCCCGCTGGCGGCCGGGGCTCGGGGCTCCAGCCGCCGCCCGGGGCTCCAGCCTCCGCGCTCCCTGGGGCTCCAGCCGCCGCCAGTCCCCGGGGATCCCACAGCAGGGAGTTGCTGCGGTGGGGGCTTGCGGCCCCCCAAAAAGTGGCCTGCGACCCCCACTTTGAAAACCCCCAGTCTATAAGGTGCTACAAGACTCTTTGTTGCTCCTGTGGGGGAGTGTGCGCATTTTTTTAAAAACAGGAATTCAGTGTTTCTTCTTTAATGGACCTCAATCTGAGGACAAAAGATTTTTTAGGCACCGTCAATCTACATGAAACTAAGAGACCAGTTACGGGTATAAAGTTGCTGTGTATTTTAGGTGCTGATCCTATAGCAAGTAGATTCCCCTCCCCCATCCCCCATCTTCCTTAAGTCTCACTTTTATTCCTATGACTAATAGAGACAGGAAATAACATGCTAGTCAGGAAGTAAACTATGAAGCTCCATTCCAAGCACTGTCAGCAACTGATAACTTGATGTGTGACCGATAATTATGGTTGACGTGACTGCTGTGCAGGCAGCCTGGCCCCAGCAAAAACGTATCTTTTGTCTAAACTGCTCAATGACATTCTATACAATATTCTTTATCTTGTAATACTTTTGTCAGTATTTGCCAGTTGTTTAAATTGCAGCAGAATGTCTAGTAGATTTTCTTTCACGTGTTTAGAATTTTCCACCAAGATCCCAAGGAACTGTCCTGTAGCTGTAAGAGATATTATCAGTCTTGGGGCAGTGCCTGCTAATGTGCGTGTACACACGAGCACACACGTTTTGTGGTAACAGATGAAAATTGTCAGGAATCATGTTGCTCCTGCTTTCCATGGGGCCTGCAAATGTGCCCTAACCCAGTGTTGTTATGAACAGTCGTATTTAAAAAACTGGGACGTAATATAGCCCAGACCTTACGTAGGCATCCAGTCTATCTTGAGCACAAATAGGAAAGTTGTTTTGTTGGAAAATTGTGTGTTTTTGTTTTAAAGGCAGACTTTCTAGTGTCTTTGATTTCTTTCTTATTAATTGGGAAAGTATGTGCCAGGAATAAATTTTGTTGCACATTTGTTTCAAATTCAAATTAAATCCCTTCACCCTTAACCAAAGAATTCACTACAAAGGAATGGTTTGGTGATTTTATCATGGTTTAATCTCACCCTGATCTATAGCCAAATCTTTTTTGTTCTGAAAAGAAGCAAATATAGGAATTATGACCTTTATTTGATTATTGAGGGATATCAGTGTTCCCCTCTCTCAAATAACTCTCTCAAATCATGCTCTTCCTTGATGTGGCCATATGTGGGGAGGTAGTGAAGTAGGTTGTGAACAATGGCATTGTTGGGGTCAGGGGGTGAGGGATCATTGGTGGTGCCACCTTCATTGATAGGTGAATAGTCAGGAAGTGCTGGAAATGAGCCCTTTTATCCACTCAGTGCCATTTTAATCATTCTTTACTAAGTGGCTGTATCTGCTGATGGGGAATTATCTTGATTTTTCAAAATGTAGTGACATTTTTTTTAGTCTTCCATGTAAACCAGTTAAAACAGACCAATGGATGAGATTTACTATAAATTTTCTGTGTATTTTAGGTGTCAGTTAGATTCCTAATGCCTTCAATAACAGTTAAGTGCCTGGTTGCATTTGTGCCTGTGGGAGAATCTCCCCTGAAATAATGTAGTTAGTAGAATAGTAGCATATATGGATATATGTGCATTTATTATTTATGTATACATTTGTGTTGCATTGTGCTCAGAGGTCTCAATCAGGGATTAAGGCTTCATAGTGGTAGTAACTGTACACACGCAACAAAAAAGACATCAGAGAACTTAAAATCTAAACCTTGGAAACACAATAGATAGAGATAAACAAGTATGGTGGTGACAGGAGCAAAACTAAGTAACAGCGAAAAGATCGTATTTGGCATAATAAGCCTCCTTATCAAGAGTCATGGCATGCCCACTGCCTATCTAGTACAGTTGTGTGAACAATGGTCTCGGGTTGGAAAAATCATACAGACATATCATAAAAGAAACAAACTCCTACCAAAGGATGTGAACATGTCAGGATTCCTGCTATTCTTGTTTGTGGCACAGTGGTCTAGAGAATGTAGAATAGGTAATTAGGAATCTGACCTCTAATCCAGTTTTGCCACTGATATGTTGCATGTCCTTCAGCATTTGCTTATCTGCATCATTTCACCCCTTAGAATACATTTTTACCCACCTCAGTTACGATGATTAATTAGTTACTAGGCCAGATTCATGCTCCCTGGCAAAGGGATGCAAGCATCACATCTCTCTGTGTCAACAAAGCTGGCTGGGCCAAATGGGTGATTCACTGATGAACAGCCGCTAGACAGTGCCATCCACTTTTGAGGTGGGTTATTTATTATTCCCTACCCAATCAATTGAGTCAGGTTCTGCTGATGGGGACCAGTATAGCACATATAGGGAAACTAGCCAATACTTGAAAAGCATTTGGAAGATGCACAATGTAATTATTATTTTCTCTGCATTATTTTTTGATATTTCTTTATTGCAAACATTCTCCAGTAATAACTCTTGAGTCATCTTTAATACTATTGAGTTATTCTTACTACAAATTATGTTGAAGGTGCTACTTTAACATGTTCCTTTTTGGCTTAAGTGTGCATGAATCTCCTATCATAAAGTAAAAGATTTTGAGAAGAAAGCTTTGATTTTTGCTAATCCATTTTTCACTAATCCCAGCAGTTGATAATGTGTATGAAAAATCTCTGTTTTATTACTAAGCAAGGAATTAATAGCCATGTGCTGTAGCAAAGTCTCATGTTAGAAGTACATTATGCGTTTTGCAAAGTGTAGTATTGTATTTTACAAGCACTATATGAAATGTTATCATAAAGCATATTTTATAATGTTTTCTCCTTGCTGTTTTTTGTTTCCTTGCTATCACTCAAAATTCAGTGATTCACAATGATGTCTTTGTGAAATAGCCACATTCCACTGTAATAACTTGCATTAACTACCATTCTGGAATTGTGAATTGCTGAAATATGGCAAACAGAATGGCTAGCCTAATCACAGATTATTTTAATCTACATACATAGAATCCAAATCTAAAACATTCAGTACGTTACATAGTACTTCCAAAGAGGAATAGACCCACTGGCTCACAGTAGCAAAGGGTAGCCCATTGAAAATAATGGAACTGTTAAATGTAGTAAGTGCTATGATGGATAACAAGTGATTCCAAGGCTGGGCCAATACAGCGCAGAATCATTCAGGCAAGGGTTTATGGCTGTAATCTGCCGCAGTGACATTAGTACAAATCCTCAGAAACTCCAAATGCATTTAATGAAGTTACTTCAAATGAACACCCGTGTAATCTAGAACCGGATCCAGCCCTGTGTCTTTTGTCAGTAAAGTTTTTGTCAATATGAACCTATGTAAATAGAATGATAGTAAATATCAGGATTTTAATAAATATTCACCAGGTCTGATTGTACTTGCTTTGTCTTTTTCTTTACTTTAGCTTTGGGTCAGATTATGCTGTATGTAGATGGGATGAATGGAGTAATAAATCATAATGAAACCATCCAATGGCTGTACACTCTCATTGGGTCAAAGGTAAGAAGATCTCCAGATTACTTGTTTTATACATCTTAAGTGTTCTTTAAATATATTTTTTCTATTTTGTGTGCATGAATTGTTGGGGTGGGGAGGGGAGGGTGGCATTCCAGTGAGAAATGTAAGTATTGATTGCTTGGGATCCAACTCATAGTTTTGTAAACTAAGACTAGAGGGATACAATAGAATTGTGCAGAGAATTTAGAGTTTGGCGAAATTAGTAAAGCAAAATAACTTATCAGCAGACTCTGAAGCCTGATATCTTAGTTCATTCCTAAATATAGTTCTTTCTGTTATAGTAATAGCATTTGTTATAGTAATCGTGTTGGTTCTTATATTTTAACTTAGATTGAGATCATCCTGTTGTTTTGTAAAATATACGGTATTTGTTGTGTATAATTTGGTCCATTGTTCAGCATCCAGTTAAACTGCCCAATTTTCATAGACTTGTAAATATTAAGGTCAGAAGAACCATTCTGGTCATGTAGAGTAGACTGATCTCCTGCATAATCCAAGCCATAGTTTTCACCCAGTAATTCCTGTGCCCAGCCAAATAACTTTTTAATGACATCTGCTCCTAATTTAAAGACACCTGATTTAATCTGCTCCTAATTTAATTTCTAAGTGAAAGCATCTACAGTCCAAAGTGGAGCAGTTTGGAGAATGCAGGCATCAATCCTGCTACCACGCACACGTGAAGCAAGATTTCTGCCACTCAGGCCAGACCTGCCACCTACCTAATATTGCTGTCAGTGAAGTCCATAGGACTTCTACCCTCATCTAAACTTGGAGTTAAATCAAAAAACATGATTACTGCAAGGGCATTTAATTGGTAACCTGTTTCAGGACCTAAGCCAAAATCCATTGAAGTCAATTGGAGTCTTTCCTTTGACTTCAGTGGATTTGGATTAAGGTCTAAAATACTAAGTAAATATCTGATTAGAATTCCAGTGTAGGCTGGACCGTTATTCCCCTCCTGATATTTAATGATATTGGTAAATACCATATTTTTTTAAAAGAACAATATGTCTTTTCATTGCTCCCATTTGTGCAGCCAGTAAATTTGACCATGAGGAGAACTTTTTTTCCTGGAATAATGTTGAGCTTCCCAGGGTGGTATGTAGATATCTCTCTCCTCATATGTACGGTCCTACCAAATTCATGGCTATGAAAAACGTGTCACAGACCATGAAATCTGGTATCCCTCCGTGAAATCTGGTCTTTTGTGTGCTTTATCCGTATACTATACAGATTTCACAGGGGAGACCAGTGTTTCTCAGATTGGAGGTCCTGACCCAAAAGGGAATTGCAGGGGGGTTGCAAAGTTATTTGGGGGGGGGGTTGTGATATTGCTACCCTTACTTCTGTGTAGCTGTCTTCAGAGCTGGGTGGCCAGAGAGCGGTGGCTGTTGGTCAGGTGCCCAGCTCTGAAGGCAGTGCCCTGACAGTACCAGTGCAGGAGTAAGAGTGGCAATCCATACCATGCCACCCTTACTTCTGCACTGATTCTGGTGACAGCCACCGCTCTCCAGCTGCCCAGCTCTGAAGGCAGCACCACCACCTGCAACAGTGCAGAAGTAAGGGTAGCAATACCACAACCCCACTACAATAACCTTGTGACTTCTCCCCCCCCCCCAACTCTTCTGGGGTCAGGACCCTTACAATTTCAACACTGTGAAATTCCAGATTTAAATACCTGAAACCATGAAATGTACAATTTTAAAAATCCCTATGACCATGAAATTGACCAAAATGGACCATGAATTTGGTAGGGCCCTACTCATATGAGGATGAGCCCTTTGCCTTAGCTTATCCTGTTTGCACAGCCTGGCTATGAACACCCACCTGTGGAGAACATGATCACGTTAGTCTCATAACAAAAGATGCATAATGGGTCAAATTCTGTCTCTGCCTCTATACCTGCAGAGATTCCCCTGACCTGTGCGGTTCTTCTGCATGAGGAGGGAGGAAAATGTGGAAGGGTTGCTTACGGATATCGCTGCTGGCATAGGCCTTTATCCAGCTCCTGTTAAAGTCAGTGGAAAGATTCCCATTCACTTTAATGACAGGTAGATCAAGTCTACGGTGCAGAGCCTTGCATTGTAGAAACTCCCAATACGGAAGTTCAAGGAGTAGGTGAAGAATAGGCAGAACCTAAAAGGAATATGTGATGGGCCACAAAATCTGCTACTCCCTGCTACCGCAGAGGACAATGTGTAAGAGCCACACAGGCTACTTCTGGTCAGAACAAGACTAACTGCCACAATACTTGGGGTATGTCTTCACTACAGCAGTAGTTCAATTTCCTTTATTTCGATTTTGTAAAGCAGACTGTATGCAGTCGATTTTGTGTGTCTTCACTAGGCACAGCAAAGCACAGCAAGTCGACAGTGTCTGTCCGCACAACTTTTGCAAGCGTCGACATAACGAGCGTTGCACTGTGGGTACCTATCCCACAGTTCCCTGATCCCCCAGCAGGCACCATTTCGAGTGCTGCACTATGGGTAGACATTTCCAAATTTCGCGCCCTATTTCCGTGCCGCCGACCCCCATTACGAGCGGTGCACTGTGGGTAGGCATCCCATAATTCGCGCCCTTTCTCCGCGCCGTGCTAACGCCATAGCATTGCAAGCATGGAGACCGCTGACACCACGGCTGCAGTAATGGCCGTTGTGAAGACCTCGATCACGGTTGCAGAGTTCATGCTGCACCGTCTGCAGAGGAATGCGATCCGGGGAGAACTGCGCTTTGTGGAACCCGACGGCAGTGAGGAGGAGATGAACCAAGACGTGCACAGCAGGGACGACAGGGGCACTGCCGTTTTTGGAAGTAGGGCGACTGACAATCTGTCAAATTTGGTGGCAATGGGGCAGGCTCATGCCATCGAATGCCGATTCTGGGCCAGGGAAACAAGCACGGACTGGTGGGACCGCATAGTGCTGTGGGTCTGGGATGACTCCCAGTGGCTCAGAAACTTCCGCATGCGAAAGGGCACCTTCATGGAACTTTGTGACTTGCTGTCCCCGGCCCTCCGGCGCAGGAATACCAAAATGAGAGCGGCCCTTACAGTGGAGAAGCGAGTGGCGATAGCCCTCTGGAAGCTTGCAACGCCAGACAGCTATCGGTCAGTCGCGAATCAGTTTGGGGTGGGTAGGTCTACAGTGGGCTTTGCTGTGATGCAAGTAAGCAGGGCAATGGTCGAGCGGCTCCTACACTGGGTTATAAACCTTGGAAACCTGCAAGCCACAATAGATGGCTTTGCCGCCATGGGATTCCCTAACTGTGGTGGGGCTATAGATGGGACTCATATCCCTATCCTGGCACCGGACCACGAGGCCGCCGAGTACAGAAACCGGAAGGGATATTACTCAATGGTCATGCAAACAGTGGTTGACCACAAGGGACGTTTCACCGACCTGTACGTGGGGTGGCCGGGAAAGCTTCATGATGCTCGAGTGTTCAGGAACTCTAGGATTTTTAGACAGCTGCAGCAAGGCACTTTCTTCCCCGACCAGAAAATTTCCGTGGGGGGGGGGTGGGGGTGGAAATGCCGATCGTTATCATTGGGGACCCAGCCTACCCCCTAATGCCCTGGCTTATGAAGCCCTACACAGGAGCCCTGGACAGGGGTCAGGAGCTGTTCAACTACAGGCTGAGCAAGTGCAGAATGGCCGTAGAGTGTGCATTTGGCCTTCTGAAGGGGAGATGGCGTTCGTTGCTGATTCGCTCAGACATCAGCGAGAGAAATATCCCCATTGTTATTGCTGCTTTCTCTGTGCTCCACAATATCTGTGAGAGCAAGGGGGAAACGTTTATGGCGGGCTGGGAGGCAGAGGCAAATTTACTTTCTGCTACTTACGAGCAGCCAAACAGCAGGGAAAGTAGAAGAGCGCACCATGAGGCCCTGCGCCTCAGGGACGCCTTGAAAACCAGTTTTATGAGTGCCCGAGATGGCGTTTGAGAATCTGCTCCCTTGCTGTGCTCTATGCCTGCTGTCCTTGAACCCTCTTTCCCTCCCCCCTCCCCATGCTTGCAGAGGAAATAAATTCACTGTTTGAAAAATCATGGTTCCTTTATTGGTTCATCAGAAATACAAATACAGGGGATCACTGTCATGGTAGCCTGGAGGGAAACCGGCAGTCACACTGGGGGAGGAGCGGACAGAGGAGGGGGGAGGGGAGGGGGGAGAGGAGGGGTGGCCAAGACACATCAGCTTTTAAAAGTTTTCCGAGAACGTCAGCCTGCTGCTGCAACTGCTGCTGCTTCTTCTGGCTTGTGGGGTGGAGTGGGTCGGTCCACGGAGCTTGCCCCCCCCCCCCTGGGTTCTCACCCCGCGTTTGGGTGGGGAAGCTATGGGACTTGGGGAGGGGGGGAGGTGGTTACTCAGGGGCTGCAGAGGTGATCTTTGGCCCTGCTGCAGCTCCACCAGACAGCGCAGCATGTCGCTCTGGTCCTCCATTATACGGAGCAAAGCATCCATGCGTCTTTCTTCGCGTTCTTCCCGCTTTTCTGCCGCGGCTCTCGCTTCCTGCCTCTCTCGATCCCTTGCCTGTATCTCTTGATCCCTTGCCTGTATCTCTCGATTCCTTGCCTCCATCATTCTTTCCCTCCATTCCGTCTGGCGGGCTGCCTCAGCGTGCGAGTTCTCCAGGAGCTCACTGAACATATCATTGCGCGTTCGCGTTTTCTTTTTACGCTTTCTTATCTGCGATGCACGGCGGGAGGAGCAGGACGGGGGATTCTGAGATAATTGTTCATCTGTGGGCGAATGTGGGCAAAGAAAGTTTGAAAGTTATGAGACAGATACATTCAAGGTTAGGAGGCAGATGCAGTCTCGGACGGTACACAATGGGAGTACTATGCCGTTTGCAACCTCAGTATTCAGAGGCCTGATATGATTTCTGTACAAGGTCATGTTCTACACCTAAAAGTGACTGAATAGCTCACAGAAAACTCAGAGCATCTCAGACACATATGCGTGCCTCAGCCCAACACGGCTTCTGAAATCACCGTGCAGCCGGCCATGGCAAGTTAAAAGTGGCACTTGCATATTGCAGAGTAACCCCACCCCCTTCCCCCCACCGCGTGGCTCCCACTGAACCGCAAACTGCAAAACAAAGGCCAAAAAATCGCTCGCTAAGGGCTAAGGTGTTTTGGGGGCTCTTCAGACCGCTTGCAGACTGCTCAGATTCCCTGCTAGCTAACGCTACGGGCTGGAGGGGGGGGCGGGTTGGGTGTGCGTTGGATCTGAAGCGGAAGCAACCACTTCCAGACTGTTCAGATTCCCTGCTAGCTACCGCTACGGGCTGGAGGAGGGTGGGGGTTCAGGGTTTGGTGGGGGGATGGTTGCTCGGTCCTCAGCAGAAAAGAGTACTTTGCAGCTGGGAATCTTTATCTCCCCACTAATTGCAGTCCGTATTTCAAACAGGCAACCATGAATGACATCACTTTGCTGAGAATTTCTCGGAGAGATAGAGAGCGCATGCTCCTTGACTCCATGCAAAGTCCGGGTCCGTTCGCTGCAATGCTAGCCTGCTCAATGATACCAGACTACTTACTACTTTTGTGGCGTGGGATGGTCTCCTATCACGGGGGACCACATAAGGCGTCTCTCCCCAGAAATCTGCTGTGGAGGATTCATCGCTATCTCCTGGATAGCTTCATTGAAATGTCCGTGGAGGACTTCCGGTCAATCCCGGAGTATATTGACAAACTCTTTGAGTAGAAATTGACCAGCAATGAAAGCACGCTAAGTCCTTAGGGCAAGTTACTCATTAATAAAAGCTTCCTATAAAAAAGCACGCGTCATGTAATCCCTTAAAAAGAAACACTTACCCTCCTGGGAGGCTTGGGAGGGTGCTGGCTGCAGGGTGATAAACAGCTCCTGGCTGTCTGGGAACACGGGTTCTCTGCTGGGCTCCTGCTGCTCCGTGAGATTTTCCTCTTCCTAATGGTCGTCCTCATCAGAATCAGTCTCCTCCCTGACGATTATCCCATCGGCGGAGTCCACGCAGACCGGTGCGATGGTGGTGGGGGCGCCCCCCATTATCTGATTTAGTTCATTGTAGAACCGGCATGTCCGCGGCGTGCCCCCTGATCGTCCGTTTGCCTCCTTGGCTTTCTGGAACGCTTGCCTCAGCTCCTTAATTTTCACGCAGCATTGCTGGGTGTCCCTGTTGTGGCCCCTTTCCAGCATGGCCTTAGAGACTCTTCCATAGGTGTTGGCATTCCGTTTGTTGTTGCGTAGTTCCAACATCACGGATTCCTCTCCCCAGATAGCGATGAGATCCAGCACCTCATGAGTGGACCATGCTGGAGCTCTTCTCCTCTGGCTGGTCTCCAGGGCAGATGAGCTCTGCATGGAGTCTTGTGATGCTGAGCTCTGCATGGTGGCTAGTGCTGCTGATTGCTCTGAATGGCGACTGAGCTGTTCAGGTGAGCTGGCCACGCTGACCAAACAGGAAATGGTATTCAAATGTTCCCGGGTCTTATCTACCTGGCCAGAGCAGCGAGTTCAGAGTGCTGTCCAGAGCGGTCACAGTGGAGCAGTGAGGCAGTCCAGAGCGGTCAGAATGGAGCATTGTGGGACAGCCTCTGGAGGCTATTAATGTCGGTTCCGTCTTCACTAGCCCGCAGTCGAGCTTGGAATGTCGATTTTAGCCTTACTTCTCTCGTCAGGCAGGAGTTACAAATTCAATTTTGAGGGCCCTTTAAATCGACGTTAAGGGCATGTATGTGAAGACAGGTACACGTTTAATTCAACTTAATGTCGTTAAAATCGAATTAAAGTGGTAGTGAAGACAGGCCCTTGGAATGGTGTCAGTTACCTCTACACTAGGGCTCCCAAAAGGTGCTAATACTTGGTGGAGCTGAACCAGTGTTAGCAGTGGTGGGAAATTTAGGAAAATTCTCTGGAGATGATGGGGCCATAGAAAAAGGGTTTTCTTTCCTCCTTGCCATTCAGATATTTGTGCAATCTAAAGAAGAGCCAAGGAGTCCTGAGTCTCAGAGGGCCCTTTATGCACTCCCTCAAATGCATAGAATTCATTGCTGCAAGAGATTGAGTCAAAAACTCGAGCTGGATTACTATAAATATTAGTAGATATTGACTAATAATATTAGTAGATACGAAAAGTAAGATAATGATGAGGGTAACTAATCTCAAGTGTCATGAGCATCTTGTTGAAGATCAGGAAGGAATGTTCCCTGCCATGTAGATCATTCCACAGTTGGCTGGATGCATAACCAGGCAGCTTGTTTTCTTGGAACATCAAATATTAGCCATTGCCAGAGAGAGGATGCCAGAATAGATGTAGAGATGGTTTGGTGGGTACGGATTCTAGTTTCCTATGAAACATATACAAGAAAAACAGCAAGCAAGAAAAAGAAATGTTAAGACATTAAGTATGCTAATCCTCTCATTCTGCCACGATGTGGGGGACACCTTAGTGTTATTTTACAAATCTGTAATGAAATATGTTGATTGTCTTTACCAAAGCACTATAACACTCCAGTCTCTAAGCTCCTCTTCTCCCCCATCGTCAGCCAAAATGATTATATCCATATCTTGGCTCAGTGCCTGCGACTAGGGAATGCAGGCAATGTGCTTTGAATAGTTTGGTTTCAGGTAGCATCAAAGTTATTTTTTCATTATTATTTAACTGTCTTGGATGAGATCTAAGCCCCTGTCTGTGTGCCAAAAGTTAATCGAAGGTATGACAGGCTCACTAGCAGAATGTGTGGTGTGACAGCTGCTTTATGCGCTTAAATGTGGATTTGGCTCTCCATGAAAAATGGATCTGTGGAATTTGCAGTCTAATTTACAGTGCAGCTAAAGTACTACTTTTTCTGCAACAAAGGGAAAATTGTTTTAACGTTGTTGAGCAAAAAAGAATGGTAAAGTTGCTAAAGCTGCAGTCTAAAAATTGAAAAAAATTCCTTTTGGAAGGAAACAGAAGGGAAACAACATATCATTTAGTGGAGTACATTAGCAGTGACTGGGACACGTTGTTTCTTGCCTTTACCTAAAAGCTTTGTAGAGGCTCAATAAACTCATTAGTAGAGATGGTTGAATAATTTTCACTGAAAATCTTTTCTGACAAATTCCATAATATTTTTGACTTTTTTGTAATTATTTGTTAAATCCTGCTCATTCGGGCTCTGGTTCTGGCTCCTTACCCAATGGACTTGTCTGTATTAGGTATTTTTTTCCTGTTATGTTCCCTACCATTGCTCATATTGCAGTTCCATCTCTGATAGCAACAGAACTGGATGCTGGCATAAATGGGTCACCATCAGCCTCTGGCATTTTCATCACTGCATTACCTAGACCTGCAATGAACAGAGTTAGAGGACACAATGGTTAAAATTCCAGCAGAGGGTTTGCATGAGGACTCCTACCATTGTTTCCACCAGTTGAATTGCACCAGTGGCATCAGTGGTGAGAAATTGTAAAGGTGGAGGGAAGGGTTAGTGTTAGACACAATTCATATGAGTAAGAGTGGAAGAACTGGATGCTAGGATAGCACTTCTTGTTGATGATCCATGCAAAATTTGAGGTTAGAAATGTACTTCTCTCATGTTCATTTTAAGGTACGGGAGAGCATGACATTGCTCAAAGTATTTATTATACAATCATAATTGAAATACATCACTAAAATCAAAGCACTTACATAGGCCTTGATTCTGCAGTCCCTCCCTCTCACCCCCAGTTTTTAGCAAAACACTCGACCATGCGTTTAACTGTAGATAAATGGTTAAGTTCCATTGGGCTCAATGGAACTTATGTACATACCTAAAGTTAACCATGCTTTTTAGGCTAGGGTTGGACTTGTGTGCATATGTAAAAATGTTGCTGAATTCGAGCTCTTTAGACAGGTGTATCAATAAAAGTTTCAACCGCCTTAACTTTTTAAGGGAATTAAGAGATTAAAAACAGATAAAAATAGCCATCACATATGTCTATTTAAAATATTTTTTTCTAAAGCTCTTTTGGCTCTCAGGTAAAAGGGATGAAGGGTTTGGTGGGAATAGGGGAAAAGGAAGGCTAAAATTGAAACCTATGTTTTTGGAGTAGAAAACTAGCTCTTCCAACTTTTCCTGTCAATTTCACCTTTTCATTATCTCATTTTTCTCACATTGTTCTTACAAATATCATCACCGCTGGTCTGTGTACAACAGTAAATTTGGAATCTAACCAGAGAGCCAATTTAAGTAACGAAGGAGAAGATGTTCAAAGCATGAAGAACAAGTAGGCACCAAACTCTCATAGACTTTCAATAGATTTTTGAAAATCTCCATCCTTGGTTAAATTTTCTGGTAATTCTCAGGTCCAGGACAGCACTCCAATACCCTTCATGTCTCTTTGGTGGAAAATATCTCCCTCTGTGTAGAAATTAAAGGAAAACTCCTGCTTGTACATACCAGTGAGGGTATGTGTGAAGGCTGGCAGGGTTTTTTGCCTCCAACAGACATTTTCAATAGAGTGGGCTTCACCCAGGAAAAGTTGAAATGTGAAAACAAGGCTAGCAAATAACAACACTACAAATAATTATTCTATTTTTTTTAAAGAGAAATCTTTAAAGGGATCTTGTAGTTTTATTTAACCCCTTTTGGAAGCAATTTCACTCATGTCGTCCAGGGAGAATTTATTGCTTTTGTTCTGCAAAACTGTTTCCCTTGGATGTCACTGACTGCAAACAATACCAAGTTAATATAGTGGCATTAAGAGTCATTCTACCTAGTTATTTCACACCACGGTGATGATATGACATGTTGCATCACTGTACCCTAGTAATATATTTTATTGGACTGACTTCTGTTGGTGAGAGAGATAAGCTTACAGGGAGAGCTTCTTGTCTCTCTAATATCCTGGGACCAATATTGCTACAAAACTGCATTCACCCTAGAACAGGGAGTCTCAAACTTTTTTCAATCACAGACCCCTACAAATTTTCAAATGGAGGTATGGACCCATTGGAAGCCTATTGTCTGGGTATAGTTGAATTCTGTTCAGTTAGTTTTCTGTCTAAGTCTTTTGTGGACCTCTTAAACATAGTGTGAAGACCACAGGTTGAGAACCACCGTCCTAGATGACAGATAATGCACTTCTCTGTATAGCTTGTATCTTTTAGTAATGCAGTTTGCAAATTAAATAGCCAATCTCGTGTACATATCAGTAACCAGAGAAACTGTACCACTGTCCCCACATTTCTGCCATCGCTATCCCTTGTTGCTGAGGTAAGAGTTTAAGGTTTTGCATCATAGGTCCAGTTACATGCAGATTGGCTGTGAAGGGATCTGTGATGCACGTTGGAGGAGGAAGTGATTTCCCATAGTGTATCACTAACACCGTCTGTGTGATACCTGCAGATTGTTGGAGACATTTCCCTTCACTTGATACTCATTTATTTTAAGAATCAGAGAGGTAGCTGTGTTAGTCTGGAATAGCAGAAGTGACAAAGAGTCCTGTGGCACCTTAAAGAGTCCGGTGCCACAGGACTGTTTGTCATTTATTTTAAGGTTTGGGATATGTATTGGAAGTGACTTTAAGTACTCGTGATGATTTTTTAAAATCTTTTGAAATAAATATATGTACATATAAACTAACATATCAATCTGTATGTTGTATATATTTACTCTAAATTATTGAAATAAAGGTTTCAGGTTTAGAAGTCATTGCGCACAGGCGTGATACCTAGTGTAGCCACATTTCTGAATAAAACCTCTAATGGTGGAGCACCAGTTTGATTCAGATACCCTACCCTCGCCGTGTTCACAGACCACTGGAATAAGCCCTTGATCTTTTGAAAAAATTCTGTTGCAAAGTTTGGGTTGCTCTGCAAACCCACAAATCTCTGCCACTGACCTTAGAATTTATGCACAAAACAGCATTAAGTGTTCCCAAAACTATAGTGCCCTTTCATTTTTTTCTTTCCTTTCTGAGTGCTACCGATGAGAGTATTTTTTTTTTCTATTTGATGATCCAGACGGCTATAATTCCCCCCAGCAGACCTGAAAACCCTTTTTGGCATTATTTTCAGTGGAAAGTAATCCATTTTTAAAGTGATCTGGGTAACCTCGGAAGACCAAGTAGAATGCTACGTCTAGGTTGATTTAGGAAGGTTGAGTAAAGATTTATATCTCACATATTGTTTTAATTTGTTTTTCCAGTTTACATCTGTCTGAGTCCAGTATTTTAGGGATGATGCTGAATCTTAGCTCTCTGGCCTTCCCTCAGCCTGGTATGAATCTTTTGATTCATATTTGTTAGAAGGCAGAATTGTTTGTATTCTGAAGGGGCATTGCATCTACAAAGTACCAGAAAGATCTTGGGCCACATTGAGATTCTGAGAACTTTGTTACTGACTTTTGAATAGATGCTCACATGAACATAAGGTAAATATATCTCACTCCTCACTAGGGACCAAATCCAAAGTCCATTGAAGTTAATGGACTCAATGGGCTTTGGATAATGCCCTAAGTAGTGATCATTTGGGATCAAGTTCTAAAATATGGGAGGCCGTGTAGGATCAGTGGTTAGAGAAGAGGTCAAACAGTCACGTTTTTGGAGTTCTATTCATTGCCTCGCTTCTGACTAAAGATAAATAGATGCTTAACTGTTTTGCTGAACACAGATTGACTTAAGCATGTGCTCAAAGGTTTGCTGAACTGGGACCTTAATTTCTCTGTACTATAGCTAATCCATTGTGTAAAAAAATGTCTAAGGATACTTTATTAGGTACTTCCCAGGGAAAGTGTAAAGAATAATTCTTAAAATTATTGTTTGGTGACTTAACATAAGTACTAGCATAGTAACTTGTCACTGGAGCTGGTTGGAAAAATTTGGACAGAATCATTTTATGTCAAAATTGAAACACAGTTGATTTTTCCAGCATTTCATTTTGGAGAGGAAAAAATCTGCAAAAATAGGTTTGACAGTACAGAAATGAACCATTTCAACATTTTCAGAATAATTTTTTTTTGTTTTGAAATTACTTTTGTTTTGAATTGTTTTAATTAATTTAATTGGTGTAAAATGAAAAAAACGGATTTTTTTTTTAAAAAGGCTTTGATTGATCCTAAACAAAGTTTTCAGGTAATTTTCTTTCATGGAGAATTTTGAATTTTTGGGTTTCATTTCAGTTGAAACAATGCCAAATATTGAAATCTCCATTAAATAGAATTTCCATGTTCCACACATGTCACTAAGGGGGCCATTAGGTTTCTAATCCCCTGTTTCCACCTGGCATATCTGACAGCTGTTATATATCCTTGGGGCTGTTTGCCTATGAATTACCTCACAGGAAATATTCACTAGGTCTGATTCTTCTTTCTCTGACTTTTTCTTTACTTTAGCTTTGGGCCAGATTATGCTGTATGGAGTTGGGATGAATGGAGTAATAAATCATGAAATCATCCAATGGCTGTACCCTGCCTCTTCCTGTCCCCGCTCCTTCCCTTCCCCTCCCGGCGCCTCCTCCTCAGCGAAACATCTGATCATGGAGGGTGGGAAGCTGTGTGAGGGAGGGAGAGGAGTTGATCAGTGGTGCCACTAGTAGAGCGGGCGGTACTGGGGGGAAGGGGAGGCACTGATCAGCAGGGCTACCAGTGGGTGCTAAACATTCACTATTTTTTTTCCATGGGTGCTCCAGCCCCAGTGCACTCAGGGAGTTGGCACCTATGCATGAAAGTCCAAGAAAGTAATAAAATTAATTTCCATTGGAGTTCCTACAGTGCAACTTTCTCAGGATGATCTTAAATTTGAGACATACTTTCATCTCAAGTGCTTTTGTGGTTAAATATTTTGTGGCAGGGTGGGCCTGACCCAGTCTGCCGCCCCTTTAAGAGGGAGAAAAACCCTCTGCAAACCCCCTTGCAGAGAAGCCTAATCAGCCACCTGGGCTGCAGAGTAATCAGCCTTATGGGTTGTACCTGGCAGCCTACCCAGGGGGATAAAAGCCTGCCAGACAGGAAGCCCAGGGTGGTGGTAGTGTGGTGGTGTGGAGTGAGAGAAGGAGCTAAGCAGTAGAGCTGTGTGTAGAGCTGTGTATAGTAGGTGGTGGGGTCTGCACGAGCTGCACTGTAAATAAAGAGCACTGTTTGGAGCCAAAGGAGAGTCTCCTGCCTGTCTGTGACGTGGGGTGAGAAGGCGATCTGTCACAATTTCTTACGGAACAGTCATGTATGGCCAGTCCTGAGTTAACACTGTCTATGAGTTGAATTGCACATATTCTATGTGTGAGTGAAATATATACATGAGCCTGCTTAATTAGGGGTCATCAAAGGAACACACACAGTAGACTACATGTGAGCTGTCATTTACAGAATCATCACGTGATAATGAATTTTATCCTTAGTTGCTAATATGGCTAAAATTACTGATGTATGTGAAGGAGACAAATAAGGCAAATAAGGTTGGCAGATGTCAGAACAGTAGATTTTCTTCTCTATGCGTCTTAATATTTGTATCGAATCATAGACAAGCACTCATTTTGTTTTAGATTGTGTGCCCTTTGTGGAAGGGACCACGGAGCAGATTGTGATAACACTTACATGACAGTAACACCAAGAAATTTGTTTGACTCTAATTGAGTTACTCAGAATTTATTTCAGAGTAAGTTCAGAAACCTCACCCCCCCCCGATTGAATTTACCTTGCTTTCTAGCCTACATTTCTATACCTGACTCTGGAGATTTCCACAACATTCATCTGATGAAGTGGGTCTTAGCCCACGAAAGCTCATGATCCCTAAAATCTGTTAGTCTATAAGGTGCTACAAGACTCTTCGTCGCTTTTTCAGAATCTGTCTGGCCTCATATTCTCGATATACCAAACATCACTCAACACTTTATAATAATATTTAATAGAGTTTAATTTTAATGGGGCAGAAAACATTAAATATACTTTATATGTTACATACAAATAGAAATTAAAGACCTGATTATTTATGATTGTTTACTTATGAAGGTATTTGTTTCCTTCTCCTCTGTTTGTGGAGTGTATGTCCAGCAGCTGGTTTGTATCCAAAATAGTGTATGTGCCTGTGTACTGTTCAGTAGGGTCCAACTGCTGCCCTCATCAGAAGTGTATGTTGCTCCTACTACTACACAATGGAGGAGGGGAGCAAGCGTGCCAGGTGGAAAGACCAAAGCTGAAGGGTGAGAAATTATGTTGTGCCTCCAAGAGACACAGCACAGAATTTGTAGCTTAGGGCTTGGCTACACTTACAGCTGTAGAGTCTCTCTCTGCCCGTCAACCCCCAGGCGGGGTATGGGCCACCAACCACAGAGCACTCCATCTCTGTTGTTGGTGTTTCGGTAGCAAGTTGGTTCCCTATGGGGTGGAGTTGCTAGCCCCACGCCCATGTGCAGCTGTAGAGTGCTTTGGGTTAAACCAGCCTTCGGAGAGCACACTTGGGAAAGCACCACAGTCTGTCCACACTGGCAGCTGAAAACGCACTGGCATGGCCACATTTGTGGCTCTTGCAGTGGCATTGGGAGCGGTGCATTATGGCAGGGCCGGCGACAGGGGGATACAACGGGTAGAGCTGTACCGGGCCCCAGACTTCAGGAGGGCCCCCTGAAGTCCGGGGCCCAGTACACAGCTCTACTCGTAGTCGTCCCCCCTGGGCACCGCACCGCATTTCCCCGGCTGTGTCCGGCGCCGCAGCCGGCTGCCTCCTGAGCCCTTCAGCCGCTGCTTGTCCCGCGCCGCCCCCCCCCCCCCAGGAGCCGCCCCGAGGCACCCCCGGCTCCATCGCCTCCCCCGCCCCGGCGGCTGCAGAGGACGGCGCGGCGCGCCGCTTCCGAGGCACTCCCGGCTGCAGCGCTTCCCCCGCCCACCTGCAAGAGCCAGGCCAGCCCTGGGCGGGGGGGCCCCAAACGCTCAGAGTAGGGGGCCCCCAAATTTCTGTTGCCGGCCCTGCATTATGGGCAGCTATCCCAGCGTTCAAGTGGCTGCAATGTGCTTTTCAAATGAGGGGGGTGGGGTGGAGTGTGTTGTGTGTATGTGGGGAGAGAGAGAGTGGGTTTTTGGAGTGCTGAGTGTGTGTCTGCATGCTGTCTTGTAAGTTCAGACACACACCTCCTGACTCCCACTCACTCAGTAAATATTTGCTTTGCCTCGTAGGAGATAAGCAGCTGCTGTCTGAAACGGAGCTTTGAAAAGGCATTTCTGCATTCCTGCAGCAATTTCACAACAAAGGGAAGAGTGACCACTTGACTTAAGGGGATTATAGGGCATTTCCAGAGGTCAGTCAGAGCACAGTAATGTAATTCGTCGGCCACACTGACCCTGAACATCTCACCCAATACACAACAGCTGATAATCCTCTCAGGGAGGTAGAGTACCAGGAGTGCTCCAGCCAGGGATGAAGTCAGAGCGGTCTATGTGGATGAGGAGTAAGGTAGAGCGCTCTGGGAGGCTTTATTGCGGTATAATGTGCAAGTGTAGCCGAGGCCACTGAGAGAAAGTGTCTCAGGTAGTTTCATGCCTGCTGGATTCTGGTCTGCTGCAGGACCTGGCATGGTACTCAAAATAAATTAGGCAGTTCTGATTGTTGCTCTAATTTACTTCACACGCTCATGCTCCCCCCAGGTTGCTAATGAGCTGCTCTTCAGCCTACAGCAACGGAGGTCTTGTCTATGGTGGGGTAATGCACACTTCCAGCATGTGATTTCTAAAGCACAGTAACATGCGATAATTGGTCTGTATAGGTGCTGCTGATGCAAACTAAAGGAAGTGCATTAGGGAACAGTTAGTGCACACCAGCTGTGTGTACACAGACCACTTGATGCACAACATATTCATGTGCTTTATAAATCAACTCCATAGTGTGCATTGTTGCACTGTGTAAACAAGCTCTGAGAATCTCTGTAGCCGATGCAGGCTATAAGGATTTTTCTCCTTCTTCTGGCCAGGACCTTGACGGGTTCCCATACACCAGGTCTTGCAAACGGGTCTCACATCTGTCTTCCTAAGTTACTGCATTGGGTGAATCCATCCCCCAGGACTTTAAAACCTTTCTCTGGCCCCTCTACCTGGCATAGGGAGTTCAGAGCAAGGGTGAGACTCTCACTCAAAGTCCTAAAAGCAATATTGCAACTTACCTGTTCCACACTCTGTGCACTAGATACTCAACTGGTGTAAATGGGTGCAGCTCCTTTGACTTCATGGGAACGACAGCCATTTACACCAGAATCCAACCTAATAGGTATTTTGGCATACATTTACCTATCTAACTTCTATGAAAAACAAAATGTTTGTGTTCATACTGCACACAGTCATATCACCTTCACGTTTTCATTTCCTGACCTCTATGGCCCTGAGCCAATGCCTATTGAGGTCAACGAAAAGCTTCTTATAGTGCCTTGCATCAGGCCCTACATTTGTAGCTGTAATGTTACATAAACATAGTTTATTTTGAACTTATTGATGTACTGCTTTGAAGATAATGATCAGGATGTTGGGGGTTAGATTGAAATTAAATAGGTAGTCATGGTAGAGCACATGATGCATTCACGTAGGTCTGTCCCGCCTTTCAGGTAGGCAGCTGACTGCTTACTGAACCAATTATAGTTTACTTTTGCTCCATGCAAAGTAGAGTGCATTGTAATAGTCCGGGAGCTGAGCTGACAAATGTGTAGATCACTGCAGCTAAGCCTGTTGTGTTCCAAACTGTGGCCTCCATAATCTATATAAATAGAACTACCAGTAGTAGGTATAGATATTTTCAAGGAAAACAAGTTTGGTTTTAGATATTAATGTGCTCAGAATTTATTTTTGTAAATTAATAAAATTCTGTGAAATATATACCTCTCTCTATATCATGAGTATTTCATTACTTTGAGATCATAGATCAGATTAGCAGTTCATTGAAAATCTAGGGGAAATTACATTTGAACTGACACGTGGCATGACTTTTAACTGCCACTAGCATAGCGGGATCACACTTCCAACCTTTCATTCAGAATAATGAAATCTTGTATATAACATGCAAACATTCTGTTAGGAATGAATGCAACATGGACAAATAATAGTTAGACCTGCCATGAGTGCAGGGGACTGGACTAGATGACCTCTCGAGGTCCCTTCCAGTCCTATGATTCTATGAAATAATTGCCCAAAATTGTCTATGTGTTGCATGAGAAAAAACACGAAGAATGAAACAAAAGGGCCCACAGAAAATGAATATTACATGAATTAAAAAAATGGTAATAGAAAAAAAATCAACATGAGTGGCAGCTTTCACAGCTACCCCAATATACATATTCCTTGTAGCAAGTGGGCTCTGTAAAAAGGATTCCTAACAATATGTTTCCTAATAAAGATGCAGCGTCATAAGCTTGCCTAGAAGGGGTTGTATCTGTCCATATCATCACAGTACCAGGACAAAGAAATGGAACCAACTTGTCTTTATTGCTTATAACCATTAAGTTTCCTGGCAAGATACATATTTGGAGATTGTCTCGCTGTGAAACTAATTGCCTGAAGAAGAAAAATTGCAAATTTTTGACCAAAAATTTGACACATTGGGCCAGATGAAAATGAATGGAGCAACATGCCAATGTTACTTTCAGGTGAAAAGCAAATTATAATAATCCAATTGTACTGTGCAGAACATAAAATACAAGGTGATATGCTTCCTTAAGATATTTTGGTGCATCTGAACTTGGAAATCGGCTTGGCCAATATAAAACATTTTCTCCATGCTTCTTTCATTTTGTAAAATATTTAGGACATGCAAAAGTCTACTACTAATGATAACAACAATACCTACCATTTATATAACACGTTTCATCTTTAGATCTCAAAGCACTTTACAAAGGAGGTCAGTCTCATTATCACCGTTTTGCATGCACTTTATAGGATTGAAATGGTCATAGCCATAAATAAGGAATTTGATATGTTGTATTTTGAGGAACGATTGCCTATTTAAAAACTAAAATATATCCTCTCTAAGTTTGTTTTGTTCACTCACACGGTTTTCTGACATTAGCAGCGCTTCCACTGTTGCAGAAACAGGATGTGAATCATAAAGGAGAAAGTTACTTATTTGCACCCAGTTACATAGTGTTTGGGCATAAGCACAGTCAGTCTGCCGTGGAGTCACTAATCAATTCCTCTCCTGTCACGAGTCTTATCCTTGATGACCAACAGTTTGTACCGCCAAACTTGACAGCTTCTGGTGTTGAAAGAAGAATGATAGGGGAGCACATGAGTAGATTCTCAGTCATTTTCAGACTGAGACAGTCTAGTGCATTGTCAAATATGGTTGTAGTTAAGTCCAGCTGCTATGCCAATCAGTGGGACAATTTGTTCTAGTTTATACAATTATACTCATCATCTGGGGATTAGATGGGCAATGAAAAGCAAAGGCTTGTTGATTTTTGTCTAGGCTCATGTCAGTAATAAATGTACCATGTACTTCTGTCTTTTTATCCCTCATCCCCCCCGACCTCACATGCTCCATTCCTACAAGTCACTGTTTAAGCCCTGATTGTTATCTCTTTTCCATGGACAATTAGTAGACGTAATTCTATGGAATGAAAGGTTTGAATGGCTGAGAGAGGTGGGTTTTTGTTTTCTGCTGCTTTACTTGTCATAGGAGAAAAGTGCACATGGTAAATTAAAAAGAAAAATAAATCAATCCTGAATGAGTAAACTTCCAGAAAGTTCCAAGTGCAGATACTTCAGCAAACCAGTATTTATGACCAATTAAAGAAATTCCACCTTCCCTTTTCCCCACTGTGGTGAGCCCAGTCTAAAGAAAAATCAATTTACTCTGACCCTGAGTTTGGTTCCAGAGACCCTAAGGCATAATCATGTATTCTGAGGGTTTTGCCTGGTCTACCAGCAGAGATTGCAGGTGTGACAGCTGGGATGACTCATGCAATCTGCAGGAAGCAGGGAGTTGGTTAACCTTCACATTCCTTGCTGTGTGTTTCATGTGTTGATTCTCTGTGGCTGTTAGAAGGCACTATGGTTAATTTTGTCATATTCATTGATATTTGAATCATGTTGATAATATCTGCTTTTGTTAACAAAGCTTTGGAACTTCAGATTTGCTGCATATATTTAACATGAAATACATTAAAAGAGAGTGTGACAGGCTAGTCTAGGTATTTGATAGGACATGACCAAGTTGTTTTTTTCTAATCACAACATTTTTCTCATTGTTTATAATTACCTTTTGGCAACTGAAAACTCACCTTTGTTTGAGGCTGTTTTTCTCTACACCACATACAGGCACCTGTTTGTCTGTCAGGGCTGATTTATTTTATCTTTAAGGAAAACAGTTGTTTTGCAGAAACATAGATAAAGAATTCTGAGCTTGCCAATACATTTTAGGTAAAAAACATCAGTAAAGATCAAATTTTGGCTCTAAGACCTAATAAAACTTAATAATACCTCAGTGGATTTGTCTGTCCAAGGATCCTAAAGCCCTCTACAAGTATGAATGAATGGAGTGCTGTTTTTGTCCAGAAGAGTGAGCTGTAACTGAGAAAACTGTTACATGGATGGACATAACTAGCCTCACAAATAAGGGCCATGATCTTATTTTTACCTTATTTTCCTCAAGTTATTAGCTCAACATGTAGCATCAGGTCTGAGCAGTTGAATCCCGATTTAAACCAATTATGATATTTTGAATATTGTACCATTCATAGCATTCTCCAGCACTGGATGGCTTACTTAAGCTGCAGGTGAAATGTGTCATCACCCCTCCCCCCCAGAAAAAAAAAGTATCATTCTGAGATTCCCCCATTGCAAAGGGCCAGTTCCTGTGGCTTTTGCAGTCAGCATCTTGTCCCATAGAGAGTGAGAGTGAGTTCCAGTTTGGTGGACAAAAAGGGGGCAGGGTTCTGGGGGGAGGGGGTAGAATTAACCCATAACAGAACTCCAGCTGCCAGTTGTGGCCTTTTTAATTTTAGTTCTCAGTTAGAAAAATCTAGTTTCTAGGAAGTCCCATTCTACTGGAGCTGTAATAGCCCCAAAGGAAAGTGGAAACCTTGAGGAAAGGAGTCCTCCAGCTTCCCCTGCGTGTGCACACACACACCCCAGCTGCTCCAAACGGGTTCGTTCTCTCTCTCTCTCTCTCTCTCTCTCTCTCTCTCTCACACACACACACACACACACACACACACACACACACACACACACACACACACACACACACACACACACACCAGCTGCTCCAAAGGGGTTCTCTCCCTCCCATGTATATTTGCTAACAGTTTCAGAGAAGCACTGTAGTAAATGGTGTGCATATACTGAGGTGACAGCCGGGGAAGTATCAAGCCACAGCAGACCAGCATGGTCTGGTGCCACCAAGAAGCAGAGAGACCCCCAGAGGCTTCATAAGGAGAGAAAAATAAATAAATGCTGAGTTTTTTTTTTTTCTTGTCTGCTTCAGAAAAATCATCCCACAGCGCCATCTAGCCGATTCAATTGAGTAGAGATAGAAGAAAATAAGTTGGGACTGAGGATGGAGCAGAACAAAATGAGACATGACAATATAACACCGTGAAAGAGAGTATCATGCCACACAGTAGCTCCTCTCTTTAGCACCCAGTGCAGGCCAAACGGGCCCTTCATTCAAATGGAGAGATGGTTATGCCCCACTCTCCACAGTACAGTTACTCTCCTTTCATGCCAGATAGTTTAACAGGGTTTGTTAAACTCATTGGCAATTCAGTGTGTTGTCACGTAGGTCAGCCAAGCTTTGTGATCCCAAAGGGGATTATAGTCCGGTTTAGAAGATGTGGTGGAGAGTTTTGGTAGAACACAGATTTTGAAAGTTGAGTATAACCCAGTTCACACCTTGCCTGTCTGCCTTCTCCCCTCGCAAGTGGGACCAAGCTGTGTTAGAACATAGTTGAGCTGCACTTGCTGGCTCGTTCGGAGTTAAAAACCCATTGTGAAACCCAGTTGCTTCCTAGCATGGATAGGGCGTTAAACTCAGTTGCTTTTGAAGTTTAGATGAGGTGTTTATTTGTAAAACTTCAGTAAATTCCAATCCAACTAGTTTTTTCCTTATTTCCTTTACTCTTGTTTAGTCTCATTCATTTCTGTATTTCAAATCCCACCCTAATAAATAAATCAGTGACCAGCATAGACAGACCTAGAGACATGGGGACTCATGGGAGGTTGCCCAAAATCAACAAATGAGTGGGCAGGTTTCAGGCACAGTTAAAGAAACTCTCCAAGACTGAGACCTCTAAGAAGACTTGCTGAACCACAGCTGCTCTTCATTCCCCCTCACTACAGGTGCAGAGAACCAACCACGCTGGCTGTCAAATGTAAAGGGTAGCATTCTGAATTGGTGATTATTCACCTTACAGAGGAAACCCCTCACTTAGCATTAGGGGTGTATTGCTCAGAAATAGCACCGAGGCATCGCTGGCAGCGGGCCTGGTCCAACTTAGATGTGTCTTGTAAACGGGCAAGTGTGCTAAGAAGACAGAGGTGGGAAGAGGATTTGTCCTCAGTTCTGGGATCTTCTGATATTTTATGAGTTAAAACAGGGACAGGGTGTCATGGCCTTGGGAAAGTCATTTAAACTAAAAATTTCAAGCCTAAAATTAGACAACTAAATCCATATTTTGGCACCCCAAAGTAGCCTGATTTTTAGAGCTGAGCTGCTTCAATTTCCACTGAGTCAATAGGTGTTATGCATATTCATCAGCTCTGAAAACTTTCTGTCTTTAGCTAAGGCCCATTGGTTTTGGTTTTTCTCCCCCCCCCCCCCCCCAAAAAAAAAAAAAAGGAAAACAATCCCAAACTCCTGGGTTTTGAAAAATTAACTACTCTGGTTTTACCAGTTTTAACCTGAATTTTGCAAGTGCTGGAACTCCCCAGACTTAGCTCCTGTCCTCAGAGTCCCCTCCGTATGGCACAGTGCATCTGCTCAGAGGATGGTAGCTGGTGCTTGATGGCTACAGCAGCTCTGTGGGAGATCAAGGCTGACAGAGAGCTAAGTCCCAGCAGCCAAGGGAGGCTCCCTTCCCACCTCTCTCCCTGGAACTCAGTTCCCTGCCCAACTCACTCCCTCACTGCCGAGTGATGGTCCCCATCCATTTTTCCTGACGGACAGAGACACCTCCTGAGTCCGACCCTTCAGTGTGGCCCTGTCTGCTTTCCCAGCCCATTGTGGTAGTGAGATGGTCAGGGAGCTGCATCCTGGCAGCAGAGACCACACAACCGCTGCAGCAACAGACCCAGGGGAATGAGGGCTTCCCTTCACCTGCTGCCCACTCCCTCACATGAGTACTGGGCATCCCCCATGTTTCCCACACACACACACACACTTTCCACCTGTGACAATGTCCTGCAATATTGTGGACAAACCCTACTGACTTGGGTTTAATGCCTGTGGGGTCCATTGTATTACAAATCCAATTGTTTATGTGCTATTGTGAGGTGATATGTAACTTCGGGTATCCTCCATTTATCAGCCCTTTGAAAGCCACCCCTGGAGAAGTACGCATATTCTAGTTCAAACTGGATTCTCCAGGCACCACAGACTCAGAATGGCTTTTTGGTTAGGATTCTGTTCTGATCCAGGAAATGGACAGGACCTCCGTTCCATGGAGGAGACCAGTCCTAAGGGAAGGGATTGGAAAAAATTATGCTGACTAAAGCCCCTGTGGGGGGATCTCTGGTAAGCTTATTAGCATGTAAGTAGGTTCTTTTTTTGTTTCAAATGTTTTCTCTTAAATGCTTTTACCTTAGGAATAAAATAAGCTTGCTTAGAAAGAAATGTGTGGTAACTTATAACTGTAGCAATTACAACGTGTCCTGTCGCTGAAGGGGGGAAGCAAGCAGGCCTGTTTAGGAAGACTCTTCTGCTGGGAATAACATAATGAAGGCAGGGAACTGTTCACCTTGGAAATATCCTGGGCAGGGGGGAGAAAGAGAGTCTCCACCCAAGAAAAGCGATGGCTGGGGAAGCCTGAGAGTGTGTGCCCTTGCTAAACCATTTGTGGAAAATTCAGGTGCAGTTGCCCTGAACTGTGACACACTTGTTTTATATGAACACTGATCAGGCCCCAATACAAACGGAAAACAACGGGCTTTATCTGTATCACATGTCACTGTGATATCTGAGCAGCTGATTTACATTTTTTTTTTCACCAACACGAATTAAAGTTTTCTTTTGGTCAAATTTAAATACTTAATTTAGGCATCCAAATTGGAAAATGGCAGTCTGAATCCCTTACTCAGTCTGCCAGCCAATTTCCCCATACTACTACTTGCCTATTGTACAGAAGTGTGTTGAGACTTAATTAAGTACTGTTTGTAAAGGGCTTTGAGTGCCTTTCATGAAATGTGCTGTAAAAGTAGGAAGAATAATGCCATGTGATAGGTAGGAGCTCTGGATGCATTTAAATAGTGATAAACCCACATCTTCAAAGACAATATTCTTCTTCGAGTGATTGCTCATGTGAATTCCACGTGCACCAGTGCCGGAAGTTTTTCCCCTAGAAGTACCCATAGGGGGACCGCCCCCCGGGAGGCCTGGAGTGGCGCCACCTTGGCATGCTATAAGGGGTGCTGCGTGCTCCCCTACCCTCAGTTCCTTCTTGCCGCCAATGAAGGTGCATCAGAACTTTGCAGCTCCAGCATTGCTGCAGCTCATCCGTAGCGTTCTTCTATTACCTGTGGTCATTTAGTTCTACAAGTTAGTTCAATTAGTTTCAGTGCCCTGTCTGGAGCATGTCCCAAGCCCCAGGTTTTAAGTCGTGTGACACTTGCAGGCATTCTATGCCCAGGAGTGACCCACACGTGGACTGTTTATGCTGTTTGGGTGAGACCCATATCAGCGATTGATGCAAGATCTCCAAGTCATTGAAGCCCTGGACGAAAAGAGAAAGGGACATTCGACTCCGGGCCATCCTGATGGGTTCATGGTCTTCACTTCACACGTTCACCTCCAGTATGCGATTTTCTCCCAAACCAGGGATGACACCGGGTTCAGCAGAGCAGTCCTCTGTCCCGGGAACTTGTGAACTCCTACCCACCTCCAACAGATATAGCTTGGAATCACCTATTGTGTAATACACGTGAGCAATCACTCGAAGAAGAAAAGACAGTTACCTTTTGCAACTGGTGTTCTTCGAGATGTGTTGCTCATGTCTATTCCACATCCTGCCTTCCTTCCCCTCTGTCGGAGTGGTCTGACAAGAAGGAACTGAAGGTAGGAGAGTGCGCAGCGCCCCTTATATCGCGCCAAGGTGTCGCCACTCCACTGTTCAAAAGGGGGCGCTTCCCCTACGGGTACTGCTAGGGGAAAATCTTCCGGCACAGGTGCACGTGGTGAGCACGCACACCTATTGTGGAATTGACATGAGCAACACATCTCGAAGAACACCAGTTTCGAAAGGTATATTTGTATACTGAGCTGAAAGGATCAGAACTCAGTTAAATATGTTTTGGCTGAATGTACAAAAACCTTTCCCATCAGACGTTATAAAGCTAACCCAATACTCTTTGGTTTGGCTTTCTGGAATATGGAGTCTCTTTTTTATGCATCCATTTATTTTATTACTTTCATGAACTGCTGCTCCTCATTAGAGTATCTGTATATTTACTGGATTGTGCCTACAGTTCCTCTAGACTTGAGGGAAAAAAAGCATAGGTGGAAATCTGTTGTGGTTACATCAGGAACAGGAAAGGTTTTTATTTTATTTTTTTTTCCTTTGGTCACATACCACTCCAAAGAACTGAAGAAAAACAACTCGAGATTGATCTATGATGTAAGCCAAATCACTACTGATTATGACCTCATGCTTCAGTGAATTCAGCTCTTTTGAATGACCATGGCAATTACTTGGCAAAAAATTATACAAGTCCCAGATGCAAAATAAATCTCAAATAATACATCTCAAATATGTTTCATTCTGACAAGAATGAAACTAAAATGTACATTAAATAATACCACAATAAAGGCACATCCAAAACTGCAGCAAGCTGGTCAAATGTGTTTAATGCTTGGATTTGAAGTAGACATGGCTATTGAGAAGGAAAGGAGCAAATGAAGAGACATCTGGGCTCCAAAGCATTTCTCTGCTAATAGCCCCTGATATAGAGAGTTCTTTGTGACTTGCATTGTGAACTTTCATGACCTTTTGAAATCAATCTAATATGTACAGTAGGTCCATAGATATTCTCAGAAACATACAAGACATTTTCATGCTAAGTGTAGGAGACTGCTATATTTTAATAGCATGTTTCTTTATTACCATTGCTGCTTTAGCATGTGACATTTGACAATAGAGTGCTTCTAAGCCATTAATATATATTTGTGTATTTAAAGTATGTTCAAATCACTTTACAAAATTTAACTAATTAACCTCTCAGCCATGTGGTAAGATACATAGGTGGACAAGTATTGCCTCCATTGTTCAGGTCGGAATTTGAAAGAGGTGCAGTGACCTTCTCTAGGGCACATATGAGTCAGTGGCAGAACCAGGATTAATTTGCTTTCCCATATTCAAACCCTAGATCAGCAGTTCCCAAACTGTCACCCTGATATCAATTCCAGGGAAGATAATGGAACAGCTAATACGGGACTCAATTAGTAAAGAATTAGAGGAGGGTGATATAATTAATGCAAATCAGTATGGGTTTATAGAAAATAGATCCTGCCAAACTAACTTCATTTTTGATAATATTATCAATGTCATTGATAAAGGCAATAGTGCTTATGTAATATACTGAGAGACCCTGTAAGGCATTTGACTTGATACCACATTTTTTATTAAAAAAACAAGAACACTATAAAATTAGCATGACATATATTAAGTGGATTAAAAACTGGCTAACTGATAAGTCTCAAAATTTAATTGTAAATGGGGAATTGTCATCAAGCAGGTGTATGTGACACATTTGTCTTTATTGAATTGCATCTTGTTGAATTCAGACCAATTCTCCAATTTGTCAAGGTCATTTTGAATCCTAACTCTATTCTCCGAAGTGCTGGCAACCCCTCACAGCTTGGTGTCATCTGCAAATTTTATAAACATTCTCTCCCCTCCATTATCCAAGTCATTACTGAAAATATTGAATATTTCAGGACCCCACTAGATATTCCCTCCCAGTTTGAAAGCAAACCATTGATAACTACTTTTTGAGTACAGTCTTACAACTAGTTGTGCACCCACCTTATAGTAATTTCATCTAGACCACATTTCCCTCATGTGCTTATGAGAATGTCATGTGGGACTGTGTCAAAAGTTTTACTAAAATCAAGATATATCACATCTGTTGCTTCCCCTCATCTACTAGGTCGGTAATCCTGTTAAAGAAGGAAATTAGGAGGTTTTGGCATGATTGATTCTTGACAAATCCATGCTGGCTATTCCTGTTATCCTCTCAGTGCTTACAAATTGATTGTTTTATAATTAGTTCTAGTATCTTTCTGGTCTATAATTCCAAGGATCCTCTTTGTTCCCCCTTTTAAAGATAGGTACTACATTTGCCTTTCTACAATCTTCCAGGATCCCACATATTCTTCTGGACTTTTCAAAGATAATTGGTAATAGTTCTGAGATAGCTTCAACAAGTTCCTTAAGTACCCTAGGATGAATTACATGAGGTTTCCCAGCTCGAATACCTCTAACTTATCTAAATATTCTTTAACATATTATTTCCTGATTTTGGCTTGTTTTCCTTCCCCTGGTTGTTAATTATATATATATGTCTAGTCACCATTTACTTTTTCAGTAAAGACTAAAGCTAAATAGACATTAAACTCCTCGGCTTTATTGATGTTATCCTTATTAGCTCTCCTTCCCCATTGAGTAGAGGGCATACAGTTTACTTTGTCTTTCTCTTGCTCCTAATATATTTAAAGAACTCCTTATTTATTGCATTTTATGTCTCTTGCTAGGTACAACTTATTTTGTGCCTTAGCCTTTCTGATTTTGTCCCTGCATACTTGTGCTATTCTTTTGTACTCTTTTCTACTTTTTGTAGGATTTCTTTTTGATTTTCAGGTGATTAAAGAGTTCCTGATATAGCCATGTTGTCCTTTTACTATTTTTCCTATCTTTCTTTGGCATCAGGATAGTTTTCAGTTGTGCCTCTAATACCCTTGAGAAAATGCCATCTCTTCTGCACTTCTTTTACCCTTAGATTTTCTTCCCATGGACCTAACCTACCAATGCTCCGAGTTTATTGAAATCTGCAATTCTAGAGTTCATTGTCTTTATGCTGCTCCTTTCGCTCCTCCTTTCCTTAGAATCATGAAATCTGTCTGAAAGATGCTCTTTCCCCTCTTTGTCAGGTGGACCCCATCTCTTTCCAGAATTTTTCTTTCCCAGAACAATATCCCTGGTTAAGAAAGCTGAAGCTATCCCATCAACACCATCTGTGTAGCCGTGCATTCATGGTTAAGGGGCAATTTATTACAGTCTACAAGTAATTTCATGGGGAACAAATATTTAATAGTAGGCTCTTCAGTCTCGCAGGGAAAGGAATAATATGATCTAATGGCTGAAAATGGAAGACCGACTAATTCAGTCCAGAAATAAGGCATACATTTTTGACAGTGTGGGTAATTAAACCTTGGAATTAACGATTGCCAAGGGTTGTAGTGGATTCCCCATCTCTGACCATTTTAAAATCAGGATTGGATGTTTTTTTTCTAAAAGGTGTGCTCTGGGAATTATTTTGGGGGAATTCTCTTGCCTGTGTTCTATATGCAGTCAGACTTGATCATCATGGTGGGTCCCTTCTGGCCTTGGAATCTTTGAAATTGATGGAAGGACTCCATTAGGGCTTTGGATTGGACTGAAAATGACTGAATCAAGCTCTGTCTGTTTAGCATTCTGCACACTCTCATGTGAGAATCGCTTTTAACATCCTGAAGATAACATGTTGAATGTGAAGTTGCCATTACTCTCATAATTCTCATGTCACAGGTAACTCTTGTCTTTACAGAATCCTGCACAACTCTGAAACCACTTCAGACCATTTAGTTAGCAAACTGCCATGTCAGAGCTGCTTGCCAAAATCTCATGCTACTACTGTTGTAAAGAGATCTCTTGGGATTTTTTTACACAAAGGCCTTATCTCCAGTTGGTTGGGATTATCTGAAATGTACATTTCAGGCATTTATATGATACCTGTGCCATAGTATTTAAGTGTACTTGCATATGGTTTGTTATACCAATGTTAGGAAAACATACTAAACTTGTGAAAATGCAAAGCATTAAGGATTTCCCTCCCTCCCCAAGTGTGTGTGTGTGTGTTGCAGTTGCAAGACTTCTTGAAAATAAAGTTTTAAGTTTCTCCAATTTCTCTCCCTCTGCTGATGTAGTTGTGATTATATAATCACATCCAAAGTCTCTTCCTTCTCTGTGTAGCTCTAGTGCCTGGTGTAAGAAGAAAAAAATGTGTGACTTGTAATTAGGTGATGAAAAATGGTTTGAGATGAGACAAGGCTCAGAGAGTAATAATGTCGCATCTGGGAACTAGTACTGCAATCCTGATAAGGAAAAGGCAGATGTTGAGGTTGATGGTGTCACCTCACAGCAAGTCTTTTCCACAGTGGCAAGTGTTTGGTGTGAATTAGCTTCTAGCTCATGCTTTGGAAACCTTGTAGAAACATTTTCCAGTTTTATTATCTGAACAGGAACTCAGGGGTGCTGCTGAACCTATTACCCCTTTGTGTGATTCTAATCAAAATATCCAGCTTTCCTGTTTGTTTGCTTGTTGGTTTGCCATAGCAACTGAGAGCTGTTATTGTGGGCCTTGGTGGGGGGAGGTGGGATGGAATAATGAATTCCATTTTCTTTTTGAACACAGCCCTTGAAATCTTTCCCAACCCTTTTATCTGTAACTGAGATACAGCTTTTGCCTATGGAAACCAAATAATGTGAATGACAAAAGTCTTGTGCAATCCCTGTATGTAGATGCCGCATGCACAAGGGAACTTTGCAAAACCCAAACTTAAAATATGTCTCTGTCTGTCATATTTCAGTGGGACATGAGCTCTAGCAGATGCTTAGTGAAGGACAATATAATCTTTTAGGGATTCAAATGGATGAATTAGAATCTTGTGAAACTTGCTATCACTACATAATTCTTCCATTTTTAACAGTCCCTTAGTTGAGATATACATAACTTGTTTAGGCCACATTTTGGCTGAAGACTAACCTCTGATAACTTGAAATATGTTGCCACTTACCTCAAAAACTCAGCAATTGGGAAGTTAGAAATAGATGTTTAAATTAGATTTTTGTTTTCATATGGTGGTGTTCCATTGATCTGAATACAAGATCTGAAGTGTATTGATGATACAATGTACACATCAGGATAAAAGCACATGAAATTGTGTGTATAAGTCATTCCGAAACCGGGTATTTCCAAAACTCCCTTCTTCCACATGCTGCCTTCTGCAGTGGGGAAGAGACATCCATTAATACTGCTGCTTTTAGGGGGAAAAGAGAAGTCAAAGCAGTGCATAAGAATATGGTGGAGTCAAAACTGTACAGTTGGAGATTCAGGGCGGGGCTTCAGGTCTGACCCACCACTAACACCCTGGTCCATAGCTCCCCATTTGTATCCCCACTTCAGAATATGCCTTAAGTGACTTCATGTCACTCCCTTCTCTGCTCAGCATCTTCTGCTCAGCTCCTCACCTTATGGGGCCTCACCAGCTCCCCTTCTTCTGTAAGGAGGAGGGCTAGCGAGGGAGAACCAGTCTGTACTCGGAAAGACAGAAGGATGCAAGATGAGAGGGGGCAGTGAAGACACTAAGATGTAGCTAATGATTTTGTGGCCAGGGTAATCATTGCCAAGAAAGCAGTGGAGGAGGAGAGCTGGGCTGGGAAACATGGGGTTGTTGGGAAATTATTTTAAGACTGCCCCCAAATTTTAATGCAAAATTAAGGTTGCTTGGTACCCTTCTGGGAAAAATTGAATTCAGCACACTTAAACCTCTGAAAACCAGGAAATGAAAAGTTAAAGTAACACAAACTTAAACTTTAGAAAAAATGCAGAATTATGGTACATGGCATCCTCCAAATTCAACCTTAAGTCTTCCTCATGGAGCTAGCAATAGCCACTGTAAGGGTGGTGCCACAGTTAATAGACATGAAGAATATTTAAAAGAAAAAGCTCTTATTTGTGCTGTACTGTGCTCCACAGATGTGAATTCCAGCATTTATTCCCATGTGTCCCAGCTGCTTTCACTGTGGTAGGGAATCTCTCTATTGAATGCCTGAGGGATTACTTGGAGCACATTGACAGAGTTGTCACTGTAATGTGAGGACAGGTGCATGTGCACATTGAGGTATGCTTCATGTTAGTGCTGTGTCTTGTAGGCTGTGTCAGTAGCAGTGCACAGAGTTCTTTTCGCTGTGGGGATTGCCTGCAGACTGGTGACATACTTGACTGTTGTCTTTGAGGCCTGGTGAGGGGTAACTGAAAGCAATATCTCAGAGGGAATCCTTAGTGTGAAAGGTTTAGCAAATCTGAGGTGGTTTCTCCTACTTTGAGTGTAGGTAGTAGCTGTTTGCTTCACCTGACCTTAAACCATGTTTTGCCTTCGCAAAGAGAAGGGGCTTCACTACAGTACTTGTATTAGGTGAATTGAAAAATACTATTTCTTTTGTTTTTTTAGGTCTTTTTGTTTTTTTAGTGCAAATACTTGTAATCAAAAATAAATATAAAGTGAGCACTGTACATTTGTATTCTGTGTTGTAATTAAAATCAATATATTTGAAGACATCCAAAAATATTTAAATAGATGGTATTCTATTATTGTTTAATAGTGCGATTAATCACGTCATTAATTGTGATTCATTTTTCTAATGACAGGATTAATCGTGATTATTATTTTTTAATCACTTGACAGCCCTAAATTTTTCATGCCACAGGGCTCAGAACCTTGACTACATTGCCTGTCTTGTACTCTCGCTTGCTCACTCTCTCCTTAGAACGTGCATGTCATTGCTATCACAGAACCAAATAGGTAAGAAAACCAACAGTGTCAACTATCTACATTTCAAAATAAATTTCAGCTTGTAACTTTAAGGGATGATGAGTCTGAATTTCATTCAGCCTTTCAGTTTGTTCCCAGACCCTTTTAAATTCTGCACTAATATATCTTTCTCTCACATTCAAATATTCATGGTTGTGTCACTTCTGGAGCTCTGAAATGTCCATTTTTGAGGGACATGATTCATTTTAGTCCCAGACCTACTTATGTTCCACACAAATTGTGGGGTCCCCTCACTTTTATTGTTAAAAACTATTTATGAAAGAAATAAAGAATTGTGAAACTGAGAATGGTAGTGCTTATATGAAAGAATCAACTTCTACCGCATTTTAAATTTTCTTCATGTATATTTTTGGTCTTTGTCACACTTATTTATTACTTGTGTTATCATAGTGCCTCAGAGCCTTGGTCATAGACCAGAACCCCTCTGTGTTAGATGCTTTACACACACAGAACAAAAAGACAGTCCCTGCTCCAAAGAGCTTACAGTCTAAGTTTAAGACGAGACGACAGAGCGAAACAGATAGACTGACAGGAAAACAAGGAGACATTGTGAATATAATGTCAGCATGGTAAGCTGTGGTTTCAGTACTTCAGCAGCATGTTGTGTCCTATATTTGAAACTTGACAGGTTGAGAGGGATGAACAGCTCCTATCACATAAAGGCGACGGACCACTTCTACCATATTTTGTCCAATAAAGATCAAGAAAGTCCAAGGCCCCAGTCCTCCAAACACTTATGCACCTGCTTATCTTTAAACTTGTGAGTAATCCAATTGATGTCAAGTTTGAATTAAATATGTAAATAAACATTTGCAGGATTAGGGCGTAAGTGAGATGGTGATATTTAGTAAATTGAACTGGAGCCTGGGAACTAGGACTCTTGAATTGTATTCCTAGTTCTACCATTGACTTGTTTGTGAACTTGAGCAAATCACTAAAATTCTGTGTCCTCAATGTAGCCATTTATAAATGGCACCTAATAATATGTATATGTCTTTCATGGGCAATCTGAGACTTAATTAATATATTATTACAAATAAATTTTAAAACCTTGAATGAATATTTGCCCTCAGAGCAAAATATTATTACAGTCTGTCATTCTAGATGAAACTTGAAAAGCTATGTTTAACTTATGAGAAAGTTTTTGCTGACCTATCATAAAAGGATAATGCTCCTTAGAATCCACTATTCTGTGTAGTATCTTTAGGTGGATCAATGACCGTTATAGCATAATGTACGATCATGGCCTAAAGACTTCGTGAACTTTAATATTATGACTGGGAAAGCTGTGACAAATGGCTGGTTGCTGGAAAATTTTCCAGTAACCACTTTCACTGTGCACCTAGGATCTTCACAAGCCAGCTTCTTTCATTGAGTTCATTTGGCAAGTAATCCAAAGGTAAAAGGAATGGGTCTGTTTTTGTAATCAGACCATTGTTGTTGAGTTCTTTTTTGTCCCTGATAACGTTCAGGGAGTTGAGACTAGAGGAAATATTCCAGTCCATACATACAGTGAAATATTATTAGCGTCATTGTTGCAGTAAGATGTGGAAAATATATCCTTTCCCCAGTTTTCCTTTATTAGGTATTCTTTCAAGAACGGTTTGTGATGTTTTTGTTCCATTTTTTTTATACCTATAACATTTGTTCTTTCAACAGTTTAAACTGTTGGAATTATAAAACCACTAGTACTTTGCTTTTTAGGGTGCACAGAAAGGTTAACCTCTTAATAATTATTTGCTTAAGCAAGACCTGCTGCAAAAGTGAATATATTATGGTTTGGAACCTTAGATAGTACACTACTTTTAGCCACTTCCACTATTTCAAATGTACTTCTATATTTTTTTAAAATGTAGAAATATACGGTCTGTGAGACAGTACAGCATTAAGAAATGACTTTCAACCATATCTTTAAATTTCACTAGCATTTTCAGGTAAGGTTATTTAAACATAGCCCTTTTTTGGGGTACTTAATATGAGTATGTTTTAATGGAAGTGTTGAAAGAACAAATGTCATATGCATAAAACCACAGAATAGTTTTCCACTATACTTATGAACTCAAATATTTCCTTCCTCCCCAAAGCCCTTAAACACAGCCTTGACATTATTTAAATGGGACATTTTTAAGATAGCTCAATTTTTTAGGCTGAACTATCTTCACAATTGTCCTATGTTTGACTTATTTTTTGAGGGAGGTGCAATGGAAAGTGCTCAAGTATTCTTCTCATTGTTTCCCTTTTTCTTCTATCATGAGCATAATCCTTAAAAGCATTATACCACACAGGCTCTTCAGAGGAGGGTTGGACAGGGTCTGTCTGTACCCTGTCAAATCCAGTCCATGCTCTGGCCAGAGAGAGAACCCAAGACCAATATAAGGTTCTTCCTTTGTTCAGGATTTGAATGCAGATGTTCTGGCCCCATGAGTGAGGAGACTGAGCTTCATCCATATTGCACACCCACTCTGTAATGGAGTTCTTACTTGCTGTGGCTTGTAGATCATTGTATAGAAATCAGTTTTACATGCTATGGTAGGGGATACATTGCTAAGAGGAGGAATTTGCTTTGGAAAAGTGACACAGTGCAAATGAAAGTAATTGAAAACAATGGATTCCAATCAATTAAGTCCCTGAGTTGGAATGGTATTTTTTTAGAAAGCGAATGTAACTGTAGTTTTCATCTACATTTTTTTTTTAAATGTGCACTATTCCTGAAAATGTATTCTTGTCAAATTTCTGCATGGGGGTGGGGAGAGCAGGGGGTTGGGAGACAGCAATCTTTTAATCTACTTCTGATCTTAGGCACGTCCCATAACTCCTGTGCTCCATCTGTAAAATGAGGATCCGACAAAGTGGGTATTAGCCCACGAAAGCTTATGCTTCAATACTTTAGTTAGTCTTTAAGGTGCCACAGGACTCTTTGTTACCTCTGCTATTCCAGACTAACACGGCTACCTCTCTGATTCTCAGAGAGCTAGCCGTGTTATTCTGGAATAGGGACTATGAGTGGCTAGCTAACTACAATAGCAGCTTCTCATCTCTCGCTGTTCACACCTCCAGTTCAACTGCCAGAGGAATACCTCACCCTCCCTGATTAGAAATAACAAACTGGTTCAGCCTGATTGGACTAACCTTGTTATCTCTAACCTGGTTCTTGCCTACTTATTTATACCTGCCCCGGATACCCACTTCGTCGGATGGATGTAGTGGAAGTATTAGCCCACGAAAGCTTATGCTTCAATACTTTAGTTAGTCTTTAAGGTGCCACAGGACTCTTTGTCACTTCTTAGATTAACTTTGACCATCAAAAATGAAAGACTGTAGAAGTGTGAATTTGATTCTGAAGATCTCTGTTAACTAACAGATACCTTCGGGATGTCCTCTGTAAATATTGTAGATCATTAGTTCTGAAACTGGTTAGTGGTATGCTTAGGCGTGGTCCTTGATGAAGGTCAGAGAAGCGCTAGCTGGACAGATGGGTGCTGACACTTCCTGTGTGTTTCCAGCCCCGAAATCATATTAGGAAAGTATGTAATGTAGTTTTAATAATATTTTCACATGTAAGCAATTGTTGTACTTGCTCCAAGGATTATGGTAGGCAAGGAAGGTCTGCTCTAGACCATCTTTTCATTATGGTGGACATCATGGAAATGGTGGGAAACCCTTCCTATACATCTATATTTGAGGTACATTTTTTAAAAAGAAAAGAGATGTCTGTTTCTTTTTCAAATGGTATTTTGTAGCATATTACAATCTAACATGAGTTTCAGCAGAAGTTACATTTCACCTTAATACAGAATCCATCAAGCTGAATGTTTTACATCCTACTCAAAATGATGTAATTGCAACTTGCCCCCTTGTTACTGAAGACATATCCACACATCCTGCTGGCATTCATTTGGTTGGGAACCTAGAAAATACCAGCATTCTTAAAGGTTAATAGGAAGTTGAATAGATTTTTAACAACATTAAGTTGCAGTTTGGAGAGAGGAGAGAAACAAAAAACCCTTTTGTAATTCTTTACAGTCTTCCAGAAACTGGGAATGGGTGATGGAGGATGGATCACTTGATGATTACCTGTTCTGTTCATTCTCTCTGACGCACCTGGCATTGGCCACTGTTGGAAGACAGGATACTAGGCTAGCTGGACCTTGCTCTGACCTAGAATGGCCGTTCTTATGTTCTAATGTTCCTTCATATCTATACTACCACCAGAGATCAGAATAAATCTTGTATCTTGCATAGTGAAGGACTGCTCCTAAATAGATCTTTCCCCCAAAAAACAGAGTAGCACAACGAGCTATTAATATTTCTCCTGAAAAACAATCATTATGATTCCAGTGTGAAAAGACATCTTATACAAAGGAAGTACAGTAAAACCTCCATTTAACGGACTAATTCGGGCGAGGGGGTGTCCGTTAAATCAAAAAGTCCGTTATTTAATAATAAAAAAAAATGAGCTGTCGGAGCAGCAGCCTGCCCGCCACAGGGTCGGGGCGACAGCTCCACAGCCCACCTGTTGTCTGGACCCGTCCGGGAGCCGGCAGCCAGCCCGCCCGATGCTGTGACCCGGACGGCAGCTGGGAGCCGGCAGCCAGCCCGCCAGAAATGGATCAGGAATGCATCAGACTTGCTCAGAAATTTTGTCCGTTGCATCCGAAGTCCGTTAAATCGAGGTCCGTTAAATCGAGGGTTTACTGTATGTCAGTTCCCTTCCTGAACAATTATACCGTAGCCTTTAGTTTAGCATATGGTGCCTAGATAGTGTGATATTGGTTGCATTAGAAGTATATCTCAATTTGATTTGAGTCAATAAAATTGGGCCAAATTCTTCCCTCAGATTCTCATGCACAGCTCTCATTGAAATTGCACATATTTATCCAAGGGCAGAATTGGCTCATCATTTGTTTTGGTTTGTTGTATAAATTGCCTGCTTGTGTGTATGGATTGCTCTGGTTTGTTTTATTGTTTGTCTGTCTCTTGACCATGATTGATGATGGAAATAATTATTTCCAGGCATGCTCCATTTTATTGTATTTATTTATTTTTTGTTGACCACTCACTAATCACTACTTGCTCTTCTTTACTTTCTGGTGGTAAGCCAGATATATTTTGTTTTAATTTCCCTCTTTCTCTGGATGGCTAAAATCTCACAGAAGATATATAAAAGCTGCACACCACATATGTAAGTGTGCAGGCCTTGCAGTCTTTATGCAGAGCATTGCAATGCTTGAAAACATTCATTCTTTCAGAGCAGTATATGGATGTTTTTCCCTGTCATCCATTAAGTCAGTGTGCATAGAAAGCAAAGATTAAAGGGACATGCATAGTTCAAAAGTTTTTTCTTAATAGTTTTGGAGAGTCTCCCATCTGAGAATATCAAAGTGCTTTCCCAGCACTAAGGAATAAAGCCTCATAAGTTCCCTTGCCCTTTCTCCACTCTGGGAGTTGGGTGGTGGTGTCCCCATTTCACAGGTAGGAAAACTGAGACACTGTGAGAGAAAGTAACTTGGCCAAGCAGTCACATAGCATGTCAGTACCAGCTTATAGAACCCAGATCTCCCGACCACAGTCCTGTGTTTTAAGCCCTGATCAGCAAAGTAGTTAAGCATGTGCATAACTTTAAGTACATGAGAAATCCCATTCCTCGCACTCACTGAAGGTGGTGCTTATGCTTAAGTACTTTATTGAATCAGAATCTTAACCATTAAGCTATCTACTTTAAAATTATTAAAGCAAAGAGGAGATACTGAAAAAGACAACTAGCTGCAGCCACAATGTGTCTCAGATCTTAACACAAATCAACACAGGTGATACACACAGTCTAATATGTCCTACTGTGGCATGGTAGTTTGATTAAAGCACCAAGGAAGGCATTTTTGCTGCTATGATCAGTAAAAGGAAGAGTTTTCAGAGGAATCTTTGTAACAGCAAAGCAAAACAACTTTTATGATCAACACTTTGGGACCCTAGTGAAGTTAATGGGTTCTTTTAAAAAAAGATGTTCACAGTAAGTTAAGAACTTTAAAAATGCCATTTGGCGGGTGACTATCTTTGGATTTTTAAATTTTTATATTTCTCCTAACAGAATTAGCCATTTCTTTGAATAAGTAGAGCTGGAAAATAAAGCTGAATTGAAATAGTTGGTCGAGTTGACTCAAAAGAAGCTGATTCTTATCCTCATGTATGATATTTCTTCTGTAGAAAAACAATGGTGGCCTCTAAATTCATTAGATAAGAGAGCTAATCTCTTTTCTGAACAGGGTAATTGACCCAACGTATATTTATTTTGTATTGTTTTAACCATTTGCAACTCCCAGTCAATGACTTTCTCCTGATTAGTTTGATGTTTTTGCATGTATTTACTTTCATTTCGATTACATAAATACCCTATCTGGCATTTGTGAAACTATTTTGTTCTCCAGGTAGAAGTCATAGTCCTTTACTATGCTTCGGAAATAAAATTAAATCAGTTGTACATATCAGGGACAACACTTCCTACCTGTGTGTGTGGCTCTGGTATTCCTGGCTGGCTGGAATCAGAACAGGACCTTTTATCACACAGATCTGAAAATGGGTTAGTAAAATGTTGGCTCAGGTGAGGAATTGTGCATGCTTCATAAAAATGGGGCTGGAGTGTCAGGAAGCTATTAAAATGCATGCTTTAACTCAAAACAGGAGGGACCCTGGGTATAATTATACAGTAGACTCTCGATTATCCAGGATTGGGTTAACCAGGATGTGGATTAACCAGGACGTCAAAAACAAACAAACGCATAACTCTCAGGGCTGGCTCTGACTTTGTTGCCGCCCCAAACACACACAAAAACCCCACCAGTGTGCAGGGCAGTCAGTGAACCAACACCCCCTCCCCTCTGGTGAACCAACCCTCCCTCCCCATGTTTCCTATGGATGATGATTATCCAGGATTTTATTAACCAGGATTAATTTTTCCCTATCATCCTGGATAATCGAGAGTCTACTGTACTTACCCGAAGATACAGAGGTGTTGTGCGAGTTGAGTTAACTCGTGTTTTTGAAGTACTTTGTGCTCCTCACATAGAATAAACAGCATAAGGTACAGATCATTATTATTAAATTGGGAAGCTTGGCAGTTATACTGTGGTCAGAGCTTTATCCTTGGTATGGGCCATTCAGATGGCACATGCACATACCTGGCATTGATTAACTGGCTGGGAAATGTAGGTCAATGAGTTCTCCTTCTTCCAGGTAACAGTTCATATTTCACAGGAACTAAATATTATCATCTGTGTTTATGCTACACTATCTGAACTGGTGCCAACAGAAGGCTAAAGCAGTCATTCTGCTTTTTCCCCTGGAGAAGACTTAAAGATTAGCAGTTTCTCTGAGAACAAGGAAAGGAGTGGTCCAGGTACAAATAAATAAAAAAACTTGACACAGTTCTGGGAATGGATACAAAATGTAGGCACCTTTTGCAAGTGTACTAGTATGATAAGCTCGCACTGTTTATTGTAGGACAGAATTGGCTCATTAGATGCTGACCTTATTTAATACATGACAAGCAGCTATTATTGCCCATACTGGGTAATGCTTCTGAAATGTAGGCATGGCACTTTAAGTATAAATCACTGTAAACCAGTGAGATAGAGAAAAATTATGAAAAGTGTACTAAATAGTGATTATACAGAATATTGCCTTTCAACTGCAGGCAAAGTATTGGTGATTTCTTCTCCAGTGATTGATGGGCAACATTGAAGACACCATATTCTCCTGGTCACTATGTGGTTGCCTATCACACTATTGGTATTATGGGTATTATCTTTACTGCTTGACAGTTGCAGAAAAAGTCTAGGGAACACAAGAGAAGTTTTAGACTGTGTTACAGACTTAACAGAACTCCATTTACAAGTTCACTCATCCAAGCTTTTGGAAGCACCTGTGAAAATATGGATGCCTTGTTATGCTAGCCATGATAACTCAATGATGGCACAGTTGAGGGAGAATGATATCTGATCTTTTGACATTATGAATGATGTTCAGCACAGATGTGTCATCATCCCATTGCTATTTAAACTTTATTTTGCAACAGTGTTTAATGAAGCAATGCATGAATTAATCAGGTGGATGGGTTGAATACACAAGTCTATATTCTGTCTTGGTATGAATCATCAGTGCCATTGATTGCATGTAGGTCTGTGCTTGAACGGTGCAGCCACATATCTTTCTCTGTTTTGTCTTATTAAATATGTTAGTTCCATGGTTCTGACCTGGAGTTGTGAAGACACTGTCCCACTGCTGTGAAGTGTCCACTATCTGTCACATATGTAGAAAAATCACTGCCTCTATAAAGAGTGGTATCACAGGGTCCCTGGTCATAGACTAAGCCCAGCTCCCCTAAACTAGAGCAGGTGGGTCCAGTCCAGCCTGTTAAAGAGGGTTTGGCTACACTTGGGTCAGTGGTTCTTAACCTATTTACCACTGTGGGCCACATATGCAGCTCTCTGTGTGTTATGTGGGCCACATCCACACAATATATATATACAGTAAAACCTCCATTTAATGGACTAATTCGGGCGAGGGGGTGTCCGTTAAATCAAAAAGTCCGTTATTTAATAAAAAAAATAAAACCGAGCTGTCGGAGCAGCAGCCCGCCCGCCACAGGGTCAGGGCGGCAGCTCCGCAGCCCGCCTGCTGCTGGGACCTGGGCGGCAGCCAGGAGCCGGCAGCCAGCTCGCCTGCGAAGGGGACCGAGGCCGCAGCCGGGAGCCGGCAGCCGGACCGCCAGTGGCTGGGACCAGGGCGGCAGCCGGGAGCCAGCAGCCAGCCGCCTGCGAAGGGGACCGGGGCCGCAGCCGGGAGGGGTCGCGGTCTGATATGGATCAGAAATTTTGTCTGTTGCATCCAAAGTCCGTTAAATCGAGGTCCATTAAATCGAGGTTTTACTGTACTACTTTTATGGCCATAAGGATGTCACATGGGCCGCAAGCTGTGTGCTGATTGAGCCACAGGTTGAGAACAACTGATGTAAGCTTATAAAGGGCTGTTAGTGGGCAGTGTGGCTCATACTGGAGTGGAGCTAGCTCCTTTGGTGGGTCCTTAGAACAAGGGGCTAGGGTTTCAGGGAAGCAGCCCTGGGGCTATTGCTCCAAGAAGGGGACAGAGCTGATAGCGACTGGGATGCAGCCGGGAATGCCAGAGACCACTTGCGAGGCCCTAAAGGTGGTTTCTGTTCGTTTGCTAACCTCTGTTAAAGAAATAAAGCTCTATGCAAAAGACTGGGCATGGCAGTGCATGCTGGGGAGTAGCACAGCCTAGTAACAGGTGGCCAAACAAATACTTTTGGTGCATGTAGGCACCGGTATGTTTTTTACACACATACCCCTTCAGCACTTACCAAAAGCCCTTGCCAAAACCTACTGTTTGCACAAATGTTCATAAGAAAGTATAACAGGGTCTTCCTGCTGCTTTCCCTCCTCCAGGCTTCTCTCTGGCCCAATAAAGCCCCAGGAGGCTTTATTTGTGCAGCACCCATGTCTTTATTATTTACAGAGTTGTCCCACCACCAGTGTTCAACTATGTACAGGTTTACCAGCCTGTTCGGCTCCTTCTGGCCACAGAGTCAGGCCCCAGTCAGCAGGCAAACCTTCCCCTGACCATCCCCCCTGTCTTCTGGCCTCCTCAGCCTTTATAGTCCTCAGGCCCACACGTGTAGCCTATTCTTAGGCCAGGCATCAGGCTTTCCCAGCCCCAATCCATTTCCCCTCATTGGGGCTGGCTGAGCAGGGGCTAATTAGGTGCCTTTTGCACCAGCACCCTGCTACAGAAAGCAAAGGGAAAAGGGTACAAATTTGATCAGATCAAATCACAATGTGGAATTTGCAAAAAATGTTTGAAAATAATTTTACCACTATTTACCCAGCTCCATCTCTAAAATTCTTTAATTCTCCTTTGCTGTATTCTTTTTATGAGTGTATCATCTGAGTTTCTCTCAGAGGCACATAACCCAAGACAGAAGTAGTGTATTGTGGACAGGGTTGTTCTGGGAAGACAAGACAGCATGCAGAGCCCCTGAACATAGGAAAATGTATCCCATTCCAGTGTGTACCAGGAAAACCAGAGCACTGGTGAATGGGGTGTAGTCTGTCATATGAACCTTTTATTGCCTGTAGCACATTGGTAGATATTTTGAGGAACTTGCCAGTAGCTGCTATTGACCCAAGTTAATTGCTGTTATGTTTGCATATCCTAATTAAGGGGCACTTCTTCCTGTTCTGCTTCTGGTCTGTGACAGTTTGTGGTTCTTGGAAGCTCTTAGGGAAGCCACAGAATAATACCTCTTCAAAAGAAAAGGGTAACTGTAACGATTATTTAGTATTTCATTAATTTATATCATCTGTTTTATTGTTTCTATCAATGTAACAATCATTAAACAACAATAATCTGCAAATAATCACAAAAGCGACATAACTAAGATTTGACTGTATCTATAGGATGCTTTCTTTTTTCATCTCACCAACACAACAAAGGGCTAGCGTGAAATTAAACACAAAGGGGAAGACCATTAACAGTCTCCTGCGTTTGGGCATGTGTTGACTTGTGTGCGTTGGCCATGACACAAAGGATACATACCCTGTTGGACACATATGTACATAGTGCATCCCATGGTTATGCCTAAAGTTACTTAGAGTTTAAGGTCATTGGGGCAGGGACTTACTTTTGTTCTGTTCTGTAGACCTAGCACAATGGGGTCCATAGCTCCTTGTTTCTGCAGTAATATAAATAATAATTTCTAATAACTAATAATAGTTGCTTAGATCAATAATTTAGCCACCTGTATACAAATGGGCAGATTTTCAAATGTATGCAGTGTAGTTATAGCTACGTCAGTCCCAGGATATTAGAGAGACCAACAGAAGTTGGTCCAATAAAAGACATTTCCTCACCCATCTTGTCTCTCAGATTTTCCAAGATTATCAGCCCCCACAACTCCTGATGAATTCAGTGGGAGATGCAAGTGTGCATCTTAATGCAGCAACATTTTCTCCCTGTCTGCTCTCACCGCACATAAGATAGGGGAGAATCAGGCTCGCGATCTTTTTTTCAACTTGCTCATTTTGAAAGGCGAATACAAAGAGAGAGATCCTCAGGTGGTACAAGTTGTCATAACTGCATTACATGAAATGCAGCTACGCTGATTTACACCAGCTCAAAATCCGGTGCAGTGTGCATAAATTATTTGTTTTGGGCTAGTTGATTTTCACTTTTTTTTAGCTTGAGCTTCCTCTCATGCATAACTTGGAAGGTCTCCTATATGCATTCTGCTCTTTGAAGGGCAGAGTATTGCACAGGCACAAAGACAAAGTATGTTTCATGCCTCATTACAGTAAAAGATGCAAGCTGTGAAAGTGATCCAGGGTATGGGCCTAATAATGCTTTGGGAATCAGGATGGGATTTTCAAGAATCAGCTGTGGAATTCAGGTCCCAAAGCCATATATGGCAAGGCTACTGTCTTCATGGAGGTAGAGGGTGATCGTTTCCCCCCTCCTATCATTAATTTAAAGAGGAAAATGCCCTTCTAGGATAAATGATTTAGATGGTAAGCTCTTCAGAGCAAGCATCTTATACTCCTGTAAAGCACTTACCCTGTTTCCCCGAAAGTAAGACATACCCCGAAAATAAGACGTACTTTCAGTTTTGCCTCTCGCTGTAATATAATGTAATGTAATTTTGGGAGCAAAAATTAATATAAGACACTATCTTATTTTCGGGGAAACACGGTAGTACGCTTTTGGTGTTCTATCATTAGTAATAGTCATAGATTAATAGTAAGCACTGAATCTTCAGCACTGAATATGCAGCAAAATTCTGTGTATTGAGGATTGGCGTCAAATATATAAAACTTTCCTCCACTGTCATGCTTACAAAAACCTAGGTTAGGTGGCCCGTGGTTTGTGACCGCTGCTTATCATGCTAACAAGTATCATTTCATTCTATCTGTTGTATCTGTCTATTCTCTCTTGTCCTCCGCTTATGCTGTAAACTCTTTGGAGCAGGGTCCAGCTCCTTCTTATTTTTACAGAGTACACAGTGGAGCTGGGGCCTTTCAGTGCTACTGTATACAAATAATAATGTAGTTTTGACCCTGACGCCATGACATTGTTAGACTCCGAGATAGCTGCACACGAAAGCAAATATTTTCAGCAATTTGTCCTATGAGTTCAAGCATTTCAGAGTGCCTCTCTTCCTTCATTTAACAGATAATAGCCTTTGGGTTTTTGCTTGCTGCAAAATAGATTAATGTTTTGCTTTTTTTATGACTAGCTCTTAGACGTATGCGGTTTTAAGAGATAATAGACAGGCAGTATAACAAACATGTTTATTTTCCACCTATTTCAAGAGATGCAATCTCCCACTTGTACGATCTACCGTGTTCTTCTTCCACTCTACTTTGCACCAGTGTTTATGGGAAGCTCTCCCTACTCACCGGTGTTTGTAACTGTTTGTAACTCACTGGTGTTTGTAACTCTGAGGTTCTACTGTAGTATGAATCTCCCCAATGAAGAAGAGAGTTGAAACTTTTCTGTACTCCTGCCACCTGCTGACATTCAAAGGGCAACTTGAACCTCAGTCTCTTATGTAGCATGGCAACATGCTGAAGGCCTGACTCACTGGAAGGACTCCCAGTGATTTCAGTATGCATTGACTTAGGCCTCAAGTGACTAACATTCAGTGAGCTAAATTCATCCCTTGGTTATTTTGGTGTAATTCTGGAATAGCTATGTTGTGTCCAGTGAACATTCTGAATTTACACTGGCTGTTAGGAATTAATTTAAAAAATTAAAAAAATAAGATGCCTAAATTGCTAAAAGCTACACTAAGTGAATATTATTTTGAACATTCGTTAGTGAACCTTTTGGCAACTTGCCCTGTAAAGTTTTAGGTTTTTCTAGGGGAATGATTAACAATTGGAATGAGGCCCTTCATTGGAATATTACTCTTGCAATCTCTGTTGTGCAGTATGTTTGGCTAGCTTTGTAACATATTATTCCGATTGTCTTAATGTAAAAAGATAAAACAGGAAGGAACTGCCAAACTCACTATACAGTGTAAAAGATGCTTAGAGGGGAAATGTTAATCTCTCTTCCCTTCCTTGCTTTCCCCTCCTCTCTTTTATAGTGATGGCTGCATTTTATCTTTAGCCAGAAGATGCTAACATCATTTCCTCCCCGGGGATTGGCTGGCAAGAGATGTGAAAAGAACAAAGTACTTTGTGAACATCACTTCCCCCTCTCAATACCCTCCAGCATCCTTGAGAAAAACATTGACATCGCAGCCTTCAGTGATTTAAGAATCCAGGCTCAATCTCAAAACCTGATTTGCAATTAGTGAAACATCGCTTCCTTGGGTCAGCGGATGTATTTGTAACCCTAAAGGGCTGACATCTTTTTTCACACGCAGTGGTATTTGCAATGTAAAATTGGAAATACCTTAAGAAAAGCAGGAAAAATATGGGATTAATCACAACCCCAAACCGATCACACTGTGATGATGCTGTTGTCTCACAGGATGCCACAGTTGTACCTTTGCAGTCTAGTCTGTTTCTTACTGCACCATGTACTGTTAAGTCAAAGTGGCATGTGTCCTACAGATTTTCAAAATAATTTGGGTAGCTATTTAAAATCCTACAGGAAACAATTGATCCTCCTTTATTACAAAGTGTAAGAAGGCCAGTATATCTTAGAAACAGCTTAAATGATTTAAACACACTTTTATTGTAAGTTAATGATTTAGGAGGTTGGGAATAGAACACAGAACTTTTTGTATTGCACCCATCACAGTGGTGTCTGGATGCAATACATAGATTCAAATGATTGCCAACGGCCAATGCAATCCCTAACTCAATCCCTTTTACCCGTTGACTGGGAAAATACCCCTGCCCATGGGCCTAATTTATGAAAAATTAAAATCCACGATTAACAAACATGCCTTGTGCACTACTTCCTAAAAATACCCTACTGGTGCTCTGGTGGACTAAATTCTCATTAGAGTATAGAAGACCATTTTCTCTCTTTCATATTGTTTCCTCTATTTGTGAGATGATCTAATTTAGTGCTGGTTTTAGCTGTGGTTGCTGGATTTTTTTTTACTTGTTCAGCAAGCACCTTTGTGGAATCTATATATACTTTAATATTTGTGGGATTCCTCTTCTGCTAGGCTTCTGGGTCATTGTTTCTGACCTCTGCCCCGAAACCTGTGTTCCAAATAGACTGAATTTCATTCTTCATTCTACTTCAGTGTCTGTTTCCCTTGCATCATTTCAGACAGGAATCCAGATTCCATCCTGGCATCCTCCTTCTCTTTATTTATCTGCTACTAACCCTGAGTGAGGAAAAGCCATTTTTGTGACACTGCAGTCTGTTGAGTGGTTTAGGATGGACCATGCATTTATTATGTCAAGATGTAAATACCTACTCTGTATGGTCTGCGAAGCATCAATGGACTAAAAATCCAGTTAGGCATCATGAGTAATAATTTAATTATTGCCTCAATAATTCTACGATATATTACTTGGCTGTTTATTTTAGCAAATTTCTAATCACTGTAATATATGAAATACAGAAAACGGTAGTATAAGCACCAGAATGATCAAGGCACTCTCAGAGCATCGCTGTGCTCAAGTACACAGATTGGAACCCAGGGTTGTGGTGTTCATGGGAGGATAAAAAGGATACTACAAACATGGCAAGTTTTTAGTGGAATTGAGGCAAAGCCACAACTTGGGACCTATAGGGAAAAAGCTAATTACAACCCCCAGCGATGCCCCTCTGCCATGTACATTGGCCAAACCAGTCAGTATCTATGCAAAAGAATAAATGGATGCAAATCTGACCTCAGGAATCATAACATTCAAAAACCAGTAGGAGAACACTACAACCTCTCTGGTCACTCAGTAACAGACTTAAAGGTGGCAATTTTGCAACCGAACAGCTTCAAAACCAGACTCCAATGAGAAACCGCGGAACTGTAATTAATTTGCAAACTAGATACCATTAACTTGAGCTTAAGTAGAGACTGAGAGTGACTGGGTTATTACACAAATTGCATCTGTTTCCCCGTGTTAAGTATCCTCACACCGCTTTCTCAACTGTTGGAAATGGGCCATCTTGATTATCACTACAAGATTTTTTTTCTCCTGCTGATAATAGGTCATCTTAATTAATTAGCCTATTAAGAGTTGGTATGGCAACTTCACCTTTTCATGTTCTTTGTATGTATTATCTTCCTACTATATTTTCCATTCTATGTATCTGATGAAGTAGGCTGTAGCCCACTAAAGCTTATGCTTAAATAATTTTTTTAGTCTCTGAGGTGCCACAAGTACTCTAGTTACCGAAATGTGTTGCTGATTCATATGAACATTAAAGATTTGGTTTATGGGTGTTTTAAATCAATATTTGCCATCTTTAATCTTATCTGTTGCTTTGGTTTGAAAAAATAAGGCTACAAAGTTATATGTTTGATGTTCTTTCCTTCCATTTAGCAAGGTTAGGATATGAAAATATTTACATTTTTCTCATACTGCAGATACCAACTTAAATAGCTGAAAATAAATGTCTTGAAACCTGCAAAAGCCTTTTAAAGCCCTTTGACTAAGAAATGTAAAAATCCTACTTACTAGATGGTGATATTTAATAATAAATGAGTGGCTCTTTAAAGTCCATAGTCTGAAATTTTTTAAGTGTGAAACTATTGTTCTGTTTTCACCTGAGACACTATCCATTAATGTAACATTAAAACAGTTAAAGTACCTCACCATGTATGTCGTATCCTTGATAATTTCAGAACTGCGAAGACACTGTGGAAACTAAATAAGGGTTGTTAGGCGGGTTCATGCTCTGGTTTCACCCTTGTCCTCCCCAAAGGTGTATGTATTAAAGCTGAGCCAATAATTGGGTTTTTTGGTCAGGGACCTGAACCACAAAATCTGAGGCGGGGGAAAGCAGTTTGGTTTGAAATAAAACTGTTTTTTTTCCCTATGGCCTAGACACCACTGGTTTTCCAATTTTATCATGCTGTCAATTCAGCCTTCCATATTCCTTCCCTTTCATCCAGACCTGGTCAGGCAGAATCATGGTTACACTCTGTATCTTTTGGCATGACTGCTCCATGGTTGAATGAGGAGCTAGAGCAATGTTCAGTAGCTGTTCAGTAGTTCTACTCAGTACTAGAAAACCCTCAACCAGGATGGCCTAGTCGGCAAAATGGAAGCATTTTTCAGTGTGGTCATTGTCCCACAGAGTTCAGCCAATGCTGACTAGTATCCATGACATCTTGACGTATTTGCTGCATCTGCAGTCATTGGGCCTTACACTTAGCTCATGCATCTAACAGTGATTTCAGCCTTTCATCCACCCATTCATGGAAGATTGGTGTTTCCAATCCTTTATTTTCATCTGCTGGTGCAGAACCAGTTCCCTTGTGGGACCTTAATGTGGCCTTAATGGCTCTAATGCGACCTCCTTTGGAGCCTCTGGCATCCTATCCTTTTCCTCACTTATGTCAAAAAACTGCATTCCTTGTGGCAATATCTTCAACGGTAAACACCCTTCTCCCAGTTCCCATGCTTAATGAATTTCAATCTGTTTAAGGCTTTTAGTTAGAAATATAATAAGAAATGAAAAAGAAAGCATGGGAAAATTATATTCTCTTGTATGAGAGGGAGGAAGAGCTTGAAATCTGACCATGTTAAACAGTCACAAGTAATGAACAATAAGTACAGTAAAACCTCCATTTAACGGACTAATTCGGGCGAGGGGGTGTCCGTTAAATCAAAAAGTCCGTTATTTAATAAAAAAAATAATGAGCTGTTGGAGCAGCAGCCCGCCCGTTGCTGTGACCCGGGTGGCAGCCGGGAACAGTCAGCCAGCCCGCCCGCCCGCCCGCCCACAGGCAGGAGCCGGCAGCCAGCCCGCCTGCTGGTGGGACTCGGGCGGGAGCCGGGAGCCCGCCTGCTGGTGGGACTCGGGCGGGAGACGGCAGCCCGCCTGCTGCCTGGACCCGGGCGGCAGCCGGGAGCTGGCAGCCAGTCTGCCCGCTGCTGTGACCCGGGCGGCAGCCGGGAGCCAGCAGCCAGCCCGCGAGAAATGGATTTCAGATGCATCAGACTTGCTCAGAAATTTTGTCCGTTGCATCAGAAGTCCGTTAAATCGAGGTCCGTTAAATCGAGGGTTTACTGTACTGTGTTAGGAGATGAGGTTCTCAGATCAGTAGATTCAGTTTCTACTGTGCTTTGACCAGGGACTATCTAAGGGTGTGTGAGGAATGTATTGTCATGTTTGTTAGGCGCTTTGGAGCCTCTGTTTTGGAGACTGAGCTGCAGTTAATGGGGAGAGTGCTGTCCTATCAGTGAACTGCTTAGGCCAACTGGCGGCGGAGAACTTTTATTTATGTGGCTCAAATAGCTTCATTCTCTCATATTGTTGCCATTGCTGCCTTGAGCCAAAATGCAATGCTTACATCTGGTACAGTGGCATGCAGCACATCTGGAAATACTGTGAGCTGCTGAATGACAAGTTACTTTCTTTTCTTTCAGTTCCGTTTGGTGGTAAAGACAGCACTGAAACTGCAGCTGGTGTTTGTGGAGTATACGGAATCCAATGCACCATTTTTAATCCAGGCGGTGTCCACAGTAGATGAGAAGAGAGGTGAGTAGCTGATAATACAGGATGAAATCTAGGCTTTACTGAGAGTTTTGTCGTTGATTTTAGGGAGGCCAAGATTTCAGCTGTGGTGTGTGTTTCTCTTTTCATCCCAGAGGAATCTTCTTCAGTGATTATTTGTCCCACAATCATTTTACAAAACTGCTGCTTGATTTTTTAAAAATATGCTTAAAGTATGAATACAACATGGAGTCACTGTGAGAAGTACCTTCTCTAAGTAATTCCATGGGTTTCATTAGGGCTGCTGGTAAGATAACATTTAACACAAATAAGTATATCAGAATCTGTTATATTGTGAGAATATACATTAAAGACATTGATGAAACCTGTCTTCAGTGTTACTAGCCAGTAGAAGTTACCTTGTTTTCCTATTAAGCGTAAATGGAACTTCTCCATAATGAGTCTATCTAAGGTCCCATATCTATCTCTGTGACCCTCATTATTGGGATATCTAGGGGCCTCACAATTTTTAGTATAATAATTTTCACACATCCCCATGAGATAGGGAAAAGCCCCATTTTACGGATGAGAGACTGAGTGGCTTACCCCGGTCATACAAGAAGTCTGTGGCAAAGCAAGGAACTGAACTCTGGTATCCCAAGTTGTAAGTGACTGCCCTAACCACAGGATCGTCCTTTCTCTTCCTGGTTAAAAGCAGCCATCTAATTCAGAGAAAAAACATGTCATCAGTGTTGTCCTTTTGTCATCCAAAAAACCTAAACAAACTTAGTGCCAATATGAACTGTACATAGAAAATGTTCTGTTTGTTACATTGCAATAAAATCCTCCAGCAGACATTATGCTGAAACTTGTCATCCTTTACATCCAGGGAAAAAAGACTTGAATTAAAAAATGTGCACACAGTAAGAAAAGAACAAAAATGTTGTGGTGGGGGCTTTTGGGTGGTTCTTCCCACAAAAATATTGAAGAACTCCAAGGACATGCTCTTTTGATTTGATCTGTTCCTTTGACTCCAGGAAGGTTTGTGAGGCTGCAGACCCATTGTTGTGGTCTCACACACATGGAGATTGAAACAAAGTTCCCATCCTTGGAATGGTTGCCTTGCTGCTGAACTTCTTCAAATGACTCGTTATGGTTAAAGTAAAACAAATGATTGGTGGGACCAGAAGCAGGGTTTGGGATGTTAGGGCAAGAAGAGAAAGTTACCAGTTTTCACTTTTAACTATCAGAATGGGTGTGTTGAAAAGATTAAAAAAGAGCCATAAATCCTCTGTGGCTGGGGAGAAGGCAAGGGGATACTTAAAAATGTGGACTTCTCAGGTTGGTTTTCTGTTTTGAATTAAAACCCATAAACCTTAGAATGCTATACAGCAGAAATGTACTTATAGTGCTCATGTAATAGTGAGTTCTATGATTTATTTTTACAGCCAATTGCAGTATTTCCTCAGCCCTCTGAACTCACTTATATTCTCAATATGTTCAAATCACCAGCTGTTCCCATGCTAGCAAACACCATTAAACAATGAGGGGGGAGGGAGGGAGAAGAAAGGAGAGGGAAAACATGCTACCATGTGCCCCTTTTATATTCTGTAGGATGGCCTCAGGCCTACATTTCACTCCCCCCACAAGAAGTAATAAAAGAATTTGAAAATCAACATAAACTTTTGAAAAGGGATACTTATGGGTAGATGACTGTTGAAATCAAAGTGGTAGATTATTGGAATTCTCATACCAGTAGGGAGGCATATTGCATCATGGCTTCACAAATAACTTGTTATCCTGACATAGCCACTATGCTTTTTTTAAAAAAAAAATCTTTCAATTATGTTAAAAATTCCTCAAGAGTAAAACAAGAAACTACAAGAGGAGGTGTGTGCTATTGTCCTGTCTATTTAGGGTTTGGGTTTTTTTTAAGGTCATCAGAGGAACAGCATTTCTTTTTTAGTTGTGGTGATGTTGCCTTTTTAATTACAGTTGGTAATTGCTGCCTTGTAACAGTGGCAGACCTGCTTTAAAAGATTTCTTTATTAGATGGAAGAAAAGAGGAAGAATATGTTACATGCCTTGTTTTGGAAATTTTATCATAAATCTTGGAGCTAACTAATTACGTTCAATGCTGCTTTGAAAGAAGCCCTGTTTTTCATTCACATGCAAGGCGATGAGATATGACATAATTCTTTAACATGTGTACCACACATGATTAACCAAAAAAAACCCAAACTTAATAATTCAGCCCTGTTTCCAAGTGATTCCATCTGTGATTTCTCTGCTAGAATACATCCATATGCAAACTGAAATACAAAGCTCCATAGAAGCTGCTGGCTTAATAATGGATAAAAGCAGATCATAGGTGAGCAACTGTACAGTCCCTAGACTAGAACATACAGAGCACTCTCTTGCTTACCCTCCCTTATTTAATTTTTTTCTGCTGTCTGTTCTTAGCTCCAAGGGAACTCTCTCCTTTCAATTAAAGTGCTGTGTACTGGGGGGGCTAGAAAGTGGTGTAGGAATTCTACAGTGCCTCCAGCTGCTACTTTATCACAAGCATCTTTTTTTAATACAGAGATTAAAGCATTGTGTCTGAACTGAGCACAGTAACATCCTGTTTGTGCTTATTGTTTCTGCGACTTTGGCTGCTGTTCTATGACTTGTAAGCAGCCTGTAATATCAGAATAGTTCATGTTTCCCTCCCTTATCAAAACAGAGTTAGATATTCAGGAGATTAATACTAAACATAGTTCCTAAAATCGGATGAAAAAATGTACATATGCATAATAAGCATAATAAAAAACAAGTATAAAAGGTGCAGAGGCATCTCCAAATGTAAAGGTTGTCACCTGTTAGTGCTTATGACCGCTAAAGATATACAGATAAACCTCTGTCAGTGGATGATTCTCACACAGCAGTACCAATCGCAACTGACTCCTCACCAGTCTTCTGGGCTTTTCATGAACAGAAAACTGTTTGTGTTTACTTGCATGTCTTCCCTGTGATGTGGAGACTGTATAGTAGGACTTGGCTGACCCCACCAAACTCATCTTCCTTTTTTTATTAGATTTGAACAAAATTCACATTTACACAGTTTTAAGGAGAGGCCAAAAATAGTCAGAGACTCAGGAAGTAACTAGATATACTATTTGGATATACTGTGTTTAAAGTGTCCTGAATCGTCTTGGACATAATGGTTGTCACTGTGCTTCCATGGCCACTCTGAATTTAGTGGCAGCAATGTAAATAAACCTCAAATGATCCTTCCCCCAAAACACCACACTTCAGCTAAAGGAGAATCTCCAATAGCTGTCAGCAATAGGAAGCCTATGACATACAGGAGAGTAGTTCTGGTTCCATTCAGTAGGAAGACACTGGTACACATACAGAGAAACAAAGAGTCCTGTGGCACCTTAAAGACCAACTAAAGTATTGAAGCATAAGCTTTCGTGGGTTAATACCCACTTCGTCGGATGCAAGCAGTGAAAGTGTCCAGGAGTAGATATACCTGCCCTTGGACACTTCCACTGCTTGCATCCGACGAAGTGGGTATTAGCCCATAAAAGCTTATGCTTCAATACTTTAGTTGGTCTTTAAGGTGTCACAGGACTCTTTGTTACCTCTGCTATTCCAGACTAACATGACTACCTCTCTGATACAGAGAAAGAAACTTCTACCAGTTCACTACAGTAAGCCTAATGTTTCTCTCTCATCAGTTTTACTACTAATATTGCATGGAAGTCATAATGTTGTGCTTATAATAGTGCCTACCTCTTGTATAACTCTCTTCATTAGCAAATCTCAAAGCACTTTTCAGCAGAGTCAGTCTCATCATCTCTTTTTTACAGATGGAGAATTTGGGGCACAGAGAGGTGACTTTCCCAAGGTCATTCTTTAGAGCAGTGACAGAGCTAGGAATAGAACCAGATCTCATGAGTCCCAGTCCAGTGTTCTGTCCAGTAGGCCCCACTGCATCCCCTTATGTCACAGTCTGCTGTCAGAAAAAGTGTTGCCACAAATTCAGTATTTTACCTTCATTGCATGATTATTCAGGAGGAGGAGCCAAGTTGTATGGAGACAACGCTTGTTTACCACATAGCATTGAGAATTAACAAATGGAGGTAGATAACAATATCAAAAGAAAAAAAACCCCAAACAGCTGAACATTAAATAGATTTAATTTTTCAGGAGAGATAGGCCTGGTCTGAAAAGTTTATCTCTTACTCAAAATGTGAACGCCTTCAAAGTTTGAAGAGGTTTGACCATTGCAGTTAGTGGCAAGCCAGGGCTTTTGGATCTGGATACCATTTCCCTAACATTTGGGAGTGTTCAGATCTGTGGTTTTGGTTTGAATTCATCTGTAGTCTGAGATGTTTGAAAGCTTTCCACAATATGAATATTCCTCTTCAAGGAGAAGTAGGAAGAATAAGGGAAAACAAAGAAGCAAACATACAGTTTCATGGTTTTCACGGCTCCTAGATAAGTGTCATTGTCTTGCTACAGCCTCTTGTGAATTTAGAGGACGTATGCACAGTTCAGTAACAAGATGAGATAATTCAGAGGGGTAGCTGTGTTACTCTGTCCTCATTGTTTTTACTGATAATCCTTGTGGCACTTTACTGATAATCCTTGTGGCACTTTAGAGACTAACAGATTTACTTGGGCATAAGATTTTGTGGTTATATCCCAAAAGTTTATGCCCAAATAAATTTGTTAATCTCTAAGATGAGAAAAGATAGTCAGCCTCACAGGTAACCTCATGCTTTCTCTTAGATTGTGCAACTCAGGATCACAATGAGAAAATAGGCAGCCTAGATGCAAATGACACCTCCTTATCTAGTGTAAATCGGAGTAGCTCCATTGAAGTCACTAGAGCTACATCGATTTACACTAGCTGAGCATCTGATCCAGAATTTCCATGTTATGTGTCAGGATATTACCTTCTGAAAAGTAAGTACTGCTGGAGTGGCTTGCTGATAAGAGTGCCTGACTGACAAATTAAAATTAAACACCCTGAAAGCTGCGAAGAAATGGATGTAGGCTAGCTAAGTTTGTGCCTTCATGGGTACCTGTGGATGTCATCTTTACATGGAAACAGGCAGGAGAATGTGAAATGATAGAATGCCAAGATATTGTATGTAATATACAAAATGGAATTGTTCTAATCAAAATAAGTACTGTCTAGTTACAGAATAAAAGGCACCCTTCCCCCAAAGATCTTTCACTGAATCATAAATAAAGGATTAAGTAATTAATTTGTCATGTTATTGGCAGTTCACTTCCTTCCAAATAGCACTGTTATAGGTCAAAATATATAATTTCCCCTTTTTGTTTCTTTCTCTTTCTTTCTTGTTTTCTTCCTTTTTTTTCAATTAGAAACCACAGGAAGACATTTTTGTAGAGAGGATTCCCCCCAATCATATATCTTATTTGAGCAGAGTGAATTTGTTCCACATGTCTTTTGAACATGTGTTCTTTGCACAAAAATGTCTGTTTATGTAGAGAGGCAAATGAAGAGAAGGCTAGTGGAACTGGAAAAGCTCATTGCAGAATAGTGTTTGAATTAATGCATAAGAAAAAATATTGAACAGTGAGAATGTATCTCCAGCCCTTTTGCACCTTTTCCTATGATATGGAAGCTGCCAAAAGCTTTCGGTTTGGTTTTGTTTGCAGTGAGGATTGGAGAATATTGGTATCAATAAAAGTAAAGGAACTGAAAATGGTAACATTCTTCTGTCTAAATATTCATCAGTAAGGAACTTTGCACACTATAAACTGCCATCACTTTGTGATTGGTGTTCTCAATTAAGTCAATGGGAGATTTGTGTGTGTGTGGCAGAATATAAATTTGAATGCAATGTGAATGAGAGATTGCTCTCAGTGTTACGATGATAACTCATGTGGTGTGTATATGACAACCACAAAAGGATTATTTGTTAGGCTACATTATCCTGTCTTCGGGGTCACTGATCACCCAATGACATTCTTCTGATGAAGACTCTGTCAAGTTTCATTGTATGAGTGTATTGTCACTCCATATCCTGCAGGTAGAATTATGAAGGAGGATTTCTGTGAAGATTGGTTTGAATCATTTCTCTGAAGTTCGGAGAATGCCTTCCAGCTTTGCTGATCATGTAGTTTAATTAGTCTCTCCAAGTAAATAGTTGGTAACTTTCTGATTTCTCTCCTGAAGCTCACATTTACTTCAAACACAATGGTCTGGATTTGGGTCCTTCATTATCTGTTTCCGTTTCCTTTATAGATCAGTTCTGACCCTTTCTTGAGTACATGTATTCACCTCAGGTTTAGTCAAATAAATGTGATGGTTTAACAGAGCATCTCAGACATCAGACTTTAGCTTGAGTCTACCAGCCATTTTCCTAAAGACCTATACAATTACTTTATTTGGAGCAATAGGCTATTAAGTCACCTTGCTTTTCACGTACTTTGTAATTATATGATCCAAAACAAATATAGAGTATTTCCCTTATTGAGTAAAACTAAGAAAATCACTTTTAACATGTGTGGGGGGAGGGGGGAGATGTAAGGAGGGGTTATTAAAATAATTCAGGTAAAAATCAGGACAAAAGATATATAACTCTTGCATTGATGTTTTTTATTCTGGGAAGCATAAACTAGAATTCAATGTAGTAGTCTTTATTTCAGTCATCAGTATTTGTCTTGATACAGGTACCTGTCCTAACACACTATACAGCTACAATATCATAGAATCATAGGACTGGAAGGGACCTCGAGAGGTCATCTGATCCAGTCCTCTGCACTCATGGCAGGGCTAAGCATTATCATTGGATATATAGGTGTAAATATTAAGGCATCAAAGAACTGTACAAACTAATTGTTTAGCAATTTGCTATTATGAAACTGTGGTACATATTGTCTGAACCAGTTTGTTTTTCTAGGTTACATGACAAGTCGCTGTTTCTGTTTTACTCTTAGGAGCCAAGCCATGGTCCAACATTATGGAGATCCTGGAGGAAAAGGATGGGGTTGACACTGAACTGCTGGTTTATGCAATGACCTTAGTTAACAAGGTTTGTTTTAACACATTAATATCATTAGCAGTATTAGTACTCATTTATTTTCAGTTACATAATGCTGAAAAGTGTTATGGGCATTTGGCAGATATATAGCAAGAACGTACAGTGCAAGCCACTCAAAGCCAAACTGGATTAACCTTATCTAGAGAACACTACTTGTTGTTTTAATACTGTGCCTTTGGCCACCACTCTACTCTGTTTTTGTAAATATAACATTAACAACAGCAGATGTCACGTGGAGGGGCACTAAATATTCAAATGATATTTAATCTTAACAGGCATCAGCTCTAATATTCAGTCGAGTCTTCTCTTTCCATCTTCTCTTTTCCATCCCTTAGAATACTACTACCAGATCTCCAGGTTAGTGAGGAAAATTAGACTTTGTGGTAGCTGAAAGAGAAGTTAAGTCACTTTTCAAATGAATTAGCTGGAGTGGTGGGAAGGCTGAGTAACTGGGTAGAGGGGGAGATATGAGAGCGTATTCTTTTGAGATGAATGCTGGGGTGCTTTGGGATTGTGTGAGTTTTAGGCAGATAGAGGGATTTAGGGGTTTGAGAGTCTGGGGTGGTGGAGGACTGGAATTTTGGGGGGGCACAAGGGACAGATAAGGACAGTAGTGTGAACACTAGATGGGAGTGGCAGTTTATGGGTCATTGAACTCAGGAACAGCTTTCTGAAGTTTAGTTCACCTCATTATGCCAACCTACGAGAATGAATAAAACTAATGGTTCCTGTTGTTATTTATGGCTACCGCTGTTATATATCATTTGTGTAACGATGCCAACCAGGATCAGGACTCCATTTTACTTGGCGTTGTGCCATCACATAGGGGGACACAGTTCCGGTCTCCAAATTGCTCAAAATTAAATTAGAAACAATAAATGAGTGTAACAAACCATAGGGACAAAGCAGACAAGAATAATGGTAATAAGATCCCATGGTTACAAAGGCTAGCTTTGTACAGAATTTGAGGGTTCCAGAACATTTGATTTATTTTTCTGTATGCATCGAGTGTAATGAATTTAACAGGTCTGAGTGCTAATGAAAGGGTTTCTGTTTGAAAATGAAAAGGTGCCATGATTTTTTCTTTCCTGCTTATAGTTCTTAAAGGTTTTTATTACAAGTAGCTGTTCCATTGTAAAATCAAATGTTATCTAAAATATGCATGTACACTCACAAAAAAAACCCCAAAAGGCTATAAAAATGAGAAGCTACTTAGAAAAAAGTTCTCAACCTCTAAAGTAATCATGAAATGAGTCAGATTTTAAAAACTGACCTTTTAAAGAAGACAGAAAACCAGACTATATTTAGGAACCAAAATATCATTGTGCTTTATGGTTTTGTTTTAAGGTCAGAGTGTTACTAACATTCTGACCTGTTAAATTCATTATATTTGTTCAAGTACCTTCAGTTTGTCAATTCTGGTCATAAATCATAATATGAATTTATTCCTGCTGCATAGTACTTTCTCAAGCTCTTGTTCATGGCTAAGTAAATGCTTTTTGATAAAGTAGCTTCTCTTGGAAACAGCCTGGTAGTTCCAGATCCCCCAGTAATATCACTCTTGTCATGATGTTTCATTTATAACCAACTCCTTGATCCTGTTGAAATCAGTGGCAAAACTCCCACTGACTTCATTAGGATAAGAAACCTTCTGAAAGGCATTTCTCAATTCACATATGTATGTAACTCCCACTAAAGCACGAAAACATGTCCTTGGGAGTCTTTTTCCATGCCCATTTCATGCCGTGTGATGTTTCATACTGGGTTGCCTCTTTCTGGGGGTTATACCTCTTAATCTTGTCTGAGAATTGTCAGCCACTAGCATTTGTTTTATTACTTCATCCTGTACTGACTTATTTTCATCCCACAGTTGATTTTTTTAGGTCTGAGCCCATTATTCCTCCTTGTAACTTTAGGAGCAGCGTGTAGAGTGTAGACCTAGCTTAAGAGACCAATTCTGCCACACTTAGGCACATTGAATGACACCAAGCTCTAAAGTGGCTTGCATAGTACTTGTAATAAAGTGCTACTCAACATGAGTGGCAGAATTAGGTTTTTAAGCTTATTTGGGCCTGATTCTCACTTGCCCTGCACCTTGAATAGTCATCAACAACATAAACGGAGTGTAAAATCCTACCAAATCAAAATAGCAGTACATTATACCCACTTTGCAATGCCGTATATGACTGCCAGAAATACAGGGCAACAAAGAATCAGGCCCATTTCTGTTTAAACAACTCTCTCTCAAATAGTTCATCTTCTCCCCAACTTCATTCAGCTGTTGATCCAAAATAATGGATTCATCACCTGGCAGTCATTTTCAATACTAGACTGGGAGGGCATTTTGCAATATAAACTGTACCATGACTTCACTGCACAATAGCAGTGTGTGGCTATTAGTAGTTGTGACGGGATGGGTTCACAGAAACCCCGTTAGGAGCTGCCACCTGATGTGCCAAGGCTACTCCTACCTCAGTTTTCCTGCCCAAACAGCTTAGGACCTCAGTACCCTGCCAGGTCTGAGCCACGTCCCCCAACAGCTATGGGCTTGCCTGGAAACAGGCAGAAGTATTCTTACCTTTGGCACTCAGATGCTCAACTCCCAATGGGGTCAAACCCTGAATAAATTTATTTTGCCCTATATAAAGCTTATACAGGGCAAACTCATAGATGGTTCGCCCTCTATAACAATGATAGAGAGATATGCACAGCTTTTTGTCCCCCTCCCCCCAGGTACTAACACGTACTTCAGGTTAATTAATAAGTAAAAAGTGATTTTAATAAAGTAGTATTTAAGTGGTTCCAAGTAGTAATAGACAGAACAAAGTGAATTACCAAATAAAATAAAACAGAATACGCAGCTCTGTTTGAGTGAACTCCCTCCCTCAGGCCAACCTCCCTGTCAGCCTGGGTCCAACCATCACTCGCACACCCCCTGAAGTCACAGTCCTTTTTTCCAGTTTCTTCCAGGTATCTTTGGGGGGTGGAGGGCTGTTCTTTGAGCCAGCTGAAAACAAAATGGAGGCGGTCTCTCCAGGGTTTATACAGACCTCCTCCCGTGGGTGGAGAGCCCCTCCTCCTTCTCATGCAGAGTCCACCTGCAAAACGGAGTCTCAGAGCACATAGTCCAGTCCCAGGCTTGAGCCAGACTCCGCTCATCACCAGCCAGGCCACACTCCTGAGGAAGATCGGGTGAGGATGGGCGTCCACAAAGTTCATTGTTAGCTTGATTGGTTCCTGATTGGGCTCAACTGAGAACAATTCTCTCTCAGAGAGCTGCTCAGCTGCTTTCCAAAGTCCACTCACAACCAGCCAAGCACATAGCTAACATTCATAACTTTGAATACAAAACAGACACACACATACAAATAGGATGAACAGATCCAGTGGATCATTTCCTTCACATAGATATGTTACACGGCATATGCAGCAAAGCCACACTCCAGCAATGTCACACATATATTCATAAAGAAAGCGAGGAATACTTATAGCACCTTAGAGACTAACTAGTTTATTTCAGCATAAGCTTCGTGGGCTATAGCTCACTTCATAGGCACCCCCCATAAAGCCTTATGGGGTACACCGTCACAGTAGTATTGTGGATTCAGTAGCAAAAAAAGTTGAGATTCTGATAAGAAAAGTTCTGTATTAAACCCAGAAACAAATAGAAATGGGAGTTCAAAAAAGATATTGTGGTATAAATTATTTTTATATAAATATTCTTTAATTTCAAGTTTCTGAAAGTGACTCTCTACTTTTAATGGCAAATGTGTCCCACAATTAGAAATGCTCTATGTAGGCTGGAACTCTTTTAATAAGCCCCTTTAGACAAGGTAGCAAGAATCCCTTCAGTAAGTAAGAATGAAAAGGAAGGAAGGAAGAAACTGATATTTCTGCTGTCTAGATCAACTTGTACATTAAGAATACTGCTATTACCTAAGGACTTGAAGGCAGTAGGCACATGGCTTGGGATGACTGTTGCTAGCTGAGCATCAATCAGCTGTGTGTGTGTCTCACCCTTCTCCTTAAGGCTGAAGAGACAGGAATCAATAGGAAACCAGCTTGACTTGCTCTGCTTTTATTCCTGGAATTAATACCTTAATATTTGCTGATTTTTAGTTCTGCAGTTAAATAGAACCAGCGAAGGATCCAAATGTATGTGTGTGTGTATATATATATATATATATGTTTTTATTTATTGACCCACATTTTCAGTAGTTTTTCAGGAACCAGTAATATCGATTTGTTTTGCTCATTATCTTTTTTTTAACATATTTTCACAGAGTTTTTTTGTTAGGCTCTGCTCCACTTAATGTTTTATTTTTCTAGTTGCGTCTCACTAGCCCCACTCTTTGTTTCTTGTTTAACCAGAATCATGTGCACTGCCACTTACAAACTCTTGTAAAACTTTTTTAATTCTCTTCAAATCAAATCAATGTCAATGTTGTCCCTTTGATTCTCAGACGCTGTCCGGGTTGCCAGATCAGGACTCTTTCTATGACGTGGTGGACTGTCTGGAAGAACTAGGCATCGAAGCTATTTCACAGAGACACTTGAACAAGAAAGGAACAGACTTGGACTTAGTTGAGCAATTTAACATTTATGAGGTAACATAACATGCCCTGTTTTATGCATCTTTCAGCTTGTGCAAACTTCAAAGCTGGGAGGAAGGGGGAATGTAACCTAGGTGAAGCTTGGTTATCTATTTTATTTTAAAAGAAAAACATCTGGTTGCTGGAAGTGTTACACACATTCGTATATGTGACCTACTCCGGTACATGACTACATGCAGTACAAATGCCTTTCATACTAGACATAGGTTACACGTCAAGGTGAAACAGCACATTTACTAGCCTCTTCAGAGGCAGTTCTGCCTGCAATTAAAACTCTTTCTCAAACTGCTAGTAATACATCAGACTTCCTAAGTCAGTCACAGTTCTTTCCATATGCAAAAGCATTCAGTGCACAAAATACTATCCAGCCTACATCAGCTTCATATATACAGCTCTCTCCACAATTGATTGCCCAGTGAGTCCTTGTTTATGAGTTTATACTGGATCAATTCCTACCTGACTTGCAATGATTGGGTAATGACTGACTCCACATTCACCACCTGTGAAATATTTATGTGCAAAGATAGGATATTTGATTTCTTAATGATTAGAGACTTACAGACTTTGCTATTTTTTAGGCCAAAAGTAATATAAAGTGCATGTGAATTTATGTCATGGTGCAGTGAAATGAAATTACTGCCTCTAGTACTAAGTCCAACTGCAGAGACACTGTCCCTGCTTCTCTTCTTTCTTTTACTCCATGGTAACTCCATCAATTTTAGTGAAATTACTCCTGATTTACACTGGTGATAGATGAGGCAGGCAAAATGTAGGTATAAAGGCCCTAATTCTCCACTGAATGTAGTCACCGCAACTGAAAACTTGTGTTTTCATTGGAGAATAAGGTCCAGAAACATCCTCTCTGGTTTTTGAAATCCATCATGATACCAGTTGACAAGAGCAGGTTTTCTCAACTTTACTGAGACCGTGGTAAAAATAGAGAAAGATATTAAGCTGGCATTTCTTTCTTGGTTGAGAAGAAATTTGTAGCCTAGTGGGCTAGCTTGCCTTTATTATACATACTGCTTTGCATTATATTCTGCTTTCCACTATATTCAGGCGTAATGCAAGAAACCTGCAGGCCTGTATCCTGTAAGACATTAGCTTCAGCAAGTTAGGATAAGGCTTGAGGCCTATGAACTTTGAACAGACAAACTTTGCACAGATAAACAGCCCAATAGAAAACCCCAAGTATTTGGGGAGCTGAAAATAGAGTTTAAGGGGGAGTTCTGACCACAGGTACATAATTCAACCACAGTAGTGTCCAGGCAACAATATAACAGGTACATGAGATACATCTAAGGCTAGCCTGCTTGCTTACCTGTATATCTTTTCTTATAAGTTTCTTATTTCTGTATGAGTTTGATTCTTTGTTTTATTATAAGTTTATAGGTCTATATTAGAGTATATTTTGGCTGTAACATAAAGGACCTGCAGGTCACATCCTGTATGTTGAGCTCAGGCAAAGTTTGCATACATATATTTGGGACCTTTCACCAAGATAGATGGTGATGACTAAAACATGAAGTCCATATATGACTGCAACCTTTAACACAGTGGATGCATTAAAGCAGGTTGGCATAGGAGCTTTCCTAAGTTCAGACCCTTTTAAACTTAACAGGTACACCACGCCTTGGAACTTGGAAAGAACCGAAATAACCAGTTAGGACAGAAATAACAAATGTGATATCTAACTACAAAAGGGCCATGGTAACAAATGGACCTATATGAGAATAAGTTGAGCTCATTGATATACTAATCTATTGGGGGGGGGGGGACACTCCAACATTAGTAAGGTGAGGAAATACAAATAAGAAAAAGGGGGGAATCCCCTATTGAATATGCATCAAACATAGCAGCGTCAGCGTAACATATTATAAAAGTGACATCCCAGCCTAGGTGCAGTAGGAGGAGGAGATGTAGTCCTTGGGAGGTGCCAGAATGATGGTCACTGTTGATGATGGGGAAAGTGATGGGGAAGATGATGGCTAACATGTCATGTGGTTCTATAGGTGATGGTTTGAGTATATGGCTATGCAGATGTACATTCTGTAATGTCTCTATCTTACTAAGTTGGGTTGTTTGTGACTGTGCTAAATGTATTATTAAACTATATTTGTAAATATAAAAGAGTTCCTATAGGGTGAGTGTTGCAACTGCGCACATCAGGGTTCCCAACTATATAATAGTTTGAATAATACTGGGCCTCCTCTGGGGCAAGAACCTGGCAACCCTCAAAGTGATAACTGGGGATTCTTAAGTATTCAGTATAATTTAATACATAATCTAAGGATCAGGTAACAGATTGTAGCAACACTAGTAAAGCTCCAAGTAGTGCACTATGTATAATATCTCCATGGCCCTCATGTAACTACTTTCTAGAGAGTAGAAAACCTAGTGGCCACACTGAGTTTCAAGAGATGTGAATTTTGTTTATGGACTTGTCCCTGATTTCCTGTGGGACTTTTGTAAATCATTTAACATTTCTGTGGCTCAGTTTCCTCAATGAGGATTGTACATCATTGCCTCCAGTACTAGGGTGGGAATTCACAAGACTCAAGGTAACATCCTGTCCCTTTTGAAGTTGGTAAGAATTTTGCCACTAAATTAAATAGGGCCAGTTTTTCTACCAGGGATTTTCAAAGACGTAAAGAAATGAGGTGCCCAAATACCACTGTAATATGATGGGAGCTAGACAATATGATGGGAGCTAGACATCTAATGCCCCTAGATCTTGAAAATCCCAGCCTAAATGTTTACAAAGCTCTCGGAGATCTGCAGATGAGGGGGTCTATTTGATTATTTAGTTGGGGTTGGTCCTGCTTTGAGCAGGGGGTTGGACTAGATGATGTCCTGAGGTCTCTTCCAACCCTGATATTCTATGATTCTATAATTCTATGAATCCCAGTGTATGAACAGCAGCAGTAAGATGAGTATGTAGCATAGGGATTGGCAACATTTGATATGTGGCCCGCCTGGGTAAGGCCCCTGGCCAGGCTGGTTTGTTTACCTGCTGCATCTGCAGGTTTAGCTGATTGCAGCTCTCACTGGCCATGGTTCGCCAGCCAATGGGGGCTGCGGGAAGTGGCGTGGGCTGAGGAATGTGTTGCAGACCCATCCAGTAAACAAAATGGCCTGGCCCGCTAGGGTTCTTATTCTGGTGGGTCATGTGCCAAAGGTTGCCGAACCCTGATGTAGAAGCTAAAGAGGAGTAGCTGTGGTAATGGTGAGTATAGTAAGAGTCAGTTAAGTTATGCTGGGAACAATTACTTCATGGTTGGGGATGATGTGCAGCTAATATTCATTGTTAAAACGTGAGTGAAAACAAAGGAAATCTAGAGAGAACATGTGATCAGTCTCCCCTTTCGTTCCTTTCAGATGACCCTGAGACATGAGGATGGAGATGAGACTGCTGATCCCCCGCCCAACGGGCGCAAAGATAGAAGAAGGGCCAGTCTTGGCTCCAGTGAACGAAGGGGGTTAGAGCGCCGGAGAAGCCGCAGACATTCAGCCCAGAGCATCAAAAGCACTTTATCAGCTCCTGCTAGTCCCTGCAGTCAGTCAAGCCCAAGCTCCATGTTAGGCCATGGACAGCGTATTGAAGATCTTAGTGAGAAGTAAGTACTTGAGATAAGAAATAATCCTTTATTCCCATCATTGTGCCTTTCTTCTGTATTCATTGCACATTATTGACTCCGATCATGGCAAACTGTTCAGTTATTTCATTTTCCCCCTTCTTTCTTTCTTTCTTTCTTTCTTTCTTTCTTTCTTTCTTTCTTTCTTTCTTTCTTTCTTTCTTTCTTTCTTTCTTTCTTCTGAATTTCTCTTAATGGACAAAAAAGCAAAACACTACTAGAGGTTTAAAGAAAGAAAGATGTGATTACTTGGTTCTTCTATATCAGGGGTCGGCAATCTTTCAGAAGTGGTGTGCTGAGTCTTCATTTATTCACTCTAATTTAAGGTTTCGTTTGTCAGTAATATATTTAACTTTTTAGAAGGTCTCTTTCTATATGTCTATAACATAGAACTAAACTATTGTTGTATGTAAAGTAAATAAGACTTTTAAAATGTTCAAGAAGCTTAAAATTAAATTAAAATGCAGAGCCCCCCAGTCTGGTGGCAAGGACCTGAGTAGTGCGAGTGCCACTGAAAATCAACTCATGTGCTGCCTTCAGCACGCGTGCCATAGGTTGCCTACCCCTGTTCTATATTCATCTGCTTTTAAGATGCATATGTTCCCTATGAATACCTGCCTGTCAGTACTATATTCCATTAATCTTTAGAAGAAACAAACCTTGAAAGTGATCTGTAAAATAAACAAATATATTCCTGAGTCTGTATTACCATTTGTCCCATAGGAATGGATGTGAACAGCATGAGATAGAACATTCATAGAGTGGAATCTTAAAAACATTTATTGATAAAATTTCCCTCTCTTGTAATCTATGGACAGAATTTCCATCTGATATATCCATATAGTAGAAGATTTAAATTCTACAGAGAGGTCCTGGTGAAATCATAAACATCAAGATTTATAACACTTGTGCAAAGTTATTGATTGTATGGTTGGAATAAATTCATGTGAGGCATTTTCTTTTTATAATCAGTGCTCCAAGAGGTATATTTTCTTTCAAGGCTGAGCTGTTGTTTTAAATAGATGTGATGGTATATTTAAGAATAAACAAATTAGATGAAATGATGACCAACTCTGGAGGAATCAGTGGCCCAAGAACAAGGGTAGCCATTCAATCTAGTTCAGAGGTGGGTAAACTATGGCCTGCAGGCCACATCCAGCCCGCGGGACCATCCTGCCCAGCGCTTGAGCTCCTGGGCTAGCCCCTGGCCCCTCCCCTGCTCTCCTCAGCTCGTCGTGTTGCCAGCACTCTGGGCAGCTGCCACTCCTGGTGCTCTGAGTGGCATGGTAAGGAAGTGGGGAGTGGGGGGGGGGGAGTGGATAAGGCGTAAGGTGTCCCGGGTGGAGAGTCGGGAGCAGGGGGCAGTTGGATGGGATGGAGGTTCTGGGGTTGGGAGCAGTCAGGGGATGGGGAATGGGGGGGATTGGATAGCCATGGGAATCCTGGGGGGCCTATCAGAGGGCAGAGGTTAGGGGTCAGGACAGTCAGGGGAAGGAAGCAGGTGGGGTTGGATAGGGGGTGAGGTCCCGGGGGGGAGGTTAGGGGTGGGGGATCCCAGAAGGAGGCAGTCAGGGGACAAGGAGCAGAGCTGGTTGCATGGGTCAGGAGTTTTGAGAGGGGCAGTCAGGGAGCAGGAAGTGGCAGGGGGCAAATAGGGAGTGGAGGCCAGGCTGTTTGGGGAGGCACAGCCTTCCCAACCTGGCCCTCCTTGCAGATTCAGAACCCCGATATGGCCCTCTGGCCAAAACGTTTGCCCACACCTTATCTAGCTGGTTAGTACTGCTTGAGAAGTGATCTGAACTGAGGTATTTGTTGGCATTATAAGACAAAAATGAAAACCGACATATCAAACAAATAAAGACTTAATGTTTGTGAAGTTTTTTGAGCATGTCTGATGGAATATACTATATACAATCCTGGAGCCTCAAAATTCTACCAGTCATGTAGGAAACTTCCTACCTTGCAAACTAAATTTCACTGAAAAACAATGGATTCCTATTAAAAAGATCCTTCCTTCAGAAAACTTGTAATTTTAAGGCTCCAGAACTATTAAAAAGTAGTGGTATGTCATATACTGCATAGTAGCTTCTCAGTATATTTAGGGCAAGTGTACACTATCGCGCTACATCGGCACAGCTGCTCCGATGCAACTGCGCTGCTGTGGCATGTCTGGTGAAGATGAACTATGCCAACAGAAGAGCACTCTCATGTCAGCATAATTATTCCACCTCCGCAAAAGGTGGCAGACAGAACGTGGTGTAAACACCGCTTTAAGTCAGTGTACGTCACACAAGGGAGATGTTGTTTTCACACCCCTGAGCGATGTAAGTTACATCAACGTAAGCAGTAGTTTAAACCAACTCTCTGTGTCCAATGCATTTGTCATCATTCTATGTTTTCATTTGACATCTCTTTCATGCTTGTTTTTGGCTGGGTCTGTAGTGAATTTGAGTCTGAGGGCCTCGTGGTCTTACAGGCTGACGACAATGACAGTGCATTTGAGGCTGAACTTCAAACATCTTCAATGTGAGTGTTGCTTCAGCTGCTCTGCATGGAACACCTCTTGCATGGTTCTGGGCTTTTTCATTACCTCTTGGTGTCTAGAACACATGCAGTGGGTGTGATTAACTCCTTAGGAAGCCTGCTGAGTGCTCTCCCTGTAGTGAAATTGTCATTGCTTGACCTTTGCAGGCATAACATTTCCAGCCGCCACAGCCTGGTGATACCTTTGTTTCCCACACTGTGTAATTCAGCCTATACAAATTACAGGAGAAAAAGGCCTAATTGTTCACCTGCGATCAGCTCTAGTGCCCATTGAAGTCAATGGAAAGATTCCCCTTCAGTGGGCATTGGATCCGGCCCCTAGTATATCCCTTAGCAAATGCAGGATTGTTATTTACAATGTATTTTTCAGGGCTCTATTTATTTTAGTTATAATATATTCCCAGCTATGAGGCTTCAGTCAATTTCCTTGGAGACTCTTCCAAATGCACTTCACCATTAGGAAAATTTAACTGGTATTCAGCCTAATTTTCTTTTCCTTAAATTTACTTGCTTGCTTCTGCTGGTAGTTACACGGTACATATGTCACTTGATTCTGATGTCTGGCTTTACACTGGAATAACTTCGTTGACTTCAGTGGAGCTACTCCTGATTTACACTCTCGGGAGATCAGAATCAGTCCCACATAGTGTATTGTGTTTCTTTTTAGGCTATATTCTTCTTGGTATTTATGGACTCCATTCCCCAAATTGCTACATGCTCCAGGTTCCTCAGAGTACTCCTTTGCAGAGTGTTCCTCTTCCCTTTTTTTCTAACCCGTTCAGATGGTTTGGCACTTATTTTGCTTTTGTTTACCACATCAAACAGGTTGTTCAGAGTCATCTGCTTTGTGTCAACAGGTAAGATTTATTGCAGTGGCAAGGAAATAAGTCTTCCAAAAAGGGAAATTTATGGTGGCAGTAAAGCAGAAAAGACAATAATAATCAAGTTCTGTTTTCATTTGCAATGCTGTAAATCGAGCGAAGCTGCCTGAAGCCAGTGCAGTTACTCTGATTTACACCAATGTAATTGAGAGCAGACTTTGGTTTTAAGATGGGAAAAGGTCAGACTATATATCTTTAAGGGCAACCAAGTAGAGAACTTGTAGGTCTTTTTCATGATGTTGACAACCATCTTCCTGAGTAAATGTACCACTGTTTTATATGGTGGTTTATATGGTTCAAAACAAATAAGGGACAAAATCTGTCGGTAAGTGTGGTTTAACAGAGAGTAAAAGGCATCTTTATATACCCATTACAAATACTTAAGTACAATTATACCATGTGTGTGTGGGAGGTGGAGGGGACTTTTACAGACAAGCAATTTGCTGCAGTCATATTTCTGTTTCCTAGACTCTTGACATTTACTTTAGGCCTTACACTTTGCCTTGCACTAGACCCCATTTGTTCCCATTATGTAGGTGAGCTCAGTAAAGTTTGGAAACACTTTAATCCTATTAAAATATGACATTTAGAATGAAACAAGTGTGGCACCTTGTGAACTTTTTCTGTCCTGCTCAGAATTTACTAGTCTAAATCTATGGGCCTAGCGTAGCATTTTGTTTGTAAAATAATAGACCTCTTACCAAAGTGTTTCTATATTTTATGTGTGATTCTAGCTTTTTTTTCCAGCCATGCCGATGGGGAATCTAAGGAGACAATAAAGAGTGGCAAGATCTTGCATGATAGTGGAATTTTAATTTTACACCCTTAAAGAATCTTGTGTGCAGTGGTCACATGAGCATTAATAGGAAAGTCAAGTGACTGTGTTTCACTTTCAGTTCTCATACTGACAGAAATGAAGGCTTATAGTTTGATGCAGGGCCGGCGACAGGGGGGGACAAGGGGGACAACTGTACCGGGCCCCGGCCTTCAGGGGGGCCCCCTGAAGTCCGGGGCGGGCCCGGTACACAGCTGTACCCCCTTGTCGGCGGGCCTGCACAGCAAGGCCCAGCTCCGGGCAGCCGCTGCAGCGCTCATCAGCCCCCTCCCCCGGCCCCCAGCAGCCTCCCCCGCCCCCCTTTGCATCTCCTGGGCCGGGCCACGCGGTGTCCCAGCGCGCGGCGGCTCTGCGCCCCCAGAGGGGGAGAGCGCATGCAGGGGGAAGGGGGCTGTGTCCTGCCTCTGCCTGGGGTGGGGGCTGCCAGGCTCCCTCCTCCCCACCCAGCAGCATTAGCGGGCGCCAGGGAGCAAGCTGGTCACGCTGGCGGGGGGCACCATGCCCCTTGCGCGATCAGAACAGGGCCGGGGGGGACCCGCGGGCGGCGGGAGACCAGCCGGGGCCCGCGGGTGGCGGGAGACCGGCCAAGGGGGGGCCCCCGGGCGGCGGGAGACCGGGGGGGGCCCACAAACGATCAGCGTATGAGGCCCCAAAATTTCTGTCGCCAGCCCTGGTTTGATGTGCAGCTGCGTGGTAATGGAATTCCTTGGTATGGTTCTCACATAATGTGCTCTTCATAGGCCCATCCATGCACAGCAATACACCAGAAATGGCCACTCCTCACAGTCTTTCAAATGAGCACAGTGATGAGGCTATTCCACAAAATCTGATCTGACCCTTTGATCATTATTACACACCCAAAAAAAATCTTCTATCCCAGAAATACTTGATCTGAATTCTGTCAACAAGACTTAGGGAGCTTTCTCTGGGGAGTTGAAAGTAGATTTACACTAGTGGATCTTATCAGCATTTGAGCAAAGAGTCTATGTTTTATAGGAGATTTAAATATAAAGTGTTTCCATATAATCTACTGAGACTTACAACGTTGTGAATAGTTAAGTTTAGGTGATCATGCCATTTTATTCTACTCCCTTTTTATTTTTTAGCTTATAATATGTTTCCTTGGCTGTTGTTTGTTCTGTCATTTCTGCCAAAATAATAACATGAGGATTAGTCACTCTACATGGTCAGCTGGAGCTTGTATTGCAAGAAAATAACTGGGCCTGCATTAGGATGTTCTGGTGGTACCACAGGACCTTAGTAAGCAAGCAACAAGTAGTTATTCTGGGAGGCCTATCAGGCCTAAATAAGCAGGCTCATATGGTGACTGTAGCTGTTATGACTTTACACTCTATCAATACTAGACCAAGTGTGTAGGGAAAGATGACCAATTCAGGGGTAAGTTTCCCCTAAAACTTCCCAATCTTATTTTATGTTTTGAAGAAGCTTTTCCTCCAGGAGGACTCTGTAAAGGAGGAAAGAAGCAGTGGCTAAAGATGAAAGAAGACTTAATATACTTGTGTCAAGTGTTCAAGTCTGCTGGCACCCCCTGGAGGAGGACCTCACAGTCAAGATGCACTTTGCCCTACTAGTGCCACTGGGGAAAAGCCCTTCTGAGCTAGACAACAGTGTAGGAATTTTGAAGTCACATCTGCACCAGGTTTTCAGTGTCCTATCTGGAAAAGCTTCCCTGAGCTGAGAGTAACTCAGGAATATCCTGACATAATCCATATTCAGAAGAATTATGCTGAGCCTTAGAAAAGGGCTGGACTTCCTTCAAGCCTCTTGGAAAAGATGGGCTATTACTGTCTTGAAACAGAACATGGAGCTGTGCAAACATTATAATTGTCTGTTTTGACCTGTTTTGATATTGGAAGACCATTCAGCTAATGAAGGAGTTATACCTGAACACTTTTTGGTTTCACCAGAAAACTATATGTAAATATAAGATCCTGAAGAGGGTTTTCTCTGCTTAACTTTGGACTCTCTCCAACTGCACAGCCCATAGTGTTGGCTTTAGTGGCCCATACATTTTTGTGGTGAGCCAAGCCTCCAGGGGAAGGTATGCCCAAAGTACATGTAAAACTTTTTTACAATTTTTGTTATGATTCCATGGGTTCTGACATGCTGACTATAATCAATCCTTGATTTTCCCCCTCCACCCACAGAATTTACTATTCAAAATTGTAGCTCTAGTCACAGTGTTTCACGCTCTGTTGACTTTCCATTGCCACAGCTGATATTTCTTGGTGCTATGAAAACATGAATCGAAAGTACTATGGCATGACTGAAAGGCAGATAGGTTTAATTAAATGATGATTAACATGTCAGATCCTTTAGGTTTGGCTGACCCTGCTATTTAAAAAAGAAAAGGACTATCAGGGTTGCATATAGCACTTGACTCTGCTTGCCTATCAGGAGCTACTATAATGAAAATAATAACAACAATATATGAGTAGGGAGACCCAAGATTAAGGATTGAAGGGGGCCTATCTAATGGTAAGACATCATTGTGAAATAGAGCGGAGTATAAAAAGTAACTTTTATCATTTAATGGAAAGACATTGAGTTGTACTTTCTCTTGCCTGAAATTTGCCCCGTTTTTGTATCTGAGAGGGTAATCCAAGGCAATAAACATCTCCTGTAGAAGTGATAAACACAGAGGCATAGGATGCGATATTCATACACTAAAGATCCCATTCATAGACACTCTAGGGTAGGCCACCCAGCATTATGGTTCTTCTTGAAGTAAAATGACATAAGGTTATATATGAGCGTGGAGGAGATGTTATTTTCATTTTATTTCATTAGCCACTGGTATGGACAAAAAAAAACGTGAAGAAATGAAGATGTAAGAATAGTGGACCTCAGAAAAAAATGATGCACGGAATGACAACTTCATAACATCAAGCCATTGTTAGTCTCTGACAACCGTACCTTTACCAATAAAAATAACGGATTCCCTTTGTTATGTCCCTCATGCATTTGCAGTAGCAGATGAAATGAAGAATGAAGCAATGCAGATTTGAAGGGACAGCTGATGAAATGGGGAAGCTAGAAAAAAAAATTGTGCAGTCAGATGATTTTAAAGAGAGTCTTAGAGTTGTCTGAGGGAATCTAAGGAGATAAAATGGATGAGGGGAGATAAGAAACCGGTCAACCTAAACCATATGTATTAGAATCTATTAATTTACATGGCTCTTTCCCTATTAAAATTTGGATGTTCAGAGCTCTGCCACTGATCTTGAGCAACTTGCACAGATCCTCTGTACATCAATGTCATCATCATTGTCATCATCATCACTCCCATAACCACATTGGTCATTGGGGCACCATTACTGATGAGCAATCAACCAATTTTCTCCACCCGTGATGATTATGTGTCATGCTTGAGTCTCCGCCAGGTCCATTCCTGGCCACTCTTTTATGCATCAGTGTACCCTTTCATAAAGTGTGGGTAACAATATGAATTGTTTGGGGTTCATTGGGCAAAAGTATGATATATAAGTATGATATAAGTGTACGGTGGTATTTATCATATTTTATAGAAAAGAAAATAACAGGAAGTTAAAAAGCAAAGAGAACTGTCACATGAATATAGAAAGGAAACATATTTCCCCTTTCAACATTACCCTCCTTCTCATTTTCCAAACTGTAATTTAAGTCATGGTAAAAGGCTGTATCTCAGAAATGGCAGGATTTTTGACCTATTAATTAGACATATTCATTTTCCATTTGATCGCTAATACAAGTAAAACCCTTTCTACACCAGGGCCAAATTCTTGCTAATGTATGCCTTAGGCAACCTGTTATCAGTAAGATTGCATGTGGTGGAAGTCAGCAGACTACTAATTTTATCCAGTAAAAACATTTTATTCAAAATACTTGATGGACATGCAGCTTGCTTTGTTAGTTTTTGTTTTCCAAGAGGGGAAAAAAGCCAACAATGTAAATAATCTTTTCATCCAGTGTCATAATTTGATTAATTTGAAATATTGGCAACTCTCCATTTTGCTATTTAACCTTACACATAAGACTAATTAAACCTCTTCTGTCCGTGAAAGGAAAGACTGTACCGGAATGCTCTTAAAAGGAAGAAAAGGGAAGCCTTTTATGACCAGAGGTGCTTCAGAGCATTTGTTTGTTTTATAAGGGCTGAGGTAGTTAACTATGAACTGAACTGTTTAACCCAGGAAAATGGAATTTGAGCCATAAATTTATGACAGCAGCAAGCAATCCTGGAAGGAAATAAAATTGATACCTACTATGACTTGTAAAGTCCTCTCCTTGGTGGAACATTTTTCATTTTCTATTTATTCACCTGTAAGGAGTTCAGGAAAGCTGCTTTCCAACAGGGAAAACAGATTTGATATTTGAATGGAAAAAATCTGAAAAGTAAAGTGCCTAGAAATCAACCCTAATGTTTAATTTAAAAAAAAACCTTTGGAGGGATAGTGTCCACAGTCATATTATCTCATGTCAGTGAGCTTGGGCAGTGATGTGCAAAAAAAGCTTACTTAAACTTAATCCTCTTCACTCCCGCTGGAGTATAAGGCACCAACAAATCTCCCCCATGCCTCTCGATCTTGGGCAAGTCAGCTGATTTCGTTCCACGTTTTGTTCATCATCTTCAGTTCATCTTCCACAGTTCTTCTCCAGGTACCCATTGGTCTGCCTCACTTACGCTTTCCAGGTGGAGTCCATCTTAGGGCTATGTTAGGGTGTCTGTTGTTTCTCATTCGAAGAACGTGACCCAGCCACCTCCATCATCGCCTTTTTAACTCATCCACAATGTTGATGATACCTGTGCGTCTGCTGATTTCCCTGTTGCTGATATGTTCTTCCCAGCGCACTCTAAGGATGCGTCGGAGGCATCTGCCTTCAAATCCTCTCAATCTGCTCTCCACTTTCTTGTTGATTCTCCACATCTCTGCAGCATACAACAGGACAGAACGCACATTTGATTTGTAAACCTTCAGCTTGGTCTTGGTCTGAAGCATTGATGACTTTCAGATGTTGTTAAGTCTGTTGAAGGCTTGTGCTGCCAAAGCAATGCTAGTGGAGACCTCTTTCTCAATGTTACTATCAGCAGAGATATAACTACCCAGATATTTAAAATCCTTTACTTCTTCCAGCTCCACTCCATTAGCTGTAATCTTCTGGCTACTCTTGGTTCTCACTTTCATCATTTTGGACTTCCCAGAGTTAATCACTAGCCCGATGCTTCTGGCAGCTTGGTTTACACTGTCAGTTTTCTCCTGAATATCCTTCTGTGAATGTGATAGCAATGCCAAATCATCTGCGAAATCACAGTCCTCCAAACGGTTGGTTAATCCCCACACCAATCCTCTTGGCCTATCCTCTGTGGTTTTTCTCATCACCCAGTCGATGACCACAAGAAAGATTTACAGGCAAAATGACACATCCTTGCCTAACTCCTGTCCTGACCTGAAACCATTCGCTCTCCTGTCCTTCGTGACGTACACAACACTGGTTCTCGGCATACAGATCTTTAAGGATGTTAATGGCCTTCTGAGGGAATCCATATGCTTTTAGGATCTTCCAAAGCGATGAGTGGTGAATACTGTCGAAAGCTTTCTCGAAATCAATATAATTGATGTAAAGCGAGGAGTTCCATTCCAATGGCTGTTCCACTATAGTGCGTAGGACAAAGATTTGATCCGTGCATCCCCTTCTATGTATCCCCTTCTAAAGCCAGACTGTTCTTCGCGAAGGATTTCATCGATTCCCGTTCTCATTCTCTGCAGCAGGACTCTGCGGAAGATCTTTCCCAGCACAGATAGTAGGTTGACACCTCTCCAGTTTCCACATACGGTCAGATCTCCTTTCTTTGGAAGCTTTACGATGATTCCCCTTTTCCATGCATTTGGTACTGTCTCTCTTTCCCATACTTTGTTAAAAAGTCCTGCAAGAGTTCTTGCACTTGTCACAGGATCAGCCTTAAGCATATCAGCAGTGATCCTGTCCTCTCCTAGCGCTTTGTTATTTTTGGTTTGTCTGATAGCTTCTTCTATTTCTTTCTTCGTAATACGCCCTCTATACATCTCAATCTGGAAGCCCATATCGGCAATGTCTGCCTCTTTCTCTGGATCTAGTCTGTTCAAGGTCTCTCTGAAGTGTTCTGCCCATCTGTTGAGTTGTTCCTCCTCTGTTGTTAGCACCTTCCCATTTTTATCCTTCGCAACTGTGGACTTACTTGTGAAACTTCCTGTGAGAGTCTTAGTGATCTTATAAACTGTTCTGTTATCACCCTTATCTGCTGCCAAATGTGCCTCTCTTGCCAAATCATCTATGTACACTCTTGTCTTTTCTCACGCTTCTTTTCACCGCAATATTAAGATTTTTGTATTCCTGTCTAGCCATTGTCCTATCGTTCTCACTGCCAACAAGTGTGCACTGCTTGACTGCCTTTCTTTTCTCTATGAGCTCCCATGTAGTGTCTGAAATCTACTCTTTCCTCTGTTTTCTTTTATATCCCAGTGTGTTCTTGCTGGTTTCAATGCTTTCGCACTGGGTGTTTACGTTGTCTTCTGATAAGCCTTCCAGTAAACTAAATTTGTTGTGTAGTTCTACCACAAATTTGGTCTTCACTGCTGGGTCTTTCAGTCTGCTGGAGTCAAAGAGCTTACCACCCGTCTTTCTATTCATTCTTTTTAGCTTCAGTTGAAGCTTGCACAACACAAGGTTGTGATCACTTCCTGTGTCCGCTCCTCTCCGTACTCTAACATCTCTCATGGATCTTCTCAATTTTTGATTGATGGTAATATGATCGATTTGGTTACGGGTTCTGTCATTTGGGGATATCCAAGTATACTTGTGTATTGTCTTATGCTGAAAGATACTATCACATATCACCAGACCATTTTCCAAACACATATCAAAAAGCGCTGCCCATTGTTATTCCTTTCTCCTATTCCTTCTCGACCCATGCAGGACTCATAGCCTTCATTGTCTGATCCTATTTTAGCACTCAGGTCCCCCATTACAATTAGGACATCGTGCCGAGGTGTCTTATCTATCTGATTTTGCAAGCTGCTGTAGAATAGGTCCTTCTCTTCTTCTGATGCTTGCTCAATGGGTGCATAACACTGTATGATGGTGGTCTTGGCATACTTGGAGAAGAATCTTGCTCTGATAATTCGGGAGCTGACTGGTTCCCATCCCACAAGACTCATTCTAGCCTGCTTATCCATCAGGATACTGACTCCTTCTCGGTGTTGACCATCTGACCGCCCAGAGTAAACAACAGTCTCCCCCGATCCAAGTGTCATCAAACCAGAGTCTGTCCATCCCATCTTGCTGATGCCCAAAACATTGATCTTATACTTAGACATTTCTTTCACCACTTGCGCTGTTCTTCCAGTCTCATACATAGTTCTTACGTTCCATGCAGCTACTCTTACCTGTTGTTTGAGTTTCTCCAGGAACTGCACCGGAAGAGAAATTTCCTTTCGGCTTTCATTCCTCCTCGTCATATCAGGCATTACTGCCTTCATCCTCAGCTGATCACCCATGATAAGAAGGCATTTCGATAAAACTGTTGGTGTTTCTGTAGCAAGTGTTTTTTTATGAGGCAGGTTGCTAACCCAGCGCACCACCCTCCTCCTTTCGCATTCTGGACTTGGGACCAGACAACGGTGGAGTTAGTGATGTGCAGGGGATATTTAAATAGGTAATTTGAAGAAGCTAAAATGAAAAGAACTCATATGCTGATGCCTTAATTTTTAAACCTTGGCTTTTCCTCATCAGCAGTAAGCAGTATACAAAGGCATTTGCCTACCTGATGGTTTCGGAGAAGTGGGAGTACAGTGTCCTGTAACTTAACTAGGATTGACCAACCATATCATTCTGTGGGCCACTTAGTAAGAGAGAGATTCTCTCATGACCCCACTTTCCCTTCCAACATTTCAGTGCCCCACTACTTGGCTCTCAAAATACTTAATTCTATTGATTATTTAGGAAGGACTCAGGCCACTGGTCCCTAGACCCACCTTCAAGAATCACTGCCTTAGGGCCTGATTCAATGCCTATTAAAGCGAGAGGGGCAACAGGTTGATTTTAAACTCTGTTGACTGTAATGGCAGTTGAATCCAGTGCTAAAAGAACAGGAATCAAATACTGGTCTTTGATACACTAATATCTCATTCAGTAAAACTTGCATAAAAGCTCATGCAAATGAAATGGTTCTTAGTGAAAAAACTCAAAATAAACATCATTACAAAGTCATCCTTTGCTAGTTCATCTCTGTTGTGGACCAGGTTCTGCTACTCAACCACAATGGGCATACCTCACCTTACTCCATGAAAAGTCCCATTGATACGAAAGACAGAAGAATCTGGTCTTATATTGAAAATTCTTTCTCTGTTACACAGAAATATCCCCCCCAGCTAGTTCCTTCAAATGCTCTATTAGCCATTTCTTTCCATTGGAAAATAATTAAGAATTTGAGAATTCCCTGTGTTTTAAGCTGCATGCTGGAACATTGAGAGGTTGAGATACTAAAAATAATGCTTGTTGAAATACTAAACTGTGTGTTGCAGGGAGCAATCTTGGGCTGACTGGAGGATGGACTAATTAATATAAACAGGTTTTCTTCATCTCTGGGTTCTCATATTCTGTGATTTTAGCATACCATAGTGTCATGCTTTCAACTCTTGCAGAAGGATCAGAGTCACAGACTTCAGAATTTTCAAACTTGTTTTTGAAAGCCTTAATCCAGATCTATTGTCTTCTGATTGTACTGCTATTCCTTATCATCCTGGTCATTTAATAGTCGCAGCATCCTTTTCTGTTGTGTTCTCAGAGACTGCTCCTAGCCACATTATAGGGTGCACAGATATTAGATTGAGACTCCACTAATGAATAATTACAATTTGGATTTAAGCAAAAAATGATCATGTAAAGAAAACATCGAGATTCTTCTGTGTCTGTGTTTGTGAATTATTTTCTTTAGTTAGTCCCTTATTTTGCTTTTCCCTTTTAAATAAACTTGTAGGTTGGCCTTTCAGTGGTTAGGTTTTTTTCTTTAAACTCTGTGTTTTTAAAACTTATGTTTCATTAACTTGAGGAAGCTATTTAATGTCAGCAGCAGGAACAATCTGATAGATTCAAAATTGTCTTCATTTTTAAATTAAAAGAAAGCAGAAAGGATTACCCATTACTTTTAAAACTTTGGCTATGTTGCTTGTTGATTCCCCTGGTATATTCTCTATTCATAAACTGCATTTTATAATCTTGCTAAACCTACATGTACTCTAAAGGGGCTATAAATATTTTCCTGTCTAACTTTGGGTTCTAGTCATGGAAATTACGAAACAACAACATCACCTTATTAGATATCTGTTAGTTCTCTGGGCTGATGATAATCTTTTAAAAGTATTTATCCCCTTTGGTGGATAACAGAAAGCCATTTTAAAGCTGACATTTAATATATCCACTGTTCCAGAATTTGTTTTTACAGTTTTAAAACATTAATTGCAAAATTCTGATTTGTGATTGTTATCATGGAAGCTAAGTAAGCCAGTGGTGGCCTTAATGCTGGTCAAACATGCCAGTCCATACAGTGCTAGCTGTAAGTTCTGTAGAGATAAATATTTGCTTTGTGCTAAACTTGATAAAGTAACTAGGCCACTGCTGAAAACCTCGGTAGGTTTTGGAGCTTAATTTCATTGAACAGTTTCCACTGAATCATTTTTCTTAATCTAATTATACTATTGCATTGGCACAAAATCTACATATATATGTACAGACGGAGGGGAAAAGAAAGAAAGTATTGCCAAGTTACCCCTTCTCCTATTCACACAAAAATAAACATATATTTAATAAGAAAGACCCCAGTGGAGTTGCCAGGTATATTCGTAAATAAGAGGAGGAAGACTTGTAGCACCTTAGAGACTAACCAGTTTATTTCAGCACTAGTGTAAAAGCCCGTATACATGGGCCAAAGTGCTTAATACTGTTTCCCCTCAGTCCCCCTGCACCGTGCCCTGTTACCTCGCTGAGTCCCTCCCCCACTCTGACACTGCCTCTCAGTCCCACTGTACCATGCCCTGTTACCTCACTGGGGTCCCCCTCCTTCTCTACCACTGCCCCTCAGCCCCGCTGCACTGTGCCCTGTTTCTTCACTGGGGTCCCCTCCTTCTCTACCACTGCCCCTCAGCACTATGCCCTGTTACCTCACTGGGGTCCCTCCCCCCCCCCCCGGCTCTACCACTGCCTCTCAGCACTGTGACCTGTTACCTCACTGGGGACGGACCAAAGTGCTTACCGCTGTTTGTCCGGGCCATCTCTGCAGCTTGCGGTGGCGCACGTGCGGCGGCCATTTTGTGCCACCGAACTATCACTCCCAACATGCTGTTCGTTCAGGCCATCTCTACCGCTCATGACGGCTTCGGACAAACTTCCTCTGGCCTTTTATTATATAGGACTAGCGAAAATACCCGGCATTGCTCGGGTCCGTCGGAGGTGGGGAGGGGGCAGAGAGCTGAGCGAGTACAGGGTCTGTTGGAGGGGAGAGGGGGCAGAGAGCAAACCTGACACCCCCGGCTCTACCACAGGGTTGCGGCCATCAGGGTCCAGGCGCATGGCTGTCCTTGCCACCAAGTCTTCATTGCCACGTACAACATATCCATACCATCTAAGCCTTCCTTCCCGCAGCTTTGCCACGATTGGCGCAACTCCTAGTCATCACCGTACGTCGTCGTTCATGGCATGGTCGAATCATGTTAGTCCAATGCACCATCGGAGCATTCGCATTTCCATCACGTGCAAGGCCTGCTCGTGCTTTACTATCGCTGGCCAGCACTCCGATCCATAGAGGGCGACTGGGCGTACGACCGTTCTGTAGACTTTTGACTTGAGGCGTACGGGCATCCGGCGATCACAGAGGACTCCACTCACCTGACGCCACTTCATCCAGGCGGCATTGACACGGGCGCGGGCATCCGGAAGGCTATCACTGTTGCTGAGTATGAGGGAGCCAAGGTATTTAAATTGCTCTACCTTCTTCAGGTCTTCTCCATCAATGCTGATGGTTCCGTTGGTTTGGGGACCACCTTCCATATATTCAGTTTTCTTGATGTTCAGCCAAAGTCCAAATTCACCGAGCCGTTCATTCCATTGCCATGTTTGCTCTTGGAGATCGTCACGTTGTTCACTCGCCAAGAAGACGTTGGCGGCATAGAGGAGTGATCATGGATGAGGGGATTGGAGATCAAACGTCACAGTGTCCATGCAAAGGACAAATAATAGGGGCGAGAGCGCCGACCCTTGATGTACTCCGATGTTGACGGCGAAGGGAGGAGATGTTCCCACTGCACATCGGACCATGCTGGTGATGCTACGGTACAATAGTTGAATCCACCAGACGTATGCTTCGGGGACATTGTGGGATCGTAGGGCGTGCCAGATAAGTTTGTGTGGGACACGATCGAAGGCCTTTTCCAGGTCAAGAAATGCCATGTGAACGGTCTTGTTCTTCTCGCGATATTTCTCCAAAAGCAGCCGAGCAGCGTGAAAGGCATCTGTCGTTCCACTTCCTTTGACAAAGCCACATTGGTTCGGAGTGATGGAAATAATCTTGCGGAGCCTGGTTTTAATAACCCGTTCAAATATTTTCATGGCATGGCACAGGAGTCGGATCGGTCGATAATTCGAGCATTCGGTTATGTCGCCCTTGCCCTTCCAAATTGTCACCATGATGCTGGTTGTCCAAATTTTTGGGGCTGCACCCTCATCGATGATTTGGTTAAAGAGGGCAGCAAGAATCGTGGTACCTTGGCAATCAAGGGTCTTCCAGGCTTCGGCTGGAATGTCATCGGGGCCGGTTGCCTTCCCATTCTTCATCGCTTCCTCGGTCTCCTTGATGGTAATTGGTGGCACAGGTCCCGCCATCCTGGGCCCAACGTTTACGTCTGGGAAGCCAGGCCCTGCCTGTCACAAGCCAGGACAAAGGGTGAGTGATGGAGGAGTAACACCTCCTTAAAAAACCTTGGTCCAGCTGGCCCGGCTGGTAGTACCTCGTAAGGACCCCTTTCCAGGGTTATAAGAGAAGATGGTCAATGGTTTTGAAGGCGGAAGAGGACCCCAGGCCCCAACGGCAGATAAAGCGGAAGAACTGTCTTCACTTAGCAGCATCTGTACTTCAGTGAAGCGGCTGCAAAAGGTGTCTGTTCTCCAGAGGAGCGGCCTTTTATTAACACCTCGTTGTAGGTATAAAATGCCTTCAACAACAGATGGAACGATGCATCGGTTGGAGTATATCTCATCGTATCAATGGGTATGTCCAATCAAATTTTGGATCTGAATGCTAGGGTGTCCCTCAGAAGCGACGCGCATCGTCCCCGCCCAAGCGGCGTGAAAAATCTGCGAGGGCTATCTGCCCTTGGACGGGGCGGGCTAAAGAAGCTAGTCCGTCTAAGCATTGCGACCATCAATATTGGAACGATGACTGGGAGAAGCTGAAAATTGGCCAAAGCTTTGAAGACCTGCCGAATCGATATCGCATGTATCCAAGAGACGAAGTGGAAAGGAGCGAAAGCTCGGGAGATTGGCGAAGGATACAAACTATATTATAATGGAGAAAGCAGCACTCGGAATGGCGTTGGCATTGTGATCAGCGAGAAGTATCGGGACAACGTCGTCGATGTCCACCGAATATCCGATCGAATCATGACTATCAAAATCGAGTTCGGTACAAACACTCTCTGAATCATCACGTGCTACGCCCCCCAAACTGGATGTTCCGATGGCGAGAAGGATGAATTTTGGGAAGGATTGGACGCCCACTTGCGAACTGTTGGCCCTGAAGAACATCTGGTACTAGGAGGCGATCTCAATGGTCATGTTGGATCGGTAAGAGATGGTTACAGCCAATGTCACGGTGGAAACGGTCTGTTTGCCTCCACCATACTTTATTATATAAATTGCATTTCCAGTCTTTATTTAGCTGTTTTCCAGTTTTAACAAATATTTTAAAGCACATTTTCCATTTTTACAGCATTGCTTAAACAAAGAATCTGCAGAAGATGTTATATTTCAGCTATTACATTAGCTGTGTATATGTAGAATATCTCATTTTCTCTCCATATTGAAAGTCAGCTGGCCCTGGAACTATTTGCTGAATTTAGAAATGAAAAATACTGTTGATTCAGCAGGTATTTTAAGAATAAGATTATTAGTCATCCCAGGCATGAATCAGACCCACTTTCATAACAACTATACTCTAGAGGTCAAATTCTGGAGCTACATTTTCAGTTGCTGATTAAGAGTGTTTCCCAGTTATGGACCCTGGATCTGTATCTTTCCTTAATATGTTAATATGACATCCACATCCAATTTGGCTCCACAGCCACAGAAGCCAATGCAGATTTCTCTCCACCCTCTTCTCCCACTGCCCCAGCATCTTCATAACAGACATGAGGACAACCAACCCCTTGTTCTGAATCATCCTTCTCGGGCTAATATCAGCAGAGTCACTGAGCCTTTCTAACATTTCTAACATTCAGATGAGTGCCAGAATCCTTCTGAGCTGCTGGCATTGAGAGAGAGAGAGAGAGAGAGAGAGAGAGTACACAAGAAGGGTCATCATAGCCTGAGAAGAAGTCCAGCTGATGACATCTCTAAAATCAAGTCATCATCTAAGAACCACAGGTTGGACTCATCAGTCCATTTCCCCACCACTGGATATCTGGAGAGAAGGGAGAAGAGAGCTTCTTACGCAAGCTATCAACTTCCCACCCTCTAATCCACCCACTGCCACACAAAAAATCCCTTCCCCCGCAAAAATAATAATAATTAGGAACCCTGGTCTCATCTTATCCTGTATATTGAAGCCTCACAGATCTTATTACATCTCTAGGGTAGAGTAGGTAGGAGGAGAGACACAAATGGGATTAACGTATGGTGGCTTTAAGAGTGGGGGAGTGGGAGAACTCATTTACAGGACTTCCTGTGCCTTAGGCAAGGCACTCAGCACCTCCTGCTTGTGGAGCAGCTTCAGTTCACTTCTGCCCCCCCACTTCCCTGAACCCCACCACCACCACTTTCACACTGGGGCAGGCCGTGGTAACATAGGCTCCCAACCAGTTATCTGATTTTGAATATCATGCAAACAGTAATACGTAAGAAGACATACTGGGTTTTTTAACCCCAAAAGTGAGATCAGTGCTTGTAAAAGATGCCAGATGATGGGTACTGGAAACTGAAGTATTCTATCTGAACATACAAGAGGCAGAGCAAGAGCAGAGGAAACATAAGATCTTCATATGACCCTATTAGTATCCCTGAACTCTGGCTCGAAGGGCCCCCACTAAGGGGAAATGAGTGTGTAAATCTCACCCAGGCCCATCTAGGCCTTGGCCTCGCTCCTGAGGCTGCCAGTAAGGGTGCTACTTGTTCTGGTGGTTTTGGAGATGTGACTGCCTGTCAACTAGGAACTGGGATAAGATCATGAACTCATAGATTTTCATATAGATCTTATGTGATAATGATTTTTAGGTTTTTTTTTAACCTGGGATCTATTATAGCAAGTGACTTAGGGTATGTCTACACTACCCTCTGGATGGGCGGTTAGCAATCGATCTATCAGGGGTCGATTTATTGCACCTAGTCTAGACCCAATAAATCGATCCCCTAGTGCTCTCCCATCAACTCTTGTACCCACTGCCACAAGAGGCACAGGGGGAGTTAACGGGAAAGTGGCAGCAGTCGACTCACCGCCATGAAGATACCATGGTAAGTCCATCTAAGTCCCTCGACTTCAGCTACTCTATTTCATAGCTGAAGTTGTGTATCATAGATTCATTTCCTCCCCTGCCCCCATCCCTCCAGTGTAGAACAGAGCTTAGAAGTGAAACTTGCTCCCTATCCTCTTACTGTGATTCTTGAAACAATCTAATCCTACAGATGTGTGGATATTATGTACAACTTTCCTGCACATATTATATGTGTTGTGATATGCGAGACCAAAGGCAAGTTTGTATGACTATATGAGAAGCATGGATGTCTTGTATGACTATACTTTAATGTGTGTTGCTGCTTCAAACATGTTTAAATTAGGGCTGTCAAGCGATTAAAAAAATTAATCGTGATTAATGGCACGATTAAAATAATTAATCATAATTACTCATGAGATTAATCGTGCTGTTAAACAAAAGATACCATTTATTTAAATATTTTGGATGGGTTTTTTTCCACATTTTCAAATATATTGATTTAGTTTCAACACACAATACAAAGTGTACACTGCTCACTTTATATTTATTTTTATTACAAATATTTGCATTGTAAAAATAAAAGAAATAGTATTTTTCCATTCAATTAATACAAGTGCTGTAGTGCAATCTCTGTATCATGAAAGTTGAATTTACAAATATGGAATTATGCACAAAAAATAACTTCATTCAAATATAAAAATGGCAAACTTTAGAGCCTACAAGTCCATTCAGTCCTACTTCTAGTTCAGTCCAATTGCTTAAAACAAATTTGTTTTCATTTGCAGGAGATAATGCTGCCCACTTATTGTTTACATTACATCATCATCTGAAAGTGAGAAAAGGCATTCTCATGACACTAAGGGGACATGCACCCATGCTGATGATGGGTTCTGCTCAATAATGATCCAAAGCAGTGCAGTCCGAAGCATTTTCATTTTCATCATCTTAGTCAGATGCCACCAGCAAAAAGTCAATTTTCCTTTTTGGTGGTTGAGATTCTGTAGTTTCTGCATCAGAGTGTTGCTCTTTAAAGACTTCTGAAAGCATGCTCCACACCTCATCTCTCTCAGATTATGGAAGACACTTCAGAGTCTTAAACCTCAGGTTGAGTGCTGTAGCTATCTTTAGAGATCTTACATTAGTACCTTCTTTGCATTTTGTCAAATCTGCAGTGAAAGTGTTCTTAAAATGAACAACATAATGGGTCATCATTTGAGACTGCTATAACATAAAATATATGGCAAAAGGTGGGTAAAACACAGAGCAGGAGACACACAATTCTTCCCAAGGAGTTCAGTCACAAATTTAATTAACACCTTATTTTTTTAATGAGCGTCATCAGCATGGAAACATATCCTCTGGAATGGTGGTCAAAGCATAAAGGGCCATATGAATGTTTAGCATATCTGGCATGTAAATATCTTAATTCCAGTCATATAGTTAACCCTTCTATTCTGAGAATTCGATTTTTCCACTGACTGACAAAGACAAATGAAATCCCAGAACTATGGAGTGCTCTATATCCCTTTCTCATAACTCGATGAGGACGATGATTGTATATTTCATTTCACACAAGGTACATACAAAAAGTCGAAGATTTTCCAAACTGTGTGACTAAAATTAGGTTTTTAAATCCATATTTAGGTCCCAGTCCTCTAACTGACTCCACACAAACAGACTCCAGAGTCCATATAGAATCAACAGTGGGTACATGGTCTTATGCACCTAATTATGTGTCCTGTATTTCATATATGCTGAGCAGCCAGCAGCTCCAAGGTACACTGAATCAGAGTGCAGTCTTACCCCAGTGAAGTCAGTGGGAGTTCTGCCATTCATTTCCATGAGGCAGAATTTCACCCTATTTGGCTATAAATAAATTAGGAAACCCAGTTTTGAAAATCTTGACCAAAATCCATAAAATCAATGAATGAAGCATAAAACTGGTACTTATCATTCTGATTTATCTTAGCATGTATTTTGTTTCTGTTGTAATAGGTAATTGGTATATGTATATATAATAGGTAATAGGTATATGACAATACTTGTAAGAGGTATTTGGCAAAGTCGATCCAAAAAACCTCCTGATGGGAGCTAATAAACTTTACAGAAGGAGCCAGATTGTGCAGCCCTTCCTCACTTTGGGGAGCACTTACTCAGACAAATAGTTTTATGCCAGTGGTTCTACTTAAAGAAAGGAGTGCTCAGCAAAAGGGTCACTGTACATTCAGGTCCTAATTTTGTATACATGAAACAAAATATTTCAGCTATTCTGATTTCCCCTTTGTGAATGAGACAGCCTCTAGGATAAAATATTACTTCCATTGAAGAGGGTAGATTGAACATTTTTGCCTCAAATTTCAGCCAGTATATGCCAAAATTCACCTAAGAGCAGATATTTATGGCAGAGTTAAACCCCCTGGGCAAATTAACATGTAAATGTAATGGTTTGTGCAAGAAAACACTGACAGTATCATTATAGTTAAGGAATTGACAGTGTAAATTATTACACTAGTGACAAAGAGTCCTGTGGCACCTTAAAGACTAACTAAAGTATTGAAGCATAAGCTTTCATGGGCTAATACCCGCTTCATTGGATGCAAGCAGTGGAAGTGTCCAGGGGCAGGTATAAATAAGTAGGCAAGAACCAGGTTGGAGATAACAAGGTTAGTTGTTTGTATGTACAAGGTTAGTTGTATGTAGTGCTTTAAGCCAAAGTGACATAGTTTAATGCAATTAAATTGACTGTTGGTGTGATGTGGGAGAATAGCATACTCAAGTGTCTGCAGCAGTGTTCTACCTAGGTCTAGAAAAGAATGGAACAGTCTTTAGGATTTTTTAAAATAGATATAAATATCGAAAATAAATCCATGCATGAATAATCCCTTTGTGATAACATCAGTATGATTTTTAATGTCCTGGATACTTAAATACTTAGCTAGTGCAAACAGTGCATTTAACGTTCTACAGCATGTTTATTCATTTTTCGATAGATTTAGTGTGGGTAAGATGGTTTCTCATGTCATGCCTGAACTACTTCTGTCTTTTTTCCTCTTCCATTTCTAACATGATTGGGGTTGGTGTTCTGGGGCGACTTATCTCTTTTTCTCTTCCACCTTCTCTCTTTGTGTCCCCTTGCATGCTTCTTTCCTTGGTTTGATCTCAGGGAGGAGAAGGAGTATGAAGAAGAGGAAGAGGAGCAACCAGTCACAGAGCCTAATACTGAGGATGAGGGGGAGGAAGAGGCCACTAGGCAGGTCAAACTCAGGTACCGGGCTTCAGTGTCCCTCCCCTCACCTTTCCTGACCTCACCACCAAAATTTGCAGCATTAATTCACTTTACTGATTTATAGTACTCAACTATCCTGGAAAATGTATTCATAATTTTCGTTTTAAAAAGTACCTTAAGAAAAGCCTTTTGAATCAACAAAGCCTTGTTCGTATGTATGGAAATATTTGAATGCATTTAATTCTAAAAAGCCAATGGATTGCATACTAGCTACACTCATTTGATTCAGAAGATTTAACAAGCAGAGCTGATGATGGAATTTTAAGCATGTGCCTAATTTCATCCCTTTCAGCAAAGCAATTCATCGCATGCTGAAGTACTTTGCTGAGCTGGGGCCTCTGTGCACCTCTTCCTGAGCATCCTTTGTTAGTGTTTCCATGATCCATCATCACTGACAAAAGTGTGCCTTTTTCATTATTATAATTCTTTTTATGAATCCTTATTGATATTAAAATATTACCATTTCTGAAACATTGCCAGCTAGTTGTTTTAGAATTTTTAACAAATTTTATAGGGGAAAAATACTTAACTGAGGTGCAAAGCTGAACAAAACATGCATTTGCAGTGTATATGTAAACAAACTCTAGCTATCAATATTACACATTCATATGTAATATTTTCCATTTGTTTTCTGAGGTTTATATGGAGTTGGCCAATGATAACTTTATCCTAATAAATAAATCAGAAAAAGAAAATATGCTTTCTTTTCTAGACAGCCATTTGATTTAAGTTAAAATGTTTGGCTCTGCAATTCTGCAAAATGAGATTGGATTTTTTTTTAACTTAACCACACTCATACAGACTTCTACAACGCTGAAGGAGGAAAGGAAACTGTTTAATGTGCAAATTCCAAAGAAAATATTGTAATGTTGTTATTAATGTCTTCCAGTCTGCAAATCTAGCCAGTGTCCTTCTGAAAATTTAAAATTAAGTGATCATTTCCTCAAATCCAATGCTTAAAAGTAGGAGCTAAAAACTCAATTATTTAATAACCTGAATATAAAACAACAATATGTAAAGAGGTATAATTGAGACATCATATACGGCATATTTTTGCTTATGTAACTTTCGTACTTTTAAAATAATATTTACTTTGATATAGCTAGAGTGATATAGATTGTTGTTCAAAATATCACACTTCGTAAAATAACGAGGTGTGACCTATGCTCTGGAAATTTGTTTTAGGGTACTTTGTCCAGGATTATGGGAACATATTGGTCTATGGACAGGTGATTCTTATTTGGCACAGTAGGTGAATGTTTCCAGGTTGCCGCGGAGATTGCAGTTATGAAAAGTTGGGCCTCAAAAACACAAATTGTTGCTCTAGTCCAGCACAGTTGGTTTCTTCACCATTATTAATGACAGCAGATTTGAAAGCTGGATGATATTAGCAGTTCATAATTTTCTGTATGCAAATTATTTCATCCTCTCAGCAAAACTCCTGTAACTTCATGATTATCCATTACAAAAGTACTATAGTGAATGTTATTTACTGAGTGAAATCCACTCCAATTTCACAAATGCCAAGTACTCAGCTGCTACACCAGGGGTGGGCAAACGTTTTGTCCTGAGGGCCACATCTGAGTAGGGACATTGTATGGTGGGTCATGAATGCTCATGAAATTGGGGGTTGGAGCATGGGAGGGGGTGAGGGCTCCAGCAGAGGGTGGGGCCAGAAATGAGGAGTTCAGGATGCAGGCTGGGGTGAGGGGTTGTGAGGGTTCTGGCTGGGGGTGCAGGCTCTGTGGTGGGGCTGGGGATGAGGGGTTAGGAGTCCAGGAGGATACTCTGGGCTGGGACCAAGGGGTTTGGAGGGTGGGAGAGGGATCAGGGCTGGGGCAGGGGTTGGGGCCCGGGAGAGGGACAGGGATGCGGGGTCTGGGCAGCACCTACCTCAAGCAGCTCCCGGAAGCAGCAGCATGTTCCCGCCCCCCTCCGACTCTTATGCAGAGGCATAGTCAGGCAGCTCTGCACGCACAGGCACTGCCCCTGCAGCTCCCCTTAGCCACGGTTACCAGCCAATAGGAGCTGCAGGGGCTGCACTTGGGGTGGGGGGCAGTGTGCAGAGCCCCCTGGATGCCCCTATGCTTAGGAGCTGGAGTGGGAACATGCCATTGCTTCCAGGAGCCGTGTAGAGCAGGGATCAACCCCTGACCCCACTCCCTTGCTGCAGTGACAGAGCAGAGCATGCCCTGGACCCTGCTCCTTGGCGGGAGCTCAAGGGCCAGATTAAACATCTGAAGGACAGGACACTCCTGGGCCATAGTTTGCCCACCCCTGTGCTAGACAGTTGGAGTTCAGGGGGGCAACGGTGTTGAAATCAACCCACCAATCTAGTGACCCAGCTCAGGGCTGCAATGCGAATCTCCATAGTGGCTATTCCAGTTTATGGGCTCTGGATGTCAAGGACAACAGACCTGCACAAATGCAGATCCCATGATTCCTTGGCTGTCCTGCCTCTGGTCCTCCTTTATTACAATAGCACTAAACTACACTGGGCCAATGCAAGGAACCCTTTCTACTACCCTTGGAGCACAGGCATCTATGACAACTGATCTGCTTGCAATTCCCTCATGCAGCCCCTGTGTAGTGATTAAATGGGGTAGAAGCCTTGTGCTGACACTCTGATAGTGAGAACTGTCACGGAAGAACTTAAAGAGGTACATGAGCACACTGCTAGCACGTTGCTTTTAAATCCACTGTAGGGTTTTGTTTTGATAGAAGAATACTAATTTGGGTCATTTGGGGCTTCCTCTCTGGTAAATGAGTTTTATATAATAATTACTTACTTACTTATGCCCGTCACCCCAGTCGGGGTATGGGCCGCCAACCACAGATCTCCAGAGTCCTCTATCCTGGGCCATTTTCTCTAGCTGGTTCCAGGTGTAGCCCATTTTTGTGGTGTCAGCCTGAAGGTTGCATCGCCAGGTGTTCTGTTATAGCTCTTCGTGTCTGTAGATCTCCACATACTTATATAAACATGTCATATCAGAATACAGGATGGTATTGAGATATCAGGCTGTTAAACATGGGCATACATCATAAATTACCTGTTCTTTGGGCCAGATTATTCAGTTTGATAAGACTGCTTTGGGGCTTAACTGGTCACTTGAGGATAGTATGGAGAACTGTAGTGGAAAAGACTCATAAAAACTAGATTGCAGGTTCTGAATTTCCATGGGTTAAATCCCTTCCCTTCCTCTAAACCAAATCTGAACATTCCTCATTTTTTCCAACCCTAAGAAGAATCCCTCTAGGATACAAAGCTTTGAGCTTCCTAGCCTTTTAAAAGTGATGGCAATTGGCTACATTTGGGAAGTTGTTGTTTTTGTTTGACTCTGCTGGATTTTCCGTCCCCCTTAACTATATGATCTTTGATCCCTTCTCTCCTTATCCTGCTTTGCCTTTTCTCTCTTTCCCTCCTCACCACACCCTCCCTTGCAGTAAGGTCCCCGACGTAAACCAGGTTGCAGATGAAAAGCTGCAGAATGAGAATCAGAGTTCTGATTCTTCAGCCGTCTCAAGTGCAGTTTCTCAAGCCAAGAGGCCTCCCTCATGCTCTAAAGCCAAGAGTCCGCCCAGCAGCTCATCTTCTGTGCCTGATTCATCTGTCTCACTCCATTATTCTGTTTATACATCACCATCCTCTCCTGCATCAGTCTCACTTAACTCCTCCCAAAATTCATCAGCATCTATTACTCCAAAGGCATCTCCAACTGTAGAGAAATTGCCTTATGTACCACATAGCCCTTTTCATCTTTTCTCCTATGACTTCGAAGAGTCTCCAGCAACTGTTACAGAAAAGGAAGCAGAGGTTATCAGGGAAAACAGGTAGATTTTATACAGCTGGCACTAATTTTTGGATGAATTAATAACATCTTTCTAGAGTTTGATTGTACTGTTTACATGCTCTCTGTTCCTAGAACATACTGTGTTCGTTTTAGTCATGTAAGCCTATATTTTAACATGATTGATTCTCCCTCCTTGGTCTTCGATACTCTTATTTCTTATACTCCTGTTTCTCTTCAAGATACAACTGGCCTCTTCTAAGTGACTCTAAAAAAATACATGATAAAAGCATCTTTTGGGGGGGAAAAGGCTTATGGGCAACCGTTCTGCTTTCATTTATGTGGTATAATTTTTAGGAGTAATTTCAAGGAAATCATTGGCGTTCTACTGATGTAAAAGCTGTGTGTGATCAACATCAGGCCCTAGAAATTTTAGGGTGAAATCCTCGTTTTGCTGAAATCAATGACAAAACTCCCATTGATTTAGGTGGGGCCCAGATTTCACCTCCAGTGCTCTTGCATTGCACTGCTTAAGTACAGACACAGCCATAGCTTTTCTTTCTGCTGTTTCAAATTGTCTGTGTCACAAGAGATGTATAGTAGGTTTAATCCTAAAAAGCTATCATACAAGTGAATACAGGGAAACAGCCATACTTTAATTTAAAACTTCCAGCTAAACACTGGAATGAGATTTAATAAGCCCCTTATGGGATTATAGGTTTATAAAATAATTGATTATTTGAAACACTTTGAGGTTTAACAGCCGATTAGTGGTTATACTGCCCTTACTGAGCGTAGTCGTAAATCCACAATGCACATGTTTTTACTAAGCAATTGGTAAATATTTTGCATATAGTAAAAGTTTTAGCAAATAAAATATTTAGGTTTATTTGGATTGTTATTTTGTTATGCAAAATCATTAAGTCTGACAAGTTACTGCAGATTCTTATCCCCTACTTACCTCTTTTTATTATATGATGCTTACGGAAAGTTATGCAGATTTTTATCTTTGTAGTAGGATAAGGAGTGGATGATCATCACTTTCATATCCATTTGCTTCTGACAGACTACAGATACCAAAGTCTCCCTTCACTAGTTAGTGTGCTCTAAAAGGAATTGAATGATACTATTCCATCGCTCAACACTTGGAATGTAAAGAACACTACTCTTTTTTTTAAAGGATTTTCCCTTCCCTTTCACAAGGATCATTTAACCCTCCCAACATCCCATGAGAGAGATGTAAGTAGTAGTATCTCAATATCTTAGCTGCTCTAGCCCAGGGGTGGGCAAACTTTTTGGAGGGCTGCTTAGGGAAGGCTGTACCTCCCTAAACAGCCTGGACTCCACCCCGTATTCACCCCTTCCCACTCCTCACCAGCCCCCTCTGACCCATCCAACCACCCTGCTCCTTGTCCCCTGACCGCGCCCCCGGGATTCCATCCTCTATCCAACCCCTCCTGCTCCCTGTCCCCTGACTTCCTCCAACCTCCCCTGCTCTCCATCCCCTGATCGCCCCACCCCCAGAACCTCTGCTCCCTGTCCCCAGACTGCCCTCCCCCAAGACCTCCTGTCCCTTATCCAACCCCCACCCCACCACCTTACCATACCGCTCAGAACGGCAGGGCTTGCAGCCCATCCAGAGCCACTGTGCTGCTTGCACAGTAGCGTCACTGCAGGGAAGGGGGCTAGCCTCCCTGGCCAGGAGCAAAAGGGCCAGCCTGGATGGTCCCGTGGGCTGTAGTTTGCCCACCTTTGTTCTAGCTCATGGCAACCAGTACTTCAGGTTGCAGCCCAAAGAATTAAGTATGGACATTTATATAAAGCAGTTTTCCATAAGCAAATGATAGGAGTTAATCTAAACTGAAAAAGGCACGTAGGTTTTCAAGTAACATGCCTGAATGAAGTGAAATGATGCAGTACTAGCATTTTGAGCGGGAAGAGGAGCAATAAAATAAATGAAGTACATTTAATCTAATGAACTGTTAAAAAGAAAACGATACTATGCTTTTCTTTCGTGAAATTTTGTCATTTGGGTGGGTTGGCTTCCTGCAATAATTTAACTACCATCTGGCATACAGTCCCAATGGAAAAGGTGCATCTCTTCCAAAAAACTTTTCCAAAGCCAGCACCCATGACATGTCAGTTACATATGATGGTGGAGCAGTTAAAAGACACATGAAAGCTGCGCAGCTGCCTTTTCTTGCTCAGTAGAAAAGCCAGGATGAAAACATTGATACTAAGGGCTCTGGGGAGGTGACCATTCCAAGAGCCCTGGAAACAATTTCTCTTTGATCAACAAGCTAACATTGAAGTCAACCATTTTCTTAAGGGAGTGAATGGATGGTAGAAATTCCTAAAGCTGTGCTTCCAAAGACATGTCTTTTTTAACTGTGGCTCTGATTTTTTACAGACATCATAAGAAACGGCACATAAGCTATGACTTATGTTGGGGAAGAAGGGGTGGGGAAAGAAAATACTTCATGTTTTAATTGAAAAGAATTTGGATGCTTTTCATTTACAGCAGAAACATTAGCCAATCATTTGAATCCATGTTCTGACAATGCCTGGGGAATACTGGTGTTTTTCTTTATTTCCCTTGGAATGAATATTGCTGACATTGATCTTTTCAGTTTCTTTCCTGGTAGCTGATTATCAGCTCCCAAACCAGCTAATAAATTTATGAGTAACTGAGCAATCAATTAGGTATTCCAGGGAACAGCTGTCACTTTAAAAGGACATTATCATCTTTCTTTTAATCTCCAGGCCAGTAGTTTAAAACATACAATATTAAACCTGTCTTTGTTATGGGTTATATTAAAATGAGATGACATGCTACTTCCTTTCAAATTTGGGGATGTGTCTGGAAGTTCATGGAGTTCTGGGGTACAACATCCTTTGATCCCCTTTATGAGTAAAGAGGATTTGCTGTCGCATGTCTGCTTGCTGATTATTTTCTTTCTTTCTCTTTGTCTCTCCCTTTCTCCTCCTGCCTCCTATTCTTCTGGTAACTTCAGAAACAGTAGCTATGGCAACAACTCTTATTCCTCTACAAGACCTTATTCTGGACTAAGTGCACCTACAACACCCATTTCTCATTATGGGACAACTCTGTCACCACCTCAGGAGACCAAATCTGAAAGGTTTGTAAGGAAGGTCTTAGTACTTAAATTTGCATTTTGAAATTATCCTGGCATATAGAAAGTAGAGGAAATAATGGTTCTGACTGTGTATGTCATTGTGTCTGAATTTTGAACATTTGTCCTAGTCAGGTCTGTTTTAACATTTGTAGATAGAATTTACCAAAAGCATCAAAAAATTCCTCCTTCACTCTAAGTGGATTGTTTGTTGTGTTATTTGTAATGGCCAGATCTATTTCCATCCCGTTTCTGCTGCTTCCGTCTAGAATTGTTACAACAGAGTTAAGTACTTTAAGGCTTTTTAGAACAAATTTTATTTATCCCAATTTTTGAAACATTTTCCCACAATTCTAGTTTTCATTTACACTGAGGCAAATTCAGATTAACATGATCAAAATCTAAAATGCCAAATTTCCCAGGGTATAATTTTGGTCCTTCATTTTCTTGAAAATGCATAATTTATTTTATTGCTTTTAAATCACAAGCAAAATGTTTTCCATAATATGTCAGGGAGACACATACTAACCTACCAACTAACTTTAAAAACAATCGGTTTATGAGCTATCAAAATACCACGATGAATTATGGTCCACTAAGATATGTACAGAAAATATAGAAAGAAAGAATGTTATGGATACTTGCAAGACATTCCACTTGGCAACAGGTTTAGACCACCAGAAATTAAATGACTGTTACTGCTTGAAAGTAAATGACAACTACAAAGATCTCATGCTGGGTTAAAGAGGGAGAGGTAGGAGATTTTAATTATGTGGCTGTCAAGATCGGTTAACCTTAAATACTTTCCAACAGGGCTTGATGGGCTCAGATTCACATGTTGCCAAATTGGCCTTTAATTCTTCAAAAGCCTTCTGCAAGTTAGCAGCTTACAGGGGCCTAGTTTACCCTAAACCTCAACTCTAAACTTGGCCATTAGCCTCTGTTTTGGTTAGTGCAGACTCTTGCTCCTTCTGTGAATTTTTTCAAGCTTTTTACTAGCCACTGTACCTATTTTTTAACAAACCAAAATATTTTCCCCAGGGTCTTTTGTGTATGTGCCACTGAATTTACATTTCCAAGTCATCTTTTGAGTTTAATTATTTCCTCTTTAATTTTCCTTGGTGTTCCCTTTGATATATTTTTAATTGCTTATTTCACCGAATCTTTCCACCGTCTGGTGTAAGTGGTTCCACAGTCTGTCAGTGTTTCCAACCACAAGGTATTGACTTAATCCTGCTTTCAAGTGAGTAATTACATTAAATATACCCATGGTGAAAGGCACAATTTTTCATTTGCCCATCTTCCTATAGGAATTTGGCTGATTTTATCTTTCACAGTCTGGGTCAAATCATTGTCATGTGAAACCAGAACAAAAGACTCCAAACAACCACTGTCACTCTTTTATCTAACAGAAATTCAAATCAGCCAAAATTACAAGTATTCCAGTTCTTTTGAGTTTTTGATTAATAATCTTGTGTAAGAACAATTGTTTTTGTTCTCCAGTTGCTTGTTGAACAGATTTAATGAGGAAAGTTAATATTTGTCTTGCATATGTAGTAGGCATTGAGATTAAGGCTGTGAAGAACTTCTGTATCCACACCTGAAGCTAGGTTACATTTGGAATTAGGGATCAATGTAAAAGTGACCCTCATAGGCTTTGTCTAGATGAGGAAGAGTGGCCCCAGTGTTCTTGTGCTTAGATTACATGTGCTAGCTCAGTCTGACCCTCAACTTGACCTTTTCCTGTTGCAGATGCAGAGTAATGCCTTTAGCTTGATTTTAGTAGATTGAGTTGTACCATAGGCACTAACATAGACAACTTCAAAGAGTTAAAGGCAGCTTTTATGAGTACAGTGTACAGCAGTAAATTACTGCTAAACAGGAGTTGAATGCAAACATTTCACAAAGGGAGCATCCCTTCATCTCTAGCCTCTAATTACGTATGTATTTGTGTCCATATACATTATATGTAGGTCTGTAAAATTAGGCTCCTTTTGAGTCCAGAAGTACAGAGCTCATGACAGCAGAAAAATATGTAATTACATTTTTAAATGAAAAAACTAATAACTTAAAATAACACATCCATGCATAAATGTTATGATTTAAAATATATCTCTGGACCTTCCAGGAGTTGAATCAGGTTCTGTGTCAGGATATCCAAAAATACAGTGGCCCTTTGAAGATGCTCATGAGTTTGAAATGTTAGAAGTAGACCTTGGACAGCATGCAAGTGGCTCAAAGTATGTGATGAATTCATTTTATCTCCTGGCTCTGCAATTCATCACATAGAAGTCTCTTCTACATATGGCATGTGTATATTATAATTTCAGCAATAAAAGCAGCATTCAACCTTTCATTTTGAGACAAGATTACACAGGTCAAAATTCATCCCCTTTGAAGAAAATTATGCAACAAAAATCTTTCATATCTCTAGGCACAAAATACTAATTGTAACCCTTCATGAGACATTCATTTCTTTGGGGGATCTGGCTGTGGAAGGGCTGCACAGATCTGCAAATGTGAAATCCAGTTGTACAATTAGATTTTAACTCTTACCAGTACAGCAACTCATGAGAGGGACACAAAGAGGGGAGACACCAGCTAAAGGAGGAGCACGTGACCTCCCCATGTGACCCCCCATGATCTCGCATGTGACTCCTCCCTGCCCCCAGCCCAGGGCCGCCGCGCTCTCCTCATCCCCTCCCCATCCAATGTTACCTGGGGGGGAGGCTCTGTCCCCCTGCTGCGCCAGCTCTCTCTGGCATTTGGCTGCTCTTCCTGGCAGCCAGGCCCTGGAGCTACTCCTGGATGCTGCCCGGTGCAGCACAACAGCTGCCTAGTAGAGTCCCTGACTCTTCCATTGCTGTGGTTCCCAAGAGAGCAAACCCTGCAGTGTTCAGTGGATCCTGAATGTGTCTTTCTGGTACAGTGTTACAGCAATGAATGTCTTCATGTTACAGCCTACCTGACCATACTGGCTTACTTGCACCACTGGTGAAACCTTTGGTCAGCGTTCAGCCAATAGCTGGCCAAATATGGGTCCAAACCTAAGTCTTTGGGCTGGTCCCCACTACGGGGGGGGGGGGGGAGGGAGAGGGAGAATCGACTGCCACTCGTCCCCACGGTGGCGGCAGTTGGCGGCGCACTCCCCTGTCGACTCCAGCTTGCGCCTCCCGGCAAGCTGGAGTTCTGGAGTCGACGGGGGCGCCGCGAGCAATCGATTTCTTGCGTCTTCACAAGATGTGGGAAATCGATCGCCAGAAGATCGATCGCTACCCGCTGATCCGGCGGGTAGTGAAGACATACCCTTTGTTTCTTGTATTATGGATGAGCTTTAGTTCTAGCTTTTTCATTACTAGAAATTACACTGATGGGCAAATTAATCATCACAAAGTACAGTAACCTCTTCCTGTGTTTTGTAAGCAGTTTCCATTTTGTTGAGTTGCCTGGCCTCTGGTGTTCTGAAACAATAAGAAAATATATTTTAAACTTATGTTAATAACTAGTATTAAATTTGGGTTAATTATTACATGAAATATTAAACATCAAAAAGAAGGAAAATGTATATTTATGTATACCCCAAATAATAACAAACCCCCTTTCTGAACAAGTGTCAGGCATTCATCACATTGGGGGGACCCGATCCTGTGAATTTTTCTGAGCACGAGTAAAGATATGACTAAAGATTCTAGTATGGACCTGTATAGTATATACACCTAGTGTCATGTATGTGGGAGCTGTGCAGATTTAAAAACAAAAATAACTAAAATATGTTGGACTCAAAGGACTACAGAGAAGCAATCACTGTCCCAAAATAAAAGCTAAAGAGAGTCAGAAGGAAGCTGAAAAGCAGCAGTGGGTAATATAGCAAGGATGAAATTGTCAAAGAATAACTGATTTGCACAGAAAGAATAATGTACGTTTATGGGCACTGGCCCTGCAAGGTTCTGAGCATCCTGGCCTTCCTCCAGCAAAGCACTCAAGCTTAGCTTTAAGCATGTGCATAAGTGCTTTGCTGGTTTGCAGCCAGAGCGCCCAGGACCTTTCAGGATGAAGCCATAAAAGTCTTTGAGGGAGTGTTACAGATCAATGTGATTATTCTGGATTTATGTATTTTGTATGTGAACATCAGGTGGAGGTTAGAGTTGTGAAAAATGCTGTATTCAACAGCTTCCTTTTGCCTGTTGAATGCACCATTTCGTATGCAGTTATTTCTTGAAATATTTTAAGCCCCCCAGTTTGTTGTGATGTTACATACACAGATTTTCAGGTTTGGGGATTCAACTTAAGTCAAGCACATGATTCCTGGGTGCTTTGCCATTCCATTTGTACACACCGACAACAGGTTTTCTCTAAGTAGGGCAGAATCATGTTTTTCTTATGGAATTGTTACATTCATGACTTGCAATGTGTGTAGAGCAATCTAAGGGTGGAATTTTGCTCATTGGACAATGGACAGTAATATATGTTACACTAATCACCAATTAGTTCAAAGTACCATGGAACCTTTCAGTGACCGCCATTTGAAGTATTCGTATGAGATTATATAGATGCTGCTTCCTATCTCCTGATGGTAAAAATTTGAAAATAAAAGAAGTTTGAAAAGAAGCAGATGCAATTAATAGTTAAATCCAAGGTGAGTTTTCTGCTTTCAGCTTATGGTTTCAGAGTTATCAAAGGACTGCATAAATGATCTCCTCTATATGCTTATTTTATATATCATTTAGGGCAGTGGTCCCCAACCCCCGGTCCGCGGACCGGTACCGGTCCGTGGAGCATTTGGTACCGGGCCGCGGCCGCGTTCCCGTCCGGGCCTCCTTCCCTTCCGCATCCGGGGGCTTCCCACTCCGCATTGGCCGCCTTCCCTTCCGGTCCGCCTTCCCTTCCGCATCCGGCGGCTTCCCTTCCATATCCGGCGGCTTTTCGGCGGACATACAAGAGCCCGCCGCGCCGAATTAAAAAAAATTAAGGTGATCAACTGAATTCGGCAGGTTTTCGGCGGACATACAACGGTCCGCCGCACACAGTGAAAAATTAAAATCACCCCCCGGGCCGCAAGCATTGACTCGCCCGCGTTGACCGGTCCGCGGCGATAAAAAGGTTGGGGTCCACTGATTTAGGGGACAATTATCCAATAAGCACTTAATATGTGATTTCTGATACAGTTTATCTGACCTTAAAGTACAAGAAATAAGGAGAGAGGCATTTATGTCAGAGCTATCTAGCATAATTCAGTCTGAGTTTGAGTCAGTTGATCGACCTTTCAAAACTTTGGCTGCAGTTGCCTATGAAAACAGGAGCTACAACTTGAGTTTGAAAGAAGAGTCATTGACATTACTGTTTTTAAATCAATTCTTTGCCTAAGACATATGTATAATTCAGTGCAATAGTAACACTTTGTGTTAGTTCCTTTTTGGGTGTATCTGTGATTGTACAGTGGAAAGAGAAGCTATTTGACTTTGTTGGCTTGTAAATTCAGCTGCAGATCTTGCCAGACTTGCTTGAAAGACTTGTTCCTTCATTTCATTTCTCTGTACCCCCTGCGGATAGCCATGTTTGTGAAGTGCATATTACAGCTATGGGAGATCCTGGTGAAGGAAGGCTAACCGCAGTGCATTCTATGTTCACCATGTGACTGAAAGGAAAGGGATATTGGCTCTTTTACTGCTCCAGTTTGTGAATGTAATTCCCAATGCAGAAGAAAGTGAGACACTCTAGACTTCCCATTTTAGACTAGAGTACACTGCCAGTTCTCCCACCCTTCATTTCTTCCTCCACCAACAAATCACCTCCCTCTCCCCCAAAACCAGAAAGCTACATCAATCTCAATTGCATAAGCCCACCAGTTCAGCGAAAGCAGGGCAATAATATATAACAGCCAGAGAGTAACAATATGCACTGTTCTCTCGGTACCTCCAACTCCACTTTTTGATTGTTCAGCGAAGATCTTTGTTCTAAGGCTTCCCTATATTTCTGTTTTCTTACAGGATTTTCCCGAAAATTAGCTCCTCAGTCTAAACAGGGCCAGCTGACTCGGGCTACAAGGCTGCAGAGTTGTAATATTGCAGTGCAGATCTTTGGACTGACGGAGTCAGGCTAGGGCCTGGGCTTTGCAACCCTCCTCTTTCCCCTCCCCCCAGCCCTTGAGGAGTCCCAGAGCTCGGACTCCACCCCAAGCCTGAATGTCTATACCACAATTTATAGCTCTGTAGCCCAAGCCTGAGTCAGCTGACCCAGTCCAGCCACAGGTGTTTAGCTGCTGTGTAGAGGTACCTACTCTATTTTACCTGTGATCTCACCACTGGAGACTGAAGGTGGAGATAGCTGGGTTTAGAATAAGGAGAAAATCATGCCCTTGCTCTAAAAATCAAGGATAGTTAAGTGGTGACCCCGGGGCTGCATCCTGCCACCTGGGTCACCAGTCATCATGTGACCATAGGTGGATGGATGTTTAGTCCCACTTGTTTTGTTTTCTTTTTTATTTATATGAGTATAGAACTTTTTACTATTAGTTTTAATTTCCTTTGCAAGATCCAACTCTGCTTGGCTTTTGGCAGTTCTCACTTTTTCCACACACTTGCTGATCTTTTCCATCTTCCATTCCTTCTACGCTTTCTGCTTTCTGTTAATAACTAGTTTGAGGTGCTTGATCATCCACTTTGGTCTGCAACCCTTTAAAATTTTGTCTCTTTGCTTGGGATGTAGGCTTTGGGTAGTTTCTGTAATTTTGACTAAACGTAATTCCAAGCCTCTTCCACATTCTGATTCTTGAGTTCTTCATTGCAGTTCACTTCCCTATCTAATTTTCTTATTTTTTTAAAGTTTGCTCTTTTGAAATCAAGGATCCTAGTTGCAGACATATTTTTATTTTTCCTTCCATTCAGTTTAAACTGAGTTAAGTCATGATCACTTGAACCAAGGCTGTCCTCTACAACCAGTTCTTCTGTGATGTTCTCACTACTTACCAATATGAAATTTAAAATGGCATTACCTCTTGCTGGTTCAATGACTGGTGAAAAATCTGTCAGCTATCACATCCAGGAATATCTGGGTCCTACCATTATTAGTAGCACTTGTCCTCCAATCTATATCTGGGAAATTAAAGTCTCCCATAATCACACAATTTATTTAATTAAAAATATCAAAGAAGTCTGTCCCACTTTGTCAATCCTTTCACGGGAACGTGATCAATGTTATATAAAGTATGTCTTGTGATGTATTCGTTGAAAACTCATAATTTGTTGATCATTATTGTCCTGGTAAAATATATGTGGCAACATTCTATGTAAAATTATAAGATTCCTCTCTGTAGTATGACTAAGACATGTTCCATGTTTGGGGAGCAGCCACAAACCAGTTCACCAGAGATAAAAAGAAGCCTGAGCCAAGTGTCAATAAAATCAAATGGATCATCACCTGAGTAAGTGGCAGGAAAGAGGGTGCGAGTAAAAAAATCTATATCTTGACAAAGAAACAGCTGGGGTTCCCAGCCACACAGACTTTCTGTCTCCTGCACCTCAGTTGGATCCTTTTAAAAGAAGAGAAAGAACTATAAGAAGGAAGAGCAGATGCCCTCAAATTATGCCTCCCTTTCTCTCTGCCTGTGGTATCCACAACATCTGAAGAACAAAGGAAGCAGCATTTTGCTGTGGGAAAGATCCTGACTGTAGGAAATACAGGCAGTTAAACCACTGAAATGTGGTGAGAGAAACTTTTGCTTTGAATTCACCCCATTTTGTTAAGGTAGGCATTAGTTGCATTTTGCTTTTATCTCTTTTGTAACCAATTCTGATTTTTATGTGTCATTACTTATATTTACTTAAAATCTATCCTTTTGTAGTTAACAAACTTGTTTTATTGTTTTAGCTAAACCAGTGTGTTTGCGGTGAAGTTAGGCTGACCAGATAGCAAGTGTCAAAAATCGGGACAAGAGGTAATAGGTGCATATGTGAGAAAAAGACCCCAAAATCGTGACTGCCCCTATAAAATTGCAACATGTGGTCACCCTAATTGAAGTATTTGGAAATTCCATTTGGGAGAACAGGATTTGTTATATAATTTTCTATTAAAATGACAGGCTTTATATGAGTTTACATGGTCCAAGAGAGGGCTAGGCAGTACAAGATGTAAATTTCTGGGGAAAGTCTGAGAATGGGAGCTTGCTGGTGTTGCTCTGAAGAATACGTCAGGGGTGGCTGGCTGCAGCACTCATACAACATAATGGGGTACTTACACGCTGAAGGCTCTCTGTGAGAATATCAGGAGTGGTTGCTCTTACAGTGAAACAGTGTAAAAGTCACCCCACGTTGGAGAATTGAGAAAACACAGCTTTTCATCGGTCCAAATTGTACCTTGTGTATGACACATTCTAGCCATATCCAAATCGGATCCTGGGATTTTGTAGCAGACCCCAAGCACTATCCTAAACCTCTGTTACCTTTCTTCCCCAGTGTTATTTTGACCCAAACAAATTCCATTTTATCCATTTCATCACTTCTAATTTCTTTACAGTCTACCTCATCATTAAAATACAATGCCACTTCACCACTTATACCTTTATTTCTGCCTTTCCTGAACAACTCTTACTCTTCAATACTGGTGCTCCAGCCATGACTACTATTCCATAAAGTTTCTGTTATCCCTTTATCATCTGATTTTGCTTCTTTCACCAGTAGATCTAGTTCTTCCATTTTGTTACCCCCAAGTCATTGCAACAAGTCTTAGTTGTTTCTGCTCGGTTTCTCCCAGATTTCTTACCGTATTAGATACAGTCATTCTACTGCCTGTTAATGTAATTGGTATTGGCACTATCTTTCCTCTTGATGTCCATTCTCCTATCCTTTGTTTTTTTTTCCTTTCTCCACTGCTGTATCCTCTCTTACTTGATTTTTCTCCCACTCAGTGTTAGAATCAGAGATGGAAATTATAGAATCATAGAATTGTAGGACTGGAAGGGACCCTGAAAATTCATCTAGTCCAGTCCCCTGCACTCATGGCAGGACTAAGTCTTATCTAAACTCCCCTGTGCCCAGCTCTGTTTGCTGGCTGCGGTGCTACTGCTTAATTTATTCCATTGCCATAAAATAGGCTTCAATTCCATTTCCCTGACCCTCAAAAAACGTACAGCTATGGCTCATTTAATCTAAAAGTAGACAATGATTATTTACAACAATGAGAGCTTTTTCGCTGGGTTCCCCAGGGACGCAGTCTCCACGGGGGGTGGCGATCCAGGCAGCCCAACTCTGAACCTCCTTCCTCAAACCCAGTGTACCACAGAAGGAGGAACCAGTCAGCTTCAGTGGCTCAGCTGCCCAGCTTCCCCATGTTTGGCTGCTGCACAATTCTTCAGGCAGCCCAGGCTTTCCCTGCTCCCTGGCTGCAAATTGGGCTCTGTCTGATCCTTCTGCAGTTCTTCCAAGTCTTCTCCAATCTTGATTAATGTAAATAATTTTGTGTTATCTGCAGATTTGACCACTTCATGACTCACTCCATTTTCCAAACCATTAACAAATAATTAAACAATACCTGTCCTAGGCAGAACCTTGTGCAGCCTGCTGCCAACATTTTGCCATAATGAAAATAAACGTATTTATTCATGTGTTTTGTTTCCTGTCTTGTATCCATTTTTTGATCTATGGCAGTATTTCACGTATCACACCCTATTTAGTAGCCACTTGTGAATGACTTTTTCAAAGACATTTTGGAAGTCTAAATAAATTACATCAGCCAATTCTCCTTTATCCGCTATTGTATTGGCTCACTGAAAGAGGAGCTCCGATAGATTTGTGAGGCACAATTATCCTTTCTAGAAGCCCTTCTGGTTAGACCCTTTCAGATTGTCTAGATTTTTTTATTGTTCTAGTTTTAATGACCACTTCAGGCAGTTTACCAGGTAAAAAAATTAAGGGTTATTAATCTATAATTTCTTAGATCTCCTTTTTTTTTTTTAAGTGTTATTTTTGCTACTTTCCAGTCCTCTGGTATAGTAATTGATTTGAATGAGATTTCATATTTTTCATAGCAACTAAGCCACCTCATAGAATTATACAAGATTAGGGTTGGAGGAGACCTCAGGAGGTCATCTAGTCCAACCCCCTGATCAAAGCAGAACCAACCCCAATTAAATCATCCCAGCCAAAGCTTTGTCAAGCCAGGCCTTACAAACTTTTAAGGATGGAGATTCCACCACCTCCCTAGGTAACCCATTCCAGTGCTTCACCTACTTCCTAGTGAAATAGTGTTTCCTAATATTCAACCTAGACCTTGTACTGCAACTTGAGACCGTGGCTTTTTGTCCTGTCAATTGCCACCACTGAAAACAGCCTAGCTCCATCCTCTTTGGAACCCCATTCAGGTAGTTGAAGACTGCTATCCAATCCCCCCTCATTCTTCTCTTCTGCAGACTAAATAAACCCAGTTCCCTCAGCCTCTACGCATAAGTCATGTGCCTCAGCTCCCTAATCATTTTCATTCCCCTCTGCTGGACTCTTTCCCAATTTGTCCACATCCTTTCTGTAGTGAGGGGCCAAAAACTGGATGCAATACTCCAGGTGTAACCTCACCAGTGCTGAATAGGGGAGAACAATCACTTCCCTCAGTCTGCCTGCAGTGCTACTACTAATGCAGCCCAATATGCCGTTAGCCTTCTTGGCAACAAGGGCACATTTTTAACTAATATCCAGCTTCCTATCCACTGAAATCCCAAGGTCCTTTTCGACAGATCTGCCGCTTAGCCAGTCAGTCCCCAGCCTGTATCAGTGCATGAGGTTCTTCTGTCTTAAGTGAAGGACTCTGCAGCTGTCCTTGTTGAATCTAATCAGATTTCTTTTGGCTCAATCATCCAATTTGTCTAAGTCACTCTGGACCCTATCCCTACCCTCTAGTGTGTCTACCTTTCCCCCGCCCCTGCTTAGTGTCATCCATGAACTTGCTCAGGGTGCAATCCATTCCATCATCCAGATCATTAATAAAGATGTTGAACAAAACCCGCCCCCGGACCAACCCCTGGGACACTCCGCTTGATAGTGGCTGCCAACTAGACATTGAGCAGCTGATCACTACCCATTGAGCCTGACAATCTAGCCATCTTTCTATCCATTTTATAGTCCATTCATCCAATCCATACTCTGTGGCCGTGCTCAGGTGGGCTGAGGCTTCGGTCCCTCCTCCGGGGGTTGTATAGTAATTTTTGTTGTCAGAAGGGGATTACAGTGCAGTGAAGTTTGAAAACTGCTGTATTAGAACACTTAGGTTTGTACCATCTGACTCTAGGATACAGTGTAGTCTCACTGGGCTCCTGTAAAATATGGCATTGAATATTTATTGTTCAATGTTGTGATTCGCTGCTTAGGCCTTTTTGATACACATGTATTTAAATATAGTTCAGTATAAATATATCAGAGTTATTCAGCCATTACATAACTTCCATAACAGAAGTTCATAAACACATGGGATAAATAAGCTTACTGGACTAAAATAATATGGAAATCTTTTTTCAACTAACTTTAGTTATATTTTAAATACCCTCCTATAAGCTTAAGCAGGAAATGCAGCCAAAGCCTGTAAATATTTTTCCCTGGAGTACCCTCCCCTCCCCAGGTGCTTGCAACAATGATTTTCTGGCAATCTGGGTGCATCTTTAAACTGTTTTAGTGCCTCGTAAAAAAGCGTACTTGACAATGTTAAACAGCTCTTGGTTTAGCTTTTCGACTAAAACTAACTGTTCCTGTAATTGGCTACACCACCCGGGAAGTGCTGTTGGAGGAAATTTCCTGGCAGGTTTTCAAAACTGACTTCTTTTGACTAGCCTTCCACTGATAATCCCCACTCCAACACTATCTATTCCCACTGTTTTACTTGAACATTAAGGGAAAACCGGAAATATATGAAACCAAATGATATGATCCACTGCCCTTGAAAAATAGTGTTTTCTCAAAAGAAGTTTCCCCTTTGTCATGGTAATTGAGATATGCTCAAAACACGAGGAAAAAAATGTAAATGAATTATTTGAATTAAACCCTGAACAATTTACAAAATTAACTTTGCTAGTAGTTATAATCCAGTAAAGCCCCAAATGTGCTAGGCATTGTTATAATATCTAAGAATGTAGAGCCTCTGCTCATTGTATGATTTACATAAAAAATAACACTGCCTTCCTTCTTATAATGAGATTCAATAATGCTTGGAAACTGTAAAGAGATCTCCTTATTACCACAGCTTCATTATTTTTGCAAAATATGCTACAGCACTTGGTGCACAATAAAGTATTATCTTAAATAATTAAAACCAAATCATGGTTTTCAAGTGTACAGACAAACTAGGTCTTGTAAGACACTGTGTGTATTACTCACAGAATTCAGCGACTTGCAATGGCTCTTGAGCAGTAGTGCAGGTTACAGAAGCTCTGCTGAACTTGCTATATTAAAATAACATCAAGACATGATAATACTTGTTTCAATGGTCATGCACTGGTTGCAGCCTTTTGTGCCTCACAATGTAAAAAAAGGCATATGTTGAAGACTGACAAAAGACACCCTTCTGTGTCTTGATGCTATGAAGGTGAGCTGTGCATACATTAAAGAAGAAGAGCTATTAGTATTTCAGATACACATCTGCAAAGATTTGCATATTTGCTTAACTTTAATCACATGAGTAATCTCACTAAGTTAAACATCTCAGCACATCTGTAGGATTGTGGTCCCCGCTTTAACAGTGTCAGTATATTAAAGCGGTACAGACTGCCTATTATGACTGCAGTTCTAGTGCTTTAACTTATTCCTAATTTATGGGGAGGTGAATATGCCGTATCAATATACATTGGTTGTATACTGGTATAACTGCATTCAAACTAGGGACTGCACTAATATAACTGTCAGTAGAAAAATCACACCCTAACCAAAATAGTTATATTAGTACTGAAATTCAATGGGTTACTCATTCTGAAGAGTGGTCTGTGTGCATTGAAAACCATTGTCCTGGATACCCACTGACCCTGAACCTACCCTGTCACTGTGGCTTCATTTTACATAACCTTTCAGGCCCGTTAAGAGTCTGACATTAATCAGTTCTTTTTCATGTGGCGCTTCTCAAGTTTCTCTTTCAAAGGAAATATTAATCTGTAGTTTTATCTGTCTAATTTGTGTTTGTTTTCAAGAGAATTTTTGTAAAGATTTCCCAAGTTATGTTTAGTCTGTTCGCAAATTGTTATATCAACACACTTTTGAATCTGCCCTGTCACACACAGATATAATATCCATAACTGTGAAGAGCAGTATGGCTCTTGGCAGCTGCAGCTCCCCTTTTGTCTCTTTTCTAGGCTGGGCAGTGAGTTTATTATGTTAGAGCCAAGAGACTTTTAGACTTGCGTGAGGTCTGTTTCAGACTAGCAGTCTGGTGGTGTTCTCCCTTCCTAACATGTTTATGACTGCAGGAGCAGGAATATGCTGGAAAATGGGTAATTAGGGCTCATTTATAAAGATTGTTAATGATTCTGGTCATAGTTAAATTATAAAAATCCTGAATATTGACCTTCTGATTTGTTTTCAGTTGTACCTTTGTATCTTGTGTTCTTAGCAAAGGTGAAATGAAATAGCAGACTAAGGATACGTCTATACTACTTGCCGGATCGGCACATAGATCTTGACGAGACACAATAAATCGATCGCCAAAAGATCGATCCCTGCTGGTTTTAGTGAAGACAAGCCCTCTAGCGTAGCTGAAGTTGTGTATCTTAGATCAACCCCCACTCTCCTCGAGTGTAGCCCAGCCCTTAGATACCTTTGATAAAGTTAAAGATTTTCTGCTCTACTGGTAATGAAGAAAAGGTGATCACTGAAGAAGACTTAGATAATATGTCTGCAGTGCTAATTCCCATTTTACCAATCCAACAACTTTTGCAATAAGACCTATTCCCTCACCTCAATTCTCAACAAAAATTTAATAGCAAAGGTGTGAGATTCCTAAGGCATCATCACTTTCACAAACTATTGTATGGTATTTACTAGTATATCATGGAGTACTGTCATAAAATGTCTAAGCTGAACTATACATGTAACAAAGTAACAAAACAGTATTGTAGAGGGATTTGGCCAGGGCTCATCCCTCTGCGGGGCAGTGGGGCAATACACCGCCTTGCTACAAGTATGTAGTGGGTTGAAATTGAATTGAGGCAAATGCAGTGGATCAGTTTAGTTAGGTGGCTCTTTTTAAGAGTTTTGACTTGCAGGTGGCTTTTTTTTTTTTTTTTTTACATTGTCCACGGTCCTCATTTACACAAACTGTTTCCCTTCCTCTTTGTTGTCTAACTCCTATCTTCCTCAATCAAGATAATGGTAAAGTAATGACCCCTTTGCCTCCAATATCCTGGCATATAATAATGGTTACAAATCACAAATTTTTTGGAGGGATTTGGACTTCTGGCCACTATTATAATATTTTCCTGCCACTCATTTTGTCTGGATATACTTTCTGTGATGGGAGTGCCCGTTCAGATGTTCCTGTATTTGGAAACATAAGCTTGTTTAGATTCTGCTGGCTGTCACATCAGACCAAGCAAGTCTCTTTATTTCCCTCTGCCTCTAGTCAATTTAGAAGACTGAAAATAGTTGTCAGAATAAAGACCCTGTTCAATTGTGTGTTTAGAATTGCACCTTTACTTTAAAGGTCAATATTACAAATTGGTCATATATGAAACCAGCCATCATAATGTGTGTATATATTAGCTGTGGGGATAATGATAATATTCCAAGACCATTTATTGACGTGTCTCAACTATTCTATGTGGTCATGTTACACCTCACTATGAGATTTCAGCAATGGAGAAATTTTACCTTGAGCATCATTGCTACTGTGATAGAAAACAGCCGTTTTAAGACATATCTCCTTTACAAATCATCATTATTTAAAATATTATTTCAAGTACATTACAGAACTAACAGCTTGTTCCACCCACTTGTCATGCTGTCTGTGTTCCACTTACATACCAGTAGTATTGGCAACTGCTCTTTAAAGTTTAAACAACTCTTTGAGTGCCTCGTGTCACACCAGATTGCAGTGAAGCATCATTGAAGTATGTTGCATGGAGTCAGTGTGTCTCTGGATAAAATCAGGAGACCCAGGGAATTGTGATTCAAGTTCCATGCACATCATTTAGTGCAAGATTATTGTATATTAAAACATATTAAAATGTTAGTTACAACTCATATTAGGGTTGGGGCTTGATATCAGTGAATTCCAGATCAGAATATTTTAGAGCATAAGTAATTGCATACTGAAACACACCAAATGTCTATCAAGCATACAACTCTGTCTCTGATAGTGGTCAATACTTGATACACTCCAGAGAAGGCATAGTTCACTCACTGTGCATCTTTGGGGAAATATTATATCATCGCTTGGGGAAGAGGAATATTTTTCTGATCCCAGCTGGTGATCAACTTATGCTCTGAAGCATGATACCTGATAGCTCTTGTAATTTTGACCTAGCTAACATCATTTCAAAATATTGACGTAGTAGTTGTTATTAACAATTATAGTTGTTGCTGTTAATGATGACTGGGCTGTGAACTCATTAGATCTCACAGAAGAACTTTAGGGGTAGGTCTGGGTTTCAGTCTTCTGTGAGGGAGCAAACTCTTTACCTTCACATAAGTATGTCCCTGATCCTCTGGATAGTTATTATTTATTTGTATTACTTATTATATTATTTATTTGTATTATGTGCCCAGAGACCTCAGTCAGAGAGATTGGGCTCCAGTTTATGCTGATGTTGTGCAAGTGTAGTAAAAAGATACTCCCAGTCAAAAAAGCTTGCAGTCTCACAGTAGCTGTCTGGTCTTTTCCCTTGATCTGCTTCTAATGTTTCTTCAGGTTTCATTCAGTCGTAACTGCCCTTGGCTGTATATTGAGACTTCAGCCTTCAAGGGAGCTACCTGGGGTTTCAAGTGATTGGATAAAACAGAACTGAACTGATGGAAAACAGTCAACTCACAATTTTGCCATTTCTCTTGTTTCATTTACAGATGTTTATACCTGAGACACCCCCCTGTTTGACCATTCTTAGAGCAGTCCTTGAGTGATCTATTGTAACCATAATTCACCAGAGTCTTTCATACCATGTTAGGTGATAAAGCTGTAGCCTTTTGAATCTTTTAATTCCTACTGAAAGCTCTTTTTGAGGGTGGTTGAAAGTCAAAGGTCTTAATCTGTTCAAAATAAATTCCAAAGAGATATTTACCATGCAAGGTGGACTATCAGAGGTTTTTTGGTGCGGGGTAGGACTAGTGTTGGAGAGTATTGGAGTTTTTTATGATTTTGAGTGTGACCCAGCATTGTTAATTGTAGCTTCAGCAGAGTGCCAAAAACAAGGTTTACAGGATATCAAGTTTTATAGCCCCTTGTGTAATATGTATCTGGGTGGACTATGACATATTGAAACTGAATTTAATGAAATTACTGAAATTATACTTACACTGACCTGCTGCCAATGCGGCCAAAATATCCGTCTTCTACAGGATTCCTCTTTGTCTAAACACAGATGGACAAGAAAGATATCTTTACAGGAATAGTTTGGTCTTCTGCTTCTATTGCCTCCACCTGTGATTCAGTGGGCACTAGTGATTGAATGCCCAGACAGTGCAGTGCTTAGAGCTATGATAAATAGAAGGAGAATATCTGAGTTTGTAAAGGCAGTGGAAGTATATTCACTTTTGTACTGCTAAGTTTGTGACTCTGAAAGGATTGAGCAAGTTAGTTTCTTTTCAGAGAAGGGATTCCTGTCTTTATGACTGCTGATCCCTTCATTCCAAAGCTCACATTACAGTCATTTATGAACTAAACAAGGGTTTGTCTACACCCCAGGGTGTACCACTTTAACTCTACCAGAATAGTTAAAACAGTGCAGTCCCCCTTAGTGTGGATGCAGTTTTATTGGTATAAAGGTGCTTTATACCTGGATAGCTATTTCTGTATCAGAAGGGGAATAAGCTATACTGGTATAAAGCACATTTATATAACTGCATATACATGAGGGCTTGTACCAGTATATAACTACTTTGGTAAAACAACACACCCCTAACCAAAATAGTTATCCAGTACTGGTACAAAAACTGTGTGTAGACCTGGCCAAAGACTGAAGAACTCACATCTGCTTTCAATGATGACTACTCATTAAATGTATCCACTAATTACAGTAGCAGTCTATCTTGCAAAGCTAGCATCTGATAAATCCTCCAGAAGTGGTTGCTTTGGTTTCTACTAGCTGCAGCCTCTGTTCATCCTTGATGAAAGGGACCGTGTTGTTTGACTGGAAACTTATTCAGCTATGCTTGATCCTTTGATTCTATTTTAGCAGACAGTTGAACAAGAGCTAAAGATTTGATACCTATTACTAATAGTGTGACTTAGCTCTGTTGCACTCTGGTAGTACACTGTCTAACAATCAAGTAATAAACTTGATATAGCAAAACTAAGCCCTTTTTGCCTTTTAATGAACCAGGATCATAATCATTAGCCCTTTCTCTATATGCTTTATTGATTTGTTCCTGTACTTACTAACATGAAAGGTCCAGATTGCAATATAGCTTAGCAAAGGATTCACATTGTTATTGCAGCACCTGCTAAGATTACAAAATTCATGAATTTAGCAACATAATGGCAAGTATTAATAAGCCTCATCCTAAATTGCATTCAGATTCCAAAATGTAATTCTATCATCTTTTAGTATAGCTTTTCAGTATACAGTATTCCTTTGGTGTTTATGATACATCAGCTTTTGAAGCAACATCACATAACATGTTTGGAAGTGCTAGCAAAGTGTTGCACTTCTATTTTTATTTCAAAATCCCATCATGGGGTTAGTCCTTTCAGTTAGAGCCATACTGGTGAAGAGCTGGTTTAAGTGATACTGCGGTTGAAAGATGCTGAACAATTCTTAAAAAGATTGTGCATGCACCTCAGAGGTGTAAGTTAGCTTACATTTTTTCTAAAATATCTGCAGCTTTTAAGGTCCTCACAGCTTTTTAATATCCTCACAGCTTATAAAGTAGTAGTTGCCAAGGGTGTATTATGTCAGTGTTTTGATGCATCTTTGAATTAATATTTCCATGTCATTCCGTGTGTTGGGAATAAATTTCTGACTAACTGATGACTGTTAACAATTTCTGTCTGTAGAATCAATAAAAGTTGCAGTGTGAAATGTGATCCTCTTTGGTCTGCAGGCCAGCATTGGGTGGTCTCCTTACATCATCTTATCGGCAGCACCAAGAGTCCTTGGCAGCGGAAAGAGAGAGGCGACGTCAGGAAAGAGAAGAGAGGTTGCAAAGGATAGAGCGGGAAGAGAGAAACAAATTCAAGTAGGAGATAATTGTATTGTTAATGATTTGTTGCCCTAATTCAAATTGTTCCTCAATAACTGGTTACTCTGTTCGTTAGTTATACAGTGTCATGGCAGTTCTCATCAGAGTGGGACTCCTTGTCCGTCTGCAGTTATGAAGTATTCTTTGCAAACTGTGACGAGAAGCAATAATTTTAGTGTGTCACAATCAGGGGTGTGAGGAAAAGAATATTTTTCATGAAGTGGAAGTCAGAATTTAGCAGGCTATGAACTGGAAAGAATTGCTGTCTCCTCCACAAAGCATTTATTTTATAGTCCTAGTATATATTAAGAATTTTGGCACTGGTTTTCATGGAAATTTGTCTATTGAGATGCAGGTTTAGGCCTTTTTCTGTTTTAGTAAGCATGTAAGAAATGGGAGCAATCCATTGTGTCTGTAGTGAAGTTGGGAAAGAGGGTACTTTTCCCTATGGTTAATAAGAGAGGTGACATCAAATCAAAAATAGAAGAAAACTAAAAGTTACATGTAAGCCTTCTTTAGTCAGCAGAGATACCCTCCTGGCTCCAGAAGACATCTATTTCCGTGAAGAAAAATAGGAGCAGGAGGGCAGGGACTAGGGCACCACAATAGAATCTTCAGCAGCCAAAAGCTGCCCAAGTTCTTCTGAAACAGAAGCAATTAGATCCCAATCTTCTAGCTCTAAGCTCCTTCCAAAAACTCTCCCTCCAAATGGTATCGTATTGCTACAGCAGGCAGTCATGAGACAGCCAACATCAGCTTTCAGAAAGGAAACTCCCAGACCAAAAAAGCCACCACAGAGCATTTGGCAGCTTGAATGACAGATCTGCACATCTCACCAGCAACATGCAGCGATAGTGCTGCCATTGGGGATGTTTCCTAAGGTTAGAAAAATGAGAACATATAAGTGAAGAAGAAAACAAATCTTAATCCCATTCCAGGAGCCCCTCACGGTTGTTAAATTAAAAGTATAATCCCGTGAGGTGCTGAACAGCCCAAATTCCTGCATACAGTGGTCACCCTTGCAATTTTCCAGATAGCTAAGAAATGATTGAGATAACTAAATAACTTGTTTCGGTACATGTGCAATATTTGAGTCATAGTAAGTATAGAGCTGGGTTTCTCACAGTATGAGACATACTCCTGGGATGGGGAAGGGGTGTAATGGATTAGCCTGGAGTACATGAAGAGGCCTCTCCAGATATGTCTACCAGTTAGACACCCATGGCTGGCCCATGCCAGCTGACTTGGGCTCGCAGGACTCAGACTAAGGGACTGTTTAATTGCAGTGTAGATATTTGGAATTGGGGTGCAGCCCGAGCTCTGGGACCCTCCCCCTTCACAGGGTGCTAGAGCCTGGGCTCAAACCTGAACCCAAACACCCATACCACAATTAAGCAGCCCCTTAGTCCAAGCCCCTTAGCCCAAGTCAGCTGGCCTGGACCAGCCACGGGTTTTTAATTGCAGTGTACAAATACCCTCAGTTTTCTTCAGAATCTCAGCTTTCTTTCTTTTAAACGTTAGTCTCCTAGCTGCTAGGGTTGCACAGAAAATATAAAAAACTGTGATTCAATGTGTAACAAACACGTTGATGGTGTGTTTAGTTTGCAGAGAGACTGAAACAATAACTCTAAGATGTGCACTGCATCTTTCATTTCAATGAGCGCTAATTCCTGTGCCAATAATGAATGTCAGCATTACAAACTATTTCATCAAAGCATGTAAGAAAGGAAGTATCATATTATGAAGATTTTCACCATCTGCCTGGGTGACTGCTCATTTGGGGTAGGGCCTTAACAACACATGGTAGGACTGAAGGGGAGCTAGATCAGGTTCATTCTCCTGAAAGGGACTCACCTTTTTTAAGGATTAGGAAGCAATGATCTAGAGAACAGTGCAAGTATTTAAGTATCTTTATCTATATATACAATTTGACAAGTTTTTACGGGTGACATCTAAATATGAGTGCTAAGGAAGGGGCATGATAACTGTCTTCAGATGTTTGACTGGTGCATGCCCCAGGGATGGTGAGTTATTATTTCATTTGATACAGAGTATAAAAAGGGATAGTGGGATGTGATCAGTAAGTGGAAGATTTCTGGAAAACTTCCTGGCACTGAGATCTTATGGGCTGAGAAATAGTCTGAAGTGATGAAAGTCCCATCAGTTTTGTCTAAGCATGTAAACAAAACACTATGAAATGGACTGCAGGGAACAATCTTGCATTGGCAGGGGTGTGGGCTAGATGTTCTAACAGGACTTCTAACTTCTGCAATTCTTATATAATCCTATGAGATAAACAAGCTGCAAAGAGTATAAAGAACAATATAAAGAACTAGCGAAAATACCCGGCGTTGCTCGGGTCCGTCGGAGGTGGGGAGGGGGCAGAGAGCTGAGCGAGTGCGGGGTCTGTTGGAGGGGGGAGGGGGCAGAGAGCAAACCCGACACCCCCACCTCACCCCCCCGACCAAACCCGACACCCCCACCTCACTTACCCCTCGACCAACCCCGACTCACATTTTCACCCCCCCACCCAAACCCAACACCCCCACGTCACCCCCCTACCAATCCCAACACCCCCTGACCAACACCCACACCTCACCCCCCGTAGACCAAACCTGACACACCCACCTCACTTTCCCCCCCCAACCAAACCCGACACCCCTACCTACCACCACAAACAAACCCCACACCCACACCTCACTTACCCCTCGACCAACTCCGACCCCCCTCCTCGCCCCCCCAACCAAACCCAACCCCCCCCACCTTACCCCCCACCAAACCCAACACCCCCTGACCAACCTCAACACCCACACCTCACCCCTCACCCACCCAGACACCTTCCCACCCCCCCAGACCAAACCCGACACCCCCGGCTCACTTACTCCCCGACCAAACCCGACACCCCTACCTCACTTACCCTCCGACTAAACCCAACTCGGGTCCGTCAGAGGTGGGGAGGGGGCAGAGAGCTGAGCGAGTGCGGAGTGCGTTGGAGGGGGTATTATGACATCATAACTATGTCACAGAGAACAGCAGCTGCCCAGCTGATGTGAATGGGCTTTAAAGAATTTCACCCTGGGGGGCATCAGAGGTGAGATTTGAAAAATTTTCGACTCTTACTCTTAGGACCCTAAGACCTCTAACTGTACCAAATTTCAAGTCTCTAGCTCAAACGGTGTGGAAGGAGTAAGTGCACATACATACATACACGCATACATACACCATTTGACTTTTATATATATAGATAATATAAAGAACAATCATGTGTGGGACATCACACCCAGTAATTACACTACCCAACTATCAGGCAAAGTTGATCTGGCAAAAGTGAAAGAATAGAGTTACTTAGGGAGTTGTGGAAGGACAGAATAAGAGGAACTGGAGGAGAAAGAATAGCAGAAATGTGAGGACAGATGTAAGTAGTGGCATTTGAGGACTTGTAACTTGTCCAGAAGTCAGGGCCATGAAGAATAATAGGCAAACATAAAATTATGTGCCAGAAATTCTATTTTGGGCTTCTAAGCCTGTAATTCAAAGTTGCCCGTTTTTATTCTATGCTTAGTATCCTTCCCCACTGTACATATTTGGCGTGATGGTGACATATAATGTATCTATATACATCTGAACACACATACACCCTCTTCCACTTTTATTCAGAGAGTAGATGCAAATGTCTTCAGTGTAGATAGTCAAACTTCATTACCTCTAATTATCTTGGTTTAAGCTGTTTATTTCTCTCATTATTTACATCTGTTACCTTCCTTATTCTTGTTCCTTCTTATTCCTTGATTTCCTCTGCAACTTATTGCAACTTTAGCCGTGATTATTTAGACAAAAGAGAGGAACTAAGGCAAGCAAGAGAAGAGAGGTTTGTACCTTTTGCTTCCTGCTTTCAGTTGCTTTCCGCTTTTTATGTAAATTATTGTGTGGCTGTTGGCTATTTAAGTACACTTTTAACCGGGCATGCAAGGGACAATTTTATTTAAAAATAAACCTATAAGAATGTTGTACTTTCACTAAAATGAAAAATGAGTCTAATCATGGGCGTAGGAATAAATAAAAGTGCAGCAGGACTGGTAGGCATGGAATTGGTTGATTGACATAACTTTTATCAGTTGATTTGGGAAATAATACCAAGCATTACATTTGCCAAAATATTAGTATGGTTAGAAATTTGCCCAAATATTAGTATGGTTATAGTTTTTCTACACCAGTGTTTTTCAACCAATGGGTACAAATTTTCTGGGGAGGTCAGTCAGGTGATCGTGAGCCACTAAAATTTTTATTATTATCTAAAAAGCAAAGAAAATTGGTTAGCAAAAAAAATCTCATTCCCCCACTCCCAGCATACCGCTATCCTTCAAGGTTCAGTATTTTCTCAGAACTACTCTAAACACACAAATACATGATATAGGCTTAACATTGTTAGCATTGATACAATTTTTTTATTCTTTCATAATAAATAAAATGGTACTTTCCATTTTTTTTACTCCAAATAAAAGATTACCAACTGGAAAGGTTGAGAACACTGTACTAAGAAATTAGGTTCCTACACCTATGAAAGCAAGTTTTCAAAGAGCACTCAAATAACAGACTTGGTCTTCCATTAGTTTAACCTCCATTTTCAATAGTGGTTATTAATGACTAAACGGAATCCTTGTTTTCACCTGCAAAATGTGCATGTTACTAACCAGATAACAGACAGAAAAAATCAAGAGTGCTACAATTCTGTTTTGCTTAACATATGCAGCATCCTTACCATTGAGAGACTACTAGACAAAATGACCTGAGGAATCCTTTAAAAATTATATTTCATACATTAACGTGAAGAAATAATCTAACTGGTAGATTTCTCGCTGGCAATACAAATCATCACACAGGAGGCCATTTCTTTTTTAAAATTTAGTCTGACCCAGCAACAATTCTATTGCGGCTAAAGTGACCATAATTTAAAAATATTTTGATGTTTCTAAAATCAAACAGAGAGAAAGATGTTCTTTCCCTCATCTTTACAGCCAAAAATACAGCCATTTAAAGCATCTTGTGAAATGAAACACATCTGACCACATAAACACAAAACATTGATTGTAGCTGGATAAAAAGTTTTACTGCAATCCTGCTGGTCAACTAGATTTGAATCAAATTAGAAGTGACTTCTCCAGCATTTTCAAGTTGTAATGGAACATGCTAAAGTAAGCTGGAGTATTTTTTGGAAATGTTCACCAGCAGGGCATCATTGCTATGCCGTCTGGGCCAATTTTACCAGTCATTAGCAATATATCTTGATGTGTATATATCTTGAAATGAAAAGCTAAACTCTTATTTCCTTCTCATGAAGAGGAAATAATCATCCCTCTTAGACAGTCCATAAATGTTGGAGAAGGATCCTAAAATGGAGGTCAAACATGAGTCATCCATTGCATTGGTCTTATGTATTTTTTAATAAAGTGTTTTGCATCAGACATATTCTGACGGTGCACTTTTTTTGCAAACATATATCCCACATTAAAACAAAACACCCACAAAAAGCTCTGTTGAAACTCCTCTATTGTCTAAGTTTCTCCAGGTTTTTGGAGCAGTCTTGTGTAGTATCACATATTATATGAGGTATGCAGTACCTATGGTAACTTATGTTCTGAGCCAGAGCCAATTGAAGTCAATGGGCGGTTTTCCATTGACTTCAGCGGGCTTTGGATAAGGACCTTAATGAGGAAGTCAAAAATTTAACTCTGCATTTCCTAGGTTTTTCAAGTATGAATTAGTAGCTTTATTTTCATGATCAGAGCGGTAGCTGTGTTAGTCTGGATCTGCAAAAGCTACAAAGAGCCCTGTGGCACCTTATAGACTAACAGATGTATTAGAGCATAAGCTTTCATGGGCTAATACCCGCATCCGACAAAGTGAGTATTCACCAATTGGAAATGTTCCTGTTCTTATTCTGACCTATATCTGCTGCTTTGCTGACACAGAGGGTTACATAGAATTCCCAGGGCACTGCTCACAGATCTAGAGAACTTCAAATTACATTTTTATTCTTAAACAGAATAAGTGGAATTGATTGGTCATGAAGCATACCAAACTGACAATCCAGGGGTTTGCTGCCTTTCAGCCATAGAACCTGGTACTGCAGGTTGCCCTGACCTAGAGGAACATGGAAGCATGGATGGCAGTGCCTCAGGCCTGGACTGGAAGAACCACATTGTAGGAGAGAGACAGTAGTTGATTTTTTATCCACATTCAAACCCTGGTCTTCATAAGACTTCTTCTAATAAGAAAGCTAATGTGATGGTGCTTTTGATAATATAGATACCTGCTCACTGGGAACTGAATTGACACCATCCATTCATTTACCATAAGTCACTTAACAAATGTGAAATGGAAACAACTTTTAGTCTAGATTCATACTTGTTGCCTATTGGTATAAAGCTCCATCTAGACCTCTACTAATGCCCTAAGTTACCCAGTATCCATGCTTGTTGTGTAATGCCATAAGATCTGCTGCTATATAGGTTCATTTTTTACATTTTGACTAGATTCAGTTGTGCATGTTGACAGGCTGCTATTTTCCTGGTGAATTTAATTCTGCAGCACAAAACCACAGAAGCTAAAAAGTTAAAACAGCTGAAAAGAGCAGAGGACAATAAAATATTGTAGTTCCCCGTGTTACAGGGGGATCCGTCCAGATTGTTGCTGTAGCGCATTGGCACATTGCAGAAAACTTCATTGCAGCCAGCTGTTCTGTACCTGGTTTAGCTAAGCAATCTATTTGAATCTCTCTTTATGAGTCCGAAGTTCCATCTGCTCAGTTTGTGGGGAGAGGGAAGGCTGAATACCTGACTGACTGTGGTTAAAATAAGGGCTGGTTTCATTAACTGTGTAACAAAAGACCATGATAATGTTTATGAAGGGCTTTCTCTTCTTTTGGAAGAAAATCATTCTTTAGAATTGGCTTCATGCTAGAACTGTAAACAGTTCTCATTTTATAGCCATACAAGTATGTGGCTTGTTATATTTTCATCCAACGTTTGTAGGGGTTCCTTTTTCCTGCAAAATCTCAGTTCAAAGCATGCCTATACCTCCAGAAGAATAAAAGAAAATGAGTTTGTTCTTCATTATTGCAGTTTATAATAATGCAGCTTGCATCGGAAAACACAAGAAGTGCTCTTCAAAGACATCTTTATATGCTGTATAGTTATGCTTGTGAATGTGTGTGTCTGATTACTATATGCACTAAGCATGTTTGTTACCACATCTGGCTGACTTCCTTACCCTTACTGAATTTAATATACACGTGTACATTAATTCTGCCTGTCAGGGAGGCAGGATTGGGGAAGGGGCTGTTCCTTGTTATGATGTGTTTACAGCAGCGGGTTATTGGAGGATGACCACATAGTCTTTCGGGAACATAGTTGGTAGTCTTGATTAACCTGTTTAACAGTTCACTTGTGGGTAAGACAGAGTCGGGAGCCTGTTACAGCTGTATTCATAAATTTATTCCTGAGCAAATAATGGTGGATAAAATTAGCAGACATCTGGAAGAGGCACATATTCCAAAGTTATTTTGGTCCAAATGTATAAAGCACAGTATGAAGAATATGATTGGTAGCTGTTCTTAATAAACAGTTAGTGAGTTCTGCCTGCCTAAAATGCAAAACAGATGTATCTTTGTTCTTTTAAACTGACTTTGATGAATAAACTATATGTGACGTCAGGTCCAAGCTATTGGATGTCTGAGTCCGGCAGAGAAATTTTTTAGAATAAAAAAAAACAGAAAAGTTTCCATTGTAGACTCCGGAGAGAACAAAGTGAATTCCAGTGCATTGCTCTTTGAGCAAATAGAAGCAGGTTCAGAGCCTTAGATAGTCCTCAGTCCAAACATTTATTATTGGTATTATTTTCAGGGAGAGCTGCTTTTGTCTGCTGGACTGAACCACTTTCCCTCTCCCTGCAGCAAGTCTGGGACTTCAGCTATTTGCATCAGTTGGGGGGGGGGCTTTGGGGGCGGGCTTTTTTTTAGGAGGGGGTGGAAGAGGGAGCAGGTAAATGCTTCCTAAATGGAGGAAGGCAGGGCTTTGTAGGCAGGATACAATATCTGAGGATTATTTAATGATACCATTTTTTGTTTTGTCATGAGCAACGTAACAGTTTTTTGGTTAATATCTTTTGCTTTGGTGTGCTTTTCCTGGCAGACTGACCCAGCAGTCAGCGTAGCACCGTACCCCTTGTGTCAGGAAGCCAGTTCATTCTCTGCAGGTGCTTCATCCCTAATCAAGCATCAACCACTGGCTTCTCTTTCTTTACGGAAACCCTTTGGAATTTAACTTTCAGATACAAATACTTGGAGAAGTTGGCAGCTGAGCAGTATGAGAAGGAGCTGAAAAGTCGGAGTATATGCCGAGGCAGAAGTGAGCTGTCCTTGAACTTGAGCTCTCCTTCGGCCCCATCCTCTCCCATTCCCAAGTGTATCAGCCCAGCATCCGTGGAGTCCCAGGAAGAGCTGAAGACCCCTTCAACACCCCGTGGGACACCTCAGCCCCCTGAGGGTGAGTGCAAGGGAGAAAGGAACTAATTTTGTCATTGTGTCTCTCTGTTTAGCACATGTTTTTTGTGCATGAATATAGGAACTGAAGCTGTAGGGGGCCACAACTCAATTCAGGGGTCAGAACATGACAGATTGGTCCTGTGCTGTCTCTCTGCACTTTTCTCTAGCTTTCTCAAATGCCTTCTGAGCTACTCATGCTAGGAATGAGTTATAATTCATTCCTGTTATTATTTCTGGTTATTATTATTGCCCAGGGTTATGAGGACAAAATAATTAGAAAATGTAACGTGCAGAGGATCTTATTTTAACATCCTATTCCTTGTATATCAGTAGTTACTAAATATTAAAACAATAGTGCTCCTGCCAACACAGTTTGCTTATGTGGATTCTCTGAAAGAAATGCAACTGCTGAATGCCAAGATTATAATAACCTTCCAACATAGCACAAGCTGACTGTGACAAACAGAAGAAATATTGAATTTAAGGGGGAACTTTTTTGGGTTATTTTTAACACACAAGAAAAATTTAAAATTGTAGCAAAACTAATAATGGGGAGCAAATGCAATTAGGAATAACTAACATTTTATGTAGTTTATTTGTTGTCATATAATTTATTAGGGTGATAAGTGATATTATGCATGCACATCATTCCACCACTTGCATCATTGCATCATGTGTCCCTCTCTCCAAAAAATCCCAAACTCACAGAGATGTATACTCTTGCCGCGTGATACTGCATTAACATTGGGAGCCTCTGTGCATGTTGAGGATGATTTATTACCATCGTTTTCTTTTATTTGATTTGATTTCCTGCTACATGCTATTGGTGATTAATGCTTCTATAATTTGTGCTACTTGGTTTTATTGGGTATCATTGCTTTGAAGCATGTTGTAAAGCAATGCAACTATGAAAGAAGATATGGAGGCTGCACTTTGACTTTGGGTGTATTTACTCTCAAAGCATTAAATCTTAAGTCAAGTTTATTTAGTTTGAGTTTACATGATTTCATAATTACGCTACCAATTTCTTTGGATAGTAGAGCCCACACAAGTCTCTGTGGAATCATTGCTCAGAAAATATGGATATTTTCCAGTAACATTTGTCTTTCAAAATATTTAAAATCCCAGTTCTTCAAATCCATTGTTGCTTTTAGATCAAATGAGCTAGATTTTTCCACCATTAGGATTTCACAACTGGGTAAGGAAGAAGTATCTCTTTTATGATGATTATTTTAACATATTTCCGCTGGAAGCATTTTAAAAATGACAATATAAAATGAATCATGTATTTAGAACAGGTGCAGAGAGCAACTCCAGGCAGCTGGAAAAATGGAGAGGCTATCAGGAGGCAGCCAGCAGGTGCACAGGGCATCTGAAGTGAAGCACCCAACAAAAACAGGTGTACATTGGGCAGCCAAAAGATAGTATCTGGGAACTGGGCAAGTGGGCAGAGCAATGGCTGGCACAAAACAGGTGGGCAGGGCAGCAGCAGACAAAATTTCGGCAGAAGTCAGCGCTGGGCATTCTTCAGGTAGCGAGGACAGCATCAGAATATGGGCCCTGAAGTGTATTTATTTCAGTGGGAGTTTTACCTGGGTAAGGATTGCTGTCTCCTGTCTTCAGTAAGCAGCAGGAAGGCAGCATTGGGGATTTGGCAAGTGAGGCAGGGCACCAAACACCCCAGGCTGCTGTGAACTGGACAACACTAGGCTGGCTGTCATTTTGTGTGCAAGTTTTCATACCATGTTCACTAAGCACCTCACATGCACTAATGAATGTAGCCTCACAACAACCCTCCAGTCAGGAAATATTATTTGCCCCATTTTATGAATGGGGAAATTGAAAACATTGATTTGCATGCGGTCATATAGTGAGGCTGAGGAAGATCTAGGAACTCAGCTCTTCCTTAATCCCAGTCTAATGCTTTCCCTCTCAAATACTGCTTCTTCCCAAGCAAAGAGAAAATTGTAGAAGGAGAACGTGTGGTATATTTTATGCACTGTAAGACACAATCCTTCAAAGAAATGTGTTAATTATTAGCTCGATTCTTTTAGTTGGTGTGAGTGACTAAGGGGAGATGTTCAGTCTTGCTGAGTTCCCAAGTTTGGGTGTACCACAGCTATGCAACTAAAAAGAAAGATTCTCACCAGCCCCAGTGGATTGCAGGTGTGCCCAGGAGGGCTTGATTAGAAGTGAAATTCTGCAAACAGGTCATCTGTGTCCATGAAGATGCATGTACACATCCCTCAACAGGTAGGAGCTGAGAAGGCTGACTCAAGGAGGGATTCTCCAGTTCAGACTCTGGACAGTTGTTAAGGAGCATGATTGGAAATGCATTTGTTCTCTTATTGGGCTTGTAGGACTGGCTCACTGCCACGTATGAGGAAATGCCACAGTTATTAGAGACACCACAACCCAGGCAATCACAGGGTTCTTTGGCAGTTGGATCTGAAATGGGTTGTGCAGAGGAGAAGGGGCGGGGGGGAGATACAGAATGTGGTGGCCAAAGCTCTGGTGGGAAAGGTATGAAACAGGGGTGAGCAGCTTCTTCTCAAGACCCGCCCTGTTAGCAGATGTTTCAACCCTTGCAAGGAGATGCTGATTTAGACCCTGATTTTGTAGACACTGCATGTAAACTTCACTCCAAACTCATGAGTGTGCCCATTGAAGGGAATGGAAATAGTCAAATGCTTAAAATTAACTAAGCATGTGCAGAAGTGTTTGCCAGATTGGAGCCTTGCTGAATATGATGGAGATGTCAGTAGCCTACTTGATCCAAGAAATTCAGGGTTTGAGGTGAGCTGTCCTAAGAGTGGAATTCCAGGAACTGCCAAACCTGGACTTAAGCTTGAGCTTGTTGTTTATTTTGTGTTAACTTGTCAATAAAGCCATGAGATAATTAGTGGCTCATTTGTCACGTGTCCACTCATATGTCTGCCTGCTGGCTATTCCCTAAGTTCACAATGCATCCCCTGAATCGATCAGATGTGAAGGCAACATGTGTGGGAATAACAGGGTCGAGAGAGATCAACTAGTCTATTTCACTTTTAGTGCAGAAAACAGAAGCAGTTGCAAGGCAGGATGGGAGCCATCAGTCCAGAGAGAAATCAGATGATTTCTGAAGCTTCTTCCAAGCCACCTTTGTGAGTTGGTGGAGTCAAGGGGACAGGGTTGGGAGTCATGGAAGAAAGAAAGAGGGGTGAAGAGAGAGGGTTTTCGAGTAGGTTGAGGAGAAGCCAATAGGGAATGCGGTCTGGGTGTTATAGTGAGATTGGTGTTGCTAAGGTTAGACATACATTTAGGATGGGTGGCAGAAGATAAGACTGTGTACATTAACAATCACATACAATGGGGTTCATCTGAATTATGACTCCTAGATACAGCTAACAATTTTTAGGTTTTAAGAAATTCAGCTTCCTTACTTCTCCTTTGAAAACACACAGTGCTGATTAGTCTTTCAACAGCAGCAGCAACAATGGAAGTCTGAACACCTGCAGCCCAGCACTCACAGCTTCCATCTTGGAATTTGACAGCAGGGGGGTTTCATAACTTTTTGGGAACCCTGAAACTCCAGCAGTCACTCCTTTGGGAATGCTTCACTTTTCTTTTTTTCCTGTAGTAGACTTGTATTGTTTCATTTTCAGGAGAAACATAACCAGACATATGATACAAAACCCCATGCATCTTAAAACCTCTTCACACTCCCTCCTGCTGGTATATCTACCCCAAACGTCCATTATTTATTCACCCAATTTATTTTAACTGTAAAAATTTAATAAAATTGAATTTTGATAGAAGGGGGAAGTGACTTCAGTGCTGCCAAAGGGAAGTTAGAACCATTCCATAACCACTAGTAAACGCCACTCAATCTTAACAAGAACTGCACACGCACACACACACACACACACACAAAATGATGAATCTGAGATAAAAACATGATAAGCACTCCACTCAAGTGATTTATTTAGATCTATTGAGATAGTGCCACCAAGAGGATCTCAGTACCATCATTGCTAGGACTCGTTGGAGATGGATCAGTCATGTGCTTCAGATGGAAACTGATTCCTTCAGTAGAGTAGCAAACAAAAACAAGGCTGCAAGAAAACAACATGGCGAAGAGCTGTAGAAGCCGAGCTGAAAAACCTGGGGCACAGCTTGGGAACCATTGAAAGACTTGCCAGAAATAGACAGGAGTGGAGGAGCTTTGTCACAGCCCTAAATGCCCTAGCCATAATAGGAACATCATGATGATGATCATCACAGTGATTTTGCCCTTCCAATACTTCAGGAAAATCTATTTTGCTTCCATTAGCCCAAATTTAAATCAAAGTCTTTCCCCTTTTAACCAAATCCCTAATGTCAGAAGCATAATTTTAAATGGAATGCTACTAGTGTGGCAATGTGCGCTTCCTTGCCTTGAGCCTCCACAATGCTTCAGCACATATTTGGAGGGCTCACTTATAGGGATCACAAGATGGTTACTCTTTTGGGGCTTGTCTTCACTATAAGCTAAATTGGCGTGGCTGCGATCGATGCAGTGGGCATCCATTTAGCAGATCTAGTGAAGACACAATAGGTTGATGGGAGAGCGCTCTGCCGTTGACTTAATTAATCCACTTCAACAAGAGGCAGAAGCTATGTTAACCATAGAGTGTCTCCCATTGCCATAGTGCAGTGTAGACACCATGTTAAGTCGTGTAAGTTATGTCGACTTAAGTTACATAACTTAACTAGAGTTACTTAGATCGACTTACATCACTAATGTAGATATGGTCTTAGTCTTACCAATTGCCATGGTAGTTTTTCTGGTGTGAAAACTGGTCCAGTAGATGCTGGAGTGAAACCAACAATTAATTTCACATGAACCAAATAGACATCTGCTGGGAATGGAGTCTATCATATCAGCATATGTTCTCTCGAATATCAACATGCCCGTTACATTTATAATATAGTGCAAGTGCAGGAGACAGATGTATGGTGAGCTCAATATTTTTATTCTCTCTGTAGTGCGTGTTGAATATTTAGTATTTTTGAGTTTCACTGGCAGAGGTTTTGGTGGATTTATGTTATTACTTAGGTTGTTTTGGTATATCTTGGATCATATGACATTATCTCCAAAGCTAGAGAGACACCATCAAAGTGGCTGAGTAACAGCACTTTAATCTTTGGTTCTGTAAGTGCTGTTCTGTGTACTATAGCATCAGAAAGGGCAGAATACTAGGCACTCCCTGACCTAGGAAAGAGATAAATAACATGCTCCAAGATACTATATTGCTATTTACATTTAGTTATATATTGGCTTGAGTTAGTATACCACTTCCATCTAATACACAGATACTATGCAAATGCATAGAAAATGTAAAACCTCTTCTAAGCTATTTTCTGTTTAATTTTTTTCTGCTCTGAAATATTTATCAGATATTCCCAATTCTTTCCCCCTGCTAAACTAAAATCTCTGATGCTACCTCGTGACCATGGTGTCAGAAATAATGTCAGATCTGACCAAGTGTTCAACTCTTCCCTTCTTTTTAGAGGAGCTGTTCTTTTCAGTCATCAGAGAACAACTTTTGTTTTTGGAGACAAAGGTGGAAAGTTCTATTCCATGTGCCAACTGTATAAAGGTTAGCTGATGATAGTCATGTCTTTGTATGTTGTGATCATTACAATGTGACAAATTCATAGGTCTCAAATATCTCAGTATCATGTTAGTTCAGTGCTCAGCTATGTGACACAGCTTGACTTCTTAAGGACACTTAAGGTTGTATCTTAGCAATATTGTACTTCTGGCTTGTCTTGAAAAGAGATCGTGGTTTTTCTATGCTATGGGAGCTATGGCTCAAATACGCTCTCTGTGGTTCAAATCGTGTGCCCAGTTAGTAGCGCTAGATTTGCTTTGTATATAATGCTGATTTTTTTCTTGGAGAATGCATGGGTGTGAGACGCCTTATATATGATGCAGAGGATTATATAGGATGACATCCTGGCCCCAATGACTTCAAGGGATCAGGACTTTTCTCATAGCATTAACATTTACAAGTCAAAAATTATGCTTTCTAGGATGTGTGAAAAAGGATATTACAATACCAAAACTACATCACTGAATGCTACCTGGTTTGATGAAGTGATCTGGAAATGTATGTTTCATAGAAAGATGAAGATAGGCACAATAAAATGTGCAAACATGCATTCTTAGAAAAAATGGCTGGATTTTTGTCTCAGGAGGTGAAATGCCTTTGCACTGAGAATGAGAGAAACTTAAAGAATCCCCATTACCTCTGTTGTTTTGGCTTATGCTTTCTAAGGCTAAATCCATTCACTTTCTCCCTAAAGCTGTGGTGGGCAACCTGCAGCCTGCAGACCACACGCGACCTGTCCGGGTAATCTGCTGGCGGGCCACGAGACAGTTTGTTTACACTGACTGTCCACAGGCATGGCCCCACGCAGCTCCCAGTGGCCACAGTGCGCAGGTTGCCCACCACTGCTCTAGAGGACTGAAAATTTTAGATCCCACTTCTTTGTTACACTCTTTCTCATTAGTTCTCAGAATATGTCATGTCATGTCATACATAGCTGAATCCAGAAACCACCACAGGACCTGAAGTGTATATTGCAATATTGTAGACTAAAAATAAGCAACAAAGGGGAAGATCTGATATGATTAAGGTATTGTAGTTCAGCCATCTTGCACAAGATTTAATACAGAGGTGATGCAAAAACTGTGCGAACCTAATATGCATGAACATTTTCATCACTTTTGCATGGCCATTTCAGTTTGCCAAGAGTTGTGGGCTGCTTGGTGTGAATATGTCTGGATGCTTTCCAGTGTCTTCACAGCATAACAAAAAAAAATCTTGCATGTAAAAATCTGCTGGTTTAGCTGTAAACTATAAGGTGAATGATTGGATTTCACTGTGTCAGTGATAAAGCAAGAAGGAGGGAACCAAGTGCACCATCAACAATGTATGCCATCTGCCAACCAATTACAAGCTAAATGTATGCCATATGCCATCCATTTGGAAGCTAAATTTATGCCATATGCCAAACAGTTGGAAGCTCAGTTCAGTTTTGATGTGGCTATTCTGAAGTAAATATGCATGAAAAACATATGCTTTCTGTCAACCAAATTTGTATGACACTGTCATTTTCAGACTGTGCCATTTACCATGCTTGTAAAACTAACAATTGTATCTTTTTGTTGAAGCCGTCCACATCAGGTGAAAAAGAAGTCACCCTAAAAATTCCTTCAGAAACCCAAGGGATTCAACTACAAGGCACTCTCCATTTACTCCTTTGTTTAATTTATTCCTTATAGCTCAGTCTATGTGTTGAGCTTTCATTGCTAGACATGGATTGGATGCCCGTTTTCTGATAGTTTGATTCTGTCTGTGACCACAATAACCAAACTTCCAATGAAGTATACGTAAAGAATTATGGATTAGGTTCAGAATGTAAGCAAACATAAATCAAGCAAGACTTGCCAAGTTGCACCCATATTTAGTTCTGTCTTCACACAATGATCAGCAGTCTCTCGCTCATAAAGCTAGACTCTCCATGGACAAAAAAATCACTCGTAAATTCACATCTTGCTCATTTGGCTGGGTGAGTCTAGACGACCCAGAGCAATTGTTGTTAAGTGAATCTTTTTCTCCATTGTTCTCTCCACCAGTGAGTGCCAGTGAACCTGAACCAGAACCTGAGACAGAACCAGAACAGGAAACTGAGGCAGAGGCCGAGCAGGGAACGGAGACACCACAGGAAGTAGAGGCTACGGAGGTGGGACCAGAGAGTGAGGTGGAGCAAGGACCTGAGCGAGAGCCAGAAGAAAGTGCAATACTCAGTGAAAAAGAGAGGCAGAATGAGGAAGTGAATGAAAAAGACAACTGTTCTGCATCCAGCATATCCTCAGCAAGCAGCACTTTAGAGAGGGAAGAAAGAGAGGACAAGTTAACCAGTGACAATGAAACTGGTAAAGTGAAGCTTTTTCAATAAATACAGGCTTTCCCATAAAGAACATGTTAAATCAGGTGCTTTGGTGTAAAACTAATCAGCTAAAAAACCCTTTCAGCCTGTCCTTCATTAGTATTTCTTCCTTTGTGGTTCAAATCCATAGCTGCTCTCTGTGTGTCGAACTCCATTGACTTCAATAGTGTTTATGTGCGCAGAGTGGCAGAAGAAACAGGCCTTAGTAAAATAAGATTTCCCTTTGATCAAGACCACTTTCTTCTTTCAACTGTTAATTTACTAACCAGTTAGAGACTGATTCTGCCACTAATCTGCATCCAAAGCTCAGTGAATTCCTTTGGATGTTCCAGTGGTATGAGATGCCCTAAGATAGTTTGTCATGAGACCACGAAAGCGTGTCTCCATGCTATTTACTATCATGACTGGTAGCCCTCGTGTTAATATTATAAGAAATTAGGCAAGGTGCTTCTCCAGGTGCTGCATTTCTTTCCTTTCTTCCATCATTCCTGTCTTCATCAGGCATCAGAAATTCAGGGAGACACTTTGAAGTTGCTGACTGTAGAGCTAGAAATGCCTGACCATGGCTTGGGTGAAGTCAGCATAAGGAGAACATTGTCCTAAAGGGAACACTTCCAGAGTAGCCACCAGTAATGGCTGGATGACCCACCACACACACTTAAACGACAACACAACCTGCACACATACCCTATGCCTCTGCCTGGTAGGGGAGGTGTCATGCCACCTAGAATTCTCTCTTGGGAGGTTAAACTCCTTGTGTTCAGCAGCCCACGCCAGTGACTAAATGGCAAATTGTGACCCTTGATAATTTGATTCTTGTATAATTGTTTACTCTTGAATTAATAGCTATAATATAATTAACATGGCCTCTAAATCTTATCGAGGCACTTCAGTGGCACGCACTCTTCTAAATGGAATATTTTAGATGTTAAATGAAGTATCATAACATATGAAGTATATAATCGCTCTTTCCTGAAGAAACAGGAATAGTTTGAAATCATAGACATCATGTCTTGGTGGTTAAATTGCCAGCCTTTGGACATTCACATTTTTTCCATCGATTTCAGGGCCAGAAGGGACCACTGTGGTCATCTAGTCTGACCTCATCCGTAACACAGGCTGTAGAGCTTCCCCCAAATAGTTCTTTTTGAACTAATGCATATCTTTTTAAAAAAATGCATTATTGATTTAAAAATTGCCTTTTAAGGCAAACCCCATCTCTTTTTTGCAGGAATATGTTACTAAAATGTTACAGGTTCACTATTTAAGAGTCATCAACTTTTCTTCAGTGCACAGAACTCTCCTTGATGTCACTGGTCAAGTCTGGTAGATGGCTCCATCAATACCGCTATACCCTGAAGATGGATAGATAAATGTCTGTGAAAATATAAACCTAAAAGATGAGTTGAGTCTCAACAAACTTCTCTCTTTGAGACAGCAGTTCAACCTGAAAAGGGCACAGTCAGTTTCAAGGACAGTCTTATCATAAATTTGGATCCTTTGCCTTCAGGTCAGCAGAGGTTGTGTTCTAGTGCAGATAAGGAAAAGTAGCTTCTAGGAATGGAGGCATTGTTTACACCTGCAGTGCTATTGTTTAGTGGATTGTGAGGGGACCAGTATAGGAAATCAGTCATAAAAGCTCATGCTCATTCTTTATCTTCCTCTCACCCCCTTTCTCCACCAAGGTAGGGCATCTAGAGCCTCCATTTTAGAGTAGATGATGAAAAGCTTTGAACACATGGGGGATGGAGACTGTCCTCTGCTTCCTCTTCACACAGGCAAGATGTTGCTAATGTCAGTATTGCAGATTACTCAGCTGGTGTTCAGCAAAAACTGGACTGCTTACGAAACAGACGATGGCTCTCATCACACTGTGGCATAGTCCAAATATAAACAAGGAGCGAATGGCTTACAAACATTTTTCACACTCAGCACATTTTAATCCTGGCTGTTTCCAATATGATGAGCTTTAACTTCTTCTCACACTGAATCCATTTCTCATGTGCTTCTGCATTACTATTTTGGTAATGTACTATAGCTTAATGAAATGCCAGCTTTTAAAAGTTCATAAGCTTTAGCAGTATAGTAGAGGCTCGTTGGTTGAGAGACCTAATGTGTTGTGACTTACTAAAGTTTGCAATTTAGTTGGTAAGGGAGCAAATGCAGACCTAGAAATCATGCAGAGTACTCAGTCTGCATGGATTATTTTTGCATTCCTAGGGTTTTGTGCTTTTTCAGACAGTTCTCAGATTCCAGGAAAGGAGCTGTCATTCATGGATTACATTGCTGTGCCTGCCCAGACATAGCAGGGGCAAGGAAATGAAGACTTGGTTTTTGGCTCCTCCTTCCTTAGCATCAAACACACTGATCTATGCTTCTTTCAATCCCTCTCATCCTAGGAAGCACTGAAAAGCAGTTGCCAGGAGAAGTAGTGTGCCGGAGATGAGTGTGTTTGTGTGGGGCGGGGGAATCTACAGGAGTAGCAACAGCAGGAGGCTTTACAGAGATCATCTTCTTTGGCTAGTGAAGAATGTGGTAGATCTTGGGAGACTAAAATGGGGATGCAAACTCTGTGGGAGAATTTTCAATGAGTGGTATTGGAAAGGAATCAAATCTAAAGAGACACAGAAGGTGAGAATCTAGAGGGGGGCCAAATCTTGTGGCATGTATAGAGTGGAGTCTGGTAAATCTTGGGCCGTTCTCAAGTCTTAGGCAATTGAATCTGGTTAGGAATTGGGCTTTGTGAAGGGGAAGAAGAGAGTCTGGAGGACATCCAATTTTCTAGGGGGGCAACGACAGAAAATCTAGTAGCAAACCTTAGAGAGAGAAGAGGTGAGGGAGCAATCCTGTAGATGGAATGTTGAGGAAAAGGGGTGAGTGAAGGGTGTCACAGCTCAGGGCAACTGAACCTGTATTCGTCTCTGTGTGGTCCCGAAAGGGTGCCCACTCTAGATATCCAGCTGCATCTCGCTCCCTCTTGAACAGGCTGCACAGTTCCCTACTTACACTGTAGTAATCCCCAGTAAGACAGACTGCCTAAATAGGCCAGCATCTGTGCTTTGCTTTGCTTATGAACAGCATGATTGCTGGCAGTTATAAGTTACAGCACAGCCATTTATGAGCAAGCACATTTATTCTTAAGGTAAAAGCATTACAGAGAAAACATATAAAAATAATAAAAGTTTCTATATGCATGCTAATAGTTTACCAGAGTTCATCCATCAGACTTATGTGGCCTCAGTAGACCAAAGGCCTTCCAACCCTTCCCAGGAATGATTCGGGCCCATCTTGGACAGAAGTTCTGTCTCTTTGCTGGATCAGGAAGAAAGTCCTCAGTTTAAAATCATGCTTTTTATCCACATAATCCTTTCCTTGTCTGGTGGCCTCTGGAGAATCCAGCTTGAGCTAGTATATGTGAGCCTCTCCAGCTCACATATGGTAGATTTCTGGAGAAGAACCTGAGTGAATTTGCTAATTTCCTCCCACTGTTCTTAGTTCCTGGAAGATCTGTGGTCACCCCCCACCCCCACCCCCCAGGGAATTACATACAGTCCCTGGTCCACAATGATATATAAACTTAATACACTAACTTTTCCCAAAGATATTGCAGGAAATTGCCATATCTGTCTCAAATGGGAAAATGAGGCAAGGAAGAGAGTGAGTGTTCATGAAAGTAAAAGGTCAAAAAAGACAGGCTGCCTACATCCTGGACAAAAATCATTTGCTTTCTTAATGTTGGGTTCAGCTTCAAATGTGGTTAAGAGCTAGTCTGGATGGGGCCATAAACTAGTCAACATTAGAAACCCAGGTTGGAATTGCCAGGTAGGAAGTCTGCTCCACAGGCACAGTGAATTTTTAAACCCATTTTAACTTGATTTAATTTTAACAAATGATTCAGCTAGATGAGTTTGGGGTTTGGGTCTTTTGCTCATAGTGTTGATATGGCCATTGAACTTGCCGAGGAAGAGACTTACCAGAGCAGATGCAAGCAGTTTAAGATTATAGAAATAAAATAAGTCAACTGATAAAGACATTCAATTTAAAGTGCTAACATAAAAATCCCGACAAAGAAAAAGACAGTAGAGTAAAAGGAGAAACAAAAATAAATAAGAAACTCAAGAGAAAATGCAACCACAGAACTAAGATATATAGTATATAATACACCAGGGAAGAGAAGAGAAGGAAGGCAGTAATAAGAAATAAACTAAAATTTAATTTTAAAAATTAGATTAGAAAAAATACATTGATTAAATGTATAAGGAAGGAAAAGAAATAAAGAATCAAAAACAAAATCATGGTAAGTATAGAACTATTTTCATTATCAATTTTTAATTGCAAAATATACTACAATTAAAATAAGGCTGGCCTCATTTAATGCCCTCTGAAAAATATATTTTGGACATAGTTTCTACATTATGTTCCACACTGGTTGGTGAAGATGTTAAGAGGTATTTAATATCTGGAAAAATGCATCCTACAGTCTACTTTGATCATTTATTTTGATGGTTTTATTGTTTGATTTTAATTATTTATGATGTCTCATGCACTAGTTAATTTTGCAACTGCTATACACCAGTATACAAGAGGTATGGTTATATCTTGCTGTGAGGTGGGCAGAGGCAACTATATTTCAATTTGATTGAAGTTTAAATTCAGGTCAGTAATTATGGTCAACCAATAAGATTTTTTAAAACATCCAAATGACTTAGGAGCCTAAGTGCATTAGTCATTTTTGAAAATGGCTCCTAAGTTATTTAGGTGCTTTTGAAAATTTTACTCTGTGTGCACAATTCACTCTGCCAGAGACCCCAGAGGTCACCCTGGTGAATATGGCCAGAGCACCCAGGAGTTGTGCTAAGCTCAGCCAGAGTTTAAAGCTGCCCTCCCCAGGCCAGCGGTGGTTGCGGTGGAGGAGGATGGAGTAGGTCCATATCCGAACTCTGTTGGCTTCAGACTGGAAAAACAACACTCTTAGAGTAACACCTGTTTCTAGCCATGTCAAGAATAGCACAGGAGCAGCCTGTCTGATAATGTTTTAATCCTCCCACTTCTGGTCCTAGCCCAGAGCAGAAAGCACAGAGACACTGGGAATGGGGGCGAGTGCCATGCAGTCTTGTGTGGCCTTTGGACTGATGAACTGTCAAAGAATCTGACCATTTAGGTATCCAGTAAAATAACATGGGCCAGAACTCTGCAGTGAGCAATCACCAACATGTAACCAATTATTTTTCTATATAAAATTAAAAGAGCACCTCGAAGAAGCTGCGTGGTCTTTGTCTATAGAGTCACTGAGTACCTCCTGAGATGTTCTGAGACCTTCACCGCCCACTGCCTACATGGCTTCTATGCAGTCCTCAGAAACACTCACCAACCTGCAGAATCCAGCTGTGGATCTGTGCTATTGCTTACATACCATTTCCAAATATTCCCTGAAACTTTGGACTTATCTACCTGAATATTTAGTTCACAGCAACATGTGGTTTCAGTCTACCCTGCACTAATCTGCTGTGCACTGTCAGTCTGTGTAGAATCTGCTGATGCACATTAGAAGTTCCCTAGCACACTGTGAACTGCTGCTGTTTGAAAGTGGTGTAGATCAAAGTACACTGCTAAACAGTTAGTGCACATAGGGAGCGCTAAGGACAGTCAGCGTGAGACAAATTCACAACCCAGCTTGCTGCATATTCAATCTTTGTATAGATGGGCCTTTTATCCAGTTTCATACTATAATTGTACATTTATCACCAAAGATCTTTCCAATGCCATTTTTTGGAGTCCTGACACCCTGGTGCTCTTCCATTCATTGTGTGTGTGTGTGTGTGTGATTACAGGTACATGGTCAAAGACGAGTCAAGATGCTGGTGTGAATGAGCAGTGCAGCAACATCCTCAACAACAAACGGTTCATGCTGGATATGTTGTATGCCCATAACAAGAAACCCAAGGATGAAGAGGAGAAAGAGCTGGAGGAGAAGGAGGAGGAAAAGAAGGAGACGGAGGAAAGTGATGAGTCAATCACCAGCCTAGCCAATAGGATCTCTATCCTGCAGGCCAGCAAGCAGGCCAAAGATGAAAGTGTCAAAAAGATGGAGATTGGAAATCTGGATAACCAAGGCAGTGTGAAAGCCTTTGCAGAAAAATACAACAATGTTGAGCTGGTCAAGGGGACAGTATTGCCTGAGGGTGAGCTCGATGAAAAGGTCCCTGAGAAAACACCAGCACAGCCCAAGAAGGAATCTGATTACATTTGGGATCAGCTCATGGCTAATCCTAGAGAACTTAAAATCAAAGACATGGATTTTACAGACTTGGGGGATGAGGATGATGTAGATGTGTTGGACGCTGATATGGGTCCTGGGGACTCCCTAATTCCCCCTCCCCCACCTCCACCTTCTTTTTTGGGTTTGCCTCCTCCACCACCTCCCCCTCTGTTTGGATGTCCACCTCCACCCTCTGGTAATTTATTGGCTCCTCCTCCACTCTTCAGCACACCTCAGGGTTTAGGGTCACCCCAGGTTTCTAGGGGTCAGCCAGTATTCATGAAGAAGAAAAAAACCATCCGTCTGTTTTGGAACGAGGTACGGCCATTTGAGTGGCAGTGTAAAAATAACAAACGCTGTAAAGAATTCCTGTGGTCAAAACTGGAACCCATTAAGGTGGACACTTCCAAACTGGAGCACCTCTTTGAATCTAAATCCAAGGAACTGCCAGTCACAAAGGTATTTCTAATGTTTAGTTTTGTTTTTATTAATTTTGAGTTTGTTTTTAGATTAATTTAGGTGATATTTTATGCTTACAGAGTTTAAAAAACAAAGGAAATTAACAAAGATGTTTTATGTATGTTCTATATTTGTGCACATAAGTGTTTTACAAAGACAGACAGACACTCCATGAGCTGACAATAAGATCTGAGCACCAAACAATATGCGTGCCTAGCCATATGCCATACTGCTTTTGTGAATCATATTTCTATTCCACTTTTTGTATTTCACTTCAGCTGTGGAGTATTAGCATTGTAAACTTTATAGCCAGAATTTTCAAACATAGGTTTGTCTACATAGGGGTATCCAGGAATATTAATCCAAATTAATTAAAGGTATGAATTTTTTTAATGGATTAGTTAAACTATATTGAGTCCCTGTGTTTGTGCTTTTGTTCAGAATTAAAGTGGCATTAATTCAGTTTGGCTTAATTCACTTACAAAGTGAATTACTTGTCAAAAGAACTTTTTTGTCATATTTCCAAGTCCTGCAAACATAACCTAGGTTCTCTTCTTTTCATGCATAACATTTTTTGCCTCCTTGCACAGAAATATTTTTCACCCTTAACTTAGATAACTTGACTATCCAAATTTCATTATGAAAATATGAAATTTTCATGAGAGAAAATATTGATCTGCTAAGACTTCTGTGTTTCATAGGAACATTATCATAAAATTAAACCTTAAAGGCTGGTATTTAATGCTGAACTCTTATGACGTCTCTTATAATTGAATTTAATGGAGATTTAAAGTTAGCCTTTAAAAGTTATTAGCTAGAAACCTTGCCGTTCATGACTATATTGTTTTTGATTTGTTAATGTAAGTACAGTAATTGGTATCAGAGAAACAATGTTCTTTTCCAGTTATAGTACTAATAAAAGATATACTATAAGGCCACATATAAGAAAATCACTCATTGCCAATGTATCTGTTGTACAGATGCCTAAGTTCTCACATTAGTACAAGTTTTATAACAATTCTGAAAAACCACATACGACCATGATCATTTTACTTTTCCATTATTAGTACAAATTAAATATCCATATGTTCAAAAACAAACAATCCAGAAGACTAGATGGTTCAATGTATTGGAATTTAGATCTCTGATCCTTCATTTGTAGGTCATTGGTTCAAATCCAGTTAAAATTGTTATAAATGGCAGTTTGACAGTCTATATTGGTGTTTTTGGTCAAGCAGACACATCACAGTTGACTGACTCAGCTGGTAGACCAAGAATTGAGTAGATCTGAAATCTTGCACTGTTTTCTCACTCCTAGCCCTGGTCCCCACTAGGGTTTAAAGTCAACTTTAGCAAGCTAAAGTCGATTTAAGCCTGTACCCGTCCTCACCTGCATGCCCTTAAAGTCGATTTAAAGGGACCTTAAAATCGACTTTATAACTCCTCCCTAACGAGAGGAGTAGCTGAAATCGACCTCTCTCTAGGTCGATTTTCAGCTGGTGAGGATGCAGGTGACATTAAGCCTCCGACCTTCCGAGCAGCTCGGCGAACCCCCCCGCCCGCCTGAACAGCCCCGCGCCGGACCCCCCGCCCGCCCGAGCAGCTCCGTGGATCCCCCCGCCCGCCCGAGCAGCCCCGAGAACCCCCCCGCCCACCGGAGCAGCCCCGCGCCGGCTCCCCCCCCCTGCTCGGGCGGGGGGAGCCAGCACGGGGCTGCTCCGGCAGGCGGGGGGGATCCGCGGAGCTGCTCGGGCAGGCGGGGGGTCCGGCGTGGGGCTGTTCAGGCGGGTGGGTGGGTTCGCGGGGCTGTTCAGGCGGGCAGGGGGGGTTCGCGGGGCTACTCGGGCGGGCGGGGGGGTCTGGCGCGGGGCTGTTCAGGTGGGCGGGGGGGTTCGCGGGGCTGCTCGGGCGGGCGGTGGGGGGTCCGGCGCGGGGCTGTTCAGGTGGGCGGGGGGGTTCGCGGGGCTGTTCGGGTGGGCGGGGGAGTTCGCGGGGCTGCTCGGGCGGGCAGGGGGGTCCGGCGTGGGGCTGTTCAGGCGGGCAGGGGGGGTCGTGGAGCTGCTCGGACTGGGGCTGGTCCCCTGGGGAGGGTGCCTGGCTGCCCGGAAAGGTGGTGACAGCTGGGGACTCCCGGCACTGTGGAATACTTACCCACAGTGCAACACTCCCTATGTCGACCCCTGCAAAAGTTTAAGGACAGACACTGTCAGTTGCTGTCCTTTGTGCGGATGCACTAAGTCCATTTTGTAAAGGCTACTTTAGAAAATCGACTTAAGGGAAATCGACCTACTGCTGTAGTGAAGACGTACCCCTAGAGGCTGTTCCTCCAGGCCAGTGTTGAGAGACATTGTTGTATCACTGTAAGGAAGCCTGCCCTACCTTGCTGTTGCTTTTGGGTATAAGTAGAAGACTTCTGTTTCCAAGGCTATCACCTCGCGCCTTTACTGAAGACTGAATTCCTCACCAAAAAAAAGAAAAAAATTGTAATCAGAAGTCCTCCTGACTAATTCGTACAGATGACTTTGAACCCTAAGCTATATCTGAGAGTGTAATCATTTCAGCCAAACTACTCAGAATTACAGATGTGTCATACCGGTTATGTATTGGTAATGCGGACAATATAGCTCCAGTTTATAAAATTTTTACACAGTAAACAGGAGGCGTACAAATACATCAATTACATAGATTGCACAGTTGTTATAATTTTAAATTGTGTTATCTCTAACACAAGAATAGCACAATGATTTTCAGTGCATATAGATCTGATATGTATTTCATACAGATTTTAAAAATAAATCCAATCAATGATTAATTCAGGGCACGTTGATCTTAATTTCATTCCCTCTGCTTTCTCCACTGTTGGTTAAATTGTCGCATATTACTCCTCCTACTCTCATTCCTCATAAAAATAAATCTATCACAGAAGGCTCATTCTGAGTGTGGACTGGGGCAGAAGGAATGATAATGTTGTGCAGGAGCCATAAAACAAATAATTCCTTGAACTGAATCTAGAGTTATAACATATTTCCACTTCCACAGAGTTTATTGTATATGTTATAATGTCAATATTTTGATGAACTGGTCTGTCCTACTTTTATAAATTATGATAAAAGTTTAGATTATTTTAATCAACTGATTATTTTTTCCAAATCATTAACCAAGTAGATTCCCAAGATCTCCTCACTCATCTCCGCCCTACACACACTTCCTCCCCTGTTCTCCATGTGCTGCTAGGTGCTTTGGTGCAATGTCTACTCTTTGGCTGGCAAGATGAATCAGCAGGTTTCTTTGAAACTAGTGTAGCCTTAAAATCTGAAGAGTGATTTAGGTGACAACTTTTCTCTTAGAGGTTAGTCTCGGAGACTACCAAGAGAAAGGTAGTCATCTAAATCACTCTTCAGAATTCAAGGCTGCACTGACTTCAGAGACACCCACCTTCTCATCTTTCCAGCCAAGGAGCAGATGCTGTATCAAAATACCTAGCAGTACATGGAGGGCAGGAACTTCTCTGCATGAGAGATTAGTAGTAGTACAAGATTGGAGTTTCATGATCATTGCACACAAGATTTCACTGATTTTTTTAAGACTTACTGTTTTATTGGATATACTTTGGATAAGTCTGGTAAAGTGTTCATGTATAGCCAAACTTTTGAAGCCTTCTTGTCTCTTTCTCTATAACCCAACATCTTTCCTTCCACTCAACTAGATTCTTTTCCTTTCCCAATTTCATCCAGACCATTGTAACATATTCTATCCCAGTCATGTTTTGTGTTAGTGCCCTGACCTCCTTCTCTTCCTCTGAGTATAATGAGTCTCTTGGGCTGTGCCTGATCTCTTGGGCTGCACCTTGTGACTTGTGCTGTCTGTGAGCCTGATCCAGCTCCCATTGAAGTCAGTGGCAAGAGTCCGATGAATTTCAATGGGCATTGGCTCTGGCCTTATCTCACCACCCCACCTGATTGTGGTCTTGTCTCTTAGACCCCAATCTTTGTGCCAGTCCCAGATGTCTTCAAATCACAAATTCCTTGCATCTTCTGTGAGTCATAAATATCACCGATTATTGACTCCAGGAAGCCTGGATCATGTAATGAAGAACAAGAAATAGCCCAGGAAATTTTAAGATTTCTGAGACACCCCATGGATTAGGTGGAATATCACCAAACCTGTTGAGAGCAGGTAGCACAAATCTTAGCTCAAGTAGGAGTAATTAAAGACATAACTGAATCTGTAAAATAATAATAATAATACATACATGCATGCACGCGCACATCCTCCCCCTCCAATTTGCTTTGGCAATTGTCTCCAATTAGCCCAGCTCCTACTTTTTCCAAAACAGTTTCTCAATTTCCAGTGAGAACACATCCCATTGTGCCTAACTCCTAGTATCCAATCCGGTCTACTGCACAATAGTATAAGAGGTGCTACAAGTTCAGTTGGTTCTCCTAAAAACAGACTCCTGAGTAATGAATAAAAGTTCAACCGGTCAGATTTCAACTCAGTAGATGTAGTCAGTTGCTCAGCAGACGAATTGTTCAGAAAATTCAGAGAGAGACTAAAATGAAGATCAGAAGAGAGGAGAGGTATGGATTTTTTGGCTCCATCTTACCAGATATGCTTCTTGATACAACTGCAACCAATTTTACTCTTGTTTCTAATCCTTAACTATGATTTCCACAAAACACAGCTATAAACAGCCACTTCCTGATGCTGGCTCACAATACGTTTTTAATTAAACACAATAGACTACAACAAAATAAAGTAAAATATACCTCAGATAGCTGAATGTAACATGTGGAGACATTTGTGATTTCTGGCAGAAAACGTGTATTGTAACAGAGAAAACTACTGCATGATTACACGAATCACAGCATCCTCCACTTCAGACAGTTTATTTGTGGGACTAGAGGGCTGTGACAGCTTGTTAGCAGGCATAAAGAGTGAGATCAGATTTCCTCGCTGAGCAAGTCTGAAGATTTCTTCCCTTCTTACACTGCCAAACCAGGCAGATATATTAGCAAGGTGGTTCAAAATATTTATTTTTCTGTGCAGAGAGATGAAAACAAATGCACCTTTACTGTGTTAAATTATGTTATCATGCAACCCTGCTGCTTTCTACAGTGCATAGTTTAGAAATTATGTTTTTGCTGGCTAATTTCTTATTAGATTGGGCTGAATTTACTGCTCCTGGATCCTGAGAAACCAGTAGGGAGCAAAGACTAAGGAATATAGCCTCATCTGTGTACACAAGGGTATCCCTTGCATGTGCATAACTTCAGTGAATGATGAGGGAAATTACACATGTGGGCTGGGATTTCCAAAGGAGTGCAAGGGAGTTGGAGCTCCAAATCTCATTCAGTTCCTTTTGAAATCCCAATAATCCTTGTTAATTAAGATAGAAATAGAGGGGATGCTCTAATTGCTTTCTCACAATCGGAGGACAATGCAACATTCTCCATATAACTGACGCAGAGTCAGGTTTCTCAAATTGTCTTGCCAATTTAAATGCTGAACATACTTTTGGGGAAGAAGCTGTTTTTGTCTTCATGTTAGATAATATAAAAGTACTTGCTTACAAGGCTATTCGAAAAATCATATTACATTTCACTTCTTTGGAAATACCCATAATAAATAATTCTGTACGGCAAAATACAAGTTAGAAAGTAGCCATTTACAAAAGGGTTAGTATGATTGAGACCCAAGAGGAAACACAGCCTTATTTTTATGTGGCGTTGGCCACTTACCGTGTTCCTGGAAAACTGATGAATGGCCCTGAAGCTGGAAATGACTGCTTTAGAAGAAAGTGTGTATCACAATATGCTTAAATTAGATCCTCCATAAAGAGACTATCCTGTCATGTTAGTGAGGGAAGAGGTCAAGAGTGGTTTTGGGAGCTAGAACACTGAAAGCAAAGTTCACTTTTGGTCATCTAAAAATTTATGTTGGCCTTGTCTACATACACAAGTTGGGTCTCTTTAACTATACTATACCATTTTGCCATCCTGACTGTGGACCCAGTTATACTGGTGTAAATGTGCTTATACCATTATAGCTATTCCCTTACAAGAAGGCAAATAAGCTTTAGTGGTAAAAAGCACCTTTATACTAACACAGCTGCATTCACACTAAAAGAATCATACTATTAACAGAAATAGTGATACCAGTAAGCCAGGCTTTAGAACAATTATGGCCCAGTTGTGGCTTTGGCACAAGCTCCAAGTAATGCCAAAGCTTAGCTGCATTAACCTGAGAGCAGGCCAGGAAACAGGTTGAGACTCAGGTAGTAACAATCTGGTTCCTAGTTCCCCCTTTGATCGAAAAGGGAGGTACTCCATCACAGTTTTATACCATGCACATATTACTTCCTGTTCTTCACAGGCATAGCTGTGTGAGCTGACATGCTGGTGGGTGGAGCTAAAGCTTAAAGTTAAGTATGTGCTTAAGTGCTTTTGCTGATTAGGGGATTCAGACTTTAACTCATATCCCTAAAGTTGATCCAGATATGGATCTGAACAGCATCTTCCCACTCCATACTCTATGCTAGCAAAGGAGGAAAAGAAATAAATAGACTTACAAAGTCCAGTATATAATAGAGTCCTACATCATATGCCGTATTCAATTACGTCCTCGGTTTTCCCAAAAAGGCATCTTCCAATGTGATATGAAAATAAAAGCTATGTTGCCTAAATGAAAACCACATTGAAAATTTTATAATTCCCCTCTACATGTTTTGCAAATCAGTTTACTTAGTTGGCTAGGCATTTTTGTCACTGTTGGGTGCGGAGAACGTTTATTACATTTTTATAAAAATATAAATATTTGACTGAGGTCTGTAAAAATATATTATTGTTAATATTTTCCACTTTCATTATTGTCTGTCTTGTCATTATTATCTAACACACTTTACCGGATGATCTCCAAGCCCTTGGTACATATTAAGGACTAGCATATCTCTGGCCCTATCTGGAAGTGCAAAGGAGCTAAGAGAGCAGAAGTAGGTCCACACTTGCACAGGGATCAGCCACAGTACACTGAGCACAATCAGGTGGATGGTGTTGTTTCTTCACCAGCCACAGGACAGAAAGCCGTGCAGGAAGGACACATGCTGCACCTCCAAAAAGGAGGTGGTGGAGTTCCTTCTGAGAGCAATCATGGAACCATGGTCTACGGGCATGTCTTCACTACCACTTTAATTCGACCTTAACGACGTTAGGTCGAATTAAAGGTGTACCTGTCTTCACATACATGCCCTTAAAGTCGATTTAAAGGGCCCTCAAGATCGATTTCGGAACTCCTGCCTAACGAGAGAAGTAAGGCTAAATTCAACATTACAAGCTCGACTGTGGGCTAGTGAAGAGGCATTAGCAGTTAAGCCTCCGACCTCCGAGCAGCCCCGCGAGGGGGGGGGCTGTTCGGGGGGGGGCTGTTCGGGCGGGGGGGGGGTCCGCGGGGCTGCTGAGGGGGGGGGGAAGCCCGCGAGGGGCTGCTTGAGGGATCGGCTCAGCTGTCTGGTCAATTTCACCAGGCAGCTGAGCCGATAGCCCCGTGCCGGCTCCCCCCCCCCCCCTCGGGCGGGGGGGGGTGTCCAGCGGGGGGGCTGTTTGGGTGGGGGGGCTGTTCGGGTGGGGGGGGGGGTCCGCGGGGCTGCTGAGGGGGGGGGGAAGCCCGCGCGGGGCTGCTTGAGGGATCGGCTCAGCTGTCTGGTCAATTTCACCAGGCAGCTGAGCCCATAGCCCAAGCAGCCGCGCGCTGGCTCCCCCACCCCCCCTCGGGCGGGTGGGTACGGCGAGGGGGGGGGCTGTTCGGGCGGGGGGGGGTCCGTGGGGCTGCTTGGGCGGGGGGGGGGGGTCCAGCACGCATTGCACTGTGGGCTACCTACCCACAGTGCAATGCGGGCTATGTCGACCCCCTGCAAAAGTTCAAGGACAGACAGTGTCGACCACTGTCGACCTGCTGTCCTGGTGGGGACACACTGATTCGATTTTCTAAACTCGAGTTTAGAAAATCGAATTAAGGGAAATCGACCTAGACCTATAGTGAAGACATACCTTACCTTTGTTTTCTAACGTAATAGAGCCATTCTGAATCAAGCCACACACATTTTATGAGATAGGTACGTATTATTGTATCCCTGTTACAAATAGGTCAACCGAGGTAAAGGTTAAGTGACATATCCAAGGTCACATAGCCAGTCAGGAACAGAATCCAGGAGCCCTGCTTCCCAGTTCCCTGATCTAACTACTAGTACACAGTTCTGCTGAGCTTTCCGGCAAATTCTAGTAGTTTTTGGTAACATTTAACATTTCTCTCAGCTGGAGACAACTATCACTTTATACAGTAGACTCTCCATTATCCAGGATGATAGGGAAAAAATTAATCCTGGTTAATAAAATCCCAGATAATCACCATCCCTAGGAAATATGGGGAGGGGGTTGATTCACAAGCCACGCTGCGCCGGAGGGAGGGGGTGTTGGTTCACTGGCTGCTCTGAGCCCTGGTGGGGCGTTTTTTGTGTGTGCTTGGGGCAGCAACAAAGCCAGAGCCGGCCCTGCGAGTTAGGTGTATTTTTTTGACATCCTGGTTAACCCAATCCTGGATAATCGAGAGTCTTCTGTACTGGGAATATCAAACTTTCTTTAAAAATTTTGAATCCCATCCCAAATTTCTGTACTCCCCAGCCTCATAGCTAAAAGTTATCTTGTATAGTTATAAGACTGATTTCTTCCTTCTCGTTTAAACTCTGGCAGCTCCCATTGACTTCAGCTGTCAGAGGCATGGAGGTAAACAACAGTAGAATTTACCCTGTATTTTGCTTATAGATGCACTCGTTTTTATTGCCAGTGTTGCTGCTATTAAATAAGTTCAAGTCATTGAAGACCGATATAAATTTTTCCTTTGTATTATCAGAGAATTGTATCAACATTGATTTTCTTCTCTTTACCTGTTTACCAAGAAAACTGCTGCAGATGGAAAGAGACAAGAGATCATTGTGTTGGACTCAAAGCGAAGCAATGCTATTAATATTGGATTGACAGTGTTACCCCCGCCAAGGACCATCAAGACTGCTATTTTGAACTTTGATGAATATGCCTTAAACAAGGAGGGAATAGAGGTAAGATGAGAGAGTCTAATATGGTCAGGGTTAAATTGTTAGCATATAATTTTGCCCAAGTATTATATATACTGTAGTTCATCTCTGTGGAAGGAAAAAATCTCTGTGCCTTGTTTTCATCATTGGCGGATGACATTAATTATATGTACCGGCGGGCTCTTGCATTCAATCCTGCATCTTTATTACTCAAAGACTGTTTTAAAAAAAAAAACTTAAGTCCCTAAAGTTTGGCTTCTAAATCCATATTTAGGATTTTCAGATGTGCAGAGTACTCTGAACTCCAGTTGGTGTCCTGTGGAACCTGCAGGTGCTCTGCCTCGCTGAACAACAGGCAGTTTATTGAGTGTCAAAGTATGGGTTTCTGTGCTTAACTTTTCAGAAAATTTGAATCTAAATTTCTGTTGAGGTTTTCAGAGTGGGAGCACTCACGTATCTATCTTTTGTGTATTCCCTCAAAATTTAATTTAAGTCATTAAAAATCTTAAATTCAGTTAATCATATATATATATTAAATGTTGAATACTAGAACATCCAGATATCTACAAGGGGTAAATTCACAGTTCCCAGAACTGTTGGAAACTGTACAAGGTTTAATAAAGTTCATGCCTGGTTTGCTATTTCAGTTGTTCTAGATTGTAAATCAAATGGAAAACAAATGCAATGGCTGGTTGTCCTCAGAATAGCATCCCTGTGTTACTGTTGTTAGAAGTAAGCCAGTTGGTAAAAAGATTACAGATGATGTAATTTTTACCATTACATGTTTGACTTTTCAGATCTCCTTACCAAGATCCAAGATGAGCTCTGTTTGTTATTCTTTTATCAAAACGTTGCTCCTGTATGAAGTCTAAAAAGAAACTGCTGCTACTGTTTTTTAATTTTGATTTTTTAAATTTATTTTGAATGTTTTTACTAAACCTGTACCAATTACAGTAAGGGTAGTCTGTCTGCTTGAAGACCTGGTCCAAAATCTTAATCAATATCTAACTAAATATGTCATTTGCAGATCATCTTCCAGTATTTCAGTTTTGTTTTTCTTTGCCCTCCCCCTTCTCCCCATATTTAGTATAGAATATACTACAAAGCAGGGCAGATTGTAAAGTGAAGCACTCACAAGTCAGGAATGACATATTGTTGCCTACACATCTTTCACTTTTCTCTTGATTCATATGCATTCTGATATAGTCTCCTATGACATGGCTACATACTATTTTTTCACTACCTCATTCAGGGCTCAAAGAGCAATATGCTGAGTACTGTGCCCCCATTTCAGCAAAGACTTAAGAGTGAAGTTAAGAATGCGAGTACTCCCATTGACTGCAGTGGAACTACTCATGTGCTTGAAGATGATAACATGCTTTTAAGACCTTTGCTGCACCTGAGACGCAGTGCTTAGTACCCTACAGGATTGAGCCCACTGCAGAGGTTGGGTGGTGTTCAGGGAGCAGCAGCTATTGAGAATTTCTTTTTCTCCTCATTTTTAAATGTGTGGCTACGTGTGGTTTTTTACTGCGCCATCTAAACCCTGCCCTGAATAATATTTTTTTTTATTTCCTTTCTGTGGCACTCCATTGTAATAGCTGGGTATTCCTTTGGACCCTTTGCCAACTTCCTTACTTTGTATTATACATACTCACATGTTGTATGGAAGGAAGAATCCTATCATCTCAGTTTTTCACCTTCGTTAATTGTAGATAAAAACACTGGATGGCCTATAAATTTCCCCAATCAACATACTTCTGTTTAAGCCGGATCAAGTACTGACCGACCATTAAGAGATTGCAAACTCCAGTCATGCACAAAATACGACTGTTTAAATCACATAACTTTGACAAATGTTAGTCAACTTTCACCAGCATTCTTAAAAGCCCACCTGCAATTTAGGGACTCTCTCCCTGCCAGATTTCAAGTGTTTGCCATGTGTCCCTGCTGTGCTAGAGCTGTTCATAAAAAAAGTTGCCAACAGAACTTTTTAAGGGATAAAATATATTTTCCCCCACTACCACCTTTGTTCTTTTGCTCCCACGTCTGCCAAATTCTGAAAGTTGAAGATTGAAAAAGTTATAAGCAATGGAAAATGAGCCTTTAAAGTGAAATAAGTCAAAAATCTTAAATATAGACATTGCTATATTCTCTGCCTATAATATTACAAGTTACTGTCTTTTGTTTTAATTAGCCAGACTGTAATGGAGGCTGCTCACTCAGATTGCCAGTGAGAATGTCAACTCTGCACTGGTAATCATAATTCCAGCCACCATCTTTTCTCTCATTTTTGTTGGGTACAGAAATAGTTGTATATTCATAGCAAAATGTGTACCAGTTATCAGTGTGTCAACGCGCTCTGTATTTCTGCATGGCAGATTTGAGCCTGCTCTCTCGTTGCTTTGGTTTTCTGCTTACCTATGCCATGCAAAATTTGGAAAACTAAGCCCTTATGTGATAACAAACAAACAGCTGCCAAAGAATCAAGGAGTACGTTTTGTGCATAAGAATTTTAGCTTTCTCCATTTGCCTATAGACAGTTAATGTAAGGAATCTACTGCTAAAACAGTGTGGAAAGTTTCACAGGAAAACAAGGGTTGCGAACCTCATGCCCTGTGTAGTCCTGTAAGCCAGGTAAACAGATTGGCATGACATAAGGAGCTCTCCAAAGCCCCATATCCAGAGAATTCCTCCAGCAGAGACAATAGACTGTCTCCAGCAGAATTCCTCCAGTAGTGATAGACCGCTGTAAGGACTCCTCCTTCTAAGGACTTCTCACAAGCCCCAAGTAAGGGGCTGTGCTAGGGGCAGGGTAGGAGAGGTATGTTGGGGTAGGGAACTAGGGATGCATAATGCAGCTCTGCAGGCTAAAGAGCAGCCCAAGAAGGCAACTGTGACTTAAGCTGTGTATATTTTGCCAAGGCCCTCTTGAGCCCCCCAGAGCAGTCCAGGGTTAGTCTCCTCTCCCTGAGCTCTGGGCTAAGGGCTTATCTTCACAGCAGTGTTTGCTCAAGGTATAATTGGAGTGTGCTGTCCCTAAACAAGCTCCATCCACACACAATAATCACTAGTTCAAAAACTCAGCTGCTGCTGATGCTTGAGGTGGTAATGCAAAGGTGGGGATATGGTTACAGGCTACAAGCTCAAGTTAGCACAACTCATCAGATGCTGATTCAGTCACTCTGTGCTGCTAATCCAGTTACTGTGTGCAGCTCCGGTATTGCTTCACAGTGTGGCCGCTCATCTGTGCTGCAATAAAACACCCACGGGTGCACGTGTCAGCTGACTCAAGATTGTGGGGCTCGGGCTGGACGTCTGTAAAATTGCCCGAGGGTCCCAGAGCTATTTTTATCAGTGTAGTGCCCTGCTGCCTCCCCACTGCTGAAATATTCCCCATATACAGCAGGAAGCTACCAGAGACTTTATCCACTCCACCCCTTCGCCAGAGCCTTTCACTGCTGCAAGTAGCTAAAAACCAGAGTATGGACACAGCCTGCCCTTCACTGTGGTGTGTAGCAACATGTAGCCTACACGCTTTAAGAACATAAGAAAGGCTTCACTCCATAGTATATGCAAACTGGGAGTCATCATTTTGCAAGGTCCATAGTATAAGCTGCTGAGGGGGCTGTGAGTCTGTCATGCTTTTAAAGTGATAGTGCTGTATGTTAGCATGCATAAGAACCTGGCAAAATCTTGTTTTGGGGCATTCTTCTATTTCCTTTGTCCTCCTGGGCTCCCCAATGAAGACATAATTTTAGCATCAGAAGGGTCTTTTATTGATGTTCTGCATGTAGGTGTAGCCCATAGGACTAATATATTCCAAGGGTTGAGCTTAAATCAGATGCACGTGGGAGCCATTCAAAAACCCTCTGAGGGTGGCATTACATAAATCAGAAGAGTTGGCAGATTTATGTAAAATACGACGGTGAGAAACCTTTTTGGATTATAAACAGCCAGAACCAAAATCAAAAGGCAAAAATTAAACTTCACACTGTCAAATAAAAACAAATCTTGCTGCCCCTGTGACTTTTTGAGCAGTCTTGGCTCTTTACGAGATAAGCAAAACATCCGTGTTAAGTCTACTCTTTGTGTGCCCAGTATGTGATTTTAACAGATTCATCTGAAGGACAAAGAAAGAAAAAAAAGGTCAACCACAATGCTTATTGGTACTCATCCTCAATGAAGGCAATCAGTGCATCTGCTTGTAAAGTGCTACTTCTTATGAGTAAGGGAAGCAGAATCAGACCCAAATTGTGCACCTCAGGAGGCTTGCATTGTGCATGTAAGTGTGGCTAATTTAACTGAGTGGAAAGTGGACTGAAGGGGTTGAGGTGGCCTGTTGTGCCCTTTATGAAATACAGGTGTACAGTGTGTGTATCTAAGGTTCTAGAAAATAATGTATGGTCGTATGTTGCATAAATTATATATTGGTGGTTTTAGCCTTCATCGGGTTAAAATTATTTGAAATTAAAGACAGAGGGGAATTTTTTTTTCAAAAGCGTCTATGTCCCATTTTCAAAAGCACCTACATCCTATCTTCAAAAGTGACTTGGGTACATAGGGAGCCTAGCTTTAAATTTAAATTTAATGAATATTTGAAGAAGAAACCCAATTTGAATGAAGCAAGGTAATCAGTTACTGATTTTCAGCTATCACTAACATTATGAAGTATTTTGGATACAGTTCCTTCTCTTTGAAATTGGATGTGTTTTTGAGAGTCCAAATCACATATAATAAATTCAGGTGGTCATAGTCATTAAATGTAGAGTTCTGGATTCAAGAAGGGACTTAGTACTTAAGAAGTATTCCCATCGGAAACTTTGGAAATCAGACTCCGAAAGACTAAACCTAGAAGAGTAATGGTTTTATAATATGTCTTTCCTCACCATTCTCCTCTCCCCGCAGAGTTCCAGCAATTGACAGTGTCCAAAAAAGGAACTGTGGGGGGTATTTTAAACTCAAATACTAAAATAATCAGTATCATGATCTCATATGAACCAGGTGGCCAAAAACAATCTTTTGTATCCATAAAAATACTACTTTACTAAACAGAATTTTCACTGGAATCATGCACTCTGGCCAAACAATTACAAGGGTAAGCATGGGCATGGAATCTGTAGTTTATATAAGACTGTGACACCCCATCAGCAAGAAATATATGAGCCTAGACTGTTTATGGGGCTTGGTAAGCTTTTCCTTGCTCTCTACCCAAAGTGGGCCTTACTTGGTATTATGAGATAATGAGGAAGTTCAACGCTGGTTATGGTCTAGTGGTGGAAACAAAGAGGTTGTGAGTTATGATGATGTGCCAGTAACCTTCTGTCCTACTTTGTTTTTACACAGTTTTTGTCAATGATGTGTAAAAAATAATAATAAACGGGCAGATGGTAGACTCATCAATCTTCTATACTGAATGAATGGTTTAAACTAGTCATAGAGTGAAAAACAAAAATAAGAACATTTTATTGCTTTTTCAGGAAGGCACAGAAACGGTAATAATCAGCAGGATAAAAATGACTGCTAGAGTGGATTAAAAGTGTTGTGAAAATCCTGTTGTTATGGCTTCAGTTCCACTTTCAGTGCAACTCGTGTGAGATCAGCCAGTTAGTCAGCAGCAGCTCGGCTTCTATCAGGGCAGTAAGGGAATGGCAGGGATGATCCTTGAAGCTTGCACTACAAATAAGGCTTTTTGGATTTGCATCTCCTTTGCACATACCACATGCACCAGCTCAGCAGCAGAACAGAGTAGCAGTGCTTGGACTGAATGCTCTGTGTCAGCTCCGTCTGGCCTGCTGTGTTTATACAAAGCTCAGGGACCAGGCGAGTCCCTTTGGAAAGACAGCTGACTGTTTCAGTGCTCTGGTTAAAATGCCCTAAGGCTGCTAAAAAATCCCTACAGTGAGGATGCTTTACCACCAAAAAAAAAAAAAAGAAAAAGAAAGATTGTAGGATCCTTGTGTATCTGCCAAAAGTCTGGAGCCCTAGTTATTTGCAGGGGGTAATTGAGGGCATTGCAACTGCCAGAGTGTCTCCCTTTCTGAGACCAGACTGTATCAAAAGCATTTTTACATCAATCATGTCTGCTAAATTGGCCATGTATGAATGTTAAAATAATCCCTGTTGCAAACTGTCCTGGCTCCTCCGTTCAGCCTCACAAAGCCACTGAAATTTATTTCTAAGAGCAAGCCTGGAGATCAAGCAGTTGGAAAGTGAGCACGTGCAAGCAAGCACATAAAAGCCATGAATTAAAAGGAAAATGTAAATTTCTCAACCAATACTGATGACAGCAGCAAATAAGCATATTGAAATCCTCTTTCACCAATACTATAAACCTGTGAGATGAATGGAAAAGCAGGTCCCATATTATTCAGTGCATATTGTTAATTAAAACCTTAGCAATTGTTCCTTACTAAGTAATTGTCTTAAATACAGGTGGTATTTCTAGGACTGACCTACACATGCTGAAATAGTGTTGTCACATTATGTGGCAAGTAACATAAGGGGTTGGAGTAGGGAGGGATAATAGCTCTTCCAACATCATACATTTTATATAGTTGAGCTATCCACACCGCTATCACCATAAAATGGTCTGCCATCTGCGCACCTTCATTCCTACCTACAGAAATGCAAAATGCTGCCATTTAGAAAGGATTTTTATAGTACGTTGTCAAAAAATGTATCTTTTGCCTGTACCTGGTGTCTGAGTTATTTTGTTGTTCCAAGTTCTCAGATGTTTAAGGCCACAAGGGGGCCTTTAGATCATGTACTCTGACCTCATGTATAACATAAACTAGAGAATTTCACCCAGTTGCCCTTGTATTGAGCCCAATAATTTCCTTTACTAAAGCATGTCTTCCAGAAAGGTATCCAGTCTTGATTTGGAGATACCAGGAGATGGACAATCTACAACTTGCCTTTTTAGTTTGTTCCAATGGCTAATCACTCTCATTCCATAAATATGAAAGAAACAATAAGGAATTCTAATTACAATTGTAGACCTATTTAAGATTGCCTTGTTATGGTTTAGGTTTCCTGTGCAGTGGCTTTGTGTTGCATATAATTGGAGCCCGATTCTGCTCTCACTTACAGCTGTTTAAGTCAAGAATACCATTCCAAAACCAGTATCAAGCCTTCAGTATGATTCTTAATTGTTTGCACGGACACCTACCTGGAAAAAAAGGGGGTGGGGTTCCAAATATATGCTGTATAAATTTGCCTTTTTGCCTCCCCCTTCACTCCATTAAAAAAAAAGGTTTGAAATCATTGTTCTTGTACGTCTGATTAAAAATAATGTCTCTTGTCTTTCTTTCTAGAAAATTTTAACTATGATTCCTACGGAGGAAGAAAAACAGAAGATCCAGGAAGCCCAGATGGCAAATCCTGATATCCCACTGGGCAGTGCAGAGCAGTTCCTTCTCACTCTTTCCTCCATCAGTGAGCTCTCCGCTAGACTCCAGCTTTGGGCTTTCAAAATGGATTTTGAGCTAGTGGAAAAGGTAAACTTCCTCTGACTGGGAGAAGGCAATTTCAAGTCCTCGTTTCAGCTTGTTCAGTCTTTATTATTACACGGATGACTGTGTTGTGGGTATGGTGAATCAGTTGTGTTTAGCTTTTGTTTTAGTGACCAACAGGAGATGGGTTGGAAGAAGAGGGAACATTTTAGCTCTTTTTTACAAAAAAAATTAAGGGTTATGTATTCTTTCCTCTAATTAGGCAATGATGATTTAAGAACAAGGACTTTCCTGGGGACGAGGGCCTGATCCTTACGCACTTCTTACCCAGATATTATTCAGACAAAACACTTGTTGAAATCAGTGAGAGTTTTGCCTATGTAAAGATTTACTATATCAGAATCTGGCTTACTATGACCAGTGGAGAGAACTAATCACTATATTTATTCATTAGCGAATTTATAAGATCCCTGGGATTCCTCAAAGTTGTTATTGCTATTGTAAACTTATGAAACTGGGGGCAAAAACCTAAGATTCTCTCTCAGATGTTTTTCTAATTTTGTTCATTAACATTTTGTATACAGGCACAACGTTGCTGTACTTGTTGATGTGCACTATTCATTTAAAGAGCCATACAAGTATTTTGTGAGTTGTTTGTGCAAACTGATGCAGGGTAGATTGTTGATGGATGAGTGAGGAAGAGTCAACATTGTTTGGGTGATTTCATACATTCACTTGTTAACTTTCAGCAGGTTTTTTATTTGATGCTTCGGAAAATGTTGAAATATTATTTTTGCCAAGTTCCTGACTGGTAAAACAGACAAATAAAATTCATCTGGTTTGAATTTTTTTTCCAAATTCATATCTGATGTAACTACTTTACTTTCAGTGAAGTTATACTAAGAATAAGCTTGGTCCGTGATCTGAGGCCTAGTTAGTAGTAATTCAATCAATACAAAAATCTCTTTATTTTCCGGTTGGACTTTATGATATCCCATGCTGAAAGGAAATGCAAGAAACAATGTTTTAGAATGCAGATTTCCTATCAGACCTTGCAAATTTCCCTCCTGTGAAGGATTTTCCTCACTATTGCAAAAAGATGTTCTTCTGCTGATATTAGCACTTTAGTTTCTAGACCCAGATTTCATCAGAGGTCAGAGTTTGGCTCTTCCTTTTGTCATATTTTCCCGCGTGCCAAGGTTGCCGATCCCAGGTATAAATCTTCAGAATAAATATTATAAAGTTGTGTCATAATTACTTTGGATCTGGAAAATGGTATTATAACCTTTTCTCCAGTCATGAGTCTTTTTTGTCTATTTACATGGTAAATTCTTAAGGCCAGTGACTGTCTATTACTCTCTTTGTATAGCTCATGGCACAGAGGGGCCTTCGGTGACCTCTAAGGCCTTGGCTGGCCTCTAGTCACTACCCTAATGCAGATAATAATAAATAAGAATATCAACAGATGTATATAAAGGATTCTAAGAGGGTGTAGTTTACACATGAATTGGCTGAATGAAGATGTACATTAATTTAACTGAGGCAAACTTATTATGTCTAACCTAATCTTGCTAGGAGCTACCTTGTTATCTAGCCCAGTATCAAGTAAGTCAGACCTTTTTTAAGGCTGGTGTACATACACAGCTTGTACATGTTGAACTTAAATCAGTTTTTAAATAAAGTTAGTTAAACTTGTGAAAATTCCTGGGTTTACAACTGGGCTGTATCGATTTAGCTTAAGTCAGTAATTTACCAAATAAAGCTAGATCAGTATAAACTTGCAAACCACTTTAAGTGTGTCCATATAGGGATTTGTGCAGATTTAACTAAATCAATTTTACATGGGCCTGGTCTACACTTAACAGTTAGCTCCAGATAAATACATTGGCAATAGGGTGACCAGCTGTCCCGATTTCATAGAAACAGCCCCAAAAATTGGGACCATTTTTTATGTGGGCTCCAATTACTCCCCACTCCCTTCCTGATTTTTCACACTTGCTATCTAGTCACCTTCGTTGGCCGGGGGTGATGGTGAAAAAATCATATCTCTGAGCACCGTACCTGTGCCAACCTAACCCCCAGTGTAGATGCAGCTATGTCAACAGAAGAATACTTCCATTGGCATGGCTACCTTTGCTGGGGGAAGTGGTAATCCTAAATCAATGTAAAAAACCCTTCCATGAGAAGTGGTTGTGTCTGCACTAGGGGGTTATGCTGGCACAGCTGCGGTGACCTAGTGGCATAGTCTTCATAGTGTAGACGTAACCTTAAACTGGTGCAAGGTGTGTGTGTTTGTATATGTAGGCAAGGCTTTAGACCCCCTTACTCTTGTATTCTGATGTGTAAATTATATCACCTCTGAATTTGTTCACCCTGCCAATATGCCCAAAATAAAATGTACAGTACCCCTTTTCTTTTGATTTAAACAACATGGTAATATGATAGTAACTGTCAATGCATTTTCTCTTGAAGCTCCCTAGACGTATTTATGATAAAATATGCCTATAATCTGAAAATAACCCATAAAGTTTCCTCTAGGCAGAGAAGTTCTCAATTGTTTTGCCACTCGGCCTGAAATACCGAGGCTTAATTTTGGCTCCTCAGATCATAAACAGAGTAATAATTTGGAGAAAGAATGCTCGTTACAGATGACTAAGATTAAGTTTGCTGATAGAAAGGACTGAGAACTATATGTACCTGATTGTACATACAAAATAAACAGCCGTTGGCCACACAAAAAGACATAGAAATAAGCTCATTTATTTCAATTACTTATCTCTCTCTGCCTTTGAACTATATAGTGTAGTCCATTTCCTGAGATAATGGAGCTGAATTTATGTCTGTAAGTCTGTCAGTCTATATGACTACTTACAGATAACGTGCATGTATAGGAAGCACATTAAAAGTTTGCAAGTTAAAAGGTTAAAATCAGAGGTCAATTTTGTAAAGCGTGGCACTGCAGTGTTTTTTGAATTTTAAAGTGACAGCCTGATATACAGAGGTAGTCACATCTGCATCTCAGAGGTGCCCATCACTTGTAGGGACCAGCAGAGGCAGATTAAAGATGTCAAGTTACCTAATATTCTAAGTTTTCTTTGCTCTTGAAAGATCACAAACACTAAAAACATTTCATTAATGGAGATTTTTATACCTTTAACTCAAACACAGCAGCCCCTTGCAGTGATGCGTCTTCCATTTTCAGTCATCTGATATCCCTGTGACAAGAATGCCGATTGCTCACGTGAACAAGGAACTTTAGGAAATATTTAATTTATTTCTCTGCTGGGTTTTTTTATGTGATTTAGTAGCTGCAGCAAGGAAGAGAGCCAGCATCACACAACTGCCAGATGTATATAAACTGTTTAGAACTTTTGCAATAATTAATCTGAAGCATAGAACTAAGACAGAAGGATCTATTAGAGCCTAAAATCTTCACTTTATTTTTAATGCCAGGAAGTTGCAGAACCACTGTTAGACCTGAAGGAAGGAATGGACCAGCTGGAGCATAATAAAACCTTGGGATTTATACTTTCTACTTTACTAGCCATTGGGAACTTTCTAAATGGAACCAATGTAAGCTTTTGTCACCCTATCATTTTATTACTGACTATTATTACAGACTTTCCTCATCAACTTCGGTACCTTGTATCACAGTTATCACCTAGTGTATGTGTCTTTCCAACACATGCATGTAATTTAAAAAACAAAATCTACATTGTATGTTTCATTAATTCTGTTTTCCCCCTTCAAAATAACCTGAGAGAGATTTGGGACCAGGCGCTGTTCGCACACCAATTTCACACCAGCATAACCCCATTGACTTCAGTAGAATTGTCCTTGATTCACACTACAGGAATCACTTCTTTGTTCTTTTCATTGCAAATTAAATGATCTAGGCATCTACTGACTCTTCAGAAGTATGTAAAATTGTATCAGAAAGAATCATGTATTCTTCCTGCTCTAGGATGCTTTTTATTTAAAAAGAGTAATCTCTTCCCCTCGCCCCCCCTCACACATTGTATACCTTTGTAAATGTTTTCTTTGCGGAGATCTGTGTGGACAAAGAAACTTCCTTTAAAAAAGATTTTTCTTTCCTACACAGGCCAAAGCTTTTGAGTTAAGCTACCTCGAGAAGGTTCCAGAAGTCAAGGACACAGTGCATAAGCAGTCTCTCCTGCACCATGTCTGCACTATGGTGGTGGAAAAATTCCCAGACAGCACAGATCTTTATTCAGAAATTGGGGCCATCACTAGGTCAGCCAAGGTATGTCTACAAACAAAAGAAGACAAGCCCCTTGCATCTGCTACAGATGCCGAATCCTTATCAGTCTCTGTGAGAAACAAAAAGATTTTAAATGCAACATTAAAGTTTTTTGCTTTTATTATTTTTTTTCCCCTCCTCACAATTCTTTTTAAGATTGTGGATTTGTCATGTCACTTTTATGGAATTTTAAAGATACCAATACTCTTATCTTTCTGGCTGTATCTCTGTCTACCTCAGATTGCAGCTATGACATCATCCATAAGCCTGAAACAAATCATTGCCTCTGTTGTGCTTTTATACAACTAGAAAAGGGTCATTCTAGAAATCATTGAAGTTGTCATTATTTATTACATGGATTTATTATAATATTATTACAGAAATTAAGGATATATCTTTGAGAGTTTGTCCTTAGCTATTTTCAGGCTAGGATTTGATTTTATTGGTATCACCCAATGGTTATTTTCTGGTATTGGGGAAGCCGTTTTTTAAAATTAAAGGTGTTTATTTAATGATGTCTAGCGAAGTTATGAAGTTAAACTCCCAGGCTCGTCTTTTGAAGGTGTCATACAGGTTTCCTTTGAGAATGAGGACTGAGACCAGATATAGGTGATCGCTTTGTGAAAAATGTTCACCCACAGATGTTGGGACATGATGTTTTCTTTTATCATGTGTATAAAAGATTGTCTGGTTTTACCCATATAGTTGTTTTGGGGGCATTTAGTGCACTTGATGGCATACACCATAAGTTGTGATAGGCATGTGTAGGACCCATGGATCTTGAAAGGTGTGTTTTGGGAGTTGCTGGTCATTGTAGCAGTGGAGATATGTGTATCAGTTTTGCATCTGTTGTTCTGGGAGGGTCTGATGCTGTTTGAGTTGGTATGTTCTGGTCCATGGGGAGCTTGCTTCTGATGATGAGCTTTGACAGGGTGGGGGATTGTTTGAAGGGCACAAGAGGGGTATGTCCACACCTGTAATGCTGCATGCACTTCTGGTTGCCCTATTTCAAAAAAAGATATATTAGAATTGGAACTGGTACAAAAAAGGTCAACAAAAATTATTACGGGTATGGGACAGCTTCCATGTGAGAAGAGATTTTAAAAGACTGGACTATTGAAAAAGAGATGAGTAAGGTGGGATATGATAGAGATCTACCCTTCACATAACAGAAGAACCAAGGGGTCACCCAATGAAATTGATAAGCAAAGGTTTAAAACAAATAAAAGGAAATACTTCTTCACACAATGCACAGTCGACCTGTGGAACTCGTTTCCAGGGGATGTTATGAAGGAAAAAAGTATAAGTGGATTCAGAAAAAGAATTCTACACATGCATGGAGAATAAGTCTATCACTAGCTATTAGCAAAAATGTTCAGGGATGCAGCTCCATACTCTGGGTGTCGCTAGGCCTTTGACTGCCAGATGCTGGGACTGGATGATACAGGATGGATCACTTGGTGGTTATCTTGTCCTGTTCATTCCCTCTGAAGCATTTGGCATCTTATTTCTCTTTACACCTGCTAGCTTTGCAGAGCCAGCACAAACATCAGCAGGGAGAGGGATTCTATTCCATTTTGTGCAACATTAATGGCATCCATTACTAAATGCCAGTCAGGCCTGTGGAAACCACTAAAGGCACTGGAGCTGCACAGGTATAGCCAAATGCCTAAATTTTCCAATCCCCAGTGTGGCACACAGTGTGTGACAAAGACCCAAAATTGGGACACAGTTTGTACCCCAGTATGTCACAGTTTGACCTGTATGTTTTGTACAAACTGCCAAGGAGCTGCCAGATCTCCCTCCCTCTAAAAAACAGCACTCAAACTTTGGAATTGATGCATCCATCACAATGTGCTCATCTCAGCTGTCTGTCTACGACAGATACAGAATGTAACAATCAACAGTCTCAGTTGGAGTTTTCTCATGACAATGAGTGTATACTGAATTCAGAGGTGCTTCAAGAGATAGCCACCATTTGGGGAACCCGGCCTATGGATCTCTTTGCTACTTATCGAAACAAGAAAGGTCCTTGTTACTGCGCTAGGACTGGCCTGGGGAACATTCACTAGCAGTTGCCTTCATCTTCCCACTTGACTATGACAACAAGTCTGGGCCCCTCACTTCACACAGATGGCAATATGCCCTCCTGTTTCTCTGACTTCAGCCTATTCCTCACCCACCCTCTGAAAACAACAGGCTGACCCTTCACCCCAACCCCTGAGTCCTCTGCCTCCAGGCTTGGCTCTTTCCTAGTTCTAAGGCTTAGAAGCAGAATGCTCTGACAAGCTTAAAGACGTGTTACAATGCAACCACAAGTTGACCATTCGACATACTTATCTACAGAATGGAAACGACTCCAAGTTTGTGCCATTCCAAACACACAGACCCAACCTCACCTTTCCTCCCTCTGATTTTGCACTTCATTTTAAACTCTCACTCAGCTCCCTTTAAGGTATATCTCATGGTGAAAACGGCTTCCTACCTGGTGTTTGTTCACCCACTAACGCGGAGATTCTTTAAGAGCATTGGGAATCTTTTCCCCCATGTGACACCACCCGCTCCAGCCTGGGACTTTAACCTAGTTTTCAGGACTTTAACTAGACCTCCCTCCGAGTCCAGGGCAACTTGTTCTCTCTTACACCTGTCCATGATGACAGGATTTCTTATCGCCATCACCTCAGCTAGGCACATAGGAGAAATAGCAGCCCTGATGGTGCACACACATCATTCACAGCCTTTTTCTTTTAAAGACAAAGTAACTCTAAGGCCATATCCCAAGTTTCTCCCTACTATTTCTGCATTTTCCATATGAATCAACAGACCTGTCTCCCTGTTTTTTCCCAAAACCACATTGTGACAACAACTGGGAGACAATTGTGCATATGCTAGATATTAAAAAGACATTAGCATTCTACTTGGATAGGACTAAGGACCACAGGAAATCCCCTAAACTCTTCCTTTCATCCACAGAAAGATCCAAAAGTTCTGTGATATCTCCTCAAAGACTATCCAACTGTGTCTCTAGTTGCATTAATCACTTAGCAAGGGCTAAGTGTCCACACGCATTCCATGAGATCAGTTCCTACTTGAGTCACATTCCATAGGGATACCGCTATCTCCCCAATCTATAGAGCAATGATTGGACCTTTGTCCATACTTTCGCAGAACATTATGCAATCACTGAAGATTTGGCCACTGACACCATCTTCGACTCCACAGTACTCTCCGTAGTAAAAGACTCCGCTCCGAAGTTCCATCCTCCAAGGGTGGGTACTGCTCTGGAGTCACCTAAAGTGGAGCATCCATAGGGACACTAGAAGAAGAAGAAGACGAAGAAGACGAAGAAGAAGAAGAAGAAGTTGTTGTTGTTGTTACTCACCTTGTGCATTAACAATGGTTCTTCGAGATGTGTGTTCCTATGGATGCTCCACAACCCGCCCTCCTCCCCTCTACTTCGGAGTTCTCTATAGGGCTTTGGTAGAGAAGGAAGTGAGGGAGGTTCATCCGTGCAGTGCCAATTAGCCTCGAGGCAGCTCACGAGGGAGGGAGGGCACTTGCACAGGCTCAATGGGACACTGCTACCAAAAATCTCCTATTAGAGGTGCAGGGGCACACAGACACCTAAAGTGGAGCACACATCTCGAAAAACCATTGTTCCTGCACAAGGTGAGTAACTTCTTCTTCCACAGTCTAATTATGCATCGAGTAGAAAGTATTTCCCTTTATCAGTTCTGAATTTGCCAACTTTCTGTTTCATTCTTGGGACTTATTGATTGACTGAATTAAACAGCCCTAATTTCTTCAATCTTTCTTCTTCATTTTTCCATACTCTAATTATTTTCACATCTGTATTTGAAACCTCTCTATATACTTTTTTGACATGGGATGAAAGAAACTTAAAACAGTATTCCAGGTGAGGACATGCTTTTGATTTATATAATGGCATTATAATATATTCCATATTACTTTCCATCCTTTTCATTAAGCATCCTGACATTTTGTTTGCTTTTTTGAGTGCTGCTGCACATTTTACTGTAGTCTTTATTGAGCTGTCCATAATGATGGCCAGGTATTTTCCTGACTGGACACAGTTAATTTAGAACTCAGCAAGGTGTCTAGGCAGTTCAGATTATTCACTCTGCTGTGTATTACTTTACATTCATCAACAGTGAATTTTATCTGCCACAACGTTGCCTACTTACTTAGCATGATTAGATCTCTCAAGTTCCTCACAATCTTCTGAAGCCCTGACTAATCAAAATAAATTTCTGTCATTTGCAGATTTCTCCCTCTCACTGCTCACCGTCTTTTCCATATATTAATCAATATATTAAACAACAAAAGTTCTACTACAGAACCTTGTGACGTGCTGTTAATCTTGTGCCATGATGAAAATGGACTGTTTATTCCTCTGCTTTGTTTTCTCCCTCTTGACTAGTTTCTGGTCAGTGACAGTACTTTGCCTCACATCACATGACTTCTTAGTTTTGTGACTAGCTTCCTGTGAGGGACTTTCTCAGAGGCCTTTTGAAAGTCTAAATTAATTTTGTCTATTTGTTCTCATTTATCCACTATTTTATTGGCACATTGAAAACCTTTGAATAGATTAGTGAGACATGGTTTTCTTTCGCAGAAGCTGTGCTGTTTAGATACTGTCATATCATAATCCTCTAAATGTTTTAGAATTATGTTTTTAATATCATTTAAACCAATTTACCAAGTCCAGAAGCAAAGCTTGCTGCTCTATAATTTCCTGGCTCAACCCTCACACCTTTTTAAAAATATGGTACATTTGCTACCCTCTAGTCCTCCAATATAGTAGCTGAATTTAATGAGAGATTGCCTAGTTTTGCTGGCAGCTCAATCATCTCATTCTTAAGTACCTTCTGAACTTTGGGTATGCATCATCTGGGCCTAATGATTTGTTCCTTTTTAATGTATCAATTTGTTCCAATGTCTTTTCTTCAGATACCTCAGTCTCTGGTGATACCTCATCTTCATTACCAGAAGAGAGCAGGGCCTGGGGTAGGTATTTCCCTAATATCCACTGGGGTGAAGGCTGATGCAGCAAAATCACTTAGTTTCTCAACAATGTCCTTGTTTTCCTTACTTTCGCCCTTTAATCCATGGTGATCCAGCAGACCCACAAATTCTCCAACAGGCTTCCTGCCTCTAATATACTTAAAGAATTTCTTGGTATTTATTTTTACACCTTTAGGTACTTACTCTGTAGATTCCATCATAGGTCTTCTAGTTTTCTTCTTACACATTGACTGTCATAGTTTATGCTCCTTTTTATTGGTTTCACTAGGATTAGATTTCCATTTTCTAAAGGATCTCTTTTTGGCTCAGATAACTTTCTTGTGCCTCGCCAGTTGGCCATACTGGTTTACTTCTTGTCTCCCTTCTTTTTTTGTGTCTAAAGCACACTTTAAATTGTGGCTATTTACTAAAAGGATGAAAACTGTTGTTGAAGACATGAGAAGAACTTAATCCTCCAAATTCTATCATAAACTTTTATCTCTGGGCTCTGAGCAGAAGTCTCTTTTCTGCAGTTTCGGGAAGTGGAAGAAATCCTGATCTACATTTGCGCTTTCTGAGACTTTCTAGAACCAAAGCCATACAAAACTGCACCCAGCAGTTCAGTCTGTGGTTTGCCATTCTGAGTGGCCCTGCCCAAAGCAGATGATATCCTAAAAGGTCAGACAAAATTACAGTAAGGGAAATTATGGCCTTAATCCTCCCCTTAATGCCCAAGGTCTTCCTCTTTGGGATATGCCTGCACATCTTGTACCAGGGATGGATTACAGAATTAAGCACTATTCCTTCTTCACCTTTGCCACAAATAGGACATGGAAACCTTCCACCCTGCCCTCTTCAATGGAATGGTCAGAGAGAGTAGGTGAAATCTGGTTTAGGAAAATGACATAAATGAAGATTATTTTACTGATGATTACACTGCAGTTAGGGCTCTAGTACATCTCTACGCATATTTCTAAAACTTCGCTGAGATCCAAGCCACAAAGCTTAAACAATTTCCATCACGTAGAAAAACAGAGATGGCTCTTCCCTTGGGATGAACATCAGTGTGAGAATTCCCTAAATAATTAAAAAAAAACCAACAGCCTGGCACACCTGAAGAGAGTTGAAAAGACACAAAACAAGGCAATAAAATCCCTTGCACAGCCTGTGGCTCGTCTCCAAAGGATCAAAGTCACAGTTATCAGAAATGTGATGAGAACCCACTTGGATGAGTGGAGACTCACTACAGAAGTCTAAAACAATACAATTCCATATTATTGCCATACGAAAGTGTGTAGAGCAGGACCACTGACATTTTGACCTATTGGAGTAGTTCCAAGCTTTGTATACAATGCTATAATAATATCACATCAATAACTCAATTAAATACAAACTAATAGTAATATAACTCACCAAATATAAATCCCCCAACCCTTCAGAACCATTCCTTAGAAAATACCTCTGTAAATAGGCCTTACAAACATGCCTTTTGTTCTTCCTTTTAAAAAAGCTGTTTGTCCTCTGCTGACACTGCTCTAGTACTCATATATCGATCACAAAGGCAGAGTTTTAGGTAGGCTGACCATACGTCCCGTTTTGAACGGGACAGTCCTGTTTTTTTCATGTTTCTGGACCATCCCGTCTTTTTAACATAAATATCAATTTTGTCCCGTTTTTGGGGACAAGCTCTTTCCAAGCTGCTTTCTAGGGGGAGGTTCTTTCTTTGCAGGACTCCCAAGAGCTCAGGTGAAGAATCTTGCTACCTAAGGACAAGTATCAGATGTCAAAATCTCCGATGAGCAAACTGCGCTCATCGGAGACTTTGACATCTGATATTAGTCCTTAGGTAGGGAGAGGAGGCAGCGGACGGAGGGAGAGAGCAGGGAGGAAGGGAGGGATGGAGAAGGGGGATGGAGAGAAGGGAGGGATGGAGAAGGGATGGAGAGACGGGAGGGATGGAGAAGGGGGATGGAGAGAAGGAGGGAAGAAAGAGGAATACTGAGAAGAGGAGGCAGCAGGCGGCGGGCTGAAGCCGACAGCGGAGCGAAGCTGTCCGGAGCCGCAGCCGGGGGCTGAGCGCGCCGGCGGGGGGGCTGCCGGCCGGGTTTTATGAGACATAATCACATAAATTCAGTTATGTGATTGAGTCATAAAATGTCCGCCCCTCCCCCCCGCCACCGCCGCCGGCGCGCTTGGCCCCCGGCTGCAGCTCCGGACAGCTCCGCTCCGCAGTTGGCTTCAGCCCGCCGCCCGCTGCCTCCTCTTCTCAGTATTCCTCCTTCTTCCCTCCTTCTCTCCATCCCTCCCTTCTCTCCATCCCCCTTCTCCATCCCTCCCTTCCTCCCTGCTCTCTCCCTCCATCCGCTGCCTCCTCTCGCTCCCTCCATCCCTTCTCTCTATCCCCTTCTCCATCCCTCCATCCCTTCCTTCCTCCCTTCTCTCTATCCCTCCATCCCTCTCTTCCTTCTCTCCATCCCCCTTCTCCATCCCTCCCTTCCTCCCTGCTCTCTCCCTCCGTCCGCTGCCTCCTCTCGCTCCCTCCATCCCTTCTCTCTATCCCCTTCTCCATCCCTCCATCCCTTCCTTCCTCCCTTCTCTCTATCCCTCCATCCCTCTTTTCCTTCTCTCTATCTCCCTTCTCCATCCCTCCCTCCCTTTTCTCTCTCCCTCCGTCCACTGCCTCCTCTTCCATCTCCCTTCTCTCCATCCCTCCTTCTCGCTGTCCCTTGCCTCCTCCATCGCCCCTGCTCCCTACCTCCATCTCTTCTCTCATCCATCCATCCTCTCCCTTCTCACCTTCCTGTCTTCTCTCCCTCCGTCCCCTCCAGCCTCTTCATCCCTCATCCCCCCTTCTCTCTCTCCCTCCATCCTCTTCATCCCCCATCCCTGTTCTGCTTATTCCTCCATCCATACCCCCCGACCCCCCTCTGCCTCCCCCCACGCCCGGCGCTGGGGGGCCCAGGTGGGGCCATGGCGCTGGTCACCTCGCCCACCGAGCTGGAGTGCCTGGCCAAGCCGCTGTTCTGCCGCAAGGGGGCGCTGCGCCAGAAGTGATCCACGTGGTCAAGAGCCACGAAGTCACCGCGCGCTTGTTCAAGCAGCCCACATTCTGCAGCCACTGCACCGACCTCATCCTGTGAGACCCCCCCTAGAGCCCCCCCCAGCGCCCCTCAGCCCACGTTCTGCAGCCACTGCACCGACTTCATCTGGTGAGACCCCCTGGGCCCTAGAGCCTCCCTAGAGCCCCCCCCCCCAGAGCCCCCAACCACCCCCCCCCCAGCGCCCCTCAGCCCAGGTTCTGCAGCCACTGCACTGACTTCATCTGGTGAGACCCCACCCCCCACCCCGTCCCGTTTTTGCCATCCCAATGTCCCGTTTTTGTCTCAAGGAAATATGGTCAGCCTAGTTTTAGGTCTCCAGATTTCTGTGCTTCTGTCAATGCTGTTCCTCTCAATGTAACAAGATGAGGCTGTGTTTGCATTGGTATCTTTTCATTGCAGTCAATTGATGTTAGGGGAATTTTTACAAGGATTTTTTTCACTATCTAATCATCTCCATGCAGCTGAAGATCTAAAGCCAGCTCCAGAGCTAACTTATGATTGTCCTATTCTCTCTCTGAATTACTTATTCATAAAATGCCACACTCCCAGCAGGCTATGTTTGAGTCTTCCAGCAAGACTCCCAAATTACTTGCGGATATTAGACTGTGGAAAAGCAGGTGATTTTGAAGAGTAAGCATGAGGAAATGGGAGCAACACACATAAGGGAGTAGCAATTACTTTCAGGAAAGAACTGCTGATTGTACTGACACATATGCAGGGGGGACAGGAAGTCTGCAACTAGCTGCTGAGTGAGCCAAAGGACTCAGCTTGGATTTATGGGGAGAAGGGGGTGGGTGAAACACAAGTGCTTTTCTGATATGTTATGTCTCCTGTTTAATCTGACTGAAAGCAGAGAGAAATATTAGCCCTAGCCAGGGTGGTGGTGGTAGAGATGGGAAGGGAAGATCAAATGGTGCTTCAAACTTGCTCAGTGATATCTGTTCTTGTCTCTGTGCACAAGGGTGTATTTGTGTGTAATGCCCTTTGCCATTAAAGTATATTTTGCATATGTATTTTAAGACCAAAAATCCATACATTTTTCTACCAAATATGGTGTCAGGTGCTCCAATTAGTGAAGCAGGTAAGTTGGAGCAGTGTTGAAGCATTAGCTGCAATATCCCAGATAGTTTCCACAGCTGGAAGATGTCATCATCTGCTCAAACCCCCTTCTAAACTCTATCAGAGTTTCCACCTGCATCTCCAATCCTCTGATCTTTTCCTCCATCAGCTCTATCAGGTGGCACTTCATACAGACGAAACTCTTTTCAGATAGCCCCTCCAGGATCATCTACATATCGCAGCTCCTACATCCACTCATCTTCATTGTATCCTCCACCCCTTGGGTCACCACCACTGCTGCCTCTGTATCTGCCATTGCCTTCTCACCTAAGTCTTGTAAGTCCGGGAAACACAAACCAAACCAAACCATCACCACCCATAGCAAAAACCCCAAATGAGCACCACAACACAAACTCCCCCTACAAACGCCCCCGTTTACAGCTCTGTTAGCTGGCTCCTGTACCACTGCAGCTGTCTGTGCCACTGCCTAACCGGCAACCTACCTTTCTAGGACCCCTACTTAGAGACTAATCGGGGCTCAGCTTCTCTCCCAGCACAAATCCCCTACAAGCCTCTACACATACAAATAATACAAATACAAAATCAAATACAAATACTTTCTCCTCCAACAGAACTCCCACTCTAACTCCCCTGTTTACAGTTCTGTTTGCTGGTTCCTGTGCCACTGCAGCTGTCTGTGCCGCTCCTACTGCTACTCCTTTTCTGCCTACTCCTAATTAAATACAATGAATCCTGTGAGTTAATATGTTAACTCCTGAAATGCAAGATTTAAAAGAGAGTGGGTAGTTTTTATGAAATGGCAACTTCACAATACTGTTTGTAAGTGTTTGGGTAGGTGTAACGGGGCGGCGCGGCTTCACGCCGACCGCGCTCAAAACAGCCCCTGGCCGGGGCCGGAGGGAGCCGCACCAGCACCAGGTGTGCCCCGCCCCCGGAGATCCGAGGGCGGGAGAGAGAGGACTCGGCCGGCGGCGGGCCGCAGGCAAGGCGGTCTCACACTGCGGCCGGAAGGAGCCGCGTCAGCGCCGGGTCAGCCCCGCCCCCGGAAATCCGGGGGCGGACCCAGACGGATAAAATGGCGGCCGCCGGACTCACAAGGGGGAGAGCCACCGGCAAAGGAAGTCCCTCCAGGGCTGCCTCCGCGACAGGACCCCCCCGACCAGCAGCCTTCCCATTACTGGGAGAGGCCGCCGTCCCTGCCACTCGGCCGGTACCCCGAGGAGCCGCTGGACCCTCAGCTTGAGAACCGGCTGAAGACGCCGCCAGCCTGCTACCCCGAGAACCGACGGGAGCCGCTGCCGGACCGCTATTGGGACCAGCCGCCAACCCTGCCGTCCGGCCACCACCCTGAGGAGGTACCAGACGTGCCGCCCGACCACCGTCCGGGGGACCCGCTGCCGGCACCAACCCAGCCGACAGCCTTCTACCCCGAGGAGCCCCCGACCGAGCTAGCCTGCTCCCCCGACGACCTACCCGACCTGCCACCAGACAGTGACACGGAGGAGCCCATGACCCTAGCCGCCGCAGAGGACCCCACGACCGCCCAGGTACCCAGGGAAGGGGAGTCCGGAGGTAGCGCGGGGGAGGGCCCTGAACCGATGTCAGTGTGTTTCGGCCGGGACCCCCACTGACAGCAGCAACTCCCTCGCTGCCAGGGCCCCGGGCTGGGGCGCACTAGAGAGGGATGGGGGCACTACCCTCTCCGACACCAGCCTGAGCCCGAACCCCAGGACTCGTGATTGGCCCACCAGAGGGCCTGAGCCCGAACCCCGGGACTCATGATTGGCCCACCAGAGGGCCTGAGCCCGAACCCCGGGACTCTTGATTGGCCCACCAGGGGGCCTGAGCCCGAACCCCGGGACTCTTGATTGGCCCACCAAGGGGCCTGAGCCCGAACCCCGGGACTCTTGATTGGCCCACCCAGGGGGGGCCTGAGCCCGAACCCCGGGACTCGTGACAGGCCCGCCCGAGGGCCCGACGCCCAGCTTACAGCGACCCCGCCCCACGAGCGGCGGGATTCCGGGTCCGCGACCCCGCTAATTCCCCTCAGGGGCGCCGACCGCGGACAGGAGCGAGGATTTTTCCGCCAGACCAGCGAAGGGGGGGCCGCGCCCCGTCGACGCGACCCCTACAGTAATGTATAACAAAACACGAGGTGCCCATCCATGTGCTGCAATGAATATGCGTCTCTAATATTACAAATGTTAAGAAACCCTAATCTGACTGCTCTTTGAAAGAACTCAGGTCTCGTTTGTTACGCTTTCGATGCTCAGAATTTTCCTTGGCCCTGAACACAGGCAGGAAGAAGAGAATGGCATGTTCCACATCAAAACTCATCCCTGTAATAATGTGGAAATGATCTGTCTAACCTAAATTATAAAGAACCCAAACTGGCCTGTGGTCTGCGGTAGAAAATACCCTATCTTTGAAGGGAGAAAAGCTGACTTTATATGTCTCTGTGTGTATCTAATTATCATTTCAGTTGTGAAATTAGAATGAAACATGTCTCATGCGAATGTGTTGGTTCTGTAGTCAATAGCAGAATAGATGGGGAGAGATTCAGTTCGTGTTTCAAAAATGTCTATAGTATAATATCCTGTCCACCAGTATAATAAGAAAGTTTAGAGAGCTAGGATGAGTCAGCAAATAATAATTATAATAATATAACAGAAAACTATAAGGAATATTGAGACTATATAACAAATTTTGCAGAATCTTCAAAAAAGACTCAGAATACCTTCCAGTGATCTTGGTAATAAATTATTTAACTCTCAATCTGAGTTTTTCAGACATGTTCAGGCAACTTCAATGCCACTATTCAATTTGAGCTTATTTTGTCAGCTTCCTTCCATTTTATTTTTACCTTAGGCCTGGAGTCGGGGTTTTCAGCCCTGTTCAAAATATCCAGGTAACTGCAGAGGAACAAATTCACTACAAACATAAGCAAGTGCAATATCTTTAATGTTGGAGGAGTTGTGCACATTATTGCAGTGTTGAACTTGACCCAGAAAACGGTTTAATTGGAATAGAAGAATAGAGTTGATTGATATGTGTAGCATACAGTGCAGAACGGGGTAACTTGAAGCTGTAATGATAATTTGAAATGACCATCTTTCTCTTTTCTTTATACAATGCAGCATAATTATAAAAACACTGTTACAGCAGAGCTTCTTTTGAGACTACCTTTTCCATAGCCATGTGGAACCACAGTTTTTTGTGAAATCCACCTAAATGCCATGTTAGTCACAGTGCTGTCTTCCAGCTGGAAGCAGGTACTGTTCCTGTTTCCTTTCAACAATAAGAAAATGAATCATCTCTTTCTACCATTGTGTAACTTAATTTTTTTAATAAAATTTTGGCAATAAGATGACGTATAAATGGTGAGTAGGGAGCTCACTTTGCTCTGCCTCCCTTGGGAACACAGTATGAACTGAATAGCTCACAGAGAAGTGGTATGGTATTTTATATGTTGTGATATGTGTACTGTACTTGTAATGTAAACAATCCTCATTTATAACTCTCCCTGTCTCAATACCCTTTTTAATCTTGTTAATATTGACCCCAAATTACATTATGCACCTTTATCATCTTACATCTCCTTGGGGCTTAATTTGATTAGTTGGTAACACCCGACACCAAGCAAATACTAACCGCAAAATGGAGTAAGAATTTATCAAATATAATAATATTGATGAGCACATATGTAGTTTTGCATCTCCAAAGCACTGTACTAACCTTTTGTCAGTTGCTCAGTTGAGTTTCGCCTTGTATAGTCAGATATATAAGGGTAAAAAATGCAAATTGTTACTTTTCTGATTTAGTAGTTTACAATTATTACTCATATAAATAACTACACAAGGTAAAGAGCACCACAGAATCTAGTCCATTGACTAATAAACCAACATAATGTTGTCAGTAAAGATACAAGACAGCTTTCTTATGTCAATGGTTTATTAGAGTTCTCAGTGAAGAGAAGTAAACATCTGAACCATTTGAATGCCTTTGGATCCCTGTTTTCCATGGAATCTGTTGTTTATAAATAAGGATAGTTGTGCTCCAGTGAGCTGTACCTCCCATTAACCTTCCCTGTGCATTACAAGAGTCCACAGAGTGAGAGCAGTTTTCTTAGGCCAAGTCTACACTACCCACCAGATTGGCAGGTAATGATCGATCTATCAAGGATCAATTTATTGTGTCCAGTGTAAACGCGATAAATTGATCCTGAGTGTTCTCCCTGTCAATTAGGGTACTCCACTGCTGTGAGAGGCACAAGTGGAGTCGACAGAGGAGCGGCAGTGGTTGACTCACTACCGTGAGTCCACCTAGGATACATTGACTTCAGCTATGCTATTCGTGTAGCTAAAGTTGCGCATCTTAGGTCAACCCCCAACACACAGTGTAGACCTGACCTTAATGTCATTAAGAAGTGAAAAAGGAATTGTACATTTCTAGCTGAAAAAGAATAATGTAGTTATTTTTGACAAACTGTATCATACAGTAGACTCTCGATTATCCAGGATGATAGGGAAAAAAATAATCCTGGTTAATAAAATCCTGGATAATAACCATCCATAGGAAATATTGGGGTGGAGGGGTTGGTTCACCAGCCACCCTGTGCCAGGGGGAGGGGATGTTGGTTCACTAGCTGCCCTGCGCCCTGGTAGGGGGGTTCTGTGCGTGTGCTTGGGGCGGCAACAAAGCCAGAGCCGGCCCTGCGAGTTACGCGTATTTTTTTGACACCCTGGTTAATCCACATTCTGGTTAACCCAATCCTGGATAATCGAGAGTCTACTGTATATCAATACAGTAAAACCTCCATTTAATGGACTAATTTGGGTGAGGGGGTGTCCGTTAAATCAAAAAAGTCCGTTATTTAATAATTAAAAAAAAGAGCTGTCAGAGCAGCAGCCCGCCCACCACAGGGTCGGGGCGACAGCTCCGCAGCCCGCCCACTGCCTGGACCCGGGCAGCAGCCGGGAGCCGGCAGCCAGCCCGCCCGCTGCCTGGACCCGGGCGGCAGCCGGGAGCTGGCAGCCACCCCGCCAGAAATTGATCAGGAATGCATCAGACTTGCTCAGAAATTTTGTCCGTTGCATCCGAAGTCCGTTAAATCGAGGTCCGTTAAATCGAGTGTTTACTGTATCACTATTTAAAATAAGGTGGGTGAGGTAATAATTGTTCCTCGTCTGTGATATAGAGCTGGATGTTTCCAATGATTACTGAAGTATCCAAACTTCACTGCCATCCTTCAGAATTTAAACTTTTGCTTGAAATCTTGTTTTACAGATGATGAAGGGAATGAGATGGTCCTTTCCATGCATTTGGAAAGTAGTAATGATTATTGGCGTGCAGGAAGAGAGTGGTAGAGAGGCCTATTCTGTTAGCTTGAATGCTCCATGTACCCCATTCACTTTCTGATGGTACTGATAGTCGGCCTAAATGGAGTTGATGATCACAGCAACTCAGCACATTGGCTAGGAGGAGAAAGGTTTCCTCTGTTCAGTGCTACCTGGTGTGAATATGTGAATCTAAGTGTTACTGTGTTGGCTGAGAAAGGATGGAGTATGGAGAAAGAAGATTATGTGGCTCAGGGTAAATTTGGGCTCAGCTGTTAATGGGTGCACAGAGGGAGAGGAGTCTCACACTCCCTCATAGCGGCCAAGTAAGCCCACACTGGTGATCCCACCCAAAACCAGTCAAAGGGAGAAAGCATGGCCAGCATCCTGTTCTCCCTTTACAGCAGCCAGTGGAGTTGGCTGTGCCTGCAGTGGGGAGCAGGCCACATGATCTGAATCAGGAACAGAAACTGAGAGAATTGGGAGCTGCAGAGAAACCATGAAAACAAAAAGTGGACAGTAAGAAAAGAAAGGGGGGTAGGATAAGAGACTAGAACAAGGGACAGGAAAGAAGGGACAGTGAGGGTCGGGTGACCACATGTCCCAATTTTATAGGGACAGTCCCAATATTTGGGGCTTTATCTTATATGGGAGCCTATTTACCCCCTTTCTCTGTCCTTGTTTTTCACACTTGCTATCTGGTCACCCTAAGTGAGGGTGACAGGGTTTGTGTCACTCCAGGTCATGCCCCATTAGAAAGCAGCTTGCTAACACTTTTGCTACTTGGAAAAAAAGCCTACACCAGTGGTTTGAAATGTGGTATGTGGATGCTTTAATATTGTAGAAGACTATCACATTCAGTTGACCTCATTTTCTACAAGAGTCCAAATTTTCTAAATAACTTCAGATGTTTGTATTCCTCCCTATCCAGTCTGGTGGCTTAGTGAATTGTTCTGTGAGTTTAGGCAGAAAAAATCCAATCAACAGATCAGCAAGTACAATTTTTTTTTAAAAAAATCACATTCAATAGTCAGTGCTCCTTAGGGAAGCATTTTGTTGGACTGTGACACACATTTAAAGGAACGTAGATATTTTATATCAGATAATATGTGAAATGATCTTCACTTAACCCATTAAGGGTTAGGGTCTTACGCAGTATCCTGTGGAGAGGCTTTGGATTCTGTGCATATAAGTCCTATTTATCCCAGGGTTTTATTGGAAATCATGGGAACACCGTCAGAAACATAAACTGGCGAAACAGTACTTGTAAAATACAAACTAATGTACTTGAATGTCTTATAGCGCTTTTAATTCTTACTCTTCCAAATGAGAACTTTCCATTATTTTTGTCCCCTAAAAATGACCGCTCATTCAAAACTAGTCCCTGAGAGTTAGTGGCCCATATTACATTAGTGTTCATAGTGATCTGTTACCATATATTCTCTTGGCAAGTCTACTTCTGACATTAGCCTCAGCCATGTTCACAATATACAGGCAAGTTACCCTAGTTAGTTTGGGTTTCCAGTTTCAGTAATTTGCACTTACTGCACCAGCACAGGCAGCTGTGCTCAGTTCACCCCATGGGAGAGTAGGTGGTATTTTCACTGCTGTGCTCCCTCAGAGGTTCTACCAGAGGCTGGTAGCCTCAAACTGCAGTGAAGGTTCTAGCACATCCTTCATCCACATCCACTCCTCAGCTAACAATACCCCTTTTGTGGCTGCATTGGTTCTTTGCAGGGCCACAGTGGAGGGGAAGATGCCACCTGCTCTCTAGTCTTTCTGCTCTCTAGAAACTAGAGAAGCTTTCCTAAGCACATTGTCTTTTGACCTCTACAGACCTGGTAGCTCAGAACTCTCACTGTTTGCAATGCAAGCTGTGGTAACATAAGATGAAAATTAAGGAAAATTCTTGCATTGTGCGGAGGAGGGATTGAGGGAGTTCCCTACCCCGTCTGGAAAAATCTTTGCCACCCCAAATTTTGAATCCTACAGTCTTCTGGACTCCATTTTTTCTAGCAGGGATTCTGGTATTCTATCTGCTGTGTGCATTTTACATTTCTAGTCTGTGATGAACTGCAATATGTTTGTCATCAACAGTCAAAATACTGACCTGGAGAGGGATTTTTTTAAACAATAGGCATCGATACCCTAACAAAAATATAACCCCCCACAGCTGCCTCGCCTGCAGGGCTTTTTAAATAGCAGACTGGATCAAAGGATGTTTTTATTTCCTTGTGCAGAGGAAAAATTCATCACTGTAAGTCAGAACAAAAACGAATCAAATCAATACCAGGTTATATCAGGGAGGTTTTTAATAATAATACATTTCTTATGGCTAAATTCAGTTAGTATGACTCGTAGCAGTAGGTACTGTATATAGTTGAAAACTTTATTCCATCTGTAACAAACTTTAATTTGAAACAAGGTCAAGAATGCATTAAAAAAATAAAAAGCTCAGAGTGAGATCCACCTACACTCACGATAGGGCTGAGTTTGGACAGTTTGGATCCCAATCCCATATTCCTCCAATTTTGAGGTAGTATGTGTCCCGGGCCAGTTTCTTTATTGCAGTTACAGTGGCAGCATAATAGTAAATGCTGGCTGATTTACTGGCCATAAATCATTGCCCAGGGAGGGATTTCCCCAGAGTACGCAAGATCATTGTATGGAGTACAGCCTGAACTGGGATGGTTATGCCACATGACCTCTCTGCTGCCGGCAAGGTATGGAAAAGGGATTGTGACTGGGGAAAATGTATCATAAGCTCTGTTTTCAGTCCCTTCTGATTCTAGAATCCTAGCATAGGTTATAGAAACCTCTAGGCTCCTCTAACAGCACAGGAGTAGCAATCGTGAACAGAATAGCCCCAGGATCAGGGGAGTGCAAAAGAGAGCTTCTAAACACACTTCAAACAGCACACTAACTTGCAATCAGCATTATGGGCACAGTTAGAGACCTGGCCTCCAGAATGCTGGTTCAGGTCCATCTTACAGAGATGAGTCTGAGTTTCAGTGTTTAGGTTTTACCTGAACTTTCCCCGAATTCACAAGAGTTCTGATTCAGATTTAAACCAGTAATGGTAAAATATAAAAGCTATAAGATAAAATGAATTTGCACAGCCCACATAAATGTGAAGCAACCTGGCAGAACATATGAAATATGTAACAGTTCTACAAATCAGAAATCACTAAGCCTTGTGAGATTGTGCTAGGTCTTTGGGAGGTGGATTGGAGCCATTCATTGGACGTAATCCTGGCCCCACTGGAGTCAATGGCAAAACTCCCATTGATTTCAGTGGGGCTAGTATTTCACCCTTTATCGGTATTTGTCTATATCACCTTTTTCAGTCATTAAAATGTCTTATGTATGTACTTGGTCAGCATTATAATTTTGGTTATGGACATGTTACCAATGATAAACAATCAATAACTATACTAATTTTCTGTTATATATGATAAATTATATATTACAAAGTTTTTTTTATAACATCTTATGTACTGTTGTAGGACTATAGTTTTCTTATCACAAAAACAATTACAATTAATAAATGAATAGCTGCACTGCATAGGAATATATTCAGTTAGAAACCTTTGAAAATAACATTTACTAAGCTACAGTTACTTCAGATCCTACAAGCAAGAAGAAACTGAACTTACTCCAAAACAGAAAACAGTTCTGTATAAGAGATGGGCCAAAAATACCAGACCCAAACATCGCAACCTCTGGCATGTTTGGAATCTGAGTCTAAATCTTTATTTTATGGCTTAGGCTCATCTCTACTTTGAACCGTTGTTTGAAAATAAATGTATTCTTCCTTGGGAAGTCAGGGAGACCATTTTGGAGACTTCTACTGTTTCCATTTGCTTTGTGTATATGCTGCATTTTAGGTGGATAGTTCATGCATACTCCCGTTTTTATAAACATATCCAAAATGGTTCGCATAGACGACTACAATTTGAACACCTTTTTTGGTTGATGAATAAGAGAGAACCTCTGTTTCACCTTCTTATGGAATTTATTGGCTTCCCTCCTAATAAGTGTTACGGAGGATGTCATAATTTATTTTAACTGTGTTGACACAGACTTTCAAAGCTATTAGAAAGATTGTGTTATAAACTAGCAATGTCATACTGTGTATCAAGAGATGCAAGTTTGTACTGAGATCGCTAGATAACACTTTCTCTGAATAAAACTTGAAGTTCTGGCATGTGAACTGACCATTTGGATTACAACATAGTCTTTCAACAAGACAGTGCACAGGGTAGAGACATACTCAAGGGGAAACTTTGGCATCTAGACACCGTAGTGATTGGAAGACACATAAAAAAGTTGTAAGCTGGTAGTGAGAATGAGAGAAGAAAAAAACATTTTGCTGCCTTGATACATGCACACATTTTCTGATCGTCCCTACTGCAGTTGACTGCAAAGAGGAGGATCTACTAAAACATTTTATACAAATGTAGCAGAAAATTAAGATATTCTCCTTTCTTTAGATGTTACATCTATATGGCAACCACACATAGTTACATTTCTTTTTGTTTCAGAATTTTTCTGACTAACATTTCACATGCTTGCACTGAGAGTAGAGATTGAGACAAATATTAGTATTGTATTAATGTACATAGCAGGATCACTGAAGCTACATCTCCCTTCCCTACACCTCCTTGTTGTATAAAGATGAAACAGCTCAGGTACCCAAGGTTTCTGCTGTGGTGTTTGAGAACAAAGTGGCTGATGTCTTCACTTGTTTTTAGGTTGACTTTGAACAACTTCAGGACAACTTATGTCAGATGGAGAAAAGGTGCAAAGCATCATGGGATCACCTTAAGGCGATAGCGAAGCATGAAATGAAACCAACGCTGAAGCAAAAAATGTCTGAGTTCCTTAAAGACTGTGCAGAAAGAATCATAATTCTGAAGATTGTTCACAGAAGAATAATTAACAGGTACAGCATTAGGACACTGATGGGAACAACCTCAATTACTTATTTCAGTGTGCTTCAAACCATGTTCCGAGAAGTATCTGTTGTGAGTTCTTTATAACAGATGTTTATTTGTTCTAGATATTTCCTAACTTCAGGTGAATATTGTATTTCTGCTGAGAAAAACAACGACTGACAATTATTTTCTTACATTTTCTTACACGCTGTGGTAAAATCCTGAAATCCTACTCAGGCAATTTTCTTGTCTCTAATGATATATTTGCCATAGTAAAGACTGAGTAACAAGCTCTGTATCTAGAGCTAGTACTATACATAACTTGTACAATGTGCTAATGCTCAAATATATGCAAGTGCCACTGCTAGTATATTTCTAGATTCATAAACTCACACAGATGATTTAAATATGCTCAATAAGGATGATAATACCTATCTCTTATGTAGTGCTTTTCATCCACAGATTTCAAATAGCTTCACAAAGGAGAATGGTATCATTATCCCCATTTTAGAGATGGGGAAATAATATATATTTGTATAGAGAATTACCAAAGGGAGTTCAAACAGGCCCAAATGTGTGAATGTACAGATCTGGGATGTTAGTTCAGCCCATCTGTTTTCTCATTAAAGAATTCTATTCCACCTAAATAAGTAGTACCCCAAATATAGCTGACTAGTACTGAAAACAGAAACTTACAAGTTTCCTACTAGGTTTATCACATACAGGCATGTCACGTCTTGTGCGAGGGTTCTATTCCGTGGTTACTGCGTAAAGCAGAAACCGTGTATAGCCGAAACCCATTGAGTTCAATGGCGGGCAAAATCACCCACCCTACAGAAAGTTTTTACATTTTTATTTTTCCCTTTCTTTTTTTTTTTTTTGCCAATCGAGTAAATCAGAATATTGTATACAGAATACTGTATAATATACAGAATTCTGTATAATACTGTATAATATTGTATACAGAATACTGTATAATATTGTATACAGAATACTGTATACAGAATACTGTATAATATTGTATACAGAATACTGTATAATGTGTTGGATTTGAAAAAAAGTAGAGCAATGTTTTCTTTACTTTATATTACATAATGTAGTTACTATTCTAAGCCTCTCCAAGATACCTTATTCAATCACATCTTTCATTTCCATTGTAATGCGTGTGTTAATTAGCATGGACTAGTAGATAAAAATAGATTCATAAAGATCTATACATTCAGGAGTCCATTATGAATAATGTGGTACAAAAGCAGTAGCAGCAGCAGCAAAGCTGCAAATAATACAAAAAGCTGTGAGTAATACTGAATCAACAGTAAAGTTGTGAACTCAAAGTACCCCAGACTGAAAGTATTTGGATGTTACAACATTTCTCTTCCTGTGTTGCTAGCCTGTAAATCTTCATTCTTCTTGTCTAGACTTTCCCCAACATCTTAACAGCCTCTTTGAAGTTGCTTAATACAAACAAATGGAATTAAAACATAATATTTTTTTCAATATCTGAAATGAAATTGTTCATTCACATGCCAAATTAGTAAAATAAAATGAATGGAGTTTCATAAACATCTTATCTCTTATATCAGCCTGGGAAAATGGGTTGGGATGAAGTTATCACAGACTAGCAATTTATTTGCATTATGTTTTTAATTATAAACCAAGCCAGTGATGTTTAAGGCATCCATGAAAATTCCACAGCATGAAAAAAAAAGATGAGTGCTCAGAAGACAATAAATGGATCAATTGGAATCTATTTTACTGGAAATTTAAAGTTTTTGAATGGTTGTGGGTTTTTTTGGTCATTTTTAAAAGCTGTCATTAATTCATTTTGTTTTTAGGTTCCATGCATTTTTGTTATTTATGGGTCATCCTCCTTACGCAATCCGTGAAGTCAACATCAATAGGTTCTGCAAAATTATTAGTGAATTTGCTTTAGAGTATCGCACCACCAGGGAACGAGTTTTGCAGCAGAAGCAGAAACGCGCCAACCACAGGGAAAGAAACAAGACCCGGGGGAAAATGATCACAGATGTAAGTGGCAAAATCAAATCCACTGTGGCAAGTATTTGTGAAGCTTTCTTTTTAGTGAATGCCATAGTTTAGATGTTATGCTTCATTCGCTAATCTTCCTTTAAAGATTCCCTATTCTGTGAACAATGTATTCTGTATTCTTTGGTAAATCAATATTATGTTTTTCTGTGTCATTGACTATAAAATCTTCTGGATTCATAGCAGCTTCTGAATTTGGACAAGACTAAGTGTTCATAAAGAAAATCTTCCATGTGTTACATGGACAAATTCATGCATAATGTCTGTTTTCAACAAAGAATAGAGTAGGAATTGAGGGCACCTTACTGAAAAATATGGCCAATGTGACAGACCGCCTTCTCACCCCCCTCAGGAACACAGGCAGGAAACCCTTTTTGGTGTCAAACAGTGCCCTTTAATTTACAGTGCAGGACCCCACCACCAATATATACAGGTTAAAACAGTTCATTAACATCCAGCTCTAAGTAGCTCATTAATATACAACTCATTAATATCCAGCTCTTAAACAGCTCATTAATACCCAGCTCTAAATAGCTCCACAGGTTCTGGCTCTACAAACTCTATATAGTTCAGCCCCTAATACAATAATACAAACACAGCTCTTGATAGCTCAAACAACACACATCCAGCTCTTGATAGCTAATACAATAATACAAACACAGCTCTTGATAGCTCATACACAAACTCACACAGCTCTTGATAGCTCATACACAAACTCACACAGCTCTTGATAGCTCATACACCACCACCACACTGGGCTTCGTTCCTGGCAGCCTTATAACCCCCAGAGGAGGCTGCCAGGTGCAACCCATCCATGTTGATTGCCCTGCAAGCCTGGTGGCTGATTAGCCTTTCCTGCAAGGGAGGTTTGCAGGCTGGTGCTCCCTCTTAAAGGGCCCACAGGGCTGGCTCAGGCACTCCTGGCCAGCACCCTGCCACACCAAGAATATAAATAACACAACCTTAAAGTTAGGCTGCCAAATAATTCCATTTATCAAATTACTGTCCACCTATTTAGGTGCCTATATATGGATTTAGGTGTGTAACATTAGGTTCCCATTTGGGAAAGTCCTGACTTGCAAACTTAAATATTATAGTGTTTTATATGTATAGCATCTATTTTTTATTAGATAAAAAATATTACAAGAGTCAAGTGCAGCCTCTTTCCGGTTTTATTATAGATTGCTAATTTAGATTCTCTTTAGTTGTTACCTGATAAATTTCACTGACTATGTTCAGGCTACTTTGGTAAAAGTAAGATGAACTTTCTCTTGATTTTTAAAGATCCTCTGATTTTTTTTATCTTCTTTTAACTGACGCAGTTTCTAAATTTGGATGTCAATCCAAATAAAGTTTTAAGAAGTGCCAGTACTTAACAAAAGTTTCCAGCTGTCTCAAAATCCAGATCTGGAGTTTCGATTAGACATGAGTGGTTCATCGCATATGAAGCTACCCCTATCCTGCCTTTGGCATGAAAAACCCAAAGCTGATCACAGTTTTATGGCCAACAGCTCAGACAAGTTAGGTAAAGAAAAAAAATGCATATTGGGATTGTATTTAAGTCGTTGACTCACAATCATTTGTAGATCTTTCCTGGCAATAATCTGTCAAATTTTGGAAAACTGCCTCATCTGGGAGAAAATTTGAGAGCCACATTATTATCTCAAAAGATTTTCCTTTTGGACTAGTCCCAGGTAAAGGAAGGGCTCTGATTCTTTGCAGAGGGTTTAAGATAGACATGCAAAATGTCAGGTCTAGTATTAGGGAACTGAAGCTTTATACTCAAAGAGAAATTAGGGCGCAATGCAACATTCTGGAGGAGTTAAAATGTGACACTAACCAAAGGGATTAGCAAATTCAATATTTAATTTGCCATGTAGCATTAGCGCTTTTCACCAGTTTAGATGATGGCAAGGGGGAGGGGATCCTGTTATGCCAGTATTCCATGAAGCATTTCTGCATTAAAGGACCTGGATAAGTGGCAGCAACAGGACTGAAGGGGCTTCTTCAAGTCCCTCTATATCAGGAAGTGAGAGAAGGGAAAGGTAGCAATCCATCTGCTCACCAGAAGAAATATCCAGGGAGCTGGGAGAGAGGAAGTGAGCCTGCATGCTGACTTATCACAGTAAAGCAGGATGTAGGTACAAGCCATTGGCCAGTCACTGAAGATCTGAGCCAAGGAGGTGGGCCATTTCCTGAAGATGTGAAAACAGGAGAGAGAGGGTGATTGGGCGTTCCCCAGAAGGGCTTGTTATAGGACAGGGAAAAATAATAATCAGATCAGGATGGTATTTATGTTTGGGAGAAATTGAATATTGTCTGAGCAATAGGATCCCAGCTACAAATGTCCTCCATGTCTGAGTTGTAGGGTATGTGCTTACCATTAATTCACAATTATCTGCTGATCCTATGAGCTGAGAAATCCTAATGGAGTGAAGAGCATTCTCTATAATCCTCTTTGAGGAACCTCTAAGAACATAAGAACAACCATACTGAGTCAGACCAAAGGTCCATCTAGCCCAGCGGTTCTCAAACTTATATATTGGTGATCCCTTTCACATAGCAAGCCTCTGAGTGTGACCCCCCCTTATAAATTAAAAACACTTTTTTATATATTTAACACCATCATAAATGCTGGAGGCAAAGCAGGGTTGGGGTGGAAGTTGACAGCTCGCAACCCCAGATGTAATAACCTCACAACCCCTTGAGGAGTCCCGACTCCCAGTTTGAGAACCCCTGACTAGCCCAGTATCCTGTTTTCCACCAGTGGCTAATGCCATGTGTTTCAGGGGGAATGAACAAAACAGGTGATCATCAAGTGATCCATCCCATCACCCATTCCCAGCTTCTGGCAAACAGAGGCTATGGACACCATCCCTGAACATACCGGCTAATAGACATTGATGGACCTATCCTCCATGAACTTATTTAGTTCTTTTTTGAACTTTGTTATAATCTTGGCCTTCACAACATCCTCTGGCAAAGAGTTCCACAGGTTTACTGTGTGTTTTATGAAAAAATACTTCCTTTTGTTTGTTTTAAACCTGCTGCCTATTAATTTTGTTTGGTGACCCTTAGTTCTTGTGTTATGAAGGAGTAAATAGCACTTCCTTATTCACTTTGCTCACACCAGTCATGATTTTATAGACCTCAGAGCCACAGTCACATCAGAAGACTTGCTACAGCTTCCTTCTAACACCTGCTCTCCCTGTTGCCCCATATAAACATCTCCAAAGCCAGTTCTACCCAAAAACAAGACTGTAATTCAGCATGCTGGCAGGCAATTGCATGGGGGAGAATAATGAAATAGAGCAGTTATGATAGGGTTGGTTTTTTTTGTCTTTGCTTTATTGCTGGCTTTAGATTTTCTGATTAATTTACATTTCTAAATATAAATATGCATGGAAGGGAAAAGATATTCCTGCTATACATAGCAAATTATGCAGCTGTCTTTTGTACCTTAGAGTTTCTATTCCAAAACCTCTATTTAATAGAAATAATATTTAAATACGGCAAAATCTCCCCCCCGTCCCCGTCCCCGTCCCCCCGCATGAATCCTAGAGTGATTTTTTTTTTAAATAGGTCTCCTGAAATTGTGCTATGGCATGTGAACTTGATAGAAAAGTTGAACCCTAGGATTTGAACTAGAGATCCTTTCAGTCTTAAAAGCCAGAGCTGACGCACAAAGCAAGCTAGGGGAGCTGTTCATCCTAGCTGCGTTCTTCCAGTACTGTTTGGTAATGTTACTTTTGTTAACATTTTCCTAATTCAAAAACATTTCTCAATATATTTAACCATCAAAGAAAGAAAAGAAGGAAAATTCCCATCTGGTTGATCTTTGATCTAGGAGATCTGAGTAATTCACTTGCTACTGTAACCCTTATCCTTTGTAATTGTAGGGCTGCATTCTGGCCCAGACTGGGCATCCACCCAAGGATAGAGATTTGGTATGGGCAGATAGGGATCACGGGTGCTGTACAAACTGCTTATTCCCTTCCACCCAGAGCAAGTGGGAGAGGAATGGATAGAACTTTGATTCTGTCCCTCTCAGTACACACTGGCTACTGGAACTGAGCAAGCATGGTGGGGTGAGGGGTAGTAGTCTGCTGCTGATATAAGCCATCAGCACATCACTTCTCCCTGGAGCAAATGAGGGAGCAAGAAGGAAATTGTCGTCTTGAGCCTGGAGTACTCCTGCTGTCACAATCTAACACTTGTATAAAAAATAAACTGCACGAGGCCTGGATAGCTTCCTTACTCTGAAAAATGCACTTAGTCTTGTCCTCTGCCCCTTTCCCTTCTTTGGAATGCCTCTCACAGATTACATTGTTTTTGATTGATTTTTCCCCTTCCTTTTATTTTTCCTCGTCCTTTTGTGTATGGATTAATATATAAATAGGCTCTTACTTCCTAAGGTGTTTCTATGGTTTTCTGTTGTTTATTTTATTCGCAGGAACTCTGCATGGCCATTTTTCAGAGGAATTAGTTTTCCCTGGGATTGCAAAAAACAAAACAAACCCTATCATAATGCTAATAACAAAACGAACATACCTGCTGAGGTCCCACTGCAAAATGTCTGGCTGCATTTCAGTGCCACTATGCCCAAAGGAAAACAAACAGCTTGCTCTCTGAACCAAACATACCCTTAAAAAGTAATGTTAATGTGCTTCTCAGCACTCTCGTACAGCTAATCTTGTCATGTAGAGTGTGCTGAAATCTAGATGAGCGCCAAAACAAATGAGGCTTTCCTATTTAATGATGAATGTTTTGGAACAAAATGTATCAATCCCAGACAAAAATCATTACTGAACTGAAGATAAGATAAAAAAATATGGATTAATAACTCGCAGGGGAATTAATGGAACAGTGTATTTTTAAAAAACACACGTATCCAAAAACCTGGAAATTCAGTGTTTGCATTTTACAAATATTACCAAAATAATTAAATGCCCTTCGATGCTTCCATTCTGAGAACACTTCGTATGAGATCTGCGTGGAGTACTGGGGAATGTGTTATGTTTCATGAATGGGGAGTGGTGTGTTTGTGTGATCTGTTACTTGCAATGGAGCTAAATCAAAAAGGTGGTTAAAAGGACCAAACTGGAATAGCAAAACAATAACAGGGATAAGAGTCCTGGAGGGAACAGAGAGGAAGCTTTTAATGGGGGAATGTGACTCCATCCAGGTTTAATCTTCCCAACACTAAGTGTAGAATCAAAGGAGGACACTAAACCATTAGAGGACCCTGGGCCTAGAAAATTGAGAGGGGTCAGGTGAGCTGAGAGAGGCTTCCCAGAGAGGGTCAGTAAGCACTGATAAGGATGCAAGGAAACACCCAAACTGACTGAGAATCAGGGTGTATAGCTAACAGGTTACAGCATAGCACCAAAGAGAAAGGGGGCACCAAGGCTAAGTCATGCCTACCACGAGGCTTGAGAGGAAGGCCTAATATAGGTTCCCAAAGAAAAACTCCTGCAGCCACCAAGCCCATTGAGCCTGGTAGATATCCTGGTGGGCAACCAGAGGGGTGTAATCTGGAGATCCAGTCAGAGAGTGGTTTGACTGCATGGTCCCATCCCAAAAAGAAGTGGAGGCATGGGCCTGTCACTGGAAAGGGATCTCAGAAGGAGCAGTCTACCCAGGAGCCATGGCTCATATGGACAATTGAAAAATTTTCCTGAAATTTGGCGGGTTCAACATTTGATACACTGGTGATTGAGCCTGAACTCCACAAATTTAAGGCAATCTTAAAATTCATATACTGTGGCTGCAGACTTCATAAACTCCATCCACCATGGTTTGTGTAGCCTAAATGCAGGAGTACACTAGGTTTTAAATGTCTGCAGCACACACATTAATATGTTTCTATGATTTCCAGTGCCTAATGTCAGGGAGTTAGGGCCCCAGTCCATCAAAGCACTGTAAGTATGTGTTTTATTTCAACCTTGTCACGGGGCGGCACAGGCTTCCTTCCCCTAGTCCCTGTACCCCGTGCTTAGACTGGGCCAAGAAAGGGTCTCAGACACTCCTCTCTGGTGCTTCACCCGTGCTCTTTTATTTACAGTGCTAACAAAGTCCCAACGTCCCCAAAATCAGGCCCCTCACAGACCTCTCACCAGGTCCTCTGGCCCCTTGAGGCTTGTATCCACCAGCAGAGACCAAGCTAGTTACCCCCTGTCCTCCTGCCTGGCTAGCCTCCCCTGACTGACTGTGAGTCAGGGCTTTTCTAGCCCTTTCTGCTCCCGGCCTCAGCTGTGGTCAATCTGGCCAGCCTGGGGCTCCGAGCTAGCCTTCATTAAGGCTTCCAGCTGGGCTTCTTGCAGGCTGCTCCCTGCATCGGCCCCTGTCCCTGCTATCCACAAGCAGGGTTTAGCTTGCAGGGGCAGGGCATTCTCAGGGTTCTTACCCTTGCCCTGCCACAAACCTGTTTAAAGTTAAACATTTGCTTGGGTGCTTTGTTAAGATGGGGCCTAAATTAGGAAGTCTCAGGTAGCAGCTGGAGAGTTCTTTTCCTTTATGTGAAGTGTAATTAATGTTGTTAGACTATCCTACTTATGTAGCTTCCAAGAATCTCAAAGTACTTTATAAACATCCATGGTTTTTAGCCTCACAACATCATTGCATGGTAACCAGGCATCATTGTAAATAAACCACAGATGGATTAAGAAATTTACCCAAGTTCCAAAAGGAAATCTCTGGCAGAGCCAAGTATAAATTCCAGGTCTCCAAACTGTCAGTCCCCTGCTTGAACCACAAGACCATCCTTCATCTCTTAAGAGTCATGGTGATGTTGGCAATGCTGTTGTCTAAGGAAGAGTGCTTTGAATCTGATTTGGGGGTTTTTTTTGGTCAAACAAGTGGTGAAAGCTACACACATTTGTATGTCCAATTTAATCCAGTTTGTACATCCAGTGTAGCTGAGGCAATGCAGCTCAAGATCTCAGTTTTGAAGCATGATGGCTAATATTTGTCTCATGTTTTGGGGCAGGGGGTGGGAGGATGTGGATGGGAATGCACAGATAGTTAAGGGTGTTTGGGGAGGGCATTAACTCTGCTTTTTTCATGCTTTCCAACATTTAGAGGTTTCTTTCAAATGTAAACTTTGAATTTCCTGGCTTCCAGTCATTTGTGTTTTTTAGAGATACAGAAGAGATCCAAGCATTAAGCAAAAAGACACAGTCATTTGGAAGCCACCCTCTTATGATAGCAAAAGGTAGAGAAAATGAGTCACCAAGAAACCAGTCACTACGTAGGGAGAAGGAGTAGGAAGAAGAGGAGAGTGCGCCAACAGTTGCTAACCTAGGAAGGGAAAACCAAATAGCCTTCTTCTCATCAACTGGAAGGAGTGTAACACAGACCCCTGTATCATAGAGTCCCCTGTTCTTTGCAAACATCTTGCACCTCAGATCTGAAAAAACTCATGCATCATATTTATCCATAAAGAGTAATGTGTAAGGTATCTACAGAAAGCTCATCAAGATTCATAACCATTGAGAGATGTAAGTATGGGTAATAGTTAAGGAATAAGGTATCTGTATTTAAAGAATGCTTTATGGTCTGGGAGTCTCGGTGATAGCCCATTCAGGCAAAGGGGAGTTACCACCTCACCTTGTTTGGTCAGTAATACAGTGTAAGGCTCAATCCTTTGGTCATATGCAATATTGAGACTCTGAGTGAGAAACCATCAGAGACAACGACAAACAATCGAAAACCTTAAAGGCAAAAAAGAAAACTTTACAACAAGTCAGGGGTTCTCCCATCTGTGAATAGAAACAAAAGGCTGTTTTCAGGAAATCAGAAACACAGAGGAGGGAGAGGCATTCCCTGTCCATTCACTGAGAAAACCCATGGGGAGCAAGGGGGTTTTATGAATATTTGGATCCTGTTTTTTATTAAACCAGCCAGATCTGCAATAGACTGAACTTGGGGGGAAATCGCCTTATTGCATAGGAGAATTACTATTGATAAGTGTAGATACAGGTTTAAGTTTTATGATATTGTTTTGTGTTGTAATCATTTGGTTTCATCAGTTTCTCCCAATTCTAGTTACATCTGTAATCTTTCTTAAATAAGTCTGCTTTTGTTTTATCACAAGTGCTGTGTGGTTTGGTGGGTTAAGGTAAAAGTGGTAAATTGGGGTACACTGCTTCTTTGAGGGCAGAGGATCTGGAATTTCTGAGAGTAGCCAGCATCAGGGGCTGGCTAGCACAGGGGTACAATTCAAAGGGGACTCGGGTTCTAGGGTGCACCTATTAACCCACAAGGTGAAGAAAAGGGTGATATAACCCAGAGGAGAGGGCTTGGGTGACTAACAGGCTGGTGGTGTCAGGGAGCAGGTGGTGTCAGTTAAGCACAAGCAAGTCTCCCTCACACTGGAGGCATGGGGGGGTAACAGGGTGACTCACAGGTGCATGCCTGAGAAACATCACAGGGAGGGAGAAGAAGAGAGAGCTTCTGTCTCACTAGCAGGTGGGAGAGGGAGTAAGAGAGAGACGCCAGAGCCAACCTTACAGCCTGTCTTTCCATTATTTGGGACAATGAGAGAGCCCTCCACATCCTTCCATGCAGCCAGGGGAGAGCTGCTTTATGGTTACATTAGAGTAGAAGGATCTATAGTGTCATGGGGGAAAGAAAAAGATGAAAGGGTGATAGGGCATGGCCTTACTTTGCAATTTGTCTGAGAGAAAGCAGCCGACAACTGTACGTAAAACTTTGCCTTGGTTCTATTACCAGTTCTATTTGTATGCATTTGAGTGCATCGATGAGTAAATGCAATGCCTATTCTGCAGAAGATAACAACATCCGTTAATTTTTCTTTACTAAAAGGAAGCAGCAAGTTGATTGCCATATGAAGTACTTCCTTATCTACCTCTATTTACAGATCATCTTGTCATTGTGTAAACAGTACCATGCTTTGATCATACTATACTTCCTAAACATTGCTCTTTGTCCTTTTCTGTCCTGTCTATCATCTCTCCTGATAGACCGATGAAGAGGAGGATGTAGAGGTATGGTTCTTTGAAATAGCATGTCGTTTCCACATCCCCTGTGTGCTGTGAGATCTAATTCTAACACAAATATTATGGAATACTCAAGTCCATTAGCTCAACTGGACTTTCATTCTTGTGGCTTTTTGGCTCTATCGTAAGACTGTTTATAAAGTAGCTTTAACCATTAGTTTAAGTGTTCTCCTATAAATCCTGATTTGGAGCCTTAATTATCTGAAACTTCCTTTCTCCAGTTTCCAAAGTCATTAATTAAGTTGATATTCCCTTGACTATGCAAAACTTCAATAATCTGAGTGTCATGGGGAAAACTTTGGCTGGAGGTTCCCATGACAATGAGATAATCAAAATTGGTCTGTCTATGCACAAATCTTTATTTTATGAGCAGTTCAAATATCTGTCTATAGAGATGCACAACAAAAGTTTGTAACATCTGAATTGTGAATCCCAAAGAATTGAAAAATGGAGTAGTTTATGAACTTCTTAAAATTCCTCTTAATATATGAGTCTACGAATAAATAATGTAGCAACTGATGTACCTGCTGTATTTCCAGTGTTATGGACAGCATCTCATTGTCTAATGCATTCGTTGTTCAAAAATAGCTCACTCATCCAGTTCAACCAACCAAGCAATTTGATTGGCTGAATGCCCAGTGCTTCATCATGACAGTCATTTGCACAAGGGGCTAGTCTGTGAGGGTAAGCAAAGCATCGGCATTTGAAAATGAAAGCTATGTAGGAAGCTACTTATCTGGGACCTCTTCTTCCCCAAAGATTATAACTTAATGTCTGGGTGGGGCAGAATATGAGGACTCACCAAAGAAATGATGATTTCAACCCATTAGCTGGGTTGAATAAGTGCCATTAATAAACATTTGTGCAAAAATATTTGACTAATGTGTGTATTCTAACTAATGGTTGTGTGATAATAGCCTCCTCTGGTTTTTCTATGACATTTTGTATCTGTTAACTTTTCAACCTACTGTCAATATTATTTTTAAGCCAAGACTGGCATGCACTGAAGTAGACATTTATCACTAATATTTTTCTAACCTTTATTTTCACATGTGAGACTCTAGCACTTATACATTTTGTTCCTCCAAATAAGGCAAACTGATATTTTTAAAACAAATTCTAGGCATGCACCATCAGCAGTACATCTCAAATTGATATATTTAACTGAGTGCTTTGTAAGGATCGCTTTGTTATTTGGTTAACTTACAGTTCTAATCTAATAAATCATTTTGTTTAAATAGTATCATTCTCCTAGTAATTTCCAGATCAAATATTTTCAGTTTACAGGTAAAACAATGGTGTTTTCCTAACAGCCAGCCCTGCAAACTCAACGTAAGCTCTGAGAGTAAAGCTGGGTTCTTTCCTTCTAAAGCATCATCATCAATAATGAAGTCTCTGGATTTTCTTGAGTGCAGCTAATTGGCCTTATAATAGGAAATTAATAAACAATCTCGTTTATGGTGCAAAAGGAGGAGTAACATTCAACACACTTTTTCATACCTGTGTTTCATACCTGCAGGGCCAACAGGAGTGAGGAGAAATTAAAAAAAAATTAGCCCCTGGTCCTTTCAAATGTGACTCTGAATACATCACTGGGGCAGATCCTTTGAGTAAAAAGTTACCATTTTTATGTAATAACTTTTCAGAACAGAAACATACCTTCAATATTCTTTCTGACAGTAAGAACCATGAGAGTAAGCGGCACATTTTAACCTTAACGTCCATAGCTGAAATAGAAATAGAACGTGCTCCTCCTCTGAAAATATCATGCTCCTTTAAAAATGTTTTGCTCTGCAGAAGTTCTTAGAGATCATCTGATCCTGCTGTATGTTGCCTGGCTTCAGTGCTAGACAGGTTTCTTCTGTAACTGATGAAACCTCAGCCTAACGTTGCGTTACTTTCTGTGGTGTATGTTCAGCTAATTTAGAATCTCTTTCTTAATGTTGTCTTGGTAATACAGAAATCATACACAGATTGGGTGAGTGAAAGGCAGATTCCAAAATCGGTTTAAGGTTTTGTTTGTTCTTCTTATTGCCGCTTGCAATTTTTGTGCTCCAGCCATGAAATTATTTGGCTGCATTTTTTCAGTGTTGCTCTTAATGTATTTTTAACTGACTGTAGGTGGTTGCTATTAGAACCGCTTGACTGTTGTCTGTAGATATGCAGGGGCAGGAGTAGAGGGGTAGGTTAGAGACAGCAGAAAAATGTCTCCTTTCATGGACAGTGGAACTACTTGTGCTCTGCCAAGTTACCCGTAGTTGATGCTACAGAACAAACTTACCTATTCTTACTTAGCTAATTTGATTCATGTAGTGTGCCCATCACTGTGGAATTTGAGTCCCAATGGCAGTCCCTGACCCAAGGTCACACAGCAGGTGTTTGTTTCACACCCTATGCTATGATGGAAAAAGTATGAAGATTAAAGCCCATACCTATGCCTAGTTATTTTGAGGATTTTATATGCACCTTGATATTCCCTTGTTCTTATAGCCATCAGGGTCTGTTCTCTTGGAGAGAAGTGAATATTGCCCCACTCTTTTGATCCTACCTGTACTACAAATGAATCCAGGCCAGCAAGGATCTCAGAGTGTGTGTCTACTGCTTAGTGTGTGATGTGTGGTCTTAAACAAATGGCATATTTTATTTACTAGTTTCATTCTTTAGAACTAAATAACTCCAATAAAGAAATTAAAACCTCTCTGACTACACACCCCTAGTTGTCACCTATCACCCAACACTGGAATCCATATTGGGGTATCATCAAACAACTACAATCCATACTCCATGGGGACCCCATCGTGAGGGAAATCGTTCCTGAATACCTTCTTCTGGCCTTCAAACAACCCTCCAGTCTCTCCAAACTCATTATCAGAAGCAAGTTCCCCACACCCATACACACCAACTCAAAGTAGGCCCAGACCCTGCCAGAACAACAGATGCAAAACCTGAAAACATATTTCTTTTGATACAATGATCAACATTCCCACAACACACCTTTCAAGATCCCTGGGTCCTACATATACCAATCAGATAATGTAATTTACCTCATCCAGTGCATTAAATGCCTCAATAGCAACCATATGGGTAAAGCCAGACAATCAGAAAGCTCTCAAATGAATGCACAGGAAAATGATAAAAGACAAAAACACCCTATCACCTGTGGGCGAACACTTTTCTCACTCTGCAGTTGACCTGTCAGTCCTCGTCCTCGAATGAAACCTGCACAATGATTTTAAAAACAAGCTTAAATTGATAACTTTGCTATACATTAAAAATCATGGACTGAATAGACACACTGGAATGATGGTTTAGTTAGTACAATAGTCTGTAGCCCCACTAACAACCCCCTCCAGTTGCTACTCCTTCACCCTGCCTTTCTTTTCCTCCTTATGATGGAGCAGCGTCAAAGGGCCACTTCATCCTGTATATGTGTTAACAGCTTACGCTAAAATATCTGTTCCATCTTGTAATTAGCTGTGACGCTCTGCATACCTTGCCTAGACCTGAAGGAGAACTCTGGGTAGGCTCAAAAGCTTCTCATAACAACAGCATTTGGTCCAGTAAAAGATATTACCTCACCCACCTCGGCTCTCTGACTTAGATCATGTCCATTAAACAAATTCTTTTTCTTTCTGCAGTCTGGAAAGTTCTCCAGCAGCTCCACCCCTTCTCAGAGCCAGCTGCAGGGTCTGCAGTATGCTGAAGATGCAGCAGAGCACGAGAACATGAAGGCTGTGCTGAAGACCTCCTCCGTCAGTGGGGAAAACACCACTGCACTAGGTGTTCGCACTCGAAGCAGAGCCAGCAGAGGTAAACGCTGTGCTTTTATTTTCTCAACTCCCTTTTGGACATTGTCATTATTTATTGTGTGTGCTACAGTAAGATGTTGATGTCACGCTGCCTTAGAGGAGTGCTGATAATCTAAACAGTCCAAAGAGAAGAAGTAATTTTTGGAAAAAAAAAAAAACCATGTTATAAATGGGGCACAGACCCATGGAATGTTTGCCTCCGATCAGGCAGGTGGTCAGTAGCTGAGACAGTGGGAGTTGCAATAAGGAATAATGACCATTTAAAATTGACCCCCACCCTTCCTGTATGAGCCGGGCTCCCCTTTAAGCCACAATTAGTATTCCTCTGATCACTTTTTAATTATGAAATATAGAGGAGGTCAACTTAATTTTTTCCAATACAAGCTAGTTGAAAGTAGCCCTTAGGCCACAAACTGTTGCTTAAAGAGCATCAAAGCTCATGAGGAATGGTGGGGAAAGAGGAGGAGGATTTGCAAAATTCTTGAAGGAATAAAAGACTATAAATGTATAAACATTTCCCTGGTATTTGATTTATCCTACCGCACAGAACTGCTGTTTGTAGTGGACACATGAGTCTACACCATATAGACAAGCCCAGTGTTGTTTTTGTAAAATGATTTTTAAAAAATGAAATGGAAGATGAAGAATCAGTCACACCAATCACTTGAAATCATTCTGCAGTGAACACTAGTACTCCATGGGTAAAGCATAATTCACCCAAGACTTGTATCAGTCCCAGATGAATGTATACATGGATATCATTTAGTGCCATATGAGAGTCAGTGACCCCAGCTGGTAAAGAGAGAGCAGATTGGTAGCAGGTCATCTACCTTCTATAGGTAGCCATGGATGGGCTTGCAACTCTAGTAGCTATTTCTTCCTCATTTGAAGCCAACAGTTGTCACACGTCGGCACAGTTCAGTTCTGAAAACTGAATCCTGGGAAATCGAATGTCCCAGTCTACAATGCACAGGCTCAATATTCTGGCAATGAGCTCTCTTCATTTCTTCTCCATCATGTGAGCCGCTGGGATATCTATTCATAAGAAGAGCAGCAAGCAAGCCACTTCCTTGTTGCTGAATCATTTCACAGATAGTGGGCTCATTAACTCATTTTCCTTTCACATTTTTTCTTTCAACTGTGGTTTGCCAATTAATCAATCAATGGTTCTGGAGCACAGGGTATTAATTCTTGGTGGTAAGGCCTGCTCTTCATGGTATTTCTTTCCCTCATGTGTGGAAATTTTATCCGTTACTGATTTCTTTTAGTACCGCTATGCCTAGCCCCTGCTCTGCCAGTACAATATTTTCTATGTATTTTATTAAAGCCCCAATTTAGAAAGCAGGCCGAGTAGCTAAGATACAAAGAAGTAGACAACTCAAGCTGCTCTCCAGCAAGCTAAACAACTGACGTAATTCATTAAGTGCTAGTGAGCAGTGTGTCCTGTAATACGATTCAGTTCCTGTTGGCTTAAAGAATAACAGAGGCAGTGGTAGAGTGAGCCAGACAGAAGCCTGTTAGGAGCCCAGTCCTAATAGAACTGCTGTTGACAGGAGCCTGGAAAAAAAGCAGCAGGACACACTGCTAATCAAGACTGCTATTTACTGTCAACAGTGAAGTGCCAAGGGACGGTTCCATCACTGACGTTTTTTTAAACTGACTGTGTTTCCTGAGCCAGCTCTTTTGGAAAGCCCATTGTCATTATTCTTCTGACTGGCTAACCTTCAAATCATTAAGAAAAACAAACAATATTATCTAATGGAGAAACCAAAAGGTGTGCCTGATGGAGGGCTCTGTGCAACAGGGAGGGTGATAATTTCATGGATCTTTTGGGTTCGGAGCCATGGCTCTCTGGTGTGTGTGTGGTTTTAACCAAAGTTGCTTATATCGCTTTTCAGTTGTATATTTTGCCAGCCACTTTTGCTTTTCTGCTTGTAACAGAGCCACATGCAGTTGTGCCGGGCTATCTCCAGCCATTCAATGAAAAGGTGATTTCTTCCTTTCAAAGGGGAAAAAACATCTTGAATGAGATTCTTTCCCCCACTACATCCCCTTTGTGCCAGAAGCATGGAAGCAGAAACGGTACAGTCAGATTCTATGCCATCCACTCGGGCTTCAGTGTAGGGAGCAAAAGGGGATGTGAGGAGAGCATGCTGCATCCCAGCTGCGTAGTCTCTAGAGGACAGCCATGAGTTTAAGGCCAGTGCAGAACTCCCTTATCGCTCACACACTCTGCTGGTGCTGCAGAGTATCTGGGGCATTATCTAAAATTTTCTGTCATGGGTAGATGTTTTTACTCTGACAAATTTTAAACAGCAGTCACTGAGCTGCCTGATGTCATTCTGCAACGATCCACCTACAAACAAAAGTGATGTGTGCGGGGTACTCTTTTTCTAAGAATCCAATTCGTTCCAGGCCGTATCGGTTCATGGAATGCTGCTGGTGATGATTCACCTAATGCTACAGATGATGCAGCTGATGAGATCATGGATCGCATTGTAAAGTCAGCCACCCAAGTGCCAAGTCAGCGAGCAGTGCCTAGAGAGAGGAAGCGGTCACGAGCAAACAGGAAGTCATGTGAGTACTGCTGATAAACTAGTACCAATGGAGAGGAAAGCTGTCCATCCATTTATCTCTTTTCATATGCACATCTGTATGTTTCTATGTGTGTGTGTAAATATGTAGAGTCAGCTCCTTAGCTTGTGTAAATCAACATAACTCGAGTGATTTCACTGAAGTCTATACGTTGAAGATCTGTCCCAAAATCTTTCAATTTAAAATTCACATTTAAACTTTTTGGTGATAGGCTGTTGGCATTATTTAAAATCCACCTAGCATTTCAAAAGTTTAGTATTAGATATTTTGCTTGGGCAAAACAGCATAAAACGTAATGGTAAAAATACTCTACAGAAGTCAGAATTAATATCAAGTGAAGAAAAGCTTCACTGCTTGAACCTGGCTTCCAATATGTAGATAATATTAGTACATATTTGGTAAAATCAGGTATTGGGCATGCAAGCCAAAACCTATTCTTCTTCTTTGAGTGCATGCTCATGTCCATTCCCATGTAGGTGTGTGCACATCATGTGCACTGCCACCGGAAGGTTTTTCCGTCAGCCGTATCTGTCGGGTCAGCTCCAGCACTCCATATAGCTCTTCATGTCACTCTACATAGGAGCCTACTGACACAGCACCCCTCAGTTCCTTCTTTCCATACAGTCCACTTGTTGTTGAACTCCGCATGCACCTCCCAACATTTCTTGAGAGTCACCTACATGGGTATGGACATAAACAAGCACTCGAAGAACTAAAAACGGTTACTAACCTTTCCGTAACTGTTGTTCTTTGAGATGCGTTGCTCATGTCCATTCCTAAACCTGCCCTCCTGCCCCTCTGTCGGAGTTCCCAGCATGAAGGAACGTGGGGGCCCTAAGTCGGCAGGCTCCTATATACAGTACCAGGAAGGCAAAACTCCAGAGGGCGCCAGAATTAACCTGATGGATACCACTGAGGGAAAAACCTTCTGGCGATGGTGCGTGTGGCACATGCACACCTACGTGGGAGTGGACTCAAGCAACACATCTCGAAGAACAACAGTCACAGAGAGGTTAGTAACCATTTTTTACTGGACAGTTACTACTGTAGACAATGAGAACTGAACAAGTCTTTAGTAGGAAAAGGAGTCCAGTGTGTAAAAGTGCTTTAATGTTTCTGTGATCACAGTACACATCAACAGGGTACTGCAATCAGTTAAGGAACTCAAATGGAAACTAAATTAACTTGCAGTGAGGCATTGCGATGTAATAAAAAAGGTATGTATTTGTATATGTATATACAGAATACAAAGATATGCCCTTTTGTTATTGACTTCATTCTACAAACAAATGGCATTGTGTCTGATCTATAAAAGTCCACTGTCAAATGTATTATTTCACAACTTTAAACATATTTTCTTTATTGTTCGTACAATGTCCTTTTGCAAACTCGGAAGTAAAATCTGTCTACTTATGGTAGTGCAATTTGTCTGCAAAGAAGCCACAAAGCTGGTTTAATTTATGTTGGGAATTAAAGGAAATCCTGTTGTAATGCAACCCTCGAGAGCTGCCGTAGTCGCCCACATTTGAGAACTTTGGCTTTGATGTTTATTAAATGCAGTAGTTTAAGTTGCGGTAGTCTTTACGATATTCACCATTCCAAGCATGTAGAATATTACAGGTATTGTGGGCAAGGTGAATACCAGAGGAGGGTAGAAATTAAGATTTTAATCATATTCACTGTCTTCGGCTTCGTGACCACCTCTCCATCCATTTTTTAGCATTTCCAGGAAGTTAGAACAAAGAAGAGACAACAACAGTGAGTGAAAGTTCACACCAGGCATACTTTTTGTGGAATTGTTCTAGCTAAGTTAACCTTGTCGGTGATCGAACGCATTCTGTACAAACAGCACTTGGCTTTGATTTGTTAGCATATGCCAAAAGCACGTTCACTCTTCCCAAAGTGCCAAAAGAGAGAGATTTGCATGTGTCAACTTCCGCCGAGAAATTAAAAATGAAATAGACATTCTGGTTGAATGAGCAAACCTTCCAGCAAAGAAAATGAGCTGGCACTGGATTGTCTCTTTTATTTTCTGTCACAGAGTACACCACAGCTCTCAGCAGCATATCCACTGCCACCACCTGCTGCCCCACATACACGTGTGTTCTCCACATGTGCTGATTGCTGTAGGTGACTCATGCATATCAAACAGATTCCCTGTATGTTTGCATATTTTTGTGGCTTACCCCATGCTAAACTATTTCCTCCGCTAGCAATCCTCTTCCCTCCCCCCTCCCCCCCCAAAAGCCATATGTTCACTGTCTTTGCCAGGCACCTATCTTCCAGGAAAGCACTTGCTACAGCAAAGGGGATAATAATGAAAATACTATATATTTTCCATAGGGCTGGTTTTCATTTATGTTTAGTGAAAACATCAACAGGGATTAAGGACTCAGTAAATGTTTAGGCTGGGACTGATTTCCATTGTAATTTATCCTGATAGATTCCAGGTCTCTCACTTGTTTTGTCTTCAAGGTCTCGGCTTGCCTTTTAAGTCGACTAAAAGACAGTTTCAAAACAAATGTCAAGTTCGGTATTTTCGTGCAAGGCACTTCAGAAAGGCGAATGTATGGAACTGTACTACTTCAATGGTAGTTGATACACCTGGATAATGAGTGAATAAAATGGTTTGGCTTGAAAAACTGCAGAGCTGAAGAGATAACAAGGCACCTGCATTTTCTCCCCAAGGACCCCATCAATAATAATGTAGAATTTAAGATAAGAGAATGGGAAAGGCTGCTCTAACCGCTGAACAGTCAAGAGTCTATGAAAGTGGCACAGATCTGCATGAATATACTGGAAACTAGAGCTTTAGGTTATTTAGTGCATCAGGGTTAAGTTCTTCTGTTGTGTAAAGAGCAAAAGACACAATAGTTGATTTTTCTGATCCATAAGTGTTGGCAAGACCCCTCCCTACACCTACACTCACAGCGAAAGCGAGCAGGGTGTGTGTTTGGTGCTCAGTCTGACTCAAAATGTCAAAGTGAAACTAACTTGAAAGTACCAACTTGCACCATGTTTGTACTGCAGCCATGTAGAACCATACATTTGTCAGGGTTTTAATGCAGAACCATAAATCTGCTCAGGTTCACTTAAAGTCAGGGTTGAGGCACGTTGCCATTGCACTGTTCCTTCCTCTGATGTGTGTGTTCTGCGTGTAAATAGGCTCCTGTCTCTAGGGTTCTCAAATCAGTGTGTTTCACAAGCATTAAATAAAAACTATGGGGTGGACATCTACTGTTTCCATTGTTTTAGACTGGCAGCAGCTTTCTGTGTGAAAGGTTTCATAACATTATTTAGAACTGCCCAACCTAGCAGGAAAATAGAAAATAATATAATTATGATTGTCTGGTTCTCCCCTAAGTTTGGGATCAGCTTCAGAAATGATACCATAACAAACAGTGAATATGAGGGAAAATTGGAAATGATGAAGTTTTAAGAATCACTGTATGCGATAGTCCAAATTCCAGTGAACACAGGCCAGTTATTAAGGAGGAAAACTGAGTTAGTTTTAGCAATTGGCAGAAAACTGTTATTGCAGCCTTTGGAGCACTGGCTTGTAAGCAATTAAAAATAGAAGTTGAAGAATGAAAAGGGGTCATGAGATCTGAGAAAACTAGAGGAAGAAATTGAGGTATTTTGGTAGAGAAGGAATTAGATGAGAGACCAGGTAGATGAGGTAATATCTTTTATTAGACCAACTTCTGTTGGTGACCGAGATAAGCTTTTGAGCCACACAGAGCTTTTCTTCCAGTCTGGAGCGTAAGCATGGGTGGTCGGTGACCCAGCCGCCTGAGAAGACTAACCCCCAGCCCCTCCCCTTCTGCCCGAGATCTCGCCCTTCCCCTTCTGTCCCTCTCCCTTCTCCGCAGGAACCCAAAGCATCCCTACTTCAGCCCCTCAGCCCCAGCACTGGAGGGCCGGGAGTGGGGTGGGGACAAGGTCCTGGTATGCCACAGCCTCGGTGCCCACAGTTCCTAAGCGGCACAGCAGCCATGTCCCCAGCCCCGGGGCTCAGGTGACCAGGCAGCGCAGTTGCTGCACCCCCAGCCCCAGGGCTCTGGGCAACCCCCAGCCCCGGAGCTCTGTGTGGCCGGCCCCAGAGTACCAGGCAGGTGGTGTGGCCTAGCATCAACCACTTCAGTGGCCCTGAGTCCCTGCAGGAGGCATGTTGGCCTGTGGGCAGGGCCACGGTAGACTGTTTGGGGAGACCCAGCTCCCCTTGCTTATGAAACGCGCCACCGATGAGCGTAAGGTGGACAGGGAGACTGATGCTATACCAGCAGGAAACCGAGCGGAAGAGAAGAAAGGAAATGAAGAGGGAAGGTACACACTTGAATGCCCCAGCAGTAAACACGGTACTCATACCATGATGACCACATGACAAATATAACGTTGACGACATCATGTGTTAGAAAAAGGTTGCATGACCCCTCCTGCTGCTTTGCACACTGAGAATGCACACTGAAACTAATGGTAAGGCTGATAGGATGAGAACTTCTATGTAAGAAATAGGAACAACTCATTGATGGAAGAACCAAAGAAGAAGATGGCCGTGGATACATACAGTAGTACTGGAGGGATCAAGGAGTCTTAGCCGGTATGAAAAGGCACCTTCATTGTTCTTCTTTTGATGTTTGTTTACTTCAAAGATTCAATGATGAATGCTCGATAAACAGGCACCTAGTTGCTGTACATAATATCATTCACTAAGGGCTATAGATTGCAATGCTCTTACTCATGTTGGAGTAGCACCTTGCTCTTGAGTAGGGGACTACTCAAGGAGTAAAGCACTACTCTGCATAAATAAGTGAATCAAAATCAAGCTCCAATTTAATAAACATGTCTCAGGCCCAGCTGCCCAGCTATAGACACCTAAAGAGAACAACCACTAACTCCAACATGTGCATAAAGGTATATGGAAATGAAGATCTAAATATCAGTGGATTAAACCAGCAAGACAGAATACTTTGCGACTTCTGAGAGCAGGCAAGGATGGGCTCTGACAGGCATCTTCGGAGAAGTTTCACGGCAAACCCCCACAAGCGCCCTGCCCAAATACAAATTGAACTGCAGGACAGCAAACAAAGTCAAATCCACTTGATCTCAATTGTCATAGTGGAACACGGGGTGAAATTTGGACCTTGTAGAGCCTTAACCCTAGATTATTACAGCGTTATTGGCATTATCAGTGTTAATATCTTAAAGTGTAGTTGTTGGCTCACTGAAAGTCCATGTAGTGGGCAAAGAGATGTCATAAGCATGGTCTCACTGATTCACTTATTTATATTGAGGAGCAGGTAAGCAGCCATATTCTGCATATGGTGATGTTATCTAGCATGAAGATGGCAGAGGTGGGCAGGTTACCGCCTAGGCCCATTTTTAGAAGTTTAGATTTTCCCAGTTCAGATAACAACAGTTAACAGTTCCATTCAAAGACTTGTTAAACACACTTTTTCTAAAAGACTTTCAGTGAAAACCCACCATAGAAACAAATCTTAAAAAATTAAACCAAACAAATGGTGCTTTTGAACATGGCTCTTATCATGTCTCTATATTGTATTTCTTAATTTAGTGCCCAGTTTTTTGAAGTCTCTGCTGATTCTGAGGGGTACTTATTCACATGAGTAGTTCCCTCAAGTTCTACGTAACATGAGTAAGGATTGCAGAACCAGGGAGTTTCACAACTAGAAGCTTATTTAAAGTTTACCGTATTTTTCGCCCTATAAGACGCACTTTTTCTTCCCCAAAACGGGGGGGGAAAAGTTGGTGCGTCTTATAGGGCGAATGTCTTATAGGGAAAAAAAAAAAGCGCCTCGCTCTCCCGTCCCCGCCGCGCGGGCGGGCTGCCGAGGTTCCCCCCTCCCCGCCGCGGGCGGGCTGCCGGGAGCGTCCCGGTTCCCCCCTCCCCGCCGCGGGCGGGCTGCCGAGGTTCCCCCCTCCCCGCCGCGGGCGGGCTGCCGGGAGCGTCCCGGTTCCCCCCTCCCCGCCGCTCCCGGCAGCCTGCGGGGGGGACGGGAGAGCGAGGCGCTTTTTTTTTTTTTTTTTTTTTTTTTTTTTTGTCCGGCGGGGAGGGGGGGAACCGGGGCGCACATTTTTTTTTTGGTCCGGCGGGGAGGGGGGAACCTCGGCAGACGGGACGGGACGGGAGAGCGAGGCGCTTTTATTTTTTTTTTATTATTATTTTTTTTTGGTCCGGATTTTTTATTAAAAAACGAGGGGGCGTCTTATAGGCCGGAGCGTCCTATAAGACGAAAAATACGGTATATTAAAACCTTTGTGTGTTTGTTTTTGTTCATTTAAATTAAAATCTACTATAGATTTAGGATAGGGAAACTGATTTGGATCAAATCAAAGTGACTCAAATTTTATCCTATCGCATAAATCAAACCCACTGGACCCAAACTACTTTTGATGTTTAAAAAAACAAATGTCATGAGCTGCCCTACTTTGTTATCAGGTTTTGAAGCTCTGCAGATTAACTAATGCTGATAAATTCTCATTGTGTCATTTGTTTTGTGACCCTCCTTGCTGTAATATTTGAACACCTCACAAACATTAATGTGTTTATCCTTACAGCATCCTTGTGAGAGAGGGATCATTTTACAGATAGGAAACTGAAGCACAGAGACATTAGGTGACATGCCCAAGCACATACACGAAGTCTGTGAAAGAAGTGGGAATTGAACTCATATCTCCTGCGTCCTTTCTCAGAGCCTTAACTACAGAAATATCCCCGTCCAGGCCTGTCTTGTTAGCCTGCACCCCGAATATAAACGAGGTGGGAATAACACACTAGAAAGGGATCTAGGATGTAGGAAAGAATCCCATGAAGTCCCAGCTCTGAAGAGGAAGCTTAGGCTGAGATTTCATGCAGTATTATTTTGGAATAACACATTTGCTACTCAAATAAACACTGAAATGGGGGATGCCTTTTTGACTCCTTGCGTGTATACGTTTTGTTTGGAGCTGGCTGGGAGCTCCATCCTCTTACACCTCAGTTATATTTTTTTCTTTGTTTCATTTTCATGTGTCTGTGCACTTATTTTTTCTGGCCAGGACCAGGTACAAAACTGCCAAAATGCTACAAAAGAGCCTGTTATCCAGATATTTATGGCCTGACTGAAACCAGGAATTAATGGAAATTATGCCTTTCGATAAAAAAAAGGTTATATAAACTCTAAAATCCCAAGCAGTTTTGCTTAGAATTTATAACTAAGTCCACAATTGCTGGGTTCGGTGAAAAAGAAAAGAGTTGAGAAGAAGGAAGGACAAACTAATCAATTGGGTTACTTATTGCACACTTGGCAGCAATTAATGACAATAAGTAAATATTTCATAGATGTTATCCATTATCAAAAGCTACTTGTTGTAATACTTAACCTAATACTTTCACAGGGTCAATATCAACCTAATAAAAGTTTAATTGAATGAAAAATAAAATGATGAAATAGCTAAAAATCTGGAAGATGGGAGATTGAATTCAGTAAATGGCACGGACTCTTCCAAAAAAAATTCTCTAGTTTGCCCACAAGTTATTGGTATCGTCGTAGTCGGTTCCTTGGAGCTAAGATCAAGTGTAAGTAGTCTCTTGGCCTATCAAAGGCTGTGATCAAGTATCTTGATGTTTTTGGTCTTTTGGTGTCAAGATGAAAACTTTGTCTGTGTCTCCTGGACTGTGAAGTAAAAACATTATCTAACTAATTACTGGGTGTAATACCCCTGTGATATGCAGTATAGGAACTCTGAAATTGCTTTTCTGAGGTCCACTTAGTCCTGTATAATGTCTCTGACAATGGCCAGTACCAAATGTTTCGTAGGAGGATCTACGAATTCTACAGTATGCAGATATGGGCTAATCTGCTCAGCATATTAGGTCTCATCCTGATCTCTAATAGTTGGATATTGGTTTGGGTTTTAAGCATGAGATTTATTATCCCTTCCAAAAATTTTAGCATAATTATTATGATTGCTCTGAATATTCTTATCCACATAAATATCTAGTCTCTTCTATTACTAAAATATAGTAATAAATAATACATTATAATAAAAATATGTTTCTTCTAAAATGACTCATAATTTAGCAGGAAAGAATATAAATGCACTGACACCAGGCAAGTAGCTTCTGCTTTTCGTTCATTAAATGTATACTGCACTACTGTTCGGCATGGTCAGGGAAGATGTGTCCTTTTCCCCAGAATGCATCATTTGCTTTTTTGGATTTGATGTTTTATTCCAGAACATTCCTGGTCCCAAGACCTAGGAAATGAAATGATTACAGCGCAACAAAATTCAGTGGAAGCATTTTTCCCTCCAAAGCAAGATGTTTTCTGAAAGCCTAGTTTAAAAGACTAGTAAACCTGTATTACTTGTAAGGGTAGCTGAAATTTATTTTCCAGTCAGAGCTCCAGAACAACCTACATCCAGAATATTGTTTCAATGCAGTGAGCTTCTTCACTGGCACTAATTGCTTATTTTTTTTCTGGTGTTATTCATAACCTTAAGCTTTCTATGTGAAACAGCATTGTCTTTGGCTCAATAAGCAGTCATTTTAAATACCTATTTCAGGTTTAGACACTCCAGTGTGAACTGTCAAGGCCTCATCTTTTATATCAGATGCTATATTGGTATCAATTCGATGCCATGGCATCTCTTTGTTGTGGGTTAATACAATAGCTGCAAAGAGCGTTTGAAGAGAAGACACTTTGTTGACCTGAGAAGTCGGTATTCTCAGAAATACTATCTGGCATTTGTGCTTGTTTATTTCAGCATGTGGAGAGAAGACAGGGAGGAATTGAACAATATATAGACATTCACATACCCATGTATAGTATGTTACAGACCCAGGCACAGAGATGGATACACATTCAGGTTCTTCCTCCTGAAGTGACTCAGGTATCAGTAACTCTAGGTCTGTGGTCCCCAAAATCCCTCACAGTGCCAAGAAAACAGCAGCCACAAAGGAGATAGCAGCTGCCCACATGAGTGGTTTCCCATCAAGGGGTTTCTATCATCCAGCATGATCCGGTGCTGAAAGACTGGGAGTGGGGCCTGGACAATTAGGAGTTTAGGCTGCTCAGTGGGAGACACAGGTACCAAAGGTCATGGGGGCAGAAATGGCCAATGCAGGCACTTCCACTGCTCCATGGCTAGTAGTAGATGACTTCTTTGGCCACTGCAAGCTCTTTTTCTGGTCTGTCCCTTAACCTTAAGGTATGTCTACAGTGCAATCCAGCCTGGGACCATCCCATCTCGCAGCATCCTAGAGCCTGGGCTCCAACCCAAGCCTGAACATCTACATTGCAATTAAACAGCCCCTTAGCCCCAGTCAGATGGCACAGGCCAGCCACAGGTTTCTAATGTCAGTGTTGCCATACCTTTAGAATTCATGGGCATGAGGCATATTTCCAAAGAGAGGAGCCAGTAAAGGAGCCGTGTGGCTGTAGCCAGAGTTTTGGGCAGGTAAAGCAAGTTAGAAGGCTAAGGATGTAGTAGTGAGTTTTTTTACGGTGTGTTTTAGAAGAGAAGCCATCTTGCTTCCCAGCAGGATCCCACAGTGTATCCAAAACATTGCTGACTTTTTTTGATTTGTCCCTGTAACTATAAGTGTAATACATAGTCTCCAATGAGTGCAGAAAGCAGTCATGGGGAGGATCAAAGAATAGCTGCTGAACTGAGACTTCCCAGGTGTTACTAAATAAAGACCAGTGCTGGAGTGTCCTATATTTCTTGATTCAGTGATGCTAATGGGTTATGTTGCAAGAACAAGCTGAAGGTTGTATGAGGAAGTTATTGGCAACATAAGGGGGCATAGCAAATGTTAAGTGATGGGATGTTAGATAATTCATAAAGCATTGTAGCTTTGTAGAATAGTGCTGGGGAGGTGATCTGTTCTTGGTTCCAGGTCATAAGTAAGTCATTGTCGTCTACAGAATTGTGAAAAGTGATACCGTATAAGTCATTCACAACAAAAGTTGATTGTGACATCTTTAATTTAACTCTTCCAAGGGATAGAAAATAGTTGATTCATTGTTCTCAGTTATTTAATTTATTCTCAGTCGGCTAAGCAGGAGTCATTTCACTCACATTACCCTTTGTTTCCTCTTTAATATATTTTAAAGATTTAAAGGTTTTTCTTCTTTTAATTCCTGGCATAGTGAGTAAGGATATCGCTCTGGGTACTTGAAAAATAATGTATGGTCTGGTTGCACTGCTGGCCTTAAACATGCACTTTGTTTACTTTGGTTTCTATCCATCTTAATTATAGACTTCAGGTTTACACCAGCCGCATATGCCTGTATTTATATCATTCTTCCTTCCTAATAGACGTCTTCCTTCCAGCATCTGAGTAAAGAAATCAGAAGCAGCGTGTTGTTGGCTTTCAAGATCAAACTGTTTTTGAGGAAAGGGCTTCAATTAAGAACCAGAAATAATAAGAGATGTAACAAAGTCCTGTGGCACCTTAAAGACTAACTATAAAGTTTTGAAGCATGAGCTTTCGTGGGCTAATACCCACTTCATCGGATGCAAGCAGTGGAAGACGAAGTGGGTATTAGCCCACGAAAGCTTATGCTTCAAAACTTTATAGTTGGTCTTTAAGGTGCCACAGGACTTTGTTACCTCTGCTATTCCAGACTAACACGGCTACCTCTCTGATTCCAGAAATAATAAGGAAGTTTAGAGTACAAGAATAAAAGTGCAATCATGCAGGCTTTACTGAAGATCAAGGTGATAGTCACAGTTGCCAAAGGGCTCTCTAATGCCCTGAAGAAATTTCACAAAATCATTTGTGAGAGCAGGAATTCCAACTACGTTCACAATATAGTGATTGTATCTGGAGGGCTGTCTCTGTTTGGATGCAAAACAAGTTCCCAAGGCAGGTACCTTGCTGTTTTGCTTTGGCTCAAAGCAGGGCAGCACAAGAGGGAGGGACCCCACCCACAACACAAGCGGTGGGGGGAGGGAACCTCACCCATAATTGGATCCAAATTTCTCAAAGCAGAGTAACCCTAAATCAGCATATGCACAAAAAACAATTTTGATCTCAATTGTTTTAAATCTTGTTGTTTTACAGATCCGGTTGTTTTTAATCTTCTTTATTTCCCAACAAAGACTCTAGTTGAGAGATTCAGACATTATTGGGTATAGATTCCAATTCCATAAAATGTATGTGCTCAAAGATAATAGCCCTTCTCCTCCTCCTAGTCCTTTTTGAACACAGTTCTAAGTCTACAAGTCCTGGCTCTTGCCTCAGTGAAACACATCTATTACTAAATAATAAATTGCTTTAAAAATTGAATTTACAAGGCGTATGCCTATCGCCTCTGCTAAATCCCCTTGCTTTTTCTACCCTCCATCCCTTACCTGGTTTGCCTATATATACATTGGCTATTTACAGTCTAATCTTGCAAATACATATTACCAAGTGTAGTGCTTACTAATGTGAGCATTGCATTCAGTACTCAGGCTCCCAGTACTATACGATAATATTTATGGCATAGGCCCCAATTCAGATTAGCGTTTAGGCATGCACTGTCCTGAACAGGGATGCTTTCCTGCCTCAGGACCGTAGATTCTAAGCTTTTCAAAGCTGTATTCTTCTTCTCATGTTCATTCAACAGTCTGGTTCACTATGGGCAATATTTAAATCATGTTAATTGGTGGGAAAGATGCTGACACCTAAAAATGTACCCAGAGATGCAAACCATTTTTAGTTAGGAATTAAAACAATAGATTAAATATTAGGTAGAAATAAAAAATCCTTTCCTTTATCCAGATTCTTCAGAACAATCTACCTGATGTCCTCTAGAATGTAACCCACTTAAAGCTCAAACACATCTTAACTTTCTCTAATAAAGACCTATTTTATCCTTTTTATATACTTTTGGCTTCCCCTTTATGTCATTTAATATCTAGTCTTACAATGGAGATGGCTAAATAGTCAAATTCTTTGTTAGGAGAAACTGGCACTACAGTATCCATAAAATTTGGTTGGGACAACTTCTGACACTGCTGGCCCTGACTGAAAATGCTGTTGTCTGCACATTTTCAGTGGTACTGGATGAGATCCAGGAATACATTCACAAATCCCATAAGGAAAAATTTCCATACGCACCACCACCACTTGGTCAATTTAGCCCTGCTCATGCTCAGCAATGACATATGCCTCACTTAATGCAAGTTTAGCTTAATGCAGACTATCAAATATTGACATGAAAAATATATCCTCTCACAGCAGAATGGAAGGGGATGAAGAAGACAAAGAGTTTCTGAATTGAGATTTCACATAACCAAACTGACATAGCTTGACTGATGGGGTAAAATCAGAGAGGACTTAAATGGTACTGTGTGTGATATGTTGGGTGTATGTTGATTGGAAAGGGATTATCTAGATCACTTAAACACTGATCTGAAAATGTTTTAGAAGATAAGACCCTTTGAAGTGTAAGTCAGATTGCATGAGGGCCAGCCCTCAGTCTGCTGCTGTTTATCATTTTTGATAGACTATATTAGCAGGAACATCCCAGTGGGAAAAAGCGAGAAGCTGCTATATGCAGTGTTGTTGTGGACATGTTGGTCCCAGGATATTAGAGAGACAAGGCGGGGGGGAGGGGGGAATATCTTTTACTGGACTAACTTCCAAATTTACACAATATAGTAATAAGGGTGTCTTCAAAAGAAGACTTAAAGGAAATAGTAATCCAGTGGTATGACCAGCTAAAATGGCATGTGATGAAAATGAACATGATTACGACTGAGATCATGTTGGTCAGGAGAGGTGTCACAAGGAAACTGGAGATAGAGATTATTGGAGTATGATTAAACCAAACCGACCTGTTCAAGTACGTTGGCGGCTGGGTTATGGAAGATGACGAGCTTTAACGTAAGATACACTCTAGACTGGGGGGAGCTGGAAGAGTGTGAAATACATCTCTAAGGTTGTGTATGACAAGCATATGCTACTGAAATTGAAAGCCAACCTGTCTGGAACAATGCTTTGCCCCGCAATGCTGTATAGTTCAGAAGCATGGGGAGTAAAGAGATGGCATGTTCAACACCTACAGGTGTTTGAGATGGAATATATTTGCGCAATAAAAAGAGAGTCTGAGTGGATGAGGTAATATCTTTTATTGATATTCCGTTGGTGAGAGAGATAAGCTTTGAGGCTTACACAGAGTTCTTCTTCAAGTCTAGGAAAGATACTCAGAGTGTCACACACAATAAAAAGTCACACAAAAAGAGAGATTGTGATTTGCAAGATTAGGGTGGAAGTCAAAGTCCATAATGTGGCTGTAAAATTGAGAGTGTGTGACTTAGCTGGTTTGGATACATAGAGTGGGTGAACAAATAGGACCTGGTGAAGACAACATGGAAGGAGAGAGCGCTAGAAAAGAGACCCTGAGGAAAGCTGAGGAAGTGATGGATGGATTGCATCAAAGAACATGTTAAACAGGTGGACTTCAGACAGATGAAGACCCGACCCCAGATGATGGCATAAGGAGAAGAAGAAGAAGTTGATTAGAAAATAGGTGTAAATGAATGGGGGGAAAGTAGGGAGGGGAGTATTTAGCATGAAATGCAACTAAAGTACGTATATCCTCTTATAGGCTGCTTTTCCTACTAACCTCCCTGCTTCCCCTGTGGATAATTTACAGCATCTTAAACTTGTTTTCTGGCAAACTATCATCATCATCATTTAATTAGTCATTGAATTCGGCCCACAGACTTCCACTGGAGTTTTATTCATTGTCGTTGTTTGCTAGGACATAGTTGGGAATTACACCATTTCCATGATACACACACCCCAAAGCGGACAAAGGGCTCATATTTATGTAAAGGTTGCAGTTCAAATGGTGCTTGCATGGAAATGGTGACACGTACATGCCAAAAGCCATTGAAACTGTTACCATAGGTGGCGCCAACCTTTCCTTTTTTTTTTTTTACTGCTCCTCACTTCTAGTGAAATCAGGGAGGCTAGCCACGCTTTAAAAAACAACCCATTTCGATTAATTATGTGCTGAGAAAAGGCTGTGCTTTGGGGGTTCTTCTTGTAGTTTAAATACTCCTGGTTCTGGGAGGACTGCTTCTCTTTTCAGTTGTTTGACCCAATGTGCTGAGATGAATTCACATGAATTCACATGCTACTTTCTGCCAGAATATCAAATAAAGTTCTAGATTTCGTGATTGGTAAAGAATATCATCCCCTCTAACCCCCTAAAAACAACATTTGGTTTCTGGGTTATCAGATCTCAGCAGGACTTTCTTGTCACAAGAGTAAAAGTAATTTTCTTCCTGGTTTATGTTTTTATGTTTCTTTAGCCAATGTTTTAAAGATTGCTTAAAGAGCACACAAGGTCATTAGAAAGCTTTATTTTTATTGTCATTGCCTCCAGAATGCATTCCATAACTCAGCTTAATGTGGGCTGCAGCAGGCCAAGAGTTTTACAAGCCAAGATATTATGTCTAGTCATGTTAGTGACATGCCACAGAGTTCAGTGAAAAGGGAAGAATAAAGACCGAGTTTGAGTGTAATGTTGCACTGAGTGTAAAACATGGAAGGAAAAACTCTAGCTCCAAGTCAGTTCTACTAATGGATTGTATTCCTGCCCCAGGCTGGTAGGAGACCCCCACCAAATGCTATCTTTGGAAGTGAAAAAGGCCTACAATCATGTTACAAGGAGATTCATCCACCCTCCAGGTCACAAGGAAAGTGCATATTCTACTGCACCCCTTTATAGAGTGTGATTAGATTTCCCATTTCAGCCCCCTCCAAGGGCCAATACAAGGGACCCAAGGGAAAATGGGACAGGACTGTGATGTCCCCTCCTTTCCACCTCTCCTCACCCCCGGCACTGTTTAAAGAACCAGTCCCCGCTATTTCACAAGTGCAAGGGCTTAAATTCCACTTGACTCGTAAAGGAGCACACTAAGGTGAGGGAGGCCTCCTTGAGCTCCGTGTCCCCACAACACGCTCTCACAAGAGCCAGGTCTGGTGCTAGGTTATTGGCGACTAGAAGCTTTAACACTGAAAAGCACATATCTTCACAAGGGATCTCAAGCTCTCCTAGTCCCTAGGCACATTAGAATCAAATCACGTTCTTCTGCTTAGCAACAAACCCTCCAAGTCTGCTACAATATGGGCGTGTAAAGCCATAATGCATGGAAAATGGCCAAGTAAAGTCAGATTAGACACAATTCGACTTAATGAATTTGAGCCTTACAGTAGGCGCACAATACCTCATGAAGTACCATTTTCAGTGCTTGCCTATCAGGCTTATCTGTTGAATATCTTTGCGTAGAGCCTGATTCTCTCCACAGGGGAGCTCTTCATTAGATTTACAGATTTTAAAATGTAATGTCATTACCCTTACCCTTCAAAGTCTTTGTGTCTTTAGAGCTTCTTCCTCCTGTCTAACTACTTAAGTTAAAAGGTCCAGGCTTTGAGATGTCTAAATCCAAGTTGCCTTTCTGTGTCATAGCTGATACCTGAGGTAGTTTAGCAAAATCTTACAGAACCCTACAAGACCTATTTTGGTCAGCAAATGGTCAAGCACTGAATGAATATTTATTTGAGCTCTGCTAAGTCCTAAAGTCTCACCTAAGGATTTGGGCTCCATTGTGCCAGGCATTATACAGTCATAGGATAGAAGACAGCCCCTTCCTCAAAGAGTTTACATTCATTTTGTGCATCACTTCGGATCATATAGCATCTAGTGGTGTCCTTGAATTGAGGCTCCAATAAATTCAGAACATGGCATATCTTAAGATACATAATGATTCTCGCGTACAGTTACATCATCAGTTCTATTTCACATTTTCTCATAATAGGCTTTTTTCCGCCACAGGATTCGACTCCTTTTTAAGTACTCTATATAATTTCCCTAAAGACCAATTAATTATGCCATCTGTATTTGGCATTTCCTTTACATTTGTTTGCATAGTGACGTTGTAGGCTTGTAAATAAAGTGGAAATGGGAATTTCACCATCTTCTGTTTTTGTGTTCAGTCTAAGGTAAAGCCAGAGATTTTTCTCCCTTCTGTTTTTTTTTTTTCCAGTGAGCTAGTTGTATATGTGGAATAGTAACTATATTGATTTTTAAAGATGTATATAAGCATAACTGAATTTGGTAAAATCTAGCTGTTTTTTATGGATGAATATGGCCCCCATTACTACAGTATCTACCAAGTATTTACAAATGGGCATAACAATTGATCTTTCTATCTTTACTTCAGCCTTGTCATCTTGTAAGCAAAAATAGCTTGCTTAGTTTAGAACACGTTTCTTGTTTATGTTTGGATATGTTTGTGTGTTTATGTATGCTGTCCTCAGTGGTGACATTTTTGAGGAAAAGCTAATTTAAAGAACAAGGTTTTCATTAAGTTCTGGAAATGCTGTAATCTTATTCCTTGTCGGAGTGAGTTCCACATTCTAGGTCCAGCTTCTGTGAAGTTCTGTCCCCTGTGCTCATATGCTTTCCTCTAGAGGTTGACAGGTTCATTGCGCCAGTGGAATGTAGCTGGTTTAGAAGTTCAGGGTCACAGATGCAGAGATTACCTCGTAGGTAGCTACAGCCAGTCTCATGGAAGGCCTTGATATAACAGGACAAATACTTTAAACTGGACTATCTATTCAGCAGGGAGCCAGAGCAGACAGCAGAGCACTGGGGTGATCAGTACAAGTCAACTGTGTAAATACCAAGCAGACATAATGCTGTATTTTGTTTCAGTTGCAGCTTGGGGGGGGGGCATTTATTTTAGTTATAGTGTGTTTTGATACTCAAGCCTTGAAGTCACAATTGTGTAGATTATTGTGGCCATTTCTGATAGGCAGGGAGGAAATATTCTGGCAAATCACAGCTGGAAGTGCTTTTTTGTTGGTGTTGTCATGACTGCTGGGAATCTAAGAACTCTGAGAAATCCCAAAGGACCTCCAAGTGAGGACTGATTTAATAATGCAAAGCCGGTGGTCTGGATAGTGGGAGTGTTATTTGAAGCACTTCCCTGTTCCTACCAGGCTTAGTCGTGCCTAGGTTCAGCTTGAGCCAAGAGCTCTCCATCCAGTGCAGATGTCTCCAAAGCATTGATAAAGCTGGGAGATAGTTTTGATTTATATTAGATGCAAAGGATATATGGAGATGGGTATCATGCAACATTTCCTCACATTCTTCTAATGGCCTTGTATAGAAGTAAAATAATAGAGAGGAGAGGAGTGAGCCTTGAAGAACTCGAGAGGGATTTGGGAGTGAAGGAACAATTGTATGTGTCAAGAATCAGAGAGGTAGCCGTGTTAGTCTGGAATTCCAGAAGTGACAAAAAGTCCTGTGGCACCTTAAAGACTAACTAAAGTATTGAAGCATAAGCTTTCATGGGCTAATACCGATGCACCGACGAAGTGGGTATTAGCCCATGAAAGCTTATGCTTCAATACTTTAGTTAGTCTTTAAGGTGCCACAGGACTCTTTGTCACTTCTGCAATTGTATGTGTGACATTTCCAATTCACTTAATTGTCCCATATAACGAAGAGAGAAGTTTAGCTATCAAATGTAGATCATGCTTTTCCCCGTGTTTGTGACAGTGACATTATTTTCCTCTTTCTTATCTCATATGTTTTTCATAACAATCCATTCAGTCCTTTCACTCCCTCTAGACCCATGTCTATGACCAGTCATTTTCAATAACTTGGAGCGTCTCTCCAGTGAGGTGGAGCTCTTAATTATGGTGCATAAAAACAATGCTGGAAGCCAAGGAGTTCGTAACCATGCTCTGTAATTCCTTTCTCCAGAGCTGTGTGTCTTCTACTGGCTCTCTTCACTGTTCTGGAACTCTGAATATTTTTGCTCTGTATAAATTATAGTTTGGACTTTGGATGTAGAATAAATGCATTCATGTGCATTCTGCACATCTGCCTAGACAACAAACTAGTGGAGAGAGCAATAAGTCCATAGGCCTCCCCATCCCACTCTGAAACAAGGTGTGTTCACCTGCAGCCCCTAGTGACAAAAATTCTTGGAAACTGCACAGTAACAAATTCCATTTGCTTTAAAAGAAATGGCAAACTCTTCTCTAAGGGCTTGTCTACATGGTGCAGTGTTGCACAATAGCAGGGTGTGAATTCTGAAGTGCACCAAAATGCTACTCACTGACTGGCCTACGTAAATCTGGTGGGCACGCAGTAATAGTTCCCTAGTGCACATTATAACAGTCTAGTTCATCAGTACTATGTTAATGCCCAGTAGAGAACTTTTAGTGTGCATCAGCCAGGTCTACACAGGCAAGATAATGTGTGAGATGGTGCATTTTAGAATTCAGACCCCACGGTGCACATTATCAGACCATGTAGACAAACCCTGAGTCTGTGAAGCAGAAATAATTTTAAAATGTAAGTTTCAAGTGTCAAATTATACTTATTTGTGTTGCTGTTAATATTATTGTGGTAATATAGATTTTCCAGACACTTCTCAGAAAAATAAAAAGCCAAGGTCTCAACCCCTGTAAATTAGCAGCAAACCATTGCTGACAATATGTGATGTGGACATTGGGGGGGGGGAGGGATGTGAAGTAAGAGGGCACAGCAGAAAACAAGGAGAAAGGAAATCTGGTTTGGGATCATTATTTATAAGGAATCTGATTACTTGTGATTATTTTTGGTTCTTTTTCACTTTTATGTTGTTAGAAGATTAGAAAAATAGCAATTAAAACATCATAGAGAAAAGTCCCATAGAATTTAATAGGAACAAAACAAATAGGGTTCTATAAAAAGGTCTCTTAAAAACCTGTATGAGAATGCTAATTCCTCCAGTGGAATGTAAAAAACATTTGAGATAAATCTAAAGAAATTTGATTTCCTTAAGGTCTGTAGGATTTTACTTAAGAAAGCAAAACTTCTTTTGAATCTATAGATAAATGTTATAAAAGAGTTTCACCTTATGGTCCCATTGCCAGATGAGAGTGCTCTGCTGTTCTGAAATTCATGCTCTATAGACATAGGTGCTGTTTGATTCTGTTTTTGTGTTAACATACATATTGCAACTGATAGTCCTCTATATTACTCCTAATTGTTTGTTGCTTCCCTTTGGCTTTTTTGACTGTACAGTAAGAAGAACACTAAAGAGTGGACTGACACCAGAAGAAGCCAAAGCATTGGGCCTCATCAGCACCTCTGAGATGCAGGTGTGAAATCCTCCAAGGTGGCTACAAGCAAAACCATCATCAGTGATACCTGGGCTGACAACCATTCAGTGTGGCATTGTTCTACCAGCCTCATCTGCTGCTCCTGACATCCCGTCCTCTGTTAGTTTGATTTTGATAAGATATTATAGCAGAAAAAAACAAAAAGGGCTAAAGAAGGGTGTGTCACAGCTCCGCATGAAAACCTGACAGATACAAAAAGGAGTGTTTGAGTATTTCTAGGTGAAAGCTTATAGCTTATTCTCTCATGATGCATTGATATGGGTATTAGGGGACTCTCCTGAGTTATCTTTTACTGTGTGAGCTATGTTTACGCTGGCTTTCCTTGTGGCCTGTTTTAGTAATTGTAAAGCATGGCATTTTGTCAGTGCAAGGAACAGTCCTTAAAGAGGCAAAATCACTTCTGTTGCAGTTACTATGATCTTCCTAAGATTGTTTTATTGGACAGACATACACAAATCTGTACAACCCTATTTTTATCTCACCACCAAAGAATGTAAAAATGTATGTGTACTTATGTATATGTACAGTATGGATGTGTGTGTATGTACAACATACACATAAAGTCCTGGGGTGAAATCCTGGCCCCACTGAAGTCAAAGGGGAAAAGATTTCACTCCTGGGCCTTAAAATTCCACCTGACCTTCAGGAAAGGAGTGTCTTTTTACAGGAACTCAATGTTATTCAATGGAATTCACCCTGCAGGGCAGGAAATACCCTGCAGTGCAGGTGGAAAGTTTAGGATTCTGAACTGCATGTGTGTGTATGCACGTACACTGTACCTAATATTGTACACACACAGATAGCACAGAATACCTCCTACTCTTGAACTCTAAGTATACTGAGTCTTTGTACAATTTCAGAAATTTATGCCAACAATTTACATGCTAGATAAAGAGGTTCTGCTGCCAAGATCAAGACGTTTCGGTCACCTGCCTGAGCCCTTCATGCTGCTTTTCTCTGTTGTGATGTAGCTTAGTGGTGATTTAGCTGCAAACTGACTGAACTGAACATGAAATGGCCCTGCTAAAACTCCTCTATATTTTGTCTTTTTTCATTAATAAAATCAATAGCGAGGATACCACAGTGAACATTCCTCTTCCCACACAAGGAATTTGATTTTTCCTCGTTCTTCCTTATCTCACAGTTTGTAATTGACTTCTATAAACATTGTCAGTGTATGTCTGAGGCTAAGTGCACGTTCTGTTCTGGTGTAGCCCCATATAAAGGATCACACGCCATTGTCCAAACCAGACAGAATTTTAGAATGTACTTTAATCAGCTCATTTGCCTTTAAGTGAAGTATGCACCTCAGTGAATTTGAACTGAACCCACTTATGCCCAGCTTTCACAACTGCCAAAGCATTTTCATGGGAACTGCAATTTAGTAACATTTTGCACCAAAGCATATCTAGATGGAATGGTATTGAAGAGTGCATTGTGAGGCAATGTGGGATTAGCTCTTTCTGTGACCCTGAACTGAGACCAAAGGTGTATTGACTCCTGCATTCTGAGAACAGGAATTGCTAAGGATAAGGCACCCGACAGGCAAAATTTCAACTTTATTTGAGACTATGTTGAACACAGCATCCAAGTAATCTGAGAGCCAATTAATAGGCAATACTGAGATGGAGGAATGACCTAGTAGAATCAAACTAAATGGAATATGTTGTGAAAACTCCCATCTGTGCAATTCTCTCCCTCAGCTGCTGGATTTCAGTCCTTATTGGCAGTTGCCTAGAGCCTTGACCCATTCAGCTCAAGGATAAATATATGTCCCTGCTATGAGTCCTGGTTGTTACAGTATGGCTCTGGGTTTACAGACATCGGTGAACATGTTTTCCTGCTATTTGGCGGTTAGTTTAGTTTAACAAGTGAATTTTGCAAGCAGACAGAAGCCATTCATTGGTTAGTTAATGAAACATACAGTAAAGAATGAGTTGAAAGCTGTAAAGAGGAAAGGACTGGTCAGAAAACTGAAGGAAACAGAATTTATTTCATCACATTATTTCATTTTAAAAGAAATAATGTGTTACCATCAGGGTTTTGGAATGGATCTCTACGTGATACAACACTTGGCCTTTCAGTATGGTTTCTTATCTTTCTGCTCAAGGTTGCATAAAACACATAGATGGATGTATTGGGGCTTTGTGGAGGTCAGTGTGGGCTCAGTAAGCAGTTTGGATTGCAATTCATGTCCTAGTTAAAAGCAGATCTGAATCAGAGTCCTGCTCTGGCCAGATGCTGAAGGCTTCCTTCAAGGTGCTCATCTCCCATTCCAGGTACTTGACACATGGCAGGACTGAATTTTAAACTCCCTGCGTACTGTGTGTATATGCACCCTGGACAATGGGAATCTCCACTTCTGGTTAATAAGGGACGAATGCAACAATTGCTAAAGTGTAGATGGTGTTTTGACAGCATAGTAATAGGAAGCAATTCTTGTGTTCGGGGACTGTATTTTAGTGGCATTTCCAGAGGGTCATTAAAGAAAGTTAAATGTGTCTCAGTCAGCTTGCATTTTCAAAATCCTTTGGATCCCCCTCATTTAATAGGTATTTAGAAATTAACAACAAAAATGTGATTCATTTGACTAACATTGTGAGTCAAGATTAATATTTGCTTAGGATGAATGGTTGCTGTTTTTACCACTCAAGAGAGATCTTGGAGTCATGGTGGAAACATCTGGAGTCTCTGAAAACATCCACTCAATGTGCAGCAGCAGTCAAAAAAGCAAACAGAATGTTGGGAATCATTAAGAAAGGGATAGATAATAAGACAGAAAATATCATATTTTAACGCTCATATTAACGCTCTCTAAATCCATGGTACACCCACATTTTGAATACAGCATGCAGGTTTGGTCACTGCATCTCAAAAAAATATATTGGAATTGCAAAAGATTCAGAAAAGGACAACAAAAATGATTTGAGGTATGGAACAGCTTCTATATAGGAGAGATTAATAAGACTGGGACTTTTCAGCTTGGAAAAGAGATGACTAAGGGGGGAAATGATAGAGGTCTATAAAATCATGACTGATTTGGAAAAAGTAAATAAGTAAGTGTCATTACTCCTTCTCATAACACAAGAACTAGAGGTCGCCAAATGAAATTAATAGGCAGCAGGTTTAAAACAATAAAAGGAAGTATTTTTTCACACAGCACGTAGTCAGTCTGTGGAACTCTTTGCCAGAGGATGTTGTGAAGGCCAAGACTATAACAGGGTTCAAAAAAGAACTACACAAGCTCCTGGAAGCTAGATCCATCAATGGCTATTAGCCAGGATGGGCAGGGATGGTGTCCCTAGCCTCTGTTTGCCAGAAGCTGTGAATGAGCAATGGGGTGGATCACTTGATGATGACCTGTTCTGTTCATTCCCTCTGGGGCACCTGGCACTGGCCACTGTCAGAAGACAGGATACTGAGCTAGATGGACCTTTGGTCTGGCCCAGTACAGCTGTTCTTACAATAGATTGTTTTAAATCTGATTAGGAAGGGTAAAGATAGTAGTTTACCAACTTCACATCTCCTGTTTCTCCCCCAACCCCATATATACCTACATTCCTATAACTCAAGAACACCTTTGATTTGGAAGCCCACGTTTAGCAAGTTATTAGTCTACAAGGTGGAGTCATTTTTGTTTGTTTGCTATTTTTTAACTGTAAACTGTTTTTAAAAGTGACTAGAAAGACACGACAAGCAGCACTCAAGGGTCAGTTCCTGCTCTCTCCCATGAACATGCAGTTCCTTGTTGTCTTCAAGGGGAATTGTGCATGCATGTGTAAGGCTAGAACTTGGCCCTGTATAAAGTTTAGGTCTGTGAATAAAGTCTGTGAATGTTGAAGTTTCTCTGGCTAGGTTCTTAAGAGATCTGAAGGAAGGAAAAAAAGAAATTTAAAACACCCTATGCTGTTTTCTAATGCTGAGATGAAATGATGCTTGATTAGGGAACACTATTGAAACTTATTTTTAAACACTTGATAATACAAGGGCCTATTTTTTGTTTGTCTTTTTATTTTTTGCTACAAATGATTGAATTGCATTTTAGTTGCAATATAAAGAGAAAGCAGTTTAATAGTTAAAGAGCAAGTCATTCAAACGAGTTTGAGAGGTTTTGTAGTTCTATGTTCATGCAAAAAAAATTAAATTACATATATTTTGTACACTTCTAATTTGTTGGTTTCACAAACAGCGGTACATAAATGTTTAACCATTATCTAACCATTGATCACGTGAAACAGATATGAAATCTCCAGGCTTCTTTGAAAGAAAAGGTCTGTTGATAACAATGGGTGTATTTCTCCTTTTTAAAGACTGTCTTGGGGCATACTATGTCTTCGTGTGTGTGTGTGTGTGTGTGTGTGTGCGTGTGTGTGAGAAAGAGAGAGAAAGCTGGGAATTGTAAAAAAAATGTAAAGTAGAAAAGGACGTGTTTCTTAGACGAAGGACAAATACTGTAAAATTGTGTAAATGTCACTACTCATGTTTTTTCATGTTGTGTGTAGCATAGTGTAAAATAGGCTTTTCAGCAGTGTTATTCTGTGAATTGTAATTTAAAAACAAGCCATGCATGGTCAAAGATATTATCTACAGGTCCTTTTTCATTTGTTTGTTTTTCTCATTTTAGGTAAAGATGTTTTGTTATATGTTAAATTTAATTGTCCATGAAACTTCTTTTGGTTTCTCAGTTTTACTTCATAAATAACTTGAATTACTGTTTAAGAATTTACTACACACAAGCACTCCTTCATTTGTATCCATCCTTAGGAAGCTTTGTCACTACATTGAGTATAACCCCGGGGGGATTTTCCTTTTTAACACACCCCTCTTTTGCCTCTCCTCCCCCACTCCATCCCTTCCTCACGTTCTAGAAAATGCAGTCTCTCTCTTTTTTCCGTGCCATGCAGGGTCAACATGAGAAACCAACCTCAGACCTGTGTCCAAAATTTCTTGATATAAGTAGTAACAAAGCTCACCTCTACAGCATTATGTAAACACGTCTTGCAATAAAGCTTTCTAAAGCACTGTGTTGGTTGCTGATTTTGTTGACGTATCCTGCTGGGATCTTGGTTGGCTATTTTTTAAATCTTATATTCTTTATGCAGCATGAAGCTGCCACACAAGTAACAAGATGCCATTGTTAAACCACCTGGATGGCCTAGCAATGAAACGCTAGCCTTAAAGTTTTATCTCTGCTTTTGCAGATTGAACCCAGTGTGTGATCCCCAGTGACGTAAATGTGTGTGTGTTTGTCTGTTCAGTTCTCAAGGATTATAATAATCTAATACTGAAATCCCCACCAAACCTGATGAGCTGCTACTTGCTGCCGTTAGCTGGCTGTCAGTGCTTACTCTGTAATGGAAGAGGTGCTAGGGCTCAAGCAATTGTTTTATTTTCATAACTGATGTGGTGAGCCGAGTGGTCCCGGGCTATGAACAGCCAAGCCCAGAGGTGCCGGGATTCAGCCCTGGCACAAATGAAGCGCTGCTATTGTTAGGTAAAAATAGCAAGTCCTTACTCACCATCCAGCACCCGAGTTTGTGTGGAGTTGGCATAGGGCTCACAAGCTGTCAGAGACCAAGTAACACAGACACAAATACATTGATCAATGGGCGCACACTGTCCTTCGCTCAAAAGCTTCAGAGTAAGTGTGGCAACTTTATTAGGGGTGAACATTGATATTTATAGACCTTGTAAACAAAGTGATTAACGGGTCATAATGGTCATGCATAATCAATCAAGATTCTGCTGGGTAAATCCAGTTAAAACCAGTGTTACAGTTGCACAAGAAATGCTAATAGGAATGACAAAGGAAACATGGCTGCCGAGGTGGGGAAAAGGTCAGGGGCTGCCAGCAGGTCAGAGTTTAGGCTAAAAGTTCAGACAGAGCCACAAAGCCAGGGTAAAGTTCAAACTCAACATTCCTCCATTTGTAGCTTTGGTATAACTATTTACCAAAAGCTACATCCTAGTTTAAGGAGCCAAGGGCTGCTTGGCGACTTTAGCCAGGGCCAACTTGAAAAGAGTGGGGCCTTTGGCTGTAATAGCAAAAGAACAGGCTGACCTACATAAGTTTATGAGGGAGGGGACACATTGAATACAACAACACAGTATTATAAGGATTACTATGGCCCCAACAATACCCACCAAGAGTTTTACTAAAGGCGGTGCCATTAAAATACATGTCGCATTTAAAATCATACTACACAACATTCATAGTACAGTTGCTTTTAAGTTACATTATTCTAACAATCCCTCCTCTTTAAAGATAATTTCTTTTATATTTTAAAAGCAAATTACTTTCAGCTTTTAAATTATGCACCAATTTATAGGTACTATTCGGTTTAGGCACACACAGTATTGGGGTGTTGAGGTAGCTATTATTTGCAAAGACATAGCATTTCTCATTCATGAGAGCACATATTCCTCCTTGGGCAGCTAACATTATGTTTCAGGCCATTTTGACTTGCCCACTTGTTTCAGGATAGACTCTCACGGAGATTAACCGCTTGGTCTGTTGTTTTTTGTTTGTTTGTTTTTTTAAACATTCCGAACATTGAGGAAGTAAGAGGCTTGGGAGAAAATGTGTGTAGGTGGTTTCAGTCAAGCTACGTAACATGAACCCGTCCAGCTGGAGGGCAATACGTGATAGACTTTAGCTTCACATACCCAATATGTTCCAAAAAGTGCTAATTTACTGGTGGAAGCTCTATTTTTATCCAACCAGGAGTTACTTCCCACAAAATAGGTCCTATGTTAGATTATGCTGGACCATTGGCGAATGCGGTCGGACCTACTGGGCGTCCCCAGGGGCATTCACGCTTAAAGTGACCGGGCTGTCCGCACTGAAAACAATTTTTCTGGCTGCTGGAGTTGCCAGGACCCTTTCCTCTGAGCATTTCACTGAACTTTTCCACAGGAAAATCCGTAGATCCATTCACTTCAGAAAACTTCAGGCTGTTAGGAGCTGAAACTTTTTTGATCAAATTACCTTTGCACTTTTTAACTGCATCAAACTGCCTATCTATTTTTCCCTTAGGAATTCCTTTAGGCAACATTTCACCACTTACAGAAATCCTGTTCTTACCCTCTTCACCTAGGGCTTGCTCCCAAGGAACAATTTCCTGAGCAACAACAGACTCTTTCTGGGATTTACCCACATCCATGATTATCCTTGGCCCATCAGGCGGATTTCTACAAAATCCCCTTTCAGGCAAACTTACAGACTCACTGGACAAAGGGTTAGAGTAATTTTTTTTTTCCTTTGCCACACACCAGTTCAGGAATTTTTTCCTTTTTGGTACAAGTTGTCAATTTGTTGGTAGGTAATACAACCAAATTACCTTTCTGTTTCCTTGTGCCCTGGCTAGGGTATTACTCTAGCCAGAGTTGCTACACCCTTTTCCAGCAACACACTAGCAACGGCAAAATACAAGCACCTGAATCATCTGGTCTCTGGGATTTTGCTAAGACATTAACCAGATTAAATTTAGTTATAGAGTCTTCCTTCCCAGCAGACGAATTTAGGACCATTTCCTTTCTGAGCTTTAGCTGAATTCAAAACCAACTCTGACACGACTGCACTATTCTTAACCATTACAGGCTGAAAAGCACCTTTTGTCTGCTCCACAGACAAAGAAGATTCAGAGACACATTCTCCTTCACTAGACACACAGCTTGGGATCTTCCTTTTGGCCTCTTCCCGAGTGATCGCTCCTCCCGAGGTGGGCCCCTCCATTTCCTCCTTATCCCTCTGCATAGACCCCGATCCTGAGTTCTGCAGATTCCCCACTGCGCCCTGGAGAGAGTTCCCCTGCGGAGGAGGTGGGGGGGCAGGGGCAGTGGGGACCAACTGGCAGGTCAAAACACGCCGTGGTTTGCACCCTTCATCGAAATAACATGGAGGGGTTCACTTTCGGGAGAATACCTGACTGCCATTATCTTTAAAGATTTCCACAGCTCTGCTGCAGTGTCCCAACAAAACCAGTAACCTAACTGTCCCGGATGGTCTTTTTCGATCTGGCTCCTTACTCCTCTTAAGGCAGCCTACTCGAAAGAACCATACGAAGGCCACCTCTGTTCCGGGTCGGCCAATACCGCGGTATACCCAGTCCAATTCATTACACACAGCGTGTACAACTTCCTCTTAATCATACCCGTCTGAACTGGTAGTTTTCCTTTATTTCACAACTCATTCATAATGCCCAAAAGGCTCTGAAAAGGGACACTAGTCCCTTGACCCATGGCATCTGACAGGAGCCCTCCACCTGGTGTTTATCCTACCATCCAGCATGCGACCCCTCAATATCGAATTGGCTGGGAGAAATCTCCCGTGGCGCCTGCCAATTAGTATGTGAGTGATCCGATTACTGGACAGAGGGACCGCACCAGAAGGAATCCCAGGACAGGCCCCCAAATTGTTAGGTAAAAATAGCAAGTCCTTACTCACCATCCAGCACCCGAGTTTGTGCGGAGTTGGCATAGGGCTCACAAGCTGTCAGAGACCAAGTAACACAGACACAAATACATTGATCAATGGGCGCACACTGTCCTTAGCTCAAAAGCTTCAGAGTAAGTGTGGCAACTTTATTAGGGGTGAACATTGATATTTATAGACCTTGTAAACAAAGTGATTAACGGGTCATAATGGTCATGCATAATCAATCAAGATTCTGCTGGGTAAATCCAGTTAAAACCAATGTTACAGTTGCACAAGAAATGCTAATAGGAATGACAAAGGAAACATGGCTGCCGAGGTGGGGAAAAGGTCAGGGGCTGCCAGCAGGTCAGAGCTTAGGCTAAAAGTTCAGACAGAGCCACAAAGCCAGGGTAAAGTTCAAACTCAACACTGGCAGTTGATGCATTTTTTATTTTTGTCTTCAAAGCCAGTCCATGCAGCAAGAAAGAGCCCATCGTTTATATATGCAGATCTCTGACTAGCCTGCACTCAGGTGAGTATTCTGATTAGATGGAATTCCTGAGACTTTTGATTACAGAGCCATAAAAACAGATATTGGGGGAGTGAAACAGGGCTATGCCTTTTAACTCAATTGAAAGGTGTTTTACGCATCAGCCAGGTACCTAAGCTCTGGGCAACAACTGCGGGTGCCCAGGGAGACAGTATCACCACAACCCCACCCATTCCGTGAGTGTTTCGATGTACCTGAATTAGAGTAATGCGGCTTATTGGCAGGACATAGTAGAAAAGTGATAACTATTTTACCCTGCTAAATAAGGACAGTAGTATGAAGAACGTTGATTTCCAGTACAATTGGTAATATGTGTTATAAGCTACCCGAAAATATTTACCCTTTTGTGTTACATGGATGGTCAGGTAAGATTAGGTTACAGAGTTCAAAGACAATTAAATACTTTTGTGGCAGCACCCTAGATGCTTAGCTGTGTTGACAAAGACTTTAGCAGATGATTTTCACACATCACCTAGAGCCCCTGGGGCTATAGGAGCAGTTGTAAGTTATGATATGTAATGCTTCCTACGGAAAACAATGACTTGCTCCTTTCTAGATCTTCTTTTCCAGTAATTTCATATAAAAAGATGCCCCTTGGGATCTATATGTATCTCTTAAAGAGCTGCTTAGCATTCCAGTTGCACTGTTGTAAAGTCTAGCAGATAAAAGGCTACTAGCCAGAAATGTGGTAATGCTTTTAAAAATAAATATATAAAACAAGTTTATTGGCCAGACACTTTTCTCTTGTACCACAATATATCCATTAGTAATCCTAAATTCCAGATGTGCAGTGACAACACATGCATAGATTTTTCAGACTCAGTACTCAGAGTTCATTTTTTGTTACAGGGAAGCCTCTGGACTCCAGTCAGAGAACTAATATGTCTGCAGCTTATCCACTGCACAGCTGCATGCATCGTTTGTAACCCAGGAGTAACTGATTATTTTTTGTCAAAGTCCAAATTCCTTGGTCAAGGTCCTGACTCCAGATAAAATAAATAAATAATAATAACAATAATGAGAATAATAAGTAAAAAAAAAGATTTTGTGATCCGTTCAAAAGCATCTGGCGATCTGGATTTGGCCTGTGTGTTGACTACCTCTATTGTAACCTTCCTATAATAGTTTCACCCTGAAAATGCACAGGTTAAACTGAGAAAAGATTTTCCTTTTTATAACATCTCCACATTTTCTGATGGGAATGCAGTTTGGGAAAAAAAGAAGGCTCCTTTCTATTCAGAAATCTTTAGCTCTAGTGAATTTCAGTGACTGCTGTATTGAATTACTCCACAATCTGAGGCGACAAACCTCTGCTGGGAAATCCTGAATGGAAAGTGTCTACCTTATATCAGATGCCATGCTGTTGAGAACCATCCCCACTCCCAGTTTCTCCTGAATTCCTTTGGAACAGGAGCATAGCCTACCTCTAGAGGAGTATGATGTGTTTTGAGGATTATCACTTCACTTCTAACATTCAGATGGAATCCTTTTCCTTTCTGCCACCCAGCTACCTCTCCATTCCACTGGATTTTCCCCTTGCCACCACTGCTGAAATGGGATCTTCTGCTTTATTTTTGGGTGGCCCACACTTTGAGACACCTTGATTTTCAGAGGAGGGATGCCAGCACTTCTGACTATCTGGCTCCTGTAGGTGTGTCCCGTTGGACACCTAAAACCACCAAACCCTGAAACAATGGCGTAAATTTTCTAGTCTCACATCGGATACCACAGATAACCAGCATCATCTCAGGTACATATTACAAGTCTGTATGAAGGCCACGTGGTGAAAGTTCAGTTCTGTGTGATGTTGTCACATGCCACATCCAAAAGTGACATCAGGGTGAAGATTATCTTTTTAAATAAAGTGATGAAACATTCCAACTCAAAAGCTGGCTCTCCCCACCCATCCCTGTCCAACCCTCCCCTCAAAGTGTAAAGGGAGGCTTAAATAATCTTGGCAAAAATCTAGCAAAGGAAAGTGATTGTTAAAATGAGGCCCTGTATATCTTTTTAACAACCTTTTTTCCCCACATAAAATTGTGGAAAATTATTGACCTCATAGTACAGTCAAAAAAGCTATTCTTGCTAAATGCCAAGATATTATATCAACATTTGACTAAGAACTAGACTATCCTCACACAGGGTTTCAAATCTGTTTGGCTGGAACATCTCACAAGTATGCTGTATTAATTACAAGGAACAATGAGGTTACTCAAGATAATAAATAAAAATCCAAAGGATAAAAGCATCGACCATAATGCTCTAAATATACTTAGCTATATACATAGTGAATAGAGAGATGCAGCAAATATCATACAATGGTCACTAGAGCGACATTGGAAAAGGCCTCACTCAGAGCAATGAAAAGACTCCCATTGACTTCATTGGGTGTTGGATCAGGCCCCAAAAGATCATTTCTATTATTGGCTATTAGCAAACGAACTTGAGGATGATTTGGGAGTATTTCTCTGACAGATTCATATCATTCCAACAGTTTTTAAACCCCATTGATTGAATTATGGCAATTCTCCTTAAAAAATTGATGGTGCATCATGGCCCGAAAGCCAGCATTGAAACCTTATTCCAAAAACAGCCTATGTTAAAAATGAGTTCAGTTTGAAAATGTGTTTAGTGGACTTCAGCTAACGCCTAAAAACAATAATTTATTGTGCAAACATTCTACACCTTTTAAGAAACCCAAACATTAATATGTCTGAAAGAGCAACACTTTAGGAAATGCCTTTGCCATATAATCATCCATAATTTAATACTATCCCAGCCAAACCTAGACAATCCAGAGAGCCTTAACTTTGTCCTTTCATTTTGTTCTGTGATGGAAATATGCTGTTGAGTGAGTGCATACATTAATGTATATAGCCATTGTTATATTAGTGTTATTTTATTTTATTTATAAACATTTAACAAAAATGTCCAAAGGAAATTCCATGGTGCATTAAGTTTTGTGCTATACTTTCACATGATGCACTGTATGCATGGAAAATATTTTTAGAAATGGAGTTGGAATGGTTGGTTGGTTCAGTGGTATGGAATGTTTGATTAGCTGGTGTTGTAGGTTTGTAGAAGTGTACGTAGATGCTGGAAGTTTGTATTTTTCACTATACTGCTAAGCTATTCATGTAATGTAATTGTACTGAGTGTTTGTTAGTGTTACAATACACTGGACATAGAGCCTTTCAATAGGCAAGTGGATCTTATCTCCTAAGACCTTTTGACCTATTTTGAAAATTGAAAGAGCAAAGCTATAGTTATGTAGGTGCTGAGACTCATTCATTTACTGTTTCCTGCCCTAAAGGGTTTACACTCTAAAAGCTATAAAACAAATGAGGAGATGGGGATATTACACACAAGGAATCTGGGGAAGAATGGGCACAGCTTTGTAAATTACAAGTATTGTTTTGTTGTTTGTTTTGTGCTCACTTTTTTAACTTGGGGATAGAGATAGGTTGAGGAGGAGGGCCAAAAATGGGGAGGAAAAGGAAGGAAGCGGAAGAGGGACAGTCGCAGCTCACCACATGACTATCCACACTCAGCATGCTGGGGTTTGTAGGTGTCTTGGCAGAGTTGTCTCATTTCCAGGCTCATGAGCCCTCCGTTTGAACCCCTCAACTCTTGCTCTCTGCTCCACCTTTCCTGGAAAGTGGTGTTCCTGGTGGCCATTACGTCGGCAAGGAGGGTGTCTGAGCTGAGGGTCCTCATCTCTGAACCACCTTATACAGTCTTTCATAAAGATAAAGAGCAACTTAGGCCACACCCTAGGTTCCTCCCTAAGGTGGTCTCCCAGTTCCACATGGGTCAGGACATTTGTTTACTGGCGTTCTTACCTAAACCCCACACAGACCCAAGTCACTATAGTCTGCATTCTCTGGATGTCCGAAGGGCCCTTGCATTTTACTTAGAGAGGACTAAGTCAGCCCAGTTGTTGGTCGCGATAGCAGAGAGAATGAAGGATTGCAGACTGCATTCGCGCCTGCTATGAGCTGGCCAAGGTTCCAGCCCCAGCGATCACAGTCCATTTGACCAGAGCACAAGCGTCTTCGACGGCGTTCCTAGCTCAGGTCCCTATCCAGGACATCTGTAAAGCAGTGACCTGGTCCTCGGTGCACACATTCAAGGCCCATTATGTGGTTAACCAACAGGCCAGAGATAATGCAGTGATTGGCAGGGCCGTTCTTCAATCAATTGTTCCATGACTCCTATCCTTCTGCTCTGGTAAGCTTGGAAGTCACCTAATTTGGAATGGACATGAACAATCACTCGAAGAAGCAAAGACGCTTACCTACCTTTTGTAACTGTTGTTCTTTGAGATGTGTTGGTCATGTCCATTACAATACCCACAATACCCTTCTCCTCTGTCAGAGTCAATGGCAAGAAGGAACCGAAGGGGGGGGGGGTCAAGTCAGCAGGGTAATATATGCACTGCCATAAGGATGCCACTCTAAGGGGCTCCTCTGGCAACCCGACGGGAGCCGCTAAGGGAAAAAGTTTCTGATGTCTGTGCATGCGGCACGCGCACACCTAATTTGGAATAGACGTGAAAAACACATCTCGAAGAACAACAGTTACGAAAGGTAGGTAACCCCATTTTGGCTAATGTATATTTTGCAGAAAGGCATCCAGTCTTAATTTGTAAAGCATTGTCTTCAGTCTTCAAATCATTTTTGTGACTCTTCTCTGGACCCTCTCTAATTTTTCAACACCCTTTTAAAAAATGTGAGTACCAGAAAAAGACTCAATGACTGGGCACACTAATGCCATATACAAAGATAGGAGTGATTTCTTTAGAGCTCATTGGGAATTTTACTACAAATATTTTTGGTGAGAAAAATCCCAATTTGTCAAAACCAAAACTGAACGGATCAGTTCTGACAAATTTCCCAACTTCGAAAATAAAAAGTTGTGAAATTGTCAAAAAAAAATTGCCATTTTGACATTTTCAAAATGAAAAGTTTCACCTTTTGGTTCAAGACGACTTTTAATTTTGAAATTTTAGTTCATTTACACAAAAGAGATTTAAATGTCAGTGTTGAAACAAAACATTTTGATTGACCTGAACCAAAAAAAATCTTTGCCTTCTCACTGCAGGAACACTTCCAAAACTTTGACTCTTTGTACTGATTTGGGGCAGGAGAAGGGGGGAGGAGGAGATTTTTTGAAATCTTTAAAATTCTTGCAGGATAGAAAAAATCCCACCCAGATCTACTGTTTATTCATCCCAAGATTACATTCACCTTTTTTGCCATAGCAAAAAGCTCATGACACCTAAATCCCATGTAGGTGTGGCCTGTGTGTCTTGTTCCTAGATTTATAATGTAATATTTGTCTGTGTTAAAACACATTTTGTTTGAATGAGACAAGGTAACCAAGCAATCCAGATGACTCTGTATGGCCTGGTCTCCACTAGGGGGGGGAATCAACTGTAGATACACAATTTCAGCTACGTTAATAACGTAGCTGAAATCGATGTCTCTACAGCCGACTTACCTCCCATCCTCACGGCGGCAGCAGTCGGCGGCGTGGTCCCCCGTCGACTCCAGCTTGCGCCTCTTCATGAGCTGGACTTCCGGAGTCGACGGGGGGGAGCCGCTGGCGATCAATTTATCGCGTCTTAACAAGATGTGATAAATCAATCGCCAGAAGATCAATCCTTCCTGCATGTAATGAAGACGAGCCCTATGACTGCCATTACCACTCCACCAATTTTCGTGTCATATGCAAATTTTATCCACGGTGCTTTTATATTTATTTCTAGTTCATTGATGAAAATGCTAAATGACATTGAGGCTAGCTCTCATCCCTGTAGAACCCACTAGAAATACCCCAATTAACAATTACTTATATAGATCTCTCAGTTAGCCAATTCTTAACTCATTTACTGTGTGTATTATTGATATTGTATAGTACAAATGTTATGCAATACTAAGTCAAACATCTAACAACAGTCTCAGTTACTTTTATCAACCAAACCAGCAATCTCAAAGAATGAAATCAGGTTTTTTTGACCAGACTTAATTTTTTCATGAAACTATTTTGAGTGGCATTATATTCCTACCTTTAATTCTTTCTCAGTTAAACCCTGTAGCAGCTTCTCTATTATTTTGACTGGGATTGATGTCAACCTATGATTACCAATATCATCTCTCTTGCCTTTTTTGAATACTGGAACAACATTAACACTGTTCCAGTCTTTTAGAATATTCCAAGATTTACTAAAATTTAACATCAGCAGGCCAGAAATCTCCTCAACCAATTCTTTTAGGATTCTAGTTATCTGGGCTTGTTGATTTAAAAATATTCATCCTAAGTAAATGTTGCTTAACATTCTCCTTAGTTACAAATGGACTGGAAAGTACTTCATTATCCTCATGTGATGTGAATAAATCACCCTGCTTCTTTCCCAATACATAACAGAAATGTTTATTGAACACTTCTGCCTTTTCTGTATAATTTTAACACTTTTATCCTCACCATGTAGTTGTGAGCCTATGCCATTTATAGGATTTCTTTTGTGCCTAATATACCTAAACTCCATATTGTGCTTAGCCCTGTCAGACTTAGATTTTTCCCTGATGTCCCTAGCTTCCCTTATCAGTTTTCTATACTTTATAATTACTTGTTTATTTTATTTATTGATTGCTACTTTATAACTATTTGTTTTATTTTATTGATTGCGATTTCCCCTTTTCCATTTGTGTGTGTGTGTGTGTGTATATATATATATATATAATATAATATATTTCTAATTGTTGCCTTCACTTTGCCACTGAACCATGATAGGCTTATAGGCAAACTTGTTCTTTTTCTGGACTGTGGAACTGTGACTTTTTGGTCATCAAATAAACTTTGCTTAAAGAGCTCCCAATTTTCATTCAGTTTTCTGTATCACTTTTCCCTCCAAATCAGTTTCACTCATAATTTTCCTCAACTTTGGGAAATTCTCTCCTTTGAAGTACCAAATCTATATATACTACTGGTTGGGAGTATCCTCGGTTTGCACATATTAAATGTAATTAGGTGATACTCACTGGCCCTATGCAATCACCAACTTCCAGTCCAGTGATTACTTTATTTTGGACCTCATTATGGAGAATAAAAATGGAGTTACCGCATGCTGGATGCAATACCCATTCATGTTAGAAAATTATAGGAAAAAATAGGGATTAATTTACAATGGTCACCAGTAAAAACATTACTGTTCACATTTGCAAATGATCAGTCAGTGGTAACATTTATTAGGCAAAAGATAAAACTATAAAGATTGGTGGCTCCAAATATATATACTACATAATTGCCCAGATTGTACCCTTTTCAGTTCATTCAACGTAACCATTTCGAGCAAGATTGTACCTTGACTTCCATCCTGTGAGACTCTATTAAGTGTAAATGAGGTGTAAATTAAGATAGAATTTGACTCTATGTCTCAAAAGACGCATGGAAATGAAATCTGCCTTCCAAGGAAAACTTCATTAGAGTGGAATTTGGTTTTAATGATCACTATGTGCAGACAGAATTCAGCATATGATTAAAATCTTGCATCACAAAAGCCAGTTGCCCTTTGTGATGTTGTATTTACCAGTGCTTGTATTGATCACTGCCACGTTGTGGTGATGAACTGTATTTACCGGTAAGCCAATTACAATGATGTATACAACATAACTTCAGATATTTGAGCCTTAGGCTATAAGGACAAGGTTGGAAGTGTTTTCTTTAATGTTTTCAAAGGCAGGAAGGAATTGCACCACTTTTTGACTGCAGTTGGCTGTAAATAAAGAATTTAAAAGATTTTTGGTGTGCCAATTACAGCCAATTATAAAGTGACTCACTTGCCTTGGCACAAAAATGACATAACAGCTATTAACTGATCCTTCTAAATTGGAGGTTTTGCTTCTGTGCACAGAATTGAATGAATGAAGAAGCTTGCTGCTTCATAGATCCCATGTAGCGAATGATCAAAAGGAGAACTGCTCACAATGAACTGCTTCCCTTGCAAGTGGGACAGAGAATTATAATAAAATACATTGCTAATAATTCTAAGCTAAATACTACTACTAGGAACAATCTACCAGGCACTAAATTTTAGGGAAGGCCCTGAGCCAAAAACTTTACCTCAGTCTTTCCCCCCAATAACTCTGGGCAAGTTTGGATTCTGTTGCCTAAGCTCTGTAATAAACTTAAACCAAACTCCAGATTCTAACCTATCCACCCCCCACCCCAATTTCTGTAGGAGAAGTCTATATCTATATCAATATCTAATTCTAAGTGTGTTACGTGTTTATTTTGTTTGGGTATTATTTTGTTATAATGGGTTTGGGTATTATTTTGTTAGTAGTATCATGCGACTTAGAAGTCGTCTATAGAAGGAATAAAAGAATAAATTTTAAAAAGTTTTCTTTATACAACTCAGATACTAAAGTTCTCATAAATTCATTAGACAGAGCATTTTAATCTAGCCTATAAAATGTCTCCATTTTGATGGTATACTCAGGCCAATTTCCGAATTGAGAGACTGATAAGCAAAGATTGTATCCTAAATAGGAATATCTGAGAGTGTAAAAGGATGACGGGGAACCCTTCTACAGCAGATGGTTCTCCACTGTTGTTGCTGCAGCTACAGCCTTTCCTGACAAGGCTCCATCCTTGCTTTGAAAAGTGGATAAGGGGGGGCCTCTTGCAACAAACCCCTCCAAAATCAGAGTTTGAATGAGGACTTGCATTCCTCATCTGAACTGCAGTCACTGAGAGCAGCAGGCTGACACACTAATAGCCAAAATACATTGAGTCTTACTGTGCTTTCCAAAGCCATATAATTAATAATCTAAGTAAACCCAATTTTTCTTCTCCCATCCCTCTTCCCCATGATGTACCACTTTTTCTTCATATCCCCCTTATTCTTGCCTTACCGGCAGATGTTATCGGCATGTTTTGCCTTCAACTGGAACAGAAAGAGCAGCTTCTTCCAGCACTGATGTCAGTGCAGCCAGGTGGGAAGCATATAGGGGAACCCAGCCAATTCGCACATAAACTTCTCTTGAGAGATTCTGGAGAAGGGACGAGTGAAATTTATTCAAGTGTCCTACTGTGTAGTGACCTACCCCTTGAGTAGAATGTATTTTGAACCACCCTGTTCTTTTCAGAGATTTCCCCCCTCATTTTTGCATTTGGAAATTAGCATTACTCTGATTTTGAAACTTTGAGGGAAACCAGGTTCTGCACCTAATTGTGATGGCCAGCCTCAGCTGACCACGCTAGGCTGTACAGTCTGCTCAAGGTTTGGGGTAGGGCTAAACAAACTGTCTTATTGTCTGATTACCTTTATATTTTTAGTCCTAATAGTCAGATCTGAGAAACATCCAAATGGAAAATCATCAACAGGCCAGGAATCCTGCCATCGTTATCCTTCCCCCACCAATTGCCCCAAAAACTTACTTAGGGTTGCCAAGAAGGAAGCAACCTCAGTGATTTTTTCCTCACGTGTTCAAGGTTGGAGATGGGTGGCTAACTTGTGGTGGTAGTGCCATAAGACCTGGGCTTCAAGTGGTGGTGGTATAAGACCTTTTCCTCAACAGAATTTGAGGGGTGTCTTCTGGGACAGGCATCTGCTTCACACCACTGCTTCAGCAGTTGGCCTACTGGAACAGTCCGCTTCTCATTGCTACTGCTGCAAACACTGGCCTTTTAACTCCGGGGCTAAGTGCCTCAGGGTGCAGTGGGATTGGGACATAGCCTGTGTATTGTGGAGGGCTAGAGGAGATTTGTATGCAGCCATCTTAGTTTGTTAGAGACAGAGCAAAAGTCATGCTAACTCTAACCCTAATGACGTGAGACTTGTAAAGGCAGGACTAGTGTAAGCGTATGGGGAAACTTACTAGCGATGCTGTTTTGACCTTGCCTCAAGATAAAGATGGAATGCTGAGGTAGCAGGAAACCGTTGAGATAAGTAGGATATCAGGAAGGAAAATGTATACCCAGGACACAGCTATATGTAACAAAAGGGTATAAATATTTGCTTTACATTGTTTGTAGTTGGAGATTTGCTTTGTAATCTTCCCTTGCAAGTGTTTGAATAAACTGTCTCTGACTTGTTGCATCCAAACACAGAGTGAGGACTTGTTTTCTTCCACAGTGTACATTAAAAAAGGACCAGCTAGTAGCATAGGAGCACTCCAGTTCCATTGTCAAATAGTGACTTGCACAGGGAGGGGCAAGCTCAGAAAGAGTGAGGAAAGGTTGGATGGAGTTCTTCTGACAGCTGTATTAGAACAACAAACTACTTGGACTACTACATCAGGCAGAGTGAGAGAATCACTGCTTGACTTTGTAGGCCGCTACTCTCTCCTGACAACAGCAGGCCCAGAGCTCGCCATCCGTTCTGGAGTTGACTATTGACAGATATTACTCAGGTAATAGCTCACCAAACACTACTTGTTATTTGGCATACTTTGTATTGAATTCTCCATGCCAAATTATATTAAACTTGCACTGGAGGCACAAGTACACATTCTGCTGAATGGTAGCTGCTTTTTACAACAACTTTACTTTGTTAATTGGTTTAAAGAGACTTCTCAACAATCAGAGTATCTTATCTCATTTAAACATTTCTTATATTGGATGCCATGGACTTGTCTACAAATAAAGTTGTTCCCGATTATCGGCTCCTGTATGGACACTTATTCTGGAACAAGAGTGCTTTGTTCCTGTTAAGATTAATTCAATTTACAAGTGGGTTTAATTTAAACAGGAATAATGCACTCTCACTCCAGGAAAACAGTATCCACATAATTCAAGAACAGCTACTGTGCTTTGAATATGTACCCTACTTTAATCCACATTAACTTTCAAGTGTAGACAAGCCACATATTTAAGTGATCAGGTCTGAACTCAGGTCCTCTGGATTTGAAAGCATGAGCCTCTACTGCCTGAATTAAAGGATCATGTCTTCTTAGGCTGGAGGCAGTAGCAGTCTCAAACCTCAATAAATTGTCTAACCCCTAGAAGGGGACAAAGATATGTTGTGAGTTATACATATGTAATGGAATTATATATTCTTTGTGTTATACTTGTTAGGTAATTTTAGAAAAGGAGTAAATACCATCAATGGACTGAAGAATTGATGAAACCAGCATCTAGAAGGTAGGAATAAGAAATAGAAATTGCACAACTTGCAATACCTTTCCCATGTTCTCCCACTGTATAGTATCTTTCTACTCCTTTTCAGTTTGTTGAGGTTCTTTTTTGTAGCCTCAAAATGTATTTACCTGGTCTCCTGAAGAAAGAGATGGTCATTAAGCCAGAAGGAGAATAGCTCTTTCCAATGGTGAGTCACAGGAGCCTATTTTACAGTTCTTTCTTTTTGTGTCATTACAGAGGAGTTCAGTTGAAGTACTTGAACATGTTTCCCAGATATCTTTGTGTAGTATAGAATAACTTTCTACAAGTTATGTTTTAGCTCAGTCAAGAAGTTATAGGATTGGGGCAAGAGTTACCAGGTGACTTTCACCGTGTGCCATGTTGACCGTCAGACTAAATGATAATTGTGACAGGCACAAAGCTGCTTTTTAGTAGTTTATGAATAGTGCATATTTACCTGTTACTGGGATGATTACTGGATGAATATATTTATGTAGTTTAATGGGAGTGTGGAAGGAAACAGTGGCTCAAGATAAGTTACCCTTCAGCAAAGGGTAAAGGTTGTTACAGGACAATGGAAGAACCATAGCCTCTGAGGAGTGTGGCTTGACTTCTTGTTGAATCCACCTCACTGGTTTGATCCAGGAGGGCAAAAGACCAGACACTGACAAAAACAAAGGGAGGAGGAAGTTGTTGGTGAAAACAGACTGAAACTCAGGACTTACGGGGACGTCTGAAGAAATTAGGCCTGTCTAGGCTATTAGAGATGTCTAGGCTTTCGATAACATAGACATGCTACTGCAGACTACTTATTTTAACCCACTCTTTCTTGAAATGCATAGTTCCTACTGGAAAAATAAACTATATTTTGCTTTTTGAGAAGTCTGTGTAGACACTATATATGGCACTTGTCACAGACTCCTGAGGGAAGTACCACAGTACTAGACAGACCTACTGGATAAGCATGCTGTGATACATGAAGTATTGTATCCCAAGGCCCAGTGGGAGAATCATATGATTCTGCCCCGGGAAAGGGAAAGGTAAAAGGCCTAACACCTACAGTGGTGCGCTTAGAGGCCAGGAAAGGTATAAAAGTACCTCTAGCCCTGCAATTGTGACAAGAATAGCTCCTTTCTGTCCATAACAATAAATTCATCTTCCTGGAATGGTCATTTCAACTATAGTGCTTCTGAATCAGTTAGTGGGAACTTTGTTCAGTTAGCTTTTTTTTTTTTAATGAAAACAAAATGCATGTAAGAATGGTTACCCCAAAAACAGATTTAGGGGACCCCCAGATTAGTGCCCCCTCCCAGATTTACCTAGTGTTCTCTCAAAACAGCCCACTTATTAACCAGTCTGTTTTCCTAAGGTGTAGGTCTCCAGGGTGTCTTGGAGGACATGGATACAGCCTTCCGATAAACGATTGACGCAAGCAGTATTCTTTCCAAACCACAGTGTCTTTTATTGATACAAATGACAATCTAAACACAAATCCCTTATTATTCCACATAAAAAGGAAAACATCAAATGCACCATCACAAAATGGGGAATAACTGGTTAGGTCAGGCCTGCGTAACATGCGGCCCGGGGGTCACATGCGACCTGCATGGGCTCACTGTGCGGCCCGCGTGGGGTGAGTAGGGGTGGGGCAAGCCAAGTGGAGGGGTTGGGGGAAGCAGATGGGGGCAGGGCAAGGGCAGGGCTTTTCGGCCCACAGCTGGGTTTTTTGCAGTAATGTGGCCCTCGCTGCTTTCCGAGTTGTGCAGGCCTGGGTTAGGTGGTAGTCTTGCTGAAAAGGACGTGGGAGTTAGGGTGGATCACAAACTCAATGAGTCAACAGTGTGATGCAGTTACAAAGAAAAGCTAGTATTCTGGGGTTTATTAACAGGAGTGTTATACATAAGACACTGGTGGTTATTGTTCAATTCTATCCAGCCTCAGCGGGAGTCCAGTGTCCAATTCTGCATGCTACACTTTAGGAAAGATGTAGATAAATTGGAAAGAATCCAGAGAAGAGCAACCAAAATGATAAAAGTTTTAGAGACTCTGATATATGAGGAAAGGTTAAAAAAACCGGGCATATGTAGTTTTGAGAAAAGAAGACTTAGGGTAGGGGACCTGATAACAGTTTTCAAAATGCTGAAGGCTATTTTAAAGAGAATGGCAATCAGTTTTCTTCGTAGTCACCGAATATAGGACAAGAAGTAATGGACTTAAGCTGCAGCAAGTGAGATTTAGGTTAGATATTAGGAAAAACTTCCAAACTACAAGGGTAGTTAAGCTCTGGAATAGGCATCCAAGAGAGTTTGTGGAGTCCCATCTTTGGAGGTTTTTAAGAACTGGTTGGATAAACACTTGACATGAGTGGTCTAGGTTTATTTGTTCATTCCCCGGGCGGGGGGGTGGACTTGATTAGTTCTCAAGCTCTCCTCCAGACCTACATTTCTGAGATTCTATAGAGAAAATTTTTTAATGCCAATTGTGGCTGGCCCCTGGACAGATGTTTGAAGATGTTGTTGGAGAAGACTTTTTGGTCTCACAACCTAGTTATTTTGGGTGGCCCAGACTGAGACAATTAAAAGGACTGATTTTCATAAGCTGGGTGTCAATTCCTCTTCCTTTTCCTTCCTTTCATGATTATTAAAAAAACATTTCTTTTTACATTATCTTATTTCTATATTAATATTTGTACAACATACACACAATAGAACCTCAGTGCTACAAACACCTTGAGAATGCAGGTTGGTCATAAGGCTGAAATGTTTGTAACTCTGAACACAACGTTATGGTGGTTTTTTCAAAAGTTTACAACTGAGCATTGACTTAATACAGCTTTGAATCTTTACCAGGCAGAAGAAAAATACTACTTTTAACTATCTTAATTTAAATGAAACAAACACAGAAACAGCCTCCTTACCTTGCCAACTCTTTTTTTTTTAACTTTCCCTTTATTTTTTAGTAGTTTATGTTTAACACCGTATTGTACTGGCGCCTTTTTGCGTGTGTGTGTATGTGTCGTTACTGCTGCCTGATTGCGTACTTCCAGTTCCAAATGAGGTGTGTGGTTGACCGGTCCATTCGTAACTCTGGAGTTCTTAACTCTGAGGTTCTGCTGTACTGTGGTGTTACTATATGTTTTCAAACATAGTAGTTCAACCGGAAATATGGTAAACAATTGTATCCCCTCAAATATAATAAGTGAATGTACACATTTGAATGAGTAAGAAACTCTGTATGCTATTCAAATAAAGGGAAAAGCTTACTATAAAAGAATTCACTTTTGCTCATGCAAGAATTATATGCTGTCTGACTAGGCAGTCAAGTGCTTATTTTGTTATGCCAGTAAGGTCATAAAATTCATCCCCTTTATGATTATTAATAATCGGAGAACTAGTAATTTCATTAACAGCTGGACATCAATTAGCAACAGAAAAGGTTCTGATTCCTATTTCTGGGTAAAAGGCACTCTATACAGTAAATGTTGGGTTTATTCACATCTCCACCTGGATCAACAGCAAGAGCTCTTGCGCTACTTTCGCCAGAATTAGAACGACACCTCTATGCGAAAAAGAACTTCCCCTCTTGCTCGTATTAGATTCTTTCCAAATTAAACAGCAGGTGGCTATGGGTGCAGCTGTTGAAGTGTCACCATATCTCAACTCACCAGCTGTCCTCTGGGAAGGCTCAGAAAGCCCTGCAGTTTCTCCTGTGGATATTGGGAAGAAAACTGTAATGCTGCAAGACTGATGTGAATGTTGGCAGCAGACAGTTACATGCAAGGAATATGTGAGAGAGGAGAATGTTCATAGGAAGCTCTAAACCTCAGCCCGTGTATATATTTTTGCATTCTATACTGAGAATAAATGGCGTCTGAAGGCTTGGAGTTACAGAGGGTTCTTAGTGAGCCCTGTGTTCCATGAGTGGCATCTAGTGTCACCACAAGGCCCCTTGGAGACAAAACGTGAGGAAGAGGTTGGGGATTCATAATGGTGCACTTGAGAGAAACTGGCTGTTAGTACTGGGGCAGACATAGTAATGACCTGATTACAATGATGCCATATGTTGATTTGTTACTGTGTGTATATAAGTAAATGACAGGGTATGTACAAGGTACGGTATGCATCTCGCTGGCCATTTGCCTGCAAAAATACCTGATTTGTGTATGTGATTTTGGACATGAGAAAATTAGGTGTGTAATTGTGAGTACTTTTGGGCACTTAGTTTTGAAAAATCAGGCCCCTCATATAACATTTCATGTGAAGGAGGAAATCTGGGAGAAAGGTAACATTTGAAGCTGTCTTATTGTATGAGAACGTGAAAGGTTTAATACTGAGGAACACTTGGAAAAAAAATAAATAAAAAAGACTTCAAAGTAGCAACTCCTTTGGCAGCATCTACAAGCGCAAACTCTATGACTGAAGAAGCTTTTCTGGCTTGAAATGTAAAACAGATAAGGGAGTGCCAAGTCCTCCAGTAAAGCAGCTCACAATGTACTAATTAGATAGCTATCTGTTGTACAAGAAACCTTATTAAAACACTTAAAATTAAAAAACCGATAATAGCAAACAAGCATGCAGCGAAAGGAAGAGATTTACTGAAGATATCAAACTGGAGGAGGAAGCAGTAATAAAAAGGGGAGAAGGGCAGCAAAAGCTAAAGAATGACTAGAATAGACTCAGGTCATAGGGCAGAGCATTGTGTACACATTTCAGTGATGAGAGTGCAAGGCAAGGAAACTTTGAACTTGGAAAAGGGAATCCACTCTCATCGGCCATTTTGGTGCAAAATTCAGCCCTGTTCAGAAGGCAAGCATGATGGGCTATGCGCTACTTAACTTTCAAAATACAACTTAAAGGCACAGATGTGGCGCACAGGCATTGTGTTCATGCTACACACTGGGCTGTTTTTCACCCATATAGATGTGTGGGAATAATTGTTTATACAAAGGAGCAATTGTAAACATAGCCAGTGTTACAGACATATAAATTTACTTTTTGCCAATGTGTTTCCCATCAGCAAAAATCTGTTTTTCCCCCCAAAGAATCTCTATATGGAGACTTAACAAAGTCCTGTGGCACCTTAAAGACTAACTATAAAGTTTTGAAGCATGAGCTTTCGTGGGCTAATACCCACTGCATCGGGTATTAGCCCACGAAAGCTCATGCTTCAAAACTTTATAGTTAGTCTTTAAGGTGCCACAGGACTTTGTTAACTCTGCTATTCCAGACTAACACGGCTACCACCCTGATATATGGAGACTGACAGTTAACGGGGAAAGGAACACAAAATGAACATGAAAAATTTCAGTTCTGCGAAATGTGTTGTTACTGAGTGAACATCTTGCTTACAAATGTTATGGCAAAATTCACACTTTTCAGAAATTTTCTAGTTTCCATCCCTCCCCGCCCCCCACCATGCACTCTCAGCTCCCGCCTCCTGCCCACACACCCACACTCACACCCACACAAAATCTAGTCGCTGATTCTCTCCATGCTCCAGGGGCCGAGGGAAAAAAAATCAGAATTGTCCTTTTACCTGGATATGGTGGCTGGCACATTGAGTGAACAGGGTCAAGTCCACCCATCCTGGCCCATCTGTGCAGGGTGGGATGTAGTAAGCTCGCAGAGTTTACTCTCCCCACTTATGCTATGACTTGTGATAGCCCATGGAGGGGAATATCCCTCTTATGTAACCTTATTGTCCTATGTAAATGCACTGGGCAAGAGAAAATATTGCCCAATGATATGAAGATGCTGCCTATAGCATTACACGGTGACCACTAGAGCTGACTGGAAACAGCAAGTAATTTCTATGAAACATTTTCCTGTAAAATTTTCCAGTGTTTTGTCCAAAATTTTGACTTTCTCTTGTACTAATTCTGAAACAGCACAAACAGAAATTTACTGCTCCCATGGCTATGAATGTGCTTGTCTTTTTTTAGCAATGGTTTTCACTTCTGACTTGTAAAGCAATCTGTCCAGGAGGCTAATCCTGACCTATCAAAGGGCTGGTCCTCACTGGGGGGGGGGGGGAATCGACGGCAGATACGCAACTTCAGCTACGACGTAGCTGATGTTTGCGTATCTACCACCGACTTACCTCTCGCCCCCACAGCGGCAGCAGTCGGCGGCGCGCTCCCCTGTCGACTCCAGCTTGCGCCTCCCGTCAAGCTGGAGTTCCGGAGTCGACGGGGGAGCTCCAGGCGATCGATTTATCGCGTCTTAACAAGACACGATAAATCGATCGCCAGAAGATCGATCCCGTGCCGCGCGAGTGAAGACCAGCCCTAGGTCTACTGAAAGCCTTACATGGCATTTAATTAGTTTTGGAGCAGATGCCAAATGAGTAAAGAGTGAACCTGTCCCTGATGGTTGACTTGCTAATGTAGCACAACTCAGAGAGTCCGCCACTGAGGCCACGATTATGAGAAAGCTTTTTAGAGATAGTTTGTTTATCTATCTGGTTCAGGCTAGGCTGGCTAAATTTCAGACATCACTAGCCTCAATGTAAGAAGAGTAAAAATATACCAGAAACAGGGACCTGAAGCACTTGGAGCAATAGCAGTAGCTGAAGGGATTCTGTACTGATGTTTCTCTATGAGGGGGTCTCATTCTTCCTCACCGATTTTTTTTCACACCACAACGCCACAAAGGAGACCGAAGTCCGATATTCTGTCCATCTTGTGTTATCAGGGCAGACCATGTCAGGGAGTAGTGTGGAGACAGCATGGAGGAAGAAGCAACCTCACGTGGTTCTTCTCTGACTGCCCAGCACCATGGATAGATTGAAAGCAGCCTTATTTAACTTCCTCAGGCAAGAGAGGTCATCACAATATGGGGCCTTGAGGCAGTCAAGGGAGAGGAATCTTCTGTTTAGAACGGGGGAAAAGAGTCCTACGGTGGAGACATGAAACCCCCATTACACGTCACAACTTCAGTGTCAAAGAGGTCCAGGATATAGAAGGACAGATGGATATGGAAACCAAACTATGCTCTCACAACAAAATGTACTCCCTAAAGTTAAGCAATTAGACACATTAGCAAGACAGAGTGGGAAAACTTGTATTGTCACTGTGTGTGCTGTTGCTGTTGATAAACTGAGAACTTCAGCCTTCAGGGCTGTTATGGGACATTTAACTGACTTTATAAAGCAAAAGTGGGTACTTCAGAGAACATTTTACTGTGGTGGTACAACCTATGTCTGTTTTTAGAGACAACTTTTTAACAATGTAGTTCCAAATGCACATTCGTGCACTATAATGCCTGGTATCACAGCATATGGCAAAGTACTGGGCTAGGAATATGCATAATTTATAACAATGGTATATGTGTCACTGTATTTTCAGAAAACAAGAACACCGAACAATGGTCATTGTGAACATTAGATTTATTATGTGTGTTAGTTTTTACTTAGAAGATATGTCAGATGGGATTTTCGAAAGGGCTCTCCGTTGTCCTCACTGCTCTCACTGAGGTCAGTCAGAGTCCACTGATTTCAATGGGAGCAGAGAGAGTCCAATGGTGAGTGCTTTTGAAAAGTCCAAATTTAAAGTATAAATATATAACTACTGCTGTTTTATAGTGCGTTAATCCAGTTCCCATGGCCCTGCAAGGGAATTGCTGAATGACTAGAGATATGGTGGGATGTTGAAAAAACAGAGCAGAGCACTTATGAAAGTTTGAGTGACAGAAGCTGGGGGGGGGAGGGGGGTCTTATCCAGATTTTAGTCTGAACCTTGTAGGTCAGGCAAAGGGACTGGTAACAGAAAGTGCCATGTTTAAATGAGATGGCGGCCTGCTCATAACAACAGAGGGGGAAGCAAGTCTGTTTGAATTATGTTTTGATAAAGGTCTTCCATGGTATCCAGCTATTTGTGAAAGGCTGGCCCCAAAAAACACCCCTCCCTGCTCTCTCACAATGGCTATCAGTAAAACTAGGGGTGAGTTCTCCTCATCCAACCCTCGCTTGCAGCTCTTCTAAGTAATATAGATGTTCTAACATGGCTCTTCGGTTGGGAGCCTCCTTCCCTCTGCTGTCTCTGCCAGATGAGCATGGAGCAATTGATTCTGGATGATGTTGTTAATACATGATCAGCTGAGGCACTGAAGGCAGTAACATGGGTTTTCTTCTTCCCATCAATATGTGCTTTTGGGACAAATCTCCAGATCTTTAAAATTTGAGGTTCCAGGAGCATCTGCATTTCCTATGTCAGTCTCCCATAAAGAGGGTGATAAACAAGAATGGCCTGCGAGGTAAGGAAGGTCTATATTCCTTCCCCAAAAAACTGCTGGGTAAAAATCCCAGGGGAAGGACAAAGTTTGGAAACATTTATGAAATTGTACATTGATTTCCCACTCCAAGGTGGAATTTCTTTGGAATTGTCCCTCCGACTCTTTCCTCCCTTCACTTCTCTTCAACTGTGAGCATTAAACTGAATCACGTAAGAGACGAAGCTAGTTTTTGTCCCCTTACTGTGACCTGGACATAGGATGAACAGATAGCAAGTATGAAAAATCAGGACATTTGGGGGGGCTGAGTGGGGTATAGTTGTGTATATAAGACAAAGCCCCTAATATCAAGATGGTCCCGATAATATTAGGACTGGTCACCCTACCTAGACATCAGAGGGATAGGTCCTTTGTAGTACATACTGTCTCTCTCCCTGGCCATTTGCTCTGAGTAACTTAACCCTACTATCTATCCTCTGTAAGAGGGTATGCTGGTACAGAATGGACATTCACCAGAGGATGAACCTGCTGTCTAGAATCAGCCCAGCAACTAGCTCCTATGAGAAGTGTCTATCTGTTACTTTCATGGGGAATGTGAGCAGGTTTTACTCCACTGAACTCAGCCCTTAGCCACTAGTCTTAATTGCCCTCTCTTGAGCATTGAGAACATGGAATGCTATCTGTTTCTTATTTAACATTCGTTTGCTCTTTCATGCTTTGGTCACCATTCCAGCTGATGTGCTTCCATGCTGATGATGCTCATTAAAAAAACAATGTGTTAATTAAGTTTGTGACTGAACTCTTTGAGGGAGAATGGTACATCTCGTGCTGTTTTACTCACATTCCGCCAGAGAGCTCATATTATAGCAGTCTCGGATGATGACTCAGCATACGTTGTTTATTTTAAGAACACTTTTGCTGCAGATTTTACAAAACACAAAGAAGGTTCCAAGGTGAGATTTCTAATGATAGCTGCAGCACTCAACACAAGGTTTAAGTATCTGAAGTGCCCTCCAAAATCTGAGAGGCATGAGGTGTGGCTCATGCTTTCAGAAGACTTAAAAGAGCAACACTCTCATGTGGAAACTACAGAACCCGAACTACCAAAAAAAAAGAAAACAAATGGCCTCCTGTTAGTAACATCTGACCATGATGATGAAAATGAACATGCATCGGTCTGAACTGCTTTGGAGCAGAATCCATCATCAGTGTGGATGCATGTTCTCTGGAATGGTGGTCGAAGCATGAAGGTACATATGAGCCTTTCGTGCATCTGGTATGTAAATATCTTGCAATGCCAGCTCCAACAGTGCCAAGTGAACGCCTGTTCTCATATTCAGGTGACATTGCAAACAAGAAGTGGGCAGCAGCATCTCCTGCAAATGTAAACAACCATGTTTGTCTGAGCGATTGGCTGAACAAGAAGTAGGACGGAGTGAACTTGTAGGCTCAAAATTTGACATTGTTTTATATTTGAATGCAGTTATTTTTTGTACATAATTCTACATCTGTAAATTCAACTTTCACGATAAAGAGATTGCACTACAATATTCATACGAAGTGAACTGAAAATACTATTTCTTTTATTTTTTACAATGCAAATATATTTGTAATAAAAAATAAATTGAGCAGTGTACACCTTGTATTCTGTGTTGTAATTTAAATCAATATATTTGAAAATGTAGAAAACGTCCAAAAATATTTAAATAAATGATATTCTATTATTGTTTAACAGTGCAATTAATTACAATTAATTTTTAATTGTGTGCTTAATAGTAATTATTTTTAATCACTTGGCCCTAATAATAATCATGCTGTATTAGAAGTTGTTATAATATTTCAGGATGCTGGAGTACCAATACACTTGCATTACTAATACATCAGAAATATAAATATCTGATTTCTACACAAATATTTTCGCTGTCCATATTAGATACCATACACAAATAATTGAAGAAAAGTAAACAAATAACTTTTAAAAATATTCCGGGACTGATCTTGATCTTGATCCATTGAAGTTAATGGGAGCTTTACCATTGAGTGTCTCACGGGATCAGTACTACTGCTTATCCCTTATGGAATAGTCCTATAGAGCTTAACAGAAATTGGTAACTTTTCTACATCCCTTTTAAGCAATCCTATAGAATTTAACAAAGGCTTATGTTCCATTTATAGAATTCTATAGGTAGGTTTAAATATTAGATGGAAAGGATATAATTCTCCATTGCATTCTACAGGTTTTTTAAGTAATTGCTATAAACCCCATTAAATACGCATAGAACCTTCTTGGCTATATCTCTATTAAATTTTGTCTGTAGGACTTTTCCATAAGGAATTAAAGTTTTATTACCATCAACTGATGGAATTTAAATATGTCAGCGAAGCATGTGTCAGTTGAGACATACATAAAACTTTGTATCAATCCAAAGCCCATTCTGTTACCAAAAAAGGGATCAGACAAGTCTTAATTTCATTGATGGGAGGGGCTCTAACCATTTCTCAGACACCATAGCAGATGAAATTCAGTACGTCATCTGTGGTGGCGATTTTTATGATTGGTGATAAGTTGTCATAAATCTGCCTTGAGTCAACCCATAGCCTGGTATGCAGATGACCTGTGTGTCTACAGTAGTGGCCAAAGGGACTTGGTAATAAAATATGCAGACTCCCTGCTGCATAATAAAATGGCATACAGAACTGTTTTTACTGTTTTAAAACCAGAACTGGTCCCACCATTCTAGTCAGATCTTTATGGAATTGCAGGATAACGTTCATGCATTACTTGTTTCAGATTTCACAGTAGTTAATATAATACGAAGAGCATCCCCATTATGTTTGTTTAAAAATAGTAAGCAACATGATATTATCAGTCTAATAATGTGTGTAGGTATGTTATAGTCTATAGGTATACACACACACACATGATAGTATATGTGATATGATTATATATATGTGAAGTATGATGTCTATATATGATACTGTGTTTCTGTATATTAAAAACAAATTTCTTTCTTTCTTTCTTTTCTTTCATAAGTAGTTATAATAAAAAAAGCAATAGTTCATGCTGCATCTTGAATCTGTGGCATTCTCTCTTCCTTTTTCTCTTTGGTTGCTGGAACTAATAATCATAATTAATAATAATAAATAAAACTACCTGTAAATATTCAGGGATGCAGAACATCTGGATAACAGCTGCTTTCACAGACAATTATTCACATATTCTCCACAGTATAGTTTTAGTGGCTGGCTAGCAACAAATGGCAAAATTGACCTTATTATGGCTCAGCTTTATTTATAGCAAACTTATCTCCTCTCCCTTTTGTTTTTTTAACACCGAAAAATATATACTTCCTCATTAACACTTACAGGCCTAATGTCTATCAAAACTGTCTCTGGCATCCATTTGCAAAATTGCTGTTCATTAAGGGTCCTATGTTCCCTTTGGCTACTTGCCAGGGAGGGAGGCAGCAGGTCAAAAGTTATATGCAAAATTGGTAGAAGACCCCTGCAAAGGAAATAAATACTCACCTGGCATGATGCCAGTAGTAGCTGGAACCCTGCAAGGCACGGGCATGCAATGGCTTCAAGAAACTCCAGTGAAAACACTAGGGGTTCGGGGATGGCCAGGCGCAAAGAGGGGAGAGTTGTCTGTTAGTTGCACTCTAAGACCCCACTTTGAAACTGTAACGAGGTGGGGGAGGGATGTGTATTTCACATTCTGTCCCTGATTTCATGGTGAAATCATTTCTTTAAAATCATGAACCAGGTCACAATGTCAGACATTTGCATCTGTGACTTGACATTTCTATAGTTTCAATCTTAGTGTGCTCCCAAATCTGCCTTGTGTTTCTTAAATGAAGCACTTCAGGGTATGCCTACACAGCAAGCAGGACCCCGCCGCTGTGAGTCTCAGAGTGCAGCTCTCTGGGCTCATGCTATAGTGCTAAAAACATCAGTGGTACAGCTTGTGGCTCTGAAAGCCATCCCGGCCCTGGCTTCAGAGTCTGAGCTCCAGCCTGAACTGGAACTTCTACAGGGATATTTTTAGTGCTGCAGTGCGAGCACGAGTCTGTAGACCCAGACTCCGAGATTTGCTGCTGCAGGTTTTAAAATGCAGTGTACAGACGCCCTAGACCAGCGTTTCTCTAATGCAGCCACTGTGGCCGCATGCGCCCACCAAGGGGTTTTCCTATGGCCATGACAGCCTCCTGGGTGGATATGGGAAAGGGGGCAAAGTTTTGGATGTATACATACGGTTGTCTTTATATGAGCGTCCAGTAAGCAGCAGATCGGAACCATTCCTTATGTACCAGTCAGGCACCAAGTCATTAATCAAACTTTATTTCTGCATGCTGCATCACACCCAACAACATAACATTTCCTCCATGATCTAAAACCACCTGTATGCTCAGTTAAACAGTACGTGTAAGGTTATTTGTAACACCATCTGACAGATGCTGACAGACCAGGTGCCAGTTCATGCCCAGGCCCCAGGCTCCACTGAACACTGACAAATACATAGCTGGAAATGAGTCTGGCTTACCTGTGTGTTGGCATGGTTGCAATAGATGTTAAGTTGATAAGAATGTGTCTAGATCTGAGGCAATGCCGGTAGGATGTTGCATGGATTGATCTCACTTATAATCTCTGTAACCAATAATATAAGGTTATATTGAGTGTTTGCATTGTAAACCTCTCTAACTGTAATGTAAAGAGGAGAGAAGCCTTCTCAAATGCAAATGCTGGCTTCCTATAGAACAGGGATCAGCAACCTTTTCATTGGTAGATGGGGCAGTCACAACCCACAAATTTTTTGTCCTAGAGTGGCCTTTGATGGGACATGCTTTCCCTGCACTGGTGCAGTAGGGGTTAATCCCACCCTTTGGGTTGAGGAGGCCACACCTCCTCTGCCCTTCTGGGCATGCTCCGGCGGGAACCCAAGTATAAAAGGGACAACTCAGCTTAGTTGGAGCTGGCTGCTGAGGAGGGAGGTTGCAGGTTGTCATCTTTAGTCTGGAATCTCCAGCTCACTGAAGCCAAACCCGCTGAGAATTGGGCAGACACCAGAGTGATGGAGGCCCCAGAGAGGACAGACCTGCTTGGAACTGTGCTAGCTGAGGAATCCAGAAACCCTGGAGATGCCTGGACCACTGCATGACAGGACAGGGTAAGAAGTTGCCCAAGGGGACTGGCTATTGGGCTGAGTGGCATCAGCATGTTTCAGATGGATCCCTGCTGACTCAATGGCAAATATCCTTGCCACTGACAGGACCCGAGCCTGGGACCCGGTGGAGCGGGGAGAACCCAGGTCCTTCTACCCCGGCCGCCATCCACCCCCAGGTGGCGGCCCACTTCTCCCCATTGGTCATTAGGCTACACAGCTTTGAGGGAGAGGGCAGCTATATTGATTTTGGCCCCTAGGCTGCACCACCCTGGGCTCAGGATGGTTGGCGGGACTTAGTCATGGGACTCCGGTCATCTCTACCCCACTCCAAAGCGGGGGATGGGGCGTGCTTGCCCATTTGATTTTGATAATCCTTTTTGATGGTCAGGGGAGCCACTCTTTGTGCTGAGGTTCACAAGGTCAGAGTGGGTATTATTACACTTATAAAGCAAAACTTTCATATTACTTTATAGAATGGGATACAGGCATTGCAAGATTAATACATGCAGAAACTTACAAGCATTTTATAGAGGCGAAACACATCCTTACAAGTCTAACACCTATCTTGAACAATACTAGCATGCAGGTGAGCTGGTTTGTCTGAAAGCTATTAATTTGTCATTGCACAGGTGATGCCTACAGCCATGACAAGAGCTGGCACCTGGTGTATGAGCCGCACTCTTGTAAATAACTCATATTTCATTTCTTGGTTAATAAATCTTTCATTAGATTATTACAGGATTGGCTATAAGTGTTGTCTTTGGTGAGATCTGGGGTAGGTTACTGGTCCTTCGTGAATGGGAATAATTTAAATATCATTGTGATTTTTGGTGTAAGGCACCATCAGGCACAAAGGCAAGGTGTCTAGGTGGCAAGCTAAACCAACGTGACCAGGGGGACTGTCTGTGACTCTAGGTTAAGGCTGTTCTAGTGCTTTAGGAGTTCACAGCTGTTACTTGGTTGGTGAAATCTAATTCTAGAACAGTGTTTCTCAAACTGAGGTCTGCAGACCACCGGGGGTCAACAAGGGAACGCCAGGGGGTCCGCAGGCCTCGCTCCTCAACTCCTCCCCCTCCCTGTCTGCCAGGAAGGCTCCCTACCTCTCCTGGTTCTGCGTGGCTACTGGAAGGGGCTGCTACAGCCCCTAGGCACTGGGACAGGCAGGGAGACTGTGTGTTGCTCCTGCCCAAGTGCCGGCTCTGCAGCTCCCATTGGCAGGGAACCACAACCAATGGGAGCTGTGGGGATGGTACCTGCGGGCATGAGGGCAGCACCTGGGGCCTCACTGGCCATACCTCCATCCAGGGGCCACAGGGATCTGTGGGTGGCTTCCTCAGAGCCACAGTAAGAACCACCGGGACCCCAAGTCCCCTGCTGCACCCCAACCCCCTGCCCCAGCCAGCAGTCTCCTCCTGCACCCAAACTCCTTCCTGGAGCCTGCACTCCTCCAATCCCAGCCATAAATCCCCTCCTACACACCAAATTCCTCATCCCCGGCCCCAGCCCACAGCCCATACTCCCACTCAGAGCCCTCAGCCCCCCGCATCTCAATCCCCTGCCCCAGCCCAGACTCCCTGCTAAATCCCCCATTCCGGCCCCACCCCAGAGTCTGCTCCCCCAGCTGGAGCCCTCACCCCACTCCCACACCCCTGACCCCAGATGGTAACCAGTCCTATAGTAACTTAACTGAGGGTTTATTAAATGGAATCGGTGTTAACATATCATGTTGCAGCTTATTTTATTACCACTTTTCCCTTTAAATCCCACCCTCCCTCTTTCATAACCACTGTCATATTATGGCACTTTTTTTTTTTCAAGTGTAGAGGCGGGAACATTTAGATGAATCTGAAATGGTGAGAAGCACAGAAGATATCCACATATTGGGCAGGAACATTTCCTGTTATAGTTGTGCAGAGAGGCCAAATTTATTTAGGAGCCTACAGTTGCAGAGAGACGTCTAGTAGGATTTATTAAAGTACCTAAGTTAATTTCTTAGGTGCTTTTATCAATCTCATTAGGCACAAATCTGCATCTTTCGGACCTGTAGTGAAGCTGAGTGGCCTGTCTCCCAGCGGGACAGCAAAGGGCCATTACACTCCCCTTGGAGAGCAGAGCCTAGATTGCCTCACCTCCTTTGCTGGAAGTACCGAGGTGTGGCCGGAAGTATAAGAGGCTGGCCCTGCATCACAGTTGGGAGAGAGCCTGGGGAGGAGAAGGGTCCGCGTTCCCAAGAGGAACACTTGCTAGGTGGTGCCCAATCTACAGCAGCTGAAAAAGGACTGGCCCCGAGTGCCTGCTGCCGTCTACCCTGAGGAGCCGGAAGAGGCCTGGAGGCTAGAGGTACTGAACCCCGGGGTGACAGGAAGTGGCCCAGGGGCAGCCCCGGAGCAGCCTGCTGCAGAGCCGGGGTGGCCCAGTCAGCGTGTTGTGGCTGGATCCCCGCCGACGCAGGGGCAGCCAATCCTTTACCATGGTATCACTAGCAGCTAAACGTAATAATAACCTATTTCAGATGCTAAAATAAGCCGATATTACTCTGAATACATATGGAGTGCAGTGCAGATGGAGTAAGAAGTTGCTTCTTATATAGTCACTTCTCTGGCCAGAACTGCATGCAACATCCTGCATTTCAATGAAATAGAGGGGAAGTGCAGATTAATGTGAACTCTGGGTCTTTGATCATTTTTACAAGATACAATATAATGAGCAAGTAGGATTTCCGTACTTGTTATCACAGTGCGCAATGTTAACAGCTTGAAAAGTAATGAAAACCAGGACCTTGTCCTATTAAAATAAAATGGTTTGGGGTCAAAGTCATCGCAACCATTTGTGTGACATGATGCTCATTTCAGCTCCCAAGATGAAGAAAAAATTTTATATGATTTCTGTCATTTTCCCTTCGGTGTGGTGTTTCTGTTTTGTTTGGGGATTTTATATCATTTCCTAGTATTTTGTATTGTTTTCACGATAGACACTCAAACTATTAAACCAAGAGATGTTTGGAAATGTAAGTCAGCTGACATTCTGTCTTATAGGCTCCCACAATATTCAGTAACAAGTGCTGTGACTGATCTTTGATCATACTTTCAGTCGAAATACTTTTGTTACTTTTTTACAATCTGAAATATTAATTGAACAATGATGCTTGAAAAATGTGCATATGGAGAAAATTAGATCCACCCATGTTATTGCAAAGTGACTTGTTTGATGTTTTGTGCTGTTCAGCACAAAAACATCATTAGAATACCCTATCTGGCAAGAAGGGCTGTCATTCTGAAAATGAACCTTCTGCTCAAATTTAAACGCGCTTTTCTTTTTTTCTTTCCTCTTGGTTCTTAATCTGAATCTAAAACTCCCTGACTTTCCTGCTGAATTGAATTCACTAATCGTCTTTTAGAGCACTTTGCTGGTCTGCCTGGGCCAAACATAAATTCAGCCACCTTTCACCAAAACTGGGAGACAGAATGCCTCGTTAAACAAAACACACCCTTTGTTTGTAAGGGCATGACAAGATACAAAATTAATGAACATGTACAAAGGCGGCAGTAACGAATGTACAACAGATGATTAACATATCGTGGGTGCCATTTAAATGATAACAGGACATCGTCTCAGTGCGTGTAAATTAATGGAGTATTGATTTACACCAGTTGAGGTTATGGACTAACATTTGCTGACAATTACCATACAGAGGTTTCCTGAGATGCCACAGTATGTCCTTATCCTTGGACTAGGAAATAACTGGAAACAGCTGGGGTATCTTAAATAACAGTGTATGCAAAGTTGTTGGTAAATGTTAGCTCTTTAACTGAGACTACTGTATGTACATACAGAGGATAAGACAATAACTCCTAAACTCTGGTCTACACTACAGAGTTAGGTCGATGTAAGACAGCTTATGCCCACCTAGCTCTGTAAGCATATACATTAAAATGTAGCTCCCACGCATGTTACTTGCCCCCTACACCAACTTAATATCTCCACCTCACTTCCGTCAGAGGTGTAGTGCTTAGGCCAATGTAATTTGGTTGATGGAGTATCAGTGTAGGCACTGAGTTGCTTACATTGACTGTTGCTGCCTTTTAAAAGCCATCCCACAAAGCCCCACACTGAGAATTTAATCGGTGCAAGTGCTCCTGGTGAGGATGTGCACTGCCAACAGAAGGAGTGTAGTGTGGATATGCAAAAGTGATTTAATTACTGCGGTGGCTGTATGTCGACGTAACTTAGGTTGACTTAATTTTGTAGTGTAGACTTGCCCCCAATGACAAGTTTTGCTTGGCCATACATAGGTGCCTGGAATGCAGAGAGGACATAGGAAGCCACCTTTTCTCCCTACATAGTATCCATATTGTAAAAGGAAACGTCACAGGCAGGGCCGGCAACAGGAATTTTGGGGCCCTGTACGGCAGATCGTACGGCCCCCCCCCGGTCTCCCGCCGCCTGCGGGCCCCCCCGCCAGTCTCCCGCCGCCCGCGGGGGCCCCCCCCCGGTCTCCCGCCGCCCGCGGGGCCCCCCCGCCAGTCTCCCGCCGCCCGCGGGGCCCCCCCGCCAGTCTCCCGCCGCCCGCGGCCCCCCCGCCAGTCTCCCACCGCCCGCGGGGCCCCCCCCGGTCTCCTGCCGCCCGCGGGCCCCCCCCCGCCAGTCTCCCGCCGCCCGTGGGCCCTCCCGCCAGTCTCCCGCCGCCCGCGCCCCCCCCGCCAGTCTCTCTCTGCCCGCGGGGGCCCCCCCGCCAGTCTCCCACGCCCCCCCCCGCCGATCTCCCGACGCCGCCCCCCCCCCGGACGATCTCCCGACGCCCCCCCCGGACGATCTCCCGACGCCCCCCCCGGCCGATCTCCCGACGCCCGCGGCCCCCGGCCGATCTCCCGCCCCCCCCCCCGGCCAATCTCCCAACACCCGCAGCCCCCGGCCGATCTCCCGCCCCCCCCCGGCCGATCTCCCGCCCCCCCCCCCGCCGATCTCCCGACGCCCGCGGCCCCCGGCCAATCTCCCGCCCCCCCCCGGCCGATCTCCCGACGCCCGCGGCCCCCAACCGATCTCCCGCCCCCCCCCCCCGGCCAATCTCCCAACACCCGCAGCCCCCGGCCGATCTCCTGCCCCCCCCCCGGCCGATCTCCCGACCCCCCCCCCCCGCCGATCTCCCGACGCCCGTGGCCCCCGGCCGATCTCCCGCCCCCCCCGGCCGATCTCCCGATGCCCACGGCCCCCGGCCGATCTCCCGCCCCCCCCGGCCAATCTCCCAACACCCGCAGCCCCCGGCCGATCTCCCGCCCCCCCCGGCCGATCTCCCGACGCCCGCGGCCCCCAGCCGATCTCCCGCCCCCCCCCGGCCGATCTCCCGCCCCCCCTCCCCCCCGGCCGATCTCCAGACGCCCGCGGCCCCCGGCCGATCTCCCGCCCCCCCTCCCCCCCGGCCGATCTCCCGATGCCCGCGGCCCCCGGCCGATCTCTCCCCCCCCTCCCGCTCCCCCCGGCTGATCTCCCGCCCCCCCCCCCGCCGATCTCCCGACGCCCGCGGCCCCCGGCCGATCTCCTACCTCCTGCGGGCCCCAACCTCCGCATGCGCTGCGGCCGCGTGGCCCAGCCAGAAGCAAAGGGGTGCGGGGGAGGCTGCTGGGTGCCGGGGGAGGGGGCTGGTGAGTGCGGCAGCGGCTACCCGAGCCGCGCCTCGCTCACAGCCCCGGCCACAATGGGTACAGCTGAGTACCGGCCCCGGACTTCAGGGGCCCCCCCCTGAAGTCCGGGGCCCAGTACAGCTGTACCCCTTGTGCCCCCCTGTCGCCGGCCCTGGTCACAGGAGGGAAGAGAGACGGGCATTGCTTACTGCTCCAGATAAGGCATGCCAATGCTGTGCAGGGAAAGGGTGATGGCGCTGTCCCTATCCCAGGTCTCAGCTGGTCCTGACATGGCAGCGTTACCTGTAAATGTGATACTACTCGGAATTCCTTACATCATCATAGTGCCTCCAACTACATTAGCAGTGCATCTTCACCCCTTTCCCAGCACAGATGCTTCCCAGTCCCCAGCATGAGGCCTTATGTGTGGTGTAGGGCTTTCTACAGAAGCTCTCTACAGGGGTACATTTCACCCAATGCAAATTTCATCTGGAACTTGCCCTTTATTTTCTTTCTCTGTCTTCTTCAGTTTCTCTTCCCATCTTGATGACTTTGCTCTTTGGCCAGCCTGGTGATATTCCACCTCATTCCACTTGAAATGAAAATTGCTCCAAATGAAAAATACATTTCCTTTGTTTTGTGTATCCCATTAACTGAACAGCTCATGCTCTCAAATCTGATCAGACAATTGATGCATAGGAAAGAGGAATATTAAAGCAGAATCGTCACCTTAAACCCAAAATGAACCTGAACCAAATCTCTTATGGGATCAAAAAAAGTTTGGCCAACTTTAAATCTATCATATCAAGCTCTGCTGACTCCATCACACACTGTCTGATCACAATGCAAGTAGTTTCTTCCAAAGTTTAACAGCATAGTGTTTCTATATTCCATACACCACTCTACTACAAGCCGTCTAACTTTGATTCCCTTCCTTTACTCCCACTCCCTAACTTCCTATTCCTTTTCTGTCTTATATACATCTACATTTTTAGCCATACTGGACCATTCTTGTTCACACCAATACTACATTTCTTACCGCTTCCAATATATGCAGACCTTCATTTTGTCCCCATAAGTCATCAATGAGAACAGCAGGAAAAATGATCTCATCAAATGATGCATACTGGCTGTGGCTCAGTTTCAGTTCAGGTCTAGTCTGGTAGGTAATGAAGCCCATCTACTTGAAGTTTCCTGCTCACATGGTGTTAGCACATGCCATCAAGTACTGGCATGAAAGGCAAATTATCTCATTCTTCTTCCCCGCCAATAAATAACAAACTGGATTGAAATCAAATGTCAAACACATTCAAACTTAGGTTATTTTGTTAGACATGAAGAAAGTCACTTCCACTCTTGTCTTTCTCTGAAATTAATGATTTTGGATGGGACTGGAAGCAGAAGTGCTGAAATACCACAAAAGAAGCTGTTCTCGCTGTATTTCGGACATAGTTGGAAGCTGAAGACACAACGGAAGAGGAAATCTTTGGACTGGATTTAAATTATTCCAAAGGAAGGTGAATGAGAGAAAATGTCCAGCGTTATCCTCCTAGCAAAAGAAAAATTTTAAGGTCAGAAAGGACCATCATGTACATCTTCTGTATAACACAGGCCCTAGAATGTCACCGTGTGCTTCCTCCAGAAAACCCATGACATGTGACTGAGCCAGAGCACATCTTCTGGAAAGACATCTACATGCATTAGAGCCAGCTGGTAAGAAAAAAATCTTTCTTCTGCAGTGACGTGAAGTTAAAGGACATGGAGAAGAAGAAAACCTCTACTCGGGTTGTTACTGGAGCTGAAGCAGAGAGGCCAGGATAAACACGGCTAGGGCCCAGGACTGACTATCAGCAGTTCTTCCATTTTCTATTCCTGGCTTTTTGACCATGAGCCAATCTTTTTGCTTCTGTCTGCCTCAGTTTCCACAACTATAAAATAAAGCTAATCAAGGTTATGTTTTTTTTCTCTCCTACTTTGCAGGGTGGGAAACTTACATACATTTGGGGCCTGTTTACGCTACCGGTCTAGAGTGTGTTTGTAAGCTGATGACCCCCATGTTTTGTTCAGAACCTATGGATAACACGAGTTCCTAAGTGTGTGGTTGGTCTGTGCTTAGCCCTTATTGAACAGCTGGGCTGGACGGCCTTTTCTCGCTTGGCTCTGTGGAACAGGTTCTGGGCACTAGGGATACGAAGAGGCTCTCAAGGATTAATTCTAGAAAATAAATATCAATGAACTGCAACACAATATAAAATCACTGCTGATAACATTGGTGGGTGATAAAATACTAGCAGAGTGGTAATTATTGATGAGGACAGGGCAGTGACACAGCAATTGGATCCCTTGATAAGCTGGAGCCATTCAAAGAAAACAAGTTTGAAAACAACCAATTGAAAGGTCCTGTATCTAGCAACAAAGCATGCAGGCCACGCCCACAGAATGGGGAAGTGTATCCAGGAAAGCAATGACTGTGAAGAGGATTTAGGGGCCATGCTGGGCAAGCCTTTCAACATGAGCACCCAGTGTGATGCGGTGGTGAACAGGGCTAATGCCATCATTAGACGTATGAAAAGAGCAGTGAGTAGCATAAGGAGGTGACGCACCATCAGTAAGACTGATCCTGGAATACTGCATCCAGTTCTGGCGTCCACCTTTGAAAAAGATTTTGAAATATTGGAGATGGGGCAGCAAAAAGCAATGAAACATTTTGAGGGCTGGAGAAAAATGCCTGTAGTGAGCCATTGAGAGAGCTCAGCCTGTTTAGATTATAAAAAAGATTGGGAGGTGACATCATTGAAGTGTTGAAGTGACTTCATGGAGAGAAAATATTGGGTATTAAAGGGCTCATTAATCTAGCAGAGTAAAGCATAACAAGCCCCAGTGGCTGGAAACTCAAACGAGACCAATTCATATTAGAAATAAGGCACAAATATTCAACAGTGAGGATGAATCACCAAAGGAACAAACTAGAATGGGAAGTGGTGGGAATTCCCCATCTCTTGATGTCTTCTAATGAAGACTAGATGCCTTTCTGGAACGTGTTTAGTCAAAAACTAGCTACTATGCTATACAGAAAGCATGCAATATGGAGGAGGTCAGATTAAACTCTCTAATGGTTCGTTTTGGCCATAAAGTCTACTAATTTATGAAAACCTAATTCCAGCCTGGGTGAGAGCCTCTCATGTTTTACTGTGTAGTTGGCTTGACCCCACAATGAACACTCATTGAGTGGGGTGATCCAGGGGAAGCAGCTCAAACATCCAATATGGCTGGGGCAGGAGATGAGCACTGCAGGGGAAGGGAGGGTGTGGCAGTGACATCACAAGGGCCTTTAGCAGGACCTCAGCTTATTGGACAAAGATGGTGAGGAGGTGATGATCTCACACAGGGATCTTGACATCATCCGGGCAGGACAGGGTTGCAGCACAGGGGCAACCTTGGAGATCCCTCTGGCTTTGCTTCAGCACATCTCCTTCTCGAGGTTTCTTCTTGAGAACTGAGAGGGATTCACTGTTACGTATGTGAGCACAAGGAGGACCCCCTTCGGAGTTTTCTCCTTTTCTTTACTGATTTTGTAGAAAATAGACATCCCTGTTTAGAAGGTAGGAGCCTCCAAGAGGTTTGGAACCTGTTCTGTTTGATCCATCGGGTGCCAGCTGATTTTTAGGAAAGGGAAACACTAGATTGTGGAGGCAGCATTTTATTTCCGACCTAGGACTTTGTCCCTTTGAATGACTGGGAACATTGGGGTTTCTCCTTTTTGTTTTCCCTTTTCCTCTGTTTCTCCCTGTGACAGGGCTGAGCAGCCCCGCACCGGTACAGCAGGGGGTTAACCCTTCCCTCTGGGCGGAGGAAGCCACGCCCTGGAAAATCTGCTGGGCATGCTCCAGCTGGAGATCTAGCATAAAAGCCTGCAGAGCTGCTCAGTTGGGGCTGACCGCTGGAGGGGCAGGATGCATGCTACCAGCTCCTGAGGAGGGACAGCCAGGATCCCGGGATCCAGACGCCAGCCCCGCCGAGATGCCGCTGGAAGCCCAGCTCGCCATTGGCCCTGAAGGGGGAAGCACCCGAGGACCCCTGGACACCGAAAGCAGGTAGGAAGTGACCCAGGGAACTTTTAAAGACACATGATAGCTTGGCGTGTTGCGGGTGGATCCCTGCCGACCTAGGGGCAAGGGAAGCCCCGATGACAGGTGAGTCCCCTACCCCTGCAGCCACTAGGCAGCACTGCCCCGAGAATGGGGAGAAATTGTGTAGAATCTGGCCATTGGGCCTTGCTGCCCCGAGAGCAGGGAGCGACCATATAGACTCTGGCTATCGAGCCGCGCTGCCCCAGAGCAGGGAGCAATCGTGTTGACTCGGGCCATTGGGCCACGCTGCCCCGAGAGCAGCATAGACTCTGGCCCTTGGGCCATACCGCCCCGCAACCAGGGGGGAATTGGAGAGTGGTTGAGGTCTGCCACCACACAGGGGCGCTGCCAGGGCTGGCGACAGAAATTTGGGGGCCCCCTACTCCGATAGTTTGGGGGCCCCCCCAGCCCAGCCGCCCCCCCCCCCAGCCCAGCCGACAGCGGATGGGGGCCCCCCAGCCCAGCCGGCGCTGCCCCCCCCCCGCCAGCTGACAGCTGGCGGCAGCGGGAGCGAGAGCGGCGTGAGCCGCCCTTTCTCCCCCACCCCCCGGACAGCGCTGCTGCCGCCGGCCGGGCTCTCTGCTCCTGCCGGGGCCAGGCACGCTGGTCCGAGGGAGAGCCGCGCCGCCTCCCCGCCCCTTCCCCGCTCTCCAGGTCCGGCGACAAGGGGGGACACAACGGGTACAGTGGTGTACCGGGGCCCCCCTAAAGTTGGGGGGCCCAGTACAGCTGTACCCGTAGTACCCCCCTGTCGCCGGCCCTGGGCGCTGCAGAGCAGGATCCACCATACTCCCTCTTTTCTATTCTTCTCTTGCATCTTTGTGCTTTTCCCCTGCTCTCCTTTCACCACCTGGACCTGTCTGTGCGTGTGGAGTGTGTGTGTGTGTGGGGGGAGGTTGCACTCCAACCTGCATTGCGGGAGGCCCTCCCGAAGACATGTGGCTGGAATAGTGCTCTAAGAATGACTCCCTCCAGTGGTGACCTGGTGAGAACTCTCAGCTTTCTGATTCTTAGTCTCAATGCTGATTGGGCAAGCATGGGGCTACTGTGAGGGAGGAGACTCAGGTCCTTATTACTCTCTTTTAAGACTGAGGAAATAAGCCATAACAAACATGTCTTTGATTGCTCTTGCTGCTTTTCTCCATTCATTGTCTTTGAGTAATTCATGATTCTCTCTCTAATGGGCTAGTTCTTCTAAAACACTTACTGAATATTTAGGTTTTAATAAAGCCATATGCAAACCCAGACATCCAGTAACAAAGGAGTCAGGCGGCACCCTACAAAATGGGGAGAGTCCGCTGGAAAGTAGTAACCCTGAAAAGGATTTTGGGGCCATAAAGGACGAGCTTCTCAACATGATCTGTCAATGTGAAACTGTGGTAAAAAAAGATTAAAGCCATCCTTAGGTGGATAGAGTCGTGAGTATGGAAAGGGAAGTTATACACCATTGGTGAGACTGACATGTTGAATGTACTTTTTAATATGGGGTGACCAGATCTTCACACACTAGTCTAGATGTGGGTGTATCATGGCTTTATAATGAGGCAATATGGTATTTTATGACTTACTAGCAAAAATACCCGGCGTTGCTCGTGGTATTTGTAATTGGAAACTGGGATATAAAAAGACTACAATGTTTTTTATTAATACAAATTTTGTTTTTATTGTATACTATGGAACCGTTGGAGGCGGGGAGGGGGGAGAGAGCTGAGCGAGTGCAGGGTCCATTGGAGGGGGGAGGGGGCAGAGAACTGAGCGAGTGCGGTGTCCGTTGGAGGGGGGTATTATTACATCATAACTATGTCACAGAGAGCTGAGCGAGTGCGGGGGCCGTTGGAAAGGGGAGGGGGCAGAGAGCTGAGCGAGTGCGGGGTCCGTTGGAGGGGGGTATTATGACATCATAACTATGTCACAGAGAACAGCAGCTGTTAACCTGCTGCCCAACTGATGTGAATGGGCTTTAAAGAATTTCACCCCTGGGGGGCGTCAGAGGTGAGATTTTAAAAATTTTCAACTCTTACCCTGATTAAGACCCTAAAGCCTATAACTGTACCAAATTTCAAGTCTCTAGCTCAAACGGTGTGGAAGGAGTAAGGCAGCATACATACACACACACACACGCATACACCATTTGACTTTTATATATAGAGATTATCTAACCCTTTCCTAATAATTCCCAACATGCTGTTCCCTTTTTTTATTACCACTGCACATTAAGCAGATGTTTTCACAGAACTATCCACAATGACTCCAAGATCCCTTTCTTGGCAGCTAAAAGCTAGTTTAGATCCTGTCATTTTGTATGTATAATTGAGATTATATTTTGCCATTTGCATTACTTTGTACTTAACACTGAATTTCATTTGCCATTCTGTGTCCAGTCACCCAGGTGTGAGATCACTTTGCAACTCTTTGCAGTCAGTTTTGGACTTAATTATCTTGTGTAATATCATATCATCTGCAAATGTTGCCATCTCACTCTTTATCCCTTTTTTCAAATCATTGATGATTATAGCACTGGTCCCCGTACAGAACTTTGGGAGACACCACTATTTACCTCTCTCCAGAAGGCTGGAGGGTTCCTGGAGAACATGCTGCAGCCCCAGCAATCCCCTGCTGCCATGGCCATGGGGACAGGAACGACAAGTTGTATAGCCCATGGTGCCTGGGCTCCAGCAATCTTGAGGGACTGGGGTCCCGGCTCCACCAATGTTCAGGGCTGGGTCTCTCCCCCGGCCCCGCCTGCCACCCTGCACGTGCCTCCCCTGAGTGTCCCCCAATTCCTGTGCACCTCCCCCCAATCCAGAGCATCCCTGTGTCTCCCCTATAGCTCCATGCTGCCTCCCTGAATCAAGTACTACTGCAGGGTTCTAATGCCCCCCCCCCCCTACTGCCAGGACAGACTGCCCCCTAAGCCTGCCTTCCCCCTCAGACCCTTTCATTTTCTGGCGGGACCCTCCACCAGCACAGGGCCCCCCCGACCCGTAGTCCGCTCCTGCCCTACGCTGGACAAGGGGCAGCCCCATCCCAAGTGAAGCTTCCCCCTCTCCGCGACACCCCCCACAGGGGATGCAAGGGGGCTTCCTGTAACTGAGGGGGGCCCTAGGAGCACGTGCAGTGACAGTGGTGTGCGGTGATTGTGTTGCAGGGGGAGGGGGTTTGTGGGAGGGGATGTAGGGGGGGCCCTCCTGGGGGGCCCTCCCCCAGAGCTTGCTGCTGCCTGAGGGGAGAGGGCTGGGGGAATCCCTCTCTCTGCCCCTTGCCCTGGGACAGCCTGTCTGCACCCCAAACTCCTTATCCCCTGCCCTCTCCCACTCCAACCCTCTGCCTAACTGAGCCCCCTCCCACAGTGCCGGGCTAGGGGTGTTGTTTTGTTGTTAGCAACCAACGGGAAAATAGAATGTTTGAAGTACAATGTTTCAGGTATTCTATGTGTGAGTTCAGTTTTCACTACCCTCCTAGAATTTTCTGGACCTTTGTAGAATCTTGCGGAACCTTTCAGACTTTGAGAGCTACCTTTTCCTCTAACCCCCTAGAAAGTTGTCAGCCGTGTCCTCACAGGTATGTAAGGGGGGGTATTGCCCGTCCGTCAGTGAGACATAAATAGAGTTTTACCGATCCTAGTGTGCAAATGTATCATGGGATACGACAGGGATAAGTCATGCATGCAAATTTGAAATGGGCTACAAATGCAGTAAAAAATATTCAGAAGTTTAACAAAGGGAGAGGGGCGCTGAAGATGCTCCTCGCCAGGGGTGCCATTTGGTCTAGGGCCAGCTGCGGCAGCAGCATTCATTCCTCTTTTAGGCAAACAAGCACCCACACTCTAAAGCAGTCTTCTGTTGCCTGCCACTGAGGACTTGTTCCAGTATCCTGTGACTAATTCAGAAATTGTCACATATGAACAGACAATTTACATGTCTCTGGGACTGGTTCTGAAAGATGGCTTTTATTTCTGAAAGCTGGCTTTTATTTCTGAAAGCTGTAAACATATCCTTAAATGGCTATAAGCTAAGAGCACAGGGAATCAAACTCATGGCTCTTGCTATTGTTAACAGGAATTTGGCATCTAAATCCACATGAACCCATTTGATAATTTACCACTTATTGTTTCAAGTTGACAATATATTTGTGGCAACTTAAACTTCCAGGGGGTCACTTTTCAGCAGGTTGTCTAGGGATGTTGCCACTGAAGTCCCATTAATGTTAATGTAATTCACATGGCTAGGCACCCCACACACTGCAAATTTACCCCAGTGCTCGTGAATAGTTGTTAACTGCTACATAGGTTGCGCAATGCTGGTGAATTGTTTCCTTCATGCAGACAGATTTCCCAATAAAAATGTCTCTCTTCTCTTTTATGGGATCTTTAAAAATGTTCTTCAGTGCAAAATGCTGTAGATACTATGCATGAGCTGAGTAGTTTTTTTTCTTGTTTGAAAACTTCCTTGAAAACTCTCAAAGGTCTCTTCTGATATTAAACAGCTCCACTAGGGATATAAAGTTTCTGTCGCACATATTGATATTTCATACACTGTGTTTGTTAAGTATTCTTGCACTCTAAAAGCTCTACCAGAAACTTGGACATAGTTACTGTTGCCTATAAAAGAGCCTGAAATTACATCACATGGCCTATAAGGGTATAGTTTCATATGTTGGTGTGTCTTTTTATATAATGCCATTACTAGATAACTTTATTTTTCTGTCATATAAGGAAGACATCACCACATACACCTGCTGATCACATACAACAAAAATGCATATAGGTATCAAAGGAAACACGGGGGCTAGTATTTTGTTGCAGTCTATTCTTGTTCCAAGAGAATACTAAGTTTTCTCAGTTAAAAGATTGCAAGTCCGATATGCATGACACAAAAGGATGTGATCTTGACACTGAACAATTTGCATTTTCATTCAATATGGAAAGTCTAACTATTATTCATTATGGAAAGTTACCACAGGCAAATAAAATGGCTCAAATTAATTAATTAATAATTATAACACTAGAAACTGATTTAACACCAAAAGGCTTTCACTATTGACTTAAAAATGAGATATATTTCTCTGAGCTGGTTAAAAGACTGAACTAGGTTACAAGTCATGATTTCATTACTCATTCTTTGAAACAAAAAAAAAATTCACTCACAACATATAGAGCCAAATTTTCAGTAATCAGTTCTCTATTTTTGAACCCACCGTTTTGTAGGGGCAAATAATTGTTTAAGTAAATTATTCAAGGTTGCAGTTTAGACCACTTTAGACAGATAATTATCCGATGGCACCCCCAAATCAGTTGGTGAGACCTCTAAGCATCTTCACAGACACATAGACTTTAAGACCAGAAGGGATCATTATGATCATCTAGTCTGACCTCTGGCACATTGCAGGCTACAGAACCTCACCCTTCAGAACCTCCTGAAATAGACTCAAACCTCTGCTGAGGTACTTAAGTCCCCAAATCATGCTTTACAGACTTCAAGTTACAGAGAATTCACTGTTTACACTAGTTTAAATGTTAAATTTACAAGTGTCCCATACACCATGCTGCAGAGGAAGGCAAAAACACCCCAAGATCTCTGGCAATATGACCCAGGGGAAAATTCCTTCACAACCCTAAATATGGCAATCAGACCCTGTGTATGTGGGCAAGACCTGCCAGGCAGATATCTGGGAAAGAATTCTCTATGGTAACTTGGAACCCTCCCCACGTAGTGTCCCATTTCCAGCAGTTGGGGATTTTTGCTACTGGCAATTGCCACTGGGTCACATTCCACTGGAGGCAGTCCCGTCAGCCCATCCCCTCCATAAACTTTTCAAGGTCAGTCTTGAAGCTAGTTGGGGGGGGGAGGGGAATTGTCCCCTGTGAGCCCCTTGGAAGACTGTTCCACAACTTCACTCCTCTGACGGTTAGAATCTTCACCGAATTATGAACCTAAACTTGTTGATGGCCAGTTTATAACCACTTGTTCATGTGTCCACATTGGCACTTAACTTAAATTACTCCTCTCCTGCCCTGTTTTTTATCCCTCTGATGTATTTTTAGAGAGCAATCAGATCTCCCCCCTCCCCAACTTTCTTTTGGTTAGACTAAACAAGTTATTTGAGTCTCCTGTCATAAGATAGGTTTTCCATTCCTTGGATCATCCTTATAGCTCTTCTCTGCACCTTCTAGTTTGAAGTCATCTTTAGTAAACATGGGAGACCAGAACTGCACACACTATTCCAGATGAGGTCTCACCAGTGCCTTGCATAATGGTAGTAACACTTCCCTGTCTCTACTGGAAATACCTTGCTTGTTGCATCCTAGGACTACATTAGACTTTTCATGACAGCATCACATTGAAGGCTCATAGTCATCTTGTGATCAACCAATACACCCAGATCTGTCTCTTCCTCTGTCACTTCCAACTGAAAAGTCCCCAGCTTATAGCAAAATTTTTTGCTGTTAGTCCCTAAATGCATACCCTGGCACTCTGCACTGTTACATTTTATCCCATTTCTATTATTTCAGTTTACAAGGTCATCCAGCTCTTGTATGATTTCCGGTCCTGCTCCACATTGGCTATTCCTCCCAATATACCTTTGCAATTATTTGTGCCTGAAAACTGCAAGAACAAAGATGGAGGCCACGCTTTCAAATTCTGGCCATTTCTGTTCTACATACCAAATGATGCTCCTTAGGCTCAAAGAAGCGAGTGGGAGACGCCTCTAGACACTCCCCACTTGCTGTCATCTCCGTCTACTATTTGTCCCATTCCTGCCACGTCTCACAAATCTCCCACCAAATTTCTCCTTTAGGACTCCGTCTCCCACTTTCACCTTGTCGTCTTTGCCCATGCTGACCCTTAGGCCTGGAATGCTTGTTTTGATGCGCCAGTCAAGTTCTCTTGAAATCACTCTTTTAAACTCACTTTCCCCATGAAGACTTTCACTGACAATCAGCCAGAGATGGATAGCTAAACAATATCTGAACAAATGCAACCCGTCCCATACAGGCCTGGTAGTGGCAAAGTAGTGTGTGCGAGAGCATTTTATCTTCCCATTTCTTCCTTTCCCAGTCCTCTCTCCTATGCTGATCTGCTATCAGGCTTTTGTGTTTTGATTTTACTTAGAATGTAAGATCCTCAGGGTAGGTCCTATTTTTAACCTGTAAAACACTCCTTGTATCTAGAATGGAAACACCTAATAAAATAATAATTAATAACCTCCATTAAATCTGTGAAATATTTAACTTTCTGCATGGAATTTGGGGATCTAAGCATCTAGGAAACATTAAAATCTGTTTTAGTTCTATAAAGGTGAAATTCTGATATTTTGGCCTCGGTGAAGTTTCTAATTCCAGCACAGCACTCAGTAAAACAAATAATCAGGTAATGCTTCATCCTGAATCTTTTGACTTTAATAGAAGTTTTCCCACTTACCCCAATTTATAATAATACAGGTAATAGGCCTGAAGGGACACATTTTGCTCTCAGTGACACATAAGCAAACTCATCTGCTGCACCTGCATAAATGTGAACAGAATCTGGCTTCAAGTGTTTAATTTTTGTTGGTATCTGTGGGGCAACATTTTGTATGAAACAAATCACCATAAGCCATTGAATTAGTAATGTCAACAGGAATCAGGATAAATAGTGCTGTTGCCATAGTAACAGAGTCCTGCTGTGAAGAAATGTCTAGCTCTTTAAAAGTTTAAATGCATCCATATGCAAGCAGCTTACATGCATATATGTGATTTAAAGGGTATCCTTGGTCTTTTTCTCTGGTAAAATTATAAGGCACCAATCGGGACTATTGCTTGAGTTTCTCTAATGGAACCCAAACATACCAGAAAATGGCATATAAATTGCCTGGACTACATTGTAGCACTGAGAAAAATATAGCTAGGGACTAATTTAGGTCACATAAGAAGAAAAGGAGCCAGAAATGCAGTCTAGTCAGTGTGCCTGCACATATTTTGACTAGAGCAGAGAGCCTGGGAAAATCTGGTGAACAAGAAGCTGTTTTCATAAATGAAGCTTGCTGGGCTCACGAGGCTAGGGAAAGAACGTCTCCAGAGAAAGCAGAAGTGAGGATAACAGAAGTGAGGGAATGTAGTGGGCTGACTGAACAATGCCTTTTCCTTCCATGGAATATGCAGCCCACAGCAGGCAAAAGAACTGACAGACTTGTAACATTCTCTGAATCCAGGTCATCAGTGTGCCCATTTGATATGCAGCTCTCTCGTTTTATCTAGTCGGAAAGAGACAGGTTTATTGAAGAATTGCATATCATTGTACTAAGAGAGAGTGGGCCATGAATCACTCTCATCCACAGCAATCTCAGTTCTTGGTCCTGAATAGCTATTTCCTAGTTTTACTCCTTCCTGGGTCAACTTCTTTGCACCTTTCACAACTAGGGATCTTACTGTCTGAAAGTACATGAGTAAAGACATTGTCTGAATACTCCTTGGCTTCACAAAGCACCTGCACTCCCATAATCCTTGTTACATGCCCTAGAAAATTTTCAGTTCATTCATTGTGGCCTGACCCTGCATATCCTTATTCACCTGTGGACTTTTAGTCAAATAGTCTGACTGAAGTCAGCGGCACTTTGATAGGACAGACCTGCCATTGAGCAAAAACCTCAAAATATTTCCACGTGGATTTCCACTATTTGCACAATAGTCCCAAAATGGGAGCCCCACTAGAACACTCCTCACAAAATACTTTCCCCACCTGTATCTATCAATCATTCCCACACCAAACAGATTGTGGCGGGGAGGACTGACTCCCTTTCTCCAAAATACTGCAATTATTTCCCTTGCCCCAAGAATTCTATCTTGCAAGTCTCTATCCCTTCCCTTTTTCCAGATCGCTCCCTCACATCAATTTTCCTTTCTCTTTCCCTCCGTCATCAGTTCTCACTCTCTGCTACCCTTTCCCCACCAGTGCCTCATACACAGTCCCCTCTTGTAGTCTTGGCACAAGAGGGGGCTGGGCTACTTCTCAGGAGGATGAGGCGGATTGGGCTCAGTGCAGGCTTTGGTGGAAGTGCTCTATGCCTGCTTCCTGGAAGTTACTTGCTCAAACACTTAGGAGGCTGAAAATTCATGTAAACGAGATCCCTGCCCTGAACAGTCCTCCATGAGTCCCTGTAATGAATTCATAGATTTTAAAGTTAGAAAGGACCATTATGCTTACCAATCCCCCTCTACTGGCATCATACCCTGGTGGCAATAAACCTCACCCTGCAACTACAGAGGGACGGAGAGGAAGATGAATGAGTAGCATCCATGGAGCATCTTGGCCCCCATTCCATGATCTTGTGTTGAGAATTGCTTTCCTGCCTAGTTCCTATGGAAACATCCTCACCAAACCTAGCTATGTGGGTGTGAGATTAAAATGAATGCATTTCAGAGCTTGATTAGTGATTGAACAGCCTAATATCCATTGGAACAGTTTCTCAGACCAGATGGCCATTTAGATATTTTCAGTAGATACAATAACCTGATCCCAAGCACTATTACGTATACACGTCTTGCTGCTTTCACAAACACTTGTCAATTGAGGAGTCAGACAGTGATTGATCATCATGAGCTGGCTGGAGCTTTCCTCTAGGACATAAGTGGTAAGCAAGGCATGTGGACATCCCGTTTAATGTTCCAAGAAATAGCTTTCTGCAGGAGGGTTCTCCTCTATGCACAACACTGCAACATGCCTTCATGAACTTGATCATCTGTATGAACTTTGAAGCACACAAAGAAAAACCTGACTGGTAAGAGAAGGAGAGAGCATGAAGCTGAAGGACAAGTCTAGATCCTGCATTGAACTGCCATAAGTTAAATTTGTTCACAGGCAATTTCCAGTCAGACAAGAGGGCAAACTGAAAAACCATAGAGCAAAATTGTATTGGGCTCAGTGCAGGATAAGTAGGTGAAATTTAATGGGTGTTTATACATAAGAAGTAGAACTAGAAGATCTAATGGTACCTTCTGGACTTAAGATCTGTGAATCTTCAAAAAGCTCATGGAGCATTATATTATTTAACATATTTATTGTGATAGTGCCAAAGGACCACTCAAGATTGTACAGTGCCTTCACAATGGGGACCTAAACACAGATTGTAGATGGTCCCTACCATAGAGAGCTTATGATCTATTCTAAATTTACAAGACAGAGTGAAAGAAGGGGTAGAACACACAAGCTGAGTGAACATTATGATGGAGCAGATGGAGTGTTAGGTATCCAATTTTTTTTTGGGGGGGGGGGGATTACTTAGGTGGAGGTTGACTAAATGCTAAGAAAAGAAGTGTTCTGTTTTCAAGCAGAGAGAGAGAGAGAGAGAGAGAGAGCGCAAGTGCAAACACGCACAACAGACCAGGAGGGTTGTTCTTTCACAGTTTTGTCTTTGCCTTGCAGGTGGTTTAATGTTTAAGTGAGTCTTTCTTGTGATGACAGCAGACAGCCTTGTACTAGGTTCTTCTGATGGTGTGGTGTTTTGAGAGTCACTTCTGCTAGCTACTAGTTGCTCATTGTCCTGTGTTCCTTCCATGTCCTGATGATCATGTCTCAGCAGAGTGTGTTTCAGTGTTCTCCACATCTGTGTTTTTGTTGTAAAAGTTTTGTTTGTAAAAGTTTGTATTTGTGGTATTGGTGACTGTGACAGACCGCTCTCTCACCCCTCTCAGGAACAGGCAGGAAAACCCTTCTTTGCTCCAAACAGTGCTCTTTATTCTACAGTGCAGGCCCCACTACCAATATATACAGCTTTATACAGTCCAGTCTTCAGCTTACAGCTCTTCAGCTCACAGCATACAGACTCTATATAGTCCAGCTCTAAACACACAGTTCTAAACCAACACAGCTCTGACTAGCTCTTCACACTCCACACTCTATACCATCCCCACCACACTGGGCTTGCTTCCTGGCAGGCCTTTTATCCCCCTGAGGAGGCTGCCAGGTACCACTCGTCCAGGTTGATTGCCCTGCAGCCCAGGTGGCTGATTAGCCTTCTCTGCAAGGGAGGTTTGCAGGCTTCTGCTCCCTCTTAAAGGGCCCGCAGGGCTGGCTCAGGCACTCCTGGCCAGCACCCTGCCACACACCTCCCCCCTTAGCCTAGCCCCATCGGGCTGGCTCAGACCCTTCAATATTTCCCAATTATATCTAACAGGGCCCTTGAACCCTTTTTTCTCATTTCCCTCACCATAGCCGCATGGTCCCTAGGCTTTGGGGTGTCATGCCCGGCTGTGGCGGAGAGTCCCACTGCCTTTTTACTTCCTGCCCGCGCCTCTTTCACAGGCGCCGCCTGGGCAGGGGGTTGGGGTACTTTACCCCCCTGCTTTTCGGGGGGGAGCCTTGTCCACTCCTCACACTGCAGGCAGTAGGGGGGAACTGACTGTCCCTCTGCCTCAGTTTCCCCCAGGCTCTCACAGGGGCTCAAGGCCTCCTCTGTGGAGCTTACCTCCTGCTCTGGCCTCAGCCCTTCCTGGCTGTTTAGGTCCTTCGCTGGGTTAGTGGGCTGAGACCCGCCCCTTCGCTTGACCGAGCCCCCCGGGCGTGAGAACCCGTATGGGTTCTCACGCCCGGCCTTGGGACAGCCCGGGGCCTTGTACCTCCCACTAGGCCCCAGTCCTGCCCGATAATCACGGGGCAAGGTAACCCCTCTGGCACCCCAACCCGCTTCCAGCGGAATCGACCGCCAACCTCTAGGGGGACCCGGGCCACCTGACAGGTCCTCCTGTCCCCATGGACACACCGTAGGTCCATGGTAGCCCCCGGAATTAGCCACTCAGGGCGTACCCACGCTCTATGGACGAGCGTACAGGGGGAGGCTGAGTCCACTACCCCCGGTTGGGACTTCCTCCCCACCTGCACCCACAGGGTGGGCACCCCCTTCCGCGGCTTCCGCCCCCAAACCTCGGTCCACCCACACCAATCGGTGTAGCCACACTCCATGGCTTGGCAGTCCCTCTTAATATGCCCTGGCTTCCCACACTGCCAGCAGGTAAGCCTGGCAGTTCTCTCGGGCGCCCCTCTGGGCTCCCCATCAGTCCCTTTTTCCTTAGCTGGTGGGGAGTCCATGGGCCGATGCCCCAAATCCCGGACCCATCGTGGTCGTTCTTCTCCCTGAGGTCCCTCTGCCTCCACGTACTCCTCGGTAAGGCGCACCGCAGACTCCACCGTCTCCGGCTGGTGCCTCCTGACCCAGGTGCGGACAGTCTCGGGGAGGCTGAGCAAAAACTGCTCCATGATCAGGGAGTCCATGATTTCCTCCCCTGACCGGGCCTCTGGCCTCAGCCAACGCGTCGCCCAGTCTCTCAGCCTCTGGGCAAACGCCCGGGGCCGCACCGCCTGCGTCCAGCGGACCACCCGTAACTTTTGCTGGTATCTCTCAGCAGATAAGCCAACCCGGTCCAAGATGGCCGCTCTTACAATTTCAAAGTCCTGGGCCTCTGCATTCCCCAGGGCCATATAGGCCGCCTGGGCTTCGCCCACGAGGTAGGGAGCAAGCCGGAGGGCCCAGGTGGTCCGTTCCCACCCGGCTGTGGTGGCTACCCTCTCGAAAGTGCCCAGGAAGGCATCGGGGTCATCCACCGGGCTCATCTTACAGAGTCCCCAGCCCGGCGGCCACATGCCCTCTCCTGCCCCTCGACTCACCAGGTGCTGCAGGAGAGTTGCGTGGGTCTTTGCTTGCTCCTGGATGAATTCCTGCAGCGTCTTCTGCTGCTCTGCTTGGGCCTGCTGCATCTCCTGGTGGGTTTGCTGCAAGGCGTGCATGGCCTGCTGGGTCTGCTTCTGTTGTTCCACGAGCCACTGCAGGGTTCCCTCCATCTTTGGGCCACCAGTTGGGTTGCTGGTGTAGTGATCCCACCTCTAACACCACATGTGACAGACCGCTCTCTCACCCCTCTCAGGAACAGGCAGGAAAACCCTTCTTTGCTCCAAACAGTGCTCTTTATTCTACAGGCCCCACCACCAATATATACAGCTTTATACAGTCCAGTCTTCAGCTTACAGCTCTTCAGCTTACAGCTCTTCAGCTCACAGCATACAACTCTATATAGTTCAGCTCTACAGCTTGCAGCTCTACAGACTCTATATAGTCCAGCTCTAAACACACAGTTCTAAACCAACACAGCTCTGACTAGCTCTTCACACTCTATACCATCCCCACCACACTGGGCTTGCTTCCTGGCAGGCCTTTATCCCCCTGAGGAGGCTGCCAGGTGCCACTCGTCCAGGTTGATTGCCCTGCAGCTCAGGTGGCTGATTAGCCTTCTCTGCAAGGGAGGTTTGCAGGCTTCTGCTCCCTCTTAAAGGGCCCGCAGGGCTGGCTCAGGCACTCCTGGCCAGCACCCTGCCACATGACATATATGCCTATCCACTGTTATGTTAGTCAATGAGGATTTATCTATTCAACGCACGTAGCTTGCTTGCAAGTGTATGATTTGTCCTTAGAAAATAGGATATCTTGTTTGTAGTCCTGGGAGATCTTTAGCTTTTCAGCCATTGGTGTGTGTGTGTCTTCTCTTTTCTCTGTTGCTCCTTCCACCACTGCCAGTTGTAGTAATGCTGGCGCCAGAGGCACCAAGCTAAACATGTGTCTTAATATTAAGCATCGTACTAGGCTACCGTTAATGCCTTCCATGGAATGTTTTTCCATTCAAAAGTGGCTTGCATTCTTTGATAGAGTCTTAGCAATTTAACTGCTGATTCAGCTTTGCCATCTGGCTGGTTGGTGTATGGTATAGATGTGATGCAACTGGATTTCCATTCCCAGGTAAATGGCACAACCTCACAGCAAGTGAATTGTCTGAAATTACTGAGTTTTGGACATTATGCCTATTGAAATGCTTCATTGCTTTGTCTATGATGGCTGCTAGGGTCATGTCTGACAGTTAATCTAGTTCCCCGAAGTCTGAATAATAGTCCACAATAATGAAGTGGTTTGTGGCGAAAAGGTCCTTTCTGTCTTTGCTCAGGGGGTTTTAGGAATGCTGCATATTGTCATTGTCTCCTTTTGCTCCTTGGCCTGCATTTCCCCACTTATATGACAACTGCTCATCAGGTCTCGGATATCCTCAGTCATGTCTGGCCGTGGGTTTCCAGAGACATGCTTTTGTTCCAGAGAGGGTCAGAGGTATTCTTGAGAGGCTCTGTTCTCAGTGATCTGGGTGCTATGATTTGAATCCCTTACATATGATGCTGTCTTGAATGCTCAGCGCATTTTGATCACTGCAATATTTTTGGGAAGCAGGTGGGGCTTCTCCCCAGGTGTCTGGGCATCCCAACAAAATGACATACATGAGCACTTACTTGTAAATCTCTGCCTTGTTTAATTTATTCTTCTTTGAGTGATTGCTCATGTGCATTCCAAGATGTGTGTGCGCGCCGCGCATGCACGTTCCCGGAAGCTTTTTCTAGTGGTACTCAGGGGGTCGGCAGGGGAGATCCCTAGTGTGGCGCCTTCATGGCGTTCTATATAAGACCCTGCCGACCCGCCCCACGCTCAGTTCCTTCTTACCGCCCTGATGGTCCTGGAACAGCTTGAGTCTTTAGCCCTCAATTAGTGGTATTCAGGTGCTGTATACTTAGTTAATGTTCATTGTTGTTTAATCACTGTAAATAGTTGTAGTTTAACAGTTGTAGTTAGCATTTGTTAAGTGACTTCTGGCCGCAGGCTGTGGAGGTCCCTTCCGCTGCCCCGGGGCATGCCTCGGCAGCAGAGGTTTAAGTCTTGTGAGGCGTGCAGCAAGCCTATGCCGGCGAGCGCTCCTCACACTCAGTGCCTTAAGTGTTTGGGGGAGAGCCACCAGACTGACCGGTGCTCTATTTGCCGAAGTTTTAAACCCCGAACGAAGAAAGAGCGCGACTCCCACCAGAAACTTTTACTCATGGAGTCCGCGTTACAGCCTCAGCAAGAGCAGGCTCCTTCGGTGCACAGCACACCGGCCTCGGTGCGCAGCACGCAGGCCAAAGGGGACTCCTCCCGGACCCGCCAACGCAAATCACCGGCACCCAGGTCCAGTGCCTCTAGGCGGCACCGCTCCCAGTCCCCGGTGCCCTCCAAGAGAAAGAGGCAGGACAGAGGGAGATCCCCGACGATACGCTCTCACAGAGTCCGCGAGTCAGAGCGGCTCATCATAGAGCTGGCTCCTCGGGGCCAACAGGAACCACCGGCCATGGTGCCCAGTGTAGCGGTCCTGTCCCCAGTGCCGGCGCACCCGGAGTCGCCCTTACCAGGCGCGGAGGAGGACTTAGACTTCCCCTCCACTCCGGACACTTATGAAGCCGCTCGGGACCTCATTAGCCTCGTGCAAGACTCCCGGCCCCCGGCACCGGCCTCGGTACCGATTGTCCGCCCGGACACCGCACCGGCACCTGACTTTGCCTTCCAGGTGCCGGCAGCCGCACCGTCGACGTCATCGGCACGGGCATCGGTACCAGTGCTTTCAGACCCTGCTCCGCCAGTGGTACAGCACCGGGGAAAGCCCCTAATGATGCGGCACCGCTCCCCTCACCGGGCCACGGCACCGACGAGCTCCGCACCACCGTGGTCGGTGTCGGACTACTCGTCTGAGTCGGACGCAGAGTCGTCCCGGCACAGCTACCGGTACCGTTCACGTTCCCGAGACGAGCAGCCCCGTCCGATGCCGGATTGGCCCCCACAGGGACAGGGACCTAGCCAATGGCCCTTCTGGACCCCTTGGGTGTATCATCAAGCCCAGGGGCAGGACTCGAGAACCACCTCAGTGCTCTCGTCTAGGGTTCTGCCAACTGCCACCACCGTTTCCTGCCCATCCCCGAGCACAGGGGAACGTACGGCACTGCAGGCCACTATAGGCCAGGCCCCAGCACTGTTGGGACCTTCAGCCGTGCCTCCCATACCCCACCCTGAGGAAGGACAGGCGCAACCGGCGGTTCGCTCTTCCTCCTCTTCCTCCCCAGATAAGGCGGTGGCGGGTACATCCTCTGGCCTTCCCCCCATGGATGTTAAACGCCACCAGGACCTCCTCCACCGGGTGGCAAAGAGCTTGAAGCTCCAGGTGGAGGAAGTTACCGAGGATCTGGACCCTATGGTAGACATTTTAACATCGGATGGGCCATCCAGGGTGGCCCTCCCGTTCATTAGGTCCATTGAAGCTAACGCCAATGGGCTGTGGCAAATCCCTGCCTCAATTCCACCTACGGCCAGGGGAATTGAGAGGCGTTACTTTGTGCCCCAGAGGGGATATGAACATTTTTACACACATCCCCCTCCGGGCACGCTCGTGGCGGATGCAGTCAACCTCAGGGAGCGCCAGGGCCAGCCGGGGTCAGCCCCAAAATCCAAGGATGCCAGGAGGCTGGACCTTTTTGGCCGTAAGGTCTACTCCATGGGCGCCCTGCAGCTCCGTATCTCCAACCGTCAAGCTGCCCTGGGCCGTTATGCCTACAACACCTGGTCAGCTTTGGGGAAGTTCCACGCTATCGTCCCAGAGGACTCCTGCAGGGAGTTTGACGCCCTGCGCGATGAAGGCAGGGTGGTCTCCTGGGCAACCCTCCAGGCAGCGCTGGATTCCGCGGACTCCGCGGCTCGAACAATGGCCACCGCCATCGCTATGAGGCTAAATTCGTGGCTCCAGGTCTCAGGTATTCCGCAGGAGCTGGAGAATACCCTACAAGACCTCCCCTTCGACAGGGAAGGGTTGTTTGCCAGAGAGATGGACAAACAAACGCCTCTATGGCCTGAAGGACTCTAGGTCCACTCTAAGATCCCTGGGCCTACACACTCCAGCGGCTCAGAGATGCCCCTTCCGGCCCCAGCCCCAGTCTCGTTTTTACCAACCACCTTCAAGACGTGACTCTAATAGGAGAAGGGGAAGGGGCAATAACTCGGGCAATAGGAGGTGCTCCCGCCCTCCTAGCGGCCAGGATCAGGGGAACCCAAAACCCCCACCTGGGCCAAGGCCAAACTTTTGAAGGTGGCCACGAGGACGGCACACCAGATGGGGCGTGGGCCCAGATCACATCCGATCGCTGGGCCCTCGTACGATAGAGGTGGGATACTCTATCCAGTTTTCATCCCTTCCGCCCTGCCACCCCCCTTCCCCGTCCCTCTTCAGGGACCTCTCTCACGAGCAGATCCTCATGCAGGAGGTTCATACCTTGCTCCTGTTAGGGGCTGTAGAACCGGTTCCCCCTCAATTCAAAGGGAAGGGGTTCTACTCCCGCTATTTCCTGATACCCAAGCCCAAGGGGGGCCTTCGGCCCATTCTAGATCTACGAAATCTAAACGCATACATAAAAAAGTTTCGATTCCGTATGATCTCCTTGGCCAGTATCATTCCTTCCATGGATCTGGAGGACTGGTATGCCGCCCTCGACCTCAAAGATGCCTATTTCCACATCTCTATCCTCCCATCCCATCGGCGGTTTCTGAGATTTGTGGTGGGAGACATGCACTACCAATTCAGGGTGCTTCCCTTTGGCCTCTCCACGGCCCCGAGGGTATTTACCAAGTGCATGGCGGTGGTGGCCGCGTTCCTCCGCAGGCACCAGGTGCACGTGTTTCCCTATCTGGACGATTGGCTCATAAAAGGGAAATCCCAATCCCTAGCAGCGGAACACGTAGAGCTTGTTCGGCAGACCTTCCGCAGGCTCAGCCTCATGCCCAACGAGCAGAAGTCCACCCTTATTCCCGCCCAGACCATAGAGTTCATTGGAGCGGTGTTCGATGCCAAAGCCGGGCGGGCATTCCTCCCGCAAAAACCTGCGCCCCCTCCAGTTGTGGCTCGCATGCATGCACAAGCCATCCAGGGATCCCCTGGACACGGTGGTCACCCTTCCCCAGCAGGTCCTAGACTCCCTTCGCTGGTGGATCGACCCGCAGAACGTGTGTCGGGGGGTGCCCTTTCTGAAACCCAACCCAGCTCTGGTCCTAGTGACAGACGCCTCGGCCATGGGCTGGGGTGCGCACCTTGGGGACCTCAGGACACAGGGCCTGTGGACACAATCCGAACTCGCCCTGCACAGCAACCTGCGGGAGCTCAGAGCGGTCCATCTGGCCTGCCAGGCGTTCCTCCACTGTCTGCGGGGCTGCTGCGTATCAATCCTGACGGACAATACGGCGACAATGTTTTATATCAACAAACAGGGTGGAGCTCATGAGGGCCTCATGCTGTGGGAATGGTGCACTCGGTAGGTGCTGCCGCTTTTTGAGTTTCCCCGCAGGCTCCTGTTAGCCGGGGTCTGAGCTCCCACTGCCAGCCTGGGTTCCCTACACCCAGGCTGGCAGCAGGAGCCGACTGGTGCAGGCGGCAGGAGCCTGGGGAGAGAGCCCAAAGAGGCAGCGGGCTCAGCACTCAACCTGCCGCTGCTTTGGATTTCCCCCCAGGCTCCTGCCAGCCGGGGTCTCAGCCCGCTGCCAGCCTGGGCTTCCTACACTCAGGCTAGCAGGGGAGCTGACTGGGGCTGGTGGTGGCACCACCACCATCCTCCCCCACCCCCAGGGCGGCCGGCGAACCCCACCGCCCCCCAAGTAGATGCGTGATTATCCGGGATTTTATTAACCGGGATTAAGGTTTTCCCGATCATCCCGGATAATCGAGAGTCTACTGTATAGAAAACTTTTCTGTGAAATTAAACATTTCATACATACTTAATTTTAATTACACAAACGTGTCTACATAAGTAAAAACAGGTAAACTAACTACTGTAATTTGTCAATTTTTAAACATATGCATTCGGGAAACCTACTTTATTATATAACGGACTTTTGGCTTTAACGGACACCCCCTCGCCCAAATTAGTCCGTTATATCGAGGTTTTACTGGATTAGGCTTTGAAGAGGTTATGCAGCCAAAACAATAGAACCCTTGTACTGCAAAAATAATTGGCTCAGTTCCCCCCCCCCAAAAAAAAAATCACAGCATGCAAATCAGAGGGTGATATGAAAGACAGGTATAAAATTCCAAGCCCCTGTACTCTGATCCAGTATGCAGAGAGCTCTGAATTATCCCAGTCTAACACCCACAGTGGGGCTGAAAAACCGAGCCCAGGATTAGTGTCATTTAAAAAAAAAAAAAGTTTTGTTTGTAGCAAAAATAACTGAGTGCTAATCATTTCTGATGGTCATTTCAAGAGCAAAACAATTTATAGTAACCAAGTTCCCTAAAGCTTTTATCCTGAAAAAGAGCCATGCATCTGAGTCCATTTACATTGTCTGGTTTTCAAGTCTTACCCCAGAGTCTTTGGCTCAAAATAGATAGAGATCATTGTGGAAGACAACACTGCTGAGACACTGAGGGTTTTGGAATGATTACTTTAATGGGAAAGATTCCTAGTTCTTGGCCTAGCTGGTGTGATTGTCAGAGTTTAAGGCTGCTTTTTGTTTTCTTGTTATCTATACAATTAATTCTCTGTGGTTTTCCCCATGTGTTCTTAGGCTTGTTCTTTATCATGAGCTCCAGGGCAATAAGCCTGGAAGAGTCTTGTAGTGAGATTTGGAATCTCTGGTTTAGAGTTTACTGACACAATAGTTTTGATATCATCTAGAACTTTCTGGGTAGTTCAAACTCAGACACAGTGTATGTTTAAAGTAGATGTATTCGAATTGCCTAAACCAAAAAACAGGCATGTTTGTTAATAAAATGGCCGGATCTAATGTGAAAATAAGTATTCTGGGCCAGAACCTCAGCTGGGGTAAACTGGCATGGTCAATGCAAGCAAGTAAAGTTAATGGAGCTATACTGATTTACCCTAGCTGAGGATCTCAGCTGACTTGTGGACAGGTGCTGAAATGAAGTGGGCTTTTCAATCAGGGATTTTTCAGTGCAATTTTTTTCATTATCCTCTTATTTACAGCAGACCTGAATGCACTGACTGCCACTTTCTGTGGGACAGCCAAGGGGTTAAGAGTTATTCCCTCTTTCTAAATCTGATTAATGAAGAATTCGATCACAGATAGCAGAAAAACAAATCACCTAATTAACCTACTTCTAATTCTAAATGTAAACTTTCAACTAAAGTGTTGTCTTCCCCCCCCCCCTTATTTTCAGGCATTGTTATTCCAAGCAGGCTCAAATCACAAAAATTGAATTTTGATCTGGCATAGAGTTTAAAGTTCAAGGATATTCAGATCTAAGATACTGGGTTAGGCCATTTTTTTGCTAAGAAGCACCGTGAGATAAAAGGAGGATTACAAATATTATGTAATGTAATGAATGGTAGAGAGTAAGTAAATGGGATGTGACATTATGCCACAATTGAAGAACAAGGAGACATCCAATAAAATGAGAGGTGATACATTTAAAACAGCAAAAAAATACTTTCCTACTCAATTCACCTGTGAAATTCATTGTCACAGGATATCACTGAGCTTTGCAGGATTCAAAAAAGGGCTAGACACATGTATTAGAAAGAGAAAATCCCCCACATGCTTCAGGTCAGCCAACCACTGACCGGTGTGAATTAGAAAGACACATCTTTAGGCAGATTATTCCATAAATGCCCACTGTATCTGCACATATCCTCTCAAGCATCCAATAGTGTCTGGATAGATGCCATGTTAGCTGGACCATTGTTCTGATCTGGCATGGAGATTTCTATACTCCGCTTCCAAACGTCCATAAAGATATATTATACTTTGCTTTTGTAAAATGTTTTTCTACCAACTCCAGTAGGTGAATATTGCTTAGCACTTATTGTGCTTTTCATCCATATATAAAAAATGCTTTACAAAAGAGGCAATTACCACCCCCCCCCCCCATTTTACTGATGTGAATACTGAGGCATTACAAGGTTACTAGACTAACTTAATGTTGCACAGCATTCAATAGCGCAGCAGGAATAGGGCACTGGATTGTATTTACTCCTCCACGCTGCTTCAATGTAGAAGGTTGACTTGGGGGAGGGGGGGGGAAATCGTATGGCCTCTTAAAACAACTGTTTCTAAAAGCCACGTTGCTTCAAACAAAACTGATCTGAAGTCAATATTCAAACACTTAAAATATTTTCAACTAACTCTGTACAGCATGAACTATAGCAAACAAAGGTCTAATTTTATAAGGGGAAGAAGTTTGCTTAAGACAAGTATGTATTAGCCTAACAGCCACTTGTTAAAGGGAAAATCCCAGTGACATTAGATCTCTCAAAGGGATTTATTTACTAAGGCTCTGGTCCAGGGCTAATATTGAAGTTGGTGGGAGTTTTGACATTAGTGTTAATGGGAGCAGCAGCAGACCCTAAGTAAGGTTAGAGCCTGCCCTTGTTGCTTGTGTTGCACATACAGATGCGTAAATGTAGGGGATATCCTGGCCCCTCTGAAGTCAATGGGAGTTTTGCTATTGACTTCAATGGGACCAGGATTTCATTCCCAGTGTGCCACTTTGGACCTTGCTAGTTACCCAGATTTCAGGGGAGATCAACAAATGCACTATGTAGTGTTGTCCTTGCCCAGTGGCATTGATTCCATAACTGGAAGAGACAAGTTGTGCTTTCAACTTTTTTGGACTCTCAGCATCCATACCCTTCTCCGCAACTGGAATTTTGGAATGGAGTTTGTTCAGGCTGAAGTGTCTCATACATAGTACCAGTGGCTGCATGCTTTGTAGCTAGTGTTGGCTGTTGTCATTTTGTCCTTTCACACTTCTTTTAAGGGAGGAAGAGACAACTGGAGTGGTCTTGTTGGTCAGTGGACTCTTGGGCTCTGAAACTGCAATTCAGTGCTAATGCCATAACATCAGGATGAAGACAACATTCACCTGGATAGTTTCCTGGTGATGCTGAATAGAACAGTGACCGTACCAGATGTTGCAGCAATCCCCAAATATGAATTTGCTTGACATTACCGCATATGTATGGCCTCTATGGGAATAGATCTCCTAAAGGCTCTGGCCAATTCTCTTTTGAGATTGCAACTTTTGTCTTGCATGTTGATCCTCCATGCATGCCAGAATTCAGATAGCTACTCTCTGGACTATGTGCTGAACTTTAGTCTAGTCACAGATTCAAAAGTCTCTCCTTTTTATGCTGCTCTGATATAGTCATTTCCTAGAAAAAAACCAAACACAAATCCTAGCCAAGTCTCTTCAACCCTTTAAAGATCATTAAAATATGAAGTATTTGTCCAGCTCTAAGTGCTAATGTCAATATTCATTTGATGTTTTAAGTGGTGCTTGGACCAAGTTTGCACTCCTTTTAGATTTGTTTCCTGAAAACATACAAGTGATGGCATTTTAATGACACTCATGTTTGAAGGAAGCAATTTTCAAAAAAATGAGTATTCACAGAAATGGAATTACATCCCAACTGTACAATGGGAAAGGCTATTATCCCCCAGCTTCACTATGGTGTTGGGAGGATAAATACATTAAAGATTATGAGGCACTCGCATACTAGTGATGTGGGCCATATATTTAAAATAGATTGGTAGATCACTAGTATTCAGCAAGATGAAAAGGAGATGAAGTCAGGTAAATTATTTCTTGTAAATTATTCACTCACTATTATTTGGAATGTAAACATATGTTGTGTAAACTGTCCACTCTCTCCATCTTGTTTGAAAACAACAAGAACAAACCCCCTCCCCCCATAACTCCCAAACCAGAATAAATTCCCTAATTACTTACCTCTGCTTTTCTTGGCTCAGAAAGAGATTGCAGAGGCTGGCTCTCAGTTGCATTGTTTTTTCAAACCAGGGGCTTCGCTCTCCCTGAGGACCATGAGGAGATTATCGGGGAGGCATGAAGCAAGATGCATGGTGAATCATGTAGCTGAAGTTTGCATATCTGCAGCCGACTTACCGACGTCCTCATGGCGACGGCAGGCGGCGGCGCGCTCCCCCGTCAACTCCAGCTTGCGCCTCCCGGCAAGCTGGAGTTCCGGAGTCGACGGGAGCGCCGCGAGCGATTTCTCACGTCTTCATAAAATCGATCGCCAGAAGATCGGTGGCTATCCGTCGAATTGGCGAGTAGTGAAGACATACCCTTAGACCCAAACCCTGGCTGAAATGCTTGGCAAAGCAGGAGTTCAACAGCTCTACATAAAATATTAGGCTAGTAGACTTCGCAGAGACCGTCATCCTCCAACAGATCATATGTTCTCCCCTTCCTAACAGGGAACTATTTTTCCCCCTTATGTAGAACTGGATTGGGTTTGCTCACAGACAAATCCTAATGTGTAGTCAAAACCGCTCAGAGAGCTTATTTAATGCTTTTGCTATTTGCACTGAAATGGGACAGTCATGATAATACCGGATACAAAACAGGACCTGTGACTTTTACTGTTCTTCTCTTGGGGTTCCCTGATTTTTTCCCTTTTCATTGTGACCACCCCATGGCTTTCCCTAAAAATTGCTATGACAAAACCACAAGCCTCTTCATCATCATAATTCAACGATGTGTCAACTAAACATGCTGTTCTAATCATGGAGCCAAGGAAATAAATTGAAAGAGGAAAAAAATTGACTTGAAAGATGGCCTTTCAAGTTGTATTTGAACTGTTGCAAAGCATCAGAATTTCTAATTCTCAGTGGAGAATATGACACCACTTATATAGGGCCAAGACTGTAGAGGTAATGAGCACCTGTGTCTGTCATTGATTCCAGGGGGAGTTGTGGGTACTTAGAATGTCTTCAGGATTTAGTCTAAAAACAGTACTCTGAATCCTAGCTACCCAGAGGAGTGGAATCCCATTGATGAAACTCTGAGTTCAATGGAGCCAGAATTTCACCACAGGAACTTAATTCAAGCAGAGAGTGTCACTTGAGTTCCTGAGCCCATAAAACTGATCCTCAGTTCTTAAAACCGGACAGCTGGTAGTGTATATTGAGCACACTTGAAGATTTCTCTGGATAGCTACCTGAAAAGGACAATTCTATGAAAACCTGGACAGGTGGCCACATTAATGGACACCCAGAAGCCTTGACTAAAGGATCAGCCATTAGACCTTCCAATATGCTGAGGGCTGGCTGCACATTCACCTCTCATGAGCAACCCCTGGCCAAGTGTGCATGCCTGCACTCTCAAACTGTTTGTGGTGGGTCTCAGTGAATCAGCCCTCTGGCCAAGTCATACACAGTCTGTGAGATAAAAGCAACACAAACTCTTTTTGGGGTACAAGTCCAACAGCGGCCTCTCTCAGTGCCCTCTGATGTCTTCATTTGTTCTGCTCTGAACTAGAGCAGTGACCCTGGGCTCCTTTCCTGGAAATAATCTCTGCACTCTCAGGGCCTTACTGGCCTCAGCTCTTCAGCTGGGCCACTATAACTCATCCCCCCTTCTGGGGTGCCTCAAAGTCCAGGCCACTTTCCCAGAGGCTGGCAGGGAGGCAGGGACAGACTCAGGTCCATCCTCTAGTTCAGGTCCCAGCCCAGGGACCCTATAGACAACAACCATGCACAATGTCCCTTTAAATCAGGGGTGGGCAAACCACAGAGCCCTCTGCCACCCCCCCCCCTTCCAGAGCCATGTTGCCAGCCACTTCTGAGAGCAGCATAGGGCCAGGGCAGACAGGGAGCCTGTCTTAGCCCTGTTGCACACCACTGCCACTCCAGAGCTGCTCAAGGCCAGGCCAGATCCCACACCCCAACCCCTCCTGCATCCCAACCCCCTGCTGCATTCCACACCCCTTCCTCCACCCAACCCCCTGCCCTGAGTCCTCTCCTGCACTCCAACCTCCTGCCCTGAGTCCCCTTGTATCCTCCACCCTTCCTCCATCCCAATCCCTTGTCCTGAGCGTTTTCCTGCACACACCCCCCCCCCCACACACACACTCTCTTCTGCACCCAAACACCAATCCTATATTCATGGCCCTGCATGCAATTTCCCCACCCAGATGCAGTTCTCAGGCCAAAAGGTTTGCCCACCCCTGCTTTAAATAAACTGCATGCTGCTATAATTCCCTGGGCCACTTCCCCATGACTCCCACACATTCTTCACCCTTACCTCAAGGTGTCCTTGTATAATCCCAGCAACTAACCTGAAACATAATCCATTCTTCTCTAGCAAGGAACTGAACTTCTTTTGGCCCTGCAGCTGTTCTTATACTGACCTGCTGGGTCCTGATTGGCTACTTCCCACACAGCTGCTCTAGGCAGCTTGGAGGACCTCTCTACTGCCCTTTTCTGGGGTGGGGTGTGGCAGGGCCACAAGATCTCCAGCAAGGGGCCTCCCGGCCTAGTCTACCCCATCAAATGATCATCAAGGTCCTAATCTTAGAAACTCTTATGTGTGTGAGGATACACAGGTGAATAGCAGCTATTAGTGGGAGTAAGGCTCTGTCCCTAATTTTGGAATGAGTAACATTCTGAGCTGAATATAATTGTCAGGTTAGAGTATGAGGGAGGCCAGTGAGAAGACAAGACTAATAATCAAGTTTAGAAGCCCTGCATGCATGGATCAATAACCCTGTGTTCGAAGAAGAGAAGCTGCTCTGGAAACAAGCGATATTCACGGTAGGAGAAAGCAAATCTAATAATTTTCTTTGAAGTGTCACACCAGAGACTGGTTTGAATCAATGAAAAACAATCAATGAATCTGTACTGTGATCTTAGAAATGAAAGGGAATGATGCATCAAAGTTCAAACGAATATCCAGGACAAGCTGAAGAGACCAAGGAGAGCCAGAAATTAATCATTCAGACTTGGCAGAATTTAGATTAAACAGTTTAGCCTCAGCTATTGTTTGACATTCGGAAGACAGGAGAGCAAAATAGCAACTGTTCTCTCAGACGAGACACAAGAAAAATAAATGTGTTATTATTCAGCATAGAGTTGGAAATAGTTTCATTATTAAAATGGCATGCAACTCGAAGAAATACTGTATTGTATATAAGGAACATGAAATAAAGTCCAGTGTAATGCCGATATCCTTACATTTTACATACAGCAAAATTACAATTTGCAGAAGACGTCAGCATTAAAAACTAATGAAATGTGTTATATGACATATCTTCATACTAGGAGTTTTGTGGTACTTATCATTTGAGGTATTTTAATTAAACACACAACACAGTCTTGATGGGGGGGGGGGAGCTTTATTATCCCCAGTTGAGTGATGGGTAAACTCACACACAGAGCAGTTTCTTTAGTCTTCATCCTTCCTCTCTGCAACCAGACACTCACCTGAGATCTAGGGCTCAGGGGAACACTTTTGTGGGAGTCCTTTTGTAAAATATTGGCAGCACGTCACTAATTTGACCCTGGTTATTCAACGGTTATCAGAAACCATGAGCTGTCCTGGGAGATGCATGCTAATGTTACCTTCCCTAATCTCATTTGGCTTCATCATTAGCCATCAGGGCCAGCAGCTAATCTTTATCTGTCAGGAAAAGATTGATCAGAATGACAAATTGCAAAGTAGGTTTACAGATTCTTCCCCCCCTTTTATAACAAGACCAAATAGCACAGAGTTTTTTTGGTTAGACTTATTACGATCAGTTGGAATACTCATTGGAAAAAGCAGCTGAACAAGTTGCACTGGATTGCTGTGAAGATGCATCAACGGTGACGTATTGGCAAACCTAATTTGTCTCTGAAAAAATATTGTTCAGAGAGTGGAATTATGACACTTTTTGTTCACATTTTATTTTATAGAAACTTGATTTGCTTCTCAGGAGAAAAAGCCTCAGTTACAGAATTCAGGTCTGTATCCATTTAATGGTTTCTCCTATCCTCTGGTTGCCATTCTAAATGTCCTCCTCTGCATTGTGTTTGTATTCTTAAGTAATGTCTAGGAAGTTTTAAAGATCACACTTACTATTCTGGGTCAGACATAGGAAACGGTAAATAAGAATGTCACCTAGGGCAGCAAAAATAAAAGGCCACTAAATTTGCTAAGCAATTTTATGCAAATGCTTCAGCTTTTGGATGCTTGTCACACTGAAAGTGGCTGACAGGCTGTGGGCCTGTGAGTGATTGAAACCAGACTGAAAACATTAATAGTATGGCAGGGGAGGGTGAGGTGGATCTGTGATAAAAATCATAGGGGTGGAAAGGTAGAGAATTCAGAATTGAGCAGAGTACAGTCTGACTTAAAGCCAACTCTGCTCAGACATTGCTGCTGCACTTGAAAAGCCATGGCTTTAAATATATATATATATCACATCTCTGAAATATAGTGGGATTCAATAATAGAAATGATAACTGGGTAAAGCAAACTTCTGGCTTCCTCCCACATAAGGCTAGCAAATCATCCGCAGGCCCTCATTAAAGTGTACTTTGTTTAGCACAGCATGCTAGAAAGCATTGCCATTAGATGAGAGCATACTAAAACTACAACGAACCATTAGAATCAGGTATCACTTTTTCCATTTGCAATGCAAGATTTTCCAAGTCGGTGTCTGGAATTCAAACCCAAATACGTCTGAATCTCTGAGGCTTTTATCTGGAGGAAAAAATACTCACGCAAGGAAGGTCTCATGTTTAGAGGGGACATGTGAGAATCAGGCATGAGTTACCTTCAATCCCATCTCTATGCCTATCGGTTTACCAACAATAGGATCTAAAAAACTGTAGTACCCAGGTTGCAAAAGAATAGCCTAACCCTAAAAGAGTTGAACAAATAAAATTTTTCAACACAAAAGAGCCCTTTAATGTGTTTGCCCCTTCCAGACAACAAGGACTAGGAAGAAACAAAGCAAAAATAAGAGAGATTCTTCTGTAAATTTGTGGAGTGGAATTTTATTTAAAAAGCATGATGGTGTGGGCACTATTAATATGTAAGCACATGGTGTGGCCAAGTATTGGCTTTATTGTGGTGCCTCTGTATGTAAAATGGGAACTGTTTATTTTCCAGTGGTACTCTGTAAATTAGTGGAGGAAACAAAATCTTGTGGCACCTTAAAGACTAACTATAAAGTTTTGAAGCATGAGCTTTCGTGGGCTAATACCCACTTCGTCGGATGCAAGCAGTGGAAATGTTTAGAGGCAGGTCTGGGAAAGTAGGTAAGAACCAGGTGGGAGGTGAAAAGGTTAGTCCAAATAAGCTGAACCAGTTTGTTATCTCCGATCAGGGAGTGTGGATTATTCTTCTAGCATTTGAATGGGGTGTGTGAACATGGAGAGAGGAGAAACAATGTCTGTAATGAGCCAGCCATTCTAGATCTTTGTTCAGTCCTAGAAGGTGTGTGCTGAATTTGCAAATGAATTGAAGTTCTGCAGTTTCCCTTTGTAGTCTGGTCTTGAAGTGTTTTTGCTGCAGGATGGTGACTTTTAAATCTGCTAATGTGTGTCCAGGCAGGTTGAAGTGTTCCCCTACAGGTTTGTGTATATTGCCATTCCTAATATCTGATTTGTGTGCATTTATCCTTTTTCGTAGGGACTGTCCAGTTTGGCCGATGTACATAGCAGAGGGACACTGGTGGCATATAATGGCATATATGACATTGGTTGATGTGCAGGTGTATGAACCAGTGATGGTATGATTGATCTGGTTAGGTCCTGTGATGTTGTTGCTGGTGTAGATATGTGGGCAGAGTTGGCATCGAGGTTTTTTGCATGGATTGGTTCCTGAGTTGGAGTTATTGTGGTGCAGTGTGCTGTTGCTGGTGAGAATTTGTTTAAGGTTGGCAGGTTGTCTGTGTGCCAGGACTGGCCTTCCTCCCAAGGCCTGTGAAAGTGAGGGATTATTGTCCAGGATGGGTTGTAGGTCGCTGATGATGCGTTGCAGAGGTTTTAACTGAGGACTGTAGGTGATGGCCAGTGGTGTTCTGTTGTTTTCTTTCTTGGGCTTGTCTTGCAGCAGTAGGCTTCTGGGTACACGTCTGGCTCTGTTGATCTGTGTCCTTATTTCCTTGTGTGGGTATTGTAGTTTTGAGAAAGCTTGGTGAAGATCTCGTAGGTGTTGGTCTCTGTCTGAGGGGTTGGAGCAAATCCGATTGTACCTCAGTGCTTGGCTGTAGACAATGGATCGTGTGGTATGTCCGGGATGGAAGCTGGTGGCATGAAGGTAGGCATAGCTGTCGGTAGGCTTTCGGTATAGGGTGGTGTCGATGTGGCCGTCATTAATTTGCACTGTGGTGTCTAGGAAGTGGATTTCCTGTGTGGACTGGTCCAGACTGAGGTGGATGTTGGGGTGGAAGCTGTTGAAGTCATGGTGGAATTCTTCCAGAGTTTCTTTCCCATGGGTCCAGATGATGAAGATGTCATCCATGGGAAAGAAACTCTGGAAGAATTCCACCATGACTTCAACAGCTTCCACCCCAACATCCACCTCAGTCTGGACCAGTCCACACAGGAAATCCACTTCCTAGACACCACAGTGCAAATTAATGACGGCCACATCGACACCACCCTATACCGAAAGCCTACCGACAGCTATGCCTACCTTCATGCCACCAGCTTCCATCCCGGACATACCACACGATCCATTGTCTACAGCCAAGCACTGAGGTACAATCGGATTTGCTCCAACCCCTCAGACAGAGACCAACACCTACGAGATCTTCACCAAGCTTTCTCAAAACTACAATACCCACACAAGGAAATAAGGACACAGATCAACAGAGCCAGACGTGTACCCAGAAGCCTACTGCTGCAAGACAAGCCCAAGAAAGAAAACAACAGAACACCACTGGCCATCACCTACAGTCCTCAGTTAAAACCTCTGCAACGCATCATCAGCGACCTACAACCCATCCTGGACAATAATCCCTCACTTTCACAGGCCTTGGGAGGAAGGCCAGTCCTGGCACACAGACAACCTGCCAACCTTAAACAAATTCTCACCAGCAACAGCACACTGCACCACAATAACTCCAACTCAGGAACCAATCCATGCAACAAACCTCGATGCCAACTCTGCCCACATATCTACACCAGCAACAACATCACAGGACCTAACCAGATCAATCATACCATCACTGGTTCATTCACCTGCACATCAACCAATGTCATATATGCCATTATATGCCACCAGTGTCCCTCTGCTATGTACATCGGCCAAACTGGACAGTCCCTACGAAAAAGGATAAATGCACACAAATCAGATATTAGGAATGGCAATATACACAAACCTGTAGGGGAACACTTCAACCTGCCTGGACACACATTAGCAGATTTAAAAGTCACCATCCTGCAGCAAAAACACTTCAAGACCAGACTACAAAGGGAAACTGCAGAACTTCAATTCATTTGCAAATTCAGCACACACCTTCTAGGACTGAACAAAGATCTAGAATGGCTGGCTCATTACAGACATTGTTTCTCCTCTCTCCATGTTCACACACCCCATTCAAATGCTAGAAGAATAATCCACACTCCCTGATCGGAGATAACAAACTGGTTCAGCTTATTTGGACTAACCTTTTCACCTCCCACCTGGTTCTTACCTACTTTCCCAGACCTGCCTCTAAACATTTCCACTGCTTGCATCCGACGAAGTGGGTATTAGCCCACGAAAGCTCATGCTTCAAAACTTTATAGTTAGTCTTTAAGGTGCCACAAGATTTTGTTTCCTCTGCTATTCCAGACTAACACGGCTACCTCTCTGATTCTTGTAAATTAGTGGGCATTCTCACCAGACCAGGATAGAACCAGCACCATGCCCACGGCTGTTTCAGGCTGGTGCCTCAGGGCACAGTTTATCATTGTAACAAATGTTCCTGGCTTTCAGATTCATGGCCCGTGATGGGACACTAGATGGGGAGGGCTCTGAGTTACTACAGAGAATTCTTTCCCGGGTGTCTGGCTGGTGAGTCTTGCCCACATGCTCAGGATTTAACTGATTTCCATATTTGGGGTCCGGAAGGCATTTCCCCCTCTTTCATAGACCCTGGGTTTTTTTTCCCACCTTCCTCTGCAGCATGAGGCACAGGTCACTTGCAGATTTAAAACAGTATAAACAGTGAATTCTCTGTAACTTGAAGTGTTTAAACTGTTAGGTAAAAATAGCAGGTCCTACTCACCGTTCCACACCCGAGTACTGCGGAGTTGGATTGGGGCTCACAAACTGTCACAGACCAAACAATACAGACACCCAATACTTTGATCAAGGGGCTCACACCCTCCTCAGCTCAGGAGCTTGAGAGGCATGTGGAAGCTTTATTTGTGATATACAGCAGTATTTATAGACAGGAGTAAACAAAGTACTTAACTGGTCATGATATACACGCGTGATCAACCAAGTCTTGCCTGGTTGTATCCAGTTAAAACCGGTGTTACAACTGTTCGAGAAATGCTAATAAGAGAGACAATAGATACATGGCTGCCGGGGTTGGAGAAGGGTCAGAGACTCCTGTTCAGGTCAGAGTCAGGGCTGAAAGTTCAGATAGAGCCAGGGCAAAGTTCAAACTCAACAAAACTGAAGTCCTGAAATCATGGTAACTCAGCGAGTGGTTCAGGGTCTGTTACAGGAGTGAGTGGGTGAGGTTTGGTGGCTTGCAAGGTGCAGGAGATTAGACTAGATGATCATGATGGTCCCTTCTGGACTTAAAGTCTATGAAATTCCCCAAAGAAACCCCACAGGCCTCCAAGCCTCTCCTGAGAGTTAACTGTCTTATAGTTAAAATACAAAAAAGAAAGATTTAAGGTTGATACTACCTATCGTCAAATCATTAGAAATAATCCTGGACAACATTCTCTGTGGAATTCTTGTTTAGGGTTCATGTCTGGCATTTTAAATCATTTTTAATAACCAAGGAAAATATCAGACAAACCATGTTAAAATGGAGTTAATGTTAATGTTAAACCATGTTAAAATGGAGTTAATGTTGTGAGTATGAATCCATAACTTAAGGGTAAAAATCTTTCCAGGGATGTTGTAATTATCCCCAAACCCAGCATTAAACTTGAAAAATTGAGAGTATTGAGTGAAAGGTCTGGAAATACACAGCTGAGGAACCCACACAACTTTAACTCTGTCCCTTAGTGACAGAATGTGAGAGAAAAATATGAAAGAGAAAATGGAAAGTGCATTTAAAAATCAGTTTTATCTAATCTGGGACTGCAAAGAATAAAATCCCTTTATGCAATAACCATATGATTAAGATAGTGTCACTACCGGGAAGTTTAAGGTTGTTGAGGTGCCTTAACTCCAAAAGACATAGGGTACGTCTACACTACCTGCCGGATCGGCGGGTAGCAAGCGATCTTTTAACGATCGATTTTTCGTGTCTCGTTAAGACGCGATAAATCGATCGCCCGCAGCACCCCTGTCGACTCTGTAACTCCAGCTTGCCACAAGGTGCAAGCTGGAATCGATGGGGGAGTGCGCCGCTGACTGCCGCCACCATGAGGACGGCAGGTAAGTCAGCTGAAGATACGCCAACTTCAGCTATGTTATTCAAGTAGCTGAAGTTGCGTATCTTCAGTCGATCCACACCCTCCCCAGTGAAAACCAACCCATAGAGTATCTCAGCTAATTTCTGTGATGTCAGCCACTCAGCACAAAACCTAGCACTGTGGAGTTGGTACCGTGTTTCCCCGAAAATAAGACAGTGTCTTATATTAATTTTTGCTCCCAAAATTACATTACATTATATTACAGCGAGAGGCAAAACTGGAAGTACGTCTTATTTTCGGGGGATGTCTTACTTTCGGGGAAACAGGGTAACTGGGTGGGAAATGAACCTTTGGTCTGCCTTTCCAGAGGGAACTCAGCAGTTAGTCAAGGTAGAAGCAGATGGGCTGAGTACACGCTCTTGTAGTGATCAAGACAGACATGGGCAAGTCAAAGAGAGAGAGAAAAGAGAAAATAAAAAATATAAAGAAGAGATTTAACAGCAACATGGGAAGGAAAGTAGAAGAACCCCAGAAATACCTGGGAATAGCTAAGTTACGTGTTGAAGACTGTGAACAGGGGAGCAAGCTCAGGGAAATCCCTAAATTAGGGAATCTATAAAAATTTGTCCCAATGCTGAGAGCTGGGAAAATAATTCTGGGAGCTCCCTGGATCTTGGAGTTTTTCTAGTGCTGGGAATGGTGGTTCTGTTTTTTTCTAATTACGCTGGGAGGCCAGAAAAATAACATAATAAGGGAATAAAAAAGAAACCAGACAAGTGATCTAGATTGTCTGGTTCAAAGGGAGAATAGAGTCTGAGACTCTTAGGAAGTTTTAGCTGGAAGGGGTTGCATTAGAGAGAAGAGGAGCTTTGAGTGTGTCTAAATGTATGTCTACACTGCAAAAAAAAAAAAAGTGATAACTTGGGTTAGGTAACCTGAGTTAAAGCCTGTGGGGGAGCTGGGGATTGAACTCAAGTTGCCAACCCAAGTTAAAACCAAGGTTGCCATGTCTTCACTGCTATTTTAACCTGAGTTAAGAACACCCCTCCCCCCCCCCTTTTTTGTCTTATAAACATACTAGGAGATTGGCTGGGTGGGATTGGTGCAGAGGAAGTAGTGGCTTCATGGGTTTGATGGAAGTTGGTTTAGTGGGGTTGTTGCAGACTTTACTGAGGAACTGACATAGTCTGCTGAGTCTCTGCATCTCACAGCCAGACCAGACAATTCTCTCAGTCTGCCATGAAACAGAAATTAAATTAGGGCACCAACCAGAGAGCTAGCTTTTCCCCGGACAAAGCTGTCAGACAGACCATGGGGGAGTGCAGGGGATGGATCCTAGGAAAGTCCAAGCCCATAGGAGACATTAGCAGAGAGAAATTAGAAGGATCTTCCTCCCTCTCCCCTCCTCCCTCCCCCCATCATTCAATGACAACAAAATCCTGATTGGAATCAGAAATTTTAAAGCACATTAATTCGCTCACATGTCATGTTCTCTCAACACACAAGAAGCTAGTGGTTGAGTTCAGTGGCGCACAGTCTCTCACATGCCCCATGAAGGTAACAGGTGGAGGCTTCCCACTGGGGCTGTGTTTATTTTAGACAGCAGGGTTCATCCTCTAGTTACTGTCCAGTCTGTACCAGCATTTTGACTGCAAGAGGAGAAGAGGGGACACCCTTATGCAGAAGAGACAGCAATGCCTGGTCACTCAGAGCAAGCGGCCAAGGAGTGGCCATGCTATATAATACAAAGGATCTATCCCATGAGATCTAGGTCACAGTAAGGGGGTAAATCTGGTTCTTTGTCTCTAAGGGCACCTCGCTTAATGATCTGAGTTGAAGAGGAGTGAAGGGGGAGTGTGTGTCAGAGGACAGTTCTGGAGGAATTCTGCCTTTGAGAAGGAAATCAATGTGCAATTTCCTAACGTTTCCATGTTTAGACCTCCCCATCGGGTTTTCAGTCAGTAGTTTTGTGAGGAAGGAAATCGATCTTCCTGATCTCTCTGGAATATTGGAATTGATTGGTTGTAGTCTTCAAAAGTTATTGTGTTACAGATAAACCGAGACATGCCATTGAGTTGAATGTTAGCCAACATGTGTTCTAACTGCTCCTGTTGAAAAGGAGACTAGACGCTCTGAAGGAGTTTTGTCTGCAAGAGATTGTATCAGAGAGAGTAGGAGTTTTGTTTGTGTCAAGGAGTTTGGCTGGGAGATATTGGTGTGGAGGGAGTAGTGGATTCATGAGTCCCAAGAAGTTTGGTTTAGGGGGGTTGTTGACAGCTGTGTTGGGGAACTGACAGAGTCTGCTAGTGTTCTGCTGAGCCTCTACATTTCACAGCAAGACTGACAATGCTCCTCGTCTGCCATGAAACAGGAATTAAATTAGGACTCTTTCCAATGTGAAAAGACTTAGTTTCTCCTCCAACAAAGCTGTCAGACAGAGCTGGGGGTGCGGGGAGTGCAGGGGATGGCTCTAGGAAATACCAGCCCACAGGAGAAATTAGAATGAGCTGAAAACAAGAGGAACAAAATTCTTATTGGGATCAGTAACTAGGAAGCACTAGTGGATAAGGGCTGAGTTCAGCCCTCATATTATTCATAAATCTTTCTCCAAAACAAGTCCAGTTATGGGGGTCAACCCTCCCACTTTTTCTCATTGGCAGCTATAACTACCAGGGACCCAAGAGCTGGATGGGTAGATGTGTCCATATCCCTGTGAAGGTATCTGCATTCAGTTTTTTTTCACCCTAAGGGCTTAAGAAGCAGGTGTCTGCCATAAGGTTTCTGCAGCTTCCAAAATGGCTACATTAATTTGCAGGGCCACACTGCCTGAGATGTTTAGATGTAGAATGTCCACCAACTGGCGAGGGTTGTCTTGGACTGGTTCTATTTGGATCCCCAGGGAATTAGTCACCCTGAAATGAGTACCTGGTAGTTTATTTGAATAGTCCTCTATGGGAGATGATGGTTCAGAAGCCCAGGCTTCATCTGGTCAAGAAGATGAGTTATTGGTGGTTAAAATGGGGTCCTCAGTCTGTAATTTGGTCAGTCTGAGCCTTTAACTCCCAGGTCACTGCATCGTGTGTACCAATCGAAGATGCTCCTAAGGCAAGTCAATACTGAGCTTGGTACCAGGCACCAGATTCCTCTGTCTCTGGGATGAAGTGAGGATCATCGCCTCAACTGGTCTGGGGAAACTCACCTAAAAGCTAGAGGAATGTCCCTGGATTCCAGTATGGCCACTGCACATATAGGTATTGCATGGTTCGCCAGCTGGGGGATTACCTTGATCTACCACGGTAGAACTGTTTATGGCAGTTGTCTGATCTTGCCACCAATGAATAGGTGGGAGTGAATCTTGATCTGCCTCTGGAATAAGGGAAAGCATAGGTCTCTTCCTCAGAATCTAATGAAGAAAAAGAGTAGTTGTAGGCATTGGCGAGAGGTACCAGAAAGAGTAACTGGGGCATGTGACCTAGAATGGCACCACTGGTTGGTAGCTTTATTCATTGGTACTATGGACAATATGGACAGTTTAAGTCCTATAGGTGTTGCAGGAACAGCAGTGATCTGTATGCTATGTATAACCTGTATGCTCAAAAGGTCTGCTACAACTTCCACACACACACTTTTGTCTCCTCTCCCTCTTTGAATACCTGTGAAGTGGCTTTCCTCCTCCTGGAATGCTTGTGGGATGAATCGGCTGCTTGAACAGCTGGAAGATCAGAAGGTAGATAAAAATGTCTGGCACTCTGATTAGGCAGTGCTCACACCCACTGTAAGCGTGTCCTTCCCCTTTCTCTGTGCTCTGGGGTACAGAGAAGGGACTCTTCTATGCCAGACCAAATAACTACAAGCTGCTTCCCAGCCTAAATTAAGTCTTCACAGCCCCAAAACCCACGCTTTACCAGTAGGGAAATGGGGTTACCCAAGCTGCCACCATCCGAGTAAATCTCCAAGGTCCTGGAGAGGGGTACCCGGACTCCCCCAAAACCCGCTTTGTCTCTCCCTGAGAAAAAGGGACCCTCAACGCTGTTTTACTCTCCCTGATAGCCCAAGGCAAGGTAGCCACAGCACTCTGGTGGTCTCACTCTCTGTGAGATTCCCAGATTCAAGGCTCAGATTACTTTACTAGAATTACCAGACAATTCTTATAGGTATAAAAAGTTTAATAAAGAAAAGAACAAGCATACAATTAATACACTACACAGGTATAGAATTCTAACCTCAATCTTCTTGCATAAACTAACTCCCCCCCCCCCTTCTCCTAACTACACAGATAGGGACACCAAAGATCAAATGCAAGTTATGCAGGATACAATCTTACTTACTGTTTTAGCTAGTTATGAAGACATACAGGGAAGGGACGGGGTGAGGGGTCCATAGATGGACAGAAGGTTCTGAGTCAATCCAAAGCCCATATAGAACTGAACTCCATTTCCTGGTCTCTCTGTGTCTAGCCAGACTCCTCTGACGACATTGCCCTCTCAGGCAACATTAACCCCATACAGGCAAGACAACACTCCACACTTATGACACCCCCAATTCACGGACACTGCACAGACACTGCCAGAGATGGAGTGTGACCAACCAGAGGTGGCCAAGTCACCTCTAGTCACAGGCCATGAGAAGAAAGTACTTAAAAGTGGAAGGGGCCATTTGCTCAGAAGTGCACTCACAAGATTGTACCTCCTGTGAAGGCCCTCCACCCAGACTGCCTGCCCAGTGGTTCCCTGTGTTGCATTCATTGTGCCTTCGGAAGACTTGCCTTCATTGCACCGTCCATCACTGTGCCGTAAGATGCTTGCCTTGAAGGATCCCGACATCTCCAGTGCCGTGCCTGTCCTGGAGAGTGAGTATGTGAGTGTGAGTGTGATCCACCCCCACTTCTTTTGAGCTTAGCTATCAGTATAATAAACATGCTGCTTTCTGTCCAACTCTGATGGGTCATTAGTTCTCTCTAAGCTTACTAGCTGGCCCAATTTCGGGTAACAACTTGTCTTGATGAAGTCAGTACTGGAGATTTCTTGGTCACAGACAATAACATTCCCAATGGGGTAGGTGCCAAGGAAGTGAGAGTTGGTACCGAAGGAGGCATTGGTTGAGATATTGATTGCATGACCTACTTGGCCATGGAAATATCCTGCTGCAGCATAGGGGAATCCAGCACCAAGAGACAAAGTAAGTCTTATGTGCTGCATAGACCTCTGGTATTGTTGACACTGATAAAATCTGTGACAATGACAAAATTGGTGCCTAATTAGGAGCTTTTTTGATGCCAGTCTTGGTGGTACAGGCAAAGGTACCAGAATCAGTGGCTGGTCTTCTTGCTGAAGCTCAACCATCAATACCAAAGAACTGTGAGTCTTTACCTACACTCTAACCTCTGTATATGAAGACTTCTGAGAAGACTTAGCTGAAGCTTTAAGGTTCCCAACATCTCCTTTAGAAGAAGAGGAGAACTTCATCAGTTTTTGAAGTCAGATCTCACCCTGAAACTGACTTGTGTCTTTTATGAGACATACTTGGACAATGGGAATTCCTGAAGTCCGTACAGTTCAGAGGATTCTTGAGTTCTGATCCTGACTTTGCCATTGATTTGGCCAAGTGTCTCTGCATTGAGTACCCACCCTCTGAAAATCAGATCTTTTTATGTATCTCAGGTTGAGCACCCAACCTCCTGAGTAACTTTTGAAAATCCTGGCCATTCCTTGAATTAATTTGGTAACTTACATTATAAGTACATGACCCTGCTCCCCTAAAAGTCAGGAGCACAATTCTCATTGACCACAATGAGAGCAAGATCAGGCCTTAAGATAGCTTCTTTTAAAAGATTTAGAATGGAGAATTGTTTCATACATATTTAATGGAAATGGACCTGAGACACAAAATACATGTCCTTTTTAGCTGACCCCAGGAACTGGCTCCATAAATGAAATCGACATTGCAAAGCAGTGATACCAGCCAAAAAGGGCATTGAAGGACTCCATCAGCTAGGAAATGAACAAATGATAAACCCAGATATCATTGCTGGAGACATAAAGTTCACAACAATATCTTGGTTCTGCATCTGTCAAACATATGTCCTTTTTGGCAACATATTATCACTGATGTAGAAGTAAACAAAGAGGGATGACAAAAGAATTGAGTTCAACACCGTAGCCATAAAATGAGGCAGAGCCAAGTTAGTAATGAAACAGCATCAGTGTGCAAGTCTGTTAACATTTATTTGGTTTATGCTGTTATGTAGAAAAAGACAGAGTTTTGTTGTGCATGTGCTGCACAGAAGAAACTGTGTATCACAATGCAAAAGTGAAATTAATTATACTATTTAGTACAATTAATTTTCACGATGGGTATAAATAAGCCATGGAAGTGCATATGAAGATCACTGTACACTCTGCTTAGCAAATTTACATTTTTATCTTGTTTTTTCCCTAGCACAGAAATATCCAGCGAATCAAGAGCAAGATACTGTTTTTGCATATGGAGGCCAGATACTGTTAGCAAAGTGTTTGTATTTGGCACAGAAATGCAGTTCTTTGCAGAGGTGTGCATCATAAGTCATTAGTCCAAGAGAAGAAGAGTTGAGAAATGCTGGCTCTAAGGTTTATCTTTTTATTAAGTTCTGTGGATACAACATACCTTGAAGATGTTTTATAGATGCATTCCATGCATTTTTCTGGTATGGAGACAACATTATGGGAAGCTAAAGAAGGATGGTCACATAACATTGTTCCTACACCATAGGGCTTATTTTGTGCCTTTAATGCACAGCTCGATATTGAGGAGTTGCACTGACGCAAAGAAAGCTCTTGATGAAGGCATACTCACTAGCTCAAACACAATTCCTTCTGAGAGCACAATGGAAGATCAGCTATTGCTTCACGCTGTGAAAAGGGCATATGATGTATGTGTGTGTGAAGACCTTATTGAGAGAAAGTTCTGAATACAGTGAGGCCTGTGGTCAGTGTTACCTCCGATGAAAGTCAGTTCCATAAACTGGGTGGCAGCACAGGTCTTTCCTTCTTCTGACATGCCCCCCTCAATGCATATGGGGTGATCTGGCAACATTATTGGCATTGGTGGCCTGTAGGTTGGGCAGCCTGCCTGATAAGAATGAGCCCCACCAGGTTTGGGGTGTTACTGATATCCCACAAGGGAATATGAAGCAATTAGGAAAGGGACCTCCTCCTGTCTCCAGGTGGCATAATTCCTAAAGAAACATAGGTAACAAAGAGTCCTGTGGCACCTTAAAGACTAACTATAAAGTTTTGAAGCATAAGCTTTTGTGGGCTAATACCCACTTCATTGGATGCAAGCAGACGAAGTGGGTATTAGCCCACGAAAGCTTATGCTTCAAAACTTTATAGTTAGTCTTTAAGGTGCCACAGGACTCTTTGTTACCTCTGCTATTCCAGACTAACACGGCTACCTCTCTGATTAAAGAAACATAGGCAGGAGACACAGTAGCTTATGTGGGATCCAGTCGCCCACTTGGGAATTGTCTGTCTAAAGAGGTTACAGGAAAGATTTTGAAAGGAGAATTTGAGGATTTATTTCCCTGCTGTTCAGGGAAGAGCTGACAGAGGAAGGGGGCAGAAAACTCAAAAACAAGGAGGACAAACCCTGCAGACATAAGATGCCTCAAACATTATGTGAATGTCTAAGGAGCCCTAAGTTCAAGTATGAGGGCTTATGCTATCTCTGAGTAGCATGGTTAAGATATGACAGAGAAGTTAGGCAGAGGATCGCAGAAAAGCCTAATTTGCCCTGGGATAAAATAGACCAGGAACTTTGGCTCGCGTGGATAACGCCTTATCACCCCCACCCTGCTGGCATTCACAGATAGTGGGTTACCAGTGCCAAAACCTCAGCTTCAAAATCCAGATATGAAAGACAATGTGTGCTTTGCATTTAATGAAGGGAAATGTTTTCACTTCCAATGCAGATGCAAACACCACTGTAGGCTGTGTAGGGTCAGCATAGTGCATTCTCCTGTTATGTGATAAAGGGCGGTTCCAACAGGGCAGTAGAAAAGGGGTGTCTGCTGATCCAGGCTTCCCGCTAACTTCAGTACTACAGAGTGAATCCCAGACCTTAGTCCCCTTTACCTGGCTGATGTTATCCATTGTCCAAAGAATAAAAGAAATTGTTCCCCCTGATGATCTGTTGAAGCAGGACTGAGAAACTGAACTTTCACATTATCCAGGTGTTTCTGAAAATGATAGAAAAAAATAACAGCAAGTCACACCTGGAAAGAGACAATACAGGGAGGTGTGGAGAAATGATTAATACGAATATTGCATTGCCTTCCCCTTCTACTGCAAATAAAAGTATCAACTGCATCAGATATTAAGCAATTATGCATAAAGAATGATTAATATTAACTGCAAAATATATAAAAATCATAGTAATGGAATATTTTGCACATGTACCGAGCTTTTGATCTGATTCCAAAGAACTTTATGAAATCAAAGAGGCATTACTTTGACCAATTTACAGATATCGAAACTGAGATATAGAAAGCTTATGTGCTCAAAGTCACTGTAAGCGAGGGGTACCTGGGGCTCCGCCCCTTCCGCCGGTCTAGCGGGAAATCCTACCCCTCTCTACGCTGTCGTGTGGCCCCTAAGGGGAATTAGCGGTGGTCGGTCCAACGGCTCCTCCAGGTACCTGGCAAGTGGCAGCGTTGGCGGCTTCTCCCAGTAGCGGGGAAGCGGCTGGCTCGGCAGCTCCCTGGCTGGAGCCAGCCCCGGAGCGTCTGATCTCTCCGGTGTCTGCCGCTTGAGTAAGCTCGGCGGCAGAGCTTTTGAACTTCCGGGTCGGGCCCCGACCTTCCGGGGGTGGGGCTTGACCGGCCCTGGCTCCGCCCCCTCTGGCCTCGGCCAGGGGTTACCTCCCTCCCGGCCAGCAGGGGGCCATGCCACCCCTCTACAGTCACCCAGCAAGCCAATAGCTGAATGAAGAATTGATTTTAGATTGCCTGATACCCAATCTCATGACTGATCCTCAGTCATGCTTAACTCCCTTTGTGCCACTCAAAGTGGACTTAAAGCTGCCCAATGGCAACAGTTGAGGATTGTCATAGTGTAAAGGGTCACTGAACTGCTGGAGGACTGTTGTAGTGGTCTTCTGCTAGCCTATGCTAGTTCCCCCCCACCACAGAGTAAGAGGTATTCTGGAGCAGACTTGTGGGAGGGTGGGGAAGGGGGTGTTGGTGCGGCTAGCTCATGATGCACCCTGGAAATCCTGACTGCGGGGCAGTCATTTTGAGACCCCATAACTTGCCCTTGGTGCCAAATTTTACAATATTTAATAGTATAGACTTTCCTCAAAAACTAAATTCCAAGCCACCTCCCCCATTGAATGCCTGAAAGAAATCATAAGCGTGGCACAATGCTCTAAGGGTCAGCTGACAGATTCTCAGTACCAGAGGTCACTTTGTTCTGCCAGCATAGTGCCAAGTTCCCTTACAGCGGCAATACAACGGCACACAGTGTGTGTCCAGGGTCAGTTGGAATGAGGGGACATTCTATGGGCAGGAGTGGGGAGTACAATACATTCTACCACTTCTCAACTAGCAGAATAGGGACAGGTCCTGCCAACACAAATTAGAGCACATCATGCGGTCGGGTACTGTTGGCTATGAAATGGATGTGCCTTAATTGTGTTGGGCTGATGAGCCATTGGCTTTGGGGGAACTTTGACTTGACTTTGACTGTGGCTGGGCTAACTTGTGCTAGGGGCTGTTTGGGGGAGACATAAAGAGGCCTTTGCTTTTTCTTCCCTCACCTGTATCTAATATGAGCTTGGCTGAGCTAAGGATTTTGTCTTTGAACTCTGTTGGAGAAGAGAATCTCAGGGAAGTGAACTCCAATGTTGAAAGCCATCTAACGAGAATGGCCCGTCATCACACTGCAGCTCAGAGACGGTTGAAATTTTTTTTTTCTTAAAGCTGCTGGGGTTTTGTCTAAACCACACATTTTTAAATTCAAAACTTTCAGAGTTTTGATTTATGACAAGGGAATTCCACTCCCCCCCCCCTTCATTCTTAACTTTTCAAAACTTCCTCACTTTTGGAAAAGTTACGAAGTGTCAGTAGCTGTTCCAAAGTTGGAGAAGTTTTGAAAAGTTGCAGAATAGCAACAGGAAACATGAATGCAAACAAACACACCATGGACTTTATTCATTTTATTGCAGTCAATGGAAAAAGGGGAAAATACAAAAAAATGATTTTTAAAAAAAAAGCCTTTTGAGATTTTTAAGAACAGGTTACACAAACATCAACCAGGAACGGTCTATGTATATATAGTCCAGCCTCAGTGCAGGGGGCTGGATTAGATGACCTCTTGAGGTCCCTTTCAGCCCTACATTTCTGTAATGCTATCATTTCATGATCAATTTGGGAAAAAATTGTCTCAATTTTGAAGTCCAGTCTGCAAAATGGAAACAACTTCAAAATATTTTACAAAATTGTTTTTCACTTATTCCAACCTGCTTTACCACAGAGTTTTAAATCTGGGAACTGTCAGTTTGAGTGCTTTGGCTGATGTCATATTGCAATGGTGCATAGCCAAGGCCTAAAGTATCTAAAAATTTACACCTTAAAATTTACCTAGAAGGGAACTGGAAATCAGGGCATTTGTCAAAGAACAAAAATACTATGTTCTCTGTTGTTTTTCAGTGGTATTTAAGGGTAGCATCATAGGGGATACATTACAATAATTAATCTTAAACTCACAAAAGCATGGTTGACAGCTTCACTGTCCATATCCAAGAGAAATAGTTGCATCTGCCTAATCAGATGAAAAAAACAGCATGAAGGATTTAATCTCAAAATACTGATGCTGTTTCTTATGTAAAAACCTAGAGATGGGCCTGAACCAAACCTCTGATCCAAGTTTCCTTAAACTCTGAAGTGTTTAATATTCAGATCCAGGTCTGAATTATCTGGCTCAGGTTGATAAAAACCAAGGTTGAAATCCTGGTCCCATTGAAGTCAATGAGAATTTTGTCATTGGCTTCGGTGGGGCCAGGCTGTAACCCCAGGAAACACATCTGGAATCAGACATACACATCATATTACAAACTGCATGCAAACATGTTCCACGCTTCTGACTTGTTCCACACTTCTGAGAAATGGACAGAGCATGGACATTACTTATTCCCATAATATAAGAACTAGGGGGCCACCCAATGAAATTAGTGGGCAGCAGGTTTAAAACAAATAAAAGGAAGTTCTTCTTCACATAGCGCACAGTCAATCCGTGGAACTCCTTGCCTGAGGCGGTTGTGAAGGCTAGGACTATAACAGGGTTTAAAAGAGAACTGGATAAATTCATGGAGGTTAAGTCCATTAATGGCTATTAGCCAGGATGGGTAAGAAATGGTGTCTCTAGCCTCTGTTTGTCAAAAGGGGGTGATGGACGATAGGAGAGAGATCACTTGATCATTGCCTATTAGGTTCACTCACTCCGGGGCACCTGGCATTGGCCACTGTCAGTAGACAGGATACTGGGCTAGATGGACCGTTGGTCTGACCCAGTACAGCCTTTCTTATGTTCTTATGTAAAGCCCTATGAATATTGTTGTGACAGATGGTGTGGACATGTAATATCTTTGAGACTATTTTATCAATATATAAATCTTATTGCTATCTTTGTGTGCCAGGGATTGTATGCTGGCTGCATAAACTCCCTCCAGGAAATAAAATCATCATGGGATAATTGCAGCAGGCCCTGGGATTGATAAATTACCAATGCTGGTTCAGACTGGGTTCAAGAGACAAAGAAAGAACTTGTGGCATAAAGTGCCAGCCTCTATAGGCTGAATGAACCTCATTTTGATCCAGAAAATTGACATGAATTTATAACCAAGAGGGTAAACCCTGCTAAAAGGCTGTGGAGTACTGGAAACAGTCACGGTCACTATGTGGAAGATGGGTGACACCTGGGAAGCTAGCAAATGTATAGACTGTTTATTTTTTTATTATACATTTTCTCTCTGATGCTTTTGTTCTAAAAGTAAATGTACATTGCAAAAGCTGGTGGGTATTTGGTAATCCTGTCATGGCCCTTGGGATAGAGTGAAACTTCAGGTGCTGAGCTAAAATCAGATCTGCTGGGATAATCATACATCAGGCCCTGCAGGTCTCAAACCTGGGTCTGGGTGTCAGGACACTTCACCTGGCGGCTTATAGACAGCAACTGGGACTGGTGTCCATGAAACCAACTGGGGTTTACAAGCCTGGCCCCGATGCTCTGACTGGCAGAGATCCAAGGCTCCTAATTTGGCTTAATTAGGGGCTGCAGCCCAAGAAAGAAGTTGCCTGTACAACTGGGATTCACCCTACCGTAGACTGCTTCCCTGGTGTTGGCCTGTCCCTGCCTTCTGAGCCTGACCTCCTGGTTTACTGGCTTGATCTGACTCTTGGTAACTGACCCTTGATCCCTTCCCTCCAGTTTGTCTCTCAATTCTGATCTCCTGGTTTTCCAGTCTGGCCTGATTTCTAAAACCTGGCTTTTTGTCCCTGGGCCCTCAGCCTGCGCCCAGTGCTGACCCTCTGGGTAGGCTGCCCACACCCCGGCCCTGACATCTTAGTGTATTGCAATGGCACTTCAAGCCTAAATCTCCATTCTGGAGGGAGAGGGATACAGGTCTCTGCCCATAGATAGGTGACGGTTCTAGAGGTCTGAGACCTAAGGGAGCATCCATTTAGCAGCCCACTGGGGACTGGAGGTACAGTTACCCTGTCATAAGAGTTCAAAGAAAATATAGATGGCCGGCATCAGTTACACATAGGCAATTTTAGATGAATGAACACTACCAAGCTACATTTAATAAAATTATATGCATACAGAACAGTGGGAATGCCTCAAATCAGATTGCCAAACAATTTTTGCAAAAATAGTTTAGGAGTTTTACCATTTCAGAAGGATCACCAGGCAATAGTCTATAGGAACTAATTGAAAAACTATTTGTGTAGAAATAAATTATTACTGTAAATTTGTATTCAGTTATTTATTGCTATTCCTGTTTGGAATTCCCAGAAAAAACAAGTTTCATTTCAATATCTAACAGAATATTCTGAATCTCTGCAAGAAGATTTTTAAAGTCAAACAAATAGGCGTCAGGTTTTTGGTGCAAGTAACACCATCTACAACCATTTTTTTTCATAACGGGTTTATTTCCAACACCTGTAATGTGCAGATTCCTGTTGATATACAGCTGTAACAGCAAGTTATGCACGATTTCAACAAGACATGATAATATTCTGTCAGATCATCAACTTGACCAAATACTGGAAATATCTGGCTCAGTCTTCAATTGCTAAAGCATGCCAAGGCATGACAATTATTTAATTTCTTTAAAAGGAAAAGATGTGATTTAAAATGTCCTACTTTGGATTTATGGGCAAGATTCCTATAATAAATCATTCAAAATAAATTATATCTAGGTGCTATTTAAAGGCAGAAAATTTGGAAGCATGTTTAAATGTAAACAATATACTGTATTAAAACATTATAGTATATCACAAGCATCTAATTAGTTCCTTTGTATATTCCCGGTTTATATTTTGGTTTATTTCTCTTGTAAAGTATCTGGGTACAATCTAGTCTGTCTAACTAGCCTGCATCAGTGTACTATCAGAGGACTAACTCCGCAAAGAGACCTAGGCACCTCACTGCCACTTTAGGCACCACTGAGATCCTAACAACCCCCCTCTCTCTGCCACCTAATGCTGTAGGCACCTACATTTCCTAAGTTTCTGTTGGGAAAGTCCCAAAAAATACATTTCTGCCACTGGGCATGCACAAACCACCTACGTCCTGATGCCACTGAGCTGCTAGGTCCCTGAGCTTTAGGGTGACCAGACAGCAAGTGTAAAAAATCGGTGGTAATAGGAGCCTATATATAAAAAGCCCCCAAAATCAGGACTGTCCCTACAAAATCGGGACAACTGGTCACCCTACTGAGCTTGTGCCTAAGCCCCGGCAGGATTTTTGAACTAGATGTTCCCCCTCCTTGCTTGCCTGAGGTTTCCAGCCCAATGAGCATGCTCATAGCGTGACTAACCGACACAGAAGAGAGCCAGAAACAACCACAGATGGAAGTTTCAGGGTTGTTTGATCAGCACATGTCTGAGTCCCAGATACCCAGTTGGCCTAGTGCTAGTCCCACTCTCTTGGGATGTGGGAAACCCAAGCTGAACTCCATACCCCGAAACAGGCAAAGCAGAGATTTGAAACAGGTCTCCCGCATCCCAGATGAGTGCTCCAACCTTGCGCTACTGGCTCGAATGGGGTGAGGTCTCTTTCTCTCTCTCGTCCTCTTTCCCTGCTTTTTTGTGAGAAAGGGTTGACTTGACTTAAGTCAGGAGAGGCTTCATGAGTGTGAATCCTGATCAGCGATGGGCACCTCCCTCCAACCTGAGGTTAGAGGCCTGTCTCTCTCTGAGGAGCTGGGCTTAGGCCCTGCTCTTTGACATTTCTTCGTTGTGTGGCTTCAGTGGCTCCCTGCTTGCTGGCTTCTGAGAGTCCCACCCTTAGGTGCCTAATCCTCCCCATGCATTGTATTGGTTAGGGTCGGCGGGTCTCGGGAAGGGGTGATTGGGGACAAGAAGCAGGAGGGGTTGGATGGGTCGGAGATTCTGAGGGGGGCAGTCAGGGGGAGGGAAGTGGGAGAGGGTGGGTAGGCTGCAGGGGCCAGGCTGTTTGGGGAGGCACAGCCTTCCCTACCTGGCCCTCCATACAGTTTTGTAACTCCGATGTGGCCCTCGGGCCAAAACGTTTGCCTGCCCCTGTTTTAAGGCCATAGAATCTGATCCTGCAAATACTTACACATATGTTTAATTTTGAGCACCTTAGCAGTCTTTTTGACTTCAATGGGACACAAGCTTTAGTGGGAGTGCTCACAAGCTTAAGTGTTTACAGGGTCAGAGCCTTAGGGTGAAATTCATCTCCATGCAGAGGGGCAGCACAAAGCCTATTCCTCACTATTTAAGGCCTTTGCAAAGGATGAATTTCACTCCCTAACCTCTCAGCACCTTTCCTGACCCATTTGTAGAAAAGGTATACATTACAAAATTAGGCTTGCATCTGACGAAGTGGGTATTAGCCCACGAAAGCTTATGCTTCAATACTTTAGTTAGTCTTTAAGGTGCCACAGGACTCTTTGTTACCATTACAAAATTATGTTTTCTGATTCTTTTTTAAAAAAAACCTTTTAATCCTTTCTTACATTTGTGGGATTTATGATCTACACAACACATTATAACATGAAAGGATAAAACTATCCATAGTTGGTACCAGCTACTGTTGATGTACAACTGGCGCAGTGACCCCAGCAACAGGAAATCTGTGTCAGTGGCCACAACTAGCCTTCTGCTTAGTCTCTGATTTCATGATCACATACCATTTTTTTTCCTCTTGGGTCATCAGCAGGGTTAAAACTCAGGACTTCTAAATATCCTGGCCTCTTCTACTTGAGTGAAAGGAGTAACTGATAACAGAAGGAGGCTGTTATGTGGCTTAGTCCCTAAATGACAACATAATATACACTTTGAAGGTGGGTTATACAACTGTAAGAATGCTCTAGGAATTATTTCAGGGAAGTTCTATGGTCTGTGTTGCAAAGGAAGTCAGACTAGATGATCACGATACATTCTGGTCTGGGAAGGTATGAACTATTTGTGAGACAGCAGTGGAATGTTTGGTACCAGAACTTCAGGATTTTATCCATGGCTGTAGCAGAACAGTGTGTGCAAGAGGTTAGAGCAGTGGTTACAGACATGATAATCAAGCACATATATCTGGCACATTCATTCTGAAAGGCATTGTGTCAAATGGATGAAACTTGTCTCTGTCATGGTAGAGAGCCAGAGTCTATTTCTAATTCTGCATGAAGAGACCTTGTACAATTGATCTCTCAGAAACCATGGTAAAAAGAGGAGGATCATAGTTGTGTATCTCCTAGAGTAGGGGTTTGTGCAGCCTTGATCAGTAATAAGGGATGTGAACTGATCAGAAATATTAATTTCAGTCAGGGAGAGAGGTCAGACTATAACCCATGATCTCCTGACTCCCAGCCCAGTGCATAATCCTCATCTAAATCAAAATGGGGGACTCGTCTATGTGGAAGAAGACAGGAGTAGCAGGTCTTTCAAATGTTTGAGTGCCACATGAACTGTGGGACACATAGCACCGCTGCAAAAGTTACATCTTTAAAATTAGCATGTAATATTGTAGAAAACAGCAACCTTAAAATATGCCTTCCCTGAGTAGAAAGACTGACTGCCTTTTTTCCTTATTTGTTCACAATTTTCCAAAATAGTCTCCTTTAGGCTTGACATTTTCCATTCTTGGTCTTTGGGGAGAGGGGAAAGATTATTTTAAAATGATCACTGTACACTTAATTGCTCCTTGTTCTGTCATCTACCACCACTGAGAACAGCCGAGCTCCATCCTCTTCGGAACCCCCTCTTCAGGTAGTTGAAAGCAGCTATCCAATCTCCCCTCACTCTTCTCTTCTGCAGACTAAATAAGCCCAGTTCCCTCATGCGGAATGGAAAGCAAACTTTCTCTCAATCCCAAACTCCATTCTTGCAGCAGTGCCAGTTAAGAGCAGACCGTCAGGCGGAGAGTGATAAGCACTTATACCATGACAGCAGATAACGAGGACGGACCCATCAGTATGAGGACATTTGGCGACCATATACTGGATTCTGAGGGTTGTTATATAAAATAAAATGAGCCACTTAACTTAATGACACAAGGGATCTAAACTGAGGAAAATTGTCCCTGGCGTGCAGTTGTCCCCGATATACACAGCCAGCTTCAGGTTTCAAAAACAATGAGAGCAGCCATTGGGGAAAATGTCAGGTCATTTTCAGTGCAAGTCATGCGGCATCGGAGAGGAAACATTGACTGCTTGGGGTCAGCCAAATTTCTTGATGATATCAAATGAAAGCTGCTGGCATGAACCTCGTACCTATGAGCCTAGTGGAACTGCTGGAGCCCAAGGCGGCTGGAGCCCATCATTTGTTAAACAAACAAAACAAGCAGTTCTGGCAATCGATACCTCACTATCTTGCCAGTTCTTCTGATGCCATTTCATATTCATAATGCCCAAATGGCTTTGACACACTATCTGGCGTATCCATGACTGGAAAAGTTATTGAAATCACAGTTGTTGACCGTGAGCAACTTAAGTCTTGCCCTATCAGGGCAAAATTGGATGCCGTGTATGGTGGTTGCATTATGAGAAACCCATAGCTGAAAAACATTGTTTCATTTTATTCAAATATGTATCCAGGTCTTTTCTGCTGGCAATCTGTTTTATCCATAAGTAATGCTAGAATATTGGAGGGTTATGCGCAAATACAGTGCTGATCAATCTTTTATAAAATGCTCTGAATAATGTAGAAATAGCGAAAGGGAGGAAAGTCAGATGAACTGTATGTCACCATTCAATATTTATCAGATGGGGAGTGACTTTGAATGACCCGTCTTGATTCAGACTAGCAATCTGTAAGCAAACACTCTGTATCCCCACCTGCTTTTATTTGAATATTTTAATGGGTTTTACACTCCACTGCGCCTGAGGACTGTGCAGTAAAGGAAGACTGACAGGGAACCAGTTGCAGCTCCTTGAGTCTCAGCCAAATCTCAGTGCTGCAGGCCCTAAATAATGATTGGAGGACTAATATGAGTGAAGTAATAATAAAATAATAATGAAATAAACTAAAAATTCAGGGAGCAGCTTTAGTTTACACCACACAGGGATACACACCTCTCCGACATACTCGCTTCCCCCTTCCTGTGCTGGGGAAGGGGCCAGGGTAACTGGAGCAGACAGCAGCAAAGCCGGTAAAGGAGGCATTCAAGCTTACTCAATCAGTTTTACGCCAGTGCAGATTCCCCACACAGAAGAAAAACCCAGACCTAGGTGTTTTACCAATTTGAATCTTTAGTACATTCTAATTTCTTGGTCAACATAAAAGAGGTTTCCACCAGAAAACAACATAGATGCCATCTGCTTCATGTGGGTCAGTAAATCACATATGTGCAATGTTTAAAAAATGCCATGTATACTGTATTTAGTACATACTAAGAATGTGAATTTATTCCAACATTTTGAAAATATTCTGCAAGAGATTTCAGCAGAACAGTGACAGAAGGAAGTTGAATAACTAAAGCACTGTGTAGCTCTTTGAAATTTTGTAAAGTGTTCTGACTTCTGAATGATTTTGTCTGATATGTATCTGTAAAACTATAACATATTATGACATTCATCAGTGACAGAGACACATAGTACAATGTATAGACACAAAGCAGATTTGTTAGCTGACCTGTTAGTACTTCCATGAACTTTCAGCAGTAAAATTCATATTGCCCTAAAACTTGGCAATACAAATAAGTCTGGATTCATTTTTGGTACGATCCTGCAAGCGTATTGCTTTCTTCCATTTGTGGTTCCATTGGGATCAATGGGACTAATTACAATGGTAAATACTTTGTCCGGTAATAACTGTTTAGCATAGAGGGCCCTTTGTTTGTAACCACCACAAGCATAAACACTGATTCCTCCACTGAAGCTTTAATGCTGTGGATTAGAGCATAAGAAAGTTGTGATTTCCAATGTTTTGATCTATTATTGAAGGTGTAACACCTTGATAAACAATAACTCTAAACAGCACCACATTACATAATGTTTTGTGCTTTTAATGCCAGTAAAATTCCTGTATTGGACTTGAAGGATTGGCATAATACTTCAACCCTCTAAGAAAATTTCTTGCTACTCCCCATGCTATATTTTAGTAAACTACTTGCTGACTTTAATATTTAATTTTAATTGAGCATTACTCGTGTTAGCTAAATATTGCATTCTCAAACCATATCAGCACTAGGTAGGATGCCATGTATGCTAAATGCATGTAGATAACAACTACATTGATTAACACTATCAATAGCCAACTCTCATATTTTTACACAGCACATCCCACCACAAACATTCATTAATTAATCCTCCCAGCACCAGTTAGCGGTAGATAAGCATTATCATTCCCATTCTACAGATGGGGAAACTGAGATGGAGGGCAGGGCAAATTTTTAAAGGTATTTAGGTGCCTAAAGATGTAGACAGGTGTCTAGTGGGATGGTCAAAAGAAAATGGAAATTCAGTGCCTGGGCACACAGTGGGGTGTACAAAAGTGCCTATCTTCATAATTAGACACTTAAATACTCCTAAAAATCTGGCCCAAGAAGGTTAAGGATTCCTTCATCTCCCATTAAAATCAATGGCAAAATTCTCATTGATTTCAGTGGCAAGATTGGGAGCGAAGCCCTGGATTCAATGGTGTACGTAAGCATGTGAGTAGTCCCATTGACTTCAGTGGAAATATACATGTGCTTAAAGTTAGGCACACATTTACAAATATACATACAGATACGGGTAGCATAAAATCCCTCCTGGGTAGCTGTACTGAATCTTTACCTGTAAGGGATTAAGAAGCTCAAATAACCTGGTTGGCACCTGACCAGTAAAGAAAGAAGATATTTTCAAATCTTGGGGGGGGGGGGGGGAGGACGGAAGAAGGGTTGTTTGTGGCCCTCTTTGTTGTTCCCCCTCCAGATGGAAAGAGAGACAAGGCAGATAAAACATCTCCTGAAAAAATATCTAAAATGATTAATCTAAGATTACAAAAATGTAAGTAAGGCAAAGAAATTCATTAGATTATCATTTGTTTTAGCTTGTGAACTTTCCCTATGCTAAGAGGTAGTTTTATTCCTGTTTTTTGTAACTGTAAAACTGAGTCCAGAGGGGAGTCCTCTGTATTTTAAATCTTTTTATTACCCTGTAAAATTACCTTCCATCCTGATTTTACAGGTGTGATTCTTTTACTTTTTCTTTATAATAAAGTTCTTCTTTTAAGAACCTGATTGATTTTAGTGTCCTAAAGATAAAGGGTCTGGTTTATACTTACATTAAAGGCAATTGGTTTGTATATTATTCTCAAGCCTCCCCAGGAAAGGGGGTAAAGAGGCTTGGGGGGATATTTTGGGGAATAGGGACTCTAAGTGACCCTTCCTAAAATTTTGTGTAAATCACTTGGTGTGGCAGCAATACTATCCAAGGACAAGGAAAGGAATTTGTGCCTTGGGGAAGTTTTAACCTAAGCTGGTAGAAAATAAGCTTAGGGGGTCTTTCAAGCTTAGTGGGTTCCCCAGAGTTCAGAGGAAATCCTGACAGTACCTTATTGAACTGAGCCCTAAATTACCAATACAAGGCTAAACAGCTAGTCAGTGACAGAATATGGATTAGAATTCAGCAACCTCACATTCAATCCATTAGACAATGCTATTGCCTCTCAGAGTTATGCATATTTTCCTTTGTTTTTTCCAGATATTGCTCAGAGAGATGGAATTATTCTTTCCAATTTTTTAATATTTAAAACTGTAAAATGTTATTTATGGCATTTTTTGGTGAATATTTGATCCAGACTTAGGTGATCACATTGCCAAAAAAAAAAAAAAAAAAAAAAAGAATAGAAAAGATGTCAAGATTCACTTAGTGAAAATACCAGAAAACATGATAAAAATTGCAGAGATATTGCATTTCACATGGAAGGAAATGGAAACCTTTCTATCCCCTACAGGAAAAGAGGAAAGAAATACTATTTTAAAGTAATATTTCTCATTTAAAAAAATTAATGCCTGAAACCACTTTGGGCCAAATCAATTAGTTCTTACTCATTCAAAACTTTATTGACCTCAAAGACTCTTTGATTTAATGATCAAGGGCCCAAACTTGGGAGATTGCGAATGCCCTTATCTCTACAGCTATGTCTACACTACAGCTTATGTCGGCATAATTTATGTTACTAAAAGGGGGTGAATAAATCTATCCCCCTACGCGACATCAATTATGCTGATATAAACACTGGTGTGGGCAGTGATATGTCGGCAGAAGAGCTTCTCCCACTATCTGAGAGTAGTAAATTGTAGAAATTTACCCCTTAATCCAAAGGCAAATCTCAACACCTAAAAAGTAATCCAAAAAAGGGAAGCGATATGCAAATAAGCACACCAAGCATACCTATCTTTAGTCTCTATACTTTATTATAGGTGCCGCTAGTAGTACGTGTTGTTATTAAGGCTATATGTACACTTAAAATGCAACAGCAGCACAGGTGCACACTGCAGCTGCATTGCTGTAGCACATCAGTGTAGAGACTCATTACAGCGACGGGAGGGATTCTCCTGTCGCTGTAATTAGTTCACCTACACAAGAAGCAGTAGCTAGGTCAATGGAAGAATTCTTCTGTTGACCTAGTGCTGTCTACCCCAAAGGTTAGCTTGGCATAGCCACAATCTCTCAGGGGTGTGGATTTTGTAGCTATGCTGATGTAAGTTTTCATTTTAGATCATCCCTAAGATTGTGTCACTTGTCCCATTACAAGACCCTGTTTTTAGTTGCTTATATCATTGCCATACTTTAACTGGGCTGAAATTTTCCATGCTGGATGTTTGTCTCAGGCTGATACTTTTAATTTCAGTCAAAACAGTTTGGCTGTTTCTAAGAATGAAGTGAGAGAAAAATACATTGTCTTGCCCATGTTAAAAAATTATTTTGCCCTTTGTTTTTCAGAAGCTTTAGTGGTTCAATGCTTTGCAGCAGGGACTTGAAATGTGGCAAAGAGCAGCTGTTGAGTCAGGGATGTGCATTTTGCTGATCCCATGAAAATCTGCCCAAATTATAAACTCTTGAAAAATCACTGCCTGCACATTCTCTCTATAGCCTTTGAATCATAGAATATTAGGGTTGGAAGGGACCTCTGGAGGTCATCTAGTCCAACCCACTGGTCAAACCAGGACCAATCCCCAACTAAATCATTCCAGCCAGGGCTTTATCAAGCCTGACCTTAAAAACCTCTAAGGAAGGTGATTCTACCACCTCCCTAGGTAACCCATTCCCATGCTTCACCACCCTCCTAGTGAAAAAGTTTTTCCTAATATCTGATCTAAACCTTCCCAACTGCAACTTGAGACCATTACTCGTTGTTTGGTCATCTGCTACCACTGAGAACAGTCTAGATCCATCCTCTTTAGAACCCCCTTTCAAGTAGTTGAAGCAACTATCAAATCTCCCCTCAGTCTTCTCTTCTGTAGACTAAACAATCCCAGTTCTCTCAGCCTCTCCTCATAAGTCATGCACTCCAGGCCCCTAATCATTTTTGTTGCCCTTCTCTGGACTCTCTCCAATTTTTCCACATCCTTTTTCTAGTGTGGGCCCCAAAATTGGACACAGAACTCCAGATGAGGCCTCACCAATGTCGAATAGAGGGGAACAATCACTTGTTAGAGCTTCAGAGTTAAATTTCCCAAAGATTCCATCAGCACCAAGTATGCTCTAGCCTGGGACTGCAGTGGGCTGAGCAGGACTATTCCTGGAATAGCAGCTCTTGGTTGTGAGGATTCGGGCTGGGGCCAGGCACAAGTGCCAACTCTCTTCTTTCTAGGTGGCTGCTCCACCCCAGCCCTCCCTTGAATCCCGCCCTCGTCTGCCTCCACCCAAGGCCATGTTCCATCTCTTTCCACCCCCTTAGTGCCTCCTGCCCACCACCAAACAGATGATCAGCAGGTGGCTGGTGGATGCTGAGCACCCACTATTTTTTTTCATGGGAGCGCCAGTCCCGGAGCACCCAAGCAGTTGGTGCTTATGGAATCAGGTACTGGAAGTCAGACTAGGGAAACCGTTCTCTTCTGTGCTCTCAATGATCTCACTGCCGGTGCCCAGGGAGTGAGGAGGAAGAGGCCTCATATGAACAGAGGGGACAAGAGCTAGACCTAGCATGAAAGGATGAGTAGACTGGATAAAATTAAAATAAATAAATGGAGATATACCAATCTCCTAGAACTGGAAAGACCTTGAAGGTCATTGAGTCCAGTCCCCTGCCTACACTAGCAGGATCGAGTACTGTCCCCTGACAGATTTTTTTCCCCAGATCCCTAAATGGCCCCCTTAAGGATTGAACTCACAACCCTGGGTTTAGCAGGCCAATGCTCAAACCACTGAGCGATCCCTCCCCCCAAGATAAGAAGCCTGTGTGAGGGGAGTGAAGAGGGAAACTGAGACTGAGATTAGGGGAGACTGGGATGGGGAACCCAAATCAGGAGACTAAGACAGGCTGGGCAAGGGGACTAGATCTGGGATGAGAGGCCTAAGGATTGACAACTGGGACTGACTAGGTGAGGAGATTAGGACTGGGATGAAGAGCCAGAGGTGGAGGGGACAGTTCCATGTTGGAATGGAACCCATTATTACAAAATCACACCTAGGGTGACCAGAGGTCCTGATTTTATAGGGATAGTCCTGATTTTGGGGTATTTTTCTTATATAGACTCCTATCCCCCCCGATTTTTCACACTTTCTGTCTGCTGACCCTAGACTCTCACCATTTCTCTGCTGTCAGCAAATAGCTGTGAAACCCACTGGCAAAGTGTTCCATCTCCTAGTGTTGGTCCATATAGAGGATGACAACCGACTACTGCTATCAGGTACACCATTGATTCAAATGGCAACGGTGAGTTCAGTTAATTTAAAAGTCTGAACCCTGCTGATGAACCATATGGGTGGCAGTATGATGCCACATGATGGAATTTGTTGTTGTTTTTTTAAACATAGGAAATTACACACAAGAACCTACATTAAAAGAACATTAATAAGATTGCAAAGTCAAGCAATCAAAAGCTAGGAAATGCTGTAATTATGGTTGCCAGTGCAGCCTTAATTCAGTTCTGTTGTGTGTATGCATTATAATATAGTCTTTAATTACATGATCACATGTGTAATTGTGTAATTATGTATATAACCATACTGTTTGTATTGAAAAATTGCTATGAAAATATACCACATTAGTACCCTCCAGCAATAAATAAGGAGCCAAATTCTGCTGCCAGTTATACTGGTTTTAATCAGTGCAGTTACTCTGGATTTTCATCATTGTAACAGAGAGAAAAATTTGGCCCTAGTTGTTCAGTAAATAATTTTTAATGACTTTTTTGTTTTAAACAAAAAATGTGTCGCATTTACTTTGTACACTACCAGGAATGAATAATCCTGCAGCAAAAGAAACCAGATGGGAATGAAACTACTGCAGCCACATCTAAAACACTAGTGACACCTAGTTTTCATCAAAAAGGTAGGCAGCTACAGTATTACATTTTTAACAGCTCCGAGGTCTTTGGCAATGTTCTGTTTAATGTCTTTATAAAATACATAAGCATTGTTTACTGACATGGAGCTAGATTCAGCAATGGGTTTTACTGGCAGAGGGTGTAAACAACAGTGTAAACCCTTTGGCAACATCAAAGTGCCCAGCTCTAGCACAGGTTCCTGTTAGTGTAGCCTTTCAAGTGGATGGCACTGGTGGGTCATGCTGGGTCCCTCTCTCAACAGGACTCCTCTGGCCCCTTAAAGTTGCACTACCCCCGTGGAAGCCATGGGGGTGAATAGGTAATGAAAACACTGCCAGTGCTTCCTAGAGGTGTATCTTCCTTGAGACACAGTGGCCCCTGCTGGAGCAGGGAGGTGAATCAGCCTATTTGCTGTCGTTAAATTCAAGCTTAAACATGCATATTCCAAAAGTTCTCAATAGGATTTTCATATAGTGCCATGATGCATTAAAGGCTGTTTACTTCTTTAAAATGCTAACATTATTTATTGCTAGGAATATGCTTTATTACTTTGATGCTATGGATAAAAGCTGTACACACTCCAGGGCATATATTAATGGCCCATTAGTACACTACTCAGAATGTTAAAATTAATCTAAAGCTTCATGCCTCTCAACACACCTGAGTTAATACATACCCCAGAGTGTCTTATTGCCTAGTTACAGCTCTCCCTTCACTCAAAAAACCTGGAACTTGATTACATTCATATATCAGTCACAGTCCATGTTTACATAGAATGATTTGAGTTAATAGTTTAATGATGAAAGGGCAGGATGTACGTAGCAGGCTCCGGCTGTTTGCCTGACGGTTAGGAGAAAAGAAGGTTTTATACAAACATCCCTATATGTCCTGTTACAAGAGAGTCAGAGAAATCACGAAAATGATGAAACCCTAGTGAAGATTCTAGATTGTGCAATCTATCCTTTTGCTTTGAACAGTTGTGACAATCTGCATGGCTTCAGAAAGGGCTGTTCTTAATATGAAATGCAGTAATTTATTTCCATCTTTATTTTATTAAATTAAAACGTAAAGTGCTTGAAGTCAGGAATTTATATAAAAAAGTCTTTGGCTCCAGTCTGCAGCTTGGATAGATGGCTTCAACGTGGGTTTTTCCTTGCATTTAAGCTTTCTTTTGCTGTCCGTCCTTAGGCTGATTCAGTATTTTATTTTTAATTTGTGCCTGTGATATGCCCTCTCTGTATTCAGCAGTAAATTGAATTTAATTCTTCTCAAGAATCTAGATGAATCACCATCTTTTGAGGTCAGAAGTTAATTTTGGGCTACATTTTCAAAGTCTCCCTTTTGTGTTTGTAGTACAAGATATATGACAAAAGAACATATCCAACTGTGTATAATTTTTAACAAGTCAATTAATCTCTCTGTGCTTCAGTTTCCTCATTTGCTACACAAGAAATATTCTTGTTTACAAAGTCCTTTGAGTTTCCAGGATGAAAGGTGCAAAGAAATACCAAGTATTATTAATTATCACTGTAGCTATTTGCCCACTAACTGTTACTTCCCCCCATTAACATACCTTCTTTCTTGACTTCTATATACTGCGTGGAGTTGAGGCATTGACAAAACTGTACTTTAACTCCCTCTTCTATCCAGTCTTGTGAGCTATTGATCTCTTTTTCTATAGCTGTTTACAAAGGTTCAGCTATAACTTCAGAATAACTCTCTAAAAGAGCATTGAGTTAACTGCTGAATTAGTGTTCATCAGTTTCCTACTTCCAGTGTATCTATTCAATCTCAGTTTCACCTGAGCAGTCACTTTTGAATTATGCCAATAGTGTCCTCTGCTGTACATAATAAAAATGACAGTATTACAACAAAATGAAAGTATTTAAACCCTGCAAGTTAGGTTTTCAGAAGACCTCATTTCACCCATGCTGACTCAAAAGGCAAATGATCAGTGATGTGTAGGAAGGGTTCCCTGGGGGTTCGTGGGCTCTCCAAGTTTAAACTGTGCCAGCAAAATGAAAGAAGGGTTGGGATGATTTCCCTGACTTTTGTGAAGCTAGTCCCTCCCATTTCTGAATCCTGCTAACTCATCCTTGCTCAAGGTTACTTATTCCTGGGGTTCACAGAAATATTTCTGACGAGCTAACATTTTGTCTTGGGAATAGACCAGATTGTCCCAAGAAACTGGTATTTCAGAAATATTTCCCAGGGAAGGATACCCAGGAGTGTGTCCTCTGCCAATTCCCTTTCCAAATGCTCACATCCCACCAGCAGTCCATGGTACTTATCACAGGGGGAAGGGGAAAATGTTGTGAGAGTTTTCAAAAAACTTAAATATGTTTTTTGCTGCAAGGTTATTGCTGTTAGCTTATTCATAACTGAAGGCTAGTTCTGGGTATAGTTTATTTCAGGGGTTCTCAAACTTCATTGCACTGCAACCCCCTTCTGACAACAAAAAATACTACAGGACCCCAGGAGGAGGGACCGAAGCCTGATCCTGCCCAGGCCCCGCCATCCTGGGTATGTGTGTAGCGGGGGCAAATCCAAAGATCCAGGATGGGGGGGCAAACCCCAAGGACTTCAGCTCCAGACCCCATTAAAACAGTCGTGACCCACTTTGGATCCTGACCCACAGTTTGAGAACTGCTGGTCTATTTTAATGTTGTGTACATAAAATTATCATGGATGGAGTGCCTAGAGCAAGGGATGGGAACTTCTTCTAAATTGATGTGTGTATAAATCTAAGGAAATAGTAAATGAATACATTTTGGAGAGAGACATTACCTGAAGTTATAATGATGACATACCTGGAACTGGGAAAAGCCTGATCTGGAGATGCTTTAGAAAGACTACGGTTGAAAAGGATACTCTGAAGTAGAGGTAGGGGAGGTCATGGAATCAGAGTCACAATCCAATGAATTGCTGCTTGCCTATCCAAGGGTTCTAACCATTACGTTTGAGCACTGCTGTCCCTCTTGGGAAGTGAGATGGGGAAAATGTTGGCTGTTCTTGTCGTCTTAATTAAATCTCACCTCGTCCAAGAATTCCCAATATTTTCCCATAGTTTGAGCAATATCTCCAAGTGAGGAAGACCTATCATATAGATTTTCTCTCTGCTGTAGTCAGGCAAGAAAAATCAATGTGTTGCCCTAGGTGCTGCAAGAAACAGGGCTATTGCCACATTCCAAGTGAGGAGTACTGCTTTAAACAATAACAGCTGGGAACGACTCATCCAAGGAGCTCTGCCTCAGAGCAAATCAGTTAAGAGTAAAAATCCTAAAATATGATTATAATTCTGACTGTGATCTATTTTGTTTGCTCCTCCCCTTCTTCCTTACTTTTTAATCACTGCACACCAGCTACTGGAAAAGATTCAGGAACGTGCCCCATAACGAAGTGAAAAAATGGTCCTCTTCTAGAACTTATTTGATTCCTGTAGTATCTCCATCCATTTAGACAAATTTAACCCATATAATTCAAACCCTGGTGCGATAGAAATATGTGAAAATGTTGGGGAAATCTGTGGGAGTTTAAAGGAAATGTTCGGGGGGAAAACATGGTAGAGTTCTCAAAAAATGTTTTTCTCAATACCTCGTAAATGCTATTCTGTAAATGCTCCTTATTCTGATGCAAGCAAGAGTCACAAGCACCTTTCAGGGAAGGTGGGTTTGCAGCACTGCCACCTCACACAAGAAATCATGACTACAGGTATGACTCTGTCAGGGAGGTCACAGATTCTGTGACTTTCCGGGACCTTCGTGATTTGTTCTGCAGCAGCAGGCCTGGAGCAGCTGTCAGCGCCGGGGCCGCTGGAGCAGTAGCCAGGATTGCATCAGCCCGCTGGGGCTGGAGCAGCGGTGGGGCTGGAGTAGCCAGAGGTCAGCGCCCAGCAGCGCTCCAACTGTTAGTCCTCCCCTCCCTGGGTTTTTTTAGCAAAAGTCAAGGACAGGTTTTGGGCCTCCATGAATTTTTGATGATTGCCCATGAGCAGTCCCTGACTTTTACTAAAAAATCCCCATGACAGAAAGTTAACCTTAATTATGAGTAACAAATTATGTCTGAAGCCAGTCTCTGGGTGACCTGAGAAGCTCCAGACCTCTCATGAATTTCTGTCCTGAGGGAGCTGCGGGGGGGGGGGGGGGGGGGGGGGGGGAGAGACCCCTCTGATTGGTGACTCTTCTCCAGGAGGCGGGCAATTGAGGAAGGACAGCAAATCAGAGCTGCGGTAGGAAGCAGACTGCGCTCCCCTTCCCTGCCAGTAACTGAGGTCTCTGGGGTAGGTGATGGGGGAGAAGGAGCTGCTGGTCCTATTTTCACAGGACAGGCTGGGGGAAGGAAGAGGAGAAAGATCCCATAGGTTAGGGCAGCCTCTTCCTCTTCTGTGAATAATGGGTCAATCTGCTCTCTGCTTCTTCCTGACAACACCAGGCCTGTGAATGAGGAGAGAGTGATGAGTCCCTACGGTTGACTTCTCCACAGAACCTGGGATGGATGAGAAGAGGACCCTGGTTCATATGTCCCCCCCCCCCCCCAGGCCTGGGAGTGGATGGGTAAGACCCCTGGGGCTGCATCTATTGAATCACCCCCTCTCTCCTAGGAGTTACAGCAGTGGAGGCAGAATTGATGTAGGAATGAGGTGTCAGGGTTGTGGGGGTGCAGAACTGATGTGAGAAGTGAGGAGGTATGTAATTAACTTCTTGGCCCGGGGATGGCCACTGTGGGGCTATAGAATATTGGGTTAGAAGGGACCTGAGATCATCCAGTCCAACCCCTGCTTAAAGCAGGACCAATCACCAACTAAATCATCCCAACCAGGGCTTTGCCAAGCCTGACCTTAAAATTGATTGATTCCACCACCTCCCTCGGTAACCCATGCCAGTGCTTCACCACGCTCCTAGTGAAAACATTTTTCCTAATATCCAACCTATTGCAACTTGAGCCAATTTGTTTTGTCATCCACTTGTTTTGTCATCTGCTGCCACTGAGAACAGTTTAGATCCATCCTCTTTGGAACCCCCTTTCAGGTAGTTGAAGGAGCTATCAAATCCCCTCTCATTCTTCTCTTCTGAAGACTAAACAATCCCAGTTCCCTCAGCCTTTCCTTATAAATCATGTACTCCAGCCCCCTAATAATTTTTGTTGCCCTCTGCTGGACTCTTTCCAATTTATCCACATCCTTCTTGTAGTGTGGGGCCCAAAACTGGACATGGTACCCTGGATGATACCTCACCAATGCCGAATAGAGGGGAATGATCATGTTCCTCATCTGTTGGAAATGCCCCTACTTATACAACCCAAAATGCTGCTAGCCTTTTGTTGGGAACAAGGGCACACCGTTGATTCATATCCAGCTTCTGGTCCACTGTTACCCCTAGGTTCTTTTCTGCAGAATTGCTGCCTAGCCACTCAGTCCCAGTCTGTAGCAGTGCATGGGATTCTTCCATCCTAAGTGAAGGACTCTGCGCTTGTCCTTGTTGAACCTCATCAGGTTTCTTTTGGCCCAGTCCTCCAATTTGTCTAGCATCCTCCAGGGTATCTACCACTCCTCCCAGTTTAGTGTTATTTGCAAACTTGCTGATAGTGCAATCCATGCCACCTTCCAGATCATTAAGGAAGACATTGAACAAAACTGGCCCTAGGCCTGGCCTTTGGGGCACTCCACTTGATAACAGCTGGTAACTAGACAAGGAGCCATTAATCACTTACCCCTTGAGCCTGACGATCTAGCCAGCTTTCTATCCACCTTAGAGAGGTGCAGACTTAAATCATTAGAGTTTTAAGGAAGGGGGAGAAGCTGGAGGCTCCATGCTGACAGGCAGCCTGGGAGTGCCCCTGTAGTGGGAGCCTAGGTCACCTGGAAGTCAATACTTTTGGGAGAACGGGGCAACATTGATTGTCACAGACCTGTGCTTAGGGGTGGGCGTGGGGACATAAGAAACCAGAAGAGAGACCAAAAAACAAGCCCCAAACCGTAATTTATTTATTTTTTTAAATCTCATTTGCTGGGCTCTGACATGACTTTGTAACTTTTGGGGTGAGTGGTCCCATCCTGCGCTCCAGTGCAGCTAGGGCAGCAGAAAATGGTTCTTGGAGGGCCAGGCATGAAGTGAACCCTGTAAATAAATGATCCAGGAGGCAGGTCCGAACGAGCGAACTGTTCAAAGATACCCCCATGGTCCCTGATCAGAGACCCCCCCTCCCCGTGTGTTGTGGGCCACCGCTGCTTGGGACCGTCGGGGGGGGAGGGGTGAACGCAGCGCGCATTGTGCTCCAGCACGAACGTGCCCCACGTGGTCAGTCAGACGCTCCCCCCCCCCACCTCGCAGGGGAGGCTCCTCCCCTCCCTAGGCGGGGCTCGGCTTTCACCCAGCTGTGGGACGTTCGGCCCCGCCCCTCGCTCAGGACCCGCCCCGGTAGTGACGCAAGGAGGCAGGGCGGAGAGCGTCGGGCTCTGGACCGCCGCCATTTTGGTGGCGTGGGGCCGGGGCGTGTGTCGGGCGCGGGCCCCGCCGGGCGGGATGGCGGCGTTCTCGGAGGCGGCGCTGGAGCGGAAGCTGTCCGAGCTCAGTAACTCGCAGCAGAGCGTGCAGACGCTGAGCCTCTGGCTCATCCACCACCGCAAGCACTCGGGGCTCATCGTCACCGTCTGGGAGCGGGAGCTGCGCAAAGGTGAGGGCGGCGCCGGGCAGGCCGAGTCCGGCCCGTGCTGCTGGCTCGCCCCGGCGCAGGGCTCAGCCCCTCCCCCCCCGGCACTGCCCACCGCGGGCGAGTGGGGCCGCCCGGAGACGCAGGAGCCCTGCTGTGCCCGTGGGGCCGGGGCGGAGGGGGCGGCCGCGCTGCGCTGCCGCGCTGCGCTTCCCCGCCCCCCGGAAGGCGGCGTCGCTCGCGGCACGAGGCCTTTCCCCGGCGGCCCGCCTCCTCCGCTGCGGGGAAAACATCGCCCGGGGGCCGCGCGTTCGGCGCTGCAACGGGCCCGGCCCCCGGCCCCGCCTTAGCGCGCTGCGGGGAAGGAGAGCCCCGCGGGTGGGTCCCTGGGGATGCACCATGCCCGGGTCGGTGTTTCTATCCCTGCTGTGCCGGGCCTTGAGACTTCTCCTGGCTGCGCCGGCGGGTTTGTCTCTTTTCAGAAAGAAAACGAGGAATACTTAGCACCTTAGAGACGAAGTAGCTGAAATAAACTAGTCCGTCTCTAAGGTGCTGCAAGTATTCCTGGCTTTCTTTATGGATACAGACTAACACGGCTGCTATTCTTGAACCTCTCTCTTTTCAGAGAGATTTTGGGGTGGGACTAATTAAAGGGACACCGTCAACTTTACAGCAACACTTTTTTAGCCGGTTAGGTTTGTTACTGAAGATCAGTGTAACAGAGGCTAGAGACTCGTTTCCCCTGTAGGAGTTTACATTCAGCAATTGACATTGTTTTGTGTATCATCCCTTTTGCAGTGTAGCAGGCACATGGCTGTTTGTGGCTCTTTCACAACAGCACCCTAGAGTAAATACATTAACTAGAAACATGTGATGTGTAACTAGAAAAATGGGCAGGAGGGCTGGGACAAATGTGAGAACTAAAGCTTTGTTCACCTGGCTTTGGAAACTGACTATATTTCAGACTGACTTTTAAAGTTGGAGGTTGTTTCCTTAGTAATATGCATTCATCTTTAATTTAGCTTTTCCTATCAAGTGCCTTGTAGACTTGCAATGACAGGAGCTGACCTATCTGCCATAGTACAAGAAGTCACTTTAGCTGATAATTTGCTCTGTCTAAGCATGGTGAGCATAGCTGCTTTCCAAGAAGTTGATCTGGGTTCAAGTCCCAGCCAATGCAAAAAAACCTTTTTCTTTCACTTTTCCCATAGCTACCTTTACCCAGCAGAGACATTTAGGGTTTTGAATAGGAAGAATTTAAGGGTTGATTTTTTCATTAGGGAGGAGAAGCTGGTAAGCAACAGTCCAGCAAAACTGATAGGAAAAAATTGGTTAACCTGTAGGGAATAGGTATGCCTTGCAATATTGATAGATCACAGTAGCGGCTCACAAAAACGGGGCATCTGGTGGCCCCTTAAACTGACAGATTTATTTGGGCATAAGCTTTTGTGGGTCAAAAACCCGCTACTTCAGATGCATGGAGAAGTGGGTCTGAAGAAATGGGTTTTTGACCCATGCATCTGAAAAAGTGGGTTTTTGATCCATGAAAGTTTATGCCCCAATAAATCTGTTAATCCAGGGCTTCTCAAATTGGGAGTTGGGAGGTTATTGCATGGGGGGGGGGGAGGGCACAAGCTGTGAGCCCAAACCCCATCCCAAACCCCAATACAAAAGTTTGAGAACTACTGTGTTAATCTTTAAGGTGCCACCGGACTCCTCGTTTTTGTGGATACAGACCAACAGGGCTTACCCCTCTGATAAGTAGTGGATCAGAGATATATTTTCTTCTTCTTCTTTGGACCACATTCTTTATAGACATAGAATTGGTTCATCCTAGATATGTGGGTTTAAAATTAAACAGGATTAAGTTCAATAGTATTAGTATCTTATAATTATTTTAGCCTGTATTTGAAACAGTATGTAAATTGTTTTAACATCTTACATTAGGCTTCCATGTGTTAAATCAAATGTATTTGTAAATGTTACAATACAAAGTACATTGTAGTTCACTTCTTTCAGAAAATAGTTTTTTAACTTTCAAATCACTAGACTGAACATACTAAGTAGAATTAGAAAATAACCCCTTAATTTGTGGGTTCTGGGTAGAAACCATGGGATGTCAGAATGCACAAACTGAAGAGTGAATTGGTTTGTAGGTTTAACTCGGGGTTCTCAAACTGGGGGTCACGATCCCCCTGGGTGTTGCAGGGTAATTCCAGAGGGGTTGCAACCTCCTGCTGCGTTCGGCGGGCTTTTGACGGCAGCTCCAAATGCGGGAGTGTGTCCACCAAAAAGTGGACGAAGTGAAAGCTTCTGCTGTCAGTGGCGTTTCGGCGGACACAGAGAGGAATGCTGTGTGCCTGCTGAAATGACGCCGAAAGCAGAAGTGTTCCATTCGGCGGCATTTCGGTGGACGTACCCCCGACCACCACAGGACGCTGCAAAGGAAAAAGGGGGTGCGGAACAAGAAAGTTTGAGAACCCCTGGTTTAACTGTTTTATGTAAGTTATTTAGTAAAATAAAAGGAACTTCCCTGTAACAAGTAAATAAATGGAAATAGTGTTGGTTGACAGATTGAAGCACTCTGAAGAACTGAGAGCAGTGTTTGCTGGTAGCATCTATCTCCAGTTGTCAAGTTTGTGATCTCTTGGGGGTGGGGATCTGTATGGGATCCTTTGATTACTAGAAATAGTACTATTTTGATCTTCATCTGAATTGTGATTTAGCTACAGTGTTGTGTGCCTGTACCACCTCAAAGTAAGATGGTGCAATGCTTCTGACTTGCGGCTAACCTCTAAGAATGTCTGGAAACTACGGCTGTTTAGACATGTGGCAGGCCAGCTCCTGTCTAAGAAAAAACCCCCACTGAGATTGCTTCATGCTGCAGTGTCCATTTCAAGGTCAGGGTCCTCTTTTTTTTAAGCAATAGAGATTGCCTTTTGTTCCACGTCCCAACCTTCAGCTGCATTTGAGGATGCTGTGGCTGACAAACTCCAACCTCCGTCTTAACTATTTCTGATTATCACAGTATTTTGTGAAAGCCTCACAAAAGTTGTTACTTACATTTCAGTAGTGTCTAGAAACCTTAGCCAAGATCAAGGCCTCATTGTGATAGATGTAGTACTAAAACATAGACAGTCCCTAACCCCAGTAGTTTTCAGTCTAAATGAACAATGTAGGTAAAGAGTGGGAGGGGGAAAACAGGCACAGAGCGAAGTGACTTGCCCAAGGTGAGGTAGTAGGTCCGTGGTAGAACCAGGAATAGAATCCTCAGGAGACCTACTTCAGTGCCTTTTTTATCAAACCACATGAACACATCTGTCCAACTCCCATAAGAACATAAGAATGGCTGTACTGGGTCAAACCAAAGGTCCATCCAGCCCAGTATCCTGTCTTCTGACTGGCCAATGCCAGGTGCCCTGGAGTGAGTGAACCTAACAGGTAATGATCAAGTGATCTCTCTCCTGCCATCCATCACTGTCTCTGACAAACACAAGCTAAGGATAACATTCCTCACCCTGCCCTGTGAGAGAGAGAATTTGTAATAGCTTTGTTTTAGAAAGTAGGTGATTTTGCCAGTATTACCCAGGAATTTTGTGGCAGAATTAAAAATTGAGCCCATTTCTCCTGAGTCCCAAACCAATGCCTTTAACAATGCCATCTTTCATCTCATAATTTGTTCTTGTGGCAGGCCCTTAGCAGTGGAATATGCCATTACCAGGGATAATATGAGCAACCTTAAGAGCATAATACAATGCAAGTCTAATGTCTCTGGAGCCTTTCACTTAACTAATGAGTGGAATGGCCATGGATATGTGTCCGGGACAACAGTTTGCCTAGTTTTTCATCTTAAATGGCTTCAGTATTAATGATAGAAGTGACAGTCCTGTGGCACTTTAAAGGTTAACTAAAGTATTGAAGCATAAGCTTTTATGGGCTAATACCCAATTCGTCAATTGCATCCGACGAAGTGGGTATTAGCCCACGAAAGCTTATGCTTCAATACTTTCGTTAGCCTTTAAGGTGCCACAGGACTGTCACTTCTACAATTCCAGACTAACACAGCTACCTCTCTGAGTATTAATGATAGAAGCTCTCGGACCCTTGTTCCTTTGTCAGTAGCACCTGTATTTCTAAAATTGTGTAATGGGAACTAGACACTATGTTGAAATTGGGGTGAGGAGGTGGTATTTAGACATGCGTATACTATTTACAGTCTGGATAAGTTAACATCTTGTAACAAGTATTCTTCTGGAGCCTAAACCCATGAGATTCTAGTTCTGACCATGAACTCGTGCAGTTTGCTTTAAAAACTAGCAAAGTGAGTGACAAAATACAAACTTCTAGAATGTGAAAACAAACTTCTCAACATATCTTCCTTTGGGGTACAGTCAGCTAGTATTCTTCTTTGTAATCTTTTTGTCCTCTTAAAACTTTCCTTCAGACCCCTTCTCCAGAGTAACTTTGGTAAATTTTAACTCACGTGCTCTTTGGTAATTTATGTAAAGGGGGTTACAGTAATAGGAGTTGTTTAATTCCATGATGCAGCTTTTTTCTTGCCCTCCTTCTCTAGTTGGCAGTAAGGAATGACCTTTTAGATCATGCTTTTAAGAGTACAAATGGTATTGGGAAGATTTTTTTCTATGATGATGGCTACACTGAGATAATGGGAAATGGCTGATCAAGTTGAATTGAAGTAAATCTGAAATAAGCTCCCATCCGTAGTTGCATGTTCCTAACTGGACTGAAATTCTTGATTAGAATAAATTTGTGCAGTTGCAGAAGAGTAATACATCAATTTTAGTTTTTAGCTATTATAATTTTCACTTTGTCTAGATATGTGTGTGTACAAAAATTCAAAGGAAAACTGTTAAAATGCAATCTGTTAAATTTTCGTGCAATTATATTTGTAGCATTTGGAAGTATGTAAATAGAATTATTTCAAAATAGGTTGCTGAATTCGCTGCAGTCTTATGGCATGTAATATGACTTTTTTACTTATTTGTCTTGGTTATAGCCGGCAGCAGGACAGTAGGATTTGTCGATGAATTTACAGTCCCTTGGTGTAAACAACATCTGAGTGTGTTATAATCATGCAGTACAGTTCATAAACTGTATGATTTTGGACATTTATCCTCAGATTTATATAACAGATTTTTTACTGATGCTTCTTGACTGTAACTAATGAAAACATTAACTGTATGTATCCTAGAATTCATCATTCTGTGAAATTACAGATACTATGGGTTGACAGTAACTTCTGGCTTCTGTCATACGATGATATATTCATCTGCTCATTAGAGACTTTTTTTTTTTTTAAAGGTTGGTTGTAACATACATGCTGAATGCTCCTGTAGATGGACTAGTATGGCATTAGTGTGTGTTTAAACTTGTGTTCCACTCATTTTCTTTTTGTTTTTTAGCTAATCTGTGAGAATATATAATTTCAATTTTAGTTTTTTTGTCATAACTTCATTTAGGTCATGCTCTGGATCTGTGCTAGCATACTGATGAAAATATTTTTGTTATTGAGGAGAGGCTATAGCAATTAATTTGAAGCATGACACCATTATTACTTCAGAGATAAGAAACTACAATGATTAGAGTCCAACTATAATTTTAATAGCATTGTCATGAGCTTCAGTTGAGATTGACCCCTCTAGGTTTGTAGCTGTTTCTTTCACGCATGTTCAGGGTACGTCGGCCTCTTGATGTGACATTGTCATAATGCATTGTAATGGGTACAAACTGGCTTTTCTGTAAGAAACCATTGCCTTTCTGTTTGGTTATAATCTTCAAACTTAGCCACCTGGATCCAAGCGTTTTTCTATATGTGGGGGTGGAAGATGGGTGTTCTTACCTGAAAGGGTCAAATCAGATAGAGAGAAAAGTTGATACTGCCCAGTTCCACCCATGAGATACTATTCTTTGTATTATGATCACCCTTCTCCTTCCTTGTATGTTGTAATCAGCAGTGTAATAGCCAACAATTCTTATTTAAATTTTTCATTATACTGTGCCTTAGTTAACCTTATGAGATCAATGAGGCAGTTCACATTTCTCTGCACTGTTTCATGTCTGTAGGGTCAGGTAGATATTAATAGGGAAAAACAATATCTTTGGAACTATAAGAGCTAAACACTTAGAAAATGAAAGTGTAGATTCTAGAGCCCAGAACATCAGCCATCAGAGAAAAGTATCCGTTGTTTCAACTGCTATGAACTGGATCAGTAGTAGTGGGTTAAAAATCTAACTTTCTCTAAATATATGATCTGTGCATAGTACTCCTGTGTTTTAACTCTTGAGAGGAGAACTGGTAGAATCTTCCCAAACTCTTAACCTGTGAGGGCAGTGGTAGCAAAGAAGAATGTGAGGTCCCCACTAGTTGTTTCATATAACTCCCTTTGCTGTATATACTTGCTGCCCTGAAACACATTGTCAGTTCCTCCTTAATTGCAGAGGAGCTGTAACACATTAGCAGTTGTAACTCTTCTCTGGATCCCAGTAGTTGCTTGAGGTATCCTTTCTCAATACCAACTTTGTTTTTAAGTCAAGTCTGGAACTTACTGAAATTTATATATCTTGGCTTCTGATGTTTGGTGCAGTTCTTCAGTGCTTGACTTTTGTCAGTATTGTGGCACTTGTGTGTTGTTTTTTACATTTGGATGACTGATTGTAAGTTGGCACTGCTTGCAAACCTGATTGGATGTAGTATGCCCAATGACATTTGTGTTTGGATATACTATGCACTCCATAACATATGCAAGCATAACGGGGAGAGTATTCTCCAGGAATGGGTTGAAGATTGGCTGCCTGTACACCAGAACCTAGGACTGTGCCATTGATCACTGGGGCTGGGAGAGCAAGGGAAGTAAGGGACAGCTAGTGTGCCCACAACCTGCTTTGTGTGGGAAAATGTGAAACTGTGGAGTGTTGTCTAAGTCTACACAGTACATGTTTGATGCTGTTCTGAGAATGAAAAGCTTTTGATTTGTTTTCTGCCTCTTATTTCCCAAATACACTCAGTTGTGGATTGTTCAATCAAATACTTTAGTAAAAGCAAATGCAGCCAAGCCAGCTGCTACTGACTAGAGTTCAAATGTGGAGTGAAATGTGCAGTGAAAACAAAGATCAGTGTGATGTCACTGTTGACAGAATTGCACATCACCAGTGTTCTTGTACTACCTCTCCTGTAGTTGCATGGTGGTAGGATGAACAGAATACATACAGTGGAACCCTGCAATACCGCGCCCCGCGATAGCGTGAATCCTCTTATAACCCGGGGCTCCTGATGGCGGTGGCGCGCAGCACTTTGATGTCGCACGACCCCGCGTTTACTGCAATCGGGTATTTTTGGATCCCGATCGTCGCGGTATGGTGGGGTATATATCCATAGTCACTTCTATTTTAGGAGTTTGACTGCCACATTGCCAACCCCACTCCAGAATTGTCAAGTGGTGCATTGGCTGCCAGATATGTTAGCAGGGGAGTCCGCTGGTGAAGGTATTGATCATCAGAGTAAGCAGCTGCTTGAACATTTCCTTCTGCTGCTGCCAGTCAAGCTCCTTCATCTTCCAGTCCTGCTCCAACAGCTTTCTCTGCAATTTTCACTGCTGGTGTGACCTGTGGCTCAAGTCATTTTGCATTTCCTGCAGCTGGTCACTTTTGGAACATTTTTCTTTCCCCTGCTAGCTCAGAGCCCTCATCCCAAAAGTTGTTGGAGGCAGCTTGGTGCAGAAGATGTGGACAGCCCTTGCAAAGGCAATAAAAGGGTTGGTTCTTTTTTTTTTTTTTTTTTGCCCAGGGAAATAAAAAGATCTCATTTAGCATTGTCACAGCAAGGCCACAAAATGGATACTTTTATCTTCTCCATACCCACATTTATCTCCTTTCTCCGTATTTGCCTGTTGATAAGCAGCTGCAGCTCAGGTCACCATCTCACCAATACAATGGAAAATATTGGAATTTTAATAAACAGAATACATTTTTTGACCTGGATGGGAGTGGGTTTGATGCCCATAAACCTGGGACCTTTTACCAGTTCTGATCTTAACACTTTTTCAGGTAGTGGTGTCATTAGAAGATGTTAATCCGCTGGAGATTCAGGATTGGGAGAGGGAACTTTTCCAGGCCTGTGGTAGAAGACCATCTCTCTCTCTGTCAAAGAGGTATTTCCTTGGTGACTGATCAGTTAGTGATGACTAGAGAGGACTTAGTAAGCTGTGGTGCGGGGAGGGTTTGTTCTGCATAGGCATCTATGTCATGGACTGTCTTGAGGTTTTCCTGTGTGAAAACTTCACAAGCATAGTCTTCTGGGGGTGGATCAAAGTCTCAGTGAACACAAAAAGCATGCTGAAATAGGCTATGGGAACTTGCTTCCCACAGATATGCATTTTCACAGTCCCTGTACATCGGGTTGCCAGTACCAAGGAACTTTCACGCAGGGTGGATTTGATTTAAACCTAAGTTGATGTAAATCATGATTTAAATCACCAGTCAGGAAGACTGAATTTAATCATGGATTTCCACATAAAAGTGCATTCTTGTTGGTTGTTATAACCTTAATACATATTATTCACAACTCAGATAGATGTAGGTTTCATTTTTAGAAGGTGTACACTACATTTTTTAAGTGACTTATTTTGAAAGCTGTAAAACTAATCTGAAAAAGTTCTCAGAAAATGAATGGTTATTTCATTTACTAAAGATAATTGCAGCAGATATTTATGAAGTCATTGGGAGGTGAGCTATCTCCAATTCAATAGGTTAATCATGAATATTTGGAGGATTTTCTTGCCATTCTGTATTATGGGGAGAACATCACTGGACAGACACTTAAATTGTTTTCTTTAACTAAAACAACAACGTTATGTATTCTGAATTATTTTCTTCAACAGCAAACACAATATTTTAACAAAACAAGCATGAATTTTTGAATGTAGTTAAACATTCGTTTTTAAAATCAGGTTGTTTTTGTTAAAATTGTCAATTAAAATAGATGAAATATTTAAAAATAATAATTAAATAGACTGTCAGCCAGGTCATCATGAGAAACTTACAATGTTGGCTTCTGCAGCTAACTGAGTCATCTTCACCTTCATTTTCCTGTTTGTTCATAATCTGGAAAAGAAAAACAAGCTTTCCTGCTTTTTCAGGTCCCAAATGATTTCTCAATTTGGAATGAATTAGCCCAAGGAAGAAAATATTCTTTCTACACTTGTAGAAGAAGCTACTGCTGATTATCACTTCAACAGTCTCTGAATCAAAGTGCTTAAGTGACTTCCACCAGTTCACTGGTGTGTCTTTTTTTAAAACATTATCAGCAAACATATATTTCTTTAATGGTTCTTATTCCCAAACTGGGTCTCTCTTACAACCAGCTGCCATTATTGGTTTTCCCGTCTAATGAGAGAATATTAGGGTTGATGTCAAATAAATGAAGACTACACTCAGAAAGACTTCAAGAGTTTTGGAATATGCTGCTCAGAGTTTCACTTTTGTTTCTACTGCCTGTCCTCTAGAGTCCTTCTCACATTTATCTCCAGACTTCTCATTGTCCAGATCTATTCCACCCTCAACAATCTTCTATTCATTTAACTTTTTGAAACTTTAATTTTAGAGAGAGAGATAAGTGATGGACTCTGTCTACACAAATTTGCAGAGGGACAGTAGGGTTGAGGTCTGTTATTTATCATGTCTGTCTATCTTAAAACATTTTTGCTGTTAACAAGCATGTTATCTCTGGAGAGACAAATCCACAGTTTGAGGACTGCAAAACTATGCGTTTCTGATGATATCTTCTAGGTTGAGCACTGAGTCCCATTGGGTAGATAGAAAGATTAAGCTAAATCTGTACAGAAGCCCCTGAAACCTCGTAAAATTGGGTCCCTAATCCATGAACTATTAGAACTCATTTACAAAACTTAAATATTGCATGCATGTCTCATACTATAGAATTAGAATTTATAATCCCTATTCCACGATGAGATATTTTTGAGCTATAATGTATCTTAACTAAAACTATCTTTAGATAGATTTTTTCCTTAGAGCACTTTATTAAAAAAAATTTTTTGATAAAAATAATTGATTTTTATCCACCCTGCTTTAACTTTATATAGCCATGCATAGATCATACAGTAGGACTTAAAATCCTGGCTGTCTTGGACAATGCATTAATACCGTGCCAGTATGAGAAGAGTGCAGTTTGTGTGTGTGTGTGTGTGTGTGTGTGTGTGTGTGTGTGTACATAACTATGCAGATGTGTTTATGCTGCATGCATCCCTGTGTCTGCAGACATCGCTCATCTTGTAATCTCAGTTGTGAATACATCGTTTAGCAGTATTCCGTTACATCTCAGAATAATTCAGTAGTTGCATATTTACTTTGGAATCCATCTTGAATTGAATGTGATGGGGGAGGAAGCAGAGGAAAAAGGTGGCTGGGGATAATGTGTGGCTTGTACACTCAAGTGGCCTAAACGTCACCCCACAGAACAGAATATTGTTCATAATAATTGCATTGGCCATAAACCAACAAAATCCTATCACTTATGTTGCAGTTTCTCACTAGGAATGAGAAAGATGGCAGCAGCCTCTTACCTGGAAGTGGCTGTTGCTCTGCTGTATTTCCACTGTTCCATTCCCTGTCCCCGAGCAGGTCTATAGACTCTGGTCTGAGGATGTCCTCCAGTCCATCTGTCTATAGGGCCTGCTGGCCGTGGGCTCTGTTTGATTTCTTCCAGTCTTCCTACAGCGGGGCTCTCCTCTGGCTCTGCCAGTCTGTCCATAAGTGCATTTACTTTTAAACTCCCATCCCCCTCGGGGCACAACCTGGGGCTGTTCCATGCTTTGGGTAGTGTTAAGCAGCTAGTCAAACTCTGTAGTAGTGGCAGGTTGATAGTAAGCTTCTAGACTTGCCGTTAGTGGTTTTTGTTCGTTTTTTATTCTCTATACACTGACTTGCCCTCCATGTAATCCCCTCCTCTGCCAGACTCTTGGGGATGCTCTTTCAGAGGTGTGATTTTTGATGTGGGTCTCAAATTATGGTGCTTACTACACTAACTGTTCAAGTGAGCTGTGTAGAAATGCAGAAGAACGGGTGTAGTGCGGTGTTTATAAACTGGCCAGGTATATATAAACTAGCAAATGAGTTCTAGTGCAGAGGAAGGGAGTAGGTAGAAAGGCAGGAAAATATAATCCCTACAAAGCCATTAGAGGATACCCACCTGGGTTACAGCTGCCTTCACATTGTGGATAGGGTTGGGGGAAGGGGCCGGATCCTATCTTACAGTGAATTGTGAGTTCTAACTTATACCCCCCAGCTGGGTAAACATGCCTGAAAATCCATATACAAGTTTTTTATGCATGGTACAGAGACTTGGGCTAAAACCAAGGTAAGAGCAGGCTAAATGAGTAGAGTTCAGCCAGGTTCTTTCTTGTCTGTTCACTCCCTCCCTCCAGTCTGGCACACAAACATCTCACCTGAGTTTAGTCCTGCTTTCAGGCCAGCTATCATGGCAGGGGATATAGGGAGTAGGGCTTGGGCTCTGGTTTCACTTGAGTTAGTAGTACTTCTCCTGTGCTGTGAGAATGCAGGCTAAATCATTTAGAGTGCTGATAGTCCTCCATTGTTTTCTCTGTTTCTTCAAGTGTGCCAAAGAGGACAGACAAATTCTCCCAGGCAATGATTAGACTACAGATTGTAGCGCGGTTTTTTATAGTGCTTCCATATTTAGCGCAACAGGTGTTGCGCTAGAGGCTGTGCACATTGAAGCCCTCTAGCGCCAAAGAATGAACACATTTGCAGCGCTTCTGGCGGCAGTGAGAGTACCGAGATAGGGCAGGTATCCCACAGAGCACCTCTTCTGGCACAGTGCCTTGTGGGGAAGGGGGCGTTTTTTGCGGCTATTCTGACAGCCCTGCCGCCGGCAGCGGCGGGGACCGGACAGTCCTGCCGCCGGCAGCGGCGGGGACCGGACAGCCCTGCCGCCGGCAGCGGCGGGGACCGGACAGCCCTGCCGCCGGCAGCGGCGGGGACCGGACAGCCCTGCCGCCGGCAGCGGCGGGGACCGGACAGCCCTGCCGCCGGCAGCGGCGGGGACCGGACAGCCCTGCCGCCGGTGTTTCAAATTTCCCAGGGAATGTGGGGGAGGGTCTGACGTGGGGTCACCTGAGGACGGACAGAAGAGTTTTAAATGCTGGCCAGAGAGGATGTAATGGGAATTCTGGGCCAGGGTGCTGGAGGCTCATTATCACGCAAGGGGTGTACACATTCCCAACCTTGTGCTACAACGCTAGCGCTAAAAGCTTTATGCCTCTCGTTTATGAGGTTTAACAGTAGCGCTTTAAACAGTCAGTAAATGCGCAAAATGTGCCTTTGAAGTGTGTCCGGTCAGTGTAATTGTAGCGCTAATGGAGGGTTTTTGCGCTGCAAAGCTCCAGTCTAACCATACCCCCATAGTGTACGGGGAAAGAATCTGTTACACAGTTTATTGAAGCACAAAGAACCATGGGATGTATCCTCAGAAAGACCTTATGATGCACGTGGGGGAGTGTCCCATAACTTGGGGAAGGGCTTGCAGGGTAGTTGTTCGTACACAGGCAGGAGTAACCTGGTTCCTCGTTAAACTGCCTGCCATATACCTTTTGGATTAGGCATGCTTTCAGTGTGTCTAATTACCAATTTAGTCTGAACTGTTTCAGCTAGCACTGGTTTAGTGCCAATATAAATGTCATTAAAATGGTTCAAACTGAGATGGTCCAGATGGGTCAACTACTCCCACAGTGCGCACCAGTAGCCTTTTGAAGAGTTCCAGTATCCATTGCTTCTGGGAGCTGTACCAATAACTGGAATTAGGTAACCAGAGGGCATTGCAGCTGAAAGTTTAGAAGAGCACTAGTGTGGGCATTAGGTCAAACTGGCACCTTTTCAGAATAAGTCAATATAGATCTAGCCCTAACATCCAGTCCTTTTCTATATATTCACATGGTGCAATGTCTCAGTATAGAAGTGATATTGGTTGTTACCTATTTTTGTACTGCTCCCTCATAAGTGGTCATGGCATTCATAAGTACATTGCATGGCAGTCAAGTCCCTACTCTCCCCGAGCACTGATCCCTTCCCCCCCCCCCCCCAATCAATAAGCCCTGGGAGTCCCACTAACCCTGAACTTATATTGCAGTGTAGACGTACCTTGAAAGTGTTACCCTAAGATTTACTACAAGATCATAGTAAGTTTGGTGATTCATAATGTCTTGTTTTTTAAAATACACATTGCGCTTTAAAATTTGAAATTAAAATATGTAAGGTCTGGAAATGTGTGGAAAGAAGAATTTGGGGGACTAAGTGTTGTGTTTGTGGAGGAGAGACTGGATTGTTGAGTGTGGTGGGTAGGGACAGTGTATGTGCTGAAGTAGCAGAGGAATGTGGTAGGGTGAGAGGGGGAAGCACAGGTCAGAGCAAATTGTGGATTGGCAAAATGTGAAGAATGTCCAAACTTCAGAGTAGCTGTTGCTGGGCCTGTATTGAAAACGGCAGCCGGGGATGGCGGACTGCTATTACTTGCTGTCTGGGTTTTGAGGGCTGAAATTTATGCAGACAATTTTTTCCATAAAAAAGTTGCTTTGATTATTTTATGTTAATAGCATGAGATGCTAATAGAAATAGTGAACTTTATTTTTTATATAACATTTATATCTGTTTTTATCCTACATAAGAGATGTAGGAAGAAACTCAACTGAATGTTAACCTGAAAAATTAGTTTTATACTAACTACCTACTTTGGATTGTTGCATCTCTCTTCTTTTTTCTTTTATTAGCAAAACCAAATAGAAAGTTGACATTCCTATACCTGGCCAATGATGTCATTCAGAACAGCAAAAGGAAAGGACCAGAATTTACAAAAGACTTTGCACCAGTTATAGTTGAGGCCTTTAAGCATGTTTCAAGGTACAGTAAACTGTAATGTGGGCATTATTGTCTTAACTATTATGCAAACAAAAAAGCCCATGAGAGACCATTTCCTTCCAAACATTTCATTTGTTAAGTCTGGCTCAGCAGCTCTCATACTCCCAAATTAAAGAAAATGCCCTATCTTAGATCTGAAATCTTTTTTTCCAATTTCTTCTCTGCACCGCTTAGTTTAAAAACTCCCTTGATCTTGTATAAATGTCAGTCTTCTTTAGCATATGCCCAGTGGTGCTGGAACACTTTTAATAGTGCAGGGCTGAAAGCCAGCCCCCCCCTTATCCCATCTGTGTGCCGCCCCGGAGCTGGGACGGGAGCAGGGCCGTGTTTCCTGCATAGAGGGACCTGGCAGGGGTAAGTGGCTGGGGCTGACAGCTGGGAGCCCGGGCACAGGAGGGCCGGCAGCTGGGAGCCAACATAAAACCTAGGGATACTGCAGCACCTCCCTCCCTCCCCCCCCCCCCCCAGTTCCCGTGCTTATGCATACACCTTGATCAGAATAAAGTTTAGTAGCCTGATAATCATCTTTTCACATTGGAAGACTTTCGTTTCTCTTTTGTGTTAGGTTAAGGGGAGATGTTTTTTCCATTGATTCAAGTTATTATGTGTTACAATAATTCCATATTCCTGATGAAGGTCTAGCATATGATTTCTCTGGATACAATCCACCTATTTAGCACTTAAACTAGAAAGCATATATGTAGATGAACCTTTCGCATCTTGTGTAATAGAACTTAATTGTAAAAAAGATGAAATGCTAATTAATAGAATAAGGGTGAAACATCTGTCATGTTTTGCTAGGTATAAAGGCACTGTGAAGCATTCAGTAGTTGAAGTAGTCTGGTGGGCTAGTAGACTTGGCCTTTATTTCAATGTGACGTATTGTGAGGTGACTCTCAACAAGTCAAAATCTCCTTTACCCTTTCTGCAAAATGAGGATCTTTGTCTCACAGAGGTGTTGGGAACTTTAATTCTTTCATATTTGTAAAATACTTCAGATCCTTTGATGCAAGATTATACAGGGCTGAATTGTTTATTACTGGGTTGTACTTCTACCATTTTTATTGGTGATTTTATTATTTCTCCACAGTGAGTCTGATGAGAGTTGTAAGAAGCACCTTGGCCGAGTGCTGTCTATATGGGAAGAAAGGTCTGTTTATGAAAATGATGTATTAGAACAACTTAGGCAAGCTTTGTGTAAGTATTGTGTGTGTGTGTGTATTTCAGTTTCTTGCAATAAATGTATTGCGTCCTGAACTGATTTGTAGATCTCTACTTTGACTTTTAGATGGTGACAGAAAGGCCAGGAAGCGCACATTTGAACAGATAAAAGTTGATGAGAATAACTGTTCAGCACAAAGTTCCCCAAGTGACCCTCCACAGGTAGAAGTCTTGTGTTCATAAACTTTTATCATTTCATGAGATTTGGGATTTTAAAATATTTTAAAAAACCTCAAACCCTCCAATCACTGAGTAATACAGAACCAACTCCACATTGTAATGAGTCCCATTTTAAGGGCCAAATTAACACTCAAAGCTGGAATGTTGAGAAAAAGTGTCTGATTGCAACCTTCATTCTTCCCCAATCCTTGGATTAGCCTGAGCAAAAAAGCCCCTGGTATAATTTGGGGAAACCCCAGTGCTGCTTTCAACTATGCTGGCTGAAGAGGTCTCCCATAGGGGCACTTCCTTACATTAGAGTGGTTCATAGGTATCAAGTAGATTATACTGGCTTTATGCTTGCAGAGGCTTCCTCCATGCTGATGGAATCTTTATTGCCCTATTTGGAGCTAGTTTATGGTCTTTATGCCTCTCCAGGGGTGTAAAGGAACCTCTCTGGGGCAGAGATACTGGCTCTTAAAGCATTGTTACAAGTAAATCTCTAAATTTTGGGGGGAGGTGGAGGATTAATTGAAGATTTACGATTCCTTTAATTTTTACAATACTCATTACGACAATCTGTTATGTACTTCTCCATTCCAGGAGCACTGAAATATCTTTCTTAGTTACAATACTTCTATATCTTGGCTACAAATTACACCAGTATTTTAGCATTTTATAATTTTAGTAAATTTGACACTTTAAAAACATTTTAAAATTGTGGTGTGTGTGTGTGTGTGAGAGAGATCTATATAGATATATACACATACATGGATGTAAAATACCAAAAATGTTTTGCTTTCAAAGTTAATAGTGAAGAAATAAACACAGGATTATTGTAAATGTAAAATATTGATTATACAACTATATCAAATTATGATCATAACAATAAACAGTTTATTTTACTCTGTATGCAAGGACTTTCATAATTTACATACTTGTCACTATGTTGTGCTTATGGCCTTTTGTTATTTTACTTTCTCTTCCCAGACTGTGTTTAGTTACAGTCTGGGAAGAGAATGGGATGCCAGAACAGTAAACTGCTTTTTTTTTTTAAGAATGGGTCTTGGGAGATAATCAAAATTTAATACATCCTTTTGCAGCAAATAATTTATTTTCACTACTTTGATTTACATTCAACTTCATGAATATGCTACCATTGAAAATTACTGCTGTGCTTTTATGGTATGATATGCCTACCAGGAAAAGTTAAGCAAGAAGTCATTTAATATGTTACACTTAATTTAAATAACTTAAAAAGTAAAATGAGTAAAAGAGTAAAAATGAAGAATATCCCCGGGTAGCCATTACCAATAAACCTTGTACTTCATATTTAAAAGTTGTTCTACTGCATGAATTTAAAGGAAAATGAGACCTTTATAGCAGGAGGATCAGTCTTAAAATTTGGAACATTGCAGTGTTGCTCTGTGGGGAATTAATTAAAGATGTTATGTCGACATTTTACCTCTTTGGGGTTGGGGAAGGAAGAAGTTGGTAATGCTGACTTTGGCAAAGTAGTTTTTGGACTGATACTGTCAAATCGCATACCATAAACTCATTGTGAAATGATGCTGACATTCTGTATCAGGATTTGATGACTAAACCAGTTCTAAGGCTGTGTGCTTTTTCAGACTACAGATCTCATTAGAGCGTTACAAGAACTAGAAAATGCAGCCTCTGGGGATGCAGCAGTTCATCAGAGGATAGCTTCATTGCCTGTAGAGGTCCAAGATGTGTCCTTACTAGACAGAATAACAGGTGAGAGATGGGGAGCAGTAACTGAAATGTTAGCATGAGAGAGTCTGACAAGATTTTTTAATGTATTTGTTGTTTTTTTTTGTTCTTTGCTTGTCTCTTAGATAAGGAATCTGGAGAACAGCTTTCCAAGATGGTAGATGATGCTTGTATGGTACTGGCGGATTACAATGGCAGGTTGGCGGCTGAAATAGATGATAGAAAACAATTAACTCGAATGTTATCAGACTTTCTGCGATGTCAAAAAGAAGTCCTTGCAGAAAAAGAGCATAAGTTGGAAGTGCGTAATATTTTGTTCAGTTAGTCCATGTTCTTCATGAAATTATTTTTGAATGTTATAAATGTTTAGTTTAAACTTTCTCTCAAAGGTAAATATTAGATGTCCGCTTCTAGCCCATGACTAGCAGGAATTTCCTAGCTTCAGAATTCTAAAATCATTAAGCCACTTCCATGTTGAGGGAAAGGTCTCTCTGTGTATCTAGCTGTACCAGAGAGAGACTCACTGGTGCAGTGCCTCCTGCTGTCTGCGAATTAGCTCTTTTCCAGCTCCAGAGCACCCTCTGCAGGCTGGTGCCTCGCTTATGGTGGGGAGGGATAGCTCAGTGGTTTGAGCATTGTCCTGCTAAACCCAGGGTTGTGAGTTCAATCTTTGAGGGGGCCGTTTAGGCATATGATTTAATTTGGGATTGGTCCTGCTCTGAGCTAGATGACGACATCTCGTTGAGCTAGATGACGACATCTCGTTGAGCTAGATGACGTCCTGAGGTTCCTTCCAACCCTGATATTTTATGATGCTGTGATTCTATCACTGGTCCCATGTCCCTCCCAGACCCTGGTGCCCCTCTATCTGGGGTGCTGCCCCCTGGCAGTGCCCACACTCTCTGGGTCTCCTCTCTCTGGGGAACCCACAACCCTATACCCCCACCTTGCCTCAGTCTATGGCTACTGCCAGTCAGCATCGAGCCCCTGTTCCCTGGGGCAGACTGCAGTATAAAAGCCAGTCATTGTAGGCAAGGTTTGGACCTTCTGCCTTTGCGTAATCTCTGGATTGCCCTTCTGCAGCCCCAGTGCCTTCTCGTAGGCCTTGCACCAGGCCTGTAGCCTGGGGAGTTGCCAGGCTGGAGCTCCCCAGCCCCCCTTGCCTTTCCCTTTCCTACTCGGTTCTGCTTTACCCTAAGCTTTCAGGTAGCCAGGTCCTTCTCCCTCTAAAGCTGGAAGGAGTGTTGTACCCAGCTCCTCCATGAGCCCTTATAACAGGGTGAGGTGTGGCCTGATTGAGGTGTGGCCTCAGGTGTGGCTACTTCCCCTAATCAGCATAGTTTGAGCTCCTCCTGGGGCAGCCCTCTTCCCGGACTGTTTTAACCCCTTCAGGGCTGGAGTGGGGTGACTGTACCGCCACACTAGCTCACTTCCTTTTTTTTTACCTCTCATATTGAAAAAGCTCTTTTGGTTATTGTTTTATGCTTGGTCTTCACTGAACAGCTATATTGGTGTAGTTACTTTGGTTGGGGTGTTAAGAAAACCATACTGTTGACTGGTGTAGCTATGCCAACAAAAGCCATGATGTAAACACAGCTATATTAACTGGTGGTTCTACTGTTGTTGCTGTCAGTGGTTGCTTTTTTATAAGCTTTGTTCACAGCTTTTTTTTTTTTTTTTTTTGCTGGGGGCGTGGCAAGGGAAGGTGAAGGGGCTTAACTAAGTTTGACAGATCTTTCTTATCTGCATTGTTCAAGCAAAATCATTTGCTATATGTGATCTGAGAGCTTAACTTTTCACACAGCTAAGGTCTTGATTGATTTTTTTTCTGTTCTGAAATAAGCTTTCATTATTGCTTGAATTTTCAAGGTATCAATCACTGTAGTACTGAATTACTACATTACATAGTTTAATGATGTATCACAATTTCATATAAAGAGCCATGTTTTCCTCCCATCCCTCAGAAGTGCATAATGATTTTGGAAAAAATGTTCAGAGTTGTCTAACTGCTTTAAGGTGCCTCAGCTATTGCAGATGTTTTAAGATGGATCGTGAGCTAGCTGATTGTGTCATCTACATCCAGGTGTTGCTGCAAGCACTCTTTCCCCAGAGTTACCTTTGTTAGGATGACCAACAGCTTGCATTCAGTCCAGCAAGTTAACGTGAAAGACTTGCGCTTTGTAATCCTAAAGTGCTTCAGAATCTAGCACAGCTGTCGTAACTTCCAGTGTTACCTACTTTGATCCAAGATCCAATAAAATTGTCCAAACAGTTTTTCATCAGCACCTCCCATGAAGCCCAGTACCTATCTTAGTATCCTGATTGAGTTGAGGTTTTAACATAGAGGATCTGCGTACATCCTTAAGTGCTCCATGCTTTCTCAATGCAGGTCAAGGTCTGCAGATGGAGAGGCCACTCAAGTCCAAAAGTTAACTGTCACTGTCCTAGACTTCTGCCTTTGACTTCTCTGTGACTAACTTACGCCTTCAGTTATTCGCTCCCTTAAAAGTGGGGATGACTTACCCCATGGGTCCTGTCCACAACTTGACTTGTTCAGCCTGATGAATCTCTTGGGATTTGACTTTACTAATAAAGCCAGTGTATGACCTATAATTTCTGACCATCTAAAACTTTGTCCAAGGCTAGCCCACTTGAAAGTTCTAGTGCGCTAGCAACAGTTGGTACCTCTCTGTGTCCCATATATTAAGATACTTGATGTTCTTGCTGTCTGGAAAAATTCTGTCTCAGCCAGAAGTAGTTACTCTGCATCTCATGAATGCTTATGCGCATATAGCAAGATGTGTATAGTACTGTGTGCGTACATTCTTCTATACTGGAACAGTGCTTCCAATTCACTGCTGTCTTCTAGGCTGCTGTCAGACCAGCATGAGTTTATAAAAATACCTAACCATTGCAACAATGTATCCACAAAGATGGGAGTAAATATTTTCACCTCTTTGGACTTCTGAAGGATGTCTCGTGGAAGAAATGAAAGAATTTGGCTGCAAGTTCCAGCTTGGCTTTAAGGGACCATTGGATCCAACGGGACCCTATTTAACACAGCTTGTATTAGTTTGCAGTGTTCTGGACTTATATGGCAGGGGGAGGATTTAACAAAAGACTTCAGTTATCAAGAACCAAGCTGGAAATCTCAACTCTTATGGCACCAGTAGTATTCATGATGTCCATGAGACACTTTCACTTCAGAACCTCAGTATATGTTGAAGGATCAGTGAACAAAAAAATCCTCTTCAACCTAATCTGAGAACAAACACCCATCATGCTGCTGTTAATTTGGTGGGATTCTAAGACACATTTCCCACATGACTACTTTATCAGACGTGGAAGAGCACTGCTGCAATTAGGCCATGCTGCTATGTATGATGATGGAGCCTTTCACCAGAGAGTCGTGAGAAGTTCTTTAGTGTGTGGACACCTCAGAGAGACTCACCACACCCTTTAAATAGTCAGTGGTTTGTTGCACCAGAAAATGCATTCAGACTACACTATGAATAGATATCTTTGTTTTGTTGGGAAATACCTTGGGTATGAAAAGGAACAGGAAGAAGCATGCAATGGTCTTGACCAAACTCAGTCAGATCTTCATAGATAACATTGGTTGATTCCATTAGATTCTGCGTCTTGCTACATTTGATCTTGCAGAACCTCAGAATATCTGCATCCTTATCTAAGGTCTCATTCTGTTATGTCTCCTGACAAAGTAAACCCTTGGGTAGCTGTGTTAAGTCCTTGTAATTATTCATGAGTCTGCCTGAGCTTTTAACTTTAAATGCCAATGATATTTGGCCTGGTGTGAACAAGTTTTCCAGGATCTTCTGCCTGGTCTCATGCAAAATATTTTTATTTATAGATGGTGTTTGCAAGTTTATACACTGTTCTGTTTTTCTTTACACTCAAGTAAAAGGTAGCCCACTTTCTGTTCTGTTGCTATAGTAATTTGTTTCTTGATAAATTGCTCTTAAAAGTCCTTGGCTTCACAAGATGTTCAGTTTGGTTTTTTTTGAGCCACTGACTATATATAAACTCAAACTTCTTATGGAAAAAATCTTGGCCCATAATTTTTTTCCATAAGAATAGCAATCTAAAGTTAGACTCCTATATCTGCAAACACCTAAAGAAGAGGCCTGAGTTTCAAAAAGGATCACAACTCAACATCTGCTGATTTCAGTGGATCTGCTGGATGCTAAGCAATCCTTAAAATAATCAAGCAACATATTTAAGTGCCTGAGTATACATTTACGTGATAACTCAAGATGTTTTCAAGAGAACTTGTACATATGGCTAGGTGACTGAATTTCTTGTTGTTTCTCAGTAATTCTCAGATGCCAAGGTGTAGTTAGAATATGCATGTTATCTGTAGTCAGCTTCCAATCAAAGAGCTTTGTGATGCAGCCGCAGAGTTTCTGCATGTGCTTAGAAATCACTGTTGCTCGGACTCAGCTTTGTGTCTTGATTTTGGATTTCTCATAATTGTCTTAAAAGGACTTGTATCCAAGCTTTTAGATCCTCAGGTAAGTATGTGTTTGAGATGTTTCTAGAACTGGGTTTGTTTAGATTTTACCCTTCAAACTTAAGTGTTTTTTATATCGACACCATTGTGAGGCTTCGAAATTTGACAGTTGAATTTGCTTTTTGAAGCCAGTTATTGCTACTGCACAGTCTTTTGATTAAAAATACTGAAGCTTGTAATCTTTAGATGATTTGTAAAATATATAGTAAAAACGTACCTGTCTCTTTCTTACAGAAAGTACATTTATAACATCACCTTCCTTGCAGAGTTTTAGGATGTTATGTTTTATATAATTTCTACCTGGTTACTTGCAAAAGGATTTAACGTAAAAAAAAAGTAAGGGGCCATATTCTGAGCAGGAATGGATGCATGCCATCTGCTGCTGAAGTGGTTTGATAGCATTAGAATTTGAAAGTCTGGGGAATTCCTGCTAGCCATAAACTGGAGTGTAGGGTTAAATGTATGGATCTCGTATCGTTTGAAGAGAATTACAGGTAAGTTTCTTTCACTTAAGAACAGTATAGCCTTGTTTTGCATGAGTATATCTATCTTTTCTAAATAATGGGATTTATAATGCGTATTTCTCTAAATTAGCAGCTTGTTAAAATCAGGGTACAGTATACATAATGTATCCAGTTTTAATTTTGAATTTTGACAACTGGTAAGTTTATATTGGTCATGTGTATTTGTATCAAAAGCTAACCCAGATGTTTAAGGTGACTGTCATAACACCATAGGTAAGTAGTGTAATTTATAGCTTTAAATATGATTTCTTTAACATCTATCTAGCTTCTGTTGCAGGTGGTGGACATGGACGTATCTCCTAATGATGTCACCATCCATTAGTATACACATCCTGCTAAAAATAAATATCAAAATCAAAATCCTGTATTGTCTCTCGTTTTTGAAAATTGAAAAGATACTACTTTAGTAACTGCTTGTATCAAAATGTTCTCTTTGCCTTTTCACTGATACTTTCCATTGTTTCACAAACCACAACCTGCCTTTATACCTGAAACAGAAAATAAGTGTTGGTTCTCCCTGGAGATTAGAAGCTGTACATTTTAATCCGCTAGAATGAAATATGCAGCAGCTGTGAAGCTAGCATTCAAGCATTTTCAATAAATTCAACATCTTAAAGCCCTTGGGTCTTGTTGAAAACACTTAGAATGTGGAACCCTTAACCACAGAAGTCAATGGTTTGACTTATAGTGAAGTTGTCATTTCAGATTTTTGTTGTGCAAGTAATCCTGCTATTTTTTACTGCAAGTAACTTGGGCATCTTAGGTTACATTCCAGTGGGATGTGATACAACTTGTAGCATGTATCCTTCACATGTACAATAGTGAATTTTCCCCCTTGTCTATTCCACCTATCTTTTACACTTGGCATTTTAATAGCATAGACATCAATTCCCATTAAAACAAGCACACTTTCTCTCCCTTCCTCTTCCGCAGGAAGTCATTTTGCAAAACATTCAGAAAACTAGTGACTACTGCTATTTATTTTTTTCCAAGAAACTTTTATCTTCATATAAAGAACTAAATACAGGATGGGATATAGGTTAATCTGCTGACTCAGTCAGTGCAGCTTGATCTGAATTATATTTTCTCATGCATAGTATAAAGTTATACACAAGTTGTATATAACTTTTTGGTAGCATTGTGGTCTAATTCTAGAAAATCTGTAAAACAGTGGTTATCAAATGGATATTGCGGTTGCTGCAAACAAATCCATGGTGAAGGCTTGGGTGACAGAAGTGAAAAGGCTTGACAAAAACAAAGAATAACAATCTTCATTGCCCAGACTTATAAACCACTGCATTTGGATGTCTGTAGAGAAAATGTCTCTCCTAAATTTTACTTCAGGACTGCTTATATCATCTTGTTTTAGTGTGGTAACATGTTAATGAGAAACCCTGATATTGCTAGTACTCATTACGTACTAAATACTCCAGTTTCATTAACTTATCATAGCATCCGGGCTACCTCCTTGAATTTCGGATGGCTAACAGAATGTTCCCACTTTCTAATAATTGAGGAATAAATAACAAAAAGTTAAAATGGCCTTTGACCAGCTTTTTCATAAATCCAGCAGCATTCACCTTAACCTTAAGATTAGGTCAGTATTCTGTCATTGTTTTGCCCTATGAGAATACGAGCTTGTAAGAGGTGCACATTTGTTTTTATTGGGGTCCCTTGTTTAAAAGTGGGTTACCCGTAAGAATATCACTAACTTGGAATATTGTGCCCTATATAGACAGCCACGTGTACACTACAAAATTGCTAGTCATGAAGCAGTTCACTAATTTTTATACTGCCTCCAATAATGTAGTTATGCCATATGGTATGAATAGTGCATTACTCTCCTGAAAACTTATTGAAAAACCTTAGAAGTTTCAATAATTGTTTTTGAATATTAGCTGATACGTTTTCAAGAACTGATCACAAACTACTTCCAAGACACTGCCTATCCTGTAGTGTAGACAGCGCTGTTATGCTGTTAAATGTGTGTGCAGTTGTGTAAGCCTCTGCACACAACTGTTTTCTTTCACATGAGCAAATTTGTGTATAAACTGATCAATCTAAAACTATACCACATGGTGAGGATTGACGTGCAATTTGAACCTTAAGTGTGACCCATAAAAGGTTGAACTAGTGCACTGTAGTATCACTAGCAAATCAGTTGGAGAAGACACTTTTTCTTTCTTTATAAGGTCTTCCTCCCCCCCACCCCCCCGGGCTGTTTTTACTGATTCAGGAATGCCATGGCTTTTCTCACAGCAACATACAAATCTTTACAAATTAGCATAGTTTGTTTGCCTGGAGTTGAGGTGTGTGGTGCAGGGCCTGGGAAGGTTTTCCTTTTTTGCCTGTTCCCACAGACTACAAAATAAGATGGACAAAATTGAGATCCCAATTGAGACTACTGGGGGATTGAAGAGAATTAAATGTAAAAGTTCTAGTCTGTGAATCCATAATAGCGATTTTTGTGTAATTTTTTTAAACATTTCCATGTTCAAATAGTGTTAGATCATAGGTTAAACAAATTACCAACAATGGGGACTGTTGTGTAAATAGGCATTTTGTTCTCTAAAATAAGTATTTAGAATAATTCTCCAATCTTGTTTATGGATCTCAAGCTTCTAGTTCATGGTAGCCTTTGAGTTTTCTTTAGTATTTGATTTTAAAAAAACTATCACAAAATTGTAGTTGTATGTGGCCTGTGAAGAGGCATAATGACTTCCGCAGTTCCTCCCTTGCCTAATGGATAGTGATTAGCTTTGTAATCCTTTAACTGCTTTAGTAGGAAAGTGAATTTTGAATAGTCCACTGTTTCAAAAGATGTTATTTCAAATCAAGACTCAAATCACTAAATTTAAAGGCGTGTTTTTCTATTTGAGAAGCATCACTTCCTGATTTTTAACCACTTCCATTTAGTTGAGGTTTCTATTAAAGTAGCTGCTCTTTTGCATTAGACAAGATTTTACGTTCAGGGCCACCTGAGTATTTCTCATTTTATATATTTTCACTAATTATATTCATAAAATACCTCTGCACAGGCATTCCTGTTTTTAGTCCTGATCTGTGTCATGAACAGGCATGTCTGTTGCCTTGACTTCTGTGCCTTCTAGAAGCTCTTAGTAAATAATTTGAGATCAACTTGTCTGTAAACAAGACTTTTCTCTTCCCAAAAGGTTGTTCTTAACTGCTTTATTCATTTGGATGTTGTGCGGAAGCTGCAAAACATAATGTGCAGAATCAATGAAATGGTGCCACCTTTTGAAAGAGAGGTATCTATAAGCGATCTGCACTAGCATATCGCTAGTCAGACCGTTTCTGGTTCAGAACTTTCCTAGTTCCAATTTGTGTGGGTTTGAAATAAGATTATAATAAAAGTGCCACTAAAAATCTTCTCATTCTTAAGGTGGCACGGGATACTTGCCTCTTATCTACAAAATAATTCCCTTCTCTACAGAACTCACTTAAGTTCAGATTTTTGTTTGTAAATGTGAACTCAATGTAATGCTTGTCCTGTTTATATCAGCTGTAGTGGTTCGGGGATCAAACCTTATATTTCATTTCTGTTGTGTGAGCAACAGTAGTAGCTACACAGCTAGTACCTCTGCCTTATCGATAGGACAGGTTTTTTTTTTTTTTTTTTTTTTTTTTGGACTGGGTTGGTAAACTACAGTACGACCTGGAAGATACACTGGGAACAGACATAACTCAGTCATTTAATCACTTTTTTTTACCATCTATACACTTGAAATAGGACAGGGATTCATATGTTCAGGGCCTCCAACCTGAACTATTTGAAATCTTCTCTACCTGGGTCTGGATATGAAATTTGTGAAGAAATTTTATAATGCACAGAGACCTAGCTACTGAGCTAAAAAGAGAATATATGCAGTCTTTTTTTTCCCACTACAGTGAGATTTTTTTTTAGTTCTTTAAAAGTGAACTGTTCTTTCTTGTGCTCCTTTATGGTAATGGCTGCATTTAATTATTTTAATTTTACCTTTTTCATTGGCAAGATAAAGTGTTTTTTTGATGGACTAGACTGAAACTAGACCTTCAGTTCTCCAAACTGTAGGGAAGGGATGGTCCAGTGGTTAAGAGCATTGGCCTGGGACACAGGAGACCCAGGTTTAATTCAGTGCTCTACTACACTCGTCTTGTGTGACCTTGGACAAACTATTTAAGTTTTCTGCCTCAGTTCCCCATCTGTAACATGGAAATAATAGTGCTGCTCCGCCTTCTCACTGGGTTGTTGAGCAGAAATAGGTCAATATTTCACTTCCCAATTACAGCCCATAAAGGGTTAACCAGGTGTAAGAATCTAATAGCAGTAGGTTTCTTAACCATGGGGTGGTCTTCACTGGGGAGTGGGGAGGATCGGCTGTAGATACGCAACTTCAGCTACGTGAATAATGTAGCTGAAGTCGGTGTATCTACAGCCGACTTAACCTGCTGTCCTTGCGGCGGTCGGTGGCACACTCCCCCGTTGACTCCAGCTTGCGCCTCTTGACGAGCTGGAGTTCCGGAGTTGACGGGCACTGCTGCTGATCGATTTATCGCGTCTTGATGAGACGCGATAAATCGACCGCCAAAACATCGATCCCTCTCTGTGGTAGTGAAGACAAGCCCCATGACTTATAACCATCTATGCCACTTTCTCATGTCAATAATGTGCTTTTGGAATCTATTGATCATTTATTTACCGTTTTTATAAACAACATAAATTGAACCTTGGTACAGGTATGAAGTATAATCAATAGTCATATTAAAATGACTTAGTTCCTCAGATACTATGATAATGTGGGCCATCAGTATATAAAATCTCAACTGAAAACACATTAGAATAGGCTTCAGCCTTTTGCAGTTTGCCCATCCCAGACCTTCAGCAAAAGTAGGATCTGATATTTCTAATATTTAAGTGGCAAAAATGAAACCAGCTTTAGAATAGAAGGATGGGCTGAGGCCTAAAACTTGAATGGGACTTGAATATACAGAGGCATGGGTTTAAATCCTGGCTTTAGTACAGCCATCTATTGAGAGCTCTAGCGATTCATTGTGTTGTCTGAGAGTATGTCTTTACTGCAGTGAAGGGGCATGATTTGAAGCTGAGTAGACAGACTTAAGCTAGCTTTAATAACAGACTGGCACAGGTATTGGAGCAGTGAAACCATGACAATGCATGCTTCAGGGCAGGCTAGCTGCCTGAGTAACTGCTTCAGGTTCTGGGTGGATTTGCATCACATGTGCTGCTGTAACTTCACTGCTCCAGTACCTGAATTAGCTGGATTAAACCTAGCGAGCTGTAGTCACACCCATATAGACATCATACACCTCATTCTTCTCTCTAAAGCAAGGATAAATCTCTACCGTAGTTAATCATTGGTAAAATATTAGAATTTTTAGCTTGAAAGTGAAAAATATTACCAGAAAGGACTAGTATAGAGTAACCCCCCACAATTTTATTTCTTTGCAGTTCACATTTTTAAAGAAACCTTCTGTAGCTGTTTAAATTTGATTCTACCATTATCTGTAGAGTCATATCTGAACTTTTACATTGTGGCTTAACTGTAGCCTTTAGGAAAAGAACCTTAGTATACTTTAAATAGGTTCACATTTAAATAGGTTCACATCTTGTATTAATTTATTTAAAGGTGCCTCAGTGTTAAGGAACTAAATTAGGACAGTGGTCTGTTAGTGTATCTGAGACCTGCTGCTGCTGTGTGGTGAGGCTTTTAAACAGATTCCTCCTGGCTGCTGTAAGCCAGAAGCTTGAGATCCCTAAACCAAAGTTGAGTGGATCTATCTCGTACATCTTCAGAAGAACAACATTTTCAGGTATGTAATTGATTGACAGCTGGAGTGATGCACACTGCAAACTTCAGTGACAGCGTGGTTTTTTTTCTCAGAAGGAGTTGAAATATATGAGGACTTCCTTTTTGCTGGCATTACTCGGATGCACTGGTTATGAAAATGGGAAACTGCCATTTAATGTTCTAATTACATTCTAAAGAGCATAGTTTTAGCTATATAAAATGATTGATACATGCTGTTAAGATCACTATCACTGAGTACAAATTTTGCTCATTCATAAAGAAAACATCTAACGAGTGCTTATTTTAGTTTCTGCATCTAGAATCTAATTTTTGTTGAAAATGGTGCTCTGCTTTGGTCATATCTGGTAGCTCATGAAAAAAAATTGGCCTCATTTTAGAGGTACTGAGAGCCTGTAGCTATTGATGTCAGTGGGAGTCATTTGTGACTACTACAGTAATTCCTCACTTAGTCATCCCGGTTAAGGTTGTTTCATTATGTTGCTGATCAGTTAGAGAACATGCTTGTTTAAAGTGGCACAGTGCTCCCTTATAATATCATTTGGCAGCCTGCTTGTAGAAAGTGTAGCCCACTGGAGCTAGCTGGTGGGGGCTTGGAACCAATATGGGCCATCAGCCTCCCTATCAGGGTCCCCCCCCCCCCCCCCGGCAAGCTCCCTATGCAGCAGGCTCACAATTGCTGGCAGTTCAGCTGTCCTTCCCCCTCACTGCCATGTGCTGCTCCTGCCCTGTGCCTTGGAGCTTCTCCCGGGATCCTGCTTGTTGTGGGATGGTGGTGGTGGTGGAAAGAGCTAATGTCCCCCTTCCCCTGCTTCTGCCTCCCACTTACCCCATCTCCACAGAGCAAGGGTGGGACACACACGGCTCAGGACAGAGGGAGCTTGCTGGCAGCAGCTGCTGTCTCAATTTACTGATCTACTTTAAAAGGCAGTGTACTTAGAGTGGTGTCAGCGTACTTAAAGGGGCAATGTGCATCTCTCCCACACAGGATGTGTGTCTGTGTCTCCGTCTCTATTTGCCATTCTGTCTCCTCTCCCTCCATTCATGCAGCCTTGTAGGGCATGGCACTACATTAACAATGTGTTAACAATTGAGGCCTCAGCGGAGTGCTAGTTCATCATTTAGCAGTAAGGCATTCCCTGGGAAATATTCCACCTTCTTTTACCCTCTTAACTTCACCACCTCAACCGAGCTTCACAATCCTCATTGCTGTGTACAGTATTAAATTGTTTAAAACTTATACTGTATATATAATATAGTGTTCTGAATGGTGAATTTTTTCCCCCTGGAGCCTAAGCCCCTCATTTACTTCTCATGGGGGAAATTGGATTTGCTTAACATCACTTCACTTAATCACATTTTTCAGGAACATAACTACAATGTTAAGTGAGGAGTTACAAAAATGTGTGGCCTCATTTACGGTAGAGTAAGTCTTTTTCGCCTACGCGGAAACAATACTGTTCCTGTGGAGCATTAATAGGGCATACAAAATATTTTCACATAGAAACTAGACATGGGCATAATTAGTTCACTGCACCAATGCATTTATACAATGATGCTAGACTGCCAAAGCCTTGCTAAGCCCTTTCCCCTCTATCAGGCTTGACAGCCCTCTCCGGCATTCCCTCTATCTTCTCCCAGTTCCTGGAGGAAGTTGTATTTGTAATGCATATTTAATCAGTCATACTCATGCTTCAGAAGACACTTTTTCTTGTCTTTTAAGAGACTTGGTGCAAAGTTGTTAAGATGAACAACTTAACATGGATAAGGAAAAAGAAAAGGCTAATATATAAATCTTAGGTATGTTGCATAATATATACAGTAAGGAATATTCAATAGCACATATGTGCAATTTTTCTGGATAAATTAGTGTGAACATTTTGTGTTTAAAATTTCAATTTTAAGATTTGCTAACCCGAATGCAAAAACTAGTTTAATTTAGGTGACAACATAATCTCTGGACTCCAGTGAGAAAAAAATCAGATTAAATTTTCTGCTTATAGTTGTTTTAAAAACCAATCCCTCTTGTTCCACATTACCATGGGTAATGGTAGGTGGGGGGAAGTAATTAAGTTGTATCATGAGAGGAAATGTGATAATTAGTGTTATAAAAAATTAACAAATTTAACCTTGAACTATTGTTAAAAGCAAATTCTGGAGCTAAGGAACTCCCTGCCAAATAGTTAAAATATTGGGACTATTTGCAGAAATCATCCATGGGTTCTCAATTCAGGCTGGTGCATACAGGGACAGCTGTCTCTAATATAATCAGGACTAAAACTATGCAGGACTTTGTAAATCAAAAATCACCACTTTGAAGCACATTCAAACAGGTACCTAATACTGGCCATGTCATGTCCTTCACACAGGATATGTCACAAACTAAGCAGGGAGATGCTATCAGCACTAGTCGAAGTTCTGTGAGAGCGAAAGAGAAGGTGGAGTATTGGAGTATTGCAGTAATCTAATCAAAGTGATGAATTCATGGAGCAGAGGCATAAGAACTCCAGTTGCAAGAAGATATACTCCCTTTCCCAGCTACCAGTAAGGAAGATAGAAACTACTTTCTCCTGGATGTCCTGCTTTCATGAGGAGCCTACCCCAAAAACGGACCTTATATCCACTCTTGAGGGAGCTGATGTAACTTTGTCATAGCTGAAGGTTGCATTTCTCCAGCTCACCACTATGAACTCTGTTTTAGCTGGACTGATCTTAAGATCTGAGTCACCAGAACACATGGCATCTTCTTGCTGCAAGGAAAAGCAAATTTAGAAGAATGGGCAATCTAAGTATTGAAATGGATTGCAATGCAGTCCATTACCTCTACACCTTGAAATGCATCCAAAAGACCAGTGACCAATTAGAAGCAATGGAATTCTTTGCCTGTATGTGTGTGTGGTGCAGGCGAATGGCTATCTAATACTAACAGTTGGGTGCACTGTAGGATTTGAAAGGGAGAATGAGCTAATTGAGTTTAACTCTTCACTATTGCTGCCATGACCTATTGCTGAGTCATCAATACCTCATGGTCAGTGGTATGAAAAAGACACTTGGCCTATTCAGCAGTAACCATGGGCACCTGAATATTGTTCTAGAAGAGACTCTGTGTAGACTACATTCAGGATCTACAACTATATCCAGACCGAAAGGAGTTTAAATCCTAAAGCTTTCAGATGGTGCTACAGCTGCCTTAAAGCAACCTTATGCTCCCTCCCCACCTTCATTAAAAGTCAGATTATTGCTTAGGTCTAATTCTAAAAATCCTATATTTGGCTGGCACCTTGTCTTTCCAAACTGACGTGTTTCCAAAAAGAAGACTTCCAAAACAGCCTCCTAACAGATCTAGACCCTCAGCGAGATCAACTCAGCTGAAAGTCACAGAAGACTTTCCGTTGTTTGGTATATAAATCTAACGCAGAAATGGAGTTCATTTAAAATGCTGTCCTTTCCCCCCAAATAGTTCTGTGGTTGAGACTTCCTGGAAATTCTGATGAAATTAAAGAAACCGTGGCTGGGGGATGTAAAAATACCTTGACATCTGAAATTCTTTCCTATGGCTAATTGAACTGCATCCCTGGTGCTTTAGCTTCCTGCATTCTCTTTTGCAGGTTGTGTGTCTATATGACCTAAGAAAATAGTGGAAAAAGAGAGGGTAAGGGGAGCTATTGTAGTGCCAAGTGAGGAGAAAGGATGGCTGTACCTTACAAGACCTTCATATATGCTCTGATATTCCCTTAGACTCAGGTTGCCTGTTGATTGGCGGTGAACCAATGGAACAAGTCCTTTGACCATAAAGAATAGCACTGGGCCTTTCTCTGGAGGAGTTAATGTGCTAGCCAAGACAAAAGTGTAGTCTTATCTTCATCTCTCCCGCAATCTTCAGTTGCAGTCCAAAAGTAAGAGCCAGCATATGTACATCTGCATGTGTTCAGCCAAGAACCACCTAGGGCAGCTCTCCTGATTCTGATAGCAATTAAATCCTGAGTTAGTCTACATTGCATGGTTGTATGGACGTTAGTTACCCACAACAGCATCTAGGGAACTCTGCCCTTATGGCAGGTGAGCATGGGGATCTCAGTCATGGATAGAAAATCACAATGGGGTGGCCTGTGTACATTCTACTGCAGCTTGTGCACTAAGTGGACACCCTCAAACACATTCCATTTGGGAATTTGTATATTCCAGGGGTTCTCAAAACTTCATTGCACCACTCCCTGCATGGGGGGACCAAAGCACAGTCTCCGCTCTGGGCACGGGGCCTTTAACCTGAGCCTCTGCTGCCCAGGACTGACATCCTCAGGCTTTGGATTCAGCCCTGTGCAGTGAAGCTCAGGCTTCAGCTGTGGACCCTAGCAAGTCTAAACCAGCCCTGGCAACCCCATTCAAAGGGGGTTGTGACTCACCTTGGGGTCCCGAACCATAGATACCAACTCCATGGGTGCTCTGGGGCTGGAGCACCCACGGGGAAAAATTAGTGGGTGCTCTGACTGAGTAAAAGCGCCATTCTGGGAAGTAGGGTGAAACCTTGTTAAACTTTAGAAATACTGGGATAGTCATCCCAGAAAACTATACTGTCCCTTATTTTAAAAGTTCTCTAATGCATGTGGGGAAGATAATAGGCTTCAACCATTGCTGGAGTGAGACACTAACAGAAAGTTTGGACAAACCACCACCTTGAAGGCAAAAGTTGGTAACACTGCTGGATGAACGAGTGACTTACTTTCGCATATCAATCACCTTCATGCCTATTTTACACTGGAGCATTCAGCCTCTCTGGTGATAGTAACCAGTTCAACACCCTGAAATGTCAGAAATCCAGTTTCTTTTTAGTTGCTGGCATACATCCAACAAAACATCTTAGTCCCTTGAGTCCTATGCCTCCACCTTCCCCAACCCAGACATGTAGGTATTGTGCAATTGACAGTAAATCAGTCTCCCTGATCACCCACTAGGAAAATACTGAATGTTAAGACTGTAGGAAACTGAACAACCCAGGACTTTGTCAAAAAAAAAAAAAGTGGTTTTCCAACAAACACAAGTTCACACTGGAGGATGTGCAGTTGATGTTTACACTGTTCGTTGCCATATAAAGCCCCACCTTCACACATCCTGTGTAGGCTGACAGTGTAGTTAAACAATTGATAATTCACCATGCCACTCTTCAAGTCAGGTCAGTCCTTGCACTCTGTGTCTCAGAGGATAGATAATAGATTAAGTGATATTCATTGGGTGTCACTTCTGAGAAAAGCCAGGCATTCACTGAAGAACCCAAAACCTGGGGAGAGTTAGAGACAGTCTCTAGGGCTGAAATGACTCCCTCTCTGCATCTAATCCTACTAATCTATTTGAGTAGCTGTTTCCCCTTTGCTATGGGGACTCCAGCATTGTCTGATGCCATAGCATCAGACCCTAGTTGTGACACATTTCTTTTTTGGAGGAAACCATGTACACCGGACCCTCGCTATAGCCCACGTTGCTATAGCACAGGTTCACATACAGTGCTGTCGTTGCCATGGATCCCAAATTTAAATATTTAAATTGGGATCCATAGCAATGTGTCCCCCGCGTTAGCATGGGACAGTGCATGGATCCCAAACCCCGGGCTATAGCTAGGGTGTGGTGAATCTCTTGAATGAGATCTTCATGGACCCTCTGTCCTCCAAGGCAGAGGGCCCATGGAATGGAGGACAGGAAGATTAATAAGGGTTGTATGACCCCAAAATAGACACTGTGCCCAAGCTGTCTGTCTCCTGTGTGAGAGTCTGTCTCCGGTAAACCTTGGGCATTCCTGAGTATTCTGCCAATGTGGGTAGGGTTTTCCTCAACGGAACTCCAGTTTTGCCTGCATTATGTGAATCCAGGTCTCTAGCAGAGTGCTTCCCTGGAGCCACCTAGCCTGTGGCCTCCTTTCTCTCTGCATATTGTTTGAATGTAGCAGTGCCACCCCCCACTTCTTGCTTCTGTCTGTGCCCTATCTGCTTTTGGGCTGTCCAGATAATCCATCCCTATAACCTCTGCCTCACTGTCCTTCTTGCTAAGTTCCCGCAAGTAATTTATATGAGCTGACAAGGTACAGCATTCTGCCTTAACCTTGTATGGTGTAGGTGTGAGCTGTCCGCCTTAACATGTGCAGTCTTCAGGATCCATATGCTTTGCTGACTCATTGTAGCGCATAAGGCCCTTTAATGTGAGACTAACCGTTTTGGCATGTGCCCAACTTGCACAAAGCTGCCTGTAGAGGAGAGAAAACCATAGAATAGTAGGGGAGGGAAACATAACAATTCACTTCTGTAGTCAGTTCTTTAGCCATCTTTTCTCAACATCTCCACAAGAAAGCAACATAGTATGCTGGTGTGCCGCAAGCAGGGTTGGTGCTTCCCTGGCCTAATGTGTTATGTACCTTATAGTGAGAGGAAGGAGAAGTGAATCCGTTGTGTGTGGAACAGAAGAGATCTTCCTCTGTATCCACTGCCACCTTATGCTAGTAGTCACAGCTCTCTAGCTGAACTGTGAACCAAGTGAGATCTTCGTTGTTCAGCCAGTGCTGGTCCTGGAAGAATGCTTCTGTACTTGGCTACTCAGGGCCAACTGGAATGTCCTCCAAAAACTCCAGGAATGTGTGGGCTAAAAAATGTTCTCTTGATGCATGTGCATCACTCTTAATGACACCTCACAGAAGGTAGTGAATGTATTAGAAGCAGAATGTCTCTAGAATATAGGCAGGTGTGGAGTAAATTACACCACAAAGCTTTGACAGGAAGCATTTCAGCTATTCCATTCATGGACAGAGTGCCTCTTGGAGATGGAGGGAGGGGAAAGAGCGGGGTGGTGGTTTGGCACAGTTTCTAGTCCGAACCCTTTCAAGTCCTGCTGAAAAAATCCTGCTGCCAATATAGCTGGTACTGGGGTTGTCTTTCCAGTCAGTGAGTAGGATCCTGAGTAATTGAGCACATTCAGCAGCTTGTGGAGTTTTTAACCTATATGTCCCCATTCACCAGCGGAGCCATTGCGCTCTCTCTCCAATTCCTGAGAAATCATTCACATTGAATTACAGAACAACTTTGATTATTTGAACTTTAGTTACATAGAACATTATAGAATGGAACAACTCATATCCTTGAATCAAATTAAAATGTACCTGTTATTTAAAAGCTGAATTGTCCAAATGTATTTGCCCTTTTGACATTAGGATAATCGTATTTAAATTTTTTGTTGCAGGCACTAGTAGCCAAAAAGTATATAAGCATTAAAACATCTATCACTAATATAAACATATGTGGATTAGGGACTGTGCTGAGATTAGCAAAATCTTTTACTTAGTTCAGATCTCGGTTATCTTCAATGATAAAATGCTGAAGCACAAAGTGGGGACAGAAAATCTCATAATTGTCAGTTTAAATTAATGTAAAAGGTAGCATTTAAATCTAATATAGTTGTTTTAAAAATTAACTGTGTTAAATGGTTTAATGGTTAGATCAAAAGGTTCCTTACCTGGTCTTGAAGCACTGCCTAAATGTGAGTGTAAGAGAGCCACTGAAGCTCAATTGAACCTTGGTAAAAAGCAAGTCATCACTGAAGAATAATTACAACAGCTGAGATGGACTTTTTTGAGGAAGAATCTGAATACTCATTGGATGTAAGTTACCCTTAAAATATTGCCACTGAAAGGAATCTTAGGCCTGGATCTACAACTTTTAAATAATTTACTCATAAGACAGATTCATAGTATTCCTCTAAATCTGTCATGATAAACTACCCCTAATAATCTCTTGAAAAATGCTTTATTTGTTTATTGAAGTAGTCTGTCCATCTTTGCATAATGCATTTTTCTAGTTCAATATGTTTTCTCCTTTAATATTTCAGTAAACAGTCTGGTTTTTGTAATATTCCATGCCACTGTTGCTCATTGCAACATCTTCTATTGCTTCCTCAAAACTACACACATTTATTTAAATTGCGCTTCACTCTGAAAAGTAACTATGTAAAATTATCACCTTCTTTGAGTGGTGGCCCCTGTGTGTTTTCCACTGAGGGTATGCGTGTGCACCATGCACCTGAGTCTGGAAATTCTTCAAAGAAGTGTCCATTGACCCGCAAATTCACAGTTGTAACTCCCCTCATGACCAAAGGGTGGGTCAATGCCTCTCCAGTTTCCTCCTCTTCGTTGCCATAGCAAAAAGATCGCATGGGCAGAGCCATATCCTCCCAGAGGATTTCCAAGTGGGTTTCAGGGGGATCTTAGAATATTACAAAATACCAAAAATTCCCCTTCCTGGGGGTATTACAGCTCACTTCACGCAAGCATAAGCTGCCTTTGCAGCATCCCTATCAGGTGTGCTGCTGCAGGGCAGCAACTTGGAATTCTGCTCACATGGGTGAGACACACTATAGTCTAAGAGAAGTGAATTATTTTTTTCAAGTGCCAAATTTTTTGATCAAGGTATAGTCAAGGTCCAGACTCCAGAAAAAATATTTGAAAAAACCAGTAGCCATAATGATAAATAAATAAAAAGATTTCAGAGTCTGTTCAAAAGTGTCTGGGGGTTTGGATTTGGCCTGCGGTCCACCTGTTGACTATCCCCACAAGCAGTGACTGCAGATACGGCTGTAGGAGTGGCACTCTGCTGCTGCCTTCCTCACTCTCTTCCAGTCACCCATGTGTGGAATGCACATAGGGACCACCACTCAAAGAACAAATGGAGATTAGTTACTGTAATTGGAGGTTCTTTGAGATGTGTGGTCCCTATCTGTATTCCACTACCCGCCCTCCATCCCCATCTGCTTCATATCCTATTGGATTGCACTAAGAAAAGGAACTGGAGAGGTGTTAACCTGCACTGCTTTTTATGCCCTTCGTGAGGAGCATGAGGGGAGCTACTGCATGTGTGGATCAACGGACACTGCTCTGAAGAATTTCCGAACTCAGGTGCATGGCGTGCATGTGTACCTATGTGTGGAATACAGGTAGGGACCACTCATCTCAAATATCCTCTAGTTACAATAAGTAAGCTTCATTTTTCACTCATTTTTCACTTCACTTCATTCTGCACTGTGCAGGTATTCAGTCATATAGGCTAACTAGTGACCAAGCAAGATTTTACTTTTGATTTCTGTTATTCAGGCAAAGGTTCCTTCTTCTGTACCATCAACAGAATCTCTAAGTTTCAATTACAGGGCTAGTCAGTTATACCTGTGCAATCTCACAGTATACTAAAGTGGTACAGTTTTGTAGCCCGGGGTAGTACAGGTGACACTGGGGGCCTAATTTAGCTTTCCAAACATTTACAACTCAGGATTGTGTGTGAGGAGGAAAGAACCTGGCTTGACTTTCAAATCCCAGTTTGAGTTTGCAGGGCTACCAGTTAGAAAAGTTATCTTTGAACTTGTAAACTGAGCACTTCCCTTGTGAAATGGGAAATGTTGAGAGACCCTATGAGCTCATTTTTACAGCACTTTTTAGAATAAAACTACACTTACTTAAGGTAGACCTTTAGATAAATCATGGTGGAATTACATAATTTGGTGTCAAAATGTTTCATGATATATTTATTATCCCCACTGCAGGTGAACTCTTACCCTTTTCTGATGCAATTGCACATAGGGATGAAAGGAAAGTGGCAAATCACATATATACTATTAGAGCCCTGGCACAGGGTCCATTACCTCAAGTAGGCTCAGAAGGAAGCAGGGCTGAGCACATCTTATTGTTCCCTTGAAAAGCAGCAGCATACTGCCCCCCCCCCCTAGTATGTCCTGCATGTTCCACATTTCAGCTGGTCGGGTGTCTTCTTGAGCCTGGACATAGTCCTTTAGAAGTAGCTGCTGGTGTAGAAGCCAGGCCTCCCTGCTACCACTTTCTTGAACACACAGTATAGGGTTCTGCCTTGCTGCTTTTGACAGAGATGGATGAAGAGACTTCCTACACCATAGACAGACCAGGCGGAGACTAATTTTTTTTTCTTTTCCAATTTTAAATACTTTTCATGCACACAAAAGATGCGGTATTGAGAGCCTGTAGGTTGACTAACCTTACCTCACACAGAACAGGAAGAGAAGACAAATTCAAAATTTCCTAGGTTGTGCCACAAATGTGCATCTAATCTGGTGAGCTCACCTCTAAGTATCAGCAAATAACTGAGTCCCCATGCCTGTTCAGGTGCCGGTTTCTCCCCTGAGACTTCCAAGTAGTGAAACTAGTCAGAGAGCATCAGCTTATTTTAAATAGATGCCACCTCAAAGCTATTGCTTGGTAATAACTTTCAGCTACTGGTATCATGGACTATATATGAAAAAAGTACTTAGATGGATATGGCTCTACCCTATTATCCACTGGGTATTTATATGGTCCCCATCACCATGGTATCCGAGCGCTCTAGAGTCTTTTTAATGTGTCTTCACACCATCCCTGTGAAGTAGGGGAGTGCTATCATCCCCATTTTGAGATTAAGGATATGTCTTCACTGGAGAGTTAGCCTGCGTGATCAGCATCTAGGCTGATCTGGATGCGAGCAACCACCCTGCAAATCCCTGCCCAAATTACTGTGTCCTCACAAATACTCTGCACCCCGGTGTATGTTGATCGGACTTCTGGGGGCATATTCCATAGTTCTTTAGAGCTGTGGTAAGCTGATCTGCTGTATGATTATTTTCAAGTGAAGTGTGGGAGAACTTGTCTGTCTTTCTGGGTAATTGTTGGGGTTGTAGGAAGGCATTGGAAGACTCACCACTCCAGTGATTTAGCCTGAATCCTCACATCATAATGGGTGGGTTATGAACCCGAGTGAAAGTGGAACTCAAGCTCTAACTCACCCAGCCTTTCCAGTTAGCTTGGGTTTAAAGCACCAGTTAATGTGGGTGAGGGATTTTGTGTGAGGATGGGTGTGGAGATAGGGATAGCATCTGAGTAAGAGCCAGTGAAGACATATCCTAAGTGAATTGCACAAGGTACACAGGAAACACATGGCAGAGAAGGGAATGGGTAATGGATTATCAATCGATTTAACCATCCAAAGTCTTCTGTAATTTTATTTTTCAGTATAATTATAAGAACAAAACACCTGTTTAAGGAAATTTGGGTAAGGAACTGATAGAATGACAGAGTCCAGATTTTTTGTTTCTGGATAACGTTTCAGAATGACTTAATTATTTTATGAATCTATGAGATCTGCTTATCAAGAACATCTTTGACATACTTATGTCAGAAACAGATATAATCTTTTTTTGTTTCCCTCTACTGCATAATCACTTTTTTTTGTTAACATTCAAATACATGGCTTTCAAAAGGACTAAATTTTCCCTTACTGTGGACCTATTTTTTGTACACTTTTATGAACAACTGTGAAGAATCATAACAATAAAAACACTGAACAATATCTGATTTGTTGTATTGCCATAATCGCCTGTTCTTCAAAGGCCAGATCATCTTTAAGGATGAGTATAAATCGAAACCTACAAACAAAGAAACAACCAAGTTCAACCATAGGAGAGTCCCAAAACCTTTAATAAACCGGGAAGGTCAAAGTTATTGTGAAGACCTGTTAACAAGCCAAAAGTTGCTGGTCATCTACTATTGATGGAGAAACATTAAATTAGAACTCCATAGCGGCAAAGCCATTGTATATTGAACTCACATTTGCAAAGCTATCCTTCCTGGCATGTAGACAGTTCTGCAAGTTGGTGCCTTTGAATTAATTGGAGGTGCACCAGTTTACATCTGCAGTGAATTCAGCATATTTATAATCTGTGTTTGTGTATCTGTTATGCACTGTGTAGTGACCTTCCTCTGCTCTTTCTCACCAAACTTTGACCAACAACATTTTTGTAGATGAAAAATTTAAAAATTCCAGTAATGAAAAAAACCAATGTTTTTAAAATGATTCCTAATCTGTTACCTGTACCCTCTTTATTATAGCTGGAAGCCACAACAGGATGTGCCTGAGCAGGCCATTATTGCCTAGTTTAGGTCTGTTTTGGGGAAAATAGTTAATAGCAGAAGAATGAGAGAAAATAGTAGAGGAAAAAGTTATAAACACTCTTTCCCTGCTATTTTGAATATTGTTTTAATTTTTTCCTATCTTCCTGTCTCTTTTTAAAGTTCCTTATACTGTTTGGACCTTTCCTCCTCCTTTATATACCTAAAGATTCAGCTGCCCTTAAATCAGTAGTTTATGGTTCAGCAGCCACTTTTATCCCATCTTGTACTGTAAAAACAAAATTCAGTCTGTTGAACGGCTCCCAGTTTAGTTCCAACAGGAAGTAAGTTTAAAGTGGCCGGGTATGCGCAAACTGCTTCTGAAAGGTCAGCTTGACACTTCGGGCCAAGGCGAGGGGAGTGTAAAATTGTGATGTGATCCTCCTGTGACCTGCCCTCTTCACTCCTTCTAGCTGCCTGTCTTTACCTTCACCAGCTACAGCTCTCCTGTATTTGATTTTAACATTAAGGAGAGTGTGTTTATTTTTCAAGGAGGGGAACAATGCACAGCTGGGCGTTAGACATATATTCTGCCTCTGCCTTGATAGCTGTGGAACTGGAACAGTGAATGCAGAGGTCCAGATGAGAGACCTGCATGGAGCATAGCTCCTTCTTAGTAGCATATATATGGTGGGGGTGGGGCTGGGGGTGGTGCAAACTCAAGGAATGGTTGAGCCAAAGGATCTGTTGCTGTTGTGTAGTGCCTCCCTTCCCGTCCACCTTTCTCTCATACTCCCAGTACAGAGCCTGCTTCAGTCAGTGGGCTAGGGCAGCCTCTTTGGAACAGCTCTGCAGCTGCTGTGATACCTGATGAAAGGCTCCCTTCCCTCCCCGTAGACAACTGGATTTGTCCCTCGATGCATGTGTGAGATGTCATCAAAGTGGTTCATGTAGCTAATCAGAATATGGTTTTCTTGACAGTGCCCCTAGTCAAACTAATTTAAGTTTTAAAAAGCTGAAGAATCAGTTACACCAGAGTCCCTAAGGGCACTTATTTGTGCTCCCGAAAGGGGAAATAGGATAGCAATAATCAGATTTACCATAGGTCAAACCCTACTTGCTTTGCACACAGAAATAGGTTAATTAGTTACATCATTTATAGCTAGGGCCCTACCAAATTCACGGTCCATTTTAATCAATTTCATAGTCACGGGATTTTAAAAATAATAAATTTCATGATTTCAGCTATTTAAATCTGAAATTTCACAGGGTTGTAATTTTAGGGGTTCTGACCTAAACAGTAGTTGTGTGTATATGTATGTGGGGAGGGTTTGCAAGGTTATTGTAGGGTGGGGGGGTTGAGGTATCGCTACGCTTCTGGACAGCTGGAGAGTGGTGGCTGCTGGCCGGAAGCCCAGCTGTGAAGGCAGAGCCACCACCAGCAGCAGCGCAGAAGGATGGTATGGTATTGTCACCCTTACTTTTGCGCTGCTGCTGGTGAAGTGCTGCCTTCATAGCTAGGCACCCAGCCATGCTCCAGCTGCCCAGTTCCAGAAGCAGCGCAGAAGTAAGGTGGCAATACCACAACACCCCTAAAATAACCTTGCGTGACCCCCCTTTGGGGTCAGCACCCCCAATTTGATAAATGCTGGTCATCTCCATTACATTTGTATAGCAAGGGGTAAAAGCATCTAAACGACCAAATTTCACAGGTGGAGCCCAGATTTCATGGTTCACGACGCATTTTTCATGGCTGTGAATTTGGTAGGGTCCTTTTTATAGCCTGATTTTTAGAGCTGCTCAGCACTCATATCTACCGCTGAAGTAAACAGGATTGTGGATGCTCATCATCATTGAAAATTAAGGTGTAATGAACCCTTCTGACTTGCTATGTCCTCAGGTAAAATGAAGATATATCAACTTATCCATCAATGAGGTCATTATTGTTAGGTAACGTGTATAATCATAGGAGAGGTCATCTAATCTGGTCCACTGCACTCATGGCAGGACTAAATATTATCTAGACCATTCCTGACAGGTGTGGTCTAACCTGCTCTTAAAAATGTCCAAGGATAGGGATTCCACAGCCTCCCTAGGAAATTTATTCCAGTGGTTAACCACCTTGACCATTAGGAATTTTTTCCTAATGTCGAACCTCAACCTCCCTTGCTGCAGTTTAAGTCCATTGCTTCTTGTCCCGTCCTCAGAGTTTAAGAAAAACAATTTTACTCCTTCCTCCTTGTAACAACCTTTTACATACTTGAAAACTGTTATCATGCTCCCCCGCCCCCCCCCCCCCGACCCGAAGTCTTCTCTTTTTCAAACTGAAAATATGGGGTTTGTTTAATCTTCCCTCATTGGTCATGTTTTCTAGACCTTTAATCATTTTTGTTGCTCTTCTCTGGACTCTCTCCAATTTGTCCACATCCTTCCTGAAATGTGGTGCCCAGAACTGGACACAATATTCCAGTTGAGGCCTAGTCAGCGCAGAGTAGAGTGGAAGAATTACTTCTTGTGTCTTGCCTGCTAATGCAGCCCAAAATGTTTACTTTTTTTTTTTTTGTAACAGCGTTACACTTTTGACTCATATTTAGCTTGTGATCCACTATGACCCCCAGATCCCATTCTGCAGTAATCCTTCCTAGACAGTAATTTCCCATTTTGTATGTGTGCAATTGATTGTACTTCCTAAATGGAGTATTTTCCATTTGTCCTTATTGAATTTCATCCTATTTACTTCAGACCATTTCTCTAGTTTTTTCAGATCAGTTTGAATTTTAATTCTATCCCCCAAATCACTTGCAATACATGATACTGTCCACAAACTTTATAAGTGTACTCTCCATGCCATTATCTAAATCGTTGATGAAGATACTGAACAGAACCAGACTCAGAACTGATCCCTGCGGGACCCCACTCATATCCTTCCAGCATGACTGAACCACCGATAACTGCTTTCTGGGAACGGTTTTCCAACCACCTTATAGTAGCTCCATCTAGGTTGCATTTCCTTAGTTTGTTTATGAGATGGTCATGCGAGACAGTATCAAAAGCTTTATAAAAGTCAAGATATTCCAAGTCTACTGCTTCTCCCTATCCACAAGGTTTGGCACCCTATCAAAGAAAGCTATCAGGTTGGTTTGAACTGATTTATTCTTCACAGATCCCTGCTGACTGTTACTTATCACCTTATCCTCTTCTAGCTGTTTGCAAATTGCTTAATTATTTGCTCCATTATCTTTCTGGGTACAGAAGTTAAGCTGACTGGTCTGTCATTGCCTGGGTTGCGTCCTTATGTCCTTTTTTATAGATTGGCACTATATTTGCCCCTTTCCAGTCTTCTGGAGTACTGTAAGTGGTAACATTTACCAGAATGCACACACACACAATCCTTTAATAGCTGGGGGTCTGAGGACTCCCAGGCCCTGGCCTATTTTGATAATTTTTCCTTGAAACATTTTTTTGATATATTGGTAATTTTGCATAGATATCAGCACAAACAACTGGCTCTGTTTCACCTACAGTCAGGGTTGTCCTTATCCCTATGCAAACTACGCAGCTGCATAGCGCACCAGGAAATTTAGGGCACCAAATTGCCCCAGATTTCCTGGTGCCCTGCACAGTTGCATGCTGCTCCCGCAGCCAGCCCGATCCCCTGGGCAGCTGCTCCAGCCAGGAAAGCTGCTCCCGCCCCTGCTCTGCCCCCACGCCGCCTCCTCCCCAAAGCCCCCTGTGCTGTCACTCCATCCCTTCCCCTGAGCTAGATCCTGGGGGATGGCAGCAGAGTTCGGGCATGCTCTGCACTCGCCAGGTGGCGAGAAGTGGAGCAAGTTGGGTCCGTTCCGCTGGCCCCAGCCCGGTCCGCTCTGCCGGCTCCCAACTGTACCGCCAGTGAGTGCTGGGAGCCAGGGGAGCAGAGCGGAGCGTGTTGGGGCCGGGTCACTCCACTTTCCGCCTCCCCATGAGTGGGGTCAGGCCTGCCCTGCAATCACTGTCTGGCAGGAAGTGGAGCGACCTGGCCCAGACCTGCTCTGCTAGCTTGTGCTGGGGGGCGGTTTTCCTCCTTCCCCCAAAAAACCTGCTCCTACCCCCCACAGACCTTGGGCGCAGCCCTCCCCGACCTCCACCCCCACCCCTCTGGAGGCCTGGGGTTGCTGTGTAGGCCACCACAATGTTTAGGGATGGCCTTGCCTGGAGTAAGGAGTTAGTGATGATACAAAGATTTCCCACACAGCCTTTTGTACATACAATGAATTGGTTTAATTGGAGGAAGCCCTAACAGACTCGCTCACTGACCTTCCCAGAATCCTATGGCTGCCATTGTGCACACTATGTTCATGGTGGATAGGTATTATTCATAATACAGAGAAAGGGGAGTAACAGGGAGCAAAAACTTGTTTTGAGAGGCCTACCCAAAACTGATAAAACCAGCTCTGCATTGACATCAGCATGGCTACCTCTAGACAAGCAGGATTGTGCCTATCCATAACAGAGTTTAGGAGGTATTTAGTTTAATTCAGTAGTTCGTAAACTTTTGTACTGGTAGTGACCCCTTTTACATACCAAGCCTCTGAGTGCAATCCCCCCTTATAAATTAAAAACACTTTTAAATATATTTAACACCATTTTAAATGCTGGATGCAAAGCGGAGTTTGGGGTGGAGGCTGACAGCTTGCGACCCCCTGCCCATGTAATAACCTTGAGACCTCCTAAGGGGCCCCGACCCCCAGTTTGAGAACCCCGGGTTTAATCAGGTAAATTAATTTCAACCTAAAATATCCCACTCTTGAGTCAAAAGGATATTGTTGAATCAGACAGTCCACCTCCTTTTTTCATCTCTTTCTCTGTTATCCAGAGGTTTAATTTAAATGGGAAAAAATATAAATTGTTACTTCCTACATCAGGCTTCTTGGGTACTAAGGGATAAATTCCGTGACTAGTGACCTTAATTGCTTCTTCAGTTCTTTATATTCTTTTCTTCACAACAGTGAATGGCATTTGAGCAATCTATAATTTCTTACTTTCAAATGTACCACAGTTATCTCTGCTAAATTCTCAATTTAAGTCCTGGAGCTAAATTTTGTACTTGGACACACAAGCATAACTTTGCTGAAGTCAGAGTTATGTGCATGGATCTCAGGGTAGAATTCAGGGCTTTGTAAGAACCTTCAGGCAATGCCTTTTCAAATGAAGTATATATGTCTGACAGGTGTGATTTTAGAGTTCAGCTACAGTAAATATTTGTGCCTGAATTTCACACAACTGTTCCTAAACAAGTTTGTGAAAACCTGCTTTTCTAAGGGAGAAGAACAAATTAATCATGTTTAATATCAAATCTGTTTTGAAGATGGCCCGTGCTAGCTTTCAGGAATTCATTTTCTTTAAATGGCTCCATTGTCAGTAGGTCACAAATTTTGGAAGTTGTCTCAAGGCTGCAGGCAATTTCCTTTTCATTGCTCTCAATTCCAAAGTTTGCTGACTTTTAGTGTACAGTGCATCAACTTTAATACTCTGTTCCAGCCCATGTACTCAGTACTGTTCTTCCCTGACTAATCCTATGTTAACTATTATGTTTCAGAACTTCCTGATGGTTTTGGCAGGGGATCAAGGCTTGAATATTTAGTGAAGTTAAAAACATCTGTTGGGAACCTGTCATTCTGGGGTATGGGATTATACTTATGGCCAAATTCTTAATTAGCATAATCTCTTCAAAATACCGATAACAGAACTACAGTAAAACCTCCATTTAACGGATTAATTTGGGCGAGGGGGTGTCCGTTAAATCAGAAAGTCCGTTATTTAATTTAAAAAAAAAAGAGCTGTCAGAGCAGCAGCCCGCCCGCCACAGGGATCGGGGCGGGAGCCGGCAGCCAGACCGCCCGCTGCCGGGATCTGGGCAGCAGTCGGGAGCCGGCAGCCAGACCGCCAGCGGCTGTGACCGGGGCAGCAGCCGGGAGCCGACAGCCAGCCGCCTGCTAAGGGGACCGGGGCCGCAGCCAGGAGGGGTCGCGGTCTGATATGGATCAGAAAGTTTGTCCGTTGCATCCGAAGTCCGTTAAATCGAGGTCCGTTAAATCGAGGTTTTACTGTATAGGAAAAGAGACAAACTCACTCACAACCAGGAGATTGACCTATTTTAGTGCCACTGGTCAGATGACTGTGCCTCCTACCCCATTTCTTGACATTACTTCAGTTCTCCTTCACTGAGTATGTAATTGCAGCAGATGCCTGCATATTCCAACCCTTCAGCAGCTAATCAGTTCCCTTTGCATACTAATCCATTTTATAAATTAACATAGATCATTGTGCAGCTAGTGTGACTGAGCTACTCTGCCTTTTGGCTAAGAAAGCATTATCTACATATTATAGGCACGGCTGGTAGCTAGCTCCACCCATAGAAGACCTTATTTTCAGTTGCTTATCATTTTGCCAAGCTGTAACCATTTTGGCTGAAATTTTTTGTGCTGGGTGTCTGCCTCAGGCTGATTTTTTTTTTTTTTTTAATTCAGTCAGAATGATTCAGCTGTTTCTGAGAATGAGGCTAGAAAGAATATGTTGTTTTGCCAATATAGAAAACTGGTGACTTTTCTTTGAAACGTTTTAGCACCCCATGCAGTGGAGCAGGAATTTGAAATCTGAGGGGTGGCCTTTGTGTCAAGAATGCGCCTTTCACCGTCTCTGTGAATATCTGCCCAAATTTGACAAAGTTATAAACTTTATAAAAATCTCAGTTCACACATGTTTAGTAGAGACTTCTTAGACTTGAACAGCTCAGTTCCTGAAGATTCTGTCCACACTGAGCATACTCCAGCCCAGGGATGAGCAGTACTTCCTCTGCATTTGTAGGTCTGGATTGCTGCAGGCTGTGCTGGATCCAGACCTGGGCACCCGAACTGAAAGCAGGGAGCCTGTTTCTTCTGTGCTGTCAATGACCCTTTGTTGGCCCATGCAGCATGGAGCAGGATACTGTGGGATTCTAATGCAATGGGGACTCAAGGTTAGCAGGAGGAGGATAGGGAAATTGGTACTGGGAGTTGCGGTAAGGGGAGACTGGAACTGGCTGGGCAGGAAAACAGAAACTAGTAGCTGTGCAGATTGTGAGCCAGTGGTGGGGAAACTGCAACTTGATGGAGAAAGAGACTGCAGCTGGGAACTAGTGAAGGAAACAGGAAGGGGTTGAGAGGAGAAAGATGTGGGAGTTGAGGACTGAAATTGGATGAGGAGCCTGGGGAAGGCCTGGGTATGAAAACCAGTGGCAGGGCAGACAGATCTGAGAAGGAACTGTTATCTGGGAGGAGAACTGGATCTAGTTGAGCAAAGAGTGGGACAAGGAGCTGAGGGAGGGAGCCACTGAAATTGGACAAAGAGCCTGTGAGTGAGGTCGGAACTGGGAGCCAGTGGAGAAGGGAATGAATGACTGGAGGGCATGGTAAGAGAAAAGGAAAAATTGGATGAGGAGATGGGGAACTGGGGCTGGTTGGACAAAGAGATTGAGGACAAGGAGCTGGCGCTAGGGGAAAGTGGAAATGATGGAACAAGGAGACTGGGACTGGGGTGGACATGAGCCGGACAATGTGGGGTTTGGAGGGATAAGACCAGGACTTGCTAGGTAAGATGAATAGATCGGGGATGAGAAAGCATGAGGTGTGGAAAATTGGGCTGGCTAGGTAAAGAAAATGGGTCTGGGACCAGGAGCCAAGGGTATGAAGGAGACAGTACCGAGACAAGGATGGATTGGAATGGATGGGGCAGAAGGGGCTACATTTGGGGGAAATGGGCAAAAGAGTCTGTTCTAATTACGGCACAATCATCTCCAAAGCCTGGAATGGAACCCCCAGTTCCTGAGTGTCTCTATGCCTCTGATGTCAACAAATACCTGTGAAGCCTACTGGTAAAGTGTCTCATTTCCCTGCATTGCTGCTCCACACAGTGGATGACAACTTACTATTGCTATCAGTTACTCTGTTAGCTCCAGTGGCAGAGGTCTGTGTACTTAATCTAAAGTTTTCTTCACGTTTGCTTATGGTCTAAGTGGGTGTAAATATGATGCCATAGGATGGTATTTGGGGGTATTTTGGTTTTTCTTTCATTTTGCTTTTTTAAAAAACCTAGAAAATTGCACACACAAACCCTAATTTAAAGACATATATTAAGGTTGCAAAGTCAAGCACTCAAAAGTTAGGAAATGTCAGAATTAAGGTTGCCTATACAACCTTAATTCTCCCCCCCCCCCCCAGTTCATGTGCATTATAATACAGTCATTGATTACATAAGCACATATATTTTTCCGCTGGATCCCTGTGTCTCTGTGTTTTTCCTGGCATTTCCTACTTTTTAGTTCTAGACTTATCAAGTTTAATAAGGTTCAAGAATAGCAGCCATGTTAGTCTGTACCCATAAAGAAAGCGAGGAATACTTGTAGCACTTTAGAGACTAACTAGTTTATTTCAGCATAAGCTTTTGTGTACATTGGCCAAACCGGCCAGTCTCTACACAAAAGAATAAATGGACACAAATCTGACATCGGGAATCATAACGTTCAAAAACCAGTAGGAGAACACTTCAGTCTTCCTGGCCATTCCATTAAAGATTTGATGGTTTCAGTTTTGAAACAGAAAAACTTCCAAAACAGACTCCAACGAGAAACTGGAATTAATTTTCAAATTGGATACAATTAACCAGGGGCTAAATTGGACTTGTGAATGGTTCGCTCATTACAGTAATTGATTGCATTTCCTGAGTTAATTTCCCTGACACAGAAATCCATTTCAAAAAGGGTTTTTTTTCCTACTGATAATGACCCATCTACATTTAACAGCCATCTTAGAATTGGTATGCTAATGTACAATTTTTTTTCTTTTCTTTCTTTCTGTGTGTATAAATACATCTTACTTCTGTTCCATTCTGTGCATCCGATGAAGTGAGCTATAGCCCACGAAAGCTTATGCTGAAATAAACTAGTTAGTCTCTAAGGTGCTACAAGTATTCCTCGCTTTCTTTACAAGTTTAATAAGATTCTTTTAACATACAGTAGAACCTCAAAGTCAGCAGCAGCAGCAATAGACTACCAATAGAGAACTTCAGAGAGGTTTTTTGTAACTCTGAAATGTTCATACCTGAACAAAATGTTATGGTTGTTCTTTTGAAAGTTTAAAACTGAACATTGACTTAATACAGCGTTGAAACTTTATTATGCAGAAGAAGAATGCTGCTTTCCCTTTTTATTAGGAGTTTACATTTAACACAGTACTAGACAGTATTTGTTTTTAGAGGTTTTTTTTGTTTTTTTTTTTTGTCTCTGCTGCTGCCTGACTGAGAACTTCTGGTTCCAAATGAGGTGTGTGGTTCACTGGTCCTTTCATAACCATGTTTGTAACTCTGAGGTTCTACTGTACTTTTTTTTGTCTGTAGTCATTTGTATGCAACTTTCTAAAAATACCAAAACTCAATTTAATGCCCTAAATTCTAGGATACTTCAGGAATGTATTTATTTTAAGTGCTGGAAAGCAGACTGATCTTGAGTCTTGTCATATTTAAGGCACGTTGATCTTTCTGATGGCTGGCTAGGGTCATCTCACTCCTCTAACCCTTAAGTCTCACCTTTCTAACAAAATTGCAGTAGGTGAGGGTGAAGAGTTCTGCTTCAATTGGGATGCAATCCATAAATAAATGTGCTGTTTCCTTTCTGAATGTGGAAGGCTATACAGCAAGTATCCAACCTTTGTTGGTCTTCAGAAGAAACTTTGAAACGGAGAAGGGATCCAAACCCTTTCAATATTGACATCACTAATGGATATCTATCTTGGACTGTGTAATTAGTGGTGTATAAGTTGAAATACTTCCTAAATGTGCCTTGTAGGTAAGAGTTAAGGATTTTTTTTTAAGTATGTGTAAACAGAGGCACTCAGGGTTATGTGATTTGTGCATAGTTTTTGAGCTCAGTGACGGTGTCAGGAATAAAGCCCAGAAGTCCTGACTCACCTAGTCTTGCGTTATCCATTAGACAACACTATAAATGCATATCCTGAAATAAATATAACATTATATATGTAAGTGTACATACCATTAGGTTCTATGATAAAATAGCAAATGATTGTGTATATATAGTAGTAGTCATTTATTTTGCAGGTTTAATATGCTCTAGGAGTTATTCTGGGGAAGTTCTGTGGCCTGTGTTATACAGGAGGTCAGTCTAGCTGATCACAGTGGTTCCTTCTGGCCTTGTAATCTATGAAGATCACTCTGATAGCACTCCAGGGATATGGACACACTATTATGTAATACGTACTACGATAAACTAGCAAATGATTGTATATATGTTTAGTAATATTTTATTTTGCATGTTTATTATCAGTCTAACAGGACTCCAGGAATGCTTAGATGACTGCAGTTGTGTAGAAACATTCAAAGTACAGAGGCCCAGATTTTCAGAAGTGATTAGTGATTTTGAATATCTCAATTTGAATTGCAGAATTGGAAACACCTTTATGGGGGTTGTTTTTCTAGAAACTGTTGAGCATGTATGCTCTGAAAATAGGCCTCCACCCCAGTTTGGGCACCCAAAATCACTATGAACATTTTGGACAAATTCAGAATTTTAGTTGACTGTGTTAAGGAAATCCATGAAAAATTAGGTCACTGGATTTAAGAATATTCATTGCTTCATAAAATCTGTTCTACGTAATGGAAATTCTAGTCCTACATGAAGTTTATAATGGGGAAAGGTTTTGTTACATATTCCTGAGATAGATATTAATACAGGAATGCTGTGTTACAAGTAGAAGGGAATTTTAGCATTATGTCAAGCAACCTGCAAAGGAACCTGCTATATAAGGTATGAAAGGGTTTTCCCCAATTGCAAATTTTAGATTTTTTGAGTAATTTCTTAGAATTCTGTAATTACTAAATTGTGTGTGTGGGACCCATGCCTATCTCCTTCTTAGACTCTCTGTCAACTCTATAAGGGGTCACCGCCTCAGCTGCTATACAATTCTATCCTGCTTTCAGGAGCAATTTGGAATTAGGCTTAATCTAGTGCTATCCCCAATAGTTCTCTTTAAGGAAAGGTTACCATTAATATTCTTTTATAGTTAGGCAGTTTGGTGCTAGGCTTTTTGTCAGTGTTTAGCTCCTTTGAACAGTTTGGATTTGCATAGGATTCCATTGAACCTCTGCTGCACTGTTTGATATCATTTTTATATCATTACGGAAGACAAATCTAACGGCTTCAAGCTTTCTGTCCAGGGACCTTAGAGTTGGACCTCTCACCCTTTGTGTTCTGAAACTGGTGAACCTAATGTAATGAAACGTTATACATATTGCCAAATTATTTGCCTTTGTGAACCATAATCCTTATTCTTTCCTTTAATTTGAACATCTCTGCCACTTACGTCACCAAAGAGTTCTCAAGGGTGTGTTCATGCCTACTGGACAAGAAACAAATGGAGATGAAAGCATAAGATTATCATCAGACTTTTAGATTTGAACATCTGTGGGGCAAAGGACCATGTTTTGTATCTGTGTGTGTGTGTGTGTGTACAGAGTCAATCCGATTGGGACCTATGGATATTACTGTAACATAAAATATTCAACAGTACATTGTATTGCTGTGGTGTCCACAGGACCCAATCAGGCTTACATTTTCCACCTCCAGAGCCTCTTCCCAACGAAGGTGATCTGGACAGATATGACCACTATCTTCCCCCTCCCCACCCCCCGCTTTCAGCAAATGATATGCAATTCTTTAGAGCTTTCTCATAATTCATATAAATAGAAAATAGTAATATGGATACAGCTTTGTTCTGTATAGAGTCAGAAAATGTTTGAAGCTCTGTTTCCTAACTATAGATCATTTATTACAGTGAAACCTCGATTTAACGGACTAATTCGGGCGAGGGGGTGTCCGTTAAAGCCTAAAGTCCGTTATTTAATAATTTTTTAAAATCATTAAATAACAGGACTTTTGGCTTTAACGGACACCCCCTCACCCGAATTAGTCCCTTATATAGAGGTTTTACTGATCATGGGCGGGAGCTGTCAACCCCCCACCCGGCTCCCCGCAGCGGGGAGCCCGGCGGGAACTGTCAGCCCCCCCGCCGGGCTCCCCGCTGTCGGGAGCCGGGCGGGAACTGTCAACCCCCCGCCTGGCTCCCCGCTGCGGGGAACCGGGCGGGGGGGGGGGGGGTTTGACAGCTCCCGCCGGGCTCCCCGCAGCGGGGAGCCAGGCGGGAACTGTCAACTCCGCCGCCCGGAGTTTGACAGCTCCCGCCCTGGGGAGCCGGGCGGGAGCTGTCAGACCGCCCGCCCGGCTCCCCTCTGCGGGGAGCCGGGCAGCCGGGTTGACAACTCCCGCCCGGCTCCCCGGGGCGGGAGCCGCCAGCCCCCAATAACGGATTTCGGATGCATCGGGAAATTTTGTCCGTTGCATCCGAAGTCCGTTAAATCGGGGTCCGTTAAATCGAGGGTTTACTGTATTTGTACTGCAATTAGTAGCTCATGGGACTCTGATTGAACTGCTAATGATCACTTTTCTTTGATGACGTTAAGAACTATGTTTGTTTTCTGACCCCCTTGGGTTACATGAACCTCATGTTGCCTGATATTTAATTTTAGATGGTCTGTGACTGAGCGTCAATTAATATAAACAAAACAAAGGTTTTGTTGATTGAGGCTGAGGCCTGGTATTTCATCTCTGTGTCTCATTATATTGAGGTTAACTCCTCGCACCTCTGTGTTTAACTTCTAATGCGGAACTTGGGATTTCTCTTTGATGCCAGTTTGTTTGCCACCTATATGGGCGTCTTAACAAGGTCATAAAAACAATGAAGAGTCCTGTGGCACCTTAAAGAGTAACAGATTTATTTGTGTATAAGCGTTTGTGGGTAAAAAACCCAGTTCTTCAGATGAATGGAGTGAAAATTATAGATGCAGGCATAAATATACTGACACATAAAGAGAAGAAAGTTACCTTACAAGTGGAGAACCAGTGCTAACAGGGCCAGTTCAGTCAGGGTGGATGTGGTCCACTCCCAGTTGATGAGGAGGTGTCAATACCAAAAGAGGGAAAATTGCTTTTGTAGTGAGCCAGCCAGTGTTTTAATGTAAGAGCGGTATAGTGTTTATAGCACAGCAGGGAGCCAGGTTCTACTTCTTGCTCTGCTCTAATTCCCAGTGGCACATTGGGTAAGTCATTCAACTTCCCTATACCTCAGTCTAACCATTTTTGACATTTTGGCCAATCCCGCTTGGCATTTCTAGTGCTTTAATTGAAAAGAATTGAGCTGGCTGCAGCTCTCTTGCTACTGTAAATGACCAGTAACTTTCTGGATGTCAGTAGAGTTATGGGGCAAGTGAGAAGAAAATCAGTCACAAGATGCTGTAATACCATGTCTCAGAATAGTTCCATGCTATTAGTCACATGTAGACACTTCTACAACTGTATTTAAGACTGGCATCCTCCTTGTTTAGTTTTTGAATAGTCACAGGACAAAGAAAAAGTCCTCAAAACAAAATGTACAGCGCCCTAAATCTATCTCTGGAGCTGTGTTGTGATTCCTGAGCTCTCTGGGAACCAAACACTGGTTCCAGCAGGTGATAAACTTTACTTGGAAAATATCTAGTTGTCTAACTCCTCATCTGTGAAAACATATTTAAATACCTCACTCGCTTAAGGGAGTCGTTATCAACAAAATGCCAGTTAAACACTATGGATGAGATTTTGAAAATCCTAACAGTGACTGGAAAATAATCTAAAGTCAACTTCTTTTGCATTACAGGAATATAAGCGCAAGTTAGCCAGAGTATCCCAGGTGCGAAAAGAACTCAGGTCACGCATCCAGAACCTTCCTGATCTGTCTCGACTTCCCAATGTCACAGGCAGTCATGTGCACCTACCATTTGCTGGAGACATCTACAGTGATGATTGATTACAAGAACCTCTATTTCTATAGCCTCCGCTCTTCTGTGGAGTAAGGGGTAGGTCTGACTGATTGATAGTCCTGTAGTATTATTTTTGTACATTGTTGGAGAGTGGCTGTAAAAAAAGAAGAAGCTCCAAATAATTTATAAGAATTGTTTAAAATATCGGTTTGTTTACTGTTTTATTGGCAAGTGAACATATAGGTACATTTATAAAAGGTGGCATCTGTATATTATTATGTTAAAGAATGGGTAATTATCTTAAAATATTCTTATCTTTTGTACAGATTTTGATCAGGTGCCCTGTAAGAAACTGATACGTTTCCACTTTATTTTTCTTATGCACCCTCTACTCAGTGTAGTACACTATATAATCAAAGTATACATTTAAGTTGCCACATTTAATGGCTAGTGAGGCAATGGAACATTATGGAAATCACAATCTTATGTTTATAAGAAGACTACTGCAATTTATTCTTATGTGGAGAGTGATATTACTGGTTATTTATTAAGTTAATTTACATACCCCCAAATAAAACTGTTGGTTTATTTTAAAGTAAATGTTATTAACCAACTTCGAAAGCGGAAAATTAAATCATGTTAAATTGAATACTTTAAGTGACTCAAAATTGTGCTTTAATTTTAATATTTAAAAGTAAACATTAAAAATACTGCATAAAATCTAAATATTTTAATTAGTACACCAGAAATGCTTTTTTTCCTGACAACTTGATTTCTAAATTGAAGGACCACTTCTTTGTACAATAAGCCTTTCTTCCACATCCATCTCCATTAACAAACTTGATCCCAGAAACGTGAAGTCGTTCCACAGCTTTAACTATAGTATGCGATAGTTACTCAGGACCATACCTATTTTTGAATGGCCATTATTAACATTTGAAAGTACTCAAGTACCATTTTACTTATACAGTATGATGGTACCACAAGTAGAATTTTGTTGTCTGTGGAAACTTTGAGAAACCTATCCAGGGAGGCCAATGAGTGCCACAGGTCCCATGTCTCTAAGCCTCCCAGCAAACGTCTTCTGGGTCTTGGTCTCCTTTTCTTACAGGGAGGGGATTTTCTCCCAGAAAATCTAGGCCACTGTGTGTATTAAACTGTAGAAAAATGTTGCTGAATGTGTGTTTTAAAACAAACTCCATCACTGTATAAATGTGGTATTTGTATATGAGTAACTAAACTTATGAAAATAAAGTTGTTTATTGCCTTTTAAAAACACTAAGAGGCAGATGTTTATGCCTTAAAAGATGCAGCTAGATGCCAGTGGGATTTTCAAAAGTGCCTTACTCGTCATTCATAGGAGTTAAGAACCTAGGTACTTTTGAAAATCCCACTAGGCTCCTAGCTGCATCCATAGGGCCCTAAATACCTGTGAACATCTGACCCCAAGTTTTTGAGTTTGTTTTACCCTGTGAGGCTTTATTACGGTAAGTGTTCTAGTGAGAGTTTGCCTAGAGAAGCTCTTTCTTTGTAAACATTCATAGCAATATTAACAAATATCCACCTTTACTCATACTTATACAAATGAAAACAAAAATCAAGTTTACAGCCAGTTAACACTGTACCCTTCACCCCACATTACACACTTAAAAACAGTAGTTTTTAAAAAATAAAATAGACTGAGATGTCTCAGTATGGTCCTGGAGTGAAATCCTGGCCCTACTAAAGTCAGTAGAAGTTTTGCCATTTACTTCAGTAGGTCCAGGCCCTGGAATACTTATTAACTATCAGCAGGATATAACATCCTTCTTTTTAAAAATATTAATATTTGGACACAAGCACAGACAGATTTTCTTCTTTTGCACAAAGTACCACAAATGGGCTGTAATTAGATGGGAAAATCTATGGAGTCTTTCTGTACAGCATCATTACTTTGGAATAGGGTTAGGCAGCCCACAGAAGGGTCTCAGAGAGTTTAGATCTTCACCCATTTAGATCTTCACCCATTGATTTCTCTGTGCATCTGAAGGTAAGAGAGGAATGGGGTATTTACAAAGAGGGCCAGACTCTCCATGATATTTCCTGGGACTATTCCTGTTCTCCCTAACAATATATCATCTAGACTGCTTCTGCCGTGGCCTCTCAACCCACACCTGGCCCCAAAACACTCCAGGTCCCTCTCATGAATTAGGAACCTCCGGGAATTAAATCTGACAGGATCAACATTCATTTTTGCACACTTTACCCTGTAATTTGCAAGGAGACAATGCTATGTAGTTATTTTCATTGGGAGTTTCCCACCCAAAAACTTGATTAAGGGGTGGGAAGATGAAGGCTGGTGAGCTCAGACCATCAAGCAACAGATTTATAGCCATTTGAGTGGGCTTTCTACTCATTTCATCATTCCACAGTGAAACCCAGAGTGGGAAGGATATGGGCCATAATTAGAACAAAGGAAACTAGCTGTTTTCTCAAGCAGAGTTCAAGTATGTAAAAAATATCCATAGTCATCTTTTCTAAAGTATATTCAAGTTGAAGACTATTTGAAAACTTAGACCTAAACTAAGACTTTCAAGGTTTAAATGTGTTCTAGTCCATTAAAAATATAGCTGTATAAATGTGTATGTACACACACATTATTGCTGCAAAGAAGCACTCCCCTTTTGTAAAGCATACTACAAAATTTCTTATCAATTAAAATAAAAAATCAGATCAGTTATCTCATGAATCATAAATGCACAAAACAAATCCGTAGTCTCAATCTGTTCCAAAGCAGGTGGACAGCTGGTGTAGATTTCATTGTAAGGTTAGAGCCTGGATTTTTAAAATATTTTGTTGTAAAAAGTTTCAACATGCATTCCTTTTCCACCTGCCTTATTCGGAAAAAGGGCAGAAATCAATGTGTAAAAGTCAAGGAAAATTGGCATTCAACATCCTCAAGGACAGAGAGAAAGGTAGACACTGAGTTCACTCTGTTATTCTCTTAAGTTTTAGTAATGTTGTGTATCTATAGATGTATATTTAGAAGTGATTAAAGACAAGATTTAGGGAAATATATTTAAAAAAATCAAACTTTTCCTTGAGATGAAAGTTATTTTTGGTATAATTTTTAAGTGAAAGTTTGAAAACTATACTTTTTCTTTAGATAATATTTGCTATCTCTCACTGCTAATATTTTTACCTCATCGAACTTTTACATCTGTGGTGTGCTTTGTTTGGTTGGGTATTTTAATAGCGACTCATAATTAGTTTGAAAACAATTTTGAGGAGATACTTTTAGCGACAGTATCTCATGGTAGTGGATGAATGGTGCTCCAACTATCTATGTTTTTTCCGGGAGTGACATCAAAATATCAATGAATTTGAAGTTTTAATACTGTAACACCATTCCCAGATTCACTGGAGGAGACATACAATACAGTAAGACACAACAGCAACCCCATAGGGTTGGCAGGTATCCTTAAATTCTCAGGTACCAAAATGTAGCCTATATGCCTGTGCACAGGATTGTTCCCGGGTGGATAAAATGAGGTGGTGTCGCCTAATCTGGATAAAGTTGTATTTTGGTAATGTGACACAATTGCATTGAAATCCAAATCACCTGCCCAAAGAGAGGTGGATACTAGATACAATTTTTTTTTAACTCAACAAACGTTACACCTTGAAGCGCTTTCTAATAATAAAAAATTAGATCCTGCTAGTGAGAGAGACACATTTATTTACTCAGATATATTATATAGTTATCAAGAGTTTTTAGTGAAAAAGCATGGACATAATCCTGCAGCCCTTAATCATATGAATAATACCTATTTGCAGGTAATTCTGCTGGTGTCAGCGAGATTACTCTCGTGAAGTAACGACTGAAAATAAAGCCATATAGTTGTAAAACTTTAATAAAAAAATCTGTCTAAAAATGCCTATTCTCTATGTTTTTGTGATCTTACAAATTTAAGATTCTTGGTTACAAAAGAATTGTAACTGTTGACAAAAATAAATTGCCTCCTCTGTAGAAAGTTCATTTATAGATTTCAGTAACATTAGCTTGTCTGTTTTACATTCAGCTTCAACCTTTCATATACTAAACCAGTCAACCTTTCATGATTGACCTTCCCACCCAACACAATGAAAGCTACATGCTTTAAAATGTAGAAGTCAGTGGCAAAATACCCATGCATGTCAGTGTCTGCAAATGTGTCCTTTAGTGATCACCAAAATTCACCCTTACATAGAGGACCATCAAAAAGCCTATGTACCATGTGGCGGATTTAAATAGATATAGCTTGTGCATAAGCCTTTTGCTGGCCTTCTGGCTGGGGGTAAATTCAACTTGTAGTACATACGGTAAATAGAAGGTTATAGTTATTGTTGAAAGATTAGTGAATCAGCTGCAATGGCATTTTTAATGGGCTGGTTTGCTCTTGCTAAAAACACTTGAGATTAATGTTTGCTTTACTTTTCTCATGCTGATATCCCCACTGACTATTTGTGTGAATAAAGCAGTTAGGATCTGGCTGTCAGCAACACACAACTTAAAAATCTTAATAGGAATAGTGATTACCTTTTTAAAAAATGGATGACCATTCTGTCTTTGAACATGTTTTAGTGTGTTAAATTGTCTTAATAGGTCAGCTTCTCCATCTTACTATTTAGAAGTCTAATTCTGAATTAATCTTTACTACATTAAAAAGTATCCTAGTAAGCATGATCCTTTTTTGTGGGAATTTGCAAAAATGCAATAACAGCACTTTGTAACTTGTTTGCAACAAAAATTTACTCATTTGTTGAAAGCTGACAAGAAAAAAGATGTTTGAAATGTAAAAATGTTTCATTATTGTGCACTGCTCACAGAATGTGTAATTCTTGTGAAATTTGTCCTCTGAATAACAGCTCAATGTATGTTTTCATATTTAAAAGAATAAAACATTGTAAAAACATGATCGTAAATCAACATTATTTAACGCTTATATCCCCAACCTACGGTCTCTGAAATGTCTATATATAAAACCTCCATATATTGTTCTGAGTAACCCAAAACCACACCAACATTTTGACTGTGACTAGTTTATAATAATGTTAATGATTACATTACTCTTTATGAGTTGAGTGAAATGACACTTTTAAATGAGGGTGGAATTTGTTCTAAAGAAAAAATAGGTAGTTCTGTGGTGAGTGTCTCTAAAAACTGTTTAAAACTAAAGAAGTTGTCCATTGAAGCGACAGGAGAATCCAGTATAAAAAGAAAAATCCATGAAAATGATTACACTTAGTGTCTTCCATTTTGAAAGATTTGTCTGTTTGAGAGATTCCCTGTACTTAAAATGGGGAATAATTGTTGAAACTGGGCATATCTCAAAATGAAGGAAAGTTTAAGCATGATTGCTGTACCAAAGTGATTACTGTTACCATTTTGTTTTCTTATATGCAGTATTGGCATAGCCAGGACTAACCTCTATTGGTGAAAGATACAAGCTATCAAATTTAGGATGAGCTTTTCTTCAGGTCTGGGAAATGTACAAGGTAGAATAGATTGTCTAGCACATGTAGTTCACCCTGAATGGTCCTTTGAAATACAGTAGGACCTCGGAATACCGCGCCCCGCGAATCCGTTAATAGCGTGGGGCGCGGCTGGCTCCCGATGTCAGCGGGTAGGCGCTGCTTTGATGCAGCGGAACCCCGCAATACCGCGACCCTGTGCTTATCGCGATCGGGTTTTTTTGGATCCCAATTGTTGTGGTATTGTGGGGTCCGACTGTCTGTGTTAAGTGGCCAGTTAACACGTCTCTAGTCATAGGAGCATGGGAAGGGGGAAAATTGCTGGGAGAGGGTTAGTGGGTAACAGATTATTGTAATAAACCATAACTCCAGTGTCCATATTCAGTCCATATTTTTAGTGTCTAAGTCCAGGAAAGCTATGAATGTAAACGCCCAGGCTTGTCTTTTGAAGGTGTTGTGCAGGCCTCCTTTGAGGATGGAGAGGTCACATATCGAGTGATCAATTTGTGAAAAGTGTTCCCACACTGGTGATCGGGTGTTTTTGTCTTTTATTGTTTTTCTGTGTGAGTTAATTTGGAGTATACTGATTGTCTCATTTCACCAACAACATTGTTATTGGGGCATTTAGTGCACAGGAAGAAGTACACCGTATTTTGTGATAGGCACGTATAGGACCCATGGAACGTGAAAGGTGTCTTATGGGGATTATTGATCATTGTAGCTGTTGAAATGTGTACAGATTTTGCATTTGTTCTGGAAGGATTGTATGGTTTTCAGTTGGTGTAGCCTCCTCTGCGTGTTGATGACCTTGGAGAGGCTTAGAAGGTTGTTTGAAGGCCAACAGAGGGGGTTTAGGAAAGATTTCTTTAGGATGAGGTCCCCATCAATTATGGGTTGTAATCATCACAGGGAGGTTTATTTCTGTGTTGAAGCAGGTTCTCTTAATATTTGAGTGGCCCATTCCATGACGTGATCCACTTCTCTGGTGGAGTGTCCTTGTTTGCTGTACAGGAAGTCCTCACTTAATGTTGTAGTTATGTTCCAGTAAAATGCAACTTTAAGTGAAACGATGTTAAACTAATCCAATTTCCCCATGAGAATTAATGTAAATGAGGGGGTTAGGTTCCACGGAAATTTTTTTCACCAGACAAAAGACATACATAATATGTCTATATATGTAGACACAAACACGCAGTATAAGTTTTAAATACAAAATTTAATACTGGTACACAGTGATGATGATGATTGTGAAGCTTGGTTGAGGTGGAAGTGTCAGAGGGTGGGATATTTCCCAGGGAATGCCTTAGTTCATTTAGCAGTAACAATTGGCTGATCCTGCAAGGGTTACCTCTCACAGTCTACAAGGAGCAGGAAAGAGAAAGGGCAGACGGAGATTTGCATTTCTCCTTTATGTACACTGTCTTGTTAATTAGATCAGCAAGCTGAGCCACAGCTGCTGCCAGCTGTATGGACGATAGGGTAAGTGGGCTGCAGGAGCAGAGAGCCACCCTGACATTAGTCCCCTTTTCCTCCCCTCCTACCCCCCAGCAAGCAGGAGTCTCGGGGATCAGCTCCAAGACAGAGGGCAAGAGCAGCACATGACAGTGGGGGGAGGGACAGCTGAACTGCCAGCAATTTATAGCCTGCTGGGCATCTGCTGCACAGGGAACTTATGAGAGTGGGGAACTAAAAGGGGGGCTGCCAGTCCACACTGGTTCCAACCCCCACCAGCTAGCTGCAAGAGGCTCCTCTTCCTGCAAGCAGTGGACAAAGCAGGTGGCTGCCAAACGACGTTAGAAGGGAGCATTGTGCAACTTTAAATGAGCATGTTCCCTAACTGATCTGCAACAGAACAACAAAATGTTAACCGGGACAACTTTAAGTGAGGAGTTCCTGTAGGCAGTTAAGTGTGTTAAAGTGTATATCCTAGACTTTCTCCTCACAGAATGTTCTGTGGTATCTAAGAGTCTGGCTTCAGCTAAATTTCTTGGTGTGTCTGGGGTGGTTACTGGATGCGTGAAGGTAGGTGTAATGAACTATGGGTTTCTTGGCTGTAGGGTTTCATTGTTAAAGTTGATTGGGGTGTTCAGGAAGTTGATGTTAATGTGAGAGAGTTCTAGAGCAGGGTTTCTCAAAGTGGGGGTCGCCGAGCGCTCCCCGGGGGGTCGTGAGCTCCTGCCGCTGCAACTCGCGGCGGGGACTGGGGCTGGGGCGCAGCCAGCAGCCCGCCCGCAGCGGAGGCCGGCGTGCAGCGGGGAGCCCGGGGCCAATTTGGTGGCTTTTCGGTGGAGGGGTCGCGCCGCGCCGCCAGAGCAGGAAAAGGGGTTGCGGTCTCTACAAGTTTGAGAACCGCTGTTCTAGAGAGAGTTTAAAGAATGGGGAGTGGTTGTTGAAATTATGGTGGAAATCGGTGATGGAGTTTAGATCATCTGTCCAGGGAGAATATCATTGATGTATCAGATATTGTATTGGTTGTGTGGTGTGTTGGTCCAGAAATGCTTCCTCAATATGGCCCATGAAGAAGTTGGCATATTTGGGAGTCATCCTAGTACCCATAGCCGTTCCCATTTTAGACTAAGTGTTTGTGTGGAATGTAAAATTGTGATGGATGAGAAATGGGATATAAAGGGATTTAACAATAGATACAAACATGATACAAGCATAGAAATAGGACAGATTGTGACTTTTCCATTGTCTTTGTATAGGATTTGTTGCAGTTGTCTAGAAGTGGCAATATTAATTATATAAATAGTCATGTTTCAATTAGTCACAGCATCCAAAAGTGCCACACACCTTATGAAAAATATTTAAAAAATTTTATAGTAAAGATTTTACAACCTTTTAAAATATTGCTTTAAATATACATCTTTCTTCCCAACAAAACTAAAAAATGAGTAAAGGCATCAGAAGACAAGCCATAACGTGACCCATGTAAATAAATACGGAGCTCTACAGAGCGGAAAAACAGCACAAAGCATTGTCAAAACACAGTTACCAGAAAAGTTGTTAAAAATTGACCCTACAGATACTTTAGTTAAATCTAAAGTGAAGGAAGGGCTTTCCAAATCACTTTTACAGTACTATGTATTTCAGCCACATTACCCATTGCCAGAAGAGTGATGTGAATATTACATACTTATCATCTCTTAGGAGATTAAAACTAAGATTTGCAACCAGTTTTGCCCTTTCTGAATTTTTTTTTTTTAAATATGCCAACTTGTATTAGTTAGAAAATGGTTTTTAATTGGATAAAAATAAGCAAGATGCACTTCAAGGAACAAGTGGAATCATTTTATTTGTCGCTTTACTAGTGCCAAAACAAGATGAGGACTGAAACAGAAAGGAAGAAACTGTATACAACTTACAGAAAGAGACACGTTTTTGGTTTTAAAGCTATTTGTATGTAAAAACAATGATTTACTTTCTTTCCCAATAGAAAACTGGAGCCATCAGCTTCAGAAATTGCAGAGTAAGACTTACTTCTGCTGAATAGCATTAAACAGGAATGTTTCAGAATTCCTTTGCCAGTTTATTAAGATGACCGCACAGATTTCCTTTGGAAATCAGGTTTAGTCACAGATCTGCAGAGTTATGGAGAAAGTCCTGAGTAAAACTTGCAAGCAAACCCAAACCATTCACAGCACAGATCTAGAAAGAATTAAAGATAAGCAGATCCTCTGCAAATTCTACTGTGGTACAGGATCCTATTTTTAAAATCATTGGCTTGCATTGTGGCAATCAGCGTAATCTGGTCCAAGAACAGATTCTGGCTTTTAATTCCTGAGCCATTAAAGATTGTGAAACAAATTCAGGCTTCCAAGACATAGCTTATTACCTTATTATTCCAGCAATATCCTCTGGAAGGCAACCCATATAAAAGTACAAAGACTGTTTCCAAACAATGTATTTGAATCTCCCCTACATGCTGAAGGCCTTAACACAGCCAGAAATTAAATCAATATTAACAAAAATTGTTTCTAAATTTATAAAACAATTAATAAAGCAGCCACTAATATAGTTCACGTACTGGCCCAATTGTAGCCATTTCCATTGTAATCATCACAACATCACATATTGTAATTATTCAGTATTTCAAAGGGAAGACAAGAAGTTTTTCAGGTCCATCTTCTTCTGGCTCTTTTGTTTTTCTTCAAGATTAAGCAACCATTTTAGTTGAGCAAAGTGAAATTTAGGGTTTTTGGGACTCTTGGGGAAAGAACCGGATGGTAACTGTCCAGACATGCATGATCTGAAAAGCAAAAAAGAACAAAAATCAGAAAAATCTCTTATTAAAAAATGAGGCCGGAGGCATAATGTAAGTTTATGGTTTGATTTTGAAAATGGTTGTGTACATAAAATTCAGGCGCACAATTACTTAACTGCAAACATAACATGCATTGCATGTGAAAGTGAGCTGTGAGTAGCACAACTATCCAAATACGTATGCAAGTACTGAGTTTATGCACACAGTTACATACATGCTTAGAAAATAAAACCCTAAATGGTATCTCACACTAAGGCCGAAGTTTATTTTTTTAAAAACACCCACAAGTGATACTTTTTACCCCAGTCACTCTTTTATTAGACCCTTTGGACTTCTGCAATTTAAAAACAACAACAAAAAACCACAACTGATCTTCCATTTCAGATCCCTGATAGATAAAATATGAATTACCTGAGAGATTACTAAACAACTTGTCTCACCCCCTTTCCTGACTTATAGTACTGTGTCCTATTCACTGAAGTATATTATCTCTTTAGGTAAAATGGAAATACGCACCTGGAAGTTGATGCTGGACTCTTGCTTTTAGATCCAGATTTACTTTGAGTCTTTGGGTCTGGTTTACTCTTCGGAGTACCAGAACGGCTTGTTGCTTTTGCCAGAAAATTTCTGCTTTTACCATGATGTCTTGTTGTTTTGTTGCATGTGTTGCAAGTCACCAGCTATGAAGAGAGGAAAGGAAATGTTAGCCCTTCTGTCACTTTCCCCCTTTTAAATGTATAAGGGATTGGTAACGAACACTTTAGACTTCTCCAAACTCCTCTTCAAAATTACAGAGTGAATCAAGCTGCTTAAATGCTTGTGTGAAGCAGAGAAACATAAAAAGCAACATCAAATCCACATTTGGCCTTCCCCTTTAAACCACTTAAGCCATCAAATCCCCAAGGGTGTGACTAGAAATGACTCCAATCCCCTGGAAACTAATTTCAGGGGACTTTTAATTCTGAATTGCAAACACAAGGAGTGAAACACAAAAAACAACCTTGTCTAGTCTCTTTGTTGTGACATTAAAAGCAGCTCTAACTGTACAATACTTTGAATGTACCTCAGAGGGATTCATGTTTCACCACAAACATACAAGAATCCAAAAATGATCAAAATATATTTTAAAATTCATTTTTTAATTTACATCTCTATTTAAATATGCAACACTTTTTGGCAAAAACAACAAGGAGTTCTTGTGGCACCGACGAAGTGGATTACAGCCCACAAAAGCTTATGTCCAAATAAATTTGTTAGTCTCTAAGGTTCCAGAAGGACTCCTCGTTGTTTTTGCTGATACAGACTAACACAACTGTCCCTCCAGAACACTTTTTTTGGTGAGTCTTCAGAGAAAATTATATTAAAAATCCAAAATCTTCAAAAATAAAAAGATGCACTACTAATAAAAAGAAAGAAAGTTAGCCCGCTGGGTTGGAGAGCAGGAGAACCACATAGGGAGAGCGGGACTAAAGGGTATCTACTAAAGTTCAGTGGGGTCAAAAGAGGAAGTAGCTGAGTGGGCAAAAACAACTAGGGGCAGAGCTCTTGTTGACCTTTTGCTCACAAACAGGGAAGAAATAGTAGGGGAAGCAAAAATGGATGGAAACTGGGAGGCAGTGACCATGAGATGGTCGAGTTCAGGAGCCTGACACAAGGAAGAAAAGAAAGCAGCAGAATACGGACCCTGGACTTCAGAAAAGCAGACGTTGACTCCCTCAGGGAACTGATGGGCAAGATTCCCTGGGAGAATAACATGATGGGGAGAGGAGTCCAGGAGAACTGGCTGTATTTTAAAGAATCCTTATTGAGGTTGCAGGAACATCGCCATGTGTAGAAAGAATAGTAAATATGGCAGGCGACCAGCTTGGCTTAACAGTGAAATCCTTGCTGATCTTAAACACAAAAAAGAAAGTGTTCCACAAGAAGTGGAATATTGGACAAATGACCAGGGAGGAGTATAAAAATACTGCTCAGGCATGCAGGAGAGAAATCGGGAAGGCCAAATCACACTTGGAATTGCAGCTAGCAAGAGGTGTTAAGAGTAACAAGAAGGGTTTCTTCACGTTTGGGTGACCAGGTGTCCTGATTTTATAGAGACAATCCCAATTTTTGGGTCTCTCTCTTATATAGGCTCCTATTACCCCTCATCCCCATCCTGATTTTCCACATTTGTTATCTGGTCACCCTATTTCAGGTATGTTAGCAACAAGAAGAAAATCAAGGAAAGTGTGGGCCCCTTACTGAATGAGGGAGGCAACCTAGTAACAGATGATGTAGAAAAAACTAATGTACTCAATGCTTTTTTTGCCTGTCTTCATGAACAAGGTCAGCTCCCAGACTACTGCATTGGGCAGCACAATATGCGGAGGAGGTGACCAGCCCTCTGTGGAGAAAGAAGTGGTTCAGGACCATTTAGCAAAGCTGGATGAGCAAAAGTCCATGGGGTCAGCCCCCAGACTACCGCTGAGGTCCCTTCCAACCTACGATTTTAATAGAGGGACCGTGTGAGACACTGCTCCTATCATATAACATCTCTTACAAGTACACCAACTTCTTTCACAGAATACAATAGGAAAGTTCTTTTTAATGGATTCAGCTAGAAACAAGGAGAATCAAAACAATGTGACCTGCCAGCTCTCCACAGGAGACCACCAGTGGTCCACAACCCAAAGTTTGGGAACCAGTGACTTAGACAAAAATCTCTTTAACAGTTGACCTTCCATTCACTGCTGAAACATATCTGAAAAAAGATGTAGAGATGATGCCTCTAGGAGTTTTAGAACTCCGCAAAATAGAATAAGGTAATTTTATGCAAATTGCAAAGTTAGCAGAATGCTTAAACCAAGATATAAAATATCGCTGATGGCTAACAAAAGTCTTGTAAACATAGCCTGGCAGCTTGTTGGTTTAAGTCTCAGTCAACCTTGCTCCTAATGTCATTTTCTATAGTAGGAGCTTATATGGCTCTATAATGGTAATTTTGGAAGCTGTCACTTCCTGATAGTATTTTAAGTATATAATACCAGAAACATTTCAAACACAATCCAAGTAGCAAATTGCACACCAAATCACAGTAAGTATGTAAGTCAATCTTGATCTTAACTTGGACAGATCTTAATGAGACTGTCAGTCCGTCCGAAACGGAGCAGACGGTATTATTACTATGTTTAAATCCCAACTCAAGGACATTGCATGGAGATTGGAATGGACCACAAACTATTAACTCTCATTCATATGGATGCCTGCTACATTCTGAGAATCTGTCCAGCTAAAAAATATATATTTTTGTTTAAAAATCTGTTCCAGCTCTGCAGGTCACAGTGTACATCGATATTTGGTTCTTTTTGGGGTTTGTTTTTTAAACAAAGCCGTACATACACACTTTGCCACCTTCTCCTTAGTATCATTACTTAAGTTTGTTTGGGCAAGCCCACAAAGTGTTGGATCCACCCACATTATTGGAATTGGAAGAGACACACTGAATATCAACTGTCTAAAATGACAGCTCTTCAAATCTGTCCTAAATGTTTGTACTATCACACCAGTGAAAAATGAAAGTAAAACTTCCAGTTTCACAGTGGTGGGTAAGCCCTTCAAATGGAAACTAAAATGTCAAGGGGAGGGAATTTGCTTTATTTTGTTAGTTTTGTACTTTGTCTATCTGAAGTCCCTATAGCCTTGACATATAAGACTGGTGATACTAGTTAATGATTATATACTTCCTCAACCCAATCTTGTGGTGTTAGTGCTTCAGATTTCTATTGTTGCAAATTCTGGCACAGGAAATTATAATTAGTTTCCTCATTTCTTAGAAAGTTGTCCAATGTGACAGGAGGACATGCTCTAAAGAGTCAATGTTGTGCCCAGTGGGGTGTCGTCTTCATTTATTAAGACATGTGCCTACATAATTGTTTTAATAGATTTGTATGTCTCTATAGCACTACATTAAAGGTATATATAGTTATTCTCTGCATATCAATACAAAATTCTGTGTGTTTTCAATGTAACTCTAAAGGTATCAACCTTCTGGCTTCATCTCCCCCACCATTCTTTACCTGATAAGTACACTTAAAGGTTAAAGTCTTTTGTGCTATTTGGATAGCCTTTTAGATCAAGTGTTTTCCATTACAACATTCCTGCCTTCACACTGATAACACAGGGGACCAAAATACCATCCTGTTCATCTGGGAACCAGAAGAGTTTTGAAGTTATTGAAAAGTAATCTGTGTGCTCTATTTCAGTGGTTGGGTAAAAATGGAGGAGGAGAATAATGCAGAAACTGGAGGATAAGAGATAGAAATCTGAGAGGAAAAGCTCAAGTGTTGGTTTTGATAGTTATATATCAAATATCTAACTTAAAATATACAGTCACTATTTCAATATGACACTAGACGCCGTCCATTCCTTAGCACTGAAAATGGATAGACCATGAAATCCGTATGACGGAGCAGTGGGAACACTGAACCTTGTTTATGTTAGCACTGTAGAGATGCTGGGAGGGAAATGCTATTTGAATATCACTAAAAATCAACAAGAAGGTGCAAGAGGAAGCCATGCTGATGTCTGTTCCATTTAAAAATAGGTGATACATTTCCCAATATGAGGATGAAAACACCCAAGGAAAAGCTTGGTTTACCTACTTGCATGGAAGTGCCACAAACTATTGCAGGGTTATATATATATTTATTTATTTTAAGGACCATGTGGTGTTGTCCCTTTAACTCAGGGGTGGGCAAACTTCAGCCCCCAGTACTGTCCTGCCTGACCCCTGAGCCTCGGGGAGGCTAGCCCCTCTCCCCTCCCATGCTGCCCCCCCTCCCCTGCAACTACACTGCCACGTGGGCAGCGCTCTGGGGGGCAGGGCTGCGCACTCCTGCGGGGTAGTGTGTCTAGCTCCAGCCAGTCCGCACGGCTGCCAGACACACTGCTCTGAACAGCATGGTCAGGGGGTTGGATAAGGGGCAGGGAGTCCCAGGGGCAGTCAGGGGACAGGAAGCAGTTGGATGGGGCAGAGGTTCTGGGGGGCAGTCAGGGGAGTTGAATAGGACATGGGAGTCCTGGGGGTCTATCAGGGAGTGGACAGGAGCTGGGGCAGTCAGGGGACAGGGAGCAGGGGGGGCGACAAGTAGGGGGTAGGGTCCTGGGGGGTCAGTTAGGGTGGGGGGGGTTTCGGGAGGGGGCAGTCAGGGGACAAGGAGCAGGGGGCTTAGATAGGGGCAGGATCCTGGGGGGGGTGTCTCTGGAGGGGATGATTGGGGGACAAGGAGCAGAGGGGGTTAAATGGGTCAGTGGTTCGGGGGGGGGGGGGACTGGAGCAGGAAGTGGGAGGGGGTCAGATAATATGAAGCGGAGCCAGGCTGTTTGGGGAGGCACAACTTTCCCTACCCGGCCCTCCATATAATTTTGCAATCCTGATGTGGCCCTCAGGCCAAAAGGTTTGCCCACCCTGCTTTAAACTGAACCTTTCTGCCTTTTTTAAAAAACTGAGTTTATGAAGGACCATTCTAGATTTTTTTGATGCAAAAATGAGATATTTGTAGGTCATGTCAGTTCTGGGGAGCAGCACAAAAATTCTTCATTGACCTAGTTAACCCTTTGGCATAAGGTATTAGAGCTTGGCAAATTGCTGACACCTTACTGGCCACATTGACCTGCTCTGACTTTTATATAGGTCTTCAGTCTAGGAAAGAGAGAACATGATACAGTGTCTGGAAGCTGAAGCTGGACAAATTCAGACTGAACATAAGGCATACATTTTTAAGTGAGTAATTCACCATTGGAACAATTTACCAAGGATCTTGATGGACTCTCCATCACCGACAACGTTTAAATCAAGATTAGATGTTTTTCTAAAAGATCTGCTCTAGGAATTATTTTGGGGGAGTTCTATGGCCTGTGTTTTTTTGTTTTTTTTTTATAAATGGAGATATACCAATCTCCTAGAACTGGAAAGACCTTGAAGGTCATCGAGTCCAGTCCCCTGCCTACACTAGCAGGATCCGCCTGCCTACACTAGCAGGATTGAGTACTGTCCCCTGACAGATTTTTTGCCCCAGATCCCTAAATGGCCCCCTCAAGGATTGAACTCACAACCCTGGGTTTAGCAGGCCAATGCTCAAACCACTGAGCTATCCCCCCTGTTATACAGGAGGTCGGACTAGATGATGACAATGATCCCTTCTGGCCTTGGAAGCTGTGAATCTTTGTGACAGCTTCGGAACTTGAACATTTCTCTATTTTAATCATTCTGGAAAACAATGAAGATCATGCAATAAAGTGAAATGTGTTAGCGTTGTTTACTATATTCTGTGTTATCTAGTGTCTTCCCTTGCCCCTTAAGGATTATTTTCATTATTTTAATAAAGTTACTTTGAATTTACACATTGGAGTAAATGAGAGCAAAAATAGAGTCCAGAAAGCATTCTGAGACGTCCCATAATGCACACAGGTTTGCAGCAGTGGGTAAAGTGCCTTCTATTGATGATAAAGCACAGTGCTGTGGGGTAGAAATTTATATTTTAACCCTATAAATAGGGGAAGCCGGTTATTCATTTTTCCTTCTTACTGGATCATTTCCACTTTCTAATTAGGAAACAAGAAGCCACTGATTGACTATTCAGTACTAAATATTAAACACTAGTCAGGGAAGTCTCACACAAAATGGCCACTCAACCCAATTTTCCCTAAGATTGTTTGAGCTTCCTCTGGGAGACATCAGAGGCTGCTCAGGCAGTTCACACTCAATTTGAAAAATGCTGACAAAGAAACAAACCAACAGAAATGGTCTCACTGTCTGACATGTGAAACTACATGCCACTAGGGATATCCTCGCCCTTAAAATATAAGTAACTGGGACAACGCTAATGTGTTAATAAGCACTTTGTGTGTGTATGAACTTTTGATCTTTTCCACAAATAATTTACTCTCATTGAGGTACACAACTTCACAACAGACTTCTAAATGGGAGACTGGTGACAAGTGTTTCCTATGGGCATAATGTCCTTGAAATCTCCAGACCTCCATGAGTATGTCTACACAGCATGTTGCAGCCCATGGGAGTGAGTGTCCCAGCCTGGGTTGACCAACTTGGTCTAGCGGAGCTTTCACTAGTACTCTAAAAATAGCTATTTAGAGAGAGCTTTGAAGGGTGGTTCAAAGCATGAAACACCCTGCACTCCCTAGGTTTCAGTGCCTGAGCCACAACTCCAAAGCCCTGTTTACACAGCTATTCTCAGAGCACTAGCATGAGTCCCGATACTCAAGTCTATCAACCTGGACTGAGAAGCTCACTCCCCTGGGCTCCAAAACACTGTGCAGACCGACCTCAAATGGACAAAGAAGAAAACAAGAAGTCAGGCAATAAGAGCTAATGTTCCAGCGGCAACCTTAACTGGGATGATGTACAGATGCTGTGTGCTTTATCGTAGACATTTTATGACAAACAGAAACATTCAGCTTAATGTCCATCACAGCCAAATTAGAGTAACTGCTGAAATCTTAACTTTTAACAGGCTTTTCAGCTTCAATTTCCTCATTTTTTTTAAAGGGGGGGGGGACCTACCTCTATTTAATGATGTGAGGGTTTACCTGGCCCCAATTAGACTCTGCAGGTCATAACGCTCTTGAGTGAAAAGGGTGAAAAAACAAATATCAATCTTTGCTTCGGATAGTTTGGCTGGAGACACTTCTGCAGAACTGCACAAATGGACTAGCAGGACAGTTTACACCAACAAACATTCGCGACAAAAAATTATCTTCACAATAAAAAGACAAGTGGTTTGTTTTTTAGATTCAAACTTAGAATATGCAAATTGTGGCTTCGTTACGTTTTTGCAGCCATGTGTTTGGAGGTGTGAGGATTTTTCCACCTCCTTGTTGTTAAAGTCAGGTTTTTTGTTTTAAAATTCCTTTGGTGTGTATTTGAATAGAAGTTACCCCAACAGGAAAGTTACATAGAGAGTGTTATGATATTCTGATGAAATAATCTTATGAATTGCAAGCTTAATTTCTAAAGAGAAAAGCTTCCTATCTTCTTTATTCCCTCTTTCTTTGAGGGAAATAAAGCCTCCAGGGAATGAACAAACCAAGTTATCATGTTAATTGGAATAGCAATCTTACCAGAACACTTCCTGAGTCCTTGTACTTTTTCAAAAGCTTTGTCTGTTTCAAATTGAGTTTATGGTTCTTTGCTTCCCAATTGAGAAGTCTCTGTATCCGTGGAGTCACTTTCATCTTGGGTTTGAGACGCACTCTGTGGTTATCAGGAACCAGAAACTGGAAACAGTAAGGGCATATCCCTTCTTTGTCAGTTTTGTTATCTACAGATAAATAAAGTAAAATTTGAAATGAACTTCTCCCTGTAAGTATGTTTTAGAAGTGAACGCATAAAAGGCATATATAACACCAGGGGTTGGCAACCTACGGCACGTGTGCCAACGGTGACACGCTAGCTGATTTTTAATAGCACGCTGCTGGTCCCGGCTGCCAGCCCTGCTCAGCCCGCTGCTGGTCTGGGTGAATGGAACCACAGACTGGCAATGGGGTGGGCGATGGGAACCCCAGACCTGCAGCAGGCTGAGTGGGGCCAACGGCTGGACCCCAGACCGGCAGTGGCCTGAATGGGGCTGGTGGTGGGAACCTCAGACCGGCAGTGGGCTGAGCGTGGCTAGCGGACAGAAGCCAAGACAAGGATCCCAGACAAGGAACCCAGGCAAAGATCACACTAAATTGATAAGATCTGCATTTAAATTTTATTTTAAATGAAGCTTCTTAAATATTTTAAAAATCTTATTTACCTTAAATAAAACAATAGCTTATTTACATAATATAGACATAGAGAGAGACCTTCTAAAAACGTTAAAATGCATTACCGGCATGCGAAACTTTAAATTACAGTGAACTTGGCACACCACTTCAGAAAGGTTGCCGACCCTGTATTACACCTATTAAGCCACAAATTTATAGCACACTGTAAACTGTGCATTGATAAGGGCATGGCAAACTTTTCTCTAGCATTTAAAAAATCTTATTCGGGTACAAGTACTTTGTTCAAAGTGTTCTGTTAGTTGTGTTCCTATAGCAGCACTAGATGATACACCATTAGTTTGATTCTGCATTTCATACTCAGCAAAAACTCAAGAGGAAGCCAAATACCAAAATGTTAAAAAATAATCTGATAGTATTGTGTGTACAGTTGCATAAAATAAAGTAGCGTCCAACAGGTAATTGTACCAGAAAAATACATTCCACCTTTCTTCAAAATGTTACGTTCTGAGAACCACATTCATGCAAGGAACTCCATGAAGCACACTGCTATGTCAACATAAAAGTCTAGTGAAGTCAAAAGTGGTCTGCCCTTACTAAACTTCTTCCAAGACTGAGATTTTGTTAAAAATATAATAGTGTTAGAATCAAAACAGGCTGATGATAGGCCAAAATCAGTTTTGATGTAAATGGATGCAACATGGAGAGATGGTCCCTTATCTACCTCACTGCATCCCATTCTGGAGAACATTGAGGCAGACATAGGTGGTAGCCAGAGCAGATACTACCAAAGGAAAAATATTTCCTAATTCCCTCTGATAAAGAATTTCCCTCCGTTACCCCCTTTTTGAGGGTGGAGGAGAAGAAGTGATCGTGTTCTAAAAGTCAGACATCACGCGTCCTGAGCGGTACAAAAGCTGTGAATGGAGCTTGCCTGTTTGGCTCCGATTTAAAGAACCCAAACCACGGAATTATTTTAAACTTGCCTTTTACAGCATGAAGCCTCCACCTGGGGGAGGAAAAAGAACGAGGTTACCGACCCCGGTACAAGTCACTGTGCATCAGTCGCTGAAGCAGGGGCAGCAAGAGGCACTGGTTCCAGAGGGAGCCACCCCATGGAGGGGATCCTGCCCCGGGACGTCCTCTATAAGGGATGGTTGTGGAGAGGGGGCAGCTGGACAGACAGACAGCTGGCTGCGGGGGTGGACAGATAGCAGCCTGGGAGGCGTCAAGAAAACGGGGCCACGTGGTGGCTGAACACGAGGGGGCGGGGCCATGACTCTACTGGAGATTTAACAGAACGTTCTCAGCGCGCCACCCCGGAAGGAGGCGGGGCCGTCATTACGTCACAAACCAGAATACTGTGGGTCTTGTTCTCTCCCCCCCTCCCCCCGCAAGGGGGACCGCGCGCGCGCGCCAGACTCTTACATGAGGAATCGGGCCTGAGCTGGGCACGTGCCCGCCAGCGCCCGAGCCGCCCTTTCCAGGAACTGCCCGCACAGGGACATCCCCGCGAGGGCGAGATACGCGCGCGGCCCCCGGCCCCCAGCGCCGCCGACTCGCCTTCCGCTGGGACAGCGCGGCGGAGCGTCCGGGCGGAAACAGCCGCCGCGGCACCAATGTTCCGGCCTCCTCGCGGGCCGGCGGGAGGCCTTTCGAGCCGGGCTGTGGCTGCCCCCAGGAAGCCTTGAAACCGCACGGGCGGGGTGGGAGGAGGCTGACCCCCCCCCCCCCCGCCGGTCACCGCTGCACTGGGCGCGGGTTCAATTAGCTGATGCCCGAAAGTCAAGGGGATGAAAAGCTGAGACCCCCCCCCCCCATTGTACATGGACGGTCCCGCTATTGGGGCCTTTTTCTTATATAGGCTCCTATGACCCCGCCCCCCCCCCTCCCGATTTTTCACACTTGCCATCTGGGCACCTCACCCCTTGCAGGACCCGCGCGCACTCACCGCCTGGGGGATCGGCCTGTCCGATACAGGGGCAGGTGTAGGATGACTTGCCACGAACAGCAGCTGGGAGGATGCTGATGGAATAGCCCCCAAATGGAACGAGTTCATGGGCTTGTCCCTACTACAGGGGGGGGGGGATCGATGGCAGATACACAACTTCAGCTGAAGTTTGCGTATCTGCAGCCGACTTACCGTCCGTCCTCACAGCGGGCGGCGGCGCGCTCCCCCGTCGACTCCAACTTGCGCCTCCCGGAGGAAGCTGGAGTTCCGGAGTCGACGGGGGCGCCGAGAGCGATCAATTTCTCGCGTCTTCATAAGACGCGAGAAATCGATCGCCAGAAGATCAATGGCTACCTGCCCATTCGGCGGGTAGTGAAGACATACCTAAAGTAGCAATATTGCAATGAGAGGCCAAAAAATGTGGTGTTTTAGGGCAGTTTCAGCATCTCAGGCCTTGTCTACCCATAAAACTAAGGCTGAACTAGCTAAGTTGCTCAGAGGTATGAAAAAGCAGTTCAGCCAGGGGCAAGCAGATCCAAGCCCTGATACAGACACTGCTAGCTTGATGAAAGAATTATTCCGTCAATCTAGCAACCGCCCAAAGGAAGTGTATTAACTGTAGTGACAGGAAGACCCCTTCTGTTGCTGTAGTAAGTGTTTACACTATGGTATTAGAGTGGCACGGTAGCAGTGCCACAGCTGTGCTGCTGTCTTGTCTAGTATAGACGTACATACACCACACAACGACCACAACCACACACCACACAACAAAAACACTAACCCAGGTACCAAAACAGACTCCAACAAGAAGCTGAGGAACTGGAATTAATTTGCAAATAGGACACTATCAACCAAGGGCTAAACAGGGACTAGGAGTGGCTTTCTCATTACACTGTAATGTATTTCCCTGTTAAGTTCCCTTCAAAGATTCTTATCACCTGTGAGACAGAAATCCACCACAAAAGGTTTTTTTCTCCTGCCCATCCAAATTAAACAGCCTCTTTGAATTGGTATGGTAATGTACAACTTTTTTTTGCTTTCTGTGTACATCTTCTGTTCCATTCTATGCATCCGATGAAGTGGGCTGTAGCCCACGAAAGCTTATGCTGAAATAAACTGGTTAGTCTCTAAGGTGCCATAAGTATTCCTCGTCTTATTTACGGATACAGACTAACACGGCTGCTAATCTTAAATCTGTCAGGAAACTGAAAGATTTCTTTGTGTCTGGAGTACTATGCAGTGCATGCTAAAGATACGTGAAATCAAAAATACCATACTGGATTTGTAATCCCCTCTGGGCTGGGTCGAATCTGAGTGTGGTTTGAGAGAGAGGCTGGAGAAAAGGAAATTGAAACAAAGGGTTCTCTGGGGGTAAGAATGCCTGGTGCGTTAGCTAGCTCTAGAGGCGGCAGGCCCTGCTGGGAATGCACGCTCTGGTTGTGTTACAGGTTTGTTGGATTTTTGGCAATGTAGTTTTTGCTCATTCCTTTAGAGACCCCTGGTTCTTTAATATCTTTATCTTGTGCACCTCGAGTTTCTACGTTTTTCTGCTTTACATCCCAGCTTCCCTTGAGCTTGGTTCTCCCTGACTTGTTCTCCCTGTTGCAGAGCTATTCCTTTTTCCTCTGTCCAGTTATTTGATTCATGTGTATTGGCCCGCAATGGGCTACCTCACCAATCCACGGCTGTGTGGACTCTTCTAAAGGCATGGTTCCAAGTAGACAGCTTTGTAGAGCCAATTTGGCTGTAAGAAAAAGCAGCACTTCAGCTTTGACCATAAAATATATTTTAAAAAGACAGAGTCAGCTAAAGTGATGATAGAGCAGACGATTGTATTTAAAAGCAGAGGTAGGCTGCAAAATTCAGATAGAGAGACATATTGAAAACAAACAACCCAATTTTGGGGGTGTTGAACATCCCAGATGATGCGGGTTTTTGCAGCAAAGAGAAATTATGCTGTGGCCAGAATCTGGTCTCTTCATGCTGCCAGAGTTGTACAAAGTCGCCAGGTCATAATTTTTTTTTAATAAGAATATTTATCTGGCTAAATTAATTACCAAGCACTAATAACTAATAGATGAATTAATTAGTGACCACTCATATACAGGGAAACCAGCTTCCTCTTTCACTTTTATCCCACTCATAAGCCACGCTTTTCCCTGCTACAATCTCACTTCAGTCCCCTCCAGTCTATTCAAATACTTCTGCTAAAATTATCATCCTCTCCCATAACTCACTCCATGTCACTCTCCTCTTGGAATCCTTTCACTGCTTTCCCTTTGCCTTATGCATCCAGTTGAAGCTAGTCATCCTCACTTTAAGAGCACCACACACAAGCATATCACAGCTCCATTCATACATATCTGTTTGGACCCTTGTCTGTGGCTGTCTAATTTAGAGTGCAAGCTTCATGGGGCAGGGACCATGTTTTCCTTTAGGTTACGTGCAGTGCTGAACACAGTGGTGCTCAGCAAATATTGGTAATAAATATTCACAGAAATAAATTTGAGGAATGAAGGAAACTATGACCAAGAAACCATGGGTTTTAATTCATTGCTCTCTTGAGGCTTAATTCTGCAAGCCCTTTGTTTATGGAATTACCATCAACATCAGTAGTTCTGTACATGCAATGCTTATAGGACCAAGCCCATAAAATCAGATTACCCTCAGGTCCACAGAAGAAAACATTATTTGTGGCATCACTGGGGTAAATCCACCCGTTTCATTTTTAGATAGAATTAATTTGTCTCCACTTTTTCCTATATATTGTTGAGAAAAAAGCACGTAAGCAGGCCTCTTTTACCAACTGCTTCCTGCCCGTTGTTAAGTGTTTTGTGCTTAATCAGGGCTGACCAACAAACTGTAAATCTTTCCTGGTGCTTTTTAATGCAGGGAAGAAATAGAATGATGTCTGACTTTTGGTCAGCATGTATCACTATTGATTTTAAACAGGGCAACGAGGAAATGGTACTGTGTATTTGTTGCTCGTTGACTCAGTAGCAAGGTTGTGTTACCCAATAGCCAGCAGAGGGCAATAGAGAAGTACAGTTTGTGATACTGTACCTGAAGAATTTGAAACACTGATTATATGTTTATAAAAAAGAAGAAGAAAAGAAGAGCCAGGAGGGTAGGTTGTTCAATTTACTAGTGGAGACCTGTCTGTGATGGATCACCGAGCAAACAAAATACTCAAAGAAAGATAGGGGGGAAAACCTTGCATTGTGTCTCAGTCTTTTTTTCTCAGGGTTACATATGATAACTTAGCAAGAACTTATTGCTAACTGGATGGTAAATGGACTCAGGAATGAGGTGGGTGATGCAGGAATGCACTCTTTGGAAGGAACAGAAGAGGAGGCATTTCAAAGATCCTGCAGGTGACTGAGGTGAGCAAACTAAAAGCTTCTCTTTCAAGTGAGATAATAGGCATTCAGCTGACTATATCAAAGACACAAGTAAACTGAGTGGTTGAAATGCTGTGAGATATCTGCTTTTTAAGCAAGCTGTGATGACACCAATATTGTCCTGAAAGTCAGAAGAGTGATGATACAGAGGTAAGCGTCTCCATCCATGCTTACCTATAATATTCAGGTGGTAAAGCAAGTAAACAGTTATTTGTTTGATATAGAGTATTTCTTGTTAGAACTATTGAAAAAGTGGCTAGCATTTTCCAAGGTTTCTGCATTGAGGTGCCTCATCTGTAGTTTACAGAGGCACATATATAGGTGAAGTGACTATTATTGTGCCTTTGTGAGTGGATTTTTGTTGAGCTTTGTGAGAAATGTGAGCTGGAAGTCTGGAGAAATTCACCCCCGTGCTTTTGAAGCATGGGGGAAATGTTTTCTGTTTTTACAAATGCTTTCTCATGGGAAAGATACTGGGATGTGAAAACAAAACACACAAAGATAATGTAAGGCAAGGGTTAAGTCACAGAAATCAAAGGGCTTCCTGAAAAAAGGAGAATCAGCGGGCCAAAATCTGAGAAATAAACATGAAACAGTTTTGTATTGCCACAATCAAGGCTAGTGTAACAGTAACATTTGGAAAATAACCCCAGGATTCTAGGAGTCAGTTAAACAACACAGGTTATCAGATGATACACTTCCACTGCCACCTGTATCAGAGAAGTGACTAAGAGGAAATATTTGGGATGTGGAAGATCAAGAATAGGAGCATCAGTATTCTAAGGATATCATGCTAAAAACACAAGGGTATCTAGAGGTCAGGCAGCAAGTACCCATCTGAAACAAGACAGACTCACCATCAAAGAAGAGAGATAGAACACTCAAAAATACCCACTAGCTTTGAAGGGCAGGTAAAGCAAAACTCTCTAATGTTCTATCCCCACTGAACTTGGGTATTAGGAATTCAGTATCCTGCAATTCCTATCAGAGAGAGATGAAACATAATATTTATAAAGTATGCTGGTAGTAACTGTTTATATGGGAATATCTGTATATCTGAAAGTTACAAGCTCAAGTTCAAATACTTAATTTTTTTCCATTTATCTTGTTTCCTGTGCTATAATGCTTCTCACACAGCCCCAAATCCTATAGTACAGTAGACACCAGAAATTACAGATGGGCTTGAACCAAATTTCAAATGCAGACACACTTGAACTTTGAGATTCAGGATTTAGATACAAACTTTGCAGTTCAAAATCTTCTCTAATGGAAGTTACTAGTAATTCATAGTGAAACTGAAGTTATCTGAAAATCTTACAATCAAAATTCTGACTGTAACAGCTGATGTTTGTTTGTAATGGTGTTACCATGGTTGCATTGTGTTTGGTGGAGGATTTCCCCCAGGGCCAGATTTCTATGAATGTGAGCATGGAGAAATTTCCACTATCATAGAGGAGTGCAGGGTACAGTAAAACCTCGATTTAACGGACTTCGGATGCAACGGACAAAATTTCTGAGCAAGTCTGATGCATCCCAAATCCATTTCTCGCGGGCTGGCAGCCGGCTCCTGGCTGCCGCCCGGGTCACGGCAGCGGGCGGGCTGGCTGCCAGCTCCCGGCAGCCGGGACCTGGGCAGGCTGGCTGCCGGGTCCCGGCTGCCGCCCGGGTCCCAGCAGCCGGGACCCGGGCGGGCTGGCTGACAGCTCCCGGCTGCCACCCGGGTCCTGGCAGCGGGCGGGCTGCGGAGCTGCCGCCCCGACCCTGTGGCGGTCGGGCTGCTGTTCCAACAGCTCGGGTTTTTTTATTATTAAATAATGGACTTTTTCATTTAACGGACACCCCCTCGCCCGAATTAGTCCGTTACATGGAGGTTTCACTGTAGTTTAGTTGTAAGAGCTGGAAAATGGGAACCATTACAAGTTCTACTCCTGACTTGACTTTGCCAGTGACTCACTGTGTGGCTTTGGGGAAGTAATTTAATCTCTCTGTGCTCAGTTTATTCAGCTGTAAAATTGGCATAATACCCAGACTAAAGGTCAGATTGTAACTGGCACTGTGTGGATATACAAGAAGCAGAGTGAGAATACTAGAAGCCTTCCTCCTCAGCACCACCATCAGGGGTGCTCTATGAAGGACTCAAACAATGTGGTTGTGAAATCCTGCAGTAGGTGTGAAATTGTACCTATATCAGTGCTGGGTGCAGAAGTGTCTCTGTTGGCTTAACTTGCATGAGTTTCAGAGAATCCACCTAGAAATTTCAGAGACTCTAGCTCAGGATTCACTTCCGAAATCTATCCTGCTAATAAATGTATTAGTTGTCACATATACCAGTCTCCTTAACAAGATGAAGTAGCCCCTACTGTTAGGCATATCAATGTGCATATGAAACGTCCCAAGCATTTGGGGTCACTTACCGCTTTACTGCATCAGAACTAGGATTGCTATTTCAGCCTCTTGCTGAAACAGCAGTATTCTCCTTTCCTGATGAGTCATGTGTGTTTCTTTCAGATGCCTATAGATTTCCCAACCCTGCTTTTCTACACTTTATACCCCGGCCCCTACCCCTGAAAGCTCTGCTTGCTGGCTCTCATCCCCCCCAGTTAAGAAGGACTGGATGGAACACCCTTCAGCAGATGACAGTTCCACTCCTTAATTAACTGGAGAATTACTGTTGAGTGATCTGAGGCATTTCCTCCTCAAGCCACCACAGACAGCCAAATTCCCAACCTTTTCCAGCCTGGGGTATGGCAGACCAGTGCTGGCCGCTGAACCGGAGTTTACTGCATGGCAACACAGCATGCTACCATTAGGCCACCGGGCCACAAAGGGAGTCATGCTTAGATATTCTCCATATTGGTTCTATTAGCAGCAACAGAGTGGAGCCAGACATTTCAGGAAAACACTTACAGTGTTTTGTTTGTTCTGATGCAGGAGGAGGCAGGGGAAGCATCCAGGGCACCCATTTTTTATTATTATTATTATTTTCCACATTCATAACTTAAACCTGTGCTGTCATTTTTTGCGTGTTCCTCGCTCCTTACAGATTACCCTGCTGAAAGCAATGATGACTTTTGGGGGGAAGGGGAGGAGTAGTGTCCCCATGCATTATTTTAAATGCCTTGAAAATGAGAAGTAGAGAATAAAATATAGCTACTTACAATAAAAAACAATGTCACTGGAATAGAATCCTCACAGATTTATTTTTATTATCCTTGGAAACATTGGGTTAGCCTGCGGAGGCAGTTTAACATAGAGACTCATCAGAATGCAGCTGTTGAGCCAGTTGCAAAGAGAAGCGACCGTTAGAAGGCGATAATCCTTGCTCAGACAGAAGAGTGATTGCTCACAAACATATTTGTATCATGAAGTTTGATCTGGTATCTGAGAAGCTTATGTGGTTGTTGATTCCTTCTATTTTATCAACAAAAGGAGGTGGGAGAGGGAGAATTTAGAGGCGACGTCAGTTAAAATATCTCAAATAATCCAGATTTTTGAAAAGATTAAGGTCAGGATCGGGTTCTGTTGTTCTCAGTAGAATAGTTTGACCATCGGTAGTGCCCTCATTGTTGCTGGCACTAGTTAGCAGCCTTGCAAGGCTAATTTAGGCTGAGCTTTTCAAAGCAATCTCAGGTGCTTAGACACACACATTCCATTAGTGTTAACCATAACCAACCTAAACTATTTTGGAACGCTGAAGCTTACATGATGTGATGGACATAGTACAAATACAGAGAGAGAGATTGGGGGGAGGGGACAGGTACCTAGAAAGGCTGGTAAATTAATGGTGATTATGATGATATGAGGGAGAGAGTGCTCAAAGCCAAGAGCACAATAACCAAATAAGCCTGAGGCCTGTAGTACCCTCTTACCCACATAGATGTGGTCCTTCTCAGCTCACAGTTGAAGCACACAGGCAGTGTGGGAAAGTCTACAGTGCTGTATTTGTGTTGTAGATCAGTGGTTCTCAACCAGGGGTATGTGTACCCTTGGGGGTACACAGAGGTCTTCTGGGGGGTACATCAACTTATCTAGATATCTGCCTAATTTTACAACAGGCTACATAAAAAGCACTGGAAAAGTCAACATAAACTAAAATTTCATACAGATAATGATTTGTTTGTACTGCTCTCTATATACTCTATACCAGGGGTCTCCAAACTTTTCAGCCCGAGGGCCGCATTAACTATCAAATAGCAGTTCGGGGGCCGACAACATACTCGAGGTCCAAATAAAAAAGAATCAAAACATGGATGTTGTTTTTAATTATTTATTTAATATTATTTTATTCAGTTATTATTTAATAACACATTGATACACTACACATGAACACCTGTTCACTACACATGAACACTACACATGAACACCTGTTCACTACACATGAACACTACACATGAACACTACACATGAACACCTGTTCACTACACATGAACACTACACATGAACACCTGTTCACTACACATGAACACTACACATGAACACTACACATGAACACCTGTTCACTACACATGAACACTACACATCAACCCCCCAACTGACCCACCCAGCCAGGTCTCTCCCCCCAAACCTCCTTTCCTCCAACCCCCAACTGACCCACCCAGCCAGGTCTCTCCCCCCCCAAACCTCCTTTCCTCCAACCCCCCCCAACTGACCCACCCAGCCAGGTCTCTCCCCCCAAAACCTCCTTTCCTCCAACCCCCCCCCCCCAACTGACCCACCCAGCCAGGTCTCTCCCCCCAAAACCTCCTTTCCTCCAACCCCCAACTGACCCACCCAGCCAGGTCTCTCCCCCCAAAACCTCCTTTCCTCCAACCCCCCCCCCAACTGACCCACCCAGCCAGGTCTCTCCCCCCAAAACCTCCTTTCCTCCAACCCCCAACTGACCCACCCAGCCAGGTCTCTCCCCCCCAAAACCTCCTTTCCTCCAACCCCCCCCCAAATGACCCACCCAGCCAGGTCTCTCCCCCCCCAACCTCCTTTCCTCCAACCCCCCCCCCCCAACTGACCCACCCAGCCAGGTCTCTCCCCCCAAAACCTCCTTTCCTCCAACCCCCAACTGACCCACCCAGCCAGGTCTCTCCCCCAAAAACCTCCTTTCCTCCAAACCCCCCCCCCCCACTGACCCGCTCAACCCGGTCTCTTCCCCCCCCCCCCCAAACTGACCCGCTCAACCCGGTCTCTTCCCCCCCCCCAACTGACCCACTCAACCCGGTCTCTTTCCCCCCCCCCCAACTGACCCGCTCAACCCGGTCTCTCCCCACAGACCGTTTCGCCACCTGGCAGTGGGTGGCTCCTTGTTTCGCCGCCTGTAACTGGGTGGCGGTGCAGCGCGTCCCGGCCCCAGCTCTGAGCCGTCCCTGGCCGGCGGCGGCAGCGGAGCACGCGGTGCGTCCCGGCCGGCGGCGGCAGCGGAGCACGCGGCGCGTCCCGGCCCCGCGGCTGGCGGCGGCAGCGGAGCACGCGGCGCGTCCCGGCCCCGTGGCTGGTTCCCGACCCCTGCCGCGGGCCGGATGAGAGGGCCTCGCGGGCCGCATCTGGCCCGCGGGCCGTAGTTTGGAGACCCCTGCTCTATACTGAAATGTAAGTACAATATTTATATTCCAATTGATTTATAATTATATGGTAAAGAGGAGAATATAAGCAATTGTTCAGTAATAGTGTGCTGTAACACTTGTATATTTGCCTGATTTTGTAAGCATGTAGTTTGTAAGTGAGGTGAAACTTGGGGTGCGCAAGACAAATCCTGAAAGGGGTACAATAGTCTGGAAAGGTTGAGAGCCACTGTTGTAGATGGAGCACTTCAGTCTACAAGGCTTTGGTACCTTTCACTGATCCTAAATTTCACTTTTATGGTAAATAGTAATTTAAAATGGAGAGGAAGAAATTATTTCCTGAATCTGATTCAGCCACGGTAAAAGCAAAAGAACCACATAGAAGAAGAGTCTAATTAGGACAGTATAAGTGGCTTGATATGGGATGGAAAATCATGTTCTTCTTAGTAAGTTCTTTATTGTTGTCATATGTTCTGCAACAATTTCCCATGCTTAACTGAGGTATTCTTTTTAAGCATGGCCTGGCTGAGGAAGCTTTTTTTTGGGGGGGGGGGTTGTCCCTTGAAGAATCCTGGGGTAAGGGAGGGGCAGGGAAAAAACCCAGTAGTAGAACATTCAATAGAATAATTCTGTCTGGCAGGCCAGCACTCTGCTCAATCATCCCGGGCCAAAAAAGGCCCTAAGCAGCCGGATGTGTGTATGGGACATGTACCCCTTGAAATTTCGTGTCATAGTCGATGTCTGAGAGTCAGGTTGTTTCAGAGCATCGTCTTGGGTGAACGCAAGCTGATGAGAAATCCACAGGTGTACCCGCACTTTGGGCAGACATGGGCACTTGTTTTTGCCACAGGCAGCCTGTTTTCTTTACTCCCATTTCTCTTTGGTGTTTTCTGTTCTGCTGTTCTCAATGGCTTTAACTGCAGGCCAGTAGGTCTGCCGCCATCCTGATCCTTCCACAGCAGCCGCAGTTTCCGGTGTGTTGGGGTTGACTTGGCCAACTTTCAGATGTGCTTTGAGAGTGTCCTTACATCATTTTGGTTGTTCTACCAGTGTACATGCCCATTTTCAACTGTCCGTAAAATATGGCTTTGGGGAGTTGTGTGTCATCTATGTGTACAAGATGACCAGCCCAGCTAAGTTATACCTGTCTCACTGTGGACTCAACATTAGTCATGCAGCACTGGTCCAGGACTCGGATGGTTAGTATCCTATCTGACCATTTGATGTTACAGATGAGATGCAGACAGTGCATGTTAAAATGCCCTAATTGCTTCAAGTGCCTGCTATAAAGTGTCTGTGTTTCACAGCTATAGATAAGAGTACTTAACACGATTGCAAGATAGACACTAATCTTGGTGTGAACTCAAAGACTTTGGGGTGGGAGGAGGGAAGAAACCCAGTAGTAGACCATTCAATAGAATAATTCTGTCTAGCATCACAGAGCATTCTGCTCAGTCATGGTGGGCCAAGAAAGGCCCTAAGCAGCCGTGTGTGTGTATATGAAATGTACCTAGTTCTCAGTGGGTCATGATCATATATCTCTTTGAAGCCTAGTCACAAATGGCGGAACTGCAGTGGAAAAATTTCATTGAGATGCTACTTTCTGTTTTAATTTGTGCATATGATGATTCTTTTTCTCTTGCTGTTCCAAAAATGTTCATAGATGTCTAGTGTATTGATGCATTTGGTTTTTTTACTTCTAAGACTTGGGTTCCCATTGGGGTTTAGGTCACAAGTAGAGATGGGCCCTTCTGCTGAAGTTTGGCTCCAGATCAGAATCCAAACTTCTCTAAACTCTGAGGTTGTTTGAATTCAGGGTTCCAGAGACAGGTCTGTGGTGTGATTTTGAGATTCAGAACTTTTGAGATTCCCAACATTTGGAACTAGTATTCTTCTTCAGACCGGTTTCTAGCTGCAAATCTCATTGCGGTTAAGCCACTTCACAAAGTCTCCACATCGTTTGACACTGTTTGATATGACTGACAGTTTGTACTTTGGAGAGGTACAAAATTGGACTAGCAGAGGGACAGGGGCAAAGGAGAGAAGGGTGGGAAGCCGGGAAGTATTGGAGGGTCAGATTAAGGTCTTTTGGCAGAACTGTGTGCAGAAGCATTCCTGCTGCCCACCATTTCACTGCCTGACTCTTGCTAGTGCTGTTCTTCATTTTTTTAAATGCCCAGATACCATGGTAAAGGATACATACCGACACCAAAAAGAGAGAACAGATCTGTGCTACCTCCACGAGAACATTACCAGTTCAATAGGCTTCCAGCACCAACCAGGTGAAAAAAACCTGGTATGTTTGTGCGCTGGCCCTTGTGCACAGCTGATGTAATATGTGTTTCATTGTCATGGATATTAAAACCAGGGAAAAGGCCTTTGAACGTAATCCAAACATGTTTTTTGCTCTGTTAAACTCTGATAGCTCGTTAGCTGCTGAGTGACCTTAGTGAACCTAAGGATGTTGCTTGTCTTTGAAAAGTCATAGGCGGTGGCTGAGATTAATGCCTGTTGGAACGACAACCAGTGAGTACAAGCACTTTCCTGTGTCTCATCCAAATCTGAAGTCTCGCGTCTGAATGGCTCACACGTGGGATATGTGCTAAGATCCTTTTATTTCAGTGATGTTAGTCAAGCCCCGAGAACCATCCTTGGCAACGTTATTATTTCTAAGCTTCCTTGTTTCCATTATTCTGATGTCATCATTGTGGGGTTCCTTTGAACTAAATTTGAGAGATGTTCAGTACATAGGTAGACTGTGCCTTTATCTCACTCTCCTTTCCCTCCCCAAGAGTGTTCCATTTTATAATCACCCTATGACCATGTGCAAGTTGACCCTGGGTTGGTTCATCTACCTACAGTTCTCTGCACGTGCTCTTCCACAGAATCTGGCAAATCTTTGGGTTGTTTTCTGGATGCATAGGGGTTGTATTTTATGGTTTGGGTTATCCACCCATATTCCCAGTTGAATCTAGTCTAGAGATGAGCTTGGGCCACTAACTTTAGATTCCGATCCAAACTTTCCAGAGTTCCTGGCACTGGGACTTGGAGTTTGGCTCATTTGGCTCATTATAAAAGTAGGGTCCAGCTACGACATTGGGATCTGGTTCTGAATATGAACATCACTTGCATTCTGAGGTGTTCATGCAAATACACTGGCTTATTGTCACCAATGACTCTAATACCTACTACTTATTGACAGCTGAAAGAGCGCTCCTTCAGCTAAAATGGTAGAAGCCAGGTGTTTTACTGCTGAAGAGTCCTGGGTTTGATAATAGCTGATGCCCATGGTGTTTGTATATATGCAATTACGGTGTGTTACATTCAGAGGTGCAGTTTGGCCTAATTTCTAATCACGATTAGTCTCTGTGGGACCTGAGCAGGCAGAGTACTGGACAGACTGCATAGCCCCAACCCTTGAATATTCATTTTTAGTAGAGCAGAATAAACATTTTCTTCTCCCAAATGCCTTGGTAGTTTCCTTCTCCAGCACACTCAGCCTTAGGCTTGCAGGCCTAAGTCCAACCCGAGTTCTAGTCTTTCAAGCGTCTAATTAACTGCATACATTTGCCCACCTGGAAATAAAACAGTACTTATTCAAGGAAACAGAACAATAAATCTGGGTCTAGTGTTTAGGATGCAAATTAGGAATTAAGAAAAATGCAGCTGAAGCCACTGTTAATCCTTCAGTCTTCGGTGCTGTCAATCCAGCCCCATTTACAAGCACTTAAAAGAAATCCCTTAAAAATAAAAAATGGACTTTTTATGACAGTTGAAATCCATGCATTAAATGACACCTGCAATCTTAGCCTTGGAACTAGGGAATTTCAGTCCTGTAAGACAGACCTTGTCTTTACTTTCCACCCTGAGGCTGTGCTTGTGAGGCAAAGGAAACACTGTTATTCCACTGCACTGCAGGAGAAGTGGGGCTGAATCTCACATGAGCCATTCACAGCCTGCTGGGTTGGCCTGCAAATCATCTGTTTCAAAGAGGATGAAGGTGCCGGAGTAACTTCAGATAAAACAGATGGGCTTCCTGCAAAGAGCCTCCAAGTTGAGAGACTTCCAGAAACTGTAGGAAGTCTGTCAGGAGATGAAACTCCACCGCTGGTATGCCTGGTTGCTGGGCAAGAACTTCAGTACAAACGCTTTCTATGGGCTAAATCCTGAAGTCCCTGGGAATTCTGCAACTGACTTCAGTGGGACCAGGATTTGGCTGTACTGTCACAAGACTGTGGGAGATGAAGGCACCAGTCATTACTGGAGCAGCATCAAGCTCTCGGTGATTAAACTAATGTTCCCTTCAGTTTCAGCTCAATGGTCTTTGATTTCTAAAATCCTTCTCTAAATTGATCGTGCGGAGGTGTTAAACTGGAATGTTGCTGTTGTTTGTAGTGTACACCAGTGGAGCAAAAAGAAAAGGAGAAATGCTGATAAACAGTTGGGTGCTGTTGTTTAATATACTTGTCCCTCCCACTCTCTTGCAGCTGCAGTATATCCTGGCATTGCAGGCGGGCAGTCAGACAGCTTTTGCGTGCGGCTGCCAATCCTGCTCCATAGATCAGCCAGCAACTGGCTGCTGACTTGTGCTTGCACCTGTTCCCTCTCTTTGAGAAATAAACAGTTTAATCTAAAGGAGCATTGACCTCGCACAGCACCAGCGTTCTACGTCCAGGTTGTCCCACTGATATACAAACAAAATCACATTTCCCAGGGCATCGGGCCATTGTTACCCTGGAATTGGTCAATTTCTGAAAGGGGAAGTTTTGAGATGACTGATCACCACTGAGCTAGGGAACTGCTGCTGAGACAAAAGTGAGAACGAGGGATTTGCTAATCCGAAAAAAGCTGCATCCCTGGTAACTCAAGAGTAGATACAAAGGAATTCTCTATATGATAAGGTTTTGTTTTCCTGCGTGGTCCCTCCAAACCATTCAGGTGGATATATTCTGTTCTGGCTATCATTATACCATTGCCATAGTATCTGAGCAGGGGGTTGGACTAGATGACCTCCTGAGGTCCCTTCCAACCCTGATATTCTATGATTGAGAACATGGACTGAATTAATCCCTGGTGTAAATCCTGTGATTCTAGTGGAGTTATGCTATGAATTTAGAGCCACATCTTAGAAAGGTACAGTCAAATACTTTTCTAAAACTGATTTCTAATTTTCTTTCCCTTATTTCCTTGATCTTAGTTCACTTGTTGGAACCTTTGCCACTTTGTCCTTAATGTGTTGTGCAAACATCCATTCCTTCTCTCAAGTACCTACTCCTGTGCTACGGTTCTCCAGATTTTGCCTTTAACTTTGTTTCTTTCCTGAGAATAAGTATCAAGCTTAGAACTAGCCAAAAATGAACATAAGAATGGGCTACTGGGTCAGACCAAAGCTCCATCTAGCTCAGTATCCTGTCTTCCGACAGTGACCAATGCCATATGCCCCAGAGGAAATGAATAGAACAGGTAATCATCAAATGATCCATCTTTTGTCACCCTTTCCCAGCTCCTGCCAAACAGAGGCTAGGGACACCACTCCTCCCTATGCTGGCTAATAGCCATGAATGAACCTATCATTTTTGGCTAGTTCTAGGCTTGATACTTATTCTCATTTATATTGGTGTCGTTAGATTGACTTTGTTGGAGTTAGTTCATTGTAAGTGAGTTCAGAAATTTAACTAGAAATCGGAAAGGTGCTGCAAATTCAACCTGAAGTTTACATACAAAGGGCCTCAGAGATTCACAGAATCTCAGAGTTGGAAGGGACCTCAGGAGATCATCTAGTCCAACCCCCTGCTCAAAGCAGAACCAATCCCTATTTTTGCCCCATATCCCTAAAAGGCCCCCTCAAGGATTGAACTCACAACTCTGGGTTTAGCAGGCCAATGCTCAAACCACTGAGCTATTCCTCCCCCTAACTGAATTTGCCAAGACAGATTTCGTGGGGTACAGGAGGGCTTCTGTGCACCTCATAAAATCTGAGGAGAGGGGACAGTTTTTTATTGACAGTGGAGCTGCCTGGATCCTTTCCTCTCTCAATACAGAGCATGTGTGACAAAAAGAAAAGCCCACACCTGCAATATTTTATACAGAAGTGTTGTGCTGTGAATCTCTTCCTCCCCCTCCTCCATCATTGCCTTCTACTCTGCAGTACACAGTTGAAATCCGTTCGTGAGTTACAACGCCGGCCTGACATTACTCACTATCCTGCTGCCTCTTAGGTTTCAGGATAGCCATAGTTTCAAGCATCAAACACAGAAGAACATTTCAAAGCCTTGGACCCCGCGGCCTGACTGAAAGCTCTCAGTTCTGAGTAGAATTGTCTCTGCTTGGATTGCTTAATCGATGCTCTCTCTTCACTTCATCACGAGAAATAAATAAAGCTTCTCTGCCAACAAATAGCTTGCCTTTGCCAAGCTGGCTGAAGAGTTCCATGCAGTTGTCTCAGCCGAGGGGCTAATTCTTCGTGCTTCCTCTTTCCAGTGGAGAGTCTTTAAACTTAGCCAAAGTGTCAGCCTAGAGAGGGCAAGTCAGGATGGCTCGTTTGGAGGAATAGATTCAAAACAGCTTTACACCCGGCTCATTATGGATCATTGTGACTGAACTGGTGTCAATTAAGGCCAGTTCTGTTATTATTCCTTTTTGCCAAGAGGTGCAAAGATACTTCCGTGGTACATTTACACAGCACCCTTCTTTTGGCGGGCATGGCAGGGCAGGGGGTGAACTCCTATAGAGCCCTGCCAAAATGCTGGCTGTGGCCTGATTTCTGGCCAGGAGGCCAGGGGCAGAGATGCAGGGAGCCCAGCTGCAAGCCCAAGAGAGGAGGGCTAGCTCAGGGAAAGGCACTGAGCTAAGTGCTAGCAGCTGGACTGAGGCACCAGGACGGCTATAAAAGCCCTGGGGAAATCCCAGTAGGGAGGCTAGGCTGAGAGGAGGCAGGCAGGTTGTGTTGCAGCCTCCTTGACAAGTAAGGAAGCCTCAAGGGACCCTGGAGAGGGCCTGGGGAATCACTATCTGTTGCGGGTTTTGGGGGACTGTACGAGCTCTAAGAATAAAGGCACCTGGGTGAAACAGCACAACAGTGTGAATAACTTTTGATTTCACCTGCCCAAACACCGGGTGCAGGCACCAGAGGGTGCAGCCTGTGTGGACCCTGTGACAGTGGGGTATAGAGTAAATGCATGGGTAGCCCCCCAGCACAGCTATTAATAGCAGCATTGACGGCGAGGCACTGCTTGAGTAAAGATGCACCCTGAAGCATATGGGTATGTATCTGGATGTATATCGTACCTGGCTCCCTATTTGCCTCAGCCATGACTCCCCATCTCCACTACTACTTTTAGCCATGTAATGTCCCACTGCTGCAGCCACCGCCATGGGGAAGGACTCCAGCAGTTGGGGAAGGCTCTGGCAGGGGGAGGCCGCAGGGAAAGATCCCACCAGCTTTCTGCTCCATTTCCGCTCCCTGCTGGCCTCTCCTCACTACACTGACAGGCTCCAACTGCAGGGAGCTGCTGACGCCTTTCCCCCGCTGCTTCCCCACGGCCCGAGTCCTTCCCTGGCATGGGTCAGGTACCTACACAGTGTGTACGCAGCCTGCTTTTCACTGTGGTGTGTCACTGCACGTACCCTACACGCCACCAGCCTGGGTGTGCAGTGTAGACATAGCCACAGTCGACCTCTGCACAGAATTCTAGGCCTGGGCTGAGGGCTGGCATGCATAGTTCATCTATCTTCACTCTTCTGGTGTTATTTTTACCTGTACTCCTTTGGACAACCTTTTATATTCACGACAAATCTAAATACCTTGGACTCACGATGACGGCAAGGCTGGTAAGCGGCTGGTTTTCGGCCTTGCTGAGCAGCCTCGGCCCCACTAACTTCAAGTGAATTGTGGGTGCTCGGCGCTTCTGAAACGCACATTCTTACTCACATTCTTATTGCTGTTTGCACAAAGCCCCCACTAGAGAGCCGGGCAGAGCCACCGCAGCCCAGCAGGAGCCCCAGGAGACGCCGTGTCCCTTCAGTGCCCCTGGTGTGTGGGTGGCGGGTGTCCTCTCCACTGATCAGTAGGATGGTGCAGCCGGCTCTGCCCGTTGGAGCACTGTCCTATGCTGTGTACTTGTGGGGAGGCCAGGGAAGGGAGGGCCCTGGCCCCAATTCCTTCCCATCCTTCCCTGCCTATTTCAGGGGAGTTTGCTCAGAGGGGGCGGGAGGACTGAGCAGCCCCCGCTGTTGCAACCTGACCTTGCTTAGGCCATGCCAGGGTGGGAGTGATTCCTTGCCTGGTAGGCACCTCCTGTTATTCTGCAAGGACAGGGTGCAGTCTGTCCCTTTGATTGGACTATCTAGAGTCAGGAGCATACACGTGAGTCCAAATCCTCCCCCAAAATACAGGTGCCCATTTCCTGTTGACTTCGGCAGGAGAGCACGCAAGGGGAGAATTTGGCCCATTTTCAGAGTCTATACACAGGCTTCAATTGTTGTCTGGCCCATCCACGGAGGAGACCACAAGGCGTCACTCTCCCCTTGTGTCCCCCCCCCCCCCCCCCTCCAAGGGCCAGAGACATTCACAGTTGCTGTGTTGCTGCCTTTCTGTGCCATCTCTGTAACAAGGTGCTGGTCATTCCTGGCCCAGCACATCTACTAGAGGACCTCCACCCCTTTAAAAGAAGGGAATTCAGGCAATTGTAGTTCCCCAGGTGGGAGCAGCTAGGTAAAGTCCCTGACCAGAAGGAGCACGTGGCTAGGAAGGAACATGTGATTGGGGTCAGGTGACTGCAGGCTGTGTGCTCTGAGGCTTATAAGTAACATCCCTCTACATCTAAGTAACATTCCTTCCAGAAAAAGTTGCTTGCCAGTATATTTACAGAAAGTACATTCATTAGGGCATGAGAACAAAGATGAGTCATTTATTTGAGGAAATATTCACTGTATTTATCACTCTAATGAATATGCATATATTATATATAGAATATGTATTTTCTCTCCACATAGAATATTTAATCCAATAGGAAAACTGAAGAATCATTGTCTGTTTTCATGCTGCACTCCGTCAACTGTTTCCAAATATTCTAGTGAACTAATTTACTGTAAGGAACTTTTATGGAAACAATGAGCTTTAAGCAAATAATGGACAACATTAATGGAAAGCAAATTTGAGTTTGTCAACATGAGTATTGACACCTTAATGCTGATTGCAGAAGTTCTGCTCATTAACTCAGGGAACATAATCGATCCCCTGTGACTTAAGTGGATATTCAAAACAGCTCAGATTTTGAATGCTAAATATTTTCAGCAAACCTCTTTTAGAAAAAAGCTACAGATAAAGAATTATTCATGGAAGTGTTTTGGCAATTTATTTTGAGCAGCGGAGAAATTTAAAAAAATCATGCTCTATTTGGGAACATTTCAGGGGAAATCACAAAAATTATTCAGTACAAATAACTCACCCAGTTCTAAATGGGACTCCCAGAACTTGAACATTTCTTAATCTTATCTGATTTTCAGGTGACAGTCTGATGCCAAACTACTTTTAATAAATCTTAGAAAGTGCAGAGACTGCTCAGCCATTTGCCATATCACCACTTTAACTGAAGTATCTTGTGTTATCTTCTCCATCACCTTCCTCAAGGGTTTCTCCAGTCTGATGTGGTTTTCAGATGTATTTTAGTTTCTGAAGGCATAAAATGCAGGTGGGAGGGAGAGTTCCCCAAAAGTAAGGCCCTGATCCTCTAGTCAATAGGACCACTCATACTTAAAGACATATGTTAGAATTTGCAAGGAGTAAGATAGAACCATGCAACTAACATGCTGCCAACCATTTAAATATAGTCTGTATTTTCTTTAGAATTGTGCACTAGGTCATGTTTGCGCAGTTTCCTGGTCTCTTTGCCCCTAATTATTATTATTTTTTATGTAATTGTGTCTTTGGTTTGAGCCTCTGTCTTTCAAAGTGATGTCAGTCCCCTTTAGTTCATTCACAAAGTCAATTTCTCATCACACATTAAAAAAACAAGTTTAAAACAAACTCTGAGAGCCATGGCTTAATTCATTCCTACTGAGTAAGGCTAGTTCAATGCTCACTGAAGTCACTGGCGGTCTCTCCACCGAATGTAATAGACTGTTGTTCAGTCATATTCAACATACCCGTTTTGTCAATGTAATATTGAAACTAGGCATCATAACACCATCCAACCACTATTGGCCATGGCCTGAACATCATCCGGTATTTAATTTGCTGATATTTCTTGGAAAGATGGCACATGCATTGGTGATGACTCAGTGGTATGGGAGGAAAGCAAAGCAGACCTTGTGCCCGGAATACCCTGGTATGTGGCAGTCACTGAAGTTAGCAGGACTTGCTCAGTCCATCGTAACTGCTGAGTTTTTATGGAAAGTGTCAACATTAAAAAGATTTTAAACTGCAGGCCAATGTAGAGCATCACCAGATCCTGGTGGAGAAATGTTTGCCTTGGCAGCTGTGAAATAATATAGAGTGTGCAGCAAATTGTAGATGGATCTGTAATGCAAGATCTGGAGCTGAGACTGCTGCAATCAACAGGGAAGGACACCAAAAGTGATTAAGGGTAGGTTAGGGCATTAGAACTTGGGAGACCTCCAGGGAGACTCTCCTAAAACCAGAGGAACATAATTCTAAATAACTGCTTAACTCTTTCATTCTGATTTATAGCTCTAAGTGACAAACCCATAATTATCAAAAGCCCACCGCTTTCCCATGGTTTCCAGTAACAGTACTGCCAAAAGCTAGACTGAACGTTCAGTGGGCCTGACTCATCCCTGTGTTACTCTGTACATTGCTGTTAACTCCATTGATTGCTAGTTGATCTCCATTGGTTCCCAATACAGCCCCATTGCACGGTCTATCAGGCCATTGACTCATACAGTCGGAAAAAGCCACCCCTGCCACCGACTATATAGTTAACCTCAAACCAGCATCCCATAGCAATGAAGCAGATTCTAGTGGAGTGGTACCTTCATAGAACTGGAATGACCCAGGTGTTAATCACACCCATAAACTTTAGAATAAGGATTCCAGGCTTATTTATCTGTCATTGTTCTCTTTTTCTTAAATTGAGAACATCAAGGTCCTGATCCAAACCCCAGTGGAGTCAGAGTCCTTCCTGAGAAGGAGGTTGGTCTTGTGGTTAAGGTATTTGACACTTAGGAGAGCGTCAGTTGTCAGCCCTGCCACAGCCTTCCTGTGTGACCTTGGGCAAGTCTCTTAATAGGGATAATAATTCTTTTTTTGTAAGCCTTGTCTCTTTAAATTGCAAGCTTTTGGAGCAGGGATTGTCTCTTCCTATGTGTCTGTACAGTTCCTAACTCAACAGGGCCCTGATCTCTGCTAGAGCCCCATGTTGCTTCATATGGGCTGCTATACAGCCATGCAGATAGTAATAGCTTTGATTTGTTCAGGTTCAAATAGTGCCCTTGAGGTGAAAGCCCCATGTCCCATTAGCAACCTTCTGACCCATCCAGTCCCCTCAACAATTTGTGGAATAAAAAAAAATTACAATGTGTTATTAAATATGATGGTCTGCTTGGATGAATGCAGCTGCAAAACTTGTGGTAGTGATCATAAACAAATTGCAAAAGCAGAGAATGCTTTCCACTTACTAAGACCAAAAATACCAAGTTAATGTACCAAAAATCGACATTCATTTAAAGAAAATAAAGCTGTTCTTAAGTGATCATTCTAAAAATTTCAATGCTGTTTTGCAGTCATCTGTGTTTTATGATTCATGTCTGATAGATCATTTCCCACTTTCCCTTAAATTACTTGATACAGTTTAAAAATAAGATACCTTTTAGTTTGCTCTAACGTTCTGCGGGGGTTTTTTTTAGCCCTTAATAAGATGCTCCAGCTGGCGTGTTATTTCAGATAAGAGCACTCATGACATGGTCAGGGAAACGCCGCATTCTTTTTCGGCTGGTGCTCATCCATGTCACTAAGATATTCACAATTACCTGCATCTCCTTTGTTTCCAAACTTCATTGTTAGAAAAGTAGGGGACAGTACAGCTGGACAAAGAAGCTGATACTCGGGCAATGACATCCTGCCAATTTTGTAACAAATACACCTGTAACGGTGAAGACTCACCCCCGCGGCACCTCCTGCTGCCGTCTGGGAATTAGCCCTTCCAGCTTAGAGCACCCTCTGCAGGCCAGTGTCCTGCTTGCCACTGGCCCTGTGTCCATCCCGGACCCTGGTGCCCTTTGCAGCTGAGGTGCTACCCCCTGGGCAATACCCCCACACTCTGCCTCTGGGTCTCCCCTCCTTGGGGAATCCCCACCTTGCCTCAGTCTGTGGCTACTGTCAGTCATCATCAAGCCCCCATACCCTGGGGCAGACTGCAGTGTAACAGCCAGTCATCACAGGCAAGGGGATTTGGGGACAGCTGCTTTTGCCTAATCCCCAGTATCCTCCTTAACCCTCACTTCAGGCCTGCAACCTGGAGAGTTGCTAGGCTGGAGCTCCCTTGCCTATTCCCCCAGCACCGTTCCACCTCAGGAACCCTGTCCTGCAGGCAGCCAGGCCCTGCTCCCTCCCAGCCTGGAGAGAGAGGGCCTAGCTCCTGCCTCTCAGCCCTTTTATAAAGACCAGCTGTTGCCTGATTGGAGCCTGGCCCCAGCTGTGGCTGCTTCCCCAATCAGCCCAGGCTTGCTGCTTTCTCACAGCAATAGCCTTCTCCACAACTGTTTTATGCCTTTTATTTTAGGAGCGGGGTAGCCACCCCACTACAAACTCCCACAAAAATGTTCCCTCCAACGCTATGATAAACCATGTGTTCAAGGAGGGGAAGTAGGGAATCTACTCATTTGTTTTCCCATTTTAGCAAACATGCTCTTTCATAACCACAGCGGAGGAAGAAGGCAACACCACTTGTCAAAAAAGCTTATATTTAGCATCGTCCTTTGCTGGGAATGTTTGTACTTGCTCTTTCTGAAAAGTACATGGAGCGTATTGACAGCTGAAAATAGCATTCTGCCCTGGGTGTATGTGCTTATAAACGGCAGTGACTGTGGTGTACTTGTCTGCCTTTGGTGAGCTCCGACTTTTAAATGTGAGCATGTTATTTAGATTTATTATTTGAATTGGAGAGAGCAGCCCCCCTTTCATCTTAATAATTGATCCCTTATTCTTAAGTATTCAGATGCCTAGTAACATGGGTTATGATTTTTCCATGTATGGTAAGAATGGAATGCAGTAATCTCACCGTGACTACAGACACTGAAACCTGGTCAATGGGATTCTATTAATATCAAAAGAACATATTCTGTCACCTCCCCACAGAGCTGGGAGCTGGGAATCTGGTCCATCATTGCTTGTGCCTCTGTAAAGGTCGTGGATGTGCTACACTGGCAATCAGGATGGAGATAAGGTCATTTTCCTTGTAACTACTTGCCACTAAGATCTCAGTTCAGCAAAGTACTTAAGCATGTATTTAGCTGTAAGCACATAAGTAGCCCAAGTGAAATCAGTGGGTGAAATTCTGACCTCATTGCAGTCAACGGCAACCCCTCCCCCCCCCCTTGACGTCAATACAGTTAGAGCTGGATGACATTTTTTTTTGATGAAACAGTTTTCAGTTGGAAATTGCAGTTGTGTCAAAATCTAAATGTTTTGTGGCAACATTGATTTTGATGTTTTTAATGCAAAATGTTAAAAAGAATCATTTTGACTTCCCTGTTACATTTAGATATCCTTCGAAACATTCTGATTAGGTAAAAATGTTTAATTTCAATGTTATCATTTCGTTCCATTTTGTTTTGACTTTTATAACATTACTTTTAATATTATATTGATATGATATTTATATTTATTATGTGTTGATATCAAAAGATTTTTTTTTACTTTCTCAAAATAAAATGTTTCAGCATTATCGAGTGAAACCATTTGACTTTATCAAAAATATGTTGTTTCCAAATATTATTTTTCAGTTTCTGTTCCATGAAAAAACATTAAATTTCAATTTTTTGATCTAATCCGGAACACAAGCAAATTTTGAAATGTCAGAATTTTTCATAGGGGTGGTGTGACAGGTTGGACTAGGTCCAGAGACCCCCGGCTGGTGGTCTTGCATCTCTGCCTCAGCTTGCCCCAGAAGAGGGCAGAGGGGAAGTCCTCCAGGCAGCCTAGAGTGGCTGCAGGGGAGTAGCCAATCTGAGGGGCTGCTGCAGTGACCAATCACGGGCCAGAAGGGCCACAATAAAGGAAGCAGCAGAAGCAGAACAGCCAGTAGCTGCATGGAGCTCGGAGAGAGGATCGGGTACCTGGCTGGCTGGCAGAGCAGCAGGACCCTGGACAGCTCACTGCAGGCAAGACTGAGCCCAGGAAAGATGAGGTGCCTAGCATGGACAGGTCAGTGTGGGCAGGGTGAGTCCAGGGGACTGAACCTAGAACAGTGATGGCAAACCTTTTTGAGCCCAAGTGCCCAAACTGCAAATCAAAACGACGTGTTTTTTTTTCAAAGTGCCAACACCCCCGCTCGACTCGGGACCCCCCCCCCCCCCGGCCTCAGCAGCGCGGCTCACCCCCCCCCCCCCCGGCCTCAGCAGCGCGGCTCACCCCCCCGGCCTCAGCAGCGCGGCTCACACCCCCCCCCCGGCCTCAGCAGCGCGGCTCGCCCCCCCCCCGGCCTTGCCTCCCCTTGCCTCCCCCCCCTTGCCTTGCCTCCTCCCCCCTTGCCTTGCCTTGCCTTGCCTCCTCCCCCCTTGCCTTGCCTTGCCTTGCCTCCCCTCCCCTCCCCTTGCCTCCCCTCCCCTCCCCTTGCCTCCCCTCCCCTCCCCTTGCCTCCCCTCCCCTTGCCTCCCCTCCCCTTGCCTCCCCTCCCCTTGCCTTGCCTCGCCTCCCCTCCCCTTGCCTTGCCTCGCCTCCCCTCCCCTTGCCTTGCCTTGCCTCGCCTCCCCTCCCCTTGCCTTGCCTCGCCTCCCCTCCCCTTGCCTTGCCTTGCCTCGCCTCCCCTCCCCTTGCCTTGCCTCGCCTCCCCTCCCCTTGCCTTGCCTCGCCTCCCCTCCCCTTGCCTTGCCTCGCCTCCCCTCCCCTTGCCTTGCCTTGCCTCCCCCCCCTTGCCTTGCCTCCCCCCCCTTGCCTTGCCTCCCCCCCTTGCCTTGCCTTCCCCCCCTTGCCTTGCCTTGCCTTCCCCCCCTTGCCTTGCCTTGCCTTCCCCCCCTTGCCTTGCCTTGCCTCCCCCCCCTTGCCTTGCCTTGCCTCCCCCCCCTTGCCTTGCCTTGCCTCCCCCCCCTTGCCTTGCCTTGCCTCCCCCCCCTTGCCTTGCCTTGCCTCCCCCCGCCTTGCCTTGCCTTCCCTCCCCCCGCCTTGCCTTGCCTTCCCTTCCCTCCCCTCGCCTTGCCTTCCCCCCCTTGCCTTGCCTTCCCCCCCTTGCCTTGCCTTCCCCCCCTTGCCTTGCCTTCCCCCCCTTGCCTCGCCTCGCCTCCCCCCCTTGCCTCGCCTCGCCTCCCCCCCTTGCCTCGCCTCCCCTCCCCCCCTTGCCTCGCCTCCCCTCCCCCCCTTGCCTCGCCTCCCCTCCCCCCCTTGCCTCGCCTTGCCTCGCCTTGCCTCGCCTCGCCTCGCCTCGCCTCGCCTCGCCTCGCCTCGCCTTGCCTCGCCTCGCCTTGCCTCGCCTCGCCTTGCCTCGCCTCGCCTCGCCTCGCCTCGCCTCCCCCCCCCTCGCCTCGCCTCGCCTCCCCCCCCTCGCCTCGCCTCGCCTCCCCCCCCTCGCCTCGCCTCGCCTCCCCCCCCTTGCCTCGCCTCGCCTCGCCTCCCCCCCTTGCCTCGCCTCGCCTCGCCTCCCCCCCCTTGCCTCGCCTCCCCCCCCCTTGCCTCGCCTCCCCCCCCTTGCCTCGCCTCGCCTCCCCCCCCTTGCCTCGCCTCGCCTCCCCCCCCCTTGCCTCGCCTCGCCTCCCCCCCCCTTGCCTCGCCTCGCCTCCCCCCCCCTTGCCTCGCCCCGCCTCGCCTCGCCTCGCCTCGCCTCGCCTCGCCTCGCCTCGCGTCGCGTCGCCTCGCGCCGCGCCTCGCCTCCTGCCTCGCGCCGCGCCTCGCCTCCTGCCTCGCGCCGCGCCGCGCCTCCTGCCTCGGCCCCGCCTCCGCTCTCCTTCCCGGGCTCCGGCCGTCCTTTCACTTCCTCCTCCACCGCCCGCCCGCCTCTTACTGACCCCGCCCCTCTGCTCCGGCGTTTTGACGGCGTGCCCACAGAGACGGCTCGGCGTGCCGGCAGCGGCACGCGTGCCACGGGTTCGCCATCACTGACCTAGAACGTAGCCAGACTAGGCGAGAGTGCTGTGATGGGCCCTGCTGGTGTGCTTGAAGACTGAGCCCAGGGAGAACTTTTGAAAGGTCACCAACCAAGGGTACTGAAAGGCTAGATAAAGAAGGCAGTGCCTCCTGGAAGGAAGCCTGGGTGCTACAGTCCCATACCAAGGCCATGACCAAGAACTAGAGACTGTATCCGGAAGGAGGGGACAGTGAGTGTGACTCAGCCCGAGAGCTGAGTTGCTGAGCACCTGCCAAACAACCGTCGGTGAGGGGGTGCTTGTAAGAAGGGGTGCTACCCCAGTCAAAACGGAATGATTGTAAGTACTATCGGCCAGACAGGGGGCGCTCAAGAGAGATGGGTGCCAAAGCCATTACCGGTGGAAATTCCATTTTTCCAAACCCATGAGCCTTCATAACATCTCAAAATAAAGCCTGTATTTAAGTGTTTTGCAGAATTGGGGTATCACATTCTAATATCGGCCCACCATCCAACACACTTCAGGTCGTGATCACACAAATGGCGATGATCAAATACATTGTTTCTTAAAAATCAATCCTGCAGAGGTTTATGCCCAGTTTTACAGTTACTCCTTGTCAGAGACATTCCTACTTTCATTTTTGACTGACAAGCTTTTAAAATGGAAGCTCAGATGTTGTAGAAAATGTTTTGTTCCTTTTGTGATAAATTGGGGAAGAATCTATGTTATTCCTTAGGAAAATTAGATAGGACTTGGGTGTTCTGTTCAGTTTTATATTGTTGCCTGACCAAATGCATATAGTTAAATCAGAGGAGGCTATAAAGGAGATATGGAGGAAGGACTTACCTGGCTGGCAGCATCCAAAGTAGGATAATTTTTCTCTTCCCAAGGCTCGGGCTGAGATCAAAAGGCCCCGAGTGATTAAAAAGATGCCCTGGAAAAGGGGAAGAGGTCAGCTCTGCTGGAAGCTGACAGAGGAACACAGAGTCAGCGTGCATTGAAGTGGACACATGGACAGACTGACTTGAAAACTAGGGTCTTCAGCCAGCTAGTTGTAACCTGGTGCCCAGGGGGAACAGGGGACAGTATAACTAAATTGGGTCCATCTATGGGCTTGAGAGGGATGCCAGTGCAGGTAAGACAATATGCATGTAGCTCTTTCTTATCTTTAAATTGACTTCTCTGTACCATTTGCACAAAATAAATTATATTTGGATTTGGCAAAATTGCTTCTGTGTCACTGCATATGATTTCACATCACAGGCTCTTGAAAGAGAGCTAGGGCAGGGTTCAAACCCAGTTCAACCTACTGGTTAACAGTCAGTAGCCAGGGAGGTGTAACCTGGAGACCTAGTCAGGAGTGGTTGGACTGCAAGATCCCACCCCAAAGAGAAGTGGAGGCATGGGCCCATCCCTGGACAGAGGGTGCACTCGGGAGACTAGACAAAGGTCTTTGGAGGGGCAGCCTCCCCAGGATTGTGACACCGTTCATCTTCTCCCCTCAGAAAAGTTTCATGACACACCATTTTGACTAAGTCACAGTTTCACAATGAAAGGCTCGTCTGCATGGCAAGATGCTATGCAGCAAGCCCGGGTGTGACTCTCTGGCACACCAGTTGGCTGCTCACAGCAACACCACAGTGCTGAAACAATTTGTATAGTGGGGGCGCTGAGAGCCATCGAACCAAACTGCAAACCCTGGATATGACACATGTATAGCAGCACTCCTAGTGCCAGCTCCTAGGCAACAACATCCTATGTGGACACTGCTACAGCAGAATGAAAGTCCTGGAGTGCACTTTGACAGGCTACTTTCATGGTACCGTAGCAGTGTCCACAAAGGAGGTAATGCGCAGCAAGCTGGTATGCTGTAGATTCGCTCCCTGGTTTGCCACGCAGTAGCTTGCCATGTAGACATGACACAGGAGCTTTTGCATTACACCAATTTACAACATAGACTCTTTTCCTGACCCCTTTATTCACTCATACTCAAGCAGGCTCATTTCCCGGGGGGGTGGGGGGGGGGGGAGGCACAGTGTAGCAACAAGAGCACATCACCAGCTAATTGTAGATACGTGTTTAAAATCCTCAGTGAAGCGCTAAACTATTTGTTTTCTTTTTATGGTAACTGTCTTTGGGAATATTTCTCCCCTTGCACCACTTTTACATTATTGTAATTCCCTTGACATCAGTGAAATTACTCCTGATTGCCACTGACAGATGAATCGGGCCCTGCATTTTTCTAACGGAGAACTGCCATTTCATTTTGCCTTTGGAATATTCAATTCCTGTGTGGTACAAGAACCTGGCGAATGACAATACACTTAGATGTGTGTGCTCGTTTCCTAAAATATCTGCATTGCCAGAAGTTTTGCTTGCACAGACTCCTAAGATTTCTGTGTTCTAATGGGGCTGGCTGGGGTGTAATAGCCACCTCCAGTTGTTTGATGGAAATGTTTCATATACAGCCTCTACAAGTAAGATCATAAAGCTGCCTGCACTGTTATAATGGACCTTGAAATTCTACTTAGAATGGGAGGAGGAGGGATTAGAGAGAGCAGGATTTAGAAAATAGTTTTAAACTACCTGAACTGCAAACAAACATTCTAGCTGTTAGGAATGTAGGTGAAAGTTTCTATTTACAGTGAGTATGTTCTAGTATTTAAAGCACAGGACTGGGGGCTAAGAGATCTATCTTCTATTCCTTGCTCTGCCACTGGGAGTTTCATTCCAAATACAGCAAAGCAAAGGTCAAAAAATAGATCTGTGTAAAAGAGCTTTAGATTTTCAATAATAGCCGGAGGGAGAGCCATATTCTGCAGCATGAAAGACCATAATCATGTTTTGATTTTTAGATAAGATTTTTATGAAAATATGCTCAGAATTTCAACAAAGTGACAGTTCAGAGCTAAATGAAAAGGTGTACGAAAGTCATGTCCCACTCAGAGTCTGAAACTGATTGTAGAGAGGTAAGAAAATACAGACTGGGGTGGTAAAGATGAGAGAGAACTAAGGCCAGAAAGGACGTAATCATTACCTAAGAGGTCAAAAAATGTACCCACCCAGAAAATTGTTGTTATAATGTAACATCAGAGATGAAGAGCCAATTGGTGCCTCCATTTCTGTGTATGCAGGTTTTTGAACACATAGTTTTTGAGTACTCTGCTTTGTGCACACAACTCCCTTGTGTATCCCATTGTGTGTGAATAGTTTACCATATGTAAATATTATGACATGGGTATGCACAGGTGATAGGCACACACAGAGGTTACACAGGGGAAAATGGAGGCTAGGTTGAGACCTCTTGGAAAATTGGACCCTGATTATCCAAAGTTATGTCCTGATTGGCTATATTTAAATCCATCCGCGGCATGAACAACATCACAAGTATCATCACCAGATTCCCCATATTTACAGAATACTAAGTATCCATTCTCTTATTAAGCATTGTGCTTGTAGTTTATAAAAGTCCTAATTAACATTCCTTAAACATCTTTGTTCAACACCTACTGAGCTATGTCCTGCCTTCTGAGGTCGTTGTAGGTTGGACCTGTTGCTTGTCTTGGGATGTATATTTCAAAGAGCAGAAAGGGAAATCTTTACTGCAATTCCTCATATTTGGAACTAATGAAAATCAGGTCTCTCATGTCTGGCAAATTTCCGGGAAGGATGGAAGACTTTGCAGTGCCTAATTCTGTAAATGCTTACAGCAGGGGATCGTGTTTGCTAATACCAGAAATGCCATTGACATTTGTAAATTGTCCATAAGGGTAATTATCCTCCTTTCTAAAGCTTGTGGAGATGTATGGATGAAAAATGCTAATCAAGTGCTAAGCATTATCCTCATCTTAATTACTACTCATTACAACAAGTAGCTCAGCATCAGGCTTCTAGTTTGTGGTGGTGGTGTTTGTTTCTTAACCCTGAGCATCTAGTCAAAGTTTGGGGGCTTGAGGTTGTTCTAGTTGGAAATAGAAATTGATGGAGTCTGGTATTTTCTTTAATGCAGTTTTGTTTATTTACAAAGAATGTACAAAGCCCCGTGTCTCTAAATGCAGAAGGAATGAAATAGCAGGAGACACCAAGACACCAAGCGTGTTCTTTTCAGCTTGCACCCTGGCCCAAAAATCTCTCCCCAGCTTTCTTCCAGAGTCAGCCACTATGCTTCAGCTACTCCTTCAGGCTCACACTCTCCCTGAGGTCAGGTCTATGCTACAGACCTATATCAATATAAATATGTCACTCCAGGGTATGATAAATTCACACCCCGAGCGATGTGGTTATACCAACCAAGCCCCCTACGTAGGCAGCGCTGTGTCAGCTGGAGAGTTTCTCCTACCGACATAACTACTACCTCTCAGAGTGATGGATTAACTACGCCGATGGAAGAAACTCTCCCGTCAACGTATAACATCTTCATGCTGTATGTGAAGACAAACCCTCAGTCGTTTCCAGTTTTTCAGTGTGTGCACACACATGCATGTGGCCACAGTTCCAGTCGGACCCTCCACCCACTTGGGGCTGGTTTCTTGGCTGACTCTATTATGCTTTGTTTTAGGTGTTGCTCCCTAATTGTCTTTTACAACTGTCTTATATAGGGGAGACAAGGTGGGTGAGGGGGACTCTTACACATTAGTTTGAGTGAAGTTTTAATTCAACCCATAGCAAGCTTGTACCCAGCTCATAGCAGTGTCTTGTTTTGGAGCGCTTTCTCCTTTTTATGTTCTATAGCTGGGAGCGTTTGTTCTGCTGCAGATTTGGTGGTGGCACATTATTTTAGGCATAGGGAGTGGAACTAGCGATGCTGTTGCACCCCCACGCTTGAAGTGTTTTCCATCATATGCAAGGTTTACAGTTTGGTTCATTGGTTCGTAGCATCCCCACTATAAAAACTGTTCTGGATCCCCGCCCCCCCCCCGCCCCAGCTTTAGGTAGAATTTGTACAAGCTGCACTAGGCTAGTTTAATAACCACTGGAGACTCGCTTACTGCAGCAGAATCTACAGCTGGAGAGCAGCATCTGGTTTCCACTTGCTTTGTGCCACCTGAAAGCAGCGAGTCAGAGAACCTGGCCCAGTGTTTTGGATGTCAGTGGGACAGGCACATATTTAGGGAGAATAGACTCTTAAAGCTGGGGATTTGTGTGGACCTTTAATTTATTAAACCAAGTTAAGGGGCTCCAAAGCATGTGGGCCAATGGCCGGGGAGAAAAAATAGTTATTTGAAGGTGGTAAGGAGGAGAAAAGATGGCTGAAATATTTTCTTGAAAAATACTGGAAAGTACATGCTAAAGATCTAGATGCAAAGGCTGGCTAAATATATTTTTTTTCTCTCTCCCTTTGCCACCCCCATCCCACCTGCCCCAACCCTGAGGGAGCTTCCAGTTGCCCATTGGGTTTCTCAGATCCATAGGATTCAAAGGCCCTGAGACCTGTTTATACTTTTTTTCTTTTGCTTTACAATCTTAACCAGGGATCCAAAGAAAGGAATGTTCTTTACAATGATGAGTTAAAAGTGAAGTACTTGGACTAAGCAGTTCAGAGATTATCAGTGATCGTCTGGATTTAGTTAAAATTGAACGAAAATGAAAAGTATAAATTTTGCAATGATTTTGTCATTTAAAAGTATACCAAATAAAATAAAGGTCTAAAATGTAAGGCAGAATAAAACACCTACCCTTCAACAGGGAATAGTTGTTTAGTCAAATACCAGTGAATTAATTACCCAGAAAAATAAGCATACAAAATTTCTTGACGTTATTGAATGTTCTGAGCTAAGATAATGTTATCAATGGAACTCCCCCTTCTTTTCCCACCTAAATTCTCCCTAGCATTGTCATTACACTCTTGTATGTCACTAACACACATTAAAATGTAGCATAGTTCTTAAAAGCTATTCAGCTCCTTTTCTGTAAGTGCAAGAAGAATGCTATTGTTCCTTCAGACGTTGAGAAAGCAATAGCAGTTTCTAAAAGCCTAACCATTCAACTTTGTTCTGTATTTGGAGAAATTTTGTGAAATGTGGAGAAAAAGAACATCCTGACAACAGCTTGAAGAGATTTTGAAAGATAATTAGCATGAGAGAAGAAACAAACAAAATTCTCATTTAAAAAAAAATGGCTAGTGTTTCTCAATGAGCATCATCTATTTTAGTTCACTTCTTCATATGGCATTACCAGCCTGGGTTTTAGATAGCCGTCCCCTAACACCATTCTTATGCTCTTAGATTCTGATCCAAAATTTACTGACGTCAACAGAACGGCTCTCATTGACTTCAGTGGGCTTTGGACCAACTCCCTAATTTCTGTTTTTGTTTTTCCATGTGTATTGAAGGCGTCAGACTGGCAACAACTGGGATTTCACAGCAATGTGGCTCAGTGATTAGGGCAGGGGATTGGGAATGGGGACTCACGGGTTCTGCCATTAACTTGCAGTGCAACCTGGGGCAATTCCCTTACCTTTATGGTACACTGACTTTAATAATCATTCTGTGTTTCACAAGGATGATGGGAGTAGAACTGGTCAGAATTTTCCAGTGAAACAGGGTTCCACCAGAAAATGCCAATTCATTGAACCCTAACATGTTGCAAGCAAACTTATCGAGTCTGATGAACTTTCAATAACCAACAGGTATGTTTCCATTGGGAACCCGGCTGGCTTCCTGCCAGCTTGCCATGGGGGTTGTCAGGCTTGCCTCCCCACTCTGAACTCTAGGGTAAAGATGTGGGGACCCGCATGAAAAAAAGAAATAAACCCCCCCCCCCCAAGCTTATTTTACCAGCTTAGGTTAAAACTTTTTCCCCAGAACACAAACTTCTCCTGTGTCTGGACTTGGTTCATTGCCACCATCACCAATTTAAGCCCACAAAACAATGGGTTTGGATAATTTGGAACCCTTCCTTTAACCCCTCCCTCCCCCCCCGCCCAAACCTCTTCCCTTTACCTGGGAGAGGCTTGAGAAAACAAAACAAAACAAAAAGTCACTTTTTGTGAGACATGCCCGATCCAAACCAGGATCGATCCAATGGAAACAAGCAGTCACAGTCTTAAAAGAAAGATTTTAATTAAAGAAAAAGAAAAGAATAAATTCCCTGGAATAGAAAAAAAACCCACTTGCATCACAACAGCATCACTAACCCCTCCCTGGACATTCTCCTTCTGCTGAAGCTTAACAGTATAAAGAACACAGCTAAATTCCATACTGGAGATTTTATCAAGTGATACAGTTCAAGTATACAATTCACTTACTGCTGAACGTGACTTGTTAGAAGATTACAGATAGGTAAAGACATAGGTGTGGTTCATCCCATAACCAGAGATGAACAGGATGAGAGAGAGAAACCGAAACTAAAACTCTCTTTGTCTTCAGTGTTGATTAGCATCTCCGGTTCCAATTGGTCCCTATCCCCCTCTCAGGTTACCTTCAGGTTAACCCCTTACAGGTAAACAGTAATTCTAGGCTACTTTATACTTATGACAGGGGTACTGGGAGCCCAGGCTTCCAGAGTTGTCAGTTCTGGGGCAGCCCCACCATGTGGACTGCCATAGTGCAGGAGACCCAATGTTTTCCAGATGTATGGTCCAGCTACCTTCTGAGGAGCCATGAGGTGCTCCAAGGTGGTCCCTGTGGTGGGGTTGCCTCAGACCCTCAAAGCCCATCCCAAGATGTCCAGGCTCCCAGCTCCATAGCAGACAGCCTGGGAGCCCTGCCTCAAGGTGGAGCTCTCAGAGTTTCTAGGCTTCTTACCATGGAGATGGGAGCTTCCTACCCTCTGAGGGACCTGGCCAGAGAGAGCTCCTCAGGTGCCCAGCTCTCAGGGTGCTGGTTCCCCAGGCTGTGGGAATTGGACAGCACAGGGAAACCAAGTGGTCCAGGAGTCTGGAAGTCTTGGAGTCCCCAACCCCATGACAGTCCATCTAGTGGGGTTCTCATGAAGCCATGAACCCTGGAAGCCATGGTAGCTGCTGACTGAAAATGCTACGATTCTTGTCAGTTTCACTGCTGCCCACCACCGAATAGCAGCCGTGAATCATATCAGTTTCAGCCAGCAGCTACCTAGTCCTAGGGAGTGTTTTTAGAAACACCATATGTCAGTGTTTCCAAAACAAAAAACGTACAGAATTTCCGGTTCACAGGAAATGTCAATAAAGTTCATTTAATTCCAAATTGCAATGTGAACAAACTTGGAGCTGTCGAAATTCACCACGAAGTGGAAATCCCGAGTCTCAGCCCACTCTAGCCCTGAGCAGGGAGTATGGAGAAACCATGTTTTCTGGATTCATCAGACTGTGTGTATCCTCCATCAGGATCCACCTGATGTGAAATACGGAGCAGAAGATCTAGTGGGACTCTTGGACAGGAAGGAAGACATAGCTTAGAGCAGAAAAGAAGAGGTTTCAGGGGCTGCAAAGGGATCTGCAGTGACTGGCAGCCAGGAAGGGAGAGAGACTACTGTGTATCAAGATGTATATACATAAAGATTGCTTTGTATTTGTGGTCAATTCTGCTTCTCGTTATACTGGTGTACACGTAGAATAAGTCCATTTGAAGATAAGCGGGTTGCTCCAGGTACCCCCCAGGCAGAGCAAAATTTGGCTCAGGATGAGGACAAATCTTTTACCTTCCTCTCTTTTCTTCTGTCGGCTGACCAACCCCATGGAAACTGGCATGAACAAGGAAACAAAGGACCTTGTCTGGGGAAAGAGAAGGTGACTGGGAGTGAGAGAGAAAGTAGGCTAAAGGAGGTGGCAGAAAGAAGTCGTATGATTAAAACCACCTCCACTATGCTAAGTATCCTGATGTGTTTTACGTGGTGTAATCTGAATTCAAGAGAGGTGCCAGAGTTGTACCTGAATTGATTATCCTTCATGGGTTTGCCTCATCCTTCTTAGTGCAACTTAGATAATTAAAATATGTGATAATTAACATGTGCTTTGGGGGCCCTAAATCAAATGAACTATGGATGGGTGAAGTATTATGAATAATGTATTTATAGTATATGATTACCATGAAAGAAACACAACTGATGTTACTGGCAACATTGTAAAATTTCAGTGATCTTTAATGCCCTACATAGCATGGGACTCAATTTATTTATGAGACCACTTTCTTTTCTAAGCCTCACCACAACAATTGACCTCTTCAGGGTCACCTTAGCTGTCAGTACTCATATTTCCAAGGACAGTGATGGGGTGTTCTCAGTAGAAAGTCCCCACCATTGGATCTTGCTCACAGCAACTTTCCTGACACAGCAACTTTCCCTGTAAGGTGGGTGTTTAGATGAATATTGTTCCGCTCTTGTTTATGTTCTGGTTAAGATGGAGGTCTTGAGCACATGGCCAGATTTAGACCTTGTATGCCCCTAGCCAGCCCCAGTGGCTGGGCAGCTGTAGGGGCCCTGGGGAGCTCCTACCGCCATGGGCGGTGGGGGTACACTGCCACATTTAACTTTTAGGCGCCCACCACAAAGACCCACCACCACAACTGCCCATTTCTCCCTCTAGATCCCCACACTGCCCAGCACCCCAACACCTCCTCACTGCCCAGAGCCCCCCACAACTCTCCCAGAGACCCACTCTCCCATGCTCTGTGTTTGCTGGGCTGAGCAATCGGTAATGTAGCTGGGGCTGCTCAGGGATCGCTCTGGCCCATTGGGAGTGGCATGATCAGCCAGAGTGGAGCAGAAGTGAGCCTTCCCAGGCCGGGCTCCCTCAGGATCCACTTGCCCGGCAGGGCCCTCTGCGTTGGACTGCTGAGCTCTTCCCCTCCCACAGGGGGACGCTTCACCTTCCCTGCTGGTAGGAGCACTCCAGCAGGGCTGAATGGGGACATCTTCCCATCAGCTGGCCCTGCCCCCGGACGCAACTCTTGAGCAGCGAACTTTGAATTTTTAGGCACCCCTAGAACACCGGCATCCCTAGGCATTTACTGGACTGGAAATCCAGCCCTGCTTCAGGAAGGCACTTTTGT